>CM052077.1:28590335-30090335 GCA_020010945.3 Muscidifurax raptorellus | reverse complement strand
TAAAAAATTATGCTTGGAATAGAATGCTAATTCACAATTAGGAGTCATTCCAGTGAATAATTTTAAGTTCCAGTGAATCTTTATGAAAAAAATCTTTATTAATTTCCGTAAATCCTTTCACAGATTCAGATTCATATATTTAGTGAAGGCCCTATGAGCTAACACATTTGATTATAGAAATTCCTTCTCCAGAGTTCTGTATCAGCTGCGACGATTGCTAATCATATGGTAACTTGCATTGGGACCTCATTTTTCAAGAAACATATATTTAGTTAGCACTTTGTCAGCTTTTCACAAGCTTATTCTTTGAGATGTGTTTGTATTTTTATAGATAAGTTTTCTTATGAATAGGTTTCAGCAAAATGAAATGCTAAAACAATGATAAGGAATCCTATGATCTGACACTTCAAGGGCCATGTATTTAGCAATATTATGAATAGCTCTAAATGTGCTTCTTTAAAAGGCTTAATATTTATTATCATTTATCAGTAACAAAAATAAGTAATTATATGAAATTACTTTAAATAGCTAGTAATTCGAGACTAAAATTTATAACAAGGATATGCTATAACGAAACGTGTATCCACAATAATCCCCCTTAAAATCTAGCTTATCCAGATTCATATATTTAGTGAAGGCCCTATGAGCTAACACATTTGATTATAGAAATTCCTTCTCCAGAGTTCTGTATAAGCTGGAACGATTGCTAATCCTATGGTAACTTGCATTGGGACCTCATTTTTCAAGAAACATATATTTAGTTAGCACTTTGTCAGCTTTTCACAAGCTTATTTTTTGAGATGTGTTTGTATTTTTATAGATAAGTTTTCTTATGAATAGGTTTCAGCAAAATGAAATGCTAAAACAATGATAAGGAATCCTATGATCTGACACTTCAAGGGCCATGTATTTAGCAATATTATGAATAGCTCTAAATGTGCTTCTTTAAAAGGCTTAATATTTATTATCATTTATCAGTAACAAAAATAAGTAATTATATGAAATTACTTTAAATAGCTAGTAATTCGAGACTAAAATTTATAACAAGGATATGCTATAACGAAACGTGTATCCACAATAATCCCCCTTAAAATCTAGCTTATCCAGATTCATATATTTAGTGAAGGCCCTATGAGCTAACACATTTGTTTATAGAAATTCCTTCTCCAGAGTTCTGTATCAGCTGCGACGATTGCTAATCCTATGGTAACTTGCATTGGGACCTCATTTTTCAGGATACATATATTTAGTTAGCACTTTGTCAGCTTTTCACAAGCTTATTCTTTGAGATGTGTTTGTATTTTTATAGATAAGTTTTCTTATGAATAGGTTTCAGCAAAATGAAATGCTAAAACAATGATAAGGAATCCTATGATCTGACACTTCAAGGGCCATGTATTTAGCAATATTATGAATAGCTCTAAATGTGCTTCTTTGAAAGACTTAATATTTATTATTATTTATCAGTAACAAAAATAAGTAATTATATGAAATTACTGTAAATAGCTAGTAATTCGAGACTAAAATTTATAACAAGGATATGCTATAACGAAACGTGTGTCCACAATAATCCCCTTTAAAATCTAGCTTATCCAGATTCATATATTTAGTGAAGGCCCTATGAGCTAACACATTTGATTATAGAAATTCCTTCTCCAGAGTTCTGTATAAGCTGGAACGATTGCTAATCCTATGGTAACTTGCATTGGGACCTCATTTTGCAACAACCATATATTTAGTTAGCACTTTGTCAGCTTTTCACAAGCTTATTCTTTGAGATGTGTTTGTATTTTTATAGATAAGTTTTCTTATGAATAGGTTTCAGCAAAATGAAATGCTAAAACAATGATAAGGAATCCTATGATCTGACACTTCAAGGGCCATGTATTTAGTAATATTGTAAATAGCACTAAATGTGCCTCCTTTAAAGACTTGATATTTATTATCTTTTATCAGCAATAAAGATAAGTAAATATTTGGAATTCCATTTAAAAGCCAGCTATTCGAAACTAAAATTAATAACAAGAATATGCTACAACGAAACGTGGACCTACAATAATCCCCCTCATGATCTAGCCTATACAGATTCATATATTTAGTTAATATAAGCTAATACATTTCTTTCTAGAAATCCCTTTTCCGGAAATCTGTATCATCAGCGACGATTGCTAAACCTATGGTCGCTTGGAACTTCGCATTGGAACTTCATTTTTCATGATACATATGCGTCATTTGCAGAAAAGTTGCAACTAGCGTGCCCCGGGATTAAAAACACGTTAAAATTGCATTTTTTTTAGTATAAATAATGTTTTTGTGCTCGTTTTTATGTATCAAATAATGTCTTTCGGTTAATTTTACCGTAAGGATTAAGTACTGCGTACGAAAAATAAATATGTACACAAACAATGACACTTCTGTTCTATGTTTTATATAAAAATGACTAATTATTCAGAATTAATCATTATATATCATTATTATACATAATAACCAATTCAGTTTGTCAATTACTTTTATTTATTGGGCATTCAAAATAGTAGCAGCTCGATTTGAATTTTGTCCTTCTTTTTTTTTATGAAATTTGAATTTGTAGAGATAAGCGCGCGCTGACTGAAAGATTGTGCTCCAGCACCCTCGCGCGGGGGATTTATCAAATGTACTCAAAAAAAGCAATGTTTTACTTCTACTCAAAGTCGTTAAAAAATTCATTTTACATAAGAATCGAATCGATATTTGTTAACATTTTCGTTGGTGCAAAATAAGGTGAGTACCATCAGCGTAAAGTTCTACATGAAGAACACTGTTAAAATATAACTGTATAAAATAATTAATACTGTATATTTATAAGTTATAAGAAGATTTAGTGACAGAATGTGAGTACCGTCAGCCAAAATCTTGATGTCATGGTTCACACGCGTTTTTGTTACTTTATTATCAGAGGAATGGCGGTCAAGAGCGATTTTTTTCTTAATCACGCAGTATTGTTGTACTTATGGTTAAAAGTGCTTTGGACTGGGATCCAGCCACTTGGCTACAGCGCCACTTAGACGTAGCGGCGGGTCCGATCGACTGCTCCTCCAACCGCCCGGAAGAAAAAAAAACAATGTTATCTTATTGTTGTATCTGTTCCTGTAACTGGTCTTGTTTCCTGTTCTTTTTTGCGTGTACCACGGGCCTTATATTTAGTTTTAACATTTTAATATTCTTATAACTATTTCAAATAGCGTTAGGTTGCCACTTTTCAATACATATCCCTACTGAAAAAAATCAGATGACAATCAACTGATGATCAGCTAAAAATCATGCCATATAGTTATAAATATGCGTTTATATAAGATAAAATGTTAATAATAATTAGCTAATAATCAAGTGATTATCATCATAAATTGTAACCTTTAATATGTTGATTAAAATTTTTATTTTTTAACATTTAACAAAATTTTTATTTAAATTAAATTAATAAAACTTATTGATAGTCATAAATCCTAATACGAAACAATTAATTATATGACAACCTTAGGATTAGAATATATATTAGAAAAAATAAGCCTTTATGATTATTTTAAATAAAATTTTTATTTTATCAACTTTTGTACACTTATTACGAATCTGTTATTCCTAGAATATTATTAATTGTGTTCATTGACAAATCTGAAATACTTTCAGGTGGTTCACTTGATACATTCGATATAGAACCTATACTGCAATTGGATGAATTTATATTTTTAACCGTTAACCTTTCTAGTCTTATGCAAGGAGTTTTCGTACAACTCATGCCATTATTAGATAAATTCAACCCCTCTTTTGTATAGTCGACATTCTCATTTGTAGCTCTTGTAGAATCGTTAGAACTATTATATAGTGACTCGACTTCCAGAGCTATAAAAAAAATATTTTACTGCAGTTTTTAAATTATGAAGAATAAGTATTTGTTTAATTAAAGCTGGTGAAAAAATTTAATTTATTTGTTATGTATTATTTTTGAATATGCATTAAGATTTATAACACATAAGTTTCTAACCTTACCTTTATTATTTTTATTTACATCTTTTGTTTGGCATGTGACACATTCACATTCACCATCTATAAAATAGTTTTCTCCATAATGCCACGTTATTTCTTCTCCTCCTGGTATGTCTTTTACAGCTTGAAGGCACAGTTCACCATTTATTTTTAATGCGTACAACTTTGTGTTAGGGTTACAGTCATGATTGACGTATGAAGCAGGTCCTAACCAGAGTTTATCATTCGCTGCTGTAGACATGATCGAAAAATCTAAATTAGCATTTATTAAATATTCTGTCTCATCCTTTTTTAATTTTATAGTGAATCCTTTGAGAGAATGCAAAATAGTATTCTTAGGCCAGAATTTTGAAGCACATACTTTGACACCCTGGTTTACATTTTTGGAATATCTGCAAAATGATTCTTTGATTATTATGTATAAATTATTTTATTTGTATATATTATAGCAGATATTCAAAATTTTACACGAAATGATTTAGTCAAACATTTTTCTAACCAAATGATTTTGAGTAAAAATGAATGTTTTTATTCATACTTCCATATAATAAGGCTTTTCAGCAAAATTAAAGTTATTTAAGTAACTATTACGGAAGCGCCTATACGCCATCTATTGTCAATAGGCTGATACGCGATTTCTGCTATATAGAAAGGGCAAAGCCTTGCTCTTTCTGAAAGAGAAAGGCCTTTGTCCTTTTGCACAAAAATTCGAAGTTTGTTTAATTTAAGGTTAGATTATTTAATTTATGTATATAGACAATAATGACTAATGAAAGAAAATAGATTATTATCATTAAAACACAAGTACGAATGGCGACAAACACTTAAAGATTAGTAAGTAATGCTTTTGTGAAGAAAAGTATGTTAAAAGATTATTTCCCAAGAGATGGTACTTTAGAGTATAAGGTTATAAGGTAATGCGCGATTTCTGCTAGGAAGGGGTAAGGCCCTGCTCTTTCTGAAAGAGAAATGTAATAAATTCTCCAAATTAACATTGCACCTTTTTTGTTTATCTAAATTACCTTAAAAAAAATGTTTACATTTGTGATCATGAATATTTTAGTCATTTGTACTTGTATTAATGATAATTATCTCTTTTCTACCATTAGTCATCACTTTCTACATACTTGATACATTAAATAGTCTAATCTTAAAATGAACAAATTATTTATTTTTGAGTTTTCATGCAGAAAGGGCATGAAGGTCAAGGTTTTTCTCTTCCGGAAAGTGCAAGGCCTTTCCCTTTCCGTAGCAGAAATCATGTATCAGCCTTTTGACAATAGGTGGCGTATAGGCGCTTCCGTCAATTATAGATGTTCAATAATCACTATGAGTATTGGATTTTTTAAAAGATCAGCCAATTAATTAATTTGTTTTTATCCTTTCTAGATTCATATGTTTAACCTGTACATACCTTTTGGGATTTTTACGGGAACACCCCTACCACCTCTGTGTAGGGAGGCTTTGATCCTATACCTAACCTCCCTCAGAAGCAACGGACTATTAGTCATAGTTGCTCTATATGACAATATACCTATACCTACTGCTTCTGCATTCACCCAGGGTCTTACACTGTAGCGTAGGGAAAACTTGCTATGCAAGAACACCTACGCCAGGAGTCAGCCAATGATGAAGTCAAACTTATAGGTACCTCTTACTTTCACGAGAATTTTAGATACATCAAGTGGCGCGGTAGCGCCACGAAGGAGAGTTTGAGAAGCAGACGCCACGGCAGCACTCGCAACACTATATTTAATTCTATATTGGTGTTCGGATTTTTATTATTAGTAATAAAATACCTATCGTTATTGTTTTTAAGTTATTTTGTCTTACTAGCATATTTAGGTACTGAACTATGATTTCCAATGAAAATATTGGTATAAAAACCGTTTAATGTCATAATAAACGAGTGTGTAATTCACGAATGCTGAAATCATCTTATATTCTTCAGTCTGAAAAGTGGTAGCAGCGTGAAGTTTGCTGCAAGTTATACAATCTACAAAACTGTGGAAAAGCAATCTTTTCACACATGCGGCACACAAACCGTTCTGAAGTCAGCTACATTTACTGCTGTATGTAATATGTTTGTATGTATGCATTCGAGGGCAGTGTCTCGGTGTACGGGCTGGCCGATAACGAGGTCTAAGTTGTCCGAATCGTGGTTTTCGGTGTCTAGGTGTAAAAATAATTCGAGGGCGGTGTCTAGGTGTACAGGGTGACCGATGACGTCGTCTAGGTGGTTCGCACCGTGGTTTTTGGTGTCTAGGTATAAAAATCATTCGAAGGTGGTGTCTAGGTATAGTGGGTGACCGATGACGAGGACTACGCGGTACGCTTCGTGGTTTTTTGTGTCTTATAGGTGTAGAAATAATGCGAGGTCGGTGTCTAGGTGTGTAAGGTTCTGATTTACTATGCTGAACCGCGCAGTAATTCTATATACAAATAATTATTTATTTGAGTATAGGTGAACTAGCCTTGACTCGAGAGTCTTCTGTTACTATTAAGTAGGTTATGATTCTAATAAACTGTCTCTTTATGGTACTTCTTTGCTATGACTTTATTTAGACGAAGGTCCAATGCTTTGACACAGATGTTACACAGATGTTTTAATCTAATCTTTACGTTTGTTCTTAATGTTACGTATTTACTTATTTCTATATTGGTTCGACTTACAATCCCGTTCGGACACTACTAGTAGATTGCACGGTCGATGACTGGGCGGTGTTTAGTATTATCCTACACGGATGGTTCCGTGGCGTGTTGAGAGTAAGTTCCTTAACTAAGCTGCCGAAGCTAACGCCAGATATGTTGACGGTCCTTAAGCCTCGTACTGTACCAACTCACGTCCAGAGTATGAAGAATTCCACCGGTTAGCTTCCACGGAGTTTGAGTGGTTTCTAAGCACCCAATAGACGACGCGAAGGACTAAACGGCACTCGTATTCACACACCAGGTCCAGCAGGTACAACACTCGTTGTCCTTGTAAAAAGAGACTTCACTAAAGGCTAAAGGCAATATGAGGACTGAGTGCGGGGCTTATAAGGCTTGGCGGATGAACTCAACGTTAGGGTAATAACCAATCACCGATCGCCACCGAAAGTGTCTTACAATATAGGTTGGTGATGGTGCAGAATAAGTAGGTTTTGGGATTGCTGACTCGGGGGTCAGTTGGTTTAATTAGTGGGACGCGTTTGATGTCGTAAATGCGGTTGCGGAAATGCTTACATTGTGATTATCGTCGTATACCTGCGCCTGTACACATACACGCCGTCATACATCATTCTGTATACAGTATATCCATACATATAATTATCTTTTATGAACATGGGACGTTACAGGTGTACAGGGTGACCGATGACGAGGTCTAGGTAGTTTGCACCGTAGTTTTTGGTGTCTAGGTGTAGAAATGATTCGAGGGCGGTGTCTAGGTGTACAGGGTGGCCGATGACGAGGTCAAGGTAGTTCGCACCGTAGTTTTTGGTGTCTAGGTGTAAATATCATTTGAGGATGGTGTATCAGAACAATTAGTATTTTATGTTGGTGCTAAAAATGTTACAAAAAAGCCATGGTCGAAAGGTGCTAAAGATGCTTATATTTTATTTTTACGACAAATATGAAAAATTCAAAAAAATCTACTAAAAAGAACTGGAATCTCTTTAAAAAAATAGCTTTTAAAAAAGTAAAAGGTTAGGCGAGTTTGATATGTTCCGCCACCAAATTACAGATAAAAAAAAACTGAGATCAATCAAACATAGTCAAGTTTATTATATTTAATCATAATGAAGTACTAATTTTTTTTGTTCATTGAAGGGCATACTTAACTTAAAGTTAAGTTATATTATGATCAATTAGGAATAACTCTCAAGATACTTACTGCGTAACTCGCTATGCCCATTTCATTGAATACTTATGGTGTTTGTATGACGTTCTAATACGTTAAAAAGAAAATTTTAATTGTTCACCAATAAACAAAATATTCCTCGAGTTATTCCTAATTGATCATAATATAACTTAACTTTAAGTTAAGTATGCCCTTCAATGAACAAAAAAAAATTAGTACTTCATTATGATTAAATATAATAAACTTGACTATGTTTGATTGATCTCAGTTCTTTTTTATCTGTAATTTGGTGGCGGAACATATCAAACTCGCCTAACCTTTTACTTTTTTAAAAGCTAATTTTTTAAAGAGATATCAGTTATTTCCTGATACTTATAAATGTATTTAGATATTAAAACTATTATTTGTCAACCTTGTTTTGTGCTCTTTGAAAAGGAGAAATAACACTTCTCGTAACATCGGATCTTCTATATAAACCCCAAGAAATCCAATACTTGTAGTGATTATGAAATATTCTTAATTACCTAAACATTTTTGGACAAGCATTCAAGTAATTCTAAAATAAAAATTATTTATACAAACCTATTACATATTTGGATTGAAAATCCAGAATCTGGTTTAATCAAATTTAAATAAGCTTCTAGATGTCTCTTAAGCATTTTTTTCGAAGTTAAATTACTTATGTCAATGTTTATTAGATCTAATAAATTTTTTGATATTTGTTTGATTGGTGTACTAAAATCCTTTATCGCCACTTTAATTTGTTCTTGAAAATCATCATTTTTATTCAGCCTTTCCAAAATATTTGGATTTATTTTGTGCGTCATCTTATTTAGATAGAATAAGTCAATGACTATTGTGGTAGCAATGTCATCCGCTATAGTAAATTGTTGTGTTCCTTCACCAAGACATTTTTCATTTCTATATTGCAAAATAAAAAGAACAAGGCAATATTATTATTAAATTTATTATGGTTTATTTTAATTTTTTTAATGTACTCCAGTGGAAGTGAATAATTTACCAAACTGTGCGAACGCACCATTTTGGACAATTATTTCCACTAGGGTAACTATAATTCATAGATGAAGTCATAATGATAATGTGAAGAACTATAAAAATTAATTTGCGTAAATTTGAGATAAATTTTAATGTTAATTTTAATGTTACATCAACAGATTTTTTTTTACTTTTATATACTAGAAACTTCAGACGCGCTCCATGCATATTTATTTATTTATTTTTTTCAATTATTTTACTTTTTAATTCATATAGGTACATGTCATACATTTTATCCGTGTCAAAATAAAATATTTTATACTCCAGAAAGGTTAATTTTTGAGGTTAGAAATTTAAATATACGTAGAGATCGCGCACGAAAGCGAATAACCAATCAGAGATCAAATAGAGATGTTACACAATGGGGCCATTCATTTTTTTAGATAGGATTACTAAATTAAAATATATCACTTTTGTTCTTCAAGTTGTATGACGGGTTAAGCAATGTGAATGGATAAAGTATTCTTTTTTATGTATTCATACTTACGTAGGCATTTTGACCTCAAGGGAACTCAATATATTTTTACAAACAAACGTATCATCTTGGTTCACACCTGTAAAGTAGATATATATTTAAATTAATAAAAAATAATATTTCAGTTTCAATGTCACCCTGTAGCAAGCAACCATGTGTTAACATGTTTTGTGGCCATTAGTGGAATTACCATGCAGATGATAACACCAAAAATAGGATATATCAGTATACAGCTATGTACAAACTAACTTTCAATTGTTTAATTTGCAAATACGAGTATCACACCGATAAGATCTATTTTGGATGTTATCATCTGCATGGTACTCCAAATGAGGTATTACCATCGAGATATTAATACCGTTGAGATATTAATGAAATTGAATATATTACTTCGAATTAGGCTAAAACTGACCGAAACAAATTTTTGGGGAGCCTGGGTACATGAGAGAAAAGTTATAAGCATTTTAATTATTACTCATTCAAGGGGACAAAACACCTTTAAATTTCGGAAAAAAAAATTTCGATTTTTTTATTGCTTATTTTTACAAGAAATGTTCCGTAGAATACGTTCCTGAAACCCGTTTATCGAAAAAAAAATTTACCCGCAAAGTTACAAGCAAAATACTAAAACAAAATTTTTATCGTTTTTTCGTAAAATTGCGTATTTTTCATTTTTTGTCTAATACGACTGATAATTTTAATTTTAAGTTTTATAAACTCAATCTGAATAAAATTTGTATTGTATATGTTGAAAATACTATTTTAGTAAATAAATTAGTGCTTATTGATAAGATTTTTTTTGCATTATTTTATAAATAAATTTCTAGTTTCGCTTCTTATATGAGGCTCCGATGGATACGTAGGGATATTTATTTGAATTCAAATATCGCGCGCCCGCGCGCCACCTGTGGGCAGGTTAGAATTAATGTGTCGGAGAAGAACAGAGCAAACGTACTGAAATGTGATTTATACTATGTAAACACAGCTGATATCTAAGTAAATAAATCAAGCTGATATTTCTCAAAAGCGTTTTAGAATTAATCTAA
The DNA here is from genome assembly GCA_020010945.3 of Muscidifurax raptorellus. Lineage (NCBI taxonomy): Eukaryota > Metazoa > Arthropoda > Insecta > Hymenoptera > Pteromalidae > Muscidifurax > Muscidifurax raptorellus. The sequence continues at coordinate 30,079,897 of CM052077.1, read as the reverse complement.
GTTGTGTTTATAGTGTTTTTGGGGTTGTAGCTTATAGCTTGTAATCCTAAAAAGAAAAAAAAGTAAAGTGTTAGTGTAAAAGCAGAGCAATGAAGTTTTTTTAAAAAAAGTGTGAAGCGATAGTGATTTTAAAAATGTGTGGTGGTCGAGATGCCAAGGGAAGGTCTGCGAGTACCCATCCTGACAAGAAGTACTCTCGAGGAAGAGACAAGAGGCCAAGAAGATTTCTAGGAGCAACATGCGACAATGAACCTGACGATGAAGTTCAGCAAGAAAGATTCAAACTCCAGCAGCGAAAGGAACCTCTGAGGTCAGGAATAGATTTATTGATATCAACATTCTATTTCCTGCTCTCGAGGAACGTTTGATTTGCAAACAATGCCATGGTCAAGTTAAACTTGGCAAATCTAAATCTCAAGGATTAGTTTCAAGATTCAAGTAGAATGCATTGAGTGTGGTGAGCTGGCAGATATCAACTCATGCAGAAAATTTGGTGTCAAGAACCAGGCTTGGGAGAACAACAGAAGAACAGTGGTTACTTTTCGTGCTCTTGGACTTGGGCACGCTGGTCTATCAACATTTTGTGGGTTGATGGACTGCTTGAAACCCATGGCTCAGTCTGCATATGATGCCATCAATGAACAATTTAGTGAAGTGTGAGAAAGTTGCCGAAGATTTTATGAAGACTGCAGTGATAGAAGAAAAAGCAGCTACAGAGACTGGAGCACCTGGACTAAATGTTTTTGGAGATGGTTCCTGGAGGAAAAAAGGCTTTTCATCGTTGCAAGGATTTGCATATAAAAAATAGCTTCTGCAAGGCATGCTCAGCGAAGGAGAACCGTCTACTGACTGCAGAATATGAAGAGTGGTACAAGAAGCACGAGCCTGACTGCACTACAAACTACAAAGATAGTGCAGGTAAAATGGAAGTAGAGGGCATCTGTGAAATTTTCCAACGCTCAAAAGAGGAGTATGGTATAAGAACCCTTAGAAGAAAGCCAGGGAGCTTACAGAGGAGGATTGCTACGCTGCAGGAGCACACTAGGCAGTGTGTACTTAAGTATTTTGAAGTAAAACGCCTTGTGATGACTACAAAAAAAAGATAAGTATACATCTCTGTATTTTTTCATTTCATTTTTAAGAAATTGAAACAATAATTTATTTTATCTTTTTCAGCTGACCCTGGTAACACTAACCTGCTTGGTGACATTTTGAGGTTAGACTGGTAATTTTCTGCCAGTTTCAACTGAAAGGTTTAACACACTAACCAAAAAAAAGATAAGTATAAAGTGTTATTATTATTAAGGATAAAATATCCCTTTTATCAAATTTTGTCAAAAATTGATAAAATGCCTTTGTTTGTTTGCAGGTAAGAAAAGCTGTACAGAAGTCAGAGGTATAAGTGAATATACCTCATAATTGCTAAAATGAAGGTCTATGTGTGTGGAAGAAAGAAAACTTGGTCCCAAAGGATTTGGTAAGCACTAATTTAAGTTATACTTTCAACAATTTTCATAAACTTTAAAGTTGATTTTCTCTAAATGTTGTTTTTACTGATTTCAGCTCACTGTTCGTAAGATTCCAAGTGAACGCATGGTTCTTTTTGACTAAAATTTAAGGAGGATACTTTGTACACCTTTAGTTCTGGTATGAATGCAGGGATTTTGATTTAAATGTATAGAAAATGTTCTATACACAAAAAGGTGCCAGAATAAGCGAACAAAATTAAAAAAAGCAGTTTTTTCATCGCCAAATAATTTCTAAAAATTCAAATTAAAATTCCTGCATTCATACCAAAACTACAAGTGTACAAAGTATCCTCCTTGAATTTCAGCCAAAAAGAACCATTCGTTCACTTGGAATCCTACGGACAGTGAAAAAGTTCACAAATTCTTGCACCGAGTGCCACAATGGGCCAGCAGGAGTTATGAAGGGTTAAGCATGCTGAAATTAAAGGTATTTATGCTAAATATATCTATAAAAAATTTTTAATTATTTACTTAAAATATCTTATGGGGAATAGCATTTCCAGCCCAGTTATTCTTAAATTGTATAAAAACTACCGTTGAGCTTTTGATAAGAATTTTTATACTAAGAGGTAAATACTTGAGTATTTATCATTTTCGAAAATTATGAGTAGGTAGATATAAGTATTAGAAAGAATCAATTGAAAACAAAAAAAGTGACATTTAACCTCAAAGAGTGAGTCAAGTCAGCTTCTGCATAGAAATTTTTTATCAATAATTAGGATGAATAGAATCATTGAAAGGCAATGCATAATTATTTAATGTTTAATCACTTATGCAGCTTCATTAGGAAAGTAAATATCGCAAATAAACGAAAAATAAAAACTGCATTTATTTTGACTAGGGCTGTATACTGACGGTACTACCTTAATGGCCATAAAACATGTAAATTGTATTATTTTATAAACTTTTTCATCTCTTTTTACATTACTAAATAACTATACTACGTAGTGAAACCATGTAGTAATCAGATGGTTTTAGTACATGGTATTATAACCACATCATATGAGGTTTACCACATGGTTGCTTGCAACAGGGTAGGAAATTCTTAATCAATGAATGTCCAGGTATAATTAAAATTACATATTCCATTTTAATTACTAACAATATTTTCATTGTTGTAATGCATATCTGGTTATAAAAAGAATTTTTATATTCTATTTTTATTACATATTAATTAAATATGCAATTACTATATATTATGGTTTAAACTTATTACCTGATAAAAATACATATTAATAATTTTTTTCATAAATTAAACTTGATAAAAACAATACTATTAGTATTTTTGGTAACCATTATTGATAGTACTGTGTAGATGATATAACGCAATTGTAACCCCGCATGAAAAATATAATGAGATCATGTATGAGATCTCATAAAGAACTTATAATGGCCATCAGAAACAATAATATTGTTGATTTCTAAAAGCTTAGTTGAAAAATTATTAATGCACTTTTATTATATTTTTACTGTGTAATAATAAATTGATACGTCAAAAATGTATAATAAAAAACATAAAATAATATATAATAAATTTGTAAGTTTTTTCAATCTGGTAAACCTTTAACTCGAGATTTGTTGATTAGTAAATTGATGATTGAGCTATTTTAGCACTTATATAAATAGTATAATATAGCTTATAAGGATATATGTATATATATGCATTTTACATTTGTTTTACTCAGTTGCAAAGGCCTATAATAGAACCCGATAAGTCTAGGTGCAAATACCGTATAGGATTAAATTCCCATTATGCATTTGCACCTAGACTTATCGGGTTCCATTAGGCCTTTTGCAACCGTGTACATTTGACTTCCTTGAAAACATCTTGGAGATGTAAAGCATCGTACATATTAATATCCGTATATTAATTTTTATAACTATATTATAAATACATTATTTGGCATAGTAAATTATTTTTATTAGAATTATCAAGCAATTAAAAATATTTAAAATTCAATTTATAAAAAATATATAATAGATAGATAGAAAATATATATAGATATTCATATGTATATGTAGTATTTACCAATATTGTATGATTCACTGCTTTTAATTACATCTATAATCTCTTCTCTATTATTTTGAAGAGTATTCTCCAACGTTTTTTTCATATCCTTGATTTTCTGCTTATTCATATTTATAGTTTTTTGGTCCTTTTCATGGTCGTGACTGGAAAGTTCATATATTTTTACAACAATATCTGTCTTGATTTGTATTGGTAATTTATATTTTGATGAAGCGATCCAGTTTTTACAAAAAGGTAACATTTTTGGATCATTCATGGCATTTGCTAAGTTTTGTTTGTAGGAATTCCACTCCTTCAGGCGAGGAGCAATTACATCTTCTTTATTAGGTACTGTTATGAAAAAATTAAAAATATTAAAAATAATGAGTTTTAAAATTTACCTGATGAAAGTATAATGACAGTTGAGAAAAAACAGCCAGTTTAGCAGAAGCTCTGGGAACCAGCTATTTAAAAATTATGACCAGCAAGCATCTATTTCAAAATGTTTCACGAAAAACAATCTGTTTCAGATATTTGATAGAATAATTTACTAAGATTTTTGATTTAATAAATTACATAAGAAGAATCTGAATTTATCAAAAGATCTCTAAAAAAGCTTGTTTTTGGAGACACCTTTTGAATAGTGTATTATGCAATGGGTACGAAAAGGGTTTTTGCGAAACAAGAGATTTATGGCACAAGTCAAAGGCGAGTGCTGTAACTCATTTAGTAAAAAATCCTTTACGTACTAGTTGCATATGATATTTCATACCACGAGAGGCTAAAATAAGCAACGTAGTTGCGATTCTTAGGTTAGAGAGGTATACATACTTGTTTTCTAGCAAATTTTTTACAGCTGGTTACTAACTGACAGCCATCAATATATTATATTCATAATGCAAAATAAAAATACTTACAAAAATAGTCTTCAATAATTTGCTCCATATAAGTGAGTATAAATGTTTCTACACTATCACGGTATTGCTTTTCAGACCCATATAAAGGATAGATTGCATTTGATAATGTTTTTAAATCACTTAGTAACAAACTATTTATTTTTTCCTCTGTAAAAGCTTGTTTCGTTTGTAAAAATGAAATCAATTTTTGATACAAATTTGTATCCCACCTTAGCCCCAACCGTTTAGTTTTAGATTCTGCCATTTTCAATATTATTCAATAAGTACTCTTCTCCAATAAAAAAATTGTAATAGCCATTGAAAAACAATCAGAATTTGTTCATAAATTTTGTAATTTACAATCAACTGACACAATCTAGTCTAGAATCTAGAAGTAAAAGAGTTATCGGATATAACTTAATCAGTGCTCAAAGCTTCAGTCCAGTTAGTTAGAAATATGTATGATATGCAGCAACTTTTTAGTAGATCTTTAAAAAATTATATTTTAAACATATAATTCAAATGTTAATTTTCTAGATAATACAGTAAACATATTATTAGCCGCCCGAAATATGCATTAATATATTTGGGCCTTCCCGGATTATGTATCTATACTTTCCGGGCATTCCCGAAATATGTATGAATTATTTCCAGGCATGCCTGGAAAATGAAAATATATGTGTACGTCTTCCGGGCATTCCCGGAATATCAACAACATCCCGGAAAGTAAACAGAAGTATATAAATATGGCCTGGAAAGTGACACGCCATATATATATGTGTATGTATAAGTATATAAATGTACGTGTATAAGATTGAACGCCTTCGTCCACAAAGTTAAGTTTAGTCCGTTTAGTTGGTGGCGGATCCAGATACACTCGAACTATGCCGCCAAGCAGGAAATGGAAGAGTAATAATTTGTGAAGTGTTGAACCTTTCCGAAAAAATCCGAAATAAATGGCACGTCGCTTATTAAAGATGCTAGTTGGGTCAGAAAATTAAAAGAATATGTGTGCAAGAGGAAGAGCAAGAAATCGGAATCGTATTCCAGAGGATATTGTAATGTCTTTACAAGGGCATTACGAAACCGAGCGCCGAAAACCAGAGCAGCACACTGACCTGCATGTCAGCTCTCCTCGCGCGCGAATTAAGTCAACTTACACGCGTTAATCCTTCTGGTGGCAAATGTCGATTGGACGATAGTCATCTTTAACTTCTTAATTACAAAACTCCTTGCATCGGCACCAAGGCTTTAAAAACCCTGGAGCCGATCCACGCAGTGCCTTTTGTGTCAGAACTGATCGGTAGTACGGCAGAGCCTCTCTTCTCTGGTGAGCAGCCAGTGTCAAGTTTGTGTAGTGATTAGAGGTGCGTTTACTCCGCACTAACACGATTGGGAGCGAGTTTACTCCGCCCCAGCATAGACAACACTGACGGGCCTTTTGGAGACAGTAGACCGACCGTAGAGAGACGTCCGTGCCACAGGTCCGCCGAATAGCAACCCGGCGATAGTGGGATACCACAGCTGCACTAGTATAAGTTCATTATTACGCCACGAGTATCGTGTAGTTTAAGCGCATCTACGATCGATATCTGCCAAGCCACGAAGGAGTTTAGTAACATCCAGGAGTGACAGATAAAGATCTAAATGTAAGCAACAACTATTTATAATACTACAATTAGTAGAACATTATAACAAACAGCGTCAGTAAGATAGAAAGTAGGACAACGAAATTGTAATCATCATAATCGTCGGCTGAGTTCTCGGGTTGTAATAACATCAATAAACAGAAAAAGTGAATCTAATCTCAGTGTGACCTCAATTCAAATTATTAAATATATATAAACAACCCTAATCCTACTTTACGTACATCATCAACAAGGTAAGAGCCTGAGTGCGGACAGACTACCGTCCGCCGAATGAAGAGTGCGGACAGACTATCGTCCGCTGAGTTAAGAGAGCGAACAGACCACCGTCTGCTGAATTAGAAGATCGGAAATTCCATTGTCCGCCGAATAGAACGCGTCACGCTTTAACTTCATTTGTAGCATTTCGCAATTCTATAAGTCTCAAGTAACAATAAGGTTCTCGAGCATTGCTAGTTCCCGCATATTAAATAATTATTTGTAGAACTCGTGCAGCCCGTACTTATATTAAATACGGTCTTTACAATAGTAATATCACTGCTGACACTACGAATGATGCACATAATAACATACTAAATGACAGTATCATGAAGGCAAAAGAAAATGTTGTATAATAGTATATTTATTAATAAAATTGTATTCTTTATATTTTTGTATTTATTATTTCATATATTCCTGTATTATTTAAAAAAATTTTTATAATTTTGCAAAATAAATGTATATTTGACTCTAAAATAAATAATATAATCGCTAGAGTAAAAGTTAAAAATGAACGAAAAAATGTTAGCTAATGTTAAGGGGGTCTGAAAGACAATTAAAAAGTCTAATTTCGCGCCACAATATAGGCAGACGAAAAAGCAACCAATTTGCTTATAACAAATAATAAAAAAAAAATTACGAAAAACTAGAATAACACTATGCAATTACCAACCATTTTACAAAGTTTCACACTTATATATAAATATCTTGTCGAATGGCATTGGAATAATGTCTCAAAATCTTGTAATTCCATTGCCATTCGACGAGATATTTATATATAAGCGTGAAACTTTGTAAAATGGTAGATGATTGCATAAGGGAGGGCAGTGTTATTCTAGTTTTTCGTAATTTTGTTTTTATTATTTCTTATAAGCAAATTAGTTGCTTTTTCGTCTGCTATATTGTGGCGCGAAATTTGAATTTTTAATTGACTTCCAGATGTTGTATTTAAGAGTTACTTTTATACTGTATTAGAGTATAGGTTTTCATTATAAGATTAAGTGTAATAATATATTATTGTTAATAATAGTTATAAGTATATTAAAAGACATTTTCTATATTTTATATAGGAATCAGTATATTTGGTTTTACTTCAAACTTTGAAAATAATCCTGGTTATTTACTGCATATCATCTTGTGATCTTTCATTTTTTCGCATCCACTCCTTCCTCATTCCTGAATATTTTTTACGTAAGTATATTAAAACATCCTCATATTATTCATTATCCTTCCAATAATTTATATAAAGCAAAAGAAATTGTTTAAATTAGTTTTCATGATAGACATTTTAAAAGAAGAAATAAGTTTTTGTAAGAAATATGTTCTTAAATATTGTAAATAAAATATTGTAATTGAAAACTTGATGAAGCTGTTTGCTTAAAAAAACAAATTATTTGTTGAAAAAATAGAATACTCAAATCAACTGTAAGCGAGCTTAGAACATAATTTTTAACACTCGTGGCGCAAAACCGTATTTTGCTCCTGCTACGTTAAAGGACATATGCTAAACCGAGTTTTGTGCCCGTCGTAACAAAAAAGATATTTATATACATGTGCAAGAATGAGATTTCACACTTTTTCTTACTTTGTAGCCCTCGATTCACTCGTGCGTGAACGGCCACACCAGGGTGAAATCATATTCTTGTCCTTGTATCGAAATGTACTATTTACGTAAAATGCATGCTAAGTATTGCAAATTTGTTCCCCATAGCATACAAAAGTATAGTTTGTTATACGTGCGGATTTAAACTGTTGATTTGTAAAAATATTCAATTAATTTTTGCTTACATTTTTGCTTTCTTACGTACATAAAAATTTTGCATTGAAATAATAAACATTTTAATATGTCGCGAATAGTATTTATACATTTAAACATTTGCTGCTAAGAATAGTATGTTTTGACATTTTACCGCAAAAATACCGTTTGCACGGTTTGCCGCTAAAAATAACATATTTGAATGGATTGTCGCGATAAACAGTACATTTCCGACTGTAACTGCAAAAGCAAGTGGATTTATTCGCATCCTTCCAGCGAAAAGTAGAGTAGCGTTGCTTATTACTAGCGTTGTTTATTACAGGACAGCGTCTATTGTAAGATATCATTGTTATTTAAATATTTTTACCGCAGAATATTATTACCTGTAATTGTCCCGGAGAACAATAAGGCAGTTTACCTTCGTCATGAAAAATTTTACAATCCGACATTTTTTTAAAAAAACTAATACAGTTCGATTGCTATTTTCATTATAAATTTTATGAGTAACAGTATGTTAATAGTTTATTCTGTATTACAAAGTGCACCTGTACTAAATTGAGAACCATTTAATTTACTTTTGAAATTTTTTTTAATATTTATATTCATAGAATAACCTATTATTTTAAAGTCAGCTTCATAAGAAAAATAGTTTTACCTGTATATGTTGAAACAAAAAATACACTAAATATTAGATACAAATTAAAGCATGTCCTATTCTATAATCCTTCTAGCATGGATTTTTATCATGATCCTGATGATCCTATACTTCCTGATGCAATGAATGTAGACAATCCTGATCCACAACCACAAGTTAAAGTTAACATTCCTCATCGTGATCAATTTCGTGAGCGTCGGGGTGCAAATAGGCGTGCTAATTTATGTAGAAGAAGACGAAATCGGGTAGCATTCCAACAAAAGTATAAATACATATGGCAACTGCACCCAGACAGGAGGCGATGGCTCCGATGTCATCCTGAGACGCGAACGAGAGCTAGGTGTGAGTCAGAGACATCAACGAAATATGGAAGAATCAGGGCCTGACGAAAACGTGTACGAGATGAATGAAGAAACTTTTAAACAAGATATAGCTAAAATTAAAATAACTTTAGCTACGTTTTTTGCTAAACATAATCTCCCGTTTCTTTTAATTGACGATCTTTTACCGCTTATGATTCACTTGGCACAGAATGTTGAAGCTTTACGAAAAACTAAGATGAAACGCTCAACTATTACAAAAATTGTTCAAAATGTTGTTGCAGTATCTCATAAAAGAGACGTATTCAATGATTTAGGTGAATATAAATTGGTAAATATAAATGGTTGTGTAATAGTTGAGTATTTCAATAACAAACTTAATAAAATCATGAGCTCCTTATGGGCTATGGTTCCAATATATAATGATGACGACGAAGAAAGTAACGTAACAGCTGAAGCCATGTATCGAATTATTTTGAATTCTTTTGACAATTTTGACATTATTCCAAGAGAAAATCTAATTGCATTTTCATCAGATGGCTGTACGACAATGGTCGGGCGAAATAATTCTGTGGCGCAAAAATTTATGAGAGACTTTCCTGGTTTTAATAATATAAGTTGTCCTTGTCATGCAGCTCACTTGTGTGCATCACATGCAGCAAGAGAAATACCAAAAGAAATCATTGATTTTCCTCGCGATGTCTACAATTTCCTAAAAACACCAAAAAGAAAACATCTACTAAAACAGTATGAAATAAATTTAGAATATGATGTTCCTAAGACCAGTACAGACAAGATGGTTGTGTATTTTAATCAGGGTTATCAATGGGCCCGTGCACACAGCGAATAGAGCACGAATTCTTACCTACACTGAGAAAAAAACATCGTTGTATCAAATACTTTGGCAATCAAATCAACAGCAATGCTGTTGTTTTGACAAAACTGCGGTTAAATCAACGGCTACGTAGTTAAATAAACGCCACCATCGTCATTTCAACTGAGCTGATGTTAAATCAATAACTGTGTTGTTATTTCGATTAGAAAATCTTCATTAAATTAAAGTAATCGAAATTTGTTGTCAAATCATCGTCGTAGACGTTGAACGAACTACGGCTTTGTTGACATAAATACAATTTGCCCTCTAAACTATATCTATGACAAATGAAACTGACAACACCGCGTTCGCAAAGTCACCGACATTCTTCGAGTCCGCGCTCTCCCCCCTCTCTAATACATAGGAGTTTTGGCTGTACTGCGAGTCAGTGTACCTATAGGCACGCGACCGGCATCGGCGGCATCGGCGGCATCGGCGCTGAATTTCATTCTCGCTTTTTCTCTTTTCCGTAATTGTTTGTGATTATAGTTGACGAGTGCTGATAAGTGTTACATGTAGTTGGCGAGTAGTTGATGGTTGCTTATATGCAGTCGGCGAATTTTGAACCAGTGCATGTGGAAAATGAATCGAGAAGTACATGGACACCACAGACAATAACAAAAAATTTCGTGCGGTTCGTCGCGTGGTTCGTCGCGTGGTTCGTCGTACGATTTGCATAACACAGACTATACACGGACAAGAAGAAGCAAGTCGTACGGGTCATCAAAGTTGCGAGTCAGTGTATGTGAAAAATATCACTGGGTCTCAGTGCGCCGAATACACGGAGAAGAAAGAGCAAGTCGCGGTTCGTCGCGCGGACTTTTCTAACCTCTTTTTGACCGGTTGAGAATCAGTGCACGCGCTTCGAGTCCGCGCTCTGCCCCCTGTCTAATACATAGGAGTTTTGGCGGTACTGCAAGTTAGTGCATGCACGCAACCGACATCGAGGCCGAATTTCTTCGCTTTATCACTTTTTCGTAAAAGCGTATGAACAGTCGGTGAGTTGCTGGTGAGAACTTATATGCAGTCGGCGGCAAAAGTACATGGACAAGAAAAAGCAAATCCCGTCGACGTTTCTAACCTTTTTTTGACCGAAAGAATTGGTTGTGATCGCTAGGGAAACAAGGAAAAATGCCCAGCTTAACGGATATACTATTCGATATTGATTATATTGAATATATCGATAAATTTGAAGGTAAACTAAAACAATAACAACTTAATGGCTAATAACTTAATTTAAAAACTTTTTCAGCAATAATAACTTAATTTAAAATCTTTTTTTCTGTGGATAGAAAAAAAAATAACTGGCGTCATTTTGAAAACCCTTACTCGCGAGGAAATTGCTGATATCGTTTCCGAAGATGATGTCGACAATTTTATAAAAAAGCTAAATGCTTTATTTGCTGCATTAGATGAAGTAAGTATGTGTGTATATATATATCCGTGTATTTTTTGTATAATTAGATATCGAAAATTATATATTTATCAAAACAATGAATTAAAGTCAGTAAATATCTTAATGACTATTTTGAATTGTTGAATAGGTAATAAAAAAATGTACGTTGTAAATGTTAACATTAAATTAATTTTTTTGTATATAATAATAGGTTGGAAACGAGCCTAGTCAACGTCAAGCTGTTAACGAACAACAAAGACCACTAGCTGAACTTAATCTTAACTTGAATCAACAAGAAGTAGAAGCTGCTTCAATATTTGTCACTGAAAATATTGATATTGGAAGTATTTTACAAAGCTCGTATGAAGGGAGAAAAATTTTAAAATATTATACGGATAACAAGCAACTGACTAAACAACACAGAAAAAGATTGGTCTGGCATGTAGTATCTGCAGTGTGTAACGCATGTACAAGGTTAGTTCAACTATTTACCTTTTTTTGATTATGTAAACAATTACACAATATTAATAATCTTAAGTAAACTTTTTCAGGGAATTACAAGAGAAGGACTATGCTATTTTAAGAGATAAAATTATTCAGCTATTTCCTACTGAAATTGGATCAATATATTTCATACCGACACAACATAAAAATAAATTGACGAATACACCTTATCAGAAAAGAAAAGGAAAGTTGGTAAATAAATTTCAGAACTTCAGAAGAACTGATAAATACATCAACTCTAATACTGTAAATGATGATGGGAGAGTAAATACAGCAGCTGATGAAAATGTCTCAGAAGATTTGCAAGAGAAAATCGACTGGCTTCAAATCAACGAAGAGCCTTGGGAAACAACAATAGAAAACTGGACAGCAACATACGATTATAGAAAATCAAAACTTGGTGAAAACGATAATAAGATCTCGTCAATTTACGAACAATGGAACATTTTAAAATCTCCAAAAGCATATAGTCTTATCGACATAGATTTTAATAAAAGTCAAATTTGTACTGTTAAAGATGCTATAGTTGAATTTGATAGTTTTTTTCAAAAAGCTTATAAAGTAAGACCTTTGAGACATGATGACCTCACTATTCTACTAAAGGATTTATTAGAGAATAATGATTTAAACCAAGGTTACTATTTACAACTTCTTATATTTATAAATATTTTTTATTACGTTATTTTAAATATTTCTTTATCTTTGGTGTATAGATAGCAAAGTCTTAGTACAGTTACAAGTTCTATGCCTTATGCTTCCCTCTGTAGCTAAAATTCGTCAAACCAACAAAAAATTTTGGAAACCTACATCAGTAGAAAGTCTTGATGGGATGGTACTGCATGTTAAGGTTTAATAATCTTTTATACTACATTTTATGTTATATATAATTTGTTTTTATGAGTAATTTGATATTCTTCAATATTAACGTATCTTTATTGATTAATAATAAATTGTAGATCTATGGAGATATTCAAAAAGCCAAAGAAGATAGAAGAGTGTACGCTGTCTCTAAAAACACAACAGTTCAACCATATATCATCGTTGTAGGAGAAGAGGATTATATTGTCGACTCAACATATGTGTGTATCGATAATATTGAATATGAAATGAGGTCCTTACTGGAGGGATTAGATCTGTGTTTCAAATCATTTCACACATTTAATGCAACATATCCACCAGAAAGTGAACACATTTGGCTTCTATTTCAACTAGGATTATACCAATTTAGAACCAAATGGGATAAAACAATTTTGAACGTAGATGAGATTTTGAACGATATGCGAATCAGTTTACCTGCGACACTTTAAGCATTAAAGTTGTTTTAAAGTATTTTCAATTCTAAAGTATTTTTCTAAGTATAATTTGAATATAATTTTAATTGATTGCATGTTAGTAAAATTTTACTGTAACGGTTAAAATGGAAATTTCTTGTCCATTATGCGATATTAAGTTAAAACTTCTCGCTAATCTGTACAAGCATCTGAAATCGAAACATGCTGGAGAATGTTTTAGGCTAAAATGTAAAAGTACAAATTGTTCGAGAACGTATAGAAGTATATCAACATTTATTCGTCATATGGAAACACATAAAAGTGACGTACCAAATAGTATCGAAGTTGATGTAGTTTCTGATCACTCTAAAAGTGTAAAGAATACTTTAATTACAGAAAAAGTAAATAGCTCTGAAAAAGAAGTCGACGATTCGTTATACTTAAAAGTAATGTTTGATTGTAACCTGCGAAAAGATTTAAATTTGTTAAGCGATAACTTAAATAATGAACAAGTAATGTTTGATTGTGACAAGCAAAAAAATATAGATTTGTTGAGCAATAGTTTAAATAATGAAAAAGATTATACCAAAAAAGTTTCTAACGAAGTTGACATATTAGTGTCTAGTCTTTATGCTAAGTCAAATTTTCCATTAGGAGATATATGGTGGATTTTAGATACTTTTAAAAGATTCTATAACGTCAATTTTGCTCAACAATTTCATAAAATCAACGTTACACAGTGTCATGATACGACTTTAAGTAATAATATCCACTTGATGGAAAATGTTTTTCAAAACTATAAATCCCAATATATGACATTGAAAACACTAAAGAAATTGTTTTATATCGAGCCCATTTCTGTACACATTGCTACTGTATTGAAACCCAAGCGAGTACGAAAATTAAAGCGATATTCTCAAGTAAAGATAATAGTTCAAATGATAAACATAAAAGAGGTTTTAAAAAAATTTTTGGAATTACCCAATGTTTTCAATGTCATAACAAAACATATAGGTAATATGGAAGCGTGTAATTGTTTGTGTTCAATTTTTTTAAGTGAGAGGTGGTTAAATATAAAACGTAAATTTGGAAATGAAACAATATTACCTCTAACGTTATACGGTGACGACTTTGAAGTAAATAATGTGTTAGGATCTCATAAAGATGTCAATAAGTTACATTCTCTCTACTGCAATATAACTGCGATTCCACCAGAATACTCAAGTTTATTAGATAACATATTTCTATTACAATTGCACAGGTCAAATTATAAAAAACTAATTGATTCGTGTAAACTATACTATCCAGTCGTGCAACAATTGATAGAATTACAAACAAAAGGTATAACTATAGAAGTAAATAACAAAATGGAAACTGTCTACTTTGAGTTATTTAATTTCAGTGGTGATAATTTAGAGATTCACGGTATTCTAGGTTTCCACGAAAGTTTCAATTCGAAGTATCCTTGCAACATTTGCGAAATGAATAAAACCGAATGTTCTGTTGCAGTAAAAGAAAATGTTAAAATTCTACGCTCTGCAGAAAAACATGCTCAACACGTCAAAGATAAGATAAAGGGAGTTAAAGCAAATAGTGTACTAACTAAAATTCCAGATTTTGATTTATTCAAATGTGTTTCCTTCGATCCAATGCACGATCTTGAGGAGGGCATAGATAGATATGAAATGGCAGACATTTTAAAACAATTAATAACTGTAGACAAATGTTTTACGTTTTCACTTTTGAAAGAACGGTTAGATAATTATAACAAATCTTTTAAAACAGGCGAAAATATTGTTCCTTCTATAAAGTATGAGCAGATTATTAAAGGTCATATAATCATGAGTGCCTCGGAAATGAAATTTTTAGTGTACAATCTAACATTTCTCGTTGGTGATTTGGTACCTGAATCTAATCAAGCATGGATGTTTTACTTATCTTTGCGCAAAATCTCGTCATTGATCATGTCATCTTCTTTAACAAAATCTGCTCTAAATATTTTACAGAAAGAAATAAAAACGCACTTAACTATGTATAAGAATCTTTTCAAAAAACCTCTTAAACCGAAACATCACCACTTATTGCACTATAGCCGTATGATTTTATTACTAGGTATACCTCGATATTTCTCATGCATAAGATTCGAAGGAAAACACAGACCTCTTAAAGCCATAGCTAATGCTACTTCTTCGAGAGTTAATACACCGAAAACCTTAGCTAAAAGAAACCAATTACAATTAAATTACAAATTCCTTGTCAGTGAGGGTTTTAGGTCAAGAGTAAAATTAGGAAAAACTATTGCTATCAATGTACAACATTTACCGAACTATGACTTACTAAGAAAAAGTTTAAAATTTGATGAAAAATGCGTTCCTATTGCTTCGATAGCAATTAATGGTATTTGCTATAAATGTGATTCAGTAGTCGTGTTAAAATGCGAAGAAAATAGTATAAAATTTGGAAGTATAGTTTATATACTAACAATGAAAATTTCAAAAGATGTACAATTTGTTTGTAAAAAAATGAAAAATGTCAAATATTCTGCGCATTTTTGTGCATACGAAGTAACACTTACTGATGAATATAGTTTAGTTTCTTATAATGACTTTGCAATGCAAAAAAATGTTTGTAACGTTTATAAAAATAATCAATCGAAAACATACGTATCATACGATTTCATGTAAAATAATTATTGAAGGTTCTGTGTAGTCTGTATGAATATTTAGTATATTTCATGGTCGACGTTTAAGAGAATTTATTCTATCTTCTTCAGGGCCACGACAAGTTTATTCTTATTTTAATATTACTAAGAGTTTGTCAACATATTAGTAAACTTAGAGTCATCGTAAAGATGAACGATAAAGCCTCAGAATCTTCGACATTATATACTTGTAGAAATGATTTAAATTCTCTTCAATAATAAATAAATAAAGATTATTATGTTAGTATCAATCAATCAAAAATTATTATTAATAATGTATTTTTTTCTAAATAAAATATTTCATCTTCAAAAATGATGGGCTTGATTTAGTCTTTCTTTTTTTACCTCGCCCCCGGGAGTTGTTGACTTCTAATTCAATCTTACACGCAACTTTGAGGAATATTTTATTGTTTATATATGAGTTCTGTGTGAGGACGCGAACTTTTTCGAATTAAAATACAAATTTTTGTAGACTTCCCTCATATAAGGGTAGTGAATTTTGTATTCAATTTTTTCATTTATTTGTCTTTTATTAAATTTATATAATTTGAAGTAAAAATTCGAATCGTGTTAATCACATAGATTTACGAAATGACCGCTAGAGGGCTGCCGCTCAAACCTTTCTCGCGAGTGCATGGAATTACTCATGATTGGTATATAAGAAAATAAACGGAAGAAGCTCATATGTAAAGCGTGAAATCCTAGCGAAGCGAAAATGCGTTTAATATGTAAATTGCGTTATAAATATAGGGTCTATAAGTTTAAGTTACTAATATGGCAAATGCGTGCGATTGTAGGATTAACCTTAATTAATAATAATTAACAATATTCGAAATTTACAGATTACAACTTTCAATCACAGAATAGAAGCGGACTAATGATGGAGGAAAAAAAATTTTTTATTTCATTACCTTTTTATGAAATTGAAATACTTGCAGTCAGATGTTAATTCAATATTAATTCAACGGTTAAATCAATAAGTTTATTATTTTAAAATAACATATGTGTCGTTTAAATCAAGCTCATATTCACGTTAAAATGAAATCACTAATGTGTTTAATTCTACGGCGAAAAGAGTTGTTGATTTAGTAGCAAATTTGATTGCTCTATTTCAATCACAATTCGACGTAGTTTCTACTGCCCTTTTTTCTCAGTGTATACAATACGTTTTAAATGAACTCGATAATGAAAATGCAACTGCTATTTCGTTGCATGCAAGGATAAATAATCCAATAACAAAATGTGTTTTAAGTTTTCTGAATTATATTTTACCGACTATTGAAAACTTGAATGGATGGATGCAAACGGAGAGAATTATTATCCCAGAATTGTACAGTAGAATCAAAGAGACTTACGTAGATATTCTTCATCGTATTTTGCGGACGGATTATCTAGAAGCAACTGAAATCGCAGAAATTAATTTAGATGATAATAATAATTTCAAGCCATTGAATGAAATTTTTAGTGGAGAGAGAGCAGAGGAAAATGCGCTACAATTAGATGAAGAGCAGTGGGAGCTTTTTATGACATATTGCCGTCAATATTTAATAACCATGGCAGTACACATTTCTGAACGCTTGGCAATTATTTGGCGACCTTTTGAGATATTAAGCTGTTTTTTACCTACAAATGCTCTCTCAAATGTATTTCACACTAATAATGAGAATATACTTGATCGCGTAGCAACACTTATTCCACGAACTTTACATGATATTAATTTAGAATTGACGATGGATAACGTTCGTAATGAATGGAATAGCATGCTTCATGATATGCCAGAATTTGAAGAAAATCTAGAAACTGATACATTATGGCATTCTTTATCGCTATTTTAACAAACGAAGGCCAACCGCGATTTCTAATTATTTCCAAATTGGCTCTGAATATATTAAGTATTCCACACAGTAATGTTCAACCGGAACGTGCGCCTGGAGTGAAGAGAGATTGATAAAAGCCCGTTTACGTAATCGAATAAGTTTGAAAACTCTGAACGCTCTAATGCTGGTTATAGATCATCTCAAAATGAACGGCTGTTATCGCGACTTCTTACGTTTTCAACCCACTGAAAATATTATAAGAATGGTTCTCAGAAAAGCATATAATGTAGGTAATAGAGACGATGATGACGATGAGAACCTCGCAGCTCATGTAGACATCATTCGAATGGTACTTGAGTAAATATTTATAAGTAATATCTAGTACAAATATGTATAGGAAAGCAAAATGTTAATTATAGCTGATAACCTAGTCAACACATACTTGTATCTAAATACTGAAAGAATAGTAAAAGTAATACGTGCATTATATATGTATCGTAAAATATATTGTAACGTATACTTTTATACGCACAATTTAAAAAATATATTATATACATCTTGCAATTTCGTGATTATTAATTTTATATCAATGATCTTATTGATTGTATAATGCTGCATATAAATATGATTAAAATAATACTACATACGTGTTTGTATAGAATTCGTGGTTTACATGTAATTGTGTATGTATATTCTGGATATATAGCTATTTTACGTATATTTATCATAAGATGACCGAGATAAATTTGTAATTGATTGTAAAAATACACAATTTATATAAGTACCGTTGATACAATTGATCTATTTAATTAAAAAAATAATTGTTTGCATTTTATTTTGCTCATTGTTATTTAAGTTGATATTCTTTGTTTTTGGAGATTTGCAATGTATAAACGATTCTATACAGACAATTTGCAAATTCTCTGTAAAAAAAAAATTAAAACAATTTTTATATGATAAAAATAATTTGAAGCACAGTATCAGTCAGACAGTCAATTAACCATTTATAATAGATTAGAGAAATATATGACATGACATCAAACATTTAAAGATGTTATACTTTAAATTTTTAATATTCTATGATTTGTATTTCGCATTAAATTATAATAGGTAGATGACTGATATTTGAGACTGTATAATTCTGTACATAATAGTGTAATTATAGAAAACTACAGATGAAATCTGGATTATGAAAAAAAGACATTGTTATGAACAAAATTAATTATACATGCTTTGCTGCATAATATAAAAAAATGTATTGTTGTAAAAATCACACATATGCTTGCAATAGTTTATTTGAAACCTTAAAGAACCAATACGTCGTTTACAAAATTATTTAAATAAATAAACCAAAATATCTTTCATCAGTAGCCTGATTAGTTATTTATTTTAGAAGTTTAGAATAATTAAATGTTGACTATATTAAAACAGTAGTACGCTGACCACCTTCTGCTATTCAAAGAACCTCAACATCTTTTAACTGTTTAGATTTTATTATCTGCTATTAAAAGAACCTCAATATCTTTTAATTGTTTAGATTTTATTAATGCAGGTACATCTTCAATTCAAAGCATCTTCTTTTTTACCTATAAGATATTGATTACTAGTACCCATACTCCAAGTATAAAGTTTTCATGAAAATAAATTAATGAAAACTAAATTTTTGTGTATATTATTAATTATTAAAAGACCACTTAAATAATTATACTGGTTATTTACCAGAATTAGTTACAGCAAGAGATTGAACATCATTATGCCACCAACAGCTACGGTTGTAGATTTCATTTGTTCAAGAGTAGGTACAGATTTATTTTTGTAGCGTCAGATTACATAGGAAGAATATCTAAACGGTAATATTCCTTACGACTCTAAACAATAACATTGACACCATCATATAGAGCAATAATTGTTATCAATTTCTTCAAGACCTATAAAAAAGTTTGTAATCATTATTATTTTTAATTTATTTCGTATTTCATAAATACGTTCTACAAACATATAATAAATACCTATTTGATAGTAGTTATTCAAACAACAAATATATGCCATTACCCTGAGAGGCCTTGGCAAATAAGGTATAAGTACGAGAACAAATATTTTCAAATTCAACGTGTTAATATACTTTATAATAAACTTAGCTTGGTGTAATTAGCTTAATTCTTTGACGACAATGTCTATCATTCATTTCTGGTAAACGATCAAGTTAGTGTTGTTTACCACAACCACAAGTATAAACGTGTTTAGTGGTATCTAATAATGCTAAGTTATCAGCTCCTGATACTATTGTTATACATTTCTTTACTTGAATTTGTGAGCTAATAAGAATAAATAAATGAATTAACCTCCATTAATTTTAATGCCACAAGTAAGCAGTTATACAAAACCTGGGACTTCTAAGCCTTCCAGCTTGCTTATGTTTCTGCCGAGAGCTGCTTTACAGTCACGTCAAAAAGTTGTGACTCTTCCTTCCTTGATCAAACAGACATAGTTTATAGTGCATACCACCATACCACCAGCTGTTATAACAACATTATTTATATGGCCAGGAATTACACCAAAACAATTCTTTTCAGGTACAGGTTTTTCTTATAACCAAGTTGACCAACATTGTCTTGTTCACATGTTATATAATAATGCCGCCTGAAGTGATTTCACGCAATAGAAGTCTGATTTTAAGATCTGGATTAAAAAAATTCATTGCAAATATCTAAAATTGCATCTAAAATTAGAAGTACAAAATTAAAACATACTTGTGCAACTGGAAAACGTAAGGTGCTCGGTATGCTACTCCAAAATCAATAGTTTTACTATTCTCTTGAGAATAATTATATTAATTACCATCATTTTCTTTATATTTTTCCAGTTCTCTTAGTCTTGATACTTCTAAAATGCTTCATGGATTTCGTGTCTTGATGGAAGTATTATGTAGCTGGAAGAATGAATTATAAATGTTATAGAATATGATTTTTACCTCATGTAATGTAAAAATCACTTAACACACAAATACTGAACCGTATTTTATATAATAAATGCCTAAAACTTTGCTCACCTGTGCAATTGCTTACAGTTACATAAAACTAGTTTCTTTTTTAATTTATAGCCGCAATGCATCTTCATAAATACGTCATAATCTTCAATATGCATTTATATGTGCCATTCAAAATATATTATTTATTCCTGAATATTTAGTTTATCTCTCAATCAAAAATATTAATACTGTATAATTAATATTAAATATTTATTATGGCTACAAATGATAAACCAGGAATTTTCTGCACCAATAAAATGATAACAATATTCCTTTATAGGTTACATTTTTGAATTATTTTTCTTTAACTATTATTCCTCAACATTCATTAATTATCCATTTAGTACTTAATTTTTATTTTAACTTCTACAAATACTTTTTATTTCTTCCTTGAAGGGTTATCGTCTCCAAATCAAATACTTGGATAAAAAATATAATGTTTATATAAACACTATGTAATAAAATTAGGTCTGTTTTTAACGGAGCAAGCGGAAAGAGAATGAGATGGAAAGCCGAACGCAAAGGAACGTCGTTGCGCGGAACGCAATGTTGCCAATTTGCACGCTTCTTCGACCATAAATTACAGCCGGGAGAATTTTCCTCACTTTAACATCACTGCTGAGTGGCGACTCTCACGACTTTCTCTCTCTCTCCCTCTCTCCCTCTCCCCCTCCCCCTCTCCCCCTCTCTCCCTCTCCCCCTCTCCCCTCTCCCCCTCTCTCCCTCGCCCCTTACCCCCTCTCCTCCTCTCCCCCTCTCGCTCTCTCTCTCTCTCTCTCTCTCTCTCTCTCTCTCTCTCTCTCTCTCTCTCTCTCTCTCTCCCCCCTCCCTCCCTCCCTCTCTCCCTCCCTCTCTCCCTCTCTCCCTCTCTGGTAACTTACCAATTACGAACATCCACTCTTAATATCTGCATTATCGACTGCCAGTAAGTTATCGGCAAACTATCGACAATGAGTCTAAATGGAGAGAAAGTTGCAGAGGCGTACCAAACCACCTGTAAAGTCTGTAACAAGACCATACAGACCAAGGACCCTAAGCAGTGCGAAGTATGTCGCAACTTCTTCCACACACGATGCGTAATATTTCGTTCTGGGACGATGAAAGGCGTCCTGTCGCTCGCGTGTGCAACGTGTGGTGACCTCAACAGCAAGGCGAGACTAGATGCCTTGCTCAATGCCAGCACGATGCCGAGAAATTTTAAAAGGTCAAAGCCATCCTTGTCTGCCCCTCATCGACCAGCAACTCGCGCTGCCAATCGCCGTCGCGCCAACTGATGTCCACTGCGAAGAAGGACGTCACCTTGCAGGACATCCTAGTAGCAATAAAGGACGTCCGTGCAAGGCAAGATGAAGCGGCGGAGTCCTTGAGGGTCACAACCAGCAAGCTCACGGGGCTGGAGATGAGACTGGGCCTACTGGAGCACCGACTCATCGCCCTGGACGACCTGCCCTTGCTCCAAACTCGCATTACAAATGCTGAGCAGACGATCTCGGAGCTAAGGGCACAAGTTGAAGATCTGTCGTCTAGGCCCTCTCCTGCGCAGCCCCCTCACAACACCTTGTCCGACAACGTCTCCCCTGCCATTATCATCCCCTCGGAAATTGCTAATCTGCGAAGGGAGCTGCTAAAGATCAAGCAGCAGCAGGGGAATGCTAACAACAACGCTGTCGTACTAACAGGGCTGCGCTATTCGAGGGAAACATCCATCGACCTGCTGGCCTACTCAGTGGTTTCTGCCCTCGACCCTACAGTGCTCAGAAGGGACATAGCCGGTGCGAGGGTCATGGTGAGATTGAACGCGGCCGACGACATCCAGATCGCTGACAGCAGACTACCACCAATTGCTGTCACTCTCTCTTCCCATGCCCTTGCTCGCTCTACCATCAGAGCTAAAATCAGGAAGGGCAAACTCCACACTACCGAGCTCGACGCGAACATCTTGGAGGAAGCTAGGGCCCCTCGCCAGGAGGGGCTCATCAACGTAAACGAGCTGCTGTCACCAGAGGCACACAAACTTCGCGTCAGGGCCAGGCAGGAGGCGAGGAGGAGAAGCGGATGCAGGTCCTACGTCCGAGGCGGGACCATCTACATCAGGTCCGCAGAGGATCCAGAGAGGGCAACCATCATCGGCTCTGAAAAGGATCTGGATGAGTTTTTAGCACTGAGGCCACCAGTCAGCTGCAACAACAACAACAGCAACGGTTAAAGAGGACGACACGCATTTTTCATCCTTCACCACCTACATCTTCGGAATTTACTCATGTAAATATTGTATAATATAATGTACAGAAATAAACTTTTAAAATCTAATCTAAATCTCTCTCTCTCTCTCTCTTTCACATACACGCACGCACGCACACACACACGCGCACACACACGTGCGCATAAAATAACGTGTAACTAGCGTATAAAATTTGTAACCATAATTATGCTATACATTTATTATTGCGAAAATCTACTTTAAATGCCAATCATATATTGACAGTGATGATAAAAACAGAAGTTGGTGAAAATATTTACGAGATAAACGATTTTGTTTTTCAATTGGTATTAAAGTAGTGCCTAAAACAACCACTTAGAAGGCACCGTGGTATTTACTATTAAATAGAGGATGGCTATTTTCGAAAGTTCGGAATTTGTATATTGACGCCAGAAGTTTATAGGATTTTCATTCCCATAGATTATTTGTTGGTTTAGCAATTTAGATCATATCTAAATTCCTCTGGGATCTCACTTGGAGCTTATATGGTGATGTATGGATTATTCCTGACCTACATCTATACTTACTTCGCGAGCATCTAATGCTGTTTTAAAGTTTTTAACAACTGGCATCGCTTGACTGCCAGTTACATACCTTTCACCGTTCCGCTGATAGCATAGCAAATCTTTCGTAGATATCATACGCGGAATTCCAACCGGTATCAACACTTTCAATCAGCATTAGATCATAGAAACTGATTGCTAAACAGGGTTAATTACTTCAGAGTTTATTAATTTAGCAGGAATTTAAATTAAGTGTGTGCGCCAGACAAGGAAGCCATATGTCAGCGCAGAATTAGTCAATTATTGTTTTTTAATGCTTGACGCGCTATCAGACACAAAAGCCAAAACACTTTCCTTATTTATACGCCACTCTTCTATAATACCTATTAGCCAAGTTCTTATATTACAAATTACAAGCTGTATGTTAATCTTTCAATACAGTCACACCGAGTATTACAGACTTACATTTATGATCGTAAATGTAATGATTATAGTTACTCTAAAATAACTCTGATTATTCATAGTATCTGTACAGATATCCGCAGTAAGAGATATGCTCTGTACAGTAGATAATTCATTTTTTGTGATTTCCAAAAGTATATCATACTTATTTTTTATCAGTTTCATGATCATAAGCCTAGAAGGCGTCTTACATAAATAATATATTTTACAAAAGTCATAAACCCTTCTTTCTCATCAGTGCTATATACCATTTTATCCTTCGCTATCATGAAGAGAAGCCTGTTAGTGGTTTCAATAGCTTCATGCCCTCCATCTATAAAAGCAAATGATTCAATTATTTAAAAAACATCAAATATTATTTAATAATAGTAGTAAATTAGTAACGTGCAGTTTGATATCAAATATAATATACTGAAATAGAAAGTACCTTGGAAGGATTTTTGAAAAGCGAACACTGCATCGAAAGATACTGATCGAAAGACAAATGATTAAATAAATTTTTCATAATTATTGTTACTCATATCTGTAAGAACCATGTTAATCATTTTATTTACGACTGAACTATAATAACCAGTATATTCTCTGAAAATCAGGACAAAAGTAACATTTTATTCCCGCAAAATCTGGAACATTTTAAAAACGTTAAAAAATTACAACAAAATTTTTAAAATTATAAATGGTGATATAATAGGGTTATATGTCTTACTTTTCAAAAAATAAAGTAGCTACACAGGTTAGTCCTGAATAAAGCACTTTAGTCGCGTGTTGTATAATGTGCTATTTATATGAAAGAATCGATTTTTAACTATGATATAAAGTGCTCATCCATTCTTACATTGTAGATATAACGAATTTCCGTGTTCACGAATATCTGGAATTTGGTATTAAATTCTTGCGTGGTGTCACAGTAGACTAAGAACAATAAGGAGCCCGTGAAGCGAATGTCACTCACAGTAGTTATGAATCACACGAGTTGATGATCGCCTTCATAAGCTATATTTTTTACATAAATTGCTATCCGGATAAATGGCCAAAACAAAAAATAAAGTGAATATGCATAGGATTTGAGTAGCGTTTTGGATATTGCGACCATAAATAAGTATATGCTTGTAGTTTCTTTTATTCGGCAATAAATATTTGCTTCATTTTCAAAATAATAATGTTATCGTGAAGTAATAATGTTAAGTGAAGATATTGCTGATACGCCAATACTAGTAAATGTACAATGTCTGCATAACCATAGCATAAGAAAGTGATGACCTCAAAACCTGTTACCATAATCAGCATAAGTTAATATTTAAATTAGTTTTTCAAATTTTCAATTATAACACAACTCACCGCTGCAAATAGACGTATGTTTATTTCTATAAGTCCCGCTGCTTTTATTTTGGTAGTAGTGAATGTTCTCGTCATTAAAATGCATATTAATTTTTGCCCTTCGTATGATAAATTATACCATTTACAAGAATATCTAAGACAATATATATATATATATGTATATGAAATATATAATATAGTATTCTAGAGAATAAAGTGGACTGTGCACCCGCGGTATGCTAGACAAGTACACATAGCCTACTTCTATCTTGAATACAAGATATCATTTTTTTAACATACCCACTGAAATTTTTGTATTCGTTTACCACCGAAAAGGGAAAGAAGTATTGCATATTTCATATTAGGGAAATTATCCATAATTGCCTGCGTGCAAGCCAGCAATTTCAGGATTTTGAGAGAAAGTCGCGTAATCGTAAATGCCGTCTCATCACGTATTTGCATGTAGTGTACGGCTTATCGTTTGTTTTGTAGAAAATATAACCTTCTGTGTGAGTGTTGGACTTCATGTATTGTTGTAATTTTAATAATGATAATACAAAATGCTATACGGTAATATGCAGTGTATTATTATCATTAGAATAAATTAAATATAAGTATATTTTAAAATATCGAGACCATGTTCTATTTGTCCTTATCTCAAATCTACTACGTTTGAGCTCCGAACGTACAAGCGTTTCCGCTCATGTGCCAGGAGGTCGATCCGGATTACGCCTGCTATCACGGAAATCGCGTTTTTAGCATTCGCATGTTTCTTTATCTTCAGCGCGATCGCCCATACCTCGGCTCCGTAGAATATGGTCGAATGGGTGACGCCCATGAATAGTCACTGTATACTTGGTCTCGGTCTTCGCGTCTTGGCCATGAGCCTACTCAAGGCCTTTGTCGTCTCTGAGAAGTCAATTTCATTGATATAGCCGTATCTATTCGTTTTCTTGTGAGTATAAGTAAAATATTACGTAGATTTGAAACCTTAAAAGTAAAACTTTTTCTCAGAGAGGAAATCTGACAAATATGAATCCTTGTAAAAATGTAGGAATAATATTATTGCTTTGTTCTAGAGGAAGCTTTGTAATATTAAAAATTCAATTTTACTAAAACTTCATAGAAACATGCTTTTAGATGTTTGGAGGTCGAATTAGCTGTTTTTAGAAAATATCCATACGGATAGCTGTGTGTATGTGTGTGTGTGCGTGTGTGTATGTGTGTGTAAATGGGCCTGTGTACGTATACCGTCTTAATTTTGGGTATATGTGCCCTGATAGAAATTTGGCGAGTGTTCTAGTCAGAATCCCAGAAGATCGCGAAATCTGGGTCGGTGGAAACCCGGGAGAAATGGAAGTCTATTTCTATTCTGGAGTCAGCCCAATAACTCTTGGACGGTTAAACAGAGCAACTTTTATCGATTAAGCATTGGAGTTATCATCAATGTTATAACCCAAAAATTCTGTATACTACTCTCCAGTACTCTCCAGAAAAAATCTGAATAGTATGTATACACATTGTATTCAGTCCCTGTATATGGAGGATTTTATTGCAGAAGTAGGATTTAAATTCTACAATAGAGCCGCAGAATCAGAATTAAGAGCTGACTAGGGAACTAGGTAATTATAATTATGAGCCACTATAGACAAACACCGCCGACCTTCCTTGTCATCAACGAACTAAATAAAAATATGCTTCGATGAATGTTGCCTTGTGGTTTCAGATTCACCAGCAGCAGGAGCGATTAATATAATATATGTATCTCTATCTCACTACCGCTTTTGGCCTTTGCCTACACATTACTTTATACTTTCTTTATTTTCCTTCCAACTCTAAACAGTCTTTAAACGCTATGACGGTTCTAAAAGTGGGTTTTGTGTCTCTCTGCTTTCGTAGAAGGGAGTGTTTTTTCCCACTTGACTAAACCAATTCTAGATAAAATTACTTCCGCTAAGCTTGAAATTCTGCTAGATTCGTGTAATCATGTCTGTGATGGGTTTTATACACAAACTACCTAGGAAAAAAAACATAGATTCATTATCCTTCCTTCCGGGGAGATTGTCGGTGTCAAAAAGTAATTTGTAAGCATATCGGGTACATCACTTGCATGTAAAGCATTCCCATTTAGGGGTATATATCAATTTCTTGGGTCTGGTTGGTATCAATTCATTCTTTTCGCCAGAGTCCATTTTTCACTAATCCATAATCATTTTCTTGATTCAAGTATTCCGGTAGACAATATAAATTTCTTCTTACATTTGTTGAGCTCATTAAAAAATTGTGTGACGTTATGGAAGCCAGTACATATTTCATAACCTCACCAGAATGAAAACCAATTGATTTAACAACCAATAGCCATGTTGAGACCAAAATTCCAAAAGAATTTTCTACTACTCGTCGAACTCTTGACTATCTATACTTAAATATTCTTCTTCTTTCATGCTGTTTTAGACCAGGAAAAAGTTTCATTAAATTTGGCGTCATTTCAAAAGCTACGTCGTCAACGAAATAATAAGGAACTTCGGTGTTACTACCTGGTAACATATAACCATTTAGAGGTAATTTAATTTTTTTTGTCGCATAGCTATGTCCAATTTTGACTTGGCTAACACACCAGTATCACTTTCACCTCCAACAGCTTCAAAATTAAATAAAACAAACTCGTGTTGATGATTGCAGACACCTAACTATATTAAACTAAAATTCTTCTTATAATTAAAATAAACTGACTCAGTACTTGGCGGACATTTGATCTGTACATGCTTTCCGTCTATTGTTCCACAGCAGTTTGGTAAATTCCAACTATTCTGAAAACCATAACAAACATTTTCCACTCTTCTGTACTAGGAACACGTAAGCAAATTGGTGATAGTTTCTCAAAAATAATCATACATATCTCTTTAATGATGTTGTAGCATGTTGATACGCTTATGCGATAATCTAAGGCAATCGAATTTATATTATCACTAGTAGATAGAAACCGGCAAACAATAAATATTATGTATAAACATTAAATTCATAATTTCATTACATAAACAAAATAACAAATTAGTTCAATAGCCGCAAAACTCATTTATACAACAACTTCAATATTTTTTATTACAAGGCTACATTTTAGAAAGGATGCAATTGAAGTATGAAAACCAAGCGGGACAAAAGTAGCATTTTATTCTCGCAAATTTACTTTAATCCCGCAAAATCTGGTAATATTATTTTAAACCCTGAAATTGCTCCAGGATTATCACGACCAAATTCTCGCAATCCAGCACTCTGCTTAAACACAGCACGTGTGGTTGGACGACTTTCTTTCCAAATCCCGAAGTCGCTCGCTCGTGCAGAGTCAACTATAGACCACTGTGGCTGTAAGGTGACAGCCTGAAATAGCTAGAAATAATAAGTGATGAAACGCTGTTTGTCACATTTTTTTGAGCATTTTATAGAATATACTCAACATCAAAACCGTCATATTGTCTTTAAATTTCGGATCGAACACTTACTTACACTAAATACAAAGAAACTTGCGAATTGTTATTAGGTTTTAAGTTGTATATATATATAAATTATAAGGAGTTGAATCTACGCACTCGTTGTGTCTCTCTCACCATCCATAGTTTATATCATCATTATTACAAACTATCATATATATATAAATATCTTATTTCATTCTTGCTTTAGTAAGGTAAGTGAGACGGGAGCAGTGAGAGAGAGCCACATGCGTGTATGTGTGAGAACATGGGAGAGTTCGGCGACCAAGCAGCAGTACCGTCGTCGCTATCAGGACTTCGCAGTTAACCGCTAATCCGAACAGTGGCACCCTTTTGTCTGAATACGCGAAGCTAAAGTGTTCGAGTCAAGAATTTAGTGCGAAGGGACGAATTCGTCGAGTAGTCCTGGGTACGTGCGTTGCTGTGTGCCATCTCGTTCCAGACTGTTGTCACGAGGCGTGCCGATTGTCGCCGCCCGCGGCCCAGATGCACACAGTCACTCAAGTCCTGACCTGAGGCACCGCTTTCGCTGCATCCTGAGTTGGCCCACAAACACGCACCGCCGCACTTCCCGCTGCAGCCGTACTAAGCCACGAGGCATTGTCGCGATACCGTCTGAGTGCTATTGTAAGTACCTACTCGAGTGCTGATTCTCTCTCTCTCTCTCTCTCTCTCTCTCTCTCTCTCTCTCACTCTCTCTCCCTCTCTCTCTCTCTCCCTCTCCCCCTCTCTCTCTCTCTCTCTTAATCGGTTCTGCTTCGATTCTCTCTCTCACTACCCGCTGCAATTGTACTTGAAGTTTTACTCTATATAAATCTATTAAATTTAACTCGCGCTTGGTTATTTTACTCCTGACTCTCTCTCTCTGCCCTTTCCCGCGCGCTCTCTTTCGTTTATGCTCACGACGGCAATACGCAGCTCTCCACTCACGACGACCCCGCGGGCTCACCTGGCCTGCATCTGATTGCTAACCATCTTCCTCTCGCAATCATATGGCTTGGTGTGAGACACACAAACCCCTGTACACGGGACTAATAACCACTGTTATAACCACGTTCCAATATATATATAATTTACAGCCAATAACGTCTTTCGAAGATATTAATGATTTTCTCATTTTTTTCATTTATACGATCGAGCACATCTTAAATGCCATGCAAAAGCCAATGCTGAACTTTTACCTTGCGCCATGTTTACTCTAAGAAATGCTTAAAAATTGTTGGAAAAAGCGTTTTTTCCGATGTTTCCCTATTTCTCGCAGAACAAGGTATTTACTAACTTTTAAATGGAATAAATTTCTACAAGGAACATTACTTACACTTTTACAAAAACGTTTTCAATACTATCAATTAATTGTTGTATAATCCAAGTCAATACGAAAAACACTAGTAATATACCCACAATAAGTCCAAGTATAAT
This sequence comes from Muscidifurax raptorellus, assembly GCA_020010945.3. Classification (NCBI taxonomy): domain Eukaryota; kingdom Metazoa; phylum Arthropoda; class Insecta; order Hymenoptera; family Pteromalidae; genus Muscidifurax; species Muscidifurax raptorellus. The sequence continues at coordinate 30,049,789 of CM052077.1, read as the reverse complement.
GATCTTCTCTACTGGATGATCGTGGTAAAACAATAACTAAAAAAGTTGTCCTTTTTAAAACATCATAGTACTTATAACAATGCACAATAACTTAATTCTTAATCTTACATCAAACATAAGTATAGAAATAGAAACAGCAATACTAAATATAAAAACAATAAAGTTGGGGCCAAAGGAAATGTCTATCATATGAATGTATCTAAAATACAAAATTATATATTAATACCATGTACTTATATACATTCTACTTTTACATAAGGAAAACACGTTTATTTAACACATTGATCCTAATATATTATTTAAAATATATATTAGAAAACTTAACTTGTGGAACTTTTGTACACTTCATTTACAGACTTTATAGTTTGAATAACTTTTTTGGCGTCACTGTCTCCATTTGAAGCTTTTGATACATTATCACACTTTCCAAGTGTTTCTAATCTATAACTTTATTTATAATTTAAACAATATATATTGACAACTTATATTAATGTATTTATGAGTAGAGTAGATTTAAAAGTTAATAAAGTAAGTACTTACCATGCTATGGCCAACAAGCCGCGAACGTGTTGAATGCAAGCAGCATGCATGGTATTGATAGCGACATATCCCATTGAGATATACGACAGAAATTGAATGTGGAAAATATACACATGATAATAATATTTATTTAGATTAATGATGTCAAAATAATATATATGTATGACTACTACTCGAATTCTGCTTCCGTTTTTTAGCGGTATAATTTGATCCATTATAATAGGGAAAAATGGTACAAAGAGCGTTATTGAAAAACAAATTACACCATAATATATCTGAAAAATACATTCGTATATTTAGAAATTAGTAAAAACTCTATACTATGATAACATTGATTACGATTATTTCCAACGTTATATACATAAATCATGGTTAATGTTCTTGAAAATTGTGAGTACTTGTGTAAGATGTCCAATTCATTTTTATCAGTCAACTTTTTCCAATCATATGCTATCTTCTTATAAATTAAATTAACCTAAATCAATGAAATAGTATTTTTTTATTAGAGCTTAAAGTTAAACTTTACGCATGTGTGATGAACATAGATTTTGCTTTCAGTTTGCGCATCCACATGCGTAACGAACGAATTCACGCATTGCAAGATACGTGTATGAAAACGCATATTGTGCGTAAATATCTACTTTACAAACTGATTTAGATGAATAAAATTGCTCGTTACGTACACGATGGCAATAGTAGATTACTCTACTATTGCCTCTATTTCTCGTGTAAAGTACCACCCGTGCCAAAGAGTGCCAAACACGAGATATAGACTGTTCAAATGTATCCCGTAGTGTGTCTAGTGTGTATAGTATATTATCCCGTGATAATAGCATACTAAAACCATGAGGATTACTAAGTGGTTTTTGTGATAAAAAAAAGATTGAAAAATATATTTAATAAAGCTATTTATACTTTATCTTATTATAAATGGAAGTACCATGCGAATAATAACACCAAAAATAGGTCATATGGCTACGTTATCTATTATTTCACTTATTTAATAACATTTATTGTATATACTTGTAATGATTTATAATATTTGATATTACATCGAGGCCCCAAAAAAAGAGTAACATATTTTAGAATTTTGTGCCGAAGACTATCACATTTCACTACTTGCAACGAATACTACCACATTTTATTACTTGCCATAAATACTACCACAGCCCAAAGTAACATTATTCAAAATATTAAACTTTTGCAAATTTATTTTAAATTTTGAAATTTTTTTTGTACATTAAGAATATGTTAAAATATTGTGAATTCATCAGTTTAATTTTTAATTTTCCGATCGTTTTAGTTAAATAAAGTGAAATTAAAGAAATTTGTCGACAGAAAAAAATGTGTAGCATTTGTAGTAATTAATCACTACTTATATAAGAGAGTTTATAAAGGATAATGTTTAAGAAATATATCGGCGACTAGAGAATTAATTAAGATTAATTAATTAAGATTAGCTTAATTTCCGAGGTCTATCGCACGTATTCTTTTTCTCTTGCCCCAAGAGTTCATGACTAATACCTCCAAGGATTGTGTAAGAGTCAAAGGGGCTATTCATATTAACTATGGGATGATTGTAGTTTAGTTGGAGAAGATATAGATGTATTATATTGGCTAGATGTACTAGATGGTTAAAGTTTAAACCTAATAGATTCTACTCAACCGAATTCGGAGCACGCTCAACAATACTTGGAATGAGTACTCAGAAGAACTCGTGGTTCTGGAGATTAAAAGGCGGCTGTATCTTAAAACGCGGTATTTCGATTAGGTATGTCAGTGAATCATTCTATCAAAATTAGAGGTCGACTGGACTTTTAGTTTTTTTTTGCATTGAAAATACATGCGGGTGTTTGACGACTATAGAAAACCTCTCCTGACCTCCAAATATACTTATTTTACCAAATAACATAAAGAGTTGCCCGATGTAGTGTTAAATTTAAAGAATCATTTTGTCAAAACTAGAAGTCAATCAGGCTTTTAGTATTTTTTGACATTAAAAATACGAAATTACTTGTGGAATGGAAAAAGTTAGCAATTACGTGCATCATTCTTTGTTGAGACCCACACTTGCGTTGTGTCTGACTGTGAGTATCCGCATTTCTCTTCTATTAACACTGCAGCCCACTGCACATGAGATTTACTAGTTTCGTTAAGCTTCGACTAAAAACTTGGTTCTCTAATGCTTTTAAATTTAAGTAAAATCTGGGTCGCGGAACATTAGATTTCAGCATGTTTAGTGTGTCTAATTTTTTTAACAGTATTCGGTACAAACTTTGTGCATTTAGGTATGGAAGGTTGTGTGGGAGGGTTACATTAATCCTCAGAATCGATAGTAGGAGGGCTAAGAGGTACAGGAATTTCATCTTCAGGGAAGGGAAGCCCAGTCGGTTCACGAATGACTGAGAGAAAACGAGCATACGTGATGGCGCTACGTGCTAGCTGTTCGTGCTAGGGCTAGGGAAGAAAAGTTGCAGGTTATGTCAAATTTGGTATCTTTCAATGCTAACAGTAGAATAAATAAATTAATTAAGAAAATTAATGATGTCATTAAGATAAGTCATTATTAACTTCGTATGAAATCTCCAGAATAAGGTAAAAAGTATTTTTAATATAATTAAATTTACAATCCAAAAATCGATGTTAGATTATGTTTTTTATGATTATTTGGAGTTCTATAATATGTATAAAGAATATAAATTTTTCAGATTATCATAAAACTGGATGTGCCACAATTAATCAAGTATTATTTTGAAAGAAAATTGTAATCATTTTGGAAATTTTGGAGTAGTTATCAAAAAAGCTGCGAGGTGTTACTTCCCAGCACACAACACGCACACAACTCTTATGCCTCTAATGCACTCGATTTATTTCATTTTTGTCGAGGAATTCGACGCGATCGCTTTAGCTTGGGAGCGCTGGAAGAAGCAGCTAGTAAGTGGCCGGCCAACTCGTGTCTGCACACTCGTCTCTGTCTCTCCGCCTCGCACGGCACGCTGCTGACCTATCGTTGGACTTGATCGTGCGGCTCGCTGCCACCGGTTGCACTCTAAACCCTTTTCTCTCTCTCTCTCTCTCTCTCTCTCTCTCTCTGAGAGAGAGAGCAGATCACGTCTTCTGCTAAATCATAGACAGGTCCAGGATGTCAGGCTGAATTATTATCATTCACGCCTGACCTCCCTGACTGATGTCGGTGACGTCTGAAGAGAACTTGAGAGACTTGGAATGATCACCTCCAAAGAAAAACCACCTTCTTGCTTCTCTATTGAAGACCTCAACACGTACTTCAGCGGAATTTTCAACGATCCGCTGGCTTCTGCTGTGGAGGAATATTTGCACACTCTGGTGAGTCTGATGAATATCCTCGAACATTTCAATTTCAGGGAGATAACGGAATCGGACGTTATAGCTGGACATAGACAATGAGCTCTCTGCTAAACTGGTAGTCCTTTGGTAATTATATGATGAAAAACAATTCGTTCTTGGTTGATCTAAACTGATTAGGATCAAAAGCTGCAAGATATTTGTTTATATGTGCATATTTGTAGTTAGGTGCTACGAAAGAAATATGCATGCCTTGCACTGTCGAAGGCAGCTGCATCTACAAATTAGTTGCCATCTACCAGTTTCTTAAGCTTCAGATCTGGTAGGAAATGATAGTGGATTAGGAGATCAGCTCCTATGATTGCATGCGGGACCTCTGCAATGGCAAAATTCCAGGCTAGTCTGTACGGCAAGCTAACATAAAGTTCACGACTTATGGTGCCGTAGACGTTAATGCACGAGACACTGCCAGCATAGAGCTTGAGATCTATCGGTCGATCTTGCAAGTTGATCCGCTTCGGGATCAGCGAATCGTCCGCGCCGATACCTATTAGAAAAACTTCGTTGGAGAAATTATCTCTCATGTGGAGATGTGCGGTGAAGTTAAACCGGCTCTCAGTCTCCTCGATTGCATGGCGATCAAGTCTTCATTCTTTTCAGGCTTTTCTGGATTAATGATCTTGTAGTTTTATTGCGGTTCACGCTTCCAGCTACAAGGAAGACGACATTTGCGTGTTTTAATACCATATTGACGATGGTAACTGCATAGGTTTTTGTGATTGGAGAAGCACGATCTAGAGATCGATCTAGCAGACATGGAATCGCGTCTATTCTAAGAACTCGCTTGTTATATTATTTGGAGAATCCTTAATAGCAGCTATCAGCAGACTGATTTGATCTCTTATTTTGAGAATTCTGAATAGCAGCTATCAGCTGATCGATTTTATGGTTTGGAGTAACAGACTTAAGTGCATTTATGTTACGCGACGGTTCAAGCACGTCGTAAACTATATCCGCGCTTTGGATGAATTCTTCTCTGTGTAATTCCAGATCATAAGTTGGATTTGGTCAGGCAATTTTGCTAAAGAGAACAACTGTATCTCTTGGTACCCAACCGTTTGCAAGACTTGTTAATTTGGCCAGGAAGCCTGACGAACTCTTGGAGCCAATTTCTAGACCTTTTAATAACCTATCTAGTTGTTGTTCTATAGTTTAATATACCTTGTATTGAGCATTGTTTGTAACTCCTCGTAGTTGCGTTCTTTTACAAGAGTATTTATCTTATACTGATTGATCTTCGTTCGCGGTGAGATTTCTATTCCCCTCATTCGCGTTGGTATTCTTGGTGGGAGAGTGCATCACCGACATTTTGTGAGGTGAGAAAGTATCCTTGGGAAAGTCGTTTGCCCGATCTAAGAGTTAAACTACTTTTGCGAATAGTCATGTACGTGAAATGCCTCGGCTAAATCAACTATGAGTGCAGAGAAGACGTACAGAATTGTTATAATGACTGAAATGTAGTCGCAGGTACACTCGACGTGAACAACATCTATCACGAATGTTTTGAAAATTTGCTAGTGTAATCGAACCTTTGCGTAAGTTAAATTACACTTTTGGAAATCGCGCTTTCACCTAGAGTTTTGCATCTCAGATACAGCGCAAGCTACTCCATGGTGGAACGCGAACGACCAGAAAAAACTTACTGATGAATTTAAAAAATTAACCTTTACTCTCTTCGATGGGCTTTATGAACGAGTGCACCCTCACAAGTAATCCGGGCTTAGCAGGTGTGAGATTGACAGAACATGCGCATTACGGTTTTCTATTATTTATTATTGATTTAATGCATAATAAAATAATTGCAATTGCTCTGTAATGCGAGCTGTCATCGGAGAAGTGAGCAATGCAGACTGTTTTCTTTAAAACATTTTTATAGTATAGTGCGCATTTTCTGTCAGCCGTACATATATTAAGCCAATATTTTTTCCATCCTGAGAGACTTCTCCTGAGAGGACCATATTTTAGTCCAGTCGGATTAGTTTTTTTTCAAAAAAAAACGTTAAGAGGGACTTTCATTAGTGAAAGAGCTTGGGATGGGTAGCAGAATAGTAGGAAAAATGTTTGGGGCCAAAAATTTTTTTTGGTGGTGCCAAAAATTTTTTTTGGCACTGTGCCGATCGTTCAAATTTTACTGACCTGAGAGCAATAAAACCTTTCGACTAAATGGATAAATATAATAACAGACTAAGGATTAATTATAACAAGAATATATTATCAACAAATAGTCACTTGAATAATGTTTTGTTTGAAAATGTAACTACACAGTTGTTATTATTTTTGCATGCTACCCCAGATTAAAAAAAAAATGATCACGATTCGATCATTAGTTCTCGAGATATCCCGAAATTTTCGAGCTTGATCAAATATAAGACGCGCGATCAGTTTCTAGCGCGCGACAGCACCGCGCAGTGCGCCTGCGCGCCCCACTTTCTCGGTCGCGCGTCGGGCCTTGCGCTAAAGCGCGCTTACGTTTCTCTCGGTTGTTTAATTGATATAATGATATTAATTGTTGTTTGAATATTAGACACTAGAGTACAACTATTGATCTAGACTATCTGTAAATTTGAGCTCTTAATATCAATAAATAGAGCCACAGTGATTTTTTGAAAAAAAAAAATTATCTCAGCTCCAGAGCATCGTAGAATAACTTTTGACCCCTGGAAATTAGTAGAAGAATCGTAGAAATTGAATGGGCGAGGTTTCAATTTGATTTGAAAAAAATTTACCACTTAAAAATCAATGTTTAAACAATTAATTTTTTAAACTCGTTAATAAACAATTTAGGCTTATGAAATCGACTTTCTGGTTATTATTAACTATAGTACAACTCCTAAAGAGTAAAATGAGACCTCGGAGAAGTCTCTACGATGCCTGTAAGTTGAGGAAATTAGAATTTTCGAAGAGACCTTTTTTAAATACAAATGGCTTTAAACAAAAACTAATTAATATTTCAAGCTGAAATTTATAGCACTTGTAAAGAATGCCGAGACCTTCAAATCAAGCTATAATACTACTTTTTAAAAGCAATAGTTCATTAGTTACACGCATTTTTAAAAAAGGCTAAAAATTATTGTTTTTTATTTTTTGCAAATAAACAAATTGATGAATTTTAACGAACTTATTTTTTTTTGGTAGGTATTTTTAATTCCAATAAGCCTGTATTTTTTATTTTCCGCTAGTAATAACAGTTGAATAGTTACACGCAAAAAGCCGGTTTTCCGTCTATTCTTTCATTGTTTAAACAATGACGCGCAAAAAATTTTTGGCCCCAAACATTTTTCCTACCATTCTGCTACCCATCCCAAGCTCTTTCACTAATAAAAGTCCCTCTTAACGTTTTTTTTTGAAACAGCACTTTTTGAGTCTAATCCGACTGGACTATTTAGAGACATACACCTTGCTGGTTAAGCAAACATTCTCTGTCCGGGAACGCATCGGGTCCGTCCCTCACTGTATCTTTCCCCGGAGAAAGTCCCTCATTAGCCCAGCTCCACGCCGGTAACACCGGCGCTCCCTGGCTAATACATCAGGTTAGCTACCTTCATTCCTACCTTAATACATTATGTACAATATCAACTACAATAAAGCACTGAGCAGCACATACCTTGTAATTTGGTTGGACTTAACCTTGGACTTAATCTGAAAACGTTTTACCTCTGTTCCTGCTATCAATGTTTACAGCATCTCTTTCGAATTCAAAAGATAACTCATGGAACCACCAAAGTACAAAACAAGCTATAGTATGACATGGAACTTATTAATGCGATGTAAAATGGCAAATGTACCGTTCGAAAATAATAGAACAAAAACTACTGAAATTTTAGAATTGATTCATATTGATTTGAATGGTTCACGTAGCACAACTAGTTATGGTCGAGAAAAAATATTTATTAACATTTGTTGATGATTACTGTAAATGCACTAACATTCTTTGTATCAAAAATAAATCAGACTGCTAGGTGTTTAATAGAATTTGTATATTTATTAGAATATAAATTTATTAAGAGAGTAAAGAAATCACGATGCGATAATGGCAAAGAATATTTGAACAAGGAAATCTATGATTTTGTAAAATTAAAAGGAATTAAATTATTACCTTGCCGACCCTGTGTCTATAAACAAAATGGAGTAGCGGGAAGATATAACAGATCCGCAATGGATATTGGCAGATGTTTAATGGGTGAAGCCAAGATATATAGATGGTCTCGGTCAGAAATAATGAAAACGGTGACGTAAATGAGGAACTGTGCAATTGCAAATACAGCGGAGAACAAAACTCCTTACGAAATATTCTTCCGTAAAAACAAAATGTTGATCACTTATAAAATGGCAGTCGAATCTTTGTAAGAGTATCAGAATTCTGAAGAATTTGAAGTGAATAAAATTTTATTGTTTTATAGTTGTAAAAATAACTTATTTATTGAACAAATGGATGTAGACATAGCATTCTTAAATGGTCAAGTAAAATCTGAAGTATATATAAGTGAACCGAAAGATTATGAAACAGGTGACAATAAAGTTTGCAAATTGCAAAAGCCACTATAGGGCCTCAGAGAAAGTACATGAGGGGGCTGATATGAATGCTTCGATAAATTAATTAAAAGTTGAAATATAGAGTAAATATAATAATCTTGATTCTGTATCAAAACTGTACTTGTCGCGCCATCTCTTTGGCTGACGACGATTCTGTGCAGCGACACGAGCTCACGGCTCACACGGGAGCGAGCGTACCGCACATACTTCGCGACTATACACTGTAAGCGCTCATTATACTGTATACTCTGTCCTCTCATTATCTTGACTAGACTCTGATGTGAACGGACGCAGTGCCAACTGAGCTATATTGCCACTTCTCAATAAATAATTTTATTATTATTATTATATAAACCTGCCTCACTTATTTAACCATTACAAAAATAAGATCTTTTGCCGCCGCGAAATTTATGACCCTGATGAGGCTTTCTTCATCTATAGTAGACCTAAACATTTCCTCTGTCCCTATTTTAGCATTGAAATCTCCTACTATTATTTTTGTATCGTAAGATGCGAATTTGTCGATTACCTGTTCTAAAGTTTCGTAATAGAGATCCTAGACCTCTTCTTCGTCCTCCATAGGAAATAGTACGTTGATAACCAGCTACCTATACCATTCTCCTTCGATAATAATATATGAGAGTCTATCGTTTACGAATTTGAAATTTTTCACCGAATGTATAATACTTTTTCTAATGAGAATACCGGTACCTATAGGAGATGCTCGCTAGCGCCTCGATACAAAAACACACACTTAAGACCTTTCTATTGTTGTTTTTTTTGTTGAGCCATGATAGTAATTTAAACCAGCGCGTTTGGATCCGCGCTTTATTACAGATTAGTTCACCGTCCCAGGGATGATCAAAACTCTCAAAGCTTCTCTAGATTTAAGTATCAGGGAGATTTCGACTTCGATAAGGACTAATTGTAAGTCAACTTGTCGTCACACACACGGTTTCATTCTCGTATCTTTACTCTTCCTGCAAGGCAGCATGCCTCCGCTGGCTTCGTTGCCGCGTAAGATCAGGTATAGCAAATCATTTTACACATCCCCTTTCGAGGAAGTGTCATCGCTCCCGCATCCTTCACGACAGCTGGATTTTGGGTTCATTTTTGTAATGTGTAATAAAAGAAGTAGTAGCATAGAGATAAAGTAGAGCGATAGCTAGAAGAGGTAGCCAGGAAAGAAGGCAAGTAAGATATGAGTTAGTATAATATGTTTGTTGTTGTGGTGCTTGCATATTGTTTCTATATAAACGCGTTCGCCAGTATGGGCTCATCACACCCATTCCTGATCATATCGGCTGTTTGCGATGACTTATTAGATTTATTCGCAGATAACCTCTTTTTCAGGGGCCGTTCATCTATCCGTACTCGTTGTATAGTGGTGATAGGCGACCACCCATCCATTATGAATGACAATGCTCAAGGCCCGCTTAGGGCAATGGCATTACAACAGAAGCATACAGGATTATCATAAAAAATTGGAGAAAATTAGTCGGATCTGGAGTACGAAATGACATGGAAAAGTTTTAAAAATAAGCTCGTTCGGAGATAGTACAGGCATTCTCGACCTGGGCTCCCAGATAAGGCATTATTACCCATCCCTTAGCCATTGATATAGTCGTGTGCATGAATTTGTCTCAAAAACTCCATGCGCAGTCTCTCTACTGGTCCCTCCGCATCCCCTCTACTAGCCTCGCCGTAGCTTCTCTACTGGCTCCTCCGTAGCCCCTCCGTTGGCCTACTGTTTTTCTACTATTTCTTAATAAATTTATAGATTTTTTAAAACTTTTATTATATTATATACTATCAATTTAAAAAATTCAAGTTAAGTTTAAGAATTTCAACTTAATTAAGTCTTTTTAATGTTGTAAACGTACGAAATAGAAAATCCATTTTTTTGAGTTATCGATTCTTAGCCTAAAAGCTAGTCAACAAAATGGATTAAAATTTTTGCAAAATTATGAATCTTTTCAAAACATTCGACAATTTAGTTTTAGAAACACGAATCTTATTTAAAAAAATCGCCTTCTTTATCATAACAATTCAATGGAACACTTAATCTAAACAGTCTTATGGAAAAAGGTAGGCATTGTATGCTCTTTCAGGAACAGTAATTTCGACTCTATTGTATAACTAATATCATTCAAAAACAAGCAAGAATATTTTTTCAAAAATCGAAAAATTGTCATAAAATGGCCACCAACGATCAGAATTATACATTTTTGGATAGACAGTTAGGCTGATGTACTTACAAAGACGCTTTTTGCACTAGGACACGGTAAATGTGCTGAAATGTTAGGATTAATTAATTATTATGATAAACGTGTTGAAAGGGGATGTTAAATTACGTCATTTTATATTCATCGCGTTTACGTATGCTAATGCCATCTATATGTAGATACAACCGCTTTAACTGTACATGCGCATCTCATCTTGTTAGTAGTAATCATTATCCTCTTTAAGATCACATTTATTTAAAATTTCAAAGTTTCTTCAATAGTGACTAACACTGGACAAAAAAATTATAAAGTTTGGAATGCGATATTTTGGAGACAAATAATTTTATTTGAATAGTGAAGAGAATGATGATTACTACATATGGGTACGTTTATTTTAGATGAAAAAATAAATTATGTCAAAATTCTGACTTAATAGAGTAATTCGATCCTGAACTAAATCTTTTTTATTTTTTCGTTTAATTTTTTCGTTAGGCTGTGTTATTCAACGTATTTACATAAAAAAAGTTTCAATTTAGATTTCGTCCTGTTAAAAGCTATACACAACAAATAATGTATTTTTAAACTAAACATAATATTTAGATTTTGATTCCTCCTAGAGGAAGCTTTGTAATAGTAAAATTTTTAGTTACGCTAAAACTTCATAGAAACATGTTTTTAGATGTTAGAAGTTCGAATTACGTGTTTTTAGAAAATGTCCGTATGGATGAGTGTGTGTGTATGTATACCGTGATATTTCTGAAACTACTCAGTCAATATCAATAAAATTTGACATGCAAATCTATTTTTGGATTCTGAATTCGGTAAAAACATTAATTTTTTTATTTTTTCAATTACTTTTTTATGGCTATTTTTTGATGTTTGAAAAACACTATTTTGCATTTTTTTCAATCATTCCATTGTTACAAACAATTCAGCTAAAATGCATTTAAAAGATAATTAAATGACCTATTTTTCCCCGTTTGGTCCTCGGGATCGACCGCTTTGTTCGGTAGATAAAATGAAAAAGGTGATTTTTTAAAAAAAATTCATCTCTCTGAAACTAAACATCATAACCTCACGAAAAAAAATATGTTGATGGGTTACGTGTCCATTAAAATTTCAAGTGATTTGACTACTTATTTTTTTAGTAATAAATCGAAAACTGATAAAAATGAGTTTTTCTTAGTCTTGATTACGGGCGTAGAAAGGCCTTATTGCACTTGAAATTTTGGGAAACGATAGATCTCTTGATTACCTCAACTAAGTTCTTTTCGCAGCTTATGAAAACAATTAGTTGAAAAGATATTAAAATACAAATTCTTTGTCTCTCACCCTGTATACCCTGTATAACTGAAAATTATTATTTTTGTTAAACCTTATAACTCGCCAAAGAAAACTCAGAATGTTTTGACAAAATTCATAGTTTTATGAGGTTATGAGGTCTATTTGTGATATAAATTGCAATTCATTTTATTACCAAGATCCGGATAAAATAGATAGATTTTTTTGGAGGAAGCTACGTGCCAATCAATTGGCACAATGGCAGCGTTTTTTTTTATAAAATTAGCTGAATTTTGCATAAAAAATATTTTTAATGCCATATATACATGCTTTAACAGAAAGTTTGATTCGGACTTCGGCAATCAAAAAATTCATAGAGATTTTAACTAATAATACAATTTAAATTTTAAGTATACTATTTTATTTATTATTTCATTCCAGAATGGATACCAAACATTTTATAACCTAAAAAAATATATTTAAATTGTAAGAAAAATTCTATGAAACAAAGTATTCTTGGTATTTGTCATGATTTTGTTTACTGGTCAAAATAAAAATCGATTAATAACGAACAGATAATTTTGTACAGAAATTTGACATTGTAATCGATTTGTAGCTCGGCCAATAAGCAAAATCATGAAAAATACTAAGAATATTATTCTTAATTAAAATATATTTTGTTAAGTTTATAATACTATATTTTCAGATTTAAAAAGTTGATATTTTCAGGTTATAAAATGGTCGAGAAGCATTCTGGAAGTTATATAGGCACTATTGTACTAAAAAAAGGTATCTCTATGAATTGCTTCCTCATAGAGGAAGCTTTATAATAGTAAAACTTCGACTTCGTCAAAAGCAGTTTAGAAATCCATTTTAAGATGTTTGGAGTTCGAATTACGTGTTTTTAGAAAATGTCCGTATGGATGTGTGTGTATATGTGTGTTGTATGTATACCGTAATATTTCTGGAACTACTCAATCAATATCAATAAAATTTGAAATGTATATCTATTTTTGGATTCTGATGAATTCGGGAAAAGAAGTAATTTTTTATTTTGCAACTAGTTATCGTTTTATGGCTATTTTTTGATGTTTGAAAAACACTATTTTGCATTTTTTTCAATCATTCCATTATTACAAACAATTCAGTTATAATACATTTGAAAGAGAATCAAATTACCTACTATTTCCCGTTTGTTCCTCGGGATCGATCGTACCGATTGGCAGCAAAAATAAAACAGGTGATTTGTTTGAAAAATGCATATCTCTGAAACTACATAGCATAACCTAACGAAAAAAAATTATGTTGATGGGTCACATGTCAAACTATATTCCATTAAAATATGAAGTTATTTCACTACATATTTATTTAGTATTAAATCGAAAACTGAAAAAATGAGTTTTTTTTTGTTCCTCGATTACGGATGTAATAAGGCTTTAATGCCCTTGAGATTTTGATAAAAGGTAGATACTTTATGTGTCTTTGCTAAGTTCTTTGCGCAGCTTTTAAAGGGATACACCACCTTTAAAACTCGAAAAAATAATTATTTTTAATTACACACAGATAAGTTGGATTGATTTGAAATTTTTTATGCATACATAACACAACTTTATCTTTATTTAAGATTTTGTTTGGCCTATTTAGTTCTAATGTACCCTAATGAAAAATCAAACACCGAAAAGCACTGTCCACACGATTCCAGGACAATGTACGGCCCAATAGGGCTGGACATTTTTTGACATACTCTTATAAGCACTAGTTTTGGTATGAATGGAGAAAATTTAATTTAAACTTTTTATAAATAAAACAAGTCAAAAATAATGAAAAATAAGCTAAAACAACTAAATTTTTTACTTGTTTTTTTTTTTAAAGTTTTCTATTCATTTAAATTAAATTTCCTCCATTCATACCAAAACTAGTGCTTTTAAGACGTCAAAAAATGTTCAGCCCGATTGGGCCGTACATTGTCCTTGAATCGTGTGGACAGTGCTTTTTGGTGTTTGATTTTTCATTAGGCTACATTAAGACAAAATAGGCAAACAAATCTCAAATAAAGATAAAGCTGTGTTACGTATGTATACAAAATTTCAAATCAATCCAACTTATCTGTGTGAGATTAAAAATAATTATTTTTTCAACTTTGAAAGGTGGTGTGTGTAATGTCCCACGTTCATATAGATAAATATATATGTATATATATATATACGAGTATGAGTGCGAATATATGTGTATGTATAAGTATATAAATGTACTTGTATAAGATTGAACGCCTTCGTCCACAAACTGCTTACAAGGGCATTACGAAACCGAGCGCCGAAAACCAGAGCAGCACACTGACCTGCATGTCAGGTCAACTTACACGCGTTAATCCTTCTGGTGGCAAATGTCGATTGGACGATAGTCATCTTTAATATCTTAATAACAAAACTCTTTGCATCGGCATCGAGGCTTTAAAAACCCTGGTGCTGATCCACGCAGTGTCTTTGGTGACAGAATGGATCGGTAGTATGGCAGAGCCTGTCTTCTCTGGTGAGCAGCCAGTGTCTAGTCTGTGTAGTGATTAGAGGCGTGCTTAGTCCGCACTAACACGATTGGGAGCGCGTTTACTCCGCCCCAGCATAGACAACACTGACGGGCCCTTTGGAGTCAGTAGACAGACCGTAGAGAGACGTCCGTGCCAAAGGTCCGCCGAATAGCAACCCGGCGATAGTGGGATACCACAGCCTTTGGTGACAGAACGGATCGGTAGTACGGCATTGCCTGTCTTCTCTGGTGAGCAGCCAGTGTCTAGTCTGTGTAGTGATTAGAGACGTGCTTACTCCGCACTAACACGATTGGGAGCGCGTTTACTCCGCCCCAGCATAGACAACACTGACGGGCCCTTTTGAGTCAGTAGACAGACCATAGAGAGACGTCCGTGCAAAAGGTCCGCCGAATAGAACCGGCGATAGTGGGATACCACAGCTGCACTAGTATAAGTTCACTATTACGCCACGAATATCGTGTAGTTTAAGTGCATCTACGATCGACATCTGCCAAGCCACGAAGGAGTTTAGTAACATCCTGGAGTGACAGAAAAAGATCTAAATGTAAGCAACAACTATTTATAATACTACAATTAGTACAACATTATAACAAACAGCGTCAGTAAAATAGAAATTAGAATAAATGAAATTGTAACCATCATAATCGTCGACTGAGTTCTCGGGTTGTAATAACATCAATAAACGTAAAAAGTGAATCTAATCTCAGTGTGACCTCAATACAAATTATTAAATATGCATAAACAACCCTAATCCTACCTTACGTACGTCATCAACGAGGTAAGTGCGGACAGACTATCGTCCGCTGAGTTAAGAGAGCGAACAGACTACCGTCCGCTGAATTAGAAGATCGGACATTCCATTGTCCGCCGAATAGAACGCGTCACGCTTTAACTTCATTCGTAGCATTTCGCGATTCTATAAGTCTCAAGTAACAATAAGACTCTCGAGCCTATGCTAGTTCCCGCGAGTTAAATAATTATTTCTAGAACTCGCGCAGCCCGTACTTATACTAAATACGGTCTTTACAGTGTGTCTCCTTAAAACCTTATAGTTTGTAACATAAGGTTGAATAAATTTAAAGATAAAATGTTTTTGATTCTTTATATCTTCAGAACAAAACAATAGACTGCGTCAAAAAAATTTGCTAATTTATCATAGCAAAGAGTAATTACTGTTAAAATTTTAAATGATTTTGTTGATTGGTTCCTGAGTTATAAGCTAATCTCTAAAATTCGATTTTTCTATACAGTTTTGCTTCCTCTTATAACATTTGAATATTACATATATTTAATTATTACACTACGAATTTTTCTAAGTTTGCATAAAGAAAACATTTAAAAAAAATTATTAACATACTACTATATATTAAAACAATATTTTATTTATTGGAACTATGAATTAACTAGGTGGAAGCTACGTGCCAAGGAATTAACAGCGGTTTTTTTTTGATTGCCGAAGTCCGGATCAAACTTTCTAATATTCACATTCTAAACTTTATTGTCCTCCCCCCTCTGTTTAATAGAACAAAAATTATCTACTTATTAATTTATAAAAATACTATAAATTACTTACTCTTTCTTGCAAAAGATAATTTAAATTGTATTCTGACCCGATGCAAGTACAATAAATTACGACCACTATACTTTCTAGTACTTTTATCCAATCATTTTGCTTTACATTGTATGATAGTGCGGCCACCTGTCAAGTAAAATACAATACGAATTACAGCTATTAACAATTTACCTGCATCGAGAAAAATTATTTAATAAAAATTTCTATAGATTGAGCCAGAATTACTACTACTTATAGGTAGATATACTTGCACTATAAGCTTTTTTCCGTATTAAATAGTAATTTTTGCAAGAATTGTAACAAGATTTGTAATGATTCTAGCAAAAATTACAATATAATATAAATGTTCATAGTACAAGTATATTCCACCCTTCCTAAAACTGTAGTAATTTTTCTCAGTGAACCAAGGAGTGCGAAGCACCCTGACGGCAAATATTTCATTAACGATAAGATTGATTTATAAATATATAGACACCAAATAAACTGTACGCAAAAATAGCCTACACAAGCAAATTTTCCTACACCAAAAAATTCTACACAAATGTATTCTGCACGAATATTTTCTACACTCATTTTACTACACTGCAAAACTCTACGCAAGCGCATAACTTATTGTTGTAACAGTGGCTTAATAAAATAGGTTACGCGCTTGTGTAGTTTTGTAGTGTAGTAAAATAAGTGTAGAAAATATACGCGCAGAAAATATTTGTGTAGAATTTTTTAGTGTAGGAAAATGCGATTGTGTAGGGTATTTTTGTGTACGGTTTGTTTGGTATTAATATATAAATGGGAGAAAACAAATTAATTAATATTTCTGCTACTTGCAACTGGCATTAAGATATTAATCACTGATAAATTGAAGAATACGAAAATTATAAATCTTCTTTTTCTATCTGTTTCCGGCCATAAACCGTAGAAAACCAAAAGGATTTTATTTATCTTGTAAAATGGAGCATCGAAAACTGAAAAAATATCAAGACTTAGTTTTCTCATTTTGTAATAATTAAAATATCCAACGCGTTCTTGAAAATGAAACTTGTTGGTAAATGATTTCCTGACTAACTATTTTAAGAATCGATCCAAAGGCTTATGTAAATTATATATTTATACTAATTACACATTTATGAAAAAGTCTGACATATTTTCAATGTCAGCTTTTTCTGTTAATAATTTATTCAATACTAACTTTTTAAAGAAATTTATGTAATTAATAATAAGTCTACTTAAAGTTAGTATTAGAAACTTCAAACGATTTTTATACAAGTAATTTAACATAAATTTCAGTGCGATACTCGTAATCTGTATCAGTTAATTTTAATCTTTATCCCATTGTGTCTGGCAATCATTGCATATATGACTGATATTTACTTAAAATAAATTAGTGCAAATTTTCTTTTAAAATTTGAGTATAATCGTACGCCGAGAATCGTGTAAAATAAGTAGTAACGAGATCAACGATGATGTAAATGTTATCGTTTCTGTATTTTGTAAATAGCGCGTACTTATGTACATATATCCAATCTTCATAATATTATACTAAAATAGTACAGCTTAACTTAATAATAATGGAAATAACTCAGATTGAAGAAAGGATTTGCTCCAAACAAACAATATACTAATAAATCCTCACCATCTAGTAGACCTATATATTGTTATATCCTAAGCGCGGTGGTCTTCGTCAAATAGTAACATTTTCTCCGGTTGCTCAGATTTTCTCTGGTTTCTCTGGTCGTTGACATAGTTATGGATGACCTAGATACTGATTGCTTATCAAAACTTTCGTTTAAACTTATTTTCTTCTTCCAAACGTTAATGACGATTGCAAATCACTCATGAAATCGAGTCAATAACTCCATAAGGTTCTTAGATGTTTTATTGGCAAATAAATCCGACCAAATCATAACAGACTGGTACACCAAACCAATCTTCTCGGGCCGTTTTTTGAATTATGTCACAACATCCAATATTGCAAAAAATTGCTATGGTGTACAATATTAATCATAGGACAATAAAATTAGCTGGCTAAAGATACCACAATAAAAACATCCTTATCACAAACAAACTACTTCTTGATAATAACTTCCCCACGGATTTTATAAAAGAAAATACGTGAATAAGCCATTATCAACAATAACATCAGGTCCGAAGCATATGCCTAATAATAACACGTGGGAACGGAATATCGATAGTTTGCCTTACATAAATGGTTTTTATAGCACAGTGTGACCTAAGCCCGCACTTAGGTCACGCCTATCCGTGACCTAAGTAGTCCTTTTTTGCACCGTGTTTATCATACTCGCTACGCTCGTGCGCTAACTTCAAGATGCAAAACAGGACTGCTTATGACACGGATAGGCGTGACAGCGGGCTTAGGTAGGCTGTGCTATAAAATTCTATACGATACTCGTGACCTAAGTAACACTTCTGCACGGCGTAATTAGGACCCACGCTACGCTCGGGCCCTAACTTCACGTCGTGCAAAAAAGTGCTACTTGGGTCACACGTATCGTAATCTACTATTATAAACAGAATAGGAAAATCGACCACGCTTCGCGCGTTTAATATCGTTACGCACGTCTTTCTGTAAATTTTAAAATTTCTGTACATTCTAAGAAGAACTCAAACGTTAACATTTTTCACACTCTATAATATAATACATATGTATGCATTTGGTTAATTTTGTATCTTTCTAAAAATCATATATCGCCCAATGCAATGTAGTTTATGTGCTCTTCCATTTTTGAGGTTAGATATTCGCTATTTATTTTATGGCATAATAATTAATTGTCACAAAACTAATCTCAAAATCTAATACTAACCTAAATACTATCGTTTTTTATTATTTTTATTAAACTCTTTACCATTCAAATTCAAATATTAAATTTTAAGTGTTGGCGCCATCTAACCCGAATATATCTGTCGACTAATCATCGTTCAACGCTAACTTCATTTATAGGCTTCACAACATCCGGTCATGACTTTTTTAAGAGAGAATAAAACATACTTTCAGACAACTCATCACGACTGTTCCGAAAATCAATAGTGGTATGTGCAGTATTATCAAAAAGGGCAAGGCCAAAAAGGATCAGAAAAACCTTGAAAATAACATAATCCACAAATTAAAATGTAATGACTAAACAGCTACATATGTGGGACAGGCGAAAAGGAAAGTGTGTAAACGTATTGATGAACATAAAAAATCCAAAAATAATGTTATTTTTTACCATATAGTAAACCATAATCATACTTTTAATATCAATGAATTCCAAATTAAATATAGAGAAAAGAATTGAACGGTCAAACGAACTTACCTGTAAGTGAAGTTCGATCGCAATTATATGAAGAACCTCGTTCGAAGAGATTACATGCGTAGTTCCTACTCTGGCTCCTAGATGTCACTCGTTTAGAGAGAGATAGAAAAAAAATCTACAGGCCGTGCGGCCTGAGTCCCCACTCTTGTACCCTGGATACTCTCGTCATATATTTTAGAGCAGAAAAAGAAATTAAAAATTTGAAATATCATTCAAAAGATCTGGAAGAAGGATACATTTCATGCGTTAAAATTTATCCTTGGGATGGGTTGTAATCTCTTCGAACGAGGCTCTTCATATAATTGCGATCGAACTTCACTTACAGGTAAGTTCGTTTGATCGTTCAATTATATTTCGTGCCTCGTTCTCGAGATTACATGCGTAGTTTTTTAGAGTTGATAAATTTTTAATTTCAAGAATTAAAATTATATTTATTATTTTTTAAACAAATTGTATGTTAATACATGAACACAAAAAAACATTTCTTAACTCATAAACTTCATAAGAATAATCGCTTAGATATTACAGTCATAAAGTCTATCAATCTCCTAATACTACCTGAGCAAATGCTCTATCATCGGCTATTATAGATCTATTATAGAAATTCGCAAAAACCTGTGACCGTTCTGACCAACCTGCTGTCTTTTGTATCACCTAACCCTTTCGCAAAGGCGGCTGAGGAGGCGGCATGTCTTGTTGAATGTGCATAAAAAATCGCTGTATTTACACCACTGTCTCATAACACTGTTTTTATCCACCAACTGACAGTCTGAGTGCTTACTTTCGCATACGGGCTTTTAGTAGAAATAAATAAATCTTTAGTGTTACCGCGAATTTTTTCTGTACACTTTAAATATGCCATAATTGTTGTTGCTACACATAACTCTGGTTTTACATTAAATTTCAGTAATACTAATAGGGGCTGATACCGCTCCGGCCCCGATGTTTTTATTAATTCAGTTACTCTAATAGTTACACCTGATTCTGCTATCTCTATATTATTAATTTTAACACTGGTAAGAGTTTGAGCCCTATGGGCCGTAGCTACACTGAGAGAAAAGTTGGGGTAAATTTTACTATACCGTTGAGTAAATTTTCCATAAAAGTTTAGTAATCTGCTCACAGACTGTCAGTATATTAATTTTTACTAAACTCTAGAATAATTTTCACATCTGTATAGTAATTTTTACATTTGTATAGCAATTTTTATATACTGCAAAGCAATTTTTATATATTGTATGGCAATTTTTACCCTGACGCGATAAATTGAAAAAGTTTTTTTTTACGTGGCACTCATTCATGACAGTCATGAATTCCTTATTCGAGTATGTAATCGAGTATGAAATCCTTATCGAAATATTGATGAATCCACTCGCTGCAATTAATTTTTAGAATCCCTATTCCTAATAAAACTAACCTATAATTCTATAATTTAACGCATTATACAAAGTCGCCATTTCGCAGTATAGGCATGTACGCTCGCAGTTGTTAAGGGTGTTACGAAACGGACTTATATACTAACCGTGTAAAAATCATACCGCTTGCGCGATTTGTTTCTCTTGGGCCCTCTATCGTCTACACGCCAAATTATTCAACTCGAAAGCGGCAATCTTTTTTGGAATAGAAAATAAAGAAAAAAATGTGTCACGTCAAAGGAAAATGAATATCTTCATATGGCAATATGTGTACTGCTTTTGATACTGTTGGGGTTCTTATAGTCGCTGCCTGTACTGCTAGGATTCCTGTAGAACTTGACGACGCAACTACGAATGGTTGATGTATCTCATTTGTTGA
The DNA here is from genome assembly GCA_020010945.3 of Muscidifurax raptorellus. Lineage (NCBI taxonomy): Eukaryota > Metazoa > Arthropoda > Insecta > Hymenoptera > Pteromalidae > Muscidifurax > Muscidifurax raptorellus. The sequence continues at coordinate 30,028,603 of CM052077.1, read as the reverse complement.
CACAACAGTGTTACAAGTACTATTGGACTCAAAACAGTCAGCGAACTCTTCATGAGCAAGTCCAGAGTCGTCGAAATCTGCTTCTTGAAAAAATACATAAAAATTATTTTTGAGAATGAAAATCGAAGTCAAATTATTCTTATAAAATATTTTTATATCTAACTGTCTTTACAACATTCATACTTATGAAACATTTTTAAGATGATTGTGTGATAAGGAAGGTTATTTACGTAAAAATGGTCAAGAAAAACGAAGATCATTCATATACCTTTAGTGCTTCACTTGAGTCATCCATCTTAGCAAGCTAAAATATGTATATATATAAATGCCCTCACATTCAATGAAAAAAAATAAAATACACGAAATTAAGCAGAAATCATATTTTCACTTACCTAAACGAGACCGTGAAAGGGCAGCTATTGAAATCGAGTCTCGTCACGAAGGTTGTGTCATGGAGGTTAGGTCGCTCAAAAACAAATTCTCGTTCTTGACACTGAACCATAGATAGATTGAACGTAAATTAATCTTGTCACCAGTAGCGCGAAAGTTAACAGATTCGTTTGTCGATCGTGATTTATTTATAATGACATACTTATTTGCCACAGAACTCACAAAAATCCACACGCTGCACGCCGCACGAGTTGTATAGATGCACGTGGTTTCGTCGACGCTTGCCGTGTACACCGCCTCGCACGGCCGTCATGTTAACTAAACGCGCATGCGCACGACGCGTCAATGTGCATCTGATCAAATTTTCCTATAAAAATTACTAAACACATTCATCTAAATTACTAAACTGTCATGTAAAAATTCCTATTTCATCAATGTTTGCTATACTTTCCTATAAAAATAACTATACACATTCTTCTAAATTACTAAACTGTCATGTAAAAATTCCTGTTTCATCAATTTTTACTATACTTTGTTATTTTTTCCTATACAGTTTCGTAAATTTTATAGAAAAGTTTAGTAAAAATTGCTATAAATTCAGTGAAGAGGTTAGTTTCGCCAGTCTGTGACGAGATTACCAAACTATCAAGTAAATTTTTATGAATATGTAGTAAAGTTTACTACAACTTTTCTCTCAATGTAAAGCCAGGAGGGTTACGGTCTTCTCCGATAACTCTTTCAGTGATATCTCGCTTAACAATATACGCTTTTCTAGAAAATTTAATACAATAGAGACATCCCATGTGTAATTATACTTTGGCCTCGTCGGTCGCATTTTAAACGCTCCCTTCATGAAACGGGATATCAATGGATCGTCTCCAATTTTTCCTTTCCCTATTAACGAGATTGCCGATCTATGTGTATTTAGAGTGCCGTAAGAAGCACCCTTCCTAAAACAATCTGACATAAAATTTAACATTACTTCACGCGTTGGGTTATAAAAGTCTAATTGATTTCTATCACAAAAGTATTGCCACAAACTTAGCGATGATAAGTATTGTTTAGTAGTCGCTCTGTTAGTGAGGATAGGATAATTTCCAAAGCCTCATCTGGAACCTCTTTCTTTAGGAAGGTTCTGATACTATCCCTGCTAACAAGGTTAGATGTCTCGCTTGCGTATGTTGTTTCTGTCTACATGGAGATAATAAAAGATTTAAATTCGGCTCAAATATTACTGGTTGTGAAATTAAAAGATTCATAAAAACCGGGTACCACGGTTGCGCGGGCCAATCTGGTACTATTAAAATACCAGTAGCTTTTTCATTTTTTATTTTTACTAATGTTTTTTTATTTATATTAGATATGGCAGTAGTATTATCTACTCTTAAAAGAATTCGGCAATTTCTCGAATTTGAAGCTAATTGTACTAATTCTAATTCCATGGCTAACAATTCACGGTAATTAATATGAGATTTTAACTGTGCATGATTCCAAAAACCAAAACCTTTTTTCTTGTCTCTTCGTATTGCTCCCCAACGAGTACTTGAAGCGTCAGTATAAATAACTTCCAAGTAATTATCTTTGTTGATGAAATTAAACGTTGATTTTAAATTGTTTTCCACCATAGTAAGTCGGGTAAATTGTTTTTGGGATACTTATTTTCATCTCATAATTAAAATTGTTTAATACAAGCGCCATTAATTTTTCCCGTTCCAACATTTTTGAATACAACCATGCATACTCTAATGCAAGGCAGGCTGCAATAAGTCTTCCTATCAGTTAAGCTAATTGTTTTATTGTACAAACATCTTTTGTAATAGAATAATTAACCTCATTTTGTAAACTTTGTCGTTTTTGTTAAGTTAATCCAATTGATAAATCTTTAGAATTTAATACAAAACCTAAAAACGTACATTTAGTTCTAGGAATGTTACACGTCTTGTCCCAATTAATTAAAAATCCTAACTTCGTAAAAAGGCTCAGTGCTTCACTTACATTGATTTTACACTTTTCAAATGTATTCTCAATTGCTAAATACTCATCTAAATACATGACTGATGCTAAACCTTTTGCCCGTAGGAAATTTAAAGCCGGCTTTAGGATTTTAGTAAATATAAAGGGGCTTGTACATAACCCAAATGGCAAACAAGTAAACTTGTACAACTCATTACAAAATTCAAATCTTAAATATTTCCTTTATTTTACATTTATGGGAATAAGGTAATACGCATCTTTCAAATCTATCGAGAATAAGTAATCTCCCTGAAAAATCATTTTTGTAACCGTACGCAAATCTTCCATTTTAAAATGGTCTGTGTTTTTAAATTGATTTAATTTTTTCAAATTTAGAATAAATCTAAAATCGCCATTAGGTTTCTTGACCAAAAAATAGGAGGAAAAAATTGTTTTTTTACTTTTCTACACTTTTTTATGTCGCCCTTTTCTACTAATTTCTGTTCGATATATTGTTTTCTCTTAGCCTTAAACTTTTCGATTGGCATCCGTGGATAAGGTTGATGTTGATATTGCGGCCTTGCGTTCAAATAAAGCCGAGGTCTTGTTCGTAGCATATTCTAAAGGCCTGTCTGTCCGGGACTCGGTTTCCTCCCCGACAGGTCTTTCAAGTTTAAATTCTCTTTCTGAGTAACCTGCAATGGTCTTTTAATTTTCTTGGTTACTTACTCCATACCTTCTAAATCTTTAAATTTTTGTCCTATATCCTCGCCAAACAGAAATTTGTCAGTATTTGCATCCGTTGTCATTTCCTTAAATTCTTTGATTAAAGCCGGTATTATTAGAGCCTTTCTTGATTCCATTTGGCGGGCAAAAATTTCGGACAGGAGTTTTCCAGCATCACGTAATCTCTCAAAAAATAATTCTTGGTCAATGCTATCTTTTGCTAATAACATTGCCGAACTTAAAGACCCTATCGCTACTAACGCTGAGCCCGCCAAATGTTGTACCTCCTTCATGTAGCCGTCTCTCTTTGTAGTGCTGTCTTTGAGAGAGCGCGTAACTTCAGCGTTAAGTATTGGTGCTATTAAGAATTCTGGCCTTGTTGTTCCGGCCTCCTTTGGTAAGCCCAATTTTTACAAAATGTCGCCACCTTGTGACAATTGATTCATGCAAATATATATCAAGCGCCTTTGATTTGGCAGGTCTTCGCCCAGCAGTTCTAATAACTGTTTGTTTGGTGTTCCGGGAGAATTCTGCCCGCCACTTCTATGACGTCATTTGCGTCCGACTTTGTTTCAGCCGTAGTATATTCTTCCTCGGGCTTGTGAGAATCTAATAAAAATGAACACTAGTTTTATTCATTTGCGTTCAACATTTACTTTTTGACTAATTATTATTTGTTAATATTATTAATATTTTATTAACTATTCTTATTAATATTTTCATTTTTGCTTTTCTGAGAAAAGCTACATCCTATTTGTCTTGCATCTCGTGCAAGCGCTCTAGGTCTTTGCGAACATCTCCTCTTAATATCCCGCAGAATTGAGTATTTGGCCAATTAAAAGGTTATACGTCGATGGTATCTCTACAGAATTTAATATTTGGAGCAGTGTGGAACAATCAGGATTTCATGACTTGTCGATAAGAACTTCTCCATTCCTAGTAGTGCTACTGATCTTACTCTCACGCCTTTTCAGTGTTTCCCATACTCTGTTATCCATTTAATTTAGTTGGATTTTCACGACTTGCTCCGTCCGTATCTCCGATGTGTGCAGGTTGCGTGTGGTGACGACTTCTCACGATTTTTGAAATCGAAATTAAGAATGTGTGTTGTTATACAATGAGGAATGTTTACATGCAAGCTCAGACCAGAGGGCGTCTTGGTGCTCAGCCCTGCCATGGCAACCCTGCCGTGTTAGGGCACGTTTACATACCGGTTTGCAAGTTCGAACCAAACTATATACGCGGTTGATTCAATTCAAAAGATTGTTAAGTACTCCGATTCGCGGTTCCTAATTGGTGATTTTGTTAAAAGTATTTCATAGATACAATATTGCATTAAGACGAATGAGTTTATTTTAATCAACAATTATGACTTCTGCGAATATAAATAACCTCAAAAAACTTATTATGATGTTAGTGATCAAAGAACAGAATAAGTTGAAATGGGAAAAGACTGAAAAAATAAAAATTATGATACTATGCTTGCTACTTAATTAAATGAAAAATGAATAAGAAATACACTTTACAAGGAAACAAATAGGCTAGCACAAGGAGCATCACATAATTTATTACAGACGATGCGAGTGTATGATCCACACGATTGCTATAATTTGCAAAATGACACCAGAATTATTTGAGAAACTTTTATTGATAAGAGGACCAAGTATATCTAAGCAGCATGCTGTTCGAGCACCAATTTCTGCAACCATACGACTACAAAAAATCCTTAGATATTTAGCTACAGGTGATAATATGCAATCATTAGCTTATTTGTTTAGAGTAAGTCCTAGTTCAATAGCAAACATAATCTCCGAAACATCGAAGACTATATGGGATTTTCTTAAACCTATCGTATTTGATAAATTAAATGAGGAAAATTGGAAAAGAATTGCTAAAGAATTTGATGATAAATGGAACTTTCTTCATTGCTTGGAATGTGCGGATAGTACACTTGTATCAATGGAAGTAAGTTCATATTTTTGTTTAACAAAATTGTTTGTACATTGTGTATTATTTTCATTTAATATTGTATAAATATATTTTAGGCACCAGGACATACTGGATCTTACTTTTATGACTATAAAGGTCATCATAGTCTTTACCTCATGGCGTATGCTGATGCTCATGAGAAATTTATCATGGTAGATATTGGTGCTGCTGGCCGTCAAAGTGATGGAGGAGTTTTCCAGAGCAGTGAAATTGGAAGTCAGTTAATTAATAATGAACTGAAGATTCATTCAAAAGTCTTGAATTCTGTAATGACAACTTTATTATTTGCCACAATTGAAGTAATAAAAGCTGCGTGTTTACATAATTACTTACTAATGTTTGGTGAAAAAACACATCAACGAGACGAAGAACCTTATTAAGTAAATGAAATTGATTATATAAAGGAAGATCTAAATATAAATTTTAATAGAAATGCAGTGAACCAAATTAGAGAGAACTTTGTTGATTAGTTCACGAACAAAGGAGCTATGGACTTCCAATAGGAGAAAACATGAAATGGAGAGTTTTTAAGTTTATAATTATTTAAGTTATTTTTATTAAACTGTTCTCTCTGCTTCTACATTACTAATTTCTGAAAAATAAACATTTTATATAAAATATAATAAATATCTTGTTCAAAAACCTTATTATTTTTCTGTATTCAATTACCTTATTCTCGTATTGATCAAACTTAAAACATCTATTTGCAATGGCAATCTGTCGGCTGAAGGTAATTGTCGCATGCACTGTCTTAGCAGAAAACCATTCACTGCGTCCAAGAGCTTATTATATAATAATAATCTTTATTAAAATTAAATTTTTTTACAAAGATTTACATCGTATGTTTTTGACATTGATTTATTTAATTGTATGAGTGTATACATGTGTTTGTGTTTGTGAAAGAGTATACTTTATACATGTTGTCGTATAAATTGTGTGTGTATCAGTATATGTATTATCCGTGTTCGTGTTTTCAATTTCTCTTTATATATTCTTCATGTTTTCTTGACTTTTTGCTTCTTTTTCTTCTGCTTCATCTCCTTTATTCTTTTTGATATTTTCTTTTCATGCTTTCCTTGCCCATTCTCCTATCTCGCTTATTTCATCACATTCTTCCATTATGTACTTCATTGATTCTTTTCCTTTCTTGCATAGTCTGTAGTTTTTTCCATCCTCTCTTTTCCAAAATTCATTTATTCTTGTTTCTTTCCCTTTTCTTAAGTATTCTTCTCAAGTCCATTTTTGCTTTTCTATGTCTGCCCATCTGTTATATATCCAATCAGGTTTGCATCTCCTGCATTTTTTCAACGCATCCTTTGATTGGCCATCCTCTTTGTCTTAGAAATTATTTTCTATGGTTAAAATCTTTTTCAATGTCTCTCCAACATTCTTTAAGTAGAAAACCTTCTTCTACCTTTTAAAATTTTTCTTCATATTTTTAAGCCCGTTTTCCTGCACAGTTTGCTAGATTATTTCTACTAGACTCTAGCATTATCACATATTGCAGGTGTTCCTATTTAGTTTCATAATCCATTTAATATTTTTGTCTTGTATTCTTTCTATCTCTTTATATTCTTTCCATCACCATATTTCTGCTCCTTGCATGATTATTGATTTTACTAGGCAATCAAACAATTTCATCCTTAGATGTCAGACTTCTTTAAACAGTTTTTCTCCTATAGTCCATATTTTTACTAGAATTGCGTTTGCCTATTTTCTAATTTTTTGTATCTGATCATCTTTATTATTGTACTTTAGTTCATAAACGAGGTAAGTGAAACTTTTAACCTCTCCTATTTCTGTGCCTTTCCATTCAAATGCTATTTTTTTCTTTCTTCCTCAGCATCTCATGATTTTTTATTTTTCAGCATCTCATGATTTTTGATTTTTCTATATTTAGTTCTAAACCTTTTCTTTTTATGTATTTTAAATCTTTTTATCATTTTTTTCATTCCTTTTTCATTGTTTGCTACTAGTATTTTTTCCTTCCTATTATTATAACCCTTTCTTGTACTTTTTTCATTTCTTCTTCTAAATCTAATAGGGCAATGTTGAACAATATAGAGCTGAGCGGACATTTTAAACTTGCCTGATTTATCGTTCCCAACTCTTACTCTGCCGTATGTTCTGTTGTATATCTCTTTCACTTCTTCTATGTATTCTTTCTTTATTTGCTGTTTCTCTATTATCTTCCATATTTTTTCCCCATTTTTTGTGTATTGGAGCAATAACTCCGTTGCACCATCTATCTGATATTCCTTGCCCTTCCCATATCTTATTTAAAATATTTTCAAAAATGTCGACAATTCTTTTTCCTCTATGCATCCATGCCTCATTTTGTATTTCATCTTCTCCTGCCGCTTTTTTCTTTTTCAATCTTTTTATGGCGTCTTCAATTTCGTATCTTTCTATACGTTTCTTGTTTTCGCTTTTCAATTCGCTTTTCAATTCTTTTTCTTGTATTCTATTTTGCGATATCCATACTTTTTCTTCCTCCTCTATTATTTTTTCTCCATCTAGTAATTTTGTGAAATGTATTTCCCATTCTTCTTTCTTTATTTTTTCCCGAATTCTTTCTTTTTTGTTCTTCCTTCTTTTGTTGATCTCTATCCAGAAACTTTTACCATCTATTTCATTCTAAAGTCTTTCTATTACGCCTTCCGGTTTTTTCTTGTCTTTAAGTAGATTCCTATAACTGTACTTTGCTTTAATGTACACATCTCTGTTTATCTCTTTGTTTCTCCATTTTCATATTTTTTGACGTACACCACATTTTCCTTCTTAAATTTTTTTAATTCTTCTCCTCGTCTCCATTTTGCTATCTTTAATTTTCTTGCTTTCTTCCTCTATCTTCTTTTGCATGGCTTCCATAATCCTCATTTCTAGTTTTTCCCTTTCTCTGATTTCCCCCTTTTTGCTTTCTTTCCATTCTCTTTCCCTTTTTATTTTGTCTTCTACCATTTCTTGCTCCACTTTTTTAAGTAATGTATCTGTTTTCTTGCTCTTTTATACTACTCCCTCCATATTCTTGTTGATTTCTTCAATCCCTTCTTTCCATATTTATTTCCTTTTTTCTTCTCTTTCCTTTTGCTCCTTTTCTACCTCATCTCTATTTTCTCTATTTTTTTGTAACCATCTTTTGTCGTAATTTCTTCTTCCGGCTTCACTTCTTCGTTTATCTTCTTGTTGTTCTCTTCATTTTCATTCTTGTCGTATTTTTGCTCCATCCGTACATTGATTTTGGTGATCTCTCCTGTCTCCATACTTGGCGAACTTCTACTCCTTGTTATAATCTTTCTTTCAGTTTTTTCTTGTGCTTATTTTTCTTTCTTTTTTATATTCTCTGGCGTTCCTTCTAAACTTGAATCCTCTTCTTTACTGGCCCCTCTTTTTCTTTTGTAACTATCCTGCTCGAAAAAGTTTAACTCACTTACAATATTTGTAGCTTTTTTGCCTCTTTCTAGACTATAAACCCTTCTTCTACCACTATCGCTCTTGCTACTTGCTGATATCTTTTTATCCTGGCTGCCGGGTATATTTATTCTTCTTGCTATGGGTGTTTCCTCTAACATTTTTGGCGTCAAGAAAACTTGCTTCTCTGATAATTCCTCTTTAGACGCACCCTCAGCCTCCGTCCCGAATATCTCTCTATTGATATCTTTTATTTTTTCTAGGATTGGTTCTTTTCTGTCGTTCCTCCCATTCATCCGCCCTTCGTTTCTTTCTTGATTCTCTCTCTCTCTCTCTCTCTCTCACTCTTTCTTGACGGTCCTTTCTAACCTCTATATTCTATTCGACTTTTTTGTTTTTTGTAGCTTCTTTATTATATATGATATTTTATTACTCACTCTATTCCTTTTTCCTTCTTCTATCCTCTGTGTAGCTTTTTCTAGTTCTTATTCCTTTCGTTCTCTTATAATTGTTAGTTTCACTTGCACCGAAAAAACCAATCGCATTCTTTCTCGTTGGTTCACAAACGTCCCTCTAAGGGCTTATTGTATAAATATATATATTTATTTAAATCTAAATATAATGGGCTATTTTGTACCTACCTTTGCTTGAAAAACTTTCTCGTTTTCAAATTGGTCACATGGCAAACAACTAGTTTTTCTATAATGGTATGTAAATATTTTGTAAAAACTCGTTTCCCTGTGTAAATCCATTAAAACATTTTATTCTTTTTACACTTAAAGATTCTTTTGAAGATTTTTAATTCTTTTATTTAAAAATTTAAGTATATTTCAATATTAAATTCAAATAAATGCACTACGATTACACAACTCAAATATTTTCATAATTGTATAATAAAAACTATGTAATAAATCAATAGATTATTTTCATTTATTTTCTTCACACACGAATGCTTACATCGATATTTTTATTATTATGAGTAAATATGTTTCTTTTATTTTTGATTATAATTAATTAGAATTTGATTTTCGAAAAATATCTACAATATTATTTTTACAACGAACTATTCATTGAAATAGATCTCACGCGAAACAAATAGTAAATTCACAATGTTATGTAATTACATTGTATTATTAGTGAACTTTGTTTCCCTTACTCGTTTCCCTGTGTAAATATTTTAACACTTTGAATACTTCTAACAGTTAAAGATTTACTTGACGATTTATTAATAAGTTAATTTATACTTACAGATTTCATATACTTTAATTCATACTTAAAGTATTATAGTGTTACTAAAACTAAGAATTATTTGGGAATAAAAGTTAATTTACAGTCTGTTTATGAATAATATATTGTTGTTACAGTACCTGTAACCATAATAAATGTGGGACCAATCAGTTATCAATCACTTGAGAAATAATATAAAAAAAAGGCCAAGAAAAGGCACACAAAGTAAGGTCCAAAAAATGAGGCCCAAAATTTGCATGGCCCCATGTTCTAGTATTCTTTGATTGATTCCAAGACATTTTTATTCTTTATACATTTTTATAAAAGTTCATGGTTTTCGAAAAAAACAGATTTTAAGCATTCACTTTTAGCACTACCCAGAAATAACGACGTGGACGTAGTGTAAATATATCTCCTTTGGGGTGCTTTTTTATAGTGAGTCCCCTTGCCTCTTGTTAATCGGGGTGCTTTTTGACAGTATACAGTAGCAAGTACCCTTGCCTCTCACTTACTCAGATGTTTTCGTGATATGTTTTCATACATGGACGGCAAAAAAACAATTCGCAATCATCGCAGAAAATATATGTTCTTATTGGACAATTAGAGCATTTTTTGTTGTTGTTTTTCTCATCTCGTTAAATGATTTTTTTTGTTTTTGAATAGTGTCGCAAATGTAACTTTTTGCTATTGACATTGCAAATTTTTTGGTTCTAACTTTTTTTTGTTATTTCCAGCAGCATGCGATGATTGCGAATTGTATTTTTTGCAGTCCATGTAGGAAAATATTTCACGAAAACATCTGAGTAAGTGAGAGGCGAGGGGACTCACTATGAAAAAGCACCCCAAAGGAGATATATTTTCACTACGTCCACGTCGTTATCTGGGTAGTGCTAAAAGTGAATGCTTAAAATCTGTTTTTTTCGAAAACCATGATCTTTTATAAAAATGTATAAAGAATAAAAATGTCTTAAATTCAATCAAAGAAAACTAAAAAAAATTTTTTATTTTATAAAATTGAAAAAATTGAATCTTTTAACATTTTTCTCAAATTACTTTAAAAAAAATTTTCTTGTAATCTTTTATTTATTTTAAGACATTTTAACTTTTTGAAAATTTTTATTTAGGTCAATAGTTTTCGAGAAAAACAATGGTAAAGATTTACGGTAACGTTTATTTTGGCCCTGTAGCCGCCATTTTGAAATAAAAATCGTACTTATAAAAATTGCACATTAAACTTCAGCAATTAATTGTGTGCATATGTGTTTTTTGATTCTGAATTCGGGAAAAATTTCTTAATTTTGACAATTGTAGCCATTTTTTAATTTTTGAATTTTTTTTTCGTTTTTTTTAAATGATATAATTTATACAAAAAATTCAACAATAGTGTTTTTGAAAGAGTATAAAATTTCCTACTTTTTCCCGCAAGATTTTCTAAATTGACCGTTTCGTTCAATTGTTATGACAAAAAAGGTATTTTTGTTAAACTCATATCTTTCAAATTAAACAGTCTAATGTTGTGAACAAATTCATGATAGCAAAGAATAATAATGTTACATGCTGTAAAAATTTGAAGTCATTTTGGTGATTAGTTTTTGAGAAAAAAATCGAAAACCTAAAAAATTTCGGCTAAGTTCTTTGCGCAGCTTATAAAATCCTTTAGAATCGTAGATACGAAAATTTGAATTTTTGTTTTCACCCTGTATACCCTGTATAACCGTAAATCATTATATTTCATTAATACTTTTGTTAAAACTTGAATCTTTTCTTTAAAATACGAGTACGAATGTACACTAATTGAAATTTACTTTGGAAAAAGGTGGACTTTCTGTACATTGTGTAAGAGTTTTTTGCACAGCTTTCAGAACCCTATGGGCCATTAACGCCGAGGTGATCAGAATATTTACTAACTTTTTAACGTGTTTATTTATTATGATATCAGATCAAAAAAATAATGCAAAAACTCTATTCCTACGCGAAATGGAGATCAGGAACATCTGCAATGTAAATTCATAATGGGGATTAAAATGTTATTATGTAGATAATCAAACGCATAGGTAAACAACAGCAAAATAATAAAGATTGGAAATATTTAAAATAGCATTCACATACTATATATTCAAAAAATATTTTATTAATTGAAACTATAAATTTAGTTAGAAGAAGCTATGTGCCAATGAATTGGCAGCGGTTTTTGATATTTTTTGCAAAAAACGGCCATATTTTTTTTAAAGGCAAAATTTTTCTTCTTTGCCGACGGATTTGAATTCTGCAGTCAAAAATACATAAGAAATCATATATGAGAACCATTTATGACTCGATTACATGCATGAAATTTCGCATCGAAATCACGATGTAAAATTGACGGTTTTGGTCGTTAATGGGTTAATAAACTTTTTGCGTTGTAAGATCAATAATCATGAAGAATATTTATAAACAAATTTATAAAAAGCTGTACTCACCAGGAAACACTCTATTTTGCTCATCACTGACTATCACATAATTAGCTTGATCAATGCTCCTAAAACATGCATGATACTATATCAACTCTTCGATTGTCTTATCAACAAAGTAACCACACTCTTTGCAAGTTAATCCATCCTTAAAAATAACGAAATAATAAATTAATGTTACTTATTTAGTATCAAAGTATTTGCTGGATATTATTAACTAGGTTATGTTTATGTTTATTGAATTAATTAAGGGTCATGTTATATATATAACATCTTACCATATCGATGGCTGAAGTAAATAACGCCATATCTGGGAAGCCGGTTCAAGAACGCTCTATCTGGGAGGCCGCTTGAAAAGCGCCCTATCTGGGAGGCCGTTTAAAGAACACCCTATCTCACGAGCGTTTTCGTTTCTTAAATTTTGTAGTGGCAGTCCTGCAAAATTGTATTTTGCAAGTGCACACATTGATGAGCTTTTTTATTTTGATGTTTTACTGATCGGTTTTGCTGCTCTTGCTTGTTTTCCTTCTTCTTTTTATTTGTTGTGTACTGACGTGCAGGTGCTGTCATTGTTGTTGCTTCCTTCTAATATTGAGCGTACTTGTACTGTAGTGTGCATTTTTTGTTTGATTATGTGCATTGATTAATTTAAACAGCGATAGATTCACTACGTTTCATATTCTGTATTCGTCAAGGTCATGATTTATATAAATGATTAATTATAATAGCTCTATGATTATAATTTTAATTGAGTCTCTAATATCGTTATTTCGAATTTAACTATTTTCTGAATGTCTCGGCTGCTAAATTTTCTTATCGTTTCTCGGAGTCGAACCCAGTAATCTTTCGTAGTCGCTTGTGGGTAAGGGCATTTATGCCAAACATTATAGCTTTTTGGAAAAAAAATACTACTCGCAATTTTTTGAGGGATATTTTTGGGGATAGAGTTATTAAAAAAATATTCAAAATAAAACTCGAGACTAATTAGGAAAGTTTGTTTATGCAACCATCAAAGTTATAAAAAAGTAGTTTTTCGACACGTGTAAAAAAAATGTTATTGATAGCGAAAAATAGTTTAAACAAAAAAGGTAGGTATTAAATAAACCTATAAAATAAGACAAATCGGATTAAATGCCGATAATTTGTCTATGCGCGAATATTTCTCATAGTAAAGAAACGATTTAATTTGTTTGGAATCATGTGTTTTTAAAAAATGCCCGCTTGGACAATGTGTGTGTATTTGTTTGTTTGTATGTGTATACCATACAATTCCTTGAACTACGTTATTAGTATCGATCATTATCGAAAAACATATGATTAAAAAACTTACTACTATAACAGCCTTTCTCCTATCTATCGCATACAACATCAAATTTGACGATATAGTTTATTAGTTACTTCAACTATAGCTTTGTTAAAATTGCACCTTTACAAATAATGTCTTAAAAGTACCTTGATCTACTTATCATGTGTATTAGAAGCGTTACCTTGTATAGGATAAATTATTTATCATCGCAAGTTAAGAATTAAATTCTAAAATGAGTCGCTCGTGACAGTAGGCAAGTTACCGACTAAACCCGGATTACCTCTTGCAGGTATATACATTCACAAATATCTAAACTTGTTTTCCGCACTTGTATTCCCTATGATGGTGACAAAGAATTATTTTGTTATTTAATATGCGTGTGCAGTAATAACAAAAATTCAATGTTTAAATTCATTACAAAGTTTTTCATTGAAAGCATTTCCTGGTTCGTAAAAGAGACTGTAAAATATTCATGTTTATTGTTGTCTTTTAATTCGCATGAAACATAATGATATGATATTATTTAAAAAAAATTTTTTATATGAATCGATAAATTTGTCATTTACATCTTTGAATCAGTACGTGATTTTAGGTCACGCGCGAGTCGGCTGGATGCTTGGAGCCGTAAAATTCCCAATAACACGCGTCCATTTCTAATATTCTCATATACCATGCATGCTCTTTCTTATTCTGCCGCTAGCGTTTTCCATACCGCCGCGCTTGCGTGAGCCTATAAAACATAAACTTTTGGTAGATTGAATTTTTTAGTAGGAAGTAAAGCAAGCCAAAGACGAACCTCATCTTGACTTTTTCGTGTTCTTGTACACCCCTCGCCTCCATTTCGGCATGTATGTGATATTCACCGTGTATTGAAATACGACCAGACTTTTCCTCGCCTTTCTTTATTACAACTCGGCTCTTTGAATAATTTTGATTTGCGCCAGTACTGTAGTACGTATATTTTACATCTTCATTTCAAATCGAAATTTTATATGTTCCTTCCCTATACTGTCTGTCCTTTTTTATTTCAAATTTTATCTTATATAAGTATATTTTTATAATGCTCTATTCCTGTAATTTTATTGGCATATCTATATGCACATGTATAATATTCCTTATTTAATCATTGTATCTTTTTTCAATTAACAATTAGAAAAAAATACAAGTACTATAATATAATCATATATTATATGATCAACGCATTTTGCAAATTTTTAAAATCGCTTTTAAGCTCACCGCATAGTATAACAGTGCTTCCATACGTGAGTGAAAGATAATTCTCCACGCGTATGATTGTCAAACTTCACGCTAGCGTGCGAGAATCAACTCTTCGCACTAATATCAAAAACTATAATTCTAGTATTTCCTTTCTCAAATTTTAATTAGCTTATGACAAAGGTTTACTTTGAAGCTCCCTACGCGAAACACTGTTAGTATACAATATAAGTAAAATTAATATTATTGTTGTATAGAACAAATAGTAGTATTGTTTTTCAAAAAGCTAAGTATAATGCATTTAAAAACATGAACATAAAATTTGTATATACCTTTATGCATGTCAAATATATTTAATTTTTATTTTACGAGCTATAACGTTGACTTGTATCGTAAAAAGCAAATTTTGGAGTTGCCTTAAAAAGGAGATATGCTTATTAGCATAAGTGTTGTGGGAGTTCAAGATGGGTGCAAAAAGGAAATTGCGTACGAAAAAGTCATAGCAGTACAACTTCGACCCCAGTTTTAGTTTCGTTTTACGACTCGCGAGTGTCGCGGCCACCACTTTTTTCGCGTCACTCAGGAAATTCATTTTTAAAATTTTTTTTGCTTTAGTCTCGCTTTAACTTTGACACTAGTTGTAGAATTCGTTTTTTATGTAACTCACGAGAAAAGTTGTATTTGCATTAATGAAAGAGGCCTTATAGAGATATGATTTTTGCTGTATATCATATCTTAAGAATGCGTACGTCATATAAATATATGTAAATCAGTATTAAAGTTGTATGACCGATTTTACTAAAATTAAACGCTAAGTAAATTATATATGATATTTGTGAAAACACAATTTGATGGAAATCGTGCGATTTCAAAGAATACATATCGAAAATATAGCATGCATTTATTGGTGTTCTTTTGTTACTTCTCGCTCTACTTCATCAAATCGTTCCACATGAACTGATAAAACTTCGGTATTTCCAAGAACACGCTTGTAAATCAAAATTTTATTATGGATAATTTTGCTCGTAATTTTGTGTGAAGGTCAGCACCAAAGAAGATCGTTGTATTGATGACTCTTGGTCACCTACCAGTTCGCACTTGAGTTCGCATCTTAAGCTGTACACGCGTACTTCCATAGTTAGGCCTATAAAAAAATTATATATCTATATAGGTGTTTTTCTGTGAACTACTCAAAAAATTAATATAAATTTCACTCTTGCAATATATTCTATAAGTTCATATGGTCCCTTAAATGTTTTCGAATTTTTTTTCAAAGTTGGCTATAATAAAAGCATTTTTGTATTTCTTCGCTATTTTAATTAATTTATAACTCCTCAGAGAAGCATTTTTGCTAAAAAGAAAAAAGTTTTGTAAACTTTTTACATAAAAAATATTTTTAACGTCATATACACATGCTTGAACTGCTCTACAAGCAATCTTATAATATTGATATTTAGAAGTTTGATCCGTCAAAATTCACAATGATAGCTTTTTTTAGTACAAAAGTGCCTGTATAACTTCCAGAATTTGCCTCGGCTATTTTATAAACTAAAAAAATACATCTAGTTTCTGAAGCCTGAAAAATAGCATGTGTTGACTGAAATATATTTACATTTTATAAAATTGTAAGGAAAAAAGTATTCTTGATATTTTTCATGATTTTGCTTGCTGGCCGAGCTAAAAATCGATAATTTGATGAAATCTGATGTAACCTCGTCGAAGTAGCGTGATTGAAAAGGTGATGGAATGTGCTTGTTTTGTATAATTACATTATACTGTCAGGATTGCCCTTTTTAAATATCAGTTAAGAATAACACAGAAGATTCGGCATACTATTTTATATGTCGGCAAATGTCATTTTTTTAGAATTTCGCAATATTTTAACAATTTGTTTTTAAATTAAAAACATATTTGTACTGCCAGGTAATTAAAATTACTTGCCGAGTATTTTTTTGGTAATTGCTAATTGGCCCGTATAACGTTTTACTAGTACTTAGTTTCGACTCTGTAAGGTGAGAGTACTCATAAAAATACATTGCTTCCATTTTAAGGCTTTAAATTGTTTGAATTCTTGTAGAATTGCTCATATAAAGTTTGGAAAAAAATAAAGCTTCTCGATTTTTTCGTTTGAAAAAGTAAGGTTATAAGTTCTTTTGACTACAAGTTATATATTATTCGACTAAAGTCAAATATAACTCGACCGAACAGTGTTTAAACCTACCGAAATGCCCTGGTTTGGGTAGTGGCGCCCTCGAGCGTTATCCATATGTGAACGACAGTACTCGTAGCATACAACTTGTTATAGAGTCTAAGATTCTGCTGCTGTGCAATATTTTATTGTATTTCACATCAATGAAATATTCAATGACAATTTGTCATAATATTCCGTTTGTATAACCATTATTACTCTCATGTTGATGATGTTCTTTTTTCAAAAAAATGAAATATTCACGGATATAAAAAAATGCAGTCGTCGACATTCGATATACACAGACGAAACTCTATCCTAATTAGCTATAATGCGAATCTATCCACGGAAAAGTAGATAGACGCACATCAATGTTCTCACGCTGCAGCGGCTCACTTTGTGGTTCGCGATGAGAGCAAGAATTATGCTAATTTTAATTTATGTCTTTTGTCGCGCTTTCGAGCGGCAGCGGCAGCAGCAGCAGCAGCAGTATTGCCAATACAGCCGATTCCACAAAAAGAAAAAAAAGTAAATAAAACCAAAAAGAAACACGCACTCTCCATCTTCTGTCATAGTCGTTTTTTTCGTCCTATCCACGCAGGTCGTTGGTTCTGTCTCTCGTTCGCGCTCGTGTATACACGCGGCGGTTCGCCACGGCCGCGCGTCTAAATATATATATTAGCTTTGCGCAACCGACTTTCGAAATACCAGATTAATTAGTCGATTTCATAGAGATCGAGCGGCGCTTTGACGATTGTCTCTTTCCCGTCTGCGACTCGACTCGGCTGCTACACAGTTATCGAGCATCATAAATGTATGTATGTGTATTCATAAGTGCCTATAGTATAGTATAATCTGGCGTATATAGTAAAATAGTGTTCGGGACCACCCCGCCTCTGGGCGAGCCAGACACGCAGCAACACACGCCGCGTATTTCGCCGAAATAAAACCGCTGCGGGCCCGTTAGCCGACTTGATTTAGAGCTCGACTCGCGAGATATCGATGAGTTTTATACACATTATATGCGGAGTCTCTCGGCGGGTTGCGTCTTCTTCGCCGTCTGTGTGTATCGGTAGCCTTTGAGAAAATGATTAGCGAATTATAAGCCGTAAAGCAACTAGAAGGAGAATGAAGGGTCCATATAATACGCGCTTTTTTTCTATATCCAAGTGTTTTTAATGCGCGCTTTTACGGCGCGATTAATACTTATATGATCGTAAAGTGTGCGAAGAGTAAATTAGAAACGGGGAATATTCGATGTAAACGCTCTTGTACAATGTATCTGCGGACTCGTATATGAGATTTACGATTGCCGAGGAATATGTATATATATATACGTACTTTTCTCGCGCGGCTATATAGCTGCTTCTTCCATAATTATAGTACCTGCTCAGCATATATCAGAATTTGAAAATATATTGTAATTCACAGCTATGGAAAATAAAATTTGATGAGCGTTTTAATTTAATCAACACGAGCAACACGAGCCGTACTTAAATACTGAAATATGCTTACGTATTTTGAAAAATCATATGTATTAAAATTCAGTCACCTTTTCATAAACAGGCGAATATAGGAGCTGCGATAAATACTATGAGTTACTATGTTCGATACAATAGATCGCATAAAATTTTTATCGTAACGTAAAAATTAGGTTACGAGAATTCAGTACCTATGACAAGTGTCTGAGCTGACAACAACAACAAGACAAAGTGCTATAAAAGAAGCGCAGGCCATAAGGAAGAAAACGCATAACCCGTAGCGATTACGAGCTAGGTCACAGGGATTCAGAAAAGATTGGGGTGAGTAACCCTTGGTGCGCCTGTCTCGGCTTTCTCTCTTCATATATAGCTGTGAGAAAGAGAGAGAGAGAGAGAGAGAGAGAGAGAGTAAGGAGGTTCGCCGCGGCGGTCCCGAGATCAGAAAGCGGAAAGGAGCCAGCGCGGCGCCCCAGTGCCAGCGCGACTTTGACCCACATATAATATCCTTCTCTCGTTTTTGCCTTAACTCCTGCCTCCACTAGTCGCCGCCTTCTTACTTGCGCTTCTCCCGAGACTATTATCTTAATCCACACACATCCGCTTTAAGACCTCGTCGCCCGCGCGCCTCCGAGCTGTAGTATTGCGCTGCAAAAGCTCCTTCGCGTCCGTCTCTTTCTCGTGCGCCGCAAGTCTAAACCCTTTTCCCACCGTCAGCCGACACTCGCCTTCTTCGAAATCGTAAATCTCGACTGTTTATTGCCCTTCGATCGCTTTATTTTCCCCGTCATTTTTATTTCCTTCTCTTTTTTCGAGATTTTTTTTTCAAAATCCTGCGGCTCTGCACCTTGTCTCGCTTTCGAGTCAGAGAGTATTACGTATATAAGGAAACATTTTTATAAAACGCGCGAGCGCGCGGAGTTTATCAAACGATGCAGATTTTTAATTGATTATTTCTACGAAGCGGATACGCTTTCGCAACGAGGCTTGTTACAAAACGGTTGGCGTGCCGCTGAAAATCAGACGCGCGTTACAATAATTTACGAGACAGTTAAGAGATATCCTGATGTAACGAACTTTTACTTCGTTAATTATACTGCTTTTAATAAACGCTAATTTGGAATCTAGATAATCTTTCCAATGCGACGACTAGAGAGGGAGAGGAGAGCAACTATGCATCCGTCTCGAGGGATGGTATTTTCAAGAAGGTATATAAGTATCTCCACAAGGGTATAAGGACATCAGGGCAAGCTAGAGAAGTCGACGACCTCGTGGCCTTGGCTGTGGCCGATTCATTACGGCACCTCGGCAGAATAGCAAGGAGGCGCGCGAAACGATGAGCGATGGCTCGTGGGGTAGGTTCTTGACTTTTCTTCATTTTTCTTCGGGGCGGTGGCGCATGGATGAGAAGGAAAACGAGCGAGATAACGCCACGAGCAGCCCGCGATAAAGACTATACCTTCTTCTTATAATCCCGACCGGGCAGCGCGATCTTCATCTTGGATTTCGGATCGGCAAGGTCACCCTTCTCTTCCTCCTATACGCGGAAATCCATTGTTTCGACAATTACTCGAACAAAGTCTTCGTACGTATAGACGAAATCTATCGATATATACGGAGCTCGCTATGAATATTTCAATGCCAATTACGAAACTAATAGAGGCATTAAAATTAATAAATCAGGCATAAAAAGTTGGGGCCATAATTTATTCATCCCCATGGCCGCGTCGACGTTTCCTTTCAACCCCCGGGGAAGTTGAGCACCGCGAGCGCGCCTGGCTTGGCTTTTCTCCGCAGCAGCAGCAGCAGGCGTGTTTCCGATGTAAGAGGCAAATTCAAGGCGAGGCGAGGTAGAAGGCAAGGGGAGACGCGCCAACGGAGAAAATGAAGAGCGAGAGAGAGAGAGCGAGCGGCAATATATATATATATATATATATATATATATAGAGGGGGCAAAGTGAGAGAGAACGTAGCATCTCTGGACTCTCTGGACTCTGCCGTCCCCCTCGGCTCTCTCTCTCTCTCTCTCTCTCTCTCTCTCTCTCTCTCTCTCTCTCTCTCTTAGTCGTCGACCCTCGCAGCAGCGAGCGGGGACCTAAGGAGAGAGAGGGAAAGAGAGAGAGGAGCAAGGGGAAGAAGACCGACTAGATCAATACTTGGCATCTCCGCGGCCGCCGGCCGAGCGCTGGACCAAGCCGGACATTGTGCGTTCCGAAACTCTTGCCTTCCCTCTCTCTCTCTCTCTCTCTCTCTCTCTGTCTTTCCCGGTACACGACTTGCTCCCGCGCGGCATCGACCCCAGAAACGGAAACTTCGCCAGGCTCGGGCTGTATATACTCTCTCCACCCCCACAGCCTCCAGCAACGGGGCGGCCCTTCCGGTCTCCGAGGGTTCTCGACCTTTCCCCTCGCGCGAGCCGCTCTAGCTGTCTTTCGCTCTTATCACCTCGTTCAAGGTCAGCAGCGAGCGCTAGCCCTTCGCAAGAACGCTCCGCGCTTGTGTATATATATTTTCGCATTCTCTTTCGTGGACGTATCGCGTAAGAGACCATCCAGCCGCGGGAGAACAACGGGAGGAGCAACTTTTTTTCGATATTGCTCTCGCCTCTTGCTGCGTCTACGTGTCTGCGTGCTTTAATTGTCATGGAGCCGAGAGCAAAGAGAGAGAGAGAGAGAGAGAGAAGATGCAAGCGTGCTTCGGCTCTTACATTGCCCTCTTTATATAGCTACACCATCCTATTGATTTTTTTTCTTTGAGACGTGCTAAAATCCGCGGATGCGAGTCTAAGGCAGAATTTTTCCGCTTTTTACGATGTACTCGGCGCTCTCTTTATTAGCTCGAAAGGACACTTGTTGTCGGCTCGATCATGGTATTTACCGCTGCGCAGTGTATATATAGCTGTAATGCACAGGGTCAAGGTCGCGTTTTTAGAAAAAAAAAAAACGCGGTATGGGCTTTATATTCATTTTCGCGGAAGTTTGCAAAAGCGATTTGTATTTCTGAAGGGATCCCCGAACGTAAGGGCTTAAAAAGTTAAGCAAGCGCGCGGAGTTGAGAGCCCCGGTCCGTCGGTCAATTTCGCCTTCCGAGGGGTGAAGAGCTGCTTTTTCATCCTACGCGGAAGCACATTTCGCCCCGGACTGGACGACCAGCAATAAGACGTCGCAAGAAAGCAAACGTGAATTAAAGATAAATAAGGTAGCGTACGTATAAGAGAGTGGAAATCTCGTCGGACTTGTGCGCACAGACTCTCTGACGAATTGAGAAGGAGAAAATCTCCCCCGCGATTATTATTTTCTTTTTTCTTTGTTTTTCCTCGTCGTTCCCCAGCAGCAACAGCGGGAATGTCTTATTCAGCGGATTAGTATATGTTATATATGATTGCGTTATTTCTACGATTTTTAGATAGATATAGGCAGAACGCGCATATCCAGATGCATATATATATATAAGAAGAGAATCGAGCGCTATACAGAGGGCCTTCAATATTTATAACGAGCCTCGCGAGCTTCGACTTTAATCCAGAAAATTGGATTTCTCTATTATTTAACGAGCGACTTTCTCTTGCGATTACTTCCACTGAGCGAAACATCGTTACACGATACTTTGGATGTTACTATATATAGCATATCATTATAACGGAATGAACTTGGGCATACGTATATATACATATAGGTATACACTCTTCAACTAGATTGAAAACATAGTGCGAGAGATCGAATGTCTTTACGTCATTCCGTCCATCTTGTAGGCTCTATTCCTTTCCTCCTCTCGCAAGAAAGACGTTGACCGTATATACGTATGTATGTATATATATATATATATATATAGCTGCTGCTGTTGCTGCTGCCGTCGTGGCCTCGCGGTGCTCAAGAGACTTTGTTGCCGAGTTTCTTAAAGGAAACCCTCCTCAAACTTCCTCGTCACTCGTCGCTATATATGTATATCCGAGCGCCGGCAGTGTCGGCTTCTCTCCTGCCCTTTTTTCTCTTCTTGTCGAGGCCCTAATAAAGTTGTCCTGTGGTCTGCTTCTTCCGCTCGAAGGGTTGCCGCTGTATAGAAACCAGGAAACTCGAAAGATCATAATCCTCTGATGTCATCAATAGATTTCTGCGACACAGCTCCTCACAAATTACTTCCTTTGACTTATATCTTCCGAGCTACTTTCTTTGCACAGATTGATACTATATACTAACTGATTATTTTCTTCTCCTGTATTATACATTCTAGTATACTATTGTTACATCCTATACTATTCGCGAATTCTCCTTCGAACGCCGATCAGTCAGTTTATCGATTTCCCAGCGAAAGGCGGTCTAGAATTTGCTTAAGTGGAAAATTCCGAGTTGGGTTGGCCGCCTGTTATTGTCCAAATCACGCGCCCCCTATTTCAAGTAAAGAGTATCGCAAGGTGTCTATAGGACCTTCGCTAAAAATACTTCAAAGACGCGGCCTGCCAGCTGAGCTATAAGATATTTGTACTCTCTTACACGATGTAAGATTCCGATATCTCTTTTTTTACACAGAGGCTTTTCTCACGAGGGTAGTTTGCGGGCTGGAAAAATTCTGGAGAAAATATAAAAATAAATCTCACTTTACATATATAATATATTGTACATAATCCGCAATGAGTAGATTATCAATAAGAATTAATAAGTTGAAAATCAGAGACATGTGCGATACACGATCAGAGCCATTATACGAGGATGATAAAAGCCGCCCATGCCGAGAAGGGCTGCGCGCGTGCCCGAAGTCGGTAATGAGGGGTTTAGCGCCACGAGGGCCGTATACATATATATATATATATATATATATATATATATATATATATATATATATATATATACATACAGCGAACGATACCGAAAGATAAGCCTTTTTTCAGCTCTCAGTTTTTCAGGTGCGCTAAAGCGCGAAAATTGCCGTGGCAAATTCGTACGCGGCCTTATAATGCTATATATACACGTACATGCGCGCAGGAGTAGGCCGACGCGAGCCACGCGATATTCCGGGGGCTTGTATAGAAGCGCGTGCCTCGCGTGAACGGCATAATTGCATGCTTCCCGGCTGTTTCGCCGCTCGAGCTGCTCTATCTTCGTGCTGCTCTTTTCGCCGCGTCGCAAAGCAGGAGTTGCCGATATGAAATTACCCGCGAAAAATCAAATCCAGCTCGTTAGCTATTTTTCAGCCCTTTCACCGATTAAAATAGTTTGCGAGCAATGAGGCGAATTTCGCTGATTAAATTCTTGGCTCTCGCGCGCGGCTGAACAATTCGAATGAGAATGCGGTAGGCTAACTATACATAGGAAATACAATTCACGGCTTATATATAAGGGAAATAAGTAAATATGCAGTGAATAATGAAGAGTTCATTTAAGCAAACCGTTCCGAAGATTAGGGCGTTGAATATTTGAAAGGTATATCGAAGTAGCTATATTGTGTGTATATACATGGCGTGAACCGAGGAAGGGCCTGCAACAGCAGCAGCATCGGGGGGAAAGTCGGTTAATATTGCAAAGCAAAAAGATTCCACTGAAGAAAATGAGTTTGTACGTTTGCCGTTGCGTTGTTTTCTGGAATAATATTATTCCTCACGGTTGCGCGCCACTGCTCACTTTCTCCCGAGGAGGAGCAAAGAGAAAGAGAGAGAGAGATAGAGAGAGAGAGAGAGAGAGAACCCTTTAGTATTTTCACCCCTTGGCTCCCAGGGACCGATCTCACTTTCGCTCTCAATTCCTTCTCCGCCTACATCTCCGTCTCTCTCTCTTTCTCTCTCTCTCTCTCTCTCTCTCTCTCTCTCTCTCTCTCTCTCTCTCTCTCTCTCTCTCGTTTCTCTCCTCGCTAACTCGGTCCTTTCACCCTTCCTCGCTCGCGCGGCTATTCCACCCCCACGAGGACGACGTTGGCGGCGGCAGCGTTGGCGGCGCCCCCACGTCTTTCTCTTCGTCTCTCCCCTTTGCTCTCTTCGTTCTCCCTTGGCAGAGCCGGCGCGGCGGCAAGTGAGAGTGGACCTTGGTCCAGCCACGCTGCATCGACCCTCTTACCCCTTCTCGCGAGCGAGCCTCGCCCTTGTATCCTCTCCCCTTTCTTCCGCCTCCGACGTGGTTCGGCCAAGTTGCCGCGCCCTAATCCCCCATACGAAAATGTACGTCTCGCGCGACCCCGCACACGCACCCATAAGCACGCACGTATACGCTCTCCTTCCTCCTGACCGTCGGCGCGTATTGATTGCCGAACATCTCGCCAGAGAGCGCCACCATTGGCCGACTTAAAAGGCCGTTTTCTACTTCGGAAAGCCCAATTCATCAATTTCAGCTGGGTGCCTCGTTTTATTTTAGTTCGCTCTTCCCGTTTCCTTTTGCGGGCAATATCTCTTCTAAATTCTTATCTACAGGATACGCTTATATAAACTCTTTTATTTGAATTTCTTTACTTTCTTACGCGATTTAGGAAACTTATTTTTAAGGGAAATTTTATCTTTACATCTTCGACACACTAACTCCAATTAAAATAAAGGTTATAGACCATTAATTAAAAAGTATAAAGTGTGTATTTAAATGTCTGGAATATGCTAACGCGACACAAGACGTACAAAAGTTGTTTTCTTTGAAACAAAAAATAATTTATAGCTTACATTATTATATACGTGTAGATATACGTGTTAATACATACGTATTAACACGTTTACGTGTATGTATACGGGTAAAAGCTCGCATGTGTATTGCAACACGAACACGAGTATTTCGGGCAATTGGGAGTAATTGGATAGAGTCATGCAAGCTTAGCTGCAGAATTGAACGAGGCCCTCTTTATCGTTGCCAGGGCGCCTTGCATAAAGTGAGCACCAATATATATATATATATATATATATATATATATATATATATATATATATATATATATATATATATATGTAATCAGACAAGTCGTATATATGTATATTATACAACTTCATTGTTATATATCTCCTTTAATCTACCTTGCTCTCATTTACGAAGTCAGTAGTTGTTAGCGATGCAATATATTTCAATAAAAGAATTATTTATTATTAAAATATGTACCAATGTAAAATTGTATTTAACATTATGTATAAATACTCAATTCATATTTATAATCTATTACAACCATTAAGAATCACCCATAATTGCTTGATTTAAAATGAAGTAAAAAATAAATAAATTACTAGCAACAAGTTTATTGTTTATTTAACAACTATATTGTCTATGTACCAAGATACCAAGATCATTTATTGAATTTTACGTGAGTTTAGGCAAGCGAACAATAATGACCAGTATTCTTCGCTGCTCACAATATTTGGCGAGCTGTAAAATGAACATTTTGACTCGGAGCCTATATAGTCGTATAGTATACGCCCTTAATTTGGCAGCTATTGTTTTGCAACACATACACAATTTTTAGAATTTTCGTCCTAATAAACGAGCCTATAATGCTTCTTTTTAGACTAGCGCAGACTGAAGAGTCTGCACTGTGACTGCCGAAAATCAATACAGGCTTTACTCTAAAAGAGAGAGAAATTATCATTCTATTTGTTCTCTGATTGGATGTCCATTGGCCAATAAGATTACCTCACATGGCCAGAGAAACTCGATCGAGATAGATGGCAGAACGGGCGTGATTGATCTTGCTAGTTCCCACCTCAAAGTTTAGATCGCATTATCTCTAAGATCACTTTACCTTGAAGAACTTCTATTCATCGTCTGATTGCTTGGTTAAGAAAGAGCGCATTTGCTGGTCAATCTTGAATTCGAATTTTTACATTTTGCATGTTAATAAAAATAATAAGTGAAGCGATCACTTTTGCAATAAATTGAATTGTTAGGGTGATCTCTAAATATATTTAAACAAATACTGCTATTTAGAATCTTCTGTCTGACCCGCTTCTATAGTATTTGCCACTGCAGTGAACGCCATAACTAACCTACAAAACTCACCTGTTCGCTTGCGTGCGTGATCACGTATGTATGAACTTCTAACCTAAAAATTAAAATAAATTTTCTGAATGATAACAAAATTGTACATTTATGCAAAGAGGATAGCTTGCACCTGACTCTTTTAAATCACTAGAGTTTGAACAGCGCGCGCTGCGCGTCCTAACCTAGAAGACGTTTAGACTTTTTGTTTTCGACGCATGCACACTACATGAACCAATCACATAACGTCTATCTTGGCTTCATAAGATCCGGTCATGACTTTTTTATATAGGGACTAGAAATTGAACAACGTGCGACCTAACCTATAAGAACGTCCTAACCTACAAGATACTTTAGATTTCCTGGCTCAGACGCATGCGTACTACAGAAGCCAATCACATAATGTCTATTTTGACTTCATATCACTTTTTAGACACCATCGAAATACGGAAGTGCCATATAGTTTCGCCAGCGAAAAATGTGTGAGATGCGATATTATCTCATGCAACTTTCAATCAATTAGGCTGAAATTTTAAAAAAACTCTACGTTGTCTTAAAATGTGGACCAAATTTTTTCGATTTTTTCGAGTATTGAACAATATTGTGATGTGTATTAACAAATATTGTGATGAGATTATCTCTAAGAGACTTTAGTCAATCATAATAGCAATTTGAGGGTCCTATTTTGGACCTGACCCCAAACATATATTAAAAAATTGGTAAAAAAGGTTTTTAGGCTGCAACTTTGAATCCAAACATTCTATAAATAAGTTACAGTATAAAGTTATACTACAAATATACTTTTTAAATATTTGAACCCAAAATATAGTCGAAAAAACGGTTTTTGATACACCTAAATTGATAACAAATAGATAACAATTGACGATAGTTAATAATCCAAATGTAAAACAAATCGTTGTAATAAAAAATTATCAAAAAGCGCGAGGGTCAGTAGTCGTGCCTTCTGCGAAAAATGCAAAGCAAATCACAGCAGCCCACAGCAGCCTATAAGGACCGAAAGACCGCGTGTGACGCGCTAGTTTATATAAAGATTCATTCAGTTTTGGGGACTAAACCACCTTGAATTAGCAAAAAATGAAAAATTGATTTGTGATATCTAACATAATAATGAATATACTCGGGTAAACTATTAAAAATATGAAAAACATCTCCGACGGCCCAAATACAAATTTTCATTTTTCAGCTACCGCGAGCTTCATTTGACTTTGGGCATCGAAGAACACTTATAAATCTATAGATATGTTTTAAACACATGTAATTCTGTCATGAATGTAGAAATTGAAGAAAATTGAATACAAAAAAGTTATCTGTATTTTTACATTTATTATATGACCATAACGCCCGTTTCATCAATAGAACTTTTAAACAATTACTAATAATTAAAGAACTATCATAGAACAAATTCTGAACAAATAAAAATTAAAAATTATACCATCGGTGCACCGTATCCGATTTAATAAATGATCTAGCTTTACCACATTCACGACAGAATTATGTTTTTCAAGCATTTTATGCACTTCACAGACTTCATACACAATAATATACTAATATATAATTTGTTGAATCAAGTAAAAACAAATTTCTTATTTTAAAAATTCTTACATTATTGTTAAAAATATTTTTGGGCTGATAGATCGCATAGCGTGACACGCAAAACTATTAAAAGTTACGCATAAGATTCTACGACGTCGATCGAACAATCGACGGGTAAGGGGAATGATTAGTTTGCCTTCCGTCGCTTTTCTACTGCTTGTTAGCTTAGAATACAAGTAGATGGAGGTGGAGACGAATAGAAAGAACGTAAAAAACGAGAGATGTCTGTGAAGCACGCAATTCTTCGATGCGATTATTTCGAAATGCAGAAGGACCCAAAGTCGTGTCCCCAATCGCTATAGTCATCGTAAAGGAGACTTTGGTGATGATCTGCTGCGATTTACGAGCGAGCGAGTTTATCACCGCTCCCGAAAGCCTCTTAACTCGGTGTAATCGACGTACCTTTAAGTGCTATTAGATACACGTAGTATACCCACGCGTCAGTAACAGATAGAATGAACTATTATTGTTTGCAGACTTTTACTGTTAATCTTTGAGAAATGAACGTAGCTTAATCATTACTATCAACGTTTATAAAATTATTCAATTTGGCTTAACAAAATATTTATTTTGGTTTTTTTAAACATTTACTTTTACAAGAAATACCTCTTCTGAATTACTTTCTTATAAATATGTATAAACTCGTCTTATTTGAATTTTTACTTTTTGCACAAATCTTAAATACTTTGGGAATTCGAATTTAATTTATATATCATAAGTGCCCAGACATAAGCCTAATTTGTTTCAATAACTTAAATTTATTTTATGTTCTTTTGGTGCTCTGAATCGAAATTTCTTGGTTACAGAGTTCCAAAATCGTAATGTTTTGTTATAAAAAAATTACTGATTGATACAATCAAAAAGTTGACCATTGCGATTGTAAAAAATTGTCTTTAAGTTTACAAGATATTTGTAATGGAAAATTATTGAATTTTAATATTTCATGAGACTGAACCGGAATAAAAGCTCGAAAAATCGAAATGTCTGAAAAGTTAACCGATTTTGAACTCTTTAATACATCCCTGCCTAAATTTGCCGTTAATAATTTATCGTTAACGTGTTAATCAAATGGGAGTACTATACTTTTTAATATTTAATTCATGGCAATATTTAAATTTTTTAAATATCAACTGACATTTTTGTAGAATTGCGTAAATCTAACCTTAGCTTACATTAAAAATAATATATAATTATAAAAGTATTGTTTTTAACTAGCAAATATCGCTAGTAAGAACACTTTTTCAGTTATTTTTCTTTATACCAAAAAAACAAACAATCATTTATTGATTAAACAAAATTACTTTTTAAATCTTTTAACCCAAAGTGGAATACAAAACGCGATTTGTGATATACATAATCTGATAACAATTACGGCAAAACAGACACAATTATGTTGATCACTTTTTTAGGAATATCCTGTTATCATTATAAACTTATTGTTATATTTTGTACTTTACCACGCACGTATGTATGATGATCTAAGGCTTATTCCACAGAGGCGCGCGCGTGGACGCGTGCAAATAGGGGATGTAAGGTAGTAACTTCTACCAACTTATGTTTAAGTTAAGTAAAAATGTCTTGGTTGTGGTTACTCGAAGAAGATAATATTTATAATAACAAATTACAGGTTATGTTATTTTGGTTTTAAATTGCAAGACAAATAACTCGACCGATACAAGCGTCAGATTGAAAATAAAGTATTCATCGACGTATCATTTTTGTAGTTAGTAAAACTTTACAAGCCCTCAAATGCATACTTTGCTCGCAAGACAGTCCAGTTATTGTCGCCATGTTGCGAACAGAGATGAAGGAGATAAAAATAATATTGTGGAAATAAAAGATATCGGGTGTGTTCCGATCAGACATCCACTACGTGCAGCAGTAGCGCGGATTTGAAATTTTCAGTCATGATGTTGGCAGTATATCTACTGGAGTTGTGCTGGAAAATTGTTCCACCGCTCAGCAGTAAATTGTCAGCACCTTTGGCTATTTCAATCATTTTTTCTTATTCAAAAATTTAAAAGTCTCATCCAAGCACCATTGTATGCACGTATTTACTAACATGAAAAATGTCCTTATAAGAATAGTACTTGTGAGTCTTTCATAATCTTGTACAAATATTTTTTTTTATAATCACAATTATAAGCAATATGATTTTCTATTTTTCATAGATTATAATGTTAGCAATGACTTTTTAGATTGCATTGTATATTATTATTGTTATTTATTATAATAATGATTATCACAAAACACTACTTACCAATGACTACACTGGAGCTGTACTTGAAAATCGTTCCACCACTAACCAGTAACAAACAGTGGCCACTGGCCATTTGCTGTTGTAGGTATAAGTATAATGCAATGGTAGTTAGTGTTTTGTGATAATCTTTATTATAATAAATAATAATAATAATATACAATGTAATCTAGGAATTCTCATTGCTAACATTATAATCTATGAAAAATAGAAAATCATATTATCTTATAATTGTGATTATAAAATAGTACATTTCGATACTAGTGGCATAAGTCGCTCTTTACGGCACGGCGTATATAAACACCCGAGTGCTGCGAGTGCGCTTAACGCCGTGCCATAAAGAACGACTTATGACACGAGTATCGAACGATATTTTATAGCACTGACTAGCATAAATCCTCTCTCACGCCTATCCGTGGCATTAGCAGTCTATTTTGACATCGTGAGGTTAGCGCACGAGCGTAGCGAGTGTGAAAAGCACGGTGCCACAATGGACTACTTATGCCACGGATAGGCGTGACATAAGTGAGGATTTATGCCACGCAGTGCTATAAAAAATATTTGTTCAAGATTGTGAAAGACTCACAAGCACTATTCTTATAAGGTTATTTTTTATGTTAGTAAATACGTGCAACTTGAACTTTTGAACTTTTGAATAAGAAAAAATGACTGAAATGGCCAAAGATGCTGACAATTTACTGTTGAGCGGTGGAGCGATTAATTTTCCAGCACAACTCCAGTAGCTATACTGCCAACCTCATGATTGAAATTTTCAAATCCGCGCTAATGCTGCACGTACTGGATGTCTGATCGGAACACACCCATCAAGTACATCGTTTTCGCGGCAAAGCTTTACTTCATTTACGCCGGTAAGTTCAAGAAAATTGCTATGGTCGCTAGCGTACTTTTTGTCGCAGCAGATAAATATGCGTTAGATCGGCTAAAGATGCTAATAAAAAACAATGTGGGAAAACATAACCTTAGATAATGATCTCAGAAATGTGCCTAATATTTTTACATCAGAAATATGCCTGATATTTTCTTCTAAGTTTATCGATTGAAAAATTGACAAAATATATTTTATAAAAAAGTTTTTTGTACTTTATGTAATTGTTAAAAAATGCAATTTGACATGCAATTTTTTATAATTGTTTATTGATACTTAGTAGCATCTGAAACAAATATATTTTATAAAAATATTGTACCTTATTTGATACTGACATCAGATATTGGCAAAATTTTCCACTTTTGAGATACGATCATATATCAATATTTTTATATTTTTATTATAGTATTTTTTTACCATTACGTATGCATTCAAATTATATGAACGAAATGTTCTCCCTAACAAAATACTATGACGACGTATTGTTTATTTATAGAATAAAAAAAAATTACTTTGATATCATTTTCTTTCTTTTATTAGTCAATGATAATTTTTTTCCACGGACGAGAATCCGTGTTTTCTTGCACAATAATACCTATATGCATAACACAAGCGCAGAATTTGTGATAAAAACTAGGTAGGAGCCCGTACCAGGCTCCGCTCTTTGCCCTGGGGTATGTATATACGTATGTAAAGGTATGTATATACGGATCGCTAACACAAGTATAGAGGGCCAAGCGAGCCTTGGAAATCTGAATAATAAGCGTCGGTTCGGAGAGTTTCGCCGAGGCAGAAGTGCGAGTCATAGCTTGAGTGATGGACGAGTAAAAAGTGTCTAGCACCCAGTTTACCAAGCAATTATTATTATCGCGCGAATGGGCCGCCTTACTGCAACGCGAACATCGATCTGCTTTTACCCTTCGCGTTATATACACGCTACTGCACGATATACTAGTGCGTGACGTAAATCCTACTCTTTATGGATATTTGCATTTCGTTGCTCTTCGATCGTGTGACGCTATTTAATTTGTTTCAAGTAGTGTACTACGAGGTAAACAATGGTCGTTCTACTTCTATACTATATTTTTGAAGAATTATTCATGCTATTTTATGAAATTTTTAAGTTTACCGTATATAGATGAGCGTGTACACTTGAATTATATATATTGAAAATTAAAAATAAACACGAAAGGGTTATGGAATTTTCCGAACTAGAATAGCTTATATTGATTTTTTGTGTATCTGGGCTATTGGATAATTTATATACTTTTCTTATTATTTATTCACCTATTCTAGATACACCATATTATGAATTATTGCCAAAATTTTATTTATCTTATATTATAATAATATCTGTATATTATACTCGTATACCGAAGCTATATTTATAAATATTATACATTTCATGAAAAAGAAATAATAAAAAAACTGTTGTGCGATATTTTATTCTCGAGTTTTGCTGGAATGCTTACTCAGAGTAGAGAGGAACTCATGCTTAATAATTTACAGTTAGTCAGAAATAGTTATAGAATTATATATTTCTCGCAACCAGTAAAAATACAGCAAATAAGTACTGCCTGCGTTTAGAAATGACGTGAACTCAAGTGAAACCTCGTAAAATCCAGCAGTCAATTTGCCTCAGCTCGTAAAACGAGGTCCATATAGGTTTTAGGCGTATCGATATACTTTAATATTCGCGTGGAAGTTACACAAGATTTTAAATATACTAAAGCTCGTAAAAAATGATTTGGGATTTCGGAAGTGGATGGAATATTTCAAATTAACACATATGAATTCTCATCGAAATTCTACAGCCGCAATAATAATATACACGCGGAAAATTATAATAAAAAACAAAAGCGTTCGAAACTCGCACATATGGCATCGTATACAGATCGCTATAAACATTATTAAAATAAACGTCGCTGATATGGTGCCATATTAATCGCGCGCGCGAAATCTTAACTAACAACATCACGGAAAGCTGCAGCGCTCTAATCAAATTTGTTTGATCGAGCGAAAAATTGGCTGGTAACGCCTCGAAGGCGGGGGCGCGAGTGTAAGCCACAATATATATATATATATATATATATATATATATATGTGTGTGTGTGTGTGTGTGTGTGTGTATACATCACACAGGAGGCGCGTGCATACCTGAGCGTGAGGGTAGGTATAAGCCGCGCGCCGCGGCATTCGATAATAATTCCGTTGGCTCGACTCTGTGCATACTATACAGCAGGGGCTGCGAGGCTCGTCGTCGTCGTCGAGGGTGCCGCGACCGTCAGTCCGTGTTCGGACGCGATTCGCGTCGCGACTCCACTTCCTCCTCCTATATATAAGCCTACCTTTTAGTATTTTTTCTCTCCCTCTCCCCCCCCCCTCTCTCTCTATCGATTTGGCTTTTCTTTATTTTTCTTCTTCCGCAGTGTGCTTCGCTGTTTTCGGAGACACCGACGACGAGGCGCACTAATGATACATAGTACCCGCAAGAACCAACGAGCGTGAGTAGAAACATTGATATATCTAATTACGGCGCACTGATGCAAACCAGTATCTTTTTTTTTCATCTACAGCTAGCGCTCTCTCTATCAAAGTCGAGCTACACAGCCGCATTATAATGCAACATTTAATTCATGACTCTGCCGGCGGTATAGGTATAGTCGAAAATTCCGACACAGCAACCAGCCTCCGCGATAGGGCGTCTGCTCATATATAATCGGGGGAAATTCGATTTCCATTAGATCTCGGCGAGTAGAGGCTCCTCGTCGCAATCGTGCAATTTCGACGTCCCGCGCCAGCATCGAAGATGACGAAGACGGGGGTGCACAGCCGTCGCGAGCTGGAATTTAAATAGATTAAAGTCGATTAAGCCTCGCGAGCAGCAGCTGCCCGCGAACAAAGGCTCGACTTTACAACGCATCGAGACACACAAATCCGTTGCGTAAGACCCGGCGAAAGAACGGACGGAGGTATATACCAGCTGAACTCGAAACCGAAAGATTTCTCGTGTAAAAAATAAGAGAATACAAAAGTTTGCCGTATATATAAAGAACTGCTATGTGAGTCCTTTTGACTGCGTATACAACGTATAATTATATCAGCTGCAGAACTCGTAAATATCTGTCGGATGGCGACGCAACGGTTCGCGAAAGTGTGTATAGGAAATATTTCGTGCACGTGAACGTATGAGAGAATATATATGCTATATATGTATAATACGGGAAAGAAAAAGAGCGCGGGAATAAATAAAGCGGCAGGCACATATTCGGTTCCGTCGGCTTTTTTTCCTCTCTTTTTTTTTATTTCAAGGAAATCTCGAAGATGCCGGTAAATTTATGCGAAGCGAATCGGAGAGGCGCCTGCTCCCGTTGCCTTTGGTGCTGCTTTACGCTTGCTACATCACGTGCCACTCTCGCGAAAAGAAGAAAAAAAACGGCTAACAATGATGTACCGCCGCCGCCGTGAAAACGATAAATGTAAGCAGAGGAATTGACGGCCAAAGAGCGAGGTATAATAGAATCGAAATTGAGCCGAGGAATGTGCCGAGGAAAAAGCTCTGGAACTTTTTTTACGTTTTCAGAACTGTATTTCGAGTTCGTTTCTCGAATTCGCTAGCGAGCGCGCGAATGAAAAAGAGAAAAGAAATCGTGAAAATTTGATTGCCGAGAAATTAAAAGCGAGAAGTCGAGGAGCATTAATATATAGGAATAAAAAAGAGAAGAGGGTGTATCTAAGAGCGAAGGTTATATATATATATATAACCGAACTGAACTTTGAGCGCGGGGGTCCTTGATATTTAACGATTGATTGGCAGGATTGGCAATTTAGCCAATTACCGTGGCCGGGGCCCGTTTTTCGAAGAAAACCAAATCAAATTACTAGGCAGTGAGCATATAACCAATCCTCTCGCAGACTGTCCTCATCAGCGTATTCGCGCGCGATCTCCCTCTCTCGCTCTATTATGTATCTATACATAGATGTGTGTGTGTGTGTGTGTATATATATATATAGCTGTGTTGGCGCGTACTTGTAAAGCAAAATCTTGATGAAAAAAGTAGCCCTCGGCCATCTAGCGACCGCATGCGATCGATTTTCGATGTTAAAATATCTTCGATTCGAGACGAATTTCTTAAAAATTCAGTTTGCCTGATTACAGCTTTTGTTGCTGAAGTATGGATTTCATATAGCTCTCGCGCGGTGATCCTTGAGCTGAAATTTCGCCACGGTTCTCTTTTCTCGACTCGATTAGTCCTGATTGCGCTACATTTGTCATGAGTTAATAACACGTCGCATTCGCCCAAAACTGGTTTTTACGCAGAATATATATACATCAGCGATAATATATATATATATATATATGTTATTGTATTATAACGCGGACACATTCGAGCTCGCTTTCGCCGTAAATAGTATGTATATATAAATCGATAGAGCGTAAAATAAGCTTTTGTGCGCTGCTTATGAAACTGCTACACGCGGGCGAGTATAATTTTGAATAGAAATCAGGCGTGTAGTTAAATCGATGAGAACGCTCGCACTATGTATATATGCGTATATACTATAAGATATATATGTGCTTTATATACGGATGGGTGAGACGTGCTGCGCCATTAGTGAAAATCGATAACGAGCTCTTATCCGCATAAATTAGGAAAATTCTCGACGGTAAAATAAATGTAAAAATGACTTCCGAAGTGGCCGCGCTGAGCTCGTATTATAATATATACGCAGGCCTTGCGTTATTTGCGAAAAAAATAACGTGAGTAAAAAGAGGATACGTAATTGCGAAAGGAATCAGCTGGTGGGAAAAAATTGAGCAGAGGACGGAGCGAAGCTGCGGCAAGAGAGTGGAGGGTGAATTGAAAAAATGAAGAAGCTTATTTTCGTCGGTTAAATCGCACACGCACCGACGCGGCGGCGGGTGCGGGCGAGCGCAAAGAACTCCTGAATGCGCGCCGGCTACAGTAGCCAGGCGTAATCTAGACAGATGGGACTCGTTAATGGGACGCGCGTTAGGCGCGCGTAATTTGCAAGAAATCTAATAACACGAGCCTCATAACTCTGCGTTCCCGCGCGTCCTGGCCTCTAATGACAATACGCGCGCCCGAGACGGAAATTAAAATTTGCTCTCGCGGCCCCATCAACCGTCCCGAGCCTTTGCATGCACTTTATCCGAGATATACGCGCGACTCGCCTTAGAAATACTCGCGCTGAAATGAGCCTGTTAGTTTGAAAATTCGACGCTGCTCTTTTATCCACGCATCTTTTCAACGTATATATTATAAGCACGAGATAAAATATATTATATTGAAATCTAATCTCGCGAGCAGAAGTAGATCTCGGACGTGTAATATTCATTTTTCTCCAAGATTGGACATCGCGTTTGGTGCGTTTATAGTCGAAAACGTAATCGGAATCTCCTTGAAATTCGACACCGACGCTCCTCAAAAGATTGCGCAGAAACGACTCGACTATATATACACGAGTCCTATTATTGCGCCATCGATGGGAATTCTAATTTATGAAACTCAACACGCAACGTTGAAAAAATTGACGAGCATCTTCGAGTGACGGTGAAACACTATATTATAATATGAGAATCAATTTCATATCGAGGCGAGACTTTAAAAAATGCTTCCATTTTATATTTGTAATTATTGCAGGTACAAATACTCGTGGTCAAGATTTTTTGTTCTTTGTATCGATATATTCTATTAGCATTGTATATATTTATATATAGGTAAAGGTGTCGTAGGTGATCTCGTGTCACAATATTTAAATTCAAGATCAGCCATCAGAGGGAACGCGCTGACAGACGCACAAGACTAATCAATCTCCGGAGAAAATTGAAATTCCAACTCTATACATAAACAGCGCCTCAAGTCCTTATCTACACTCTCTCATAAAATACAAGTTAATTCACTTTAATCCGAAAGACGTTTATATATACCGCTTATTATCGAAATTTCGTCGTACACGTACCGTGTGAAATTGATCGATACGAATATTCCTTTTCTTTTTTAGTATGCGTCATAAATTCTTTGCAGTTTTTACAACATGTATATTATACGCATTGCAATACCATATTATGGAATAAATGATTTGTGCATGTACTCTCGCAGATGTTGACGATTTGAATAATCCGTCTCTTCAGAGCGAAAAAAGTCACTGTGGCTTCCTATCGTTCGAGGCGGCATCAGATTGTGGAGGAGGTGCCGGGACTTTACATTCGGCGCCTCACCCTCGAAGATCCGAAAACTGCCAGGGAACGTCCTGATTCGGGACTGCAGTTGCCCGCTCGCCACGTCTGTCATCCTCGCGCTAGTTACGTGCCTTCGGAACGACCGACTTCGAGGTAACAAGCGAACTAATTTACATACAGTCACATACACACACACACACATAGACATACATACGCAGTGGAATTTTCGCTCTTGCTCTATATAGCAAATGAATTTCATGAGTTCGTTTTAACGCGAGCTCGCGCACTTTACTGCATTAAAAACTTGCTCTATTCACTTCTCTATGTTTGCTAATAAATTTAATTAGAGCCGAATTATGAATACAGCTGCGTTATAATAATGTATAGTCTAAGCAAACTCGGGCGAGCTCATATCCATTTGGCCCAATTTAAAGTCGCTCGAGTTTCAAATCTTCCTCGTAATTATCACAATGAGCACGAATTTGAAAGGTTGCAAGAACTTTATATATATATATATATATATATATATATATATATATATATATATATATATATATATATGGTAAAATCCATAATAAACATTCAATCAACGAGCTCACCTGCTTAAAAAAATTAAGTGTATGTTTGGGACCTTTTTTTCTCGTGTATATTTGAAACCCTAGAAAAATAGTGATGATCCTGCGAAATCGACACCGGCACACCTTTTTGTAGGCCATTCAAATTATACAAAAAGTAACCCTTGAAATTATCCGTGTAAAACATGACGATTTTAGTGACAAATTATACTTAACTTTGAAAAATTTCGATATTATAGTACATATATTTTTTTCGTTTGCGCCCTCGGACAATATAGATACGTATATGTTAAGCAAGGACTACTTTTCGTATACTTTGAATGGCCGATCAATTTCGCAGGATCTCTATTTTTCTTGTGTTCTAAATAGTCTTTAGAACGCGAAAAAAGATCCCAAAGGTGTAGAGCTTAATTTTCTATTTTTTAAGCAAACGAGCCCGCTAAAATCAAATGTTTTTATGGATTTTCCCATATGCGTGGTCCGCCATCGCGAATAAAGCGAGGCGATTGTTTGGACGCGCTTATTATGTATATATAACGACGACGAGCTGATGCAGTTGCGCTCAGCGAAGCATCAGTATATATACAAGCGCGCAGCTCGTAATTAAACGCACTAAAATTTAACGGCTGCCCGTGGAGAACAAACGGCCGTTAAGGCTCGCACGACTTAATAAAAGCCTTGTCTCGCTAGCTCTCTCGTCTCTGATATCGCGAGCGCCGGTATCCTCGCCGTTGCGCATTATCGCGTTATTTAAGCATTAAAATACTAGCTCGCTCGTGCAGGAGAGTGAAAAAGAGAGCTTCGAAGCTCATATACGCACACATATAGCCACCCTCACACGAGGAGGAAGATGTGTATGTATATATATGCAGGGAGTGAGTGGCGCGTGAGAGTCGACTATTTATCTGAAAGACTTGATCTTCACCTTGGTTTGCGTGGCGCGCACCGATACACACCGATTATATCGATCTCCGACGTCGCCACAGCCGCCGCCACCACATGCTATATATCTATGGGCTCGAAAGAGAGGGACAGAGACTTTTCGGGGAATTTGGGAAAGTTTACGGTGAGAAGTTTTTTGCAGTTCGTGCGCTACTACGATCCCGGTGAATCTTTTTTCGGTGTCAATTATTTTTTCACTGCGATGTCCCTCTGCTGATAATGAAAATTAATGGCCTCCAATCTCTGCGTAGCAATTTACTATATCGCGTTTATAATTGTTTATTATTTAGCGTAAAAATTCCTCGCAATCTTAATTTTCCTTGTGCATACGACCTTTCTTTTTGTTTAACATATAAAAGATTTGGATATTCATGCTCATATTCGCAAACACACACACACATATATATATATATATATATATATATATATATATAGTCGCGGTCTAGAAAAAAGCCGGGAAATCCCTCGGCTTTGCGCGCGAATCTTGAATACTGAACTGCTTATGTATACTTACTTCACAGAACGTGAAAAGGGCTATATTAACTTTATCGCTCGTTCCGCTTAAAATTACACGCGCTCCGAAAGTTTGGGCGTAAAAAAATATAAAAAATATAAAGCAGAGATAAACAACGCCGCTTCGTACACTGCAGGAAACAAATATAACGTGCTGAATATAATGTTAAAAATATCTACATGATTTTAATACAATTGTACTGGAAACAAATCTTTTAAGCGTATATGATTCAATGCTAATATACTTCATTTCAAGCATTTTGACATCGAATCAAAAGAATATACCTCAAATTTCATATTGAAGTAGATTGAATTGCATTTAAAGTACACTTCTCAAGTACTATAAAAATTAATATTATTTTTAACAGTGTACGTATTATGCTTCAACAGAATATTTCTACGCATTTTATCGACACTCCTCAACTTGCCGGTAATCGATTTGCTTTCTGCAATTGCAGTTACAGATCGTGGCTCGAAGAAATCAGGCGCGAGAGACGAGCCGTATTAACAATCACTTCCCTTCAACTGCCGGAGTGTCCTGTGCCTTTAATCGACTCCCAAGCTAACAGGCGCTGCAAAACTGCATACAGTCAAGATGCTGTGAGGGAAGAGACTTTGAACGAAATTTTCGCCAAAGTTGCCGAAGCCAACGCACGTAGCCTCACCCATTCGGACGACAATGAAAAATCAGAAGACGTGATCAGTGAGTCTATCGAGGAAAATTATGAAATCGAGCGCTGTTGCCAAGACAACGAAAGCCCTGAAGGTTCGATTA
Source organism: Muscidifurax raptorellus (assembly GCA_020010945.3). Classification (NCBI taxonomy): domain Eukaryota; kingdom Metazoa; phylum Arthropoda; class Insecta; order Hymenoptera; family Pteromalidae; genus Muscidifurax; species Muscidifurax raptorellus. The sequence continues at coordinate 29,988,572 of CM052077.1, read as the reverse complement.
TTATACACGTCTAATATGTATTGTTTTAGAATTTTATAATGCAAATATTGACGTTTACAGACTTAGATCGTTGGTTTTCTAGGGAACAAAAGAACTGCATTTAATTTTATGAAATAGTTTAAAATGCAATAATATTGCCAAATTATATATATATATATATATATATATATATATATATATATTTTCATTGTATTGTTTTGTAAACAATCCGCGGACAAGACAGTAAAAAATCAAAGTATACAAATGGCAAGTAATATACGCGCGCGCAAAGTTGGAAACACGCTTCGCTCTTAAAATGATGTTTTGGAATGCAGTCAAGTCTGATGGGTTGCGTGCGCTTAGGCGCCCGTGCGCCTGACAGATAACTCGCTGATATTCTCTGCAGAGTGTATTGTACGGAAGATTTTGCCAAAAAGTACAAGTTTCATAATTATACTCCCGGCCGTGCGGGCATATAAACTTTTTATTTCAAACAAATGCAATGGCATAAACTTATCACCCGACTGTTATTCTTCGAAAAAAAATTGAATTTTCAACAACTCCTTTTTTAATTTTCACCGCGGTTTCATTTTTATAAATAATATCATGAAATTCTCTCGTTTTGTCTCTACAAACGTGAGTACAGATAGAAGTATGGTGACTCGATAGCATTAAAATTTCGCTCACATTTGCTCGTCAGCCCGAAGAAAAAAACTTTGTGCCTCGGTGAAGCTAGACGCGAGCAATAAAAAATTCATCGGACGCGCGTCATTAGCATACCGGCACGCAGATCGACAATATAATATTCGAGAAAAAGGCTCCGCGCTCTTTACCGATTCGCGATCATCCAGCGAGAGAGAGAGAGAGAGAGAGAGAGAGAGGGGGAGAGAGAGAGTAATAAATCACGATGCTTTCAGGGACGTCCTCGGAGGTGCCAAGCTGCGACGAGTTCGATTACGAAGAGAACGTTGACGACGGCGCCGAGGAGGTTCGAGACGACGATGAGAATATCAGCGACGACAAGGACTTGGAGGAAAAGGTGGCGGACTGCATGTGCACGGAGATTTCGGAGAAGCTGCGTATTAACATTCGCAAAAAGACCGAGGTCAGGCGAAGCCTCAGTCCGGAAGTGAGTCACACGATCCGCATCGCGATGAAATGCCAGCGCGATGCCACCCGCGAGCAGCATCCTGGCAAGCGAGCTTCGTCGCCGGTGAGCAACGAATCGGAGGCGGCCGACGAACCGGCGACGACCTCGTGCTGTCCGGGTGTCAGCGTCGCGCTTGACTTCACGCTCAACTGTAACAGTCTGCAGCTCACTTCGCGGGACGTCACTGTCAGACCCATCGTCAACCCGCTGACGCCGCCGCAGACGACCGGGAACGCTATTATAAGAGCGCCAAAGATTAGCGGAATTTCGATCGACGCTGACTCACAGCCTACTGCCTGGAAATGATGTTCTACTTTTTTTCGCCTATATTGTTCGTCCTTTGTCGCTTTTTATTCATCTACGCACAATTGACTGTTTTGGCGCTCATGTATATTCAACGTCGAGTGAGCGTTTACATTTGCTAAATAGCTAGTCGTTCGTCAGCTGTGTTTCTTCGACTAAAATACCGCATGCCGCAACGAGAATTAAGCCCACATAGAGATATTTTTAGCTTTAAGCTCGAGATAATTGAAGCTGCATTTATTAATCACTCATGCGTGCGCAGCGCGACGCGATAAAGTGCCATCATTTTTATCATTTCTGCCTTTATAGTCAAAGAAATGTTGAGTGATACATGCATTTTTTCTTTTTCATAAAATGTATAATATATAGTTTGTATGAGAAACGTTAAACGTGTAGAAAAATTGACATGCAATGTACTGCGCGCGATCGAGTGATTGCATTATATATGGAAAAATATAAAAGAACAAATTGAAATTATCATAATCGTTGATACTTATATCCGAATGGACGAATCAGCTCTAAAAATTGCATCGCCGCATTCGCGGATGATTTTTCCCACGCACCGCTCTGCCCGCGACCTCAAACGGCCGTGATACACGAACTTTGAATATTATACGCGTCTGCGCGAGATATTCATGAGCGTAAATAATGCCAACTTCGGCGAAACCAAGCCTAGTGCGCGTCATCGAGCGTATACGCCGCAAGACTATTAATTAACTCGGCTAATAAATCGAAAACGATTCCTTCGCGCGGCCAACTCTGTATATATACGAATAAAGGATTGACGTTGGTACGAAAATCTTCTGGTCCAGCTATATAGCGGTGAGTATTACACACACGCGCGCGCGGAGAGCGCATCGGCGGGTTAAGAAACAGCCGAGATCAGGTTCCCCCTCTCTCGCCGCTGCAGCGTTGGCTTCCTCAACTCCTTTTTTATCTGCGCGCGCGCTCTCTTCTTCTCTCTCGGCCTCTCCGCTCTTCCTACTCTACTCTCCTTATCTATGCGACTTTCTCTTTCTTTTGCAACTCCGCTCTGTTCTCCCCTTCGCGCCGCTCTGCTCTTCTTTCTTTCCTTTTTCTCATTTTCTCTCTCTCCCTCTCTCTCTCTCTCTCTCTCTCTCTCATTCTTCCTTCTCCCTTCTCTTCGTCCTCTTTCTCTCTGCACTTTTTGCTCGCTTTTGCTTTTTTCAATCGTCCGTTCTTTTTATTCCTTGCTCTTCCATTGCGGTTTTATTTTGTCTGTGCGCGCGCTATATAACGTCGCGTTGTTGCCGCCACGGCACGTTTTATGCGAGCCGCGTGTATACGGGGGCGAAAACAGTCGACGGTCAGATTTTCGCTTTTGTCGAAATCTATACTTGTGAAAATAAAATTCGTTACGCTGTAGCTTTAAACTACTTGTGCATAACGGAAAGTTTATTTCAGATATATGAGCAGGATTCATTAGAAAAATACATTTTTATACGAAGATTTTAAAAGAGAGACAGAGAAAGAGAGAGAGAGAGAGAGAGAGAGAGAGAGAGAGAGCTTTGTCTCCTCATTTTAATTTAAATTATCGTCATCTTTATACATTCTCCGGTATTAATCACTGACCGCCTTGGTGTCGGCTATAAATTCACCGATTCGTTTTATTTTCGTGGGAGAGAGCGTAGAGAGCTGCGAAACTGGTTTCCCGGATTTATTTTGTGCAAAAAATGTGACAGCTAATCAAGAAATCGTAATCGCCAATCGCGAGATGCAGATGTGCGTGCATCTCTGAATTTTTGAGGCCAAAGCAAAATAAAGGAGCGTGTCGCTCGTAGATTTCGGAGAATTTATATATACGCGCCTCGTTTATTCTTGCAAGATGCAAAACGAAACGAAGAAGAAAAAAACGAGCGCTCATTTATTTCGGACTATCAAAACGTGATAGAGCTTAATTGAATAGTAAATTATAAAACGAGGAACATTTTTTATCTCTTTCCACGCGAGGCGCTCGATCCTTTAATCTTTCATTTAAATATTTTATAACCTGCTATGCGCATGCGTGCGGTAATTACTATTTTTACTTTTTCCCTGATGATGCTGCTGTTGATTACATAAAGCAGACCGCGAGCGACGTACGGACAAAGGAAAAGTTGCGTCGAAATTTAGTATAAATATTTCGCGGTAAACATTACTCTATCAAGAGAAAAATAGATATTGAGCTCAGAGGAGAATTCGTGGAAAATTTAAATAAGCTCGAGCGATAGTGAGGAGCAGAGGAACACATTGAATCACCGCGTGAAACACAGTCTCGTCTTTCCCAGCACGTAAAAGAGAAGGCGCGCGAGTTTGGCGAGGGAAGAGGTCCTCTCTCTCTCTCTCTCTCTCTCTCTCTCTTTCTCTCTCTCTCTTCTCTAATACGATATATAGTGGCGCTCGGTGACGTCAGGCCGCTGCACTGCACACATGCTGCCGCTCCGGACATGCCTCGTAAAGCTGTAATCCGATTATGCGAATCGGTAGATCTTCGACGCTTTTTAAGGGCTCGGACCCACCGGAAGTGCTTCCATTCTCTTCCAAGAAGCTCCTTGCTGCCCAAAATACGATGCATCTTCGCTGCTCTCATTCGATTTGGGAGAATCCACTTACGAATACCTTCGCAATTTCGACCTCCCACTCGACCCCTCGTTTCCTACTCGCTTGACAATACGCGCTAATAACGTTGACTATACACTGAAGTGTATGGGACTGATTCATTTTGTTTTTGATGTAATTAATCGGCCTAGTGTACACGCGTCAAGTTTAGCGATGAAAAACTATAAAAAATATTATTTCGACCTTTGAAGCAGGAAAAATAAGAGTGTATTTCATTAAATGAATATACAAAACTTTAAATTTGAGGTAAAGGCGTAAATGTACATACTAGAAATTTAAAGAAACGAGCAGTTCAAATTCGATGAGTAAAAATTTTGCAAATATACTCCAGGCAGACAACATCTGTCACAAACGTTTTTAAAATTTGCAAGTGTAATCTGACCTTTGCGTAAGTTAGGTTAGGCTGTCAGTGATCGCACAAGGTTCATGGTGGAACGCGAACGGCCAGAAAAAACTTACTGCTCAATTTAAAAAATTGACCTTTGCGGTATTGAATGAGTTTTGGAACGAGTGCACCCTCGCGAGTAATACGGGCTCAGCAGATGCCCGGCTGGCAAAAAATCCGCACTACACATTATTCCCGAGGATGTACTCGTTGCTAATATCATCGGAGAGAGAAAAGGTCAATTTTTAAAATTCAGTAGTAAATTTCTTCTGGTGGTTCACGTACCACCATAGGGCTTATAGCACGATCACACAAATGCGAGACTCCATGATTTCGAAATTGAAATTGTAAGTTTTAGTTACATTATAGTACGCTGCTGCAGTTTTTCGTACGATGCCGCACGTTACATTTTAGGTTTAAAATATTTTATTTCATGTCATTTTATTCATAACTTTGTGTATGTTTGTCTACTTCCGCGTATGTTTGCGTACATTCATGCACGTATACACATATTTTCGCACGACATTGTACAAAATGTGCTCTTCGTACCAAAACAGTACGTAAACGTACGCAAATTTAGACGAACGTACGAGAACCTATGCCAATGTACGTGAATGTACTAAGGTGCAAGAAAGTTCTACGGTTATTTGCTTCATCGTACTAATACATTTTTTCATTCAAGATGTCGTTTAATTAAGTATGTAAAGAAATTAGGGTTTAAAAATATGTATTATTTCAAATTTATTGATTTGATCGGTTGAGATTCAAAATTTTGCGATTCGCGCTCGATTACAATAGTCCATGAAATTTCACGCATACCGCATCACACATATAACATTCGTCACGCAAAACACAATATATACATATATCTCGGAATTGTCCGTTATCTACTTAACCCATTAACGCTCAAGCGACTCGATTTTTCGTCAACTTTTCGACGTATTTATTTTATATGTTGCCGTCTTTGAAAAAATACCGTTTTAACATATTTCGGCGTAGAATTTTATGCTCTTTTAGAATCCGTAGTCAAAATGATAATTAGACCTCTAGGAAAAAAGATATGGCTGATTTAAACAAATAAAATCGAGAAAATTGAAAGAAAACATTTTTCTTGATTTTCTTCCATAATGTTATTGCCAATAATTTGTGCTCCAATAGTGGACAAAGGTGGACAAAATGCTTCCACTTTAAGAGAAAATTTTTGTTATCAATGTAAAATGTCTTGTTTCTACAAAATGGCGTCAATAACGTAAAAATTTCATACAAAACATTACTTATTTTTTTTCTCGAAAACTATGGACTTGATCAAAAAAATCAATAGAACAAAAATGTCTGAGAATTAGTCAAGGAATACTCACAAATTTTTTCAAAAAATTTTGACTTGTTTTTCGAAAATCAGTTTTTTAGGTTTTAAAAAAAATATTTTAATTGTCTCAAAAAATTCCGAAAAAATTTAAGAGTGTTCCTTGACTAATTCTAAGACTTTTTTGTTCTCATAAACTTTTCCCTTAAATCTATAGTTTTCGAAAACAAAATTAATTACCTCTCAAATATAAGTAATGTTTTGTATGAAATTTTTACGTTATTGCCGCCATTTTGTAGAAATAAGACATTTTACATTGATAACAAAAATTTTCTCTTAAAGTGGAAGCATTTTGTCCACCTTTGTCCACTATTGGAGCACAAATTATTGGCGCACGCTTTGACATTCGCGCATGTCTTTCAGAAACCTAGTGCGCATTAGAAATCCGACATTTTGGACTTGGCGCACATGCGACATCTGTAACGAGCTTCCACACACACACACATACAACGCACAGAAAGTTACTCTTTCTCTTCAATCAGCCCATTATACTCACGATTTCGCGACGGAAAATTTGGCGCCGAGTTCAAATTTTGGTGCCACCCGCGCTGCGAGAATACTTATTCAATTTTACTACATTTAACCTTATATGAGGGATTAAATAGTTATTAACTATTATCAAATCGTATTCCAGTAAAATAAATGGAATTTAAACGTGACTCAGTAATTGGACGACTTTACCATAACCTAAAAAAGTTTGGTAATTGTTACCAAATACTATTTCGAATCGAATCGCTGATTGATTAAATTTCGAATAAATGTATTTATTTGGTAAATACAAATACTTCTATGAGTGCGTCGCGGTCAGTTACAAGTAGAATCGATTTCAAGTTTTCGATATACTATAATATCGGTATAAATAAAAATCAATTATTTTTGTATAAAATTCAGCAGCGAATACACGATTAAATAATTTTAATTTAAAAGAAGTAGACTGGGGACTCTGAAAATTACTGTTTACGTTTATTGTAGGTGATATTGTAGGTGAGAATTATGCAGAGAGAAACATAATAATTATACATTGCATAATTATGATAATCGTGATATTTATTCTATAAAAATCACATTTAGTACCATTTTCTTCTATTAATAGGGATTTGCGATAGAATGTTCGTTGTTGAAGTCTCCAATTCATTCTCGTTTGAGAACTGCCTTTGCTCAAATAATTTTATAGCTCTTTATTTGATCCGCAAAAAAAATATATATATATATAAATTAAAAAATGTATGTCCACGCTTATAATATAGACAACGAGTTAAGGCCACTATTCCTTATTGGAAATTATTTAAATAAATTTACTAGGGGCGAGGCTCGTTGCATGAAATCTTTGCTTTGGTCCTATATAATTTGAGCTCGAAGCAATCTTTAGAAGCACGTGTAGGCGTGGAAAACCTAATAAGTTCTGGTTTCAGCGTTCCATCCGGCAGATCGAATCGACTGAAATAATGTAAGCTCGAGAGTCCGAAGCGAGATTCGAGAACCAATTGGGATACAACCTCGTGATTCGGTTGCGCGTGTCAAAACGTATAAAGGTATATTATAAGATGCTTTTCGAATTTAATCTCGAAAATAAACACTACACAGTATTGCAGTTTGATCGATTCGCGACAAATTTACAATCTGGGAAAGAATAATGTAATCCTGGAAAAAAATATACGAGTATAATACATGTAGCCTTAACGAGAATATAATCGTGCTTGTGCGTGCAGCCGTGCTTTAATTCCAGCGAGATTATAATTTCTCTTTTAGCGTTTTATCGCCAGACTGGCTTGTTTTCATTCGACTTGCATGTAAGCCGCGGGGATTATCAGAAATCGATTAGTGAACAAATTGCGTCCGTTACTTTTTACGGACCGCGCGCGCGCGGGTGTAACCGTTTTAATTAATCCAAACGCGCTCACGCTTCATAATATATTTAAGTTATAAAAATTGTATAAAAAATTGAATTTTTGCGAATGAATCATCGTTTACAGTGCGGATCAAACGACAATTCAGCAACAGACGCAAGACCGAGCGCGGTCGAATTGTCATTAATTGCCAGATAATTCGAAGACGTTGACGAATTAGCAGCGGCTAGTGAGCTTTACAGGCCCGGTCACTCTCACAGGAAGGCTTTCATCACGTCCGATTTAGCTTCATTAGAATGTTTATTAACAATTTTACTAGTTACAATTTGGGCGACTGATCGGGCACGTCTGTGAGTCGTTTATTGGATTTGGAAATTTCAATTTTACGCGCTCACGCTACAACAAAGACCAATCCCATATACATAAGCCGACATGAAAAAGGCCCGAAACTGGACTTGTTGATCATCACGGCGGCAATATATTATAGAGCGCAACAAAGCGACTTTTCGAGTCGAATCTCATCGCCTAAATCTGCCGTGGAGGCGACGACGGCAGCAGCGTCGGCCTCGGTGGAATGCAGTTTCGGGCGAGTAAAGCGAGAAAGAGAGAAGAGCGAAGGAGCGAGCGAGGAGCTGGGAACGCGCGGCGCGTGATCCCGAAACGATAAGGAGCGCAAGAGCATACGCGCGCGCCAGAGAGAGAGAGAGAGAGAGAGAGAGAGAGAGTTTCAAGAGGACCAACCGAGTTCTCTTGTGTATATATATATATATACCATGGCGTCCTTTTGCACGCACCAAATTAATTCCACGCCCAGGATTAGTGCGCGCGAGAACGGCTAGTGTCGAGGCTACCGACGCTGCATATGAAAAAATATAGTTAGTTAGCATCACAGATGGCCGCGCAATAAGAGCCGTAAAATGGATTTAGCAAACACGCCGCCGCCACCGCTGTCGTGTGTAGCCCGTACACCTTATATAACTATACGTATAATACCGCTCCGAGGGAATTGGCTCCGGGCTCTGAAAATAATAAATAAGTGATCACTATTATTGGCGTTCAATTATAATTGCGTGCGAGTAGCGTATATATATATCTCTGTTCGAGTGCCCCACAGTGTAATTACTTTTGTACAATTATACCCGAATCTTTTTTATTCAAACTGAGGGAACACTGTTGCATTATATATATCGAAGATATGTATAGGGCTTGAACAAAAATTAGTGTAATATATATATATATATATATATATATATATATATATATATATATATATATATATCATTATGCATATAATAATAGGCGGCAAGCCGAGAGAGTCAATTTACGGCAAAAATAAGAGAGCAAAGCGCCGACGCCTGACTGCTGCGACGAAAAATGTGTATAGGAGAATGAGCAGAAATTGCAGTCGCGCAACGTCAATGCTCTGGAATGTCAAAAATATAAGAGCTCGACTCGTGCCAATTCGTACACCGCAAATGTAATATAATGTATACAGCTCCCTAGAACGCACTGAGCAGGGGAGAAAAATAACACTCTTGCGGTACGCTAAATCAATCTCCGTTTTAAAGCCCACCCCGCGGAGCCGCCGCTTGTTGAACTATATATAGACATCCGAGCCACTTCCGATACGATATATATATATATAAATGATACGGCGGTCGCACGAGTGCGCGGCGTCTATATAAAGGGAGCCGCGGGGGTGGGCGCGCAATTGCGAGTCGCGCAAGTTCAGGGTTGAGCGCAGCGGCCTCCTCTGCCATCCCACCCGGGATCGCTCAGATGGTTTCAACAAGTTGTATACAGAAATAATCTGACCCAGATCACCGAGTGCGCGCGACGAGGAAGGTCTAAGTGAGGTCTGACACTGTGGAACGAAACTGCGGGATCGAGAGCCAAGTGCAAGGAGAAGAAGGAGGAGGAAGAAGAAGAGTATGTATAAATATAGTTGGAGAGGGATTTGCTGCTCTGCTGCAGACAAACAAAATGTGTGTGTGTATATATATATAGCGCCGTGTGCTGCGAGAAAAGACCGAGCGAGTTTCTTCCTTGCTCCTTCGGATCTCCCGATCCGTCTTGTCTTTCCTCGGCTGCGCGCAGCATACTACAGTGTGTGTGTGGGGGTGTATGTGTGTGTGTGTGTCTGTGTGTGTATATATGTATATAAACTTCAAGCGCGAGACGAAGCGAAGGGTGCAGCAGTAGCATCATCAGCGCGGCTCGAGGCATGAATGAATTACGGAGGAGCCCGTTCATTCATTCGCGCTCTTTAGCGGCCTAGAAACCCACAAAAAGCCGCGGGTATATCTCTTCCTCTCGCCTGCTTCATCTCGTCCTCTCTTTCTCGCTCTCGCTTTCGCTTTTGCTTTCTCCCGCGCAGCTGTCTGTCTGCTTCTGCGGCTGCGATGTATCCGCCGGCATACGCTCTATATATAACGTACCTATATATATACACTGCAAGCAGGGCTTTTCCGCGCGATTCCCATCATCTCGCACACTGCAGCTCTCTCTCTCTCTATATATATATATATATACCCGCGAGGGTTTTACGACGGCTCTCCTGCGCGCATGTCCTTGAACTTATAACATTGTGCAGCACTCGGCTCGGCCGCAACTTTTACCAATTTTCCTGCTATACATACGTGCACTTGTCGCAGATTTCTTGAATATTGTGGTAGAATCTTGAGTATTGTGAGTGATGCTGTAGCAGACTTTGACATTGAGGCAAAACTATTAAATAGCTCGAAAGCTGCTATCGATCAAAGATATTGTTCTAGAAAGTAACTTTGATTCGCTATTGTGTGCGGGAAGACCGATTGTCTGGCAGAGCTATATATATACATTATGATTCGACCGAGAGAGAGAGAGGGAGAGAGAGAGAGAGAGAGAGAGAGAGAGAAAGAGTAGAAGTGATGTTGAAGGATCGACGACTTACTTATAGGCCGAAACGATGTTTTGCCCCCGCCTGAGCCATTGACCCAGGTCGCTTACGTATCATCATTATCATCATATAGTCGACTGCGATTAATTTTTATTCTCATATCCTCTCCTGATGTCGACCTTCGCTCGATCAGTTAATCTCTGCGCCGTGTCTTTGTTGTACAATCATCTTGCGCGCGGGCAGAAAGTGTTTTCGGCGCCGCCACAGCCTTGAGCCTCCTTTGTCGCGAAAAGAATCGATCTCGTGTTTGCCAGTTTTAATGATAACAGTGACTGTCGATAGTTATTAATAGATCCGGTATACATCGAGGGGCTTCAGCATCAATAGTCTGAGTTCGTCATTTTTTTTCACCGACGCGTCATTTGCACAATAGCACTTGCATAGGTATATACACGAGTGGAAGTGTAATCTACCGAAAAATCTTTTCGAGAGGCATTACATAAAATACTAGATCCCGTGTTTCTCGTGTGCATATCTTATACGTGATGGAACAGCTGAGATACTGTCATTGTCGGTATAGGCCCAGCTTCATAAAAACGCATAGGATATTACTGTAATGTATAACAATATATACAGATATACGCAATAGCGAGCGCATGCGCAGATTATAAAGCGTTTAGGATGCACCCGTATCCCGATCGTTCATTAATCAATAAAAGATTCGTTGATGAACGAGACGGAGCTTGCAGCGGAACAATTTTCTGCATAAGACATGTATACCTATAAGTCTAACGACTGCTTATAAGAGCTATTAAAAAGCTGGCGTCAAACGGGTATTATTAAAAACATATAAAACTCGCTGGGAGGACGATGCGGACGATGATAAAGAAGTACTTCATCACGCTCGACGCCAAGTTGAAGCTCCGGTGAAAATTGCAGCCTGTCAAACTGCATCGTCGACATATACCTATACTATACTCTCGCATCAACGGAATATAGACGAAATTCTATGAATCCGCGAAAAGAGTATATATAATATGTGCATACGTATATATTTCTCTCGTCGGGTATATTATAGTATAAGATGTACAATATCCCCGCAGGGGCCACCCGCACCTCGTCGAGACACCAACGAGCTGCGGAGCGAACGAGAAGAGAAAGAGCAACTAGAAGACGAGTGACGGCGTGTCGGCGCTGTTTAGAGAAAGGAAGCCGTTTAGTATAGCGAGACGAACTTTTTGCGCGTCTACTGCGGATATGTGTGTTCATGCCCGTCGCGGCGGCGGCGGCGGCGGCGGCGGTGTATATTAAAGAAATACCGATGTTACGGAGAGCAAAAGTGACCCACTTATGCTCGAGCATTTGAAAAAAGTCGTTAAGCACTTTCGTAAAATATTAATTGCTTTCGCTCAGCTCTGCGTCGTCACTTTTTTCTTTTTCTTTAAAAAAGTCACTTTTTACGATGGCAAGCACGGGCTGTATTCGGTATACATATATACGCGCGCGCGGTGACTTTCTGACTTCTCGGAATGAGATTGCTTAGAAATACCGCGTGAACAGCATGTATATATATATTGGAAATGCTAATTCCGTTACGACTTCTTGTTTACGTGTATATCAATTTCGCCGCGGAATTTTTGGCGAGATTTTTCGGTACAAACCTACTTCTGTCAAGAAAGAGATAGTGCGAATATATAGCATTATATTTATTATATACTATATACTAAAACATACTGGCGAGAACGAAATTGCAAACGGAAGAAGCTTTTACGATTGACCTTGAACCCAAGGCTATATTATATCGGAGAATGATTAATTGCTTGTGCATCGCTGGTCTGCTCTCCACGAACACTTGGTCATTATTTTTTGGCTGTTCTTATTTGAAAGATGCAAAACACGGAATGCATCTGTTATGAATCAAGTTGTTAATTAATCATCGACTTTTTTCCAAAAGATATATACTTCCTTGCGCCTAATTATCGAAATATACCACACTAAGAGATGTGAGTCATATATATATAGAAGGATCTAACATTATCGATCGAATCACTAATTGTAAGTACCATACACACGTATATGTAGATGAACGTATGCATCCACTCTATACGAGATCATGCACATTGTTTGCCAAATAGCAATTTTCAAATCGTGCATTAAACTATAGAGTTTCGTTAAAAATTCAAAGTAGTAATTATCCGCGCTCACATAATGGACACTGCACTTACATACTAAACGGTAATGAAAATCGGTCTATCTCAAATAAAGCATCATTTCCCTCGCTGATTATAATTCGTGTGGTGGCAAAAAACGTAATAATACTGTGCATTCATAAATAACGTCCGATCTATCATTATTATACTTACCCCTACTATTATTTCAAAAGGATGATCCTCCGTGGAGCCTAATTGATCATTAAATGACTCTGGCCGCGGAAAATAGAGAGAGGGAAAAGATTAAAGGAAATAAAAATGAGAGAAAAAAGTCTAGAATAATAAAGCAGGCGAGCCCGATATACGTGTATATATATATATATATATATATATACCGTACACACATGCGCACGTATTATACGCAGGAAGGTTGTTTGGAGAAAATGTTTATTTTTCGCTGATTCCGTGGGGTAATCACGTCGTTGATCGACTTGATGAGGCGAATCGAGTCGAGAGCGGAGCGCCGGCGAGATATACTCTTGCGAAGCGCTCATTGTTTCTTAGTGATTTTCTGAATTGCACGACCGAGAGAGAGAGAGTCTCTCTCTCTCTCTCTCTCTCTCTCTCTCTCTCTCTCTCTCTCTCTCTCTCTCTCTCTCTCTCTCTGATGTGTCTTCGTGACGTAAATAAGGTAATGCGGCGCTGCCTCCCTCCTTGCTCTCCTCCACCTATATATATATATATATACGTACACGCTGCAGTTACCCGCACGATGTAGACATAATGACGGCGTTCTTAGGATTATATGGGGGCTGCGCGCGAGTGAGAGAGAGACCGATCATCCATGTCTCGCGCATAACCCCGCGGCGCAATTCGCTTGCAAATCACATTTGCGAATTCGCGCGAAATTATAAGGGCTGCCTTCAAATCATCGCGTTTCTGCGTGTGTGTGTGTGTACGCTGCAACTGTATAGAGATATGCATGCGCGCACGCCGCATTTCGGAATTTTTATCGTAGATTGAAGTCATCACTTGGGATATATAAACATATATGTATATATATATGAGCTTGTGCATGCGTCTGTAAAGGTACGGGAGACATGGAAATATAATATATTCAGCGAGTTGAATATTTCGACTTTCATCATTTGTATAATATCCATGTATAAAATTCATCCATGTATAATATTTATACATTCAATTATATATCTTTATGATAATTTTTTTATACGTTTCTCTTTCTATGACAATCACAAAATCACGTTTATAACAGCTACTTTTGAAAATTAACGAATAAGTGATCAATTTTGCAGTTTTCGTTTCTCCTGCTTCAGTATTATCGGGAATCCTTTCGCAGTATAAACTAAACTGTAAGAGGAAAATTTGAAAAATATAATACGTGAAATTATTATTATTATTCTGAAATTTTACATTGCAAATATGTGGAAAGAAAATACGTCATAATTATTGTACACTGCTGTCAATCTGTCATTTGGATCTGGATTAGAGATAAATCAAGAATGTATCATGTTGGGCATTTATACAAAAATATCGTGTATATATATATGTGTGTGTGTCTGTGTGTATGTATGCGTTCATGTGCGGAAAATCTATATGCCATTGCTGTATTTATTAGCTATTTATTTTGAAATCGGTAACGTCTCAGGCGTCGTGAGAATCTCTGAGACACCAAATTCGAGGGCCAAGATTGATGCTCACAATAATGAATTCCTAACGCCACACATTTAGTTTTTATCATAATGTTCAAAGAACCGTGCGAGACCATATAATTATCAAGTCATAGGACAACAGGCATGGTTCGTCGCATTAATCATACAAAAGAGCTGCGTCTGTAGAAGCGCTCGAAGAAAAAAAACCGTGATGCAGGTGGAGGTGAAGCAAAAAAAGATAAAACGATGCAGCAGCGCTATTCTCCGACAAAGTGGCAGATTAGTCGGCTTTGCGGAAAGTGAGACCGGTGCCAAAAGTGTCTAATCAGTCAAGGCGCCGCGGTCAGCCATATTTTATTATATATATATATATATATATATATATATATATAGTTTGCAGCGCAACATACATGAGAAATGACGTTCGCCGTGCGAAACATAATATCTTTGGGTCCCGCGCGGACTTATAACGATTTCAAATGCGGCCGCCGGAGAGAAATTGCAGGAGACCGAAGAGCTTGATACGCGCGTGGGGAGGTGCGAGATGCAAAACAACGAAGCAGAGGAGAGATCTCCATTTTGCAGCGCGAACCAGCTGCAGCAGTAGTTTTGGGGAGCGAGAAGAGCTGCTGCTCTGACGCACAGAGAGCGAGAGAGAGAGAGAACTAGCCAGGAGGATGAGCTCGAGGGCGGATAGTAAAAGTGAAAGAGCGAGGCAGCGGGTGGGTGTATAGAAAGAAAGAGTGAAGATCGAGCGACCAAGGCAGAAAAGAGGAGAGAAAAAAACAAACTATAGAGAGGGAGAGAGAGAGAGAGAGAGAGTTGAGTCTCTACAGGTAAAGGTAAGAGAGCAGGCAAGATAATGACGACGGTCGGCGCCTCTCCGATCATTCTTCAGTCTAGCGCAACGACTCGTATTTTTTGCCGAGCGAGAAGACGTTAAAATTGCTTTAATGGCCGTCAGCGTGAGTGAGAGAGGAGAGAGAGAGAGAGAGAGAGAGAGAGAGAGAGAGAGAGAGAGAGAGAGAGAGACGGAGCTGCCTCATCCTTGTATATATGACTGCGCGAGAGCTGTAGAGAGAAAGAGAAGAACGATGCGCTTTGGAAACCAGGTACTGTATACAGGTGCTTATCTTCTCTCCTGACATTTCGTACTAGGCGCAGACGAATGATCTTCTTCGACGACGAGGCAGCGACTCTTTTTGCGGGTCGACAGATAAAGCTAAAGGAGCGATTAAGCAAAAATTGAGAATTACTTCGCGATTAGATAAAAATTACCTTTAATTATGCAAAGCGCCTTATTCCCACAACCTCGCGCTTTCATTCGTTTATTTTCCACTTTGACTCTCCCAGAGAAACAGAGAGAGAGAGAGAGAGAGAGAGAGAGAGAGAGAGAGAGAGAGAGAGAGAGAGAGAGAGAGAGAGAGAGAGAGAGAGGGAGGGAGGGAGCAGGAGCAGGAGTGATTTTCTTGTAAAGATATATAATAATAAATATATATATATAGGTATGTATAACATCGTGTTTTTATTGCGTAACGACTATACATGTTGCACTGGAGTTCGCATTTTCGTTTCACAAAACGTTGTAAAGTATACATAGCGCGCTGCCTTTGTACATATCGTTGAGACTGTCGCTATATACATATTTATGCAAGCAGTTATGCTGTATCAGATGTAATATATTCTCAGGATCACTGGAACTATATATTTCTGTCACAGAGTTCAATTAACTTTTATTTTCAGCAAAAAATACTATACCATCATTCTCTCGCATTGCATCTCGACTCGATTCCCAGAATAGAACAGAGCCTGTTACGTTCTGTTTTATTTTTCGAAACTCCGTGCCGTTTTCCTCTCCTTATTAATGCAGACTCATTTTTACATAGTGTTTCGGCTCCTTTTTCTAAATATCTGGACAATTTTATCCTTGCGATCTTAATTGAACGTCGTTAAAGCCGACATGGTAAACACGTGAGTGACAAACCGTTCATAATCAATTTTTTCTACGCGTTTTATCTTTTGAATCTACCTTGACCGTAGCGATGTATACAAAATACTACATATATTTTCGTATTTAACACTGAGTAAATAAAAAATGAATTACGCCACAGTACTGCAGATTAGGATCCCAATCTATAAGCAAACTCGATACACACACACACACACACACACACACGCATATATATATATATATATATATATATATATCATTCAATTTGCAAATTAATTTAAAAATTCTAAAAACATAAATTAAACAGCAGAGATTTTTGTGCGACTATTCTAGATATGCGTGTTTGTCGTTGCAAGTAATTTGCACAATAATTATTTATGTTCTGTAAAAATTCGTATATGGCATTTCGTTTCGTTACCATCGGAATTTCCCCGTATAACTATGCTGTGATAATGTTTTCAAATTACGTGCGTAAGCTTCAGTGTGATGTAAAAACGTACGTATAGTCGAGCATAAACACTGTAACTTTTACTCGTCACGACATGCTATTGAATTACATATGTGCTCTTATATTTAGCCAAAGTCAAACCTAAGCACTAAGATTATATTTTCCACCAGAAAAATTTGATATAAATAAGTTTGTAGTATCTGGTTTTTATGATCTAATAAGTTATAAAGTGAGAGATCATAGAAATGGAGTGATAAAGCTAATGGAAGAAATAATTTTATTCCAGTCGGAGAAAAATGAGTCTGGCGATAAAATAACGTTCCTCATCATCAGACTAATGTTAGACGAGATGTCGCGCGAATGTTAATCAACACCTCCCGCGATTCAAAAAGCCAAAACATCTTAATATGCGAAGGTGGGTCATTGCCGGACTGCCGAAAGAGCTAAAAAATGAATCGTAGGTATAAAAAAGAGACTCGGATAAAGTAGCTCTGCAGGCGACACTGGTTAGGAAAAGTCATCCATCGGCGGAGTGGGTCAACGGACCTTGAGCCGTATACGGCAGACGCATATATCCACCTGCAGTGGTAATAAAATTCCTCGCTACCTGCTGCCGTTTCGGAAGTAGCACGTCAGCTCTTTTCTCCTGGTTTAATCGGCCTGGTGCGACCTACGCTATACCTGCGCGCGCGACCGATCACGGCAAAACGTGTCGCCCGCGAACCCACGTGAGGGGGGGGGGAGGGCAGAGAGAACTACGCCGACTATATTATATGTGTTATAGGTAGCACACGAGACGCCCGCAACCCAGAGCTGCTCTCCTTCCTTTCCTCTCTTTTATTTCTCCGGCGCCGCTACGACGACCAACGGAGGCATCCTCATATACTCATAGCGCCACACTTTTGCCTTCTTTCTTCCTTTCTCTCCTGCATCCCCCTCGATGTAGCCTCCGAGCCTTAAGGATAAACCAATACACAGAAGGGACAGTAGAAGGTTCCCCTGCAGCAGGTTCACCTTTTAATTCTCGCTATTATATACGTGCGGGTGCCACGTGCCACGACGATTGGTCAACCATCATAGGCTCGGGCTAGCGGAACCAGACGGAAATCGTCGTGTATACATCGGTTATTGCGCATATTATCCTTGATATTGTTATCTTGTCATACCGTATAGAAAGCTTAATATGATATATATATATATATATATATATATATTTATTTATTTATTTATTTATAGCGAATATACTTTTTTTAAATTTATATCGCGATGAGGTATAGAATTTGAAAGCACGAGAGAACTAAGACGATGCAGTATCAACGCCCAGTCGTAAACGAGTCGTTACAGGCTCCGGCACTTATGTGCTTATGCAAATGGCCAAACGATTACTGATAAATGCGGGTAATGCCGTATCGTAATACCCAAGCTCAAATCCTTCATATATCGCTATGAAGCTCCAATTACCATCGCGATATAAAAATTCGTATGATACTCGTGTTCGCATTTATGGTAATAATGATTAGCAGTCGCATATATATAATAACAGATATTATTGCGCACATTGTCAGAAGTGGTGCTTATTGCGCGTTTTAGAAAATGACTTCATTTCGGGTTTACTTATCTTTCGAAATTTTCTAAACAATAAAATACCTGAAAAATCCATAAATTTTTCTTTTTAAACGATGAATAAGATTATTTATTAATTTTGGGGTGTCTAAATTATCGAAAGCAAAGTACTCTAAAATTCTATGAATGTAGTATTCATCGCATAAACTATTCAATAGAGGCGGTAGTTCTTTGAAATTTCCTTAGATGGCGCTAACGTGAGATTTTCGAAATACTTTTGTCAATGCCAGAATTCGTCTATAATTTATTAGTATCGTCGCATAGACATGTTGTGCGATAACTTTGACATCGAATGATATATTTGAACAATTTAATAAACATACTACGATCAATCTGACCTCACTGCAGTGTAGAAAATACTATTTTTCCAAATGCCGAACCGTTCGATAAATTTCGCTTGCTACTGCTTCATCATCAAACGTGATCCTGGAACGCGCAATCGAATCCGAGCGATGATTAGGCTGCGTAGTATAATCGACCGTCGAGCGACTGCTTGTATATACATACCGTCAATCGTCGGAGGAAAAATATATAGTTGACTAAAAAAATCTAACAGAGCAGAGTATTTTTTAATTTTTTTTTTAATTCGAGCTCACGAAGCCATAAATCTCGAGAAGCTTATAATTTTCCACAAGTGAAACCGAAACGCGTGATTCGAAATCGAAAGGAGCCGAGAGAGCCGAGTGGTGCCCGCGGTACTCCACAGAGCGCGAACTTTCGAATTCCCAGAACGTAGAACACGATTCGGCTTTTCGGGTGTATAGTGCTGCCGCGCGCGCTCTGGGATAACAAGAGAAAGAGGGAGGAAGAAAAAGAAAAATAAAGCCGAGGTAGAAGGGGTTGCTTGACAAGGCGGTCCGAGTATTTTAAAATACAAGAGAGAGAGAGAGAGAGAGAGAGAGAGAGAGAGAGAGAGAGAGAGAGAGAGAGGGAGGGAGGGAGGGAGGGAGGGAACGAGATACACACACACACACGTGCACAAGCTGAAGAATGTCCAGAGAGAACGAGAGAGGGAGAGAAGAGAGAGATGAAGCGTGGGGTGCTCGCGCTGCTATAGAAAGAAAAGACGAAGAGGGCAGATTGTTGGGTGAGAGAAAGGAGGTGAGGAGAAAATCGCTCTGCATCGCACGGGGCTGTAGTTGAGGTAACGGGACTTCGGACCACTCAACATGCTCCCACGATCGAGAATCAGAATCTTCGCGTCGTAACGGGTCTCTCTCTCTCTCTCTCTCTCTCGCTCCCGCTGGCACGCTCGCTCCTTCATGAGAAAAGCGTCTAAAACACTTTTAAAAAGAGGAAACGAAAATGAAGATGGAGCACGACCTCGGATTACCCCTCGAAATTACGCCCATAGGATCGAGCCCTCTGACAAGCAGCCGCTCTTTCTTTCTCTCTCTTCCGATAGGACAATGGATATCTATAACGATCGTATTCAGATAAATTTCGTCTGCGTATACGAGGATCGCTCGCTTTGTTGTTTACCGAATGCACTGCCTGTAGCGCATAATGGTAATACAGTGCGTTAGATTTTAAATTTAGTTGGAACTTTTTTTCCGGGACGCGGTACGACCGCGCGAGTCCATCTCAATATTGGCGATCTTTAAAAGATCAATATTTGCCGTCCGGCGCTTCTGAGAACAAAAAAATGGAGAAGAAACTGCTTGAGATAACATTACAGAGCCAAGCGACATTGCCCGGCGCGAGCGCGCACGTGTAAAACTCTGGAACGAACTGAGCGAAATTTTATATACGTAATGTGATGAATGAAGAGCGCGCATAAGTCGCTCGAGATCCGGAAATAGCGTGCGATTCTCCCCCGCAGGCATTCGCCTTATTTCCTCACCGACCTTACATCTATATATATATATATATATATACTGCTTATACGTACACAAACAGGCCGATCTTGCGCAGTAGCAAGAGAAACCTCGGGCGCACACGTTCCGAGCGTTGTTGTTGCTGATGCTGCTGTTTGGACCGCTTTGGGCCCCGCCGTCATTACAGCCGGTGACTCAGAAGGAGAATCGAGCGCGGGCGCAAGCGAAACCAGTTTTTCGTCGCGGAGTATGGAGCATCGTCGCTGAAAACAGATCCTTGTTCCTACGCCTTGCACTTTAGACGATGTTCGTGCCACGAGTTTTTGGAGAAACTTTACTAAAATCTTTTGTTCTATAAGTCATTATCTAGAAAATTTGATGTATTTTATTTTATATATCCTTTTATATATAATGTCTTGCAGACAGAAATTGAAACTAAATTTATATTTTTATTTGTAAGACAGCCTTAAATTATATGGATTACTAAGAAAAAAAAATCAAGAAATAACTAAATTAGTTAAAATAATTCTTGTAACAAAAAAATTTGGAAAAGAAGGTATTATCTATATAATCTTATATATTACGATAACTTTTACAGAGTTGGTAAAGAACTTATTCAAGATGTGAAAAGATAAGTTTTTTCTCAAATTTAATCGAAATTACATTCATTTTACTCAAGTTTACCGATAACAAAGAAAAAGAAATATGATTATTGGGATAAATTTCTCGTCTGAAAAATCTGATTGATAAAATCTGTACATGAAAATCCGTAATAATATAAGTTAATGTATTTTATAATAATAACATTAACTATTAATACGTTATAAAAGAAATTTGTCGGGCTCCATTAGAGCTAAATGATTCTTCAAGTTGGGCTCTCACTCCCCTTTTGCGTGCGCGCATTCGCAATCGCGTATTTTGCCGGTTCCGCAGCTTCCATTCCAAATGGAATTCGTTGCCGGAGCTGGAATGCCGAGCGTTGTCTATATGTCGCGCGTAAGGAATGCATTGCGCGAGGGCTTCCCCCGTATCTACCTTAAAGAAATAAAAGAATCAATGAATCGAGAATTTCGTATATAAATGTAGATTCGAATCATATGAATCACATAAACTCTTGCGGCTATACAATGTTTAATTCATTTGTGTTTTATCATTCACTTTTTATATATAGAGGACAGTTAAAATCGATTTTTACTTCGGCACATTGTGGCTGTTTTGAGACTATTATGACGCGTTCGAATTTGATTATAAGATTCGAAAAAAAGCACTGAATTCCCTCATATATTACGGGTGCGCGCCTTTGCAAAAATCGAGCTGTCTATCATGCATGAGTCTCTATTTTCTTGACGAATTTCGTCACGAGCTTTCTTTCGCAAACCCGCCATATTCATTTCCACATCGGTTATAAGTGAGTTTTTTCGTTGCAGCAAAAATGGCATGGTATCGTTTCAATAGCCGCGCAGATCGAAGCGAGATATTTCAAGTTGGTCTCTGGGCCGAGAGAGAAAGACGGATCATTTATAACGATAGTTATCTTACATAAGAACATCGAAAACTGACGCGTCGAGCATCGCTGTATATAGCGGATATAATAGCGCAAAAAACCACAATATTAATACGCTATCCTATTAAAGGTTGATTAATTTAAAATAGAGAGAGACAAAGAGAGAGAGAGAGAGCGAGAGAGAGAGAGAGAGAGAGAGCGTGGTATATAAAAAGATGCCGGTGCCATTACCAAGCGAATGCGCGTCGCGCTGAGGCAAAAGCAAAAATCTTAATCAAAGCCGACGAAGCCAGCAGCAGCAGCAGCAGCAGTGGATTCGGTAAACAAGCGCGGCGTGCAAAAAGAGCATCGCGCGCGCACGTTCCTCGATCTAATCAACGTCGGCACGGCTCGCGCGGACAATGGATTTTTTCCTCGCCTCCCCGCAGCCCTGTATACGTTTGCTGCAGCAGTGTCGAGAGAGAGAGAGAGAGAGACTCCAAAGCCAGCAGGGAATATTCGCCAGTAATCACTCTTCGGCTTTCTGCAGCGAAGCTAAGCGATTCATTCGGCGTCGAAGGTCGAGGCATTTTTCACGCCAAGGCCATACAATATATAGTCTCCGAAAAGTCGAGTTCGTTCGCCATCCCCGGTGCTCTCTCGTCTCGCTCGGAATCGCCGAGTAATACGATAGTCCAAATATTAGGTGCCTCGGCTGCGTCGCTCTATCTGCGGAGAACGTATCGATGTCTTTATTAATGAACTGGACCTAGCGCGCGGGGCGCGAGAGAAAGAAGCCGAAACATCAGCGGGGGAAAAGCAACACTAGAGCGCGGGATAGTGGCCCGAATCGAGGCTGATTGCCGCGGCCGTATTCGCGCTGTTTGCCTTCCTGCTACGCCCCGGCGGCTTTTCTCTCCGCGCTCTTATATACTCGCTTTTTCACTCTGTCCCCCCCCCCCCCTCCCTCCCTCTCCACTCATTCTTTTTCTCCGGCAGTTGCGTATAGCAGAAAAGTTTGCTCGAAGACGAGATGAATAGTCGCGCTCTTCCAGAAGCGTCCACCTCTCTCTTTCTCGCTCTACCTCTCCTACTTCTTTCTTTATCCTGCGCACTTTTGTTTTTTTTGCTTCTTCTTCTTTTTTTCTACTCGTTTTTTTGTCTTCGCCCGCGCTTCTAACTTTCGATTTTACTTTACTCTTTCTTCCCGATTTCCACTTCATCGGGCCCTCAGTTCAAATTGTTTTCAGAAATTACGTAAGCTTTTCTCTCTCTATAGTCAATTATTTTTTAATTGGACCTTGCGATTGCTACGCTATGTTTTCTCGATGAAGCTATATAACGCAGTGTCTCGCATTTTTCTTTACTATAATAGAGTATAGTCGTAGTTCATAATGGAGTATTTCTTTCGATTGTATTCGTGGAGGGAGAGAGAGAGAGAGAGAGAGAGAGAGAGAGAGAGAGAGAGAGAGAGATGCCGCGTAAATGCGTGAAACCAGCAAATCCTCGGGATTCCAATTTAAGCCAGACGCAGGTTGAGCAGAGGAATTATAAGTACGCCTCGTGGGGATACAGGCGAGACGCGTGTCTACAAATTCCGCGCTCCTGCAGCCGTTTGCGCCTGCATGCATACATATACACATGAGAGCCCGAACGTCGAACACAATGCAATACGATTCCTGCGCCGCGCGCCTATATATATGTATGCATCTGGTGCCGTTCAGGGAAATTTCGTACATTATCGTAAAATGCATTCAGCCCTGTTTTTCAATATTTCCTTTCAATTCAAACCTGCTCTCTTGAAATTTTGAAGATTCTAACACTGTGTGTTTCTCTCTTGCATTGATTTATACAATATGAAAAAAACAAACGAACGAAAGTAAAAACGTCCGATACACAGGATGACGCATGATTTTTTCAGCTAAGAACGTACCCGATATGATCTTCAAAAGTCCGCAGCGAAACTTAGCAGGTGCTTCAATCACTCGATTGGGCTTGTGATTTGTAGAAAGGCTGTGCGATGTTTCTATACACATATACTCGTATAATCGAAAATGTTAGAATAAATCGGGTTTAAGTTATTTAAAAAAATACCCTATGAGCAACAAGTCGGCTGGATGTGTTCGTTTTTCTTTCTCCGTGTTTGATCCCCGAGACGCGAAGAAAAGGCTCGTGCGCACGGCGCGGATAACAAGAGGTCGATGGGGTTGCTCAACGCGAGGAGCCGAATAGAGTGAAGAGTCAAATTTATTCGTCGCGGACGGGACTTTTGAAAAAGAATCGAAAGATCGCGTTGCAATTCGATCCTTTCATCCGCGGCTGTACGCTGCATCTCTCTCTCTCTCTCTCTCTCTCTCTCTCTCTCTCTCTCTCTCTCTCTCTCTCTCTCTCTCTCTCTCTCTCTCTCTCTCTCTCCCTTCTTGTCCGCCTAACGTGGAAGCTGTAGTAGCCCCGTCGTCGTCGGTTTCTTGACGTGAATGAGCTGACAGGCATTGTCCTACACGTTCCTACGCACACATAGAGACTTCCTTCTTCGTTCCTTCTAACTCTCGGCAGCTCTTCTCTTGCTTCGCTATATGCAGGATCCTTTTGATAGCCGGCGCGAGCACATGCGAGCAGCTTATATATATATATATATATATATATATATACATATATATATAGCGCGTGTACAATATTCCTCGCAGCGGCCGACCACGCGGCTCGTCTCATCCACTGTGTCGACTCTCACTGCGTGAAGAAGGACGAACGGAGAACCGAAGTTTGCGCGTATTTTTATAATATATGCTCCTTATATTTATTTCTATTTTCTCGCCTCCCTTTATACGGATAAGATATATTAGCAAATTCGATTATCGATTAATGTTTGTTATTATGGTCATTGTAATTGTAGATTCCTATGAAGCGGGTTCTTCGTTTTCGATTAGCTGATGTTTATATGACAGAACGAGTTTAAAAATTGATTGCTAGGCGATATGAGAGCATCACGTATTTTTCAACTGGAGGTAGTAAATTTGAAAATGCGAAAAATGTGTATTTTTCAAGCACAAGACCGCGCTTATCTGCGGCTTTTATTGGCTTTTTGATAAGCGAGTCGCGTCTGCGTACCATATGAATGAAGCGCGTACTCGAAAGGTTGCGCGGCGTAAAGTTTTAAACGACGTTATACGACGTTCCGAAATGTTTATTTTAACCAAGTCTATCAAGTAATATAAAGAAAAATTCCTATGATATACAAATTGAGGTATACGAATGTTCTCTGTATCGTATAGAGCATATTATATACAAGCTAAAGTAACAAACATGAAACCTTGGGAACATCCTGCTAAGTAGCAATAAATTTCGCATAATCAGATCGCGGCTGATTTAGAACGTTATCGAGTGGAGGCATCCCGTGCGCGCAGAAGGAGATGCCCGGGTCGCTGTTATAGAGGAGCTTGAGGACGCGCGCGTTTCGATCTTGCTACACACACACACACACACACACACACACATACATACTTATATATACACGCATACAGAGAGAGGGAGAGAGAGAGAGTCTGGCCCCCTGAGCACCAGCTTAATCACGCCTAAACTATCGACCAAATTAATTAACGGTAGACGCGCGCGAGTAGCCCCGTAATTAAATCGCCGAGGAATCGAGCGTCTGCTGATGAATATTCCACTCTAAAATGCTGGATTTATGCCCGCTGTGTTCCTTAAATCGACGGTTATCGCTTTTTCCGCCAGTCAACATCTTTATTCTCGTGTTCGTGGATATGCTTTCCAACTTTCGATTTATCTCGTATATACCGAGCTAAATCGAAGAGAAAATCTATAACGTGTAGCGGGCTTGCCTGTTAAATAAAGGATATTTACTCTTTTCCCGAACTATGATCCTATTAATACGCATTTTTTCTTTTGCTCTCAGAAATCGAGTAAATTCCAGAGATATCGGAAGCAGGTGAGCCTGCCAGCTGAATGTTTATTATGAATTTCGTCATATAACCTTTAGTCTGGACTAATATCTTCGATGATCATTACCAGCTTAGTTCCGCAACCAGATCCGCGGCGTACAATTAATTCTGTAGAGCGTGTATACCATCAGCCTGGCATTCTCTCTCCCCGGATAAGAGAAAAAATAACTGAAGCGTAAAAATCTTTTCACGTTCCTCCGAGAATTACGCTCGACGTTTTTTTCTTTCTCGAGAAAGAGATGGTCGGACGTATATAGGCATTCGGGGGAAAATCGGCGCCTGCGACGCGGGTGGTTTTTCACGTGCACGCATGTCTTGCACGACTTTCCGCTAGAGCAGCGTCTCTCTCTCTCTCTCTCTCTCTCTCAGTGGCGTCTTTGTCATGGCATCCGCCATTGTTATGCCGACTGACACACAGAACCAAATGCTAGACACGAGAAAAAGCAGCGAGATGCATCGCTGCCCCTCGTGTTCTGCCGGAATTATCGCTCAGCTAGATCGGTTTCTTTTTGATCCTTCGTGATAATGCTTGCACACGAGAGTCTGCATCATCAGATAATCATCGTCTGCGACCAGCGTCAGCCTTTCCCTTTTTTTACCATAACGCTTAATTTCGAGAATAAAATTATGCAATAATTAATGTGCGACCCTACTGTAGTGCGCTGATTTTACGCTGCAAAGACGTTCGCTATGCTATATACATATGTATATAGCGTAGTATGTATTCGGAAAACGTTTTATCCATTAAACAAAAGAGAAACCTGTATATACGGCAAAGGTTCCATTAAACTCGTGAATTCTTGCACCAGAACAAAATATTTGCTTTTCAAGCGGACCTGTTTGTATAGGTGCGCACAAGCCCCAAGGTCTCCTGGGCGTCTTTCTTTCTTCCCTTTCTTTCCTTCTTTCTCTACCCCCCCCCCCCCTCTCCCTCTCTCTTAGCGCAGCTCTGAGAACGCGAGGCAGAGCTTTTATACAGTCGATATACCTATATCGTACGAGCGCACTAACCCGTTCGAAAACATCCGCCCAAAACAACACGTGGGTGCCTTCGGAATTTTCCTCCCGGTACGGAGACGCGCAATTTCGTATAACAGCGCACACGAAAACATTTTAGAAATATTGTTATATGTTTCGAAAAATCTGAGTGCAGTACATAGCGCGCGCAGTTCAAAATGATTAATCACTGCGGCAAAGGGTGATTCCCAGTAGTAGCTCGCGGCTCGTGTCGGGTTGCCGGATTCATGCTCGGCTTTCCAAGGGTTATCCAACTTGTCGTGCCGCATGCGGTATATATAACGGTGGTAGCCGCGCACGACGGGCAGGCAAAAAAAAAGAGAAGAGGGAAAAGTTGCATTGAATCGTAATTTGTAACCGGAACATTGCTCCTAAGCACCTTTCCTCCTGCCAGCAGCCGCTTTCAAGCGGCGTGCGCTCGAAAAGCCGAGGGGCGGCAATAGCGCGCAAATCGAATTAAAAAGAACGTGTAATTTTTTTTTCTTCGCCAGCACTGATTGCGGGTGCCCCGCGAGCCCGCTCCCGGGGAACCGGCAATTTTTGTATTAAGCCTTCTATGGGGGAAAACCCGAGAAAGAGTTACACCGTTGTTGCAATTTTCTTTGTATAGATATATACAGTGAGAAAGCTGCATTTCGGAGTCGCGCCGGAAGTAACATGTTATTCCCAGGCGCGAGGAGAGCACGCTGATCTCCGGGGCGACTGCGACAATGCTCCGATTGTCCGCGAGGTATACTCACTGCAGCTCCATTCACGCGAGAGTACATATATAAGGATAGAGAGCGGAATAGAGATTCGAACGGAGAAAGAAGGTGAGAGTGAGTGAGAGAGAGAGAGAGAGAGAGAGAAATGAAGACGTTCTTGCGGAATTCGTTTTTCAAGGAGACGCGCGCTCTGTATCGATGTGCGCGCATGTGTGGGGAAATTGCAGAGAGTTCGTTAGTACTTCAATATAGACCGGGAAGTAAGAAAAATCATTTATCACGCCGGATTAGTCGTCGGTGATCCGAGCTTGCTTTTCCGTACACATCCGTTTGACTAACAAATCTCACTAAGATGATACAGTATAATTTAAAAAAAAAGATATTGTCCAACACAAAATTTAAATTCAGAAGACAACGCCAAGCTTTATATTTATCAAGATTACACTTGTCTCCTAAATTTTTTCTGCTCGTTCAGTTGCTTTTAGAACGCGACGTGGGGTGTCCATTGTCCCGCATTACACAGCATAAATTTTCGGGACGAAAATATACGAGCCTACACTGTAGGAAGCCCCGCGAGGAAAAGTTTTCCGAAAAATCTGGCGAAGCTTACTATTATACTACCTCTTACTGTGATACATAAAAGTCAGTATGATTGGGAAAAAAATCAGTTCGCTGTATAACAATGCACGCGTGATTTTGAGGATTTTTCGACGACATAATCAATAGGGTATTCTCTTTCTGACGACGGGTTCCATATATATATACTCCCACGAACTATAACGATCATTATTGCTTCCTCCTAAAGGAAGCTATATGTAATAGTAAAATTTCAACTTCGTCAAAAACAAGTTAGAAATCCATTTTGAGATGTTTGAGATTCGAATCACGTGTTTTTAGAATTATTTTTGGATTCTGAATTCGGGAAAAGCAGTAATTTTTATTTTTCCAACTAGTTTTCGTTTTATGGCTATTTTCTGATGTTTGAAAGGCAATATTTTGCGTTTTTTTTCAATCATCTCATTATTACAAACAATTCAGCTATAATGCATTTGAAAGAGATTAAAATTACCCACATTTTCCCGTTTGGTTCTCGGGATCGACCGCACCAATTGGCAGCAAAAATAAAAAAGGTGATTTTTTTGAAAAATTCATACATATCTGAAATTACACATCATACCCCCACAAAAAATCATGTTGATGGGTCACGTGTCAAACTATATCCCATTAAAATTTCACGTTATTTGAGTACAAATTTATTTAGTAATAAATCGAAAACTAAAAAAATGAGTTTTTTTTGTTCCTCAATTACGGACGAAAAAAGGCTTTAATGCTCTTGAGATTTGGGGAAAAGGTAGATATTTTATGTGTCTTGACTAGGTTTTTTTAAATTGGCACAATCAGTACGTGCACCTGCTATATGTAAAATTTTGCACTTGACTATTTAATTCGTTTATACAGTAAACGAGTGTACAACAAGTTTATAAGGCAGCGACTTTCTATATTACCGGGTGCCTAATAAATTAATAATTCGACAGGCGTGAAAAAAATATATACGCGGTATTTTGAAGTTTAAAAGCGTGTTACATAAGTCTTGCCTGCGACTAGGAATTTGACTATAGTTCGATGTAGTAGAAGCCGCTGGATGGAAGGAGCATCATATATATATATATATATATATATATATATATATATATATATATATATATATATATATATAGTACCGTCAGTAGGCAGAAAAGGAACAAGGTACATATAGCAAGTGGGAGAGGCTGCTTTTTTAAAACGCTGAGGCTTTTCCAAGAAGAGAAGATTTATTTTTCGAAGAGACCCCGACGGCGGCGCTTACGACCTTGCTCGCGCGATTGCGAGGGTAGTTTTCACAAAGCTTGCTCGCTTATATGATGCTACGCCTACCTTGCTCCTGGAAAATCGTATGGCCACACCGGCATTTTACATCGTGTACCGATTTTTCATGCGCACCTTGTACTACGAGCCACTACAAATATATTATATGGATTTCCCAAAGAGTTCCCAACTGATCCGAGAAGATGAATGACGCGGGTTTTTTTTCTCGTTCAGAACGTTGTTGCAGGCCAACTGCGTGATTATTTTACAAGTTTTTTTTTGTCCATGAGGCTGATTAATAATCCGATCGTTTAATATGCGAATATTTTCAATAATTGTACTAACGCGCGTACATGCATATAACGGCATCGTAAAAGGTCGGATAAAATACTTTTCTTCTCGGCGTCTCCAATTTAAAATGTATACTTTATTATATTAGATATACGATATTTCCGAATATTCCTTTATATCGATAGGTATACTCCACGTGGCTTTATCAGAAACGCATAAAAGTATACAGCATGTGGGAACCGAAACCTGTTGCCGATTAATTCCGACGCTTTTGTGCGGCAAAAGTGGTCCGCTACTCGTATATAGACAGCACCTACATGGAAAATATTGCTTTATCAAAAAGGCGAAAAAACGAGAAGAATTCTCTTCGCTTATTTTGATATATATATATATATATATATATATATATATATATATATATATATATATTGATATATATTTGATATATATATAAGATAGAGAGAGAGAGAGAGAGAGAGAGAGAGAGAGCTCGCAGTCGAATACCAAGTCAGCGTATACATCAGAGCGCGTCGTGACGTTTTCGCGCGGCGCGCGCATTACACGATTGAAAAAATCCTCGTATCAAAGGGTCAATTAGCCCGAACGCTGATTTATACGGGACATAAATAATTTGAAGAACTAGTAATTATTGCCGCGCGCGGGGGCTCGCGAAGAGAGAGAGAGAGAGAGAGAGCTCTCTGTCTATCTATCCTCTCTGTCGGTCTCTCTCTCTCTCTCTCTCTCTCTCTCTCTCCTTTTCTCTCCCACTCTCGCTTCCCATTTTCTCAATGCTAGATGGCAGCAATGCTGCCCGGTTCGCTCGCGCAGAAGATGAAAGCCCGCTTGTAGCGGGCAAACTTCCCGTGAAGCGATAAATTCCAGAAACAATAGGAAACTCGCCGGCTAGACAATAGAAGAAATATACCGACGCCACGCCGGCCCGGCGAGAGGAGCTCCGCAGCGACGGAAGTGCTTTCGGTTTTATTTTCGGGCTCTCCGCAGCTATATACAGCCGCGAGAGGTGAACAAGAAGTAAGGCTCTCGTTGCATATAGGTATATAGCTATATGCATGTCGACGTGCGAGTGTACGTTTGCCTGTCCTGCTTTATGTTTTCTTATTCCGTGTAATATATCGTCGTCTCTCTAACAAAACCGCATTCCATATACGCGCACAAAATCTTTAAAAATTCGATTTGTATTAATCTATATATAGCTGCAGTCGCTGCGTCGATCTCGCCCTCTCGTATATGATTTCGGACATACAAAAATCATTGGAAACGCCAGTCCGACGTCAGTCAACGTCACACAGTCCTCTCTACTGACAGATATATAAGATGTGCAGTGCGCGTTCCAGGAACCAGCCCCGATCCACCACCTATATATAACCGACTGCGAAAAGGTATACACGAATGCGATCACACCAGACGCCCCCGCGTCGACCATTGTAGAAGCCTGATGTGTACTATATTGCCCAAGCAGCTTTGACAGACCTATAATGTATAATTTTTGAAAGTACTATCTTAAAAAGTTTGTAAATAAATGTATTTGATTACATAAGCCTCTCTATAATGCGTCTGCAGCCAAGCACGCGGAGAAGAAAAGATAGGATCTCGGTCTGGGAAGTTAATTACCTGAAATGAGGCACATCCTCGGACGCTCTTCACATTATTAAAAGGAAACGAGGGCGTATCCGCAGCAGAGCACTCTTGCGCTTCTCAAAAGAACTCACCCCTGCTGCGCGCGTTCTATGTATATATATATGTGCGTGCGTGTGTGTGCGTGTGAAGTGTGTAGCTTCGTCGAATTATTATTTTTACAAAACCTACTCGCGCATCCTTTGTTGTCCGCAATGATCGGAGAGACAGTAGCCGATATCGTTATTTTCATCCACGCTATACTGTTTCCAGCTTTTGGCAAAGTTTGCAGTATATCGGATGCGAGGAAAAAGGAAGAAGAAGTGCTAAAAATTTGTTCCGCGCGGTGGCTCTGCATAAAGAAACCGACGAGTCACAGACGCAGGAGCTTAAGAGCCTAATCGAAGGAGCAATGGTAAATCACGCTCGATTCGAATCAGCTCGCCTTCGGTCTTACTTCGCGCGCGCGCGCGCGCGTGTGTATAAATATATATACGACCGAGAGGAGCGAGCGAGATAAAGCAGAGCGTGCACGCGGCCTGTTCTCCTGCATCGTGATGCGAGATAAGCCGAGCAAACGCACCGAACTCTCTCTCTCTCTCTCTCTCTCTCTCTCTCTCTCTCTCTCTCTCTCTCTCATTTGCACCGTTCGCAAATCCTGCGCGCGGACCTCCTCTCGCTCTTTCTCTCTCTCAGTCTCTCTCTCTCTCTCTCTCTCTCTCTCTCTCTCTCTCTCTCTCTTCGAGTTTTAAAAGCGCATTCCTGCTCGGGGTTAACGGAGAGCGAGAGAAAAAGAACGACGCTCGGGCCCCCGCTAATGCGTTTCCCTAATGAACGTTTTCTTTGTCTCGGTCAAACAGCGCAAGGGGGAGGTATAGCCGCGCGGCTACTCACTCAGACAAGAGACGCGACTACTCCTTTAGACCGACGAGCTGCTTTTCGCCGAAATTGTGCGTCCGGCGCATGAAGCTTCTTATATATATACCTATATGTTTGAATGTGTAGACTCAAAGCGCGAGGGGGTGGGAGAGAACAAATTAGTTCTGCTCTGTTCTCATGCAAATATCCGCGCGGCTACTGCACTCGCCTTTCTTATATTATATCTCGCGCGAGATGAAAATTCGCTAGGATACGCATAATTAATATACGAAAGATAGAGAGAGAGAGAGAGAGAGAGAGAGATCGGCCGTAAAAATCGCGGCTCGTTAGTTCGGTTACGGCGCGAGGAGGCGTCTTAAATCGACTCCGAAAAAGGTCGTGCGATAAAGCAGCTATACGAAAAAACGGGGAAGCAGCTCGCCTCTCCCCTTGCGGTCGTCCATCGAGATTCCATTTATTTTCATAAATTTCAAGCAATGCGTTTAATTGGCCCGGGCGCGCTCGTGCGAGATTATCTCGCCTTCTCTCTTGGCTGACTTATCGGCGCGACTGTGGCTCGTTTTTACCGTCACAGGCGCGCATGCGCGCTGATTTGCAATTCACGCGCGGCCGCTAATTCCGCGCGCTTGAGCGACAGCGGCAGAGTAAACTTTCGGTGCCGCTCATTTTCTCCTCTCTGTAGTGTTGTCCTTGCCCGGAATATAATACGATATGCGCGTGAGTGCGTGTGGCCGATCGGTCCGACTTTTCTGTGTGGCTGAGCGCGTCTCGCTGTTTATGGAACCTTGACTTAGCCGCACCGCCGCATTTCGAATACGAAGAATTACTGCGCGTCTCGTGACATTTGACTGACAGATGGATTAATTTTTTATGCCCGGACTTTCGGTATTCGTGGGAATTTGGAATCGCGCGCTCCGACGCTGCGAACTAGGTCTTTGTTTTGTTTTTGCTTTTTATTCATCTACTGTGCGTAAATGGATGTGTAAATTGATATTTTAATCAAGCATTTATCGTTCTCTGTGTATTATGCCGCCGCTTAGTCTGGTGCTGTAAATGATCTGCGCGTGTGATTTGCTAATGAAAGGTTGCGTGCCAATGGGGGCTTTAATCTGTCTGACGTCGATGATTTCTCTTCCGGGACGTACATATATTTTTTTTATTACACATTATACAATTCTAGACGAGCAGATTTGCATATTTATATATCTGCGGCAAACGGCTCGAGTCACTTGTTCAGATGAAAATTGATTTTATGATAACACGATTAAGTATAAGTGATCGTATAACTCTTGTGGCATACCACGTTTTGCCGGATGTGATACAGTGTCACCAGTTCCCAGTATACCAGCTCTCGGCCAGTACCAGCTAACAGCTTAAATCTGTTATTTTCGCGCTTCGCTCCCGGTACATTATACAACTATAAGCCCACAAAAGCCTATTATATCTTCTAAAATAAAGCAATATTTTTGAGTTCTTTCATCAATATTTTAAGATATAAGTAAAAGCAAAAATTTTTCTAATTTCAGCCAATTAAAATTTGATTAATAATTCTCCCTCGCCAATAAAAATCTGCTGAATTTTGAGATGTGTGCAATTATTAAATTCTTAAACGCAGATAACTTTGTACTATATAGAAACATGTAAATTTTAATTGGATTCATTAAACACCTTAAAAAGCATAATACTTCCTGAAACACGGCGTACAAGAGCTTTCGCGTACCATCTTAGAAAAGAATAGTTTGGGTAGAGCTGTAAGAACAACGATGCGTCGGCTTAAATTGATAAGAGTAAAAGGGCGCGCGGCAAGACTTATTTGTCCGCGGGTGCAAGAATAAAAAGTTTTACATCCGGCAGCAGCAAGCTTTAACCCAAGAGGAACAGGGGTAAGAGGAGAGCAGGCGATTGCTCGGATCAGGAGGCAACCGAGCGGAGAACACTCGGAGCTCGGTAAGTGGCGTATGGAGATACCCAACGCAAAGCGGGAGGATGAGGGTGGCGGCGTCGGCAGCTATGCGCGAGCGACAAGACGCCGTTGCTTCGTCGTGAGAGAGAGAGAGAGAGAGAGAGAGAGAGAGAGAGAAAGAGAGGAAGCTGCACTGTATGGGTATAGGTATAGACTATGGAAGGCTAGAGAGGTACTCTCGGAGCGGCGAATAATAGAAAAAAAACAAAATTATATACGCGTTTGTCCGTCAGTGCAGAAAAACAAACAGCGAGGAGATAACTGCGCGTAAAAAAACGACGAGATTTAAAATTGGAGAGCGGAGGAAATAAGAGGCGGCGGAATTTCGAAATATATAAAGAAGGGGGAAGGTAACGAATATACGGCGGCCGCGGCGTCGGCAGCAAAGGGGCGATGAGAAAGGGACACTTAAAACGAATGTGAAAGAGAGGAAGAGAAAGCTCCAGCGTAAAATAGTAGCCCGTATATATAGGGTGGAGGAGAGATAAGGGGGCGAGAAACGTGGAATTGGACGACGGCCGGCGCAGTGGTAAGGCTATCCGGGCATTTTCTCTCTCCGCGCCTGAGCTCCACTATGCATGTGTGTGTGTGTGTGTGTGTGAGTGTGTGTACGTGCACGGCGCACACTTTCGGGAGCTCCGGCCACGTATTCAAAATACGTCAATACTGCACAGAATTCGGGGGAATCGCGAAGGGGTGAGAGAGCTGCGAAGAAGCCCAAAGCCCGAGGGCCAGAAACGAAATCTTCGCTTCTATATATATATATAATAGCGAGGGGTGGACGCGTCCAGTTCTACGCGTATGCCGAAAATTGCGGCGACGCTTTTCAGCCCTATCGATGGAATTCCGCCTACATGTAGACGTATATACGAAAAGATCGCACGACGCTCGCAGGCGGGGAATATAATATATGAAAAAATAGGATTTATTTCTATGCGCGCGACTGCCAGCTGGTGGAAAATTTTTAAATAAAGCTTACGGCTCGCCGAGGGTCAGCCGTGTACTGGACCACGCGGAAACATGCGGATGTGCGCAGGGGTTATTATAGGGACGACGCGATGATAAATTCATGAGAAATTTGCATGTTTATCGAATTTTCGACATTCATCATTTTTCAACTTTAGCCTAATGAAGCGAAAGAGTATCTCCCTTCATCGTACCGATTGGAAATATATATACGAGGAGACTTCTTCGAATGGTATATAATAGGGGATGAAAAATCTTCGGAGGCGTTAATACAATCCTCGCACGAAAAAGAGTAGTGGCTCGCGCGCGCGCGCGCGCGCATAAAATAAGCGGGCAAAATGAAAAGCAAATAGCATCACGCGCGCGCAGGCAAAGTGACCATCTACGAAAGAAGCAGGTGCTTCCGCACTTGTAGCTGGGAGCGCCTGGCAGCTGAGTGCCACTGGGCTCCAGCAGCCGAGGGGTTGCTCCCCCTTTTGCTCTCGCAAAGCTCTCGTCGTTGCGCGTTACGGCTGCTCTCTGTCTCTCTCTCTCTCTCTCTCTCTCTCTCTCTCTCTCTCTCTCTATATATATATATCATTTCGTCTGCGCGATGCCTAGAGGAAACACGCACAACCGAAAGAAGCCGGTGAAAGCATTTTCTCCCAGTGTACACTAAAGGAATATTTAAAGTCTGCGTCCTGCTCCCTCGTGCGACGATGGCGACGACGACGATGCTGTGTAGTCGGCATGGAAATCATCGCTATAACTTTATACTCTGTACTGGCACAAGTGCGAATTTATTCTGCTGCGCGTTTACATACATGCCGAATAAGATTTTTTCATTTAAAGTGACTATCGTCTCGATGCTTGGATGAAAAATCGTGGCACTGTTATCTGTATTTTTATCAATTGTAAAAGTAGACCTATATATAACGCGCTTATACGCGTACATACCTATATAAACATATTAGCAATATTTTATTATGTTGAAGATAATGAAAAAATACGAATGATATATATAGTAACATTTATGTGATTGATTTAAAATGTATATATAGTTTGCGTATTATGAGAAGGCGCTTAAACATATATTTTTCCTATATATTGCATTGGTTTCAAGAACAAACCATAGATAAGCTACAAGCCTATACGTTTACGTGAAATGTCAGAGAATTATATCCGATTCCAGATAAGTACCTGGGCGACAGCGTCAATAAAATCATAAAGTCCTCGCCGTCTCCGCGGGGGGTTGCGGTAGAAGACCAATGGGTGGAGCAGTCGCCCCATTTGAACTTTACCGTTAGACGAAATTACTTAATCACCGCTGTAGCTTCTATTGCATATTTACAATAGTACATTTTCTTGCAAGCACTAATTTTTGGAGTAACTAGAAATCCCGCTATGGCCAGGTATAAATTGTCAACTGGTTCCACCCTCAGTTTCAAAATTGTGATATTCAGTATATAGTATAAGACCTCCACGCCGTCCAAGACATGAGATAGTCAGTGCGCAGTTCGTCAATGCATCAGTCTAGAACTGACAGCCCTAATGCTGAAGTGTACGCGCTCCAATCTGTTTGATAGATTTACTTGCTTTCTTTTGAGCTCAAACGCAAGGTAAGAATGTATTATTTAATAATTTTATTTTTTACTGACGATAACAAGTTGCCCATAAGCTAGCGCTGACCCCAAGTTAACGTAATAAATACACATTTTGAAGCAGTTTAAACAACATTTAGATCTTCAAAATCTTACGTATGAAATTCTCGCTTGTACTCATCAGGGCACGGCACTACCTAACGGGTAATTTGTAATCACAACAAATTCAATTTTAATCATTCAAGATGTATTAGCAGTTAGTAGATCAGAAGCTCAGCCAAGATTTTAGCTATAAAATCTTACTTCAGATCTCACCTAACATTTTCTAGTATATAATTTTACTACGATAAATCCTGCGGCACAATGTTACTGTGAAGGAAATGAAAGAACGGGAAATTCCCCATCGATCATATGGTGGATTCAAAAGCGATATATTATTTACCTTAAAATATAATTGGACTGAATAAGCGGAATCAGCTAAAAGATTTTTAATGAAAAATTTAGAAAATTTACCAAAAAAATATATTGTTGTCTATAGCAAAAAATGCTTCCCTCAAGAGCTATGAATGAATGAATGAATGAATGAATGAATGAATGAATTAATGAATGAATTAATTAATTAATATGTGCAGAAAACTCACAAATGGACAAAAATATTTGACTGGCTGATCTCGCAGAGATGTTGTCGTAAAGAAACTATTTTTTGATATAAGTATTTAGAATCAAATTGGCCCTATAGCTAGCGATTGAAGGTCTTATAATGAGATTAAATTACATAGTATATTTTTTTCATTTTTGAGGCCTCGAAAACACCTATTCAAATCTCAGTGAAATTCATTTTTTACATTACACGATTACTCTAGTTTTTTTCGATGACTAAATCTATCATAAAACAGTACAGTTGAAAAAGATTTTACAAAATGATTTTTTATGCCTAGTACGTGACATTAAACGCATAAATTTTGAAAGAGGACGCCAAAAGCCACGTTTGAATGGTAATTAATTTATGCAATAAGACGACGATAGTTGAACTTTTTTACTTAGAATTTGGAACACACTTTAATTTTTAACATAGTAGTAATATCGGCTTTGCAAAACACAGTTGGTTTGATATTAATAGTTTGAAATAATTATCGCGGGTGATTCTAATTTTATATTATCTATCTATCTATCTATATATAAATCTTTGCAAAATATACAATTTCGAATCTATACGCTGTTATATATGTATAAAACTTGATGTGTTTTATTTTGTTGTTTAGATAATTTGCCAACCTGTTCAGGATAAATCACTATTTTACAAAATGGAGGAAGAAAACATAATAGATATGTATGCAGAAAACTACTTCGAGCCCTTAAAGCGCACTCGCTCAAATACGTGGCCTCTGCCGCGACCAGAAGGACACGTTGATGGATCGTTAATCGATGGCGCGGCGATGACTGGCAACACAGAATCGATCAAGATTCATCCTTCGACACAGCGGAATTCTTCGAACCAAGCTGCTGCGTCTTCAACGATTAAGAGAAAGTTGCCGAGACGAAATGCATGGGGAAGCCTCAGCTATGCAGAACTCATCATACAGGCTATTAACAGCTCTAAGGACCAAAGGCTGACGCTTGCTCAGATTTACGAGTGGATTGTGAAAAATGTGCAGTACTTTAAAGACAAAGGCGGAACCAGCAGCAGCGCAGGTTGGAAAAATTCCGTGCGCCACAATTTGTCGCTGCACAATTGCTTCATGCGCATGCCGAACGAAGATTCCGGAAAGAGTTCTTGGTGGATGGTTAACTCGGATGCGAAATTCGGAAAGACGACGAGAAAAAGAGCTTCAACAATGGAAGCCGGGAAACTCGACAGGAGACGAAACCGAGCTAAACGACATGCAAACATTTTGCGGAAGACCATGGCCGACGTTACGTCCAGTGCGCCTAGCAGCAAAGGCGTCGATATGTTCCAGCATCACGACAGTCCGCTGCATCACAGAGCTCAGCAGTTTCCAGCTTTCCAACCCCGAATATCGAGTTCCGCTTCTTCCTGTGGAAGATTAAGTTCTGTACCCGCTGCTAATGAGTCGGAACTGCACACTCCAATGGTCGTCAGCCTAGCCGAGCATCAGCCGATAGTAGCGCCGATCCACCAAATCAATCAAACATCACAATTGGACCACATACATTTACCTGTGAACTACCAGATGGAGCAAAGAGAAGCTCCGATCAATGACTTTCAAAACGTACCTGCAAATTTCAACGTGGAGTATCAGGAAAACCAAATGTGCCCTGTGCATCAACTAGATGTTTGCAATTGTAATTTGAGTACCTTACAAATGCAGACAACAAGCACAGATAGTTCGTGCGTCTATTATGAAACGAATCAACCCAATCATTATTTCGATGCCACCTATGAAAATCAATATGGTGTGATGACATCGCCGGCAACATTAATGCCGATTCAAGAAGTAGCAGATTTTGGATCAATTGTCGACTTACAACTTGAGAGCCAGCCCATGGTGCGAAATAACTCGATGCTCGACGATATCAATGAAATTATAAGCAAAGATCAGGACACAGCGATCAATCTCGTAAATAATAGTATGTCCACGGCATTATATATCAGCGGAAATAATCGCGCCAATCCAGTTGGTCAGTGCTCCTGGATTCATTCATAAGACATTTTACTTATCTAGGTACAAGATATCATCCGCTTATTGATTGCGAACTCGAATCTATTTTTTATTACAAAAACAATTTTTTCCCACCGCTATCTTAACAAATGTACAAACTTATAAAAAACTTTCGCTAATCATCAGTCACATCGATTTGGATACTCATATGCAAAATATCATTTCTAACGGTCATTTATTTCGCTTAAATTAAAAATCTTGTAATTTGATTATATGTATAAGATATTGTTAAAATATAAACATTTCGCAAAACGTCTTGAGACAATAGTTTAACTCTGTGTAACACTGCACTACGTCATTTTTAGAATCGTAAATAATTAAGAATAATACGATCGACCTTTTTTATTTTTCAATGTACTTCACCATGGTGTAACTACTGCATTATAATTATATTAGCTGATAATAAGTTTGAATGCATTGTCTCGTATCATAACGGTATAATGCAACATATCTCATACTTTAAAGTTGTTATTAAGAAATGTTGCAATAAGTATAAGTATGTAAATAAAAAAAAACATAAACTGAAATACCCTTGTTCATTATTGTGTTTGCAAATTAAATTATTTACCAATAGATACAATACCTGTATATCTGTTAACGCAAATGCGAGCGTTAATGTTAATTGTCTAGTCATACTATCTATTTAGACTATACAAATAGCTATCAACACATAATTCTAGAAGAATTTTTTATTTTATTAGATTGTAATCAGTTATTTGACCATTTGGTAGTTATTCACAACAACATACCGACGTTTGAGAGAAATAATGGCCTATTTCAGGACTCGTTCCGAGAACGGCCTATATAGCGAGCCGCTTCGAGAGCGACCTATCCCGCATCAAGCTTGTTTTTAAGATTTTTCCACACTTTTTTAAAGTACGCAAGACTACTATAACAAATTTGCTGAAAATTAATCGCATCTGGAATAGAAATGCCTGAATCCTGAAATAGGCCCTTATTTCCACTCAGCTATCGATACTCATATGACATTTATGGAAACATATTAAGAGTCTCATCGAAACATATTAAATAATATTAATATACACGTATATATATATTTTCGAGTTAAATGTTTGTACGAATATAATAAGGAATTGCATCATCTATTTTTAGCCATCAGCTTCTTTATTTGAACTGCATAATATTGTTATGTTGTATTTAATTTCTGAATGCAGTTGAAACTCAGTTTAAAAGTCATATAAGTGTTATTACCAATCTAAAAAGATAACTACCAAAGCAGGAATGACGGCGATATTGCGTAATAGATTAATGTTATACGAAGTTAAATGATTTATATAGCTTATCGCTTCTTTGTAAATACATGTCCCTCTTATGCACAACTTTCCAGTGTATGGAGTAGCTTTGTATAATGTGCAGCGTGATGTCTGACTGAAATTCGTTATAACTATACTCGAATAAAATGGCTTTAATTACTAATTGCTGGATTATAGATAACTTAATTTATTTAGTTTGTGTCATAGTGGCAGTCTACATCTATCTTACAAATAGTCACAGTTATTGGAAAAAACGCGGAGTCAAATCATTACCTGAACCAAATATTTTTGGGAACTTTTTCGACTGCATTTTCGCAAGGAAACCATTGAGAGATTTTCTTAGCGACGTATATTTTGTTGGAGAAGGAGAAAAATTTATTGGGTTTTACGTATTTGATAAACCATTTTTAATACTTCGTGACCCAGAAACAATTAAAAATGTATTGGTTAGAGACTTTAAAAATTTTTCAAACAGATGTGTCGCGCCAAATCATAGTGATTACATTGGAAGTGTGAATATTTTTTCATTAAAAAATCCAGCATGGAAAGTTCTTCGCCAAAGGCTATCTCCTGTATTTACATCCAGTAAACTGAAAATTATGCTAGATCTTATCATAGAAACAGGGGAAGATTTGGATACTCATTTGCAAAATATTGTCCCTAATGGTAATTTATTTCGCCTAAATTATTTCTTTCTAAATTACAAGTTTTCTGCGCAAAACAAAATCTATCAATTTATCTTTCTAATTTAAACTAAGCAAATACGTATATAGCTATATGTATAAGATATTGTTCAATTATAAAATGTGATTTACATGTATTTGTATTTATTTAATCAATAATGGTTTATATAAAATTACATTTTAACAATGCAAAATTACATACACGCATGTATAAACATAGTTATATCGTTGGCGAGACTGATTGCTAACTTATATATCTAATAGTAAGACTTATAACAAAAAACATTATTTACATTTACATTTAGTAACCATAGTGCATATTTCACTTGAATTGTGAATATATATAAATATAATACTGATTGAAAAAATACACTTGTCATTTATAAATTGTAGTATTAATACCGAGATTAATATTAATTATTTTATCAAATACAATAACATAAATTTTTCCGTTTGAAAGTCCAAATGCTAAAAAAGTCCAAAGTGTACGAAAATGTACAAAATATGCTTTCACCAAGAAATATCTCTTTTACAGTTCTTGATTTTATAAAATAAAATTGTTCTTATTATGTTATTATACATATTAATAATCTTATCATTAATTGATATCATCCAGTTATTTACGTGAAAATATTTAAAGTATAAACAAACCAAAGTTTGGCATTCACAATCAAGTAAATTTAATGATGTTATGGACATTTAAAGTATTGTAAATGTTGTAAGCAAAAAACATAGAAATTTAAAAATCTTTATGAATTAAAAAAATTGTTTAATTATTTTTAACATGTTTCTTTTGTGTTGAACGTAATAAAAAACAAAATAAACAAGTCTTTGTTCGGGTATTGGCAAGGAATCTATTTTTGAGATATTAACGATTTAATTATCTTTTCTGATAATTTCAAATTTATTGAAGCTTTTTTGACTGACATTTGATTATATAGTCCAAACAATAAGGAATCAGTCCAATGTTAAAATAAAAAAAATTAAACCCTGAAAAAAAACGCTGCCAATTTTATTGTTTTAATAAATAAAATATTGTTTTAATGTATAGTAAATATATGTTACAGATTTTTAGAAATGTTTTTAAACAAATTTTCTATATGCTACTTTAGAAAAATACGTAGTCTAACCCTAAGATCTATGTAATATTCAGGTATTATATTTGTTACATTTTGTGCTTCGTTTGAACTTTTTTAAAACATGCTTTAAATGGGCGATCTCCTACACTACTTCTAGACATAGATGAATTAATATTTATATGATTCAAAGACCTCATAGCCTTCCAATATACCATGCATTCTCTCTAAACATTCATATACTCAACAAATCATAAGTTTTAGTTAGCCTGTTGTAAGATTTAACAAAAATAATGAATTTTAGTTATATATGGCAAACAGGGTGACAGAAAAAGTTAATCTCTTATATCTTTAGAATCGATCTGTTTCATAAACTGCAAAAAGAACTTAGCTGAAGTAACCTACACATCTACATTTTCCCAAAATTTCAAGTTAACCCATTTCGGCCGAAAATGCTACTTCCAGTAAGTCGCTCTCCAGTGCCTCATAACTGTTAAAATTTGCGGCAGAAAAAATTTTTCAAGGACATATTTTCAAAGCTGAAGACTTGCTCTTTCCGATGGTGCTAATGAAATTTCTCAAAAACATCATTGAGTATGCAAAAAAACCATTTTTTCATAAAAAAACATGATTTTTTTGCACATTTTTTTTATGTCAAATTTTCGACGGGTTTTCGGTTTGCAACGGACCTGGAACCTCATTAACCGGTGGAATAAATGTCTGAACTTAAAGTATACGTTGTTCTAAGATCAATTTTTTCCTTCTGTGTGTTCAAAATGGCGCCTGAACGTTTAAGAATTTTTTATTAGATAATGACGTACTTTTACAAAAAATTGTCAAGAATAAAAAGTTCTTAAAATCACTCAGAGAATACACTGGAATTTTTTCAGATCTTTTTGAGTGATTTTTTGAATTTTGCAAAAAGTCAATTTTTGTAAAGATTAAATTAGTATCGAATTATCCAAAATTTCTATATATTTGCACATTTATCGTTGTTAGCCGCAAATTACATAATACAATGTACAATGTACGTAGTAAGAAATTTCAGAAAAATTAAGTCATAATT
Source organism: Muscidifurax raptorellus (assembly GCA_020010945.3). NCBI lineage: Eukaryota > Metazoa > Arthropoda > Insecta > Hymenoptera > Pteromalidae > Muscidifurax > Muscidifurax raptorellus. The sequence continues at coordinate 29,945,287 of CM052077.1, read as the reverse complement.
TTTCAAAATACTGATTTCAAAGTGTCGTTTTCATATATACGTATTTCCATGGGAGGGACAATAAATTTTGCAGTAAAATCATCATTTCTCTTCAAATGATGAGTAACAAAACAAAAATACAATGAATAGAACAGAATGACTTTTTTCAACTAGTTGAATAACGTCACATATAACTTGTACTGAAACTGTATCAGGTAACAATCATTAGAATCTTGAATACATGATACTATAAGATAATATAGCTATTCGAAATAGTTGACACAATTTTTGAAGTCTGTAGGGTACAACTGATCTTGCGTACGTAGTAGTACAAAAATTGACTTTTTGCAAAATTCAAAAAATCACACAAAAAGATCTGAAAAAATTCCAGTGTATTCTCTGAGTGATTTTAAGAACTTTTTATTCTTGACAATTTTTTGTAAAAGTGCGTCATTATCTAATGAAAAATTCTTAAACGTTATCGCAAAAATTTTGTAGTTCAGGTGCCATTTTAAACACACAGAAGGAAAAAATTGATCTTAGAACAACGTATACTTTAAGTTCATACATTTATTCCACCGGTTAATGAGGTTCCAGGTCCCTTGCAAACCGAAAACCCGTCGAAAATTTGACATAAAAAAAAATGTGCAAAAAAATCATGTTTTTTTATGAAAAAATGGTTTTTTTGTATACTCAATGATGTTTTTGAGAAATTCCATTAGCACGACCGGAAAGAGCAAATCTTCAGCTTTGAAAATATGTCCTTCAAAAATTTTTTCTGCCGCAAATATTAACAGTTATGAGGCACTGGAGAGCGACTTACTGGAAGTGGCATTTTCGGCCGAAACGGGTTAATTTAAGTCTCTTTACATCTGTAAAGAGAACGTTCTCTCTAAAAGTACAAGAGTCATTTTTTCACTCATTTAAGAAGTTATCAGTAATATCACTCTAATAGGAGTCATAAGATGTTCGAAATCACTCACGAGTCATTTTGTATCATTCTGACAATAAAGTCATAAAAATGACTCAAAATAATCGAATGATAAAATTTTCATGGTTTGAATCACTCGATCATTGAGTGATATCGTACGCAGAAAGATGCGAATTCAAAGTTTATAAAATTGGATCACCTAACAATATATTTACTTATAAATTATGTAATTATCGCTTATTTTATTTATTGTTTATTATTCATTTTATAATATTAACGGTAGCTCACATGTTAATTAGTTGTATCCGATTCAAAATTCTGTACATCAAGAGTCTTGTTTAGGTTAGTGGTCAGTACACTAGACTGTCATGCTGGAGATCCAGGTTCAAATCCGTCGTCGTCAAAAATATTATATATACATATGATACTAATATTAATAATTAATTATAAATTATTAATATTAATATAATATGAATAATAAAATGATAATTATGCGAACAATAAATTAAATAAATCAGTGGTATAATAAGTCTGACAAATAAAAAAAATTAAATTTTGGACAATGTTACCTTTTATAAAATTTATTTGCATTTGTCTCAAAGTAATGACGATGATATAGTTTTAATTATTTTTAGGTTAGGTTTGCAGAATTTGCCATATCACTCATAAATTTGAGTGATCTTATCACTCTTAATAAAAAACGGTTTTCACTCTAGTCCGACTAACTCTGTTTTTTCACTCTTGTACATTTAGAGAGTTGGCCATAGAAAATTCACTTTTTTATTTTTAATTTACTACTCAAAACTAATTCATAAGTCGAATTGAAATTTTATGGAGATCTCTTATTGGAGATATGAGGATTTTGCAAAAAGGACATTTGACTAAATTTCACAATAACTATTAATGCAAAATTAATCATTTTTTCTTTATTGTAGATATTTTTGGAATCTATTTTATGAAAAAAAAACAAAATTTACCATAAAACAAAACAAAACAAAAAGACATTTTACTATTTCAAAGCTTCTTTTATCAAAAACCGCCAATGTCAATTCATTGGCACTTAGCGTCTATCTAATTTTCTCAATAAAAAATATTTGAGTATTGACGTAACAAGTGCTTCCTTTTACAAGAAGCCTTGTAATAGTAAAATTTCTAGTTCTGTTAAAACTTTATAGAGATGTAGTACGAGGTGTTTGGAGTTCCAATAATTGTATTTGCGTGTGTGCGTATGTAAAATATCATAATTCTGGAACTACAAACCGGTCGTAATAAAATTTGATATTCATATATGTTTTTGATTCTGAAATCGGAAAACATTTTTTTGTATTATTCTGGTCGACTTATAACCATTTTTTGAATTTGAAAAAATATTTTTACTATTTTTTTAATGACATTATATAATTCAGCAATAGTATTCCTGAAAGAGTATAAAATTGTAAAATTTTTCCGACAAAAGTTTCCAGATTACCCGTCCTGTTCAATTGTCATGATAAAAAATGATAATAATTTTATACTTGCTATTAATATTTTAAGTCATTCTGGCGACTATAGTTTTCGAGCTAAAAATTGAAAAATGAAAAAAGAATTCTTTACCGTACATTCAAAGGTGTATAAAGGCTTTGAGAAAAGCTCGATCTTTCGATTATCTCGGCTAAATTCTTTTTGCAGCTAATTAAACTGATTAGTAGTACACTTTTTCACAGCACAAAGGACTACCATAACAAAATTGCAGACAATTAATCGAATCTGGAATAGAAATGACATAGAATATTGTGTACGAAGGGCGTAAAAAATGAAAAACGTTTTTCAATTATTGATAAAAAAAATCTTAAAATTATGCTCGCTACGAGATAAAGCGTTTCTGAAACGGATTCCGGTATAGAGTGTTATTCCTCTCAGGATTCTGTATACTATTCAAATCGCGGGAATTCAAAGTTTGTCATCTTCAGCATAATCTAAAGAACAGAAAAAATAATTCCACTTGCTTAGATCCAGCTAATATTAATCCAAATTTTGTATAAGAAGAGAAGAATAAAAGAGCTTTAATTTGAGCTCTGACTGATTTTTCTCTTTTTTTAAAATAATCAGCTTTTGATCTAAACAACCACACTGAGAAAAAAGATCTAATAAAATTTAATATAAACTGACTAAAAATTACTATAATACATAGTAACGTAGGGTCATACTTGCTATATTATAAAAATTACTATGTTACATAGTAAATTTTAATTATAATAAAATTTGTTATGTGACATAGAAATTCCCACATTTAACAGGTTCTTTATTAAAATAGTGATTTTAAAGAAGAAAAGATTTATATTACTTAGATCGGTCGCTTTAGCCTGTTATTTGATGAAGATTTGGTTTGTCAGTTATGATGGTGATGTTATTTACGTGTATATCGCTAATTATATAATTTATTTTTACATATGTAACAATTCCAGAAAGTTTCTTTTATAGTAATCGTCGAAAAATCTTACCACTTGCGAGTTTGCTACAAGGTGCCATCTCTATGAGATTTTTGTACTAACGCTAAGTCCTTAGAATAAAAAATACAAGAGTGTTACAGGTAGGCATTATAATAATCAGTGACACCGCTCGTGGTGCCACGGGCGCGACCGCCTATGTTACTATCTAACATAGTAAAAATTCGTTTAATTCAGTAAGAGAGTTTGGAAAAAGGAAATTTTACTATAGTTGTAGTACTTTATATGACCGTTTATAAGAAAATTGCTCTTAGAACGAGTATGTCCCGCCATTCTTAAAGATTATAGTAATTTTTTATCAGGTTACAATAAAAATTCTAAGATCATTTTTCTCAGTGCATCTTGAACGATATTTTATTCAAATGAAAGCTCTTATTTCGTGCTTTAATCCTAATAAGTATGCATTTTCCATTTACGCATTCAGACATTTCACTTGCGCATTCACGCATGTCGTTGAATAATGGCTATTTTTCCTGAAAAGTGGTATTAATTGATGTCGCCAACATCCCAAATTGCATCAAAGTTTGCGTTGATACCAACATTTTTAGAGTCAGAATGATATATAAGAAACCGAAACAACTTTGTCCGGTAAGCGAGCTTTTCAAAACGAAAGAAGTTGTCTTTTTGTCCACAGTTATTAATAACTATTTTCGCGAAATTTGCACATATTCGCATTTATAAAATGACCTATAAAAATGTTACTATTACAAAACTTTCTTTAGAAAGAAGCATTTAACATTGATTGTATATTTAACAATTTTCAGATGAATGGACTGTCATAGAAGTAAAGGAATTGTGTGAAAAGTTTACAACAGACGTTATTGGTTCGACCATGTTTGGGTTAAAGCTGAATGCATTGAATAATCCAAATGCAGAATTTCGAAATGAAGGAAAAAAGCATTTTCAAAATAATTATGGCCGATATTTTAGTTTATTGTCGTTATTTTTTATGCCACAATTGGCCAAGTTACTTGGAATTACCTTCTTCGACCCAGACGTTCCAAATTTTTTCAAACGAGTAATACCTGAAGCTATGAATGAAAGACATAAAGATGGCATTAAACGAAATGATCTTCTAGACGTTTTTATGGAGATGAAAGAGAGCTTCAGGGATAAGAAAAATGATCTTCATTACTGTGAATTTATTAATATTGATTCTTATTAATATAATAAATATTCATGAACGATTAATAATTATACAATGTATTTCCAGATTTTCAAGTTAATGGACTGGTGGCCACCGCAATTGTATTTTTTTTGGGTGGTTTTGAGCCATCTGCTTCAATGCTGTATCTTGTTTTGTATGAATTATCAAAACAGCCGGAGATACAAAGTAAATTAAGGAAAGAAATTATCGATGCATTGGAGGAAACCGAAGGAATAATCACCTACGATATGGTGAATTTTAAATGTCAATAATTTCTTCAATACTATAAATTTACTAAAACTACATACGTGATGATTTTTGTTTCAGGTAATGAATTTACCGTATCTCGATATGGTAGCTTCAGAAGGCTTGAGAAAATATCCGCTGCTTCACTTTTTAGACAGAGAAGCGGAAAAAGATTACACGTTTCCCGATACAAACGTAACAATTGACAAAGGGACCCCAATCATCATTCCCATGAGCGCGATTCATATGGATCCAAAATACTTCCCTGATCCTCACGTTTTCGATCCTCAGCGCTTTTCGCCGGAGAATAAAAGAAAAATCGCGCCGTTTACTTACTTTCCTTTCGGGGAAGGTCCACGCAATTGCATTGGTGTGTTCTATAAATTGATTAAGTCAATTAGAATAACACAGCAATATCAGCAGGACTGATATTTTTTAACAATCTTTACGCTTTCAGGAATGCGGATAGGATTGGCGCAATCGAAAATCGGGCTGATGCACATTATCTCGAAGTACGAAGTCGCCCCGTGCAAGGAAACACCGATCCCACTGGAATTCGACTGTTACACCTTGTTTACAAAATCAAAGTATAACATGAAACTGAACGTGCGAAGAGTAAAGAGTATAATTTAATTCACTGAATGCAAAAGTATAATTATAAAAATTTGTGTGTAGTAGATGCAGACATAAATTACGAAGAAAATACTATATAACTAATATATATATATATATATACATTTATTGTATTAACATTTTCCTTGGCAGTATAAGCGCTAAGTTTGATTCAAAATTTTTGCCGCCTGAACTTGAACTTCCCGCGCAGGCCCTCGATCTTGGGCTGCGTTGGTCTTGTGATGTGTACAATCAGTATGTTGTACGGAGGAATCGCGTAACTTCCGCAGCCTGTGGCAGGGGGTATATATATATATATATATATATATATATATATATATATATATATATATATGTATGTGTGTGTGTGTGTGTGGGTATGTAGCGAAGAGAGTAGAACCAGAGAACAGAGAGTACGTTGCGCGAATTAGGAACAATCGCCAAAGGCAAACTTTGAAGGTGGAGGGACGTGGGGAGCGGTGAAGATGCGGGGAAGGGGGGGGGTGGACGTGGAGGCCGTTGTTTAACCAACAGTAACACCAACGCGAGGCGCCAATCACGCGCAAAGACAAACAGAGAATCCACGGACCATCACTGATTGTCGCAAAGAAGTCTTTCCGCAAGATGGCTGCGGCAGCTCTGCTTCAACAACGTCGCAGCTTCTCTCTGCAAACCGTGTGTTGAGAATGCCGAGGAGACGCTTCCTGAATACGGAATTCAAACGCACTCAAGGACGTTCATTTCGTCGATTTCGTGACATAAATTTGTGTATACACATATCTATATATAGTTTACCGAGCTGATTACGCGACTTTGTTCTCGCTTATTAATATATACGTAAAAGCGTTTACTTAGCCGGTATTTTCCGCGTTCGCGGACATCTCTCTAAACAAAAAAAAAGGAAAAAGGAAAAGTAAAGCAGCGGCCGGAGAAAGAAGTATATAGAAAGCCGGCTGTCCTGCGGAGGTCGAAAAAGGGAAGCTGGACTCGCGTGTGTGGCTATCGATCACCCTCGTATCCACCCTCGGCGGGTAGTGGTCTCCTCGGAAATTCTCATTCCCCTCCCCCTTTCTCTTCTGCGTTGGAGCGAATTTACCTAACGTAGGCACCACGTAGGCTCTCTCTCCCCTTTTCTCTCTTGGACGCCCTATCTCTGGTTTTCATCTGCGCCTCGCTCTCCCGGCGCTCATACTCTCTATCTTCGCACACACGCTCTCGCCTTTCCCCTTTCACGTTGCTCCCTCTTACTCGCCCTGGCCATCTACTCCTACTACGTCTTATTCGCTATCTCCTTCCACTCTACATCTCTTTACTCTTTCGTTCTCGCACCCTCGTTCGTATTTCCAGCACATCTCTGTCTCTGTCTCTCTCTCTCTCACACACACACACACACTCTCTCTCTCTCTCTCTCTCTCTCTCTCGTCGCCCCTCATGCAGACTCCTCGCGCGCGCAACACATCGCGCCCTGCGGAGGCCTGTAACGCGCGCGCACCCACCCAGCCACCCCCCCCCCCCCCCCCACACACACACACTGACAGAGTAAGCGAGAGAGAAAGCTTGTTACAGACGTGACGGACCCTCCGTACCTCAGCAAGATGAGACGAGTGCGAGGCAAAGGGGAGCGATGCTTTTAGAGACTGGAATATTCACGAGGCGAGGTGGCTCCTCTCGGACAACCTAAGCATATCCACGCACTTGACGCACTACTGCTGCTGCGCTCGCCGAAGACTATACCATCACGATGACGATAGCGCCGGGCGAGCCCGATAAGCGGGACGACATATACTGTAAAATCGATTCTCATTTCATCCTGAAATTTTTGATAAAACCTACTTTGGAGATCTTTTTTAAGTTTTCGTAGAAAAAAAACCACCCAGAAGCGTAGAAAAATCACAATTCGATAGCTCGATCTGTGCAGCAGGCAGTGATGAAAGAGAAATTCGTGATCCGTGCAGAGTTCATCTGATTGACAGGTCTTTTCTAAAGCTCTAGCCGTTAATCCGTATACGCAGAAGTTGTATATATACGCCGAATATCTGGCTTTCGTAAATTCACCTGGAACAATTTCCAAGTCTGAGAAGTGTTTGTTGAAGCAACACAGTTTGAACGTGTCTTTCCCGCGCAAAAACAAGATTAACGTTTGTGGCAATTTAAAAGTTGTTCAGCGTTAATTGTATTAAGCGATTTTCCCACAAACACGCGGCGGTGTTTCTCGTCGTTAATATTTATAAAAACATAAAATCTGCTCGCGGTCCATCTAAACGTGACCGACTGAGCGCAGTATATATAGATACCATATATTTTAAAGTTTAAGGTCTACTAAACAGCGCTATGCGCATATATATAAACCGCGCTGAGAGGGAAAGCGACACAGCGGCCACATGAAGCTTTTCGACCGCGGCGGCGCGGCTTAAATGCCAGTCGTAAACGCACTTTTGTGTGCGTGTGTGTGAGCTGAACTGCTGGCCTACGTACCGCTGCCACATTTCGACGCACACGTGGACACGTGTGCGGAGCATGTTGGCCGTGCGCTTACTTCCTATAAACATCGTTTCCGCGTCGAGGTATCACATATATTTACGTAGTTAGCGCGCTAGTCACCGGGTCAGATTTTAATATTTTTACAAGCTCGAAAGATGCCCCCTCGCTCAATTGCTTGTTTACTATTTGCCAATACTCAAGACAAATAATATTTTTTCACCAGCACGTGTCAAGAACGTTCGTGTGTAATAAATTTGAAATTTGTTGCAGAAATAGCGACTCCCTTTAAGAAAAAAAATCGATTCACAAGAAGGATTTTTATCGAGACGTAAGTAGTCGAGTTGGCCAAAAGCGTGCATATATATTGAAAGAGAGAGGAAAGGGAGGGGGAGGTAGCAAAGACGGAGAATTTCCCGAGGTTGCCGCCTGCTGTGTGTACGCGGGAGCGTCCTTTGCTCGGGCGAACAATGGAAGTGCGGCGCACAATCGGCCGAGGCAATCGGTGACGGTTTTACAGTCGCTGAAAATCCACGTCAGATATACGACTGTGCTCTGTCTCTCTCTCTCTCTCTCTCTCTCTCTCTCTCTCTCTCTCTCTCTCTCTCTCTCTCTCTCTCTCTCTCTCTCTCTGTCTCTCTCTCTCTCTCTCCCCTCTCTCTCTCTCCCTCTCTTGTGTGCATGCATTCGTTTGGACGACGAAGAAGACTACTGTGCTAACAGCAAGAGCGCAGGATTTTCCTCGGTCGCCGCTTTTGACCATCGCGAATTATACGAACGACCGCGTGCACGAGAATCGCTTTCTCCAGCACGACGACGTCTCGAACGAATTTCGATTGATCGCTCGCGCAAGGTTCCTATGTTTATGTGTGTATACTTGCATTGGAATAATTCGTTCTCCCTTTATCTATTTTTCAAACAAAAAACCCTACTTCACTAACTCTTTTGCAAAATCAATAAAATACGCGAAGAAAATGGAAAAAGCTTGCGGGGGGGGCGATCTCGCAACCTACGTCGAAATATATATATATATATATATAAGGGGAGTGCGGACTTGAAGGAAGCACAGAAAAGTGAAATTTGGAAAGTATAGAGAAAAAAAGCCACGCGCGCTAGTCTTCGCGGGGTGCGCGCAAACAAATCCTCCTCGGTTCCCCAGCTGTCCCCCTGGGACCAGCATAATCCGTCCCTGTGTGCGGGCGCACCCCCCTCGGGCTATCTTTCCGGACCCTCGCTCCGACCTAACCTGTTCGCAGATATATATATATATATATATATATATATACATACATATATACAGCGGAGGATATAGATTCTCGCGATTCGCGACGCGCCGGGAATCGCATGAATAATTTCCCTCCCTCTCGCTCTCTCACCCTCTCCTGTACGCTGCCGCCGCCACTCAGCCTCCTCCTGCTCCTCCTTCGCCCCCGCACGCGCAAGCTCGCATGGCTACAGAAACGATAATGTCTTCCTCTTAAAGCGCTGCGTGCGTTCCTCAGGTCGGCGTTTTGCGAGGAAAAAAATCGCGTTGCCCCTTATTCACGATTCTTATTTTAAGGGATCGAAAGCAAAACTGATTTAGCGCCAAACCTGGAAGCTTATCATTAATCGGTAATATCAAACGAAAGCCGGGAGATGTAAAAATATACAAGATGAGAATTTCTGTACAACAAAGCTCGCTTGTCATTCGAAAAAAAGCATACGAGGGTCGACATCAATTATATTACATCTACATTTCATTATAACGAGAAAACGCGGGGATATGAGTATTTTCGGCAAAATCAAGCCTGCAATATAAGACCGCGTAATTATTTAGAATCGTAGGCAAATTAAATGCAATGAGTCGGAAGGCCATCAATTCGTAAAGAGCAATCGAGATCGAGCGAGGAATCGCATATTCCGAGCATAATCGCCTTGGAATTTAATCTGGCGTGGTTCCTCTCTACCTCCGCCGCGTGGAGTGCATAGTTTATTCGCGAAGCGGAGAGCACACGGCGACGAGGGGCAGTCGGCGGGCGACCTCCACCCTCTCTCGAGATATATAGACTCTGGGTATCCCGAATGGCGAAGCTCCTGCCACCCCTCTCATTGATTGCTACGGATACCGACGAAACGCTGAGATTCGTATATAATTCATGAATTCGAGAGAGCCATGCTGCTCTACTCCGTCTTTCTCCGACTCGCTTGACTATGTCTCATATGTGCAGCGTGTATCTCTCTCTCTCTCTCTCTCTCTCTCTCTCTCTCTCTTACTTTCGCAATAGACGTTGCCTATACGTATATACAGATATTTTAAACGTATATAGGGCTGCGCTACCGCCGTGTCACCAGCATCAGGCCATTTTGAAGTATAATTTCTTTGATTACAATAATGTCCCTTAACTATTTACGTGTTGACGCTTGATCAAATCCAATTTACGCCATAAAAGTGACTGTATATTATATATAGTGTATTCAATTTTCCTTATACCTCGGAAGCCTTAAAAAATCCTCCTCGTTTTTTTGTCCCCCGCACAAATTGCCCTGCGCGGCATTTAAACGAAAAGTACATACTCTTCCGTCGAGAAAATCACTCTGCTCCAGCCGAGAGGCCAATGACACCTGGTGCATATACAGTCGGATATATAATGCACACGAGGCGCGAACGTCCAGAAAAGCCGCTCGAGGTGAAGGACGAGAGAGAGAGAGAGAGAGAGAGAGAGAGAGAGAGAGAGAGAAAGCGAGATGAGAGATGATCTTTTTCGAGGTTCTTGGCTCGCTCGATTTTAGGGTAATTATGGAGGCGCAGCAGTGGCAATCTCGCGAAGGCGGTAGTCAAAGGGCCTTTTCGTCGACTCCACCGGCAGCAGCAGTAGCAGCAGCAGCAGCAGCAGCAGCAGCAGCAGCAGATCACTCGGCTGCAAATAACAGGAGAGAGAGACTGAAGATGCGTCAGTAGAGTCGGTCTTTTATCCAGCTATATATATATATATATATATATACACGACGTTTCCTCATTACTTTACCGATCGCTATATACGCACGCGAATTCGTGATGCGGCGGCGCCTGGGACGCGCGCGGGTCTTTCATCTACTGCGCGCGCATGCGCATATACGCGGTGTGTAATTGAATAGAATGACTTTTTTAAATAGGCTCTATCTTGCGCGCGCGCAGCGGCTTCTCCCTGGAGGAAATTGAATATCGAGAAATTACGGGAGATGGACGAGGCAGCCCTTTAAATGCACAATAAAAGGAGCTTTGGCGCGGAAGGCAGCTTCTCCTTGTCCTACTCGTCTCTCTCTCTCTCTCTCTCTCTCTCTCTCTCTCTCTCTCTCTCTCTCTCTCTCTCTCACTCTCTCTCTCTCTCTCTCTCTCAACTTTTTTGCTTTTCCAGTATAGCTAAGTGCTTTCGACTCGGGTATTTTCTCTAGTTTAATGAAGTTGTAAGAATTTCTCCCTCCCCCTCTCCCTCTCTCTCGCGTGTCTGTGAGAATTTGATTAGCGGAATAATCTTCTCGCTTTTCGCGACAAAAAAGACTCTGCTCCCGATGAAAATCTCGATCGACTATTTGAAATTCATTCGAAGGTCGCAGCCACAGCACATGCGAGAAAAATTATCTCCCATAGAAAGTGCAAACGCGGCGAGTATATATAGCTATAACTATAGGTGTCCATGTATATAGGTATACACATACAACCAGCGCAGTGGAGAAGTTTTCTCGCTTGGCCTTCTATTATCTCCCGCGTCGAATCTCGTCCGCGAAGCATCAGCAACGGATTCATTAGGCCAGAGACTTCATTAGCAGTCCCCGCAGCGCTTGCGCGAACGCCTCTCTTCAGCTCTGCATGTAGCTCAGCTCTTGGTATATATACTGCGAGTCCTCTCGATCGGCGAGAGTGCAGCTATACCGATGCTGGCCTGATCTGCCGCGATAATCTCGCCGTGGCGTGCCGCCAACGCCGCTCTTGTGTATACATATATATATGTATATATATGTTTATATATATATATATATATATATATATATATATATATATATATATATATATATATATATATATACACTTTGTACTAAGAGAGGGACGCGAGCTGCTGCGAGGAGGAAAGAAATGAACAGTAGCGCAAAAACTGTGTCGCTCGACGACATGCACGTACGGAAAATTACGTACGGACAATTAATAAGAAAGTGGAAGCGTCGATATAGAAGAGGATGGGCATATATTATAACTCCCGAAAGTAGCGATAAGTCGCTGAGACGGGGATTTCGGGCGAACGAAGGAAAATAGGCAGATTTGAAGTTGTAAATACCTCAGCTCGGTGTTTCGAGATCCTGTCATTGTTCGGAGCCCAGCGGGGTCTTCTCTCCTGTTCCTAATGACTTACAACCCCCTTTGCTGATCCCACAGGCACTTGAGTATATCTCAGCTTTATCTGAACAGTGTATATAGTACCGATGGAAATCGGCTCGAATCGTTCTCCTCTACTACTGATGCGCTCAAAGATTTACGAGCTAGATGTCGATTAATTTTTCAAACGGACTCTATGCGTATCCGAACACGTACAGGAATTCTCGGAACTTTGCAAATTCCTTGTATATATATATATATATATACACTACTTTGCAGCTGCGAAAATTTAAAAGACTTTTCACAATCGATGCGCGTTTGAACGATATAAGTATATGTAGAAAAAAGGAAACTTTGTACACTGGGTGATAAGTCTGTGTCCGTGTATATCATGGAGGATTTTTTAAAAATAAAAATTAATTTATTTTGTAACTTTCGCGCAAAACCAATATTAGTCTTCTAAACAAGATGTTTGTACAGACCCAATAAAAAAAAACATATATATATATATCAGGAAAAAATCGTTTGCATTGGCGATAAGGATCTCTCCGTTTGGGCAGTATAGTATTATATATGTATATAACGGTCCGCTCGAAGAAGGCCGCAGGAGAGATTAACCGGTGCTTTGATCAGTAAAGGACGCGTTTCTCTTTTCGCACCGGGCGCAGAGATAATCGTAAAGCCTGAGATTCGTTGTTAAAAAAATATGATTTTTATGTAAACTTTTAAAAATTATAACAATTAAATCCTTTTTCCAAATGTTCAACTAGCAGAGAAGACGCTCATCGCGTGTTTGGACACTGTGCGTAAAAAACATCTTTTCACTGAGTAGTAATGCGGCTATAATCGCATTAAGTATACTACATCTGCTTTGTACACACCAAAGCTGCAGCTTTCCAGGCCGCTTATGCTCCGAATCTGCGGCCGCACTTCTTAAGCGCAGGACAGTATATGGCGAACGTATTTCACTTTCATGAGCGTGTCGGTCATCTAAATGCGGATGTCTAAAGTTTTTATTGTTTCGAAACGCGCCGTTTACTGTCGTTATATCATAATATCGAGGTTGTCCCGTCGTACGAGCTCCAGCATTACTTGCGAGGGTTATTTTCCCGCTGCTGGACTCCGCGTAGTGTGTATATATATTATGCACGACGTGCCCTTAATTGATTCTCGCTTATTTCGGCGAAGCACGTGCTGCTCTTTTCGGTCCGGACCCCGCAACTATTTGCATATTTATGAGCTTGTAAAAGTTTTTCCTTTGTTGTCACTTTGCAAGTTGGTGAGTTTACGTATTTACCTGCGCGCAATGCTGCAGTATGGGTCGTATTTTTTTCACAATCAGAATCTAGCAATATTCAGGGATACTCGACAATATATAGTATTTATTATAATAACTTGAGATACGTATTAAAAATAATACTAAATTAATTGCGGACCGCGTCGATTCGAAGCTTTAATCGAGTATAATTCGATAGTCAAACATCAAAAAATATTCATGAGACCGGCCTGACAGTGATTCGTTAATAATATACATAAGTGGCGCGGGTGGAGACCGCAAAGGATCATCACTGAAAGCGGACCGAGAGATGTATGCGTTTATAAAATTGCTTTACATAATATATACATAAGCTCCGAATTAGAAACATCCCCATACAGCTCATCTTCGTGCGATCAGTCAGAGCGCAGCCGGTGTCGGTTTATGTATTTTGTCTGATGGGGAATACAGTTTGGGGATTATGGTACACTGCGCACGATCCTGCGCACGGAGCATCATCTGTGAGCCCGCGAGTCAAGAAAGAATGTGCCTATACAAAGATTAACGGCTGCTCTTCCTCTTCATGCGACTCACTTTTCTAATATACACTGCCTAGTGGAAGATCGACCTCGTTTCAGCGCGCGCAGGTTCATGCGTATATATATATATATATATATATATATATATATATATATATATATATATATATATATATAATAATAATAACGTTGCGAGTCAATAGACAATGGCGCTAATAAAAATTTATATCGCACACACATTCGATCAAAATGAGGAAAAGAAAGACATTTCATTCTCAAACGATAAATTTTATTTATCAATTAATTTTCCGGTTGACAAACAAGCAACGCTCGGAAGGCCTGCATCGGTTATATTTATATATACGTGTGTGAATGCGTATATATATATATATATATATATATATATATATTATAAACGAGTACACACGGAGTACATTATGTGACTCGACGGATTATTCGTGCGCGCGCTCGTAAGGGGTTATGCGATTTTGCGCAGTCGAACATCGTACATAACGCCGCGCGCTCGCGTGATTCGTGCAGAACGGCATTCAAATGCAGATTCGTCTCTGACGCGAGAAAGGGGGATGAGGCATGTACGAGCGCAGCCGTTTGCGAAGAGACGAAGAAAAGTATTGTCATCGTAAATTTTGCTTTTCTTCTCGTCCGAACGGTTTGCGCGACTGCCAAGAATAAGACGTAAATCATTTTGTTTAAGAGAGAGAGAGAGAGAGGGGAGAGAGAGAGAGAGAGAGAGAGAGAGAGAGAGAGAAGGGGAGTCGCGGCGCTGTACTTTTCAACTCGCGCGGATGCCTGCGAGGCCGGTATAGGACACTCATTCGTTGAACAAAACATACTTTTTTAAAAGCCCTATTGATTTGATAATGACCTCTGCGTCGAGACACTTTTTTCCCTTCGTCAAATATTTTCACGTTTCTTCTGGTTGAACTTGTTGGAACTCCATTCAGCAATTTACACCAAGAGACGATGTAATCGTGAGTAGCGTAACGGCATATGCCAAACTTCGATAACACTTCTTCAATAACTATATAATCCCTTGTTGTTCCCTTCCCGAATGTAATAGCGCGCGTGTGAATATACCAGCCTTCTGAAATCACTTCTAGTATGCCAGCGGCCTTCGACGGCTTCGATTATATGTGTGCAGTATAATACTGTTTTTGTGAGTGAATCTAGAAAAAATTCGATTTGACAAGACCAGCCGCCGATATCAAAATGGAAAAGCCAAAAGTAAGTATCTATATTTTTAAGATATAATTACGCAATAAGATTTCTATTTACAAACTTCTTCATTTTTCAAGCCGTGCGAACCCTTCGCGCGACATTCAAAACTACAGGGCCACATAGGTTTTGACAGCCTTCCTTATCAGCTTGTGAACAAATCAATGACCCAAGGATTCATTTTCAACATACTTTGCATTGGTCTACATTTTTATTTATATTTCGAATTTTATTTTCTATTATAAGACATTAAATATACGCACTTGTACAGGCGAAACTGGTATCGGTAAATCAACTCTGATGGACTCACTTTTCAACACCACCTTTGAATCCTACCAAAGTCCACATAGTTTAGATAAGGTTAAACTGAAAGCCAATACTTATGAATTACAAGAGAGCAACGTTAGATTAAAATTAACGATTGCAAATACTGTTGGCTATGGCGATCAGATGAATAAGAGCAATAGTTTTAGAGATATTTTAGATTACATCGACGCTCAGTTTGAAGATTATTTACAAGAAGAATTGAAAATAAAACGAACAATACCTTCTTACCAAGATACTCGTATTCACGTTTGTCTATACTTCATCTGTCCCACTGGCCATGGGTAAGATTATTAAAAATTTGTATTATTCAATTCGACATTATACTCGTAACAAGCGAGCCTATAAACATTATTTTCAGACTGAAAGCCATCGATTTGGTGTGCATGCAAAAATTGGATAAAAAAGTGAACATCGTTCCAATAATAGCTAAAGCCGATACCATATCAGCCCTCGAAATGAAGCATTTTAAGGTGATGCAAACGTTCATTTATATATGCATGCGACACGCTAGAGTATGCGATAAATTTGTAACATTTTTTATACATACTTAGGATAAAGTCATCAATGAGCTTCAAAATTTCGGCGTGAACATTTATAAATTTCCAACGGACGATGCGAGCGTAGCGGGTGTCAACATGAAAATGAATGCTCATGTACCATTTGCTGTGATTGGCAGTACCGATTTCATTCGCGTTGGTAATAAAACGATGCGATCGCGCGAATATCCATGGGGCATAGTGGAAGGTAAATTGATAATCATTGTCTGTGATTCTCCTTGTCACACTGATATGTGCGTATTTAATTGTTCTTTCAGTCGAAAATGAATCTCACAGTGATTTCGTGAAACTTCGCGAGATGTTGATTCGCACAAATATGGAGGATATGCGCGATAAGACTCACAACAATCACTATGAATTATACCGAAGAAAGCGGCTGCAAGAGGTATGGGATTAATTTGTGTAGATAACGTAAATACATCTATACTGACAAGTGCAAAAAAATAACAATGAACGATTTTTTTTCCTCGTAGCTGGGATTTGATGATACTGAGAACGAAGATGGTCGTTTTAGTTTTCAAAAGATGTGCGAAATGAAGAAAGCTGCATTAGAGCAAGAATTACAAGAGAGAGAGAATGATATGAGAAAATCGTTTGTAATTCGAGTTAAGGATACGGAAGCTGAATTGAAACAAGCAGAGAAAGAAGTACGTCCTTTCGTTTGTGCCATTGTATTATTGTATATACTCATATAGACTTTATCTTTACAGCTTTACGATAAGTTCGATCAGCTCAAACAGGACTATGCAGAAGAAAAGCAAAGGCTAGAGGAGCAGCGTCAGCAATTGGAGGATGAAATTAAGGAGTTCCATAAAATAAAAGCCCAAGCGATTATGCAGTATCAATCGACTTATACGCTCACTTTAGGAAGAAATAAGAAAAGGCCAAATTATTCGTGAATTATTGAATCGATTAGTTGATAAGTAGAGCTATCAATGTAGTGTATAACCGGAATTTTAAAATGAAGGCAATCGTTTATAATGAATAGCGATGCTGCATATTAGCATACTCCTCCGACATATAATACACTGAATATAATAAAAGTGAGAATAAAATTACGGAATAATAAAATACATTCTGTCTTCTTTAATTTATATATAGTTACATATATTATTTAATGCGCGTACGCTCGAACCTATCCTGTATACAGACAATCCCGTATCCTGTACACTGCATATCCTGAAAAATTCAAAATGTTTTCCATTACACTTTAGCTGTATGTTCTTAAAAAAAATTGTATTAGCCTTACAAATATACGAGGATATTGTGGAATAGTATACAACAAAGAATAGTGTTTTTTATTTGAGCAGTTCAATTTATATTATGAGAATTTAGCTTTGGAAAAATGAGCGAAAAATAGCTATTTAAGGGTATGCACTCAGCGTCTCGGGAAACAAACGAGATAGTGTATTAAAAAAGTTAGATAAAAAGTTTAGATAAAATAAGCTGCTTAGATAAAAAGTTGTCTACGCTTGAAACTAGCTAAAAGTCATAAATATTTCTTTTATAAACTAGAGATCTTACTCTTTTATAATATTCTCATAATTTTTAACGATCCGAGCGGTCATTTTGCATCATACGGGGCTTAAACTGTAACTTTTAAATATACTATAAATCTAAGAATTGTGCATTAAATTTCTGTTTGATCATAATCTATAATTATATGCTCATTAATTACATCCGTTTTTTGGCCTCTTTGAATGCCATGCATATAGCTACTCAATAAACCGGGATTTGAAGTAAATTCTTAAATTGATATGGGACATAAAAGAGCTTCAATTTAAAAAGGTGAAATATAATTGCCATATGGGACATTGTATTCCCTAGTAGAAATGCAAATATTTAAATAACCAATGATCAAACGCTGCTTGTCACATCTTTTGAACATGAAAACACCATAGTGACTTTAGCTTTCGTATCGAATACTCGCTCACACTTAATACAAAGAAACTTGCGAATTTGTACTGGGCTTTAAGTTATATTGCGAAGATATTAATGATTTTTCATCATAGTAGACGTGAAGTACGCACTTTACGCCTTCTTTTGCGAGCGTAAAGTACTACTTCTAGTAAACGAAGGTATTTACTAGCTATTATAATTGAAATCAATTTTTTATTCTCTGATCAACATTTTTCCTGCCATCTATAATAACTAAACAAGGAGAAACATATATTCCTTGATATTTATTATTTTATTCTTTTGAAACGCCTATAGTGTTGATTTTGTCTAATTCTGATATCGTCATATATGCAGCGCCCGCAATAAGGTGAGCCTGTAACCTATTGTTTTTTCGTGTATTAGATTCTACTCCTATATACATATAATATACACGAAGACGTTTGAACACACAACCAGGAAATCGGTTTTTCCGACTCGCTGGTTCGAGAAACGTCAAGATGTGTTATTATCTGGTCATCGAACGCACGCACGAACTTTCCCGGTCGGCAGCAAAAAATAGTTGAATATACAGCCGTATTGCACGAAATGTCTACCACGTTCCTATTCACGATTTAATTATATGTATATAAAGATACCTGTCCTCATCTCATAAAATCGCGGTTGTCAAAGCGTAGCTCGACAATTAAAAAGAAACGACGTTTACGTTTGTGTAATAATGTATAAGTATACAGCCGTGTATACAAACAACAGTTTATGTTTACCCTATATCAGCCATGGTCGATTGAGTCGATCCTTTTGTAATACTCGAGCACCTTATATAAAGTATGTATATACAGAGGAGCTTGCTTATATACGCGAGGTCACTCTGCTATACGATAAATGCGCAGCTCCGCGAAGTCTCTCTCCAAATTATATATATATAAACGCCGGCTAGCTCGGCGCGCAACGAAAATCCGACATATATGCTTCCCATGAATATGCATCTGCAGCAAGGCTAATGCGATTTGATTCACGATCGGAGGAGCCGTATACGCGGCGACGCAAACGAAGTGCGCCGAGAAATTTGAACACCAAGCGTCTACCCGTCGAAGATGGGCAAACTAAATTGCAGCTCTATAGAGCTCGCATCCCAAATATGCGGTCTGAAAATCCGACTTTTTGTACTATCATCAACTGGTGCTCGTTATCTGCCGCGTTATACATAGTACAGAAAGCGCAGTGTACTGCAGAGCTGCAGGGCGTAAAGATTAAAAATGGCTTTACCAAGAAAAGCGCTAAAGCGGGCTTTGAAGCAACTTTTCTCCCCGTGCAACTCTTATATATACATATATATATATATATAGTGCTGCAAAATAATCAAAATTTCGAAATTCGCACTTAACAATGTTGAAGCAAGCAAGCGAGCAAGCAAGCGAGCCAGGCAAAAATTTTTAATCGTTTTATTACCTCGCGTTTCCAGGAACAAACCTGTCAGAAACTCGGGGGAAAAGGGGCGCAGAGCGAAAGACGCAATAAAATCATTTTACACAGGCAGGGCCAGTAAATTTTATGTTTATAAGCACCTGTGCGCGCGCGGCTTATATATACCGGCCCTCTCTCTCTCCTTCTCGCAGTTGCTTATCCGCTTCTTCCCCTACGACGCGATGGCGATGTTAGCAGCCCAGTTCGATTTTCAAAACTGCGCACATTTACGAGCCTACCCGATTCTCTCTCTCTCTCTCTCTCTCTCTCTCTCTCTCTCTCTCTCTCTCTCTCTCTCTTTGCCTCTCTCTCACGCGCGCACTCTCGGCACATTCCACGAGCAATCGAGCGCAAACTTTGCGAAAACACCTCGTTTTTATTGTTTTTCCCGAAAAATGAAATGAAATCTTGAATATATATATACCCACAGTTTTCAGCTATTCCCGAGAAGATTATGGAAGGGGTTTTACTGCGTGAGATTTGTTCAAGTACATCTATATTCTGCGCGTTATTCTCGTCTTAATATAATACTCTGAGGACAGTATAAGCGCTCAGACTTTATTGCGGTTCAATATTGTATATATAGCTGTGCTATAATATTCAGCCCGAGATTCAGCCTGATCTGTCGATAATCCAGCAGAATAATTTTTTCAACCAGCTGCAAAATATGCGTATACATAGAATTTTTGGGAGCATGCTGGACTTTTCAAAATTTCGAAATCAATTACGTCACGCTCCGAGTATGGGATATTATATACATATATATAAGCATCAAAGGCGTGCCAAAAGTGCCCCAAGCGAACCAAGCGAGCGCTAGCGAATGAGCATGTAGGGGACAGAAGGGGGGAAAACGAAAACGAAAGAGCGATATATGGAAGGGAGATGCGATGGACGAGTATATAAATAGTAGTATAGCAGGAAAAAAACGAAAAAGGACGTCCCGAATAAGTGCCGGAAGGCGCACCTGCGGCCAGCCAGGCCAGCAGCACGCGCTGGTCACTTCCTGATTCGGAGGGTAAAATCAGGTTAATCCTCGATTGACCCCCCCAGTGCGTATGTATTTATGTATGTATATGTATAGTTGTGTAGGCAACCGACGAAGACTAGTATTTAGGTGCAAGAGGTATGCATACATACATATATCATACTGTGGATCAGACCCGACCAACCTGTCTGCCGCCACCGCGTCAAAGAACGAAAGAGAGAAAGAGAGAGAGAGAGAGAGAGAGAGAGAGAGAGAGAGAGAGAGAGAGAGAGAGAGAGAGAGCATCAGGAAAAATATCCAGTCCGGCACGCGACCCAACAAACCGCGTGCTTTTGCAGCGTGCAGTTCCCATATATATGCGGTCAGCACGGACCGAGTGACACACAAAAAGCTAAGCTCCTCTTCGCAAACGGGGGGGCATATGCGATAATATGGATGGCAGCTCGGGCCTATACATATAACGATAGATGTACGGGTTTACAATTCGCTTTACCCGACTATTAAATGCCCGCCGGCACACTTCACGCTACGCTGCTTTTTCTGCAACTTTTTTCCCTCCAGCGACGGCGGCGGCGCGTTTTCATTAAATCGATATATATTCCTCGTCAACTGTGATACTCTACTATAATGGAGTCTGTATATTATATAATTTGAGTTTTATATTATTTTCAATTATATCGATAACAAAAAATGTAAATCAGGTTCTCCGCCGAGAACGTCCTTGTCAATCAGCGTATATGGAGGCTCGGGTGAAACATTAATAAATCTGGATTCCTGAATTCTTCATCGCCGCTCGAAATTGCATGAATCAGGAGTAGGGAAGGATATCTATCGCATCACAGCTGCGCGATAGCTGCATTATTGATGCGCCTAATCCGTTTGAGAAAGGTGCCTTTTTCACCGGCACTCCGAGCTCTCTCTCTCTCTCTCTCTCTCTCTCAACTCAGTGATGAAAATCCGAGGATCATTCACACGAATTATTATTTCAGAAGTTGTCGTATAAATTATAGCTACGATGAACAAATTATTTGTCATCAATGTAATATCAAGAGGCTATGCCTAAAATGTTTGTAGGAGAAAAAAATCAATGCAGCAGCAAACAAGAAACTTCCAGCAAGACAATGACGTGCGTTTGAGGATCTAGTGTTGGTAAGATAAAACCTCGCTACTATACCGTATACCTATAAGAAGTATACATATATATCGAGAACCGAAGAAATAGAGGCCGATCAAGCGAGGATGTAGACCGTCTATTCAAGTGTCCGCGCGTACAGACACACACACATATATAGGATATCCTGCCTATAGAGGAATTTGCGTAAAGGACGAAGGAAACCATTCGCAGCGTTATATATATATATATATATATATATATATTTATATGTGTGTGTGTGTGTGTGTGTGTGTGTATTTGTGTGTGTACATACATAACGACGGAGAAAGCAAAACAGGACCTGCGCGTGCACTTGCGCATCAAGGCCGCCCCTCCGGGGGCACCCTCTTGCGGCTCCTGCTGGTTCCGGGACTTAATATACTCGCACGTCTCATGCGATACTGCAGAGAAAGAGATATCACGGGACACCGCGGCAGCTAAACCAGACGGCGTGGCGCAACGTCTGTTGCAACTGCTTATATAACGTTTTCTTTCACACTGCCAAACTATATATAAGCTGAGACTCGTATCATACAGCCTCGATAATCGCGGCTTGCCACATGTGCATGTCAATAATGTTATCACGAAAACGTCGACGCGTTTGGGGCAAATAGAAATGAGCAGATTATTTTTACGTATAATGCATGTATTATAACGTGTTCAATATATTATTCTCTATTTCAACGCAGTGAAAAAAAATCACTATTTACAATAGTAAACATTCCACTATTTGGGATTAAGAGAAATATTTTATTCTTGATTTCCTTTCACGTCTTCGAATGGAAATTTCATAAAATACACAAGATAATATCTCGAAGTAAAAATGAAGCTTACGATTTTCGATGCGGCATCAGATAATAAAGCGATATGAATCAACATTTACTAAATATTTTGAGCTGCATTTTTTTGATTATATAATATATACTCATCGTTACCCGCGGAAAAGGATGTTGCACATTTGAGACTTTCGAGTCCGGGTACGGCTTTCTCGGCAATAGTTTGCATAAATGAATTCTCAAGTGTCGCATATGCTGAGCTCTGCAACGACCAGACGGCGGAGCAGGTGTTTGTATCTCTTTTGTATATATACGACTGATATCTGCGAGTCTCTGATTTTTGAAATTCGCCCGAATTTGATTTGGAAATGAGCGCTGTTTCCTATATACGCCTAGTTCAATGAATGAATTTCGCTTTTTTTAATTATTTCCATTTTATCTATATATATGTATAAGACAGTCCCACCCCGTTACAATTTTTATATATATTAGGGAGGCGCTTATTTTCCAAAGTGCTTGAATACCGGCTGTCGTTTCGGGAATCACTTGCATTTGCCCAAAAACGATGAATTCAGCAATAAAATGTGATTTAGCAAGTGTTTAACCCGTTTCACTTTTCAAAAACATGATTTTTTCGCTCCTACGTATTTAATGCTGTAGCATTCAAGGATAATCAAACGTATCTTACATATTGGAAATTGTTCCAATATGTAAGATATATTTTCGATGTATTTTTTCACGTAGAATACGATGGCGCTGTTGCTTTTATCATAAAAGATAAGCTAAAAACGCTAGGCGCATAATATTGTGTTTTTTAGTGTTTTCAGTGATTTTTGGCCCCTACTGCTTTAAGGTTATGTTTTATGATAAAATTAATGGAAATAAACTTGATTGCCCTTGAATTCGAAATAAAAGAAAATATATAGAATTTGATGTTAGTCTGAGAGTAGACTGGCGCAAAGTGTCGCAAGCGAGGTCGCGAGCATCACTTTATGTATTCAATTCAATTTTTAACGGCAAGGAAGTTTTATTTCCAAATATGCGATACAGAAATAAGCGCCACCCTAATATATATATATATATATATATATATATATATATTTACAATAAACTTATCGTAGATCTAAAAATCATGAATTATAATAAACAATCGATAAAAAAAGACTAAAAAACTTTATTCTAGAAAATAAAATATAGATACAAATATTTAATCTTGTTTTGTAATGCTTGGTAAAAAAAAAAAAAAGAAGAAGAGAAAAAAAAATGATGTAATTAGTTTGTAAGAATTAAATGTAATTAGTTATGTAAGTATGAATGTACCATACCTATATACAGGCAATTGTATTTGCCTCTATAGAATGTCTTGTTGCTTACAAGGCATTTGTATATGGTCTAAATAAAATAAATAAATAAATAAATAAATATATACATATATATATATATATATATATATATATATGTGCATGCGTGTGTGTCTCGTGATCTTGCTGCGCCAAATACATATGGATGTAACAGTCGACTGCACTACTTCTGAGTACGATACATAGAATATTTCCGGAAACCTATAGATTATCTCAGCAGTATATATATATATATATATATATCCGTTTCGATCCTTTGATGCCCGGTGTTCCTCTGATCAATGCACGTGTGTGAATGTACGCGGATGAATGATCGAAGAGCAAGCGAGAGAAAAGCCACGAAACGTATTTTGGAAAAAGCAAAAAGGATTCCGTGAGAACCTGAGGGGTAACAGGCAAGAGTTGGATGTCAAAGAAGGGGTGCTGATCCCGATCTCTCTCTCTCTCTCTGCTCTCTCTCTCTCTCTCTCTCTCTTCTTTTTTCCCGCGAAAGGGGCCGGTGGAAAGGGGAAGCCCAGGAAGAAAGGCATCACGGATAGCCACTCTCAGTGTATCTATATAAGCATAGAGCAGGCAGCCGGTTGTTTATGCTGCTACTGCTGCTGCTGCTACTGCTGCTGCTGCCTCCGTCGAGATTCGCCGCGTACATTTTCACGCTTTCACTGAGAAAATTGATATTTCACATCTTCTCAATACGTTATTATGTACATAGTTCTCGCACTTTTTACCGTTGCTCTGCGTTTTTTTAGCAGACGAAACGATCGTCATGCTTCGGTTCGTCGGAGGTCATTAGAGCTACAGATACATCCTAAAAAGGGTTGGAAGACGCGATGTATTTTTCGGGTATTATAAATCACGATGCTCGGAAGATACAAAAGGGTTATATTGAGGAAGATCCGACTTTCCGAGATTGAGTGACTCTCAGGCAGGGGGTTCGCTTTAAGGGTCGTCGAAGTGTAAAATTTTTTGAGATTTCGTGAATTTTTTTCACACGCTCGGCGACAGCATGAGATGAGCCGACGGGAGATGAAAAAAAAATGCACGGCCGATGCCTGTGCAGTCACCACCAACGAAGAGGGGGCGTTTTTCTCGACGGAATGTACCTTTCCCTCGTTGACGCGCACAGATGCGGAACTAAGCGAGTTATAGGTATAAAGTTTTCGATTTTTGTCGTGACTCTTGATTTTTTCCTTCCGAGAGCAATAAAATGTACTTTTGTATACGTTTTGTATACGAGCTGACGTTTTCGTTAAGGATTCTGTATGTACGTGCACAAAGGTGATGTATCCCCGATATTGCTAAACAATTTTCAGCAAAAGTTATAAAACAGATTTCATACCTTTTGTACTTATATTGTGAAGTAATCATTGCATAATAAAATTTTTATTATACCCTGAACTATTCAGGAGAACAGCTACGGGTATCCGTGCTGAGAGGAATTTTCTCGCTCATCGTAGAATGCACGTTTTATTACTTTTACGCGTATAGTAGATAACTCTTTTGAGAATTGGATTTGACCAATTTTTGCCAATTATTTCCAACGTACAGAAGCCAATCCAAATATGGAAGTCATTTAAAACATACGTACATTAATGAAAATTTTCATCGGGTCAATATATGAGTATATTAGCTTGTGCATTTGAACATTTAAATGAAGGGCCGCTGTTAAACCGATATGCTTCCCGAGTGTGCCTATAGGCTATAGAAATGCCACAACTTAAGCAATCTCTGTTATACTCATAATCGCTGCAATGGAAGATAAAATATCGAGCCGTAAAGGCAACTTTTTACAACCGAGAATTTCAAAGACGCTGTCGAACGAACACCGCACAGAGACATGCGTATTATATATTAGTATACTCTCGGCCGCTCCATGATGAACACACATGCTCGGGAGGACACTCCGCGCACGGCATTGTCGCCGCGGAATCCCTCGTTTGCTCACTACACTCGAGGAGATCTAACGAGCAGCTGATTAGTATTTTTGCTCGGGCGCGGATTACACATAGTGAGCTTTTCTAGTTCAGCCTCGACGTCTCCTGCATCAATCTTCCTCGCACGCGTATTATCCTATATATATATATATATATATATATATATATATATATATATATATATATATATACACGTGTAACATACATATGCGGGGATTTGAAAAATGCTTTTTGTAGAGGGTGGTCTCGAGAGAAGGTAGCTGCACCTCGAGAATGGACGATAAGCCGGCTCGCTCTGCAGACGGCGGGATTCAAAAGGCTCTTTGTGCTGCAGTCTTTTTTTTCTTTTGCGCATTCTTCGCCATTTCCTTCTCAGAGTATACTTATAGTGCACAGATTCGAGATAAGTTGCGCGCGAAAAATTTCTGTGTATACCTGTACGCGTCATATATACTATATGTCGTATATATAAATACATTAATAGCCTCTCATTTCTCTCACACTTCTATTATTACAGCATGAGAAATGAAAATCGGGTTTTCAATTTCATCCAACTTTTTCCTTCCAGAGAAACAACGTCAACAGGTGGCAGATAAAACTATACAGATATACCATATAGGCCAGTCCAACCCTTATACGCGTGGCCGGGCGGAGTTAATTGAAAAGCGCCAGTAGTTTTTTCAAAGAATTTCTTATATCCGGTGTTGGACGTATATGTGTATAATATGATGGTAGATAGGACTCGACTATATATTATATGAGCAAGAGTATATATATGCCCGATAGTGCGTCATCCTGCGCCTGAGTACGACTGATGAGTCGGAGGTTTCCATCCTCGTTTCAGCCATGATACGCGAACGCGCACCTTCCGGGAGGAAAATACACATATGTATGTATCGTGAATGCGTATTTATATATATGGATAGGCAAGCAACGAAAAATCGGGTGCGAGAAAAAAAATGAGAGGGAGAGAGCAAAATCACCCCATAATACGTATATATAGGGAGAGGGAGAGAAAAACGATAAAGAGAGGGCAGAGGCGATGCGCCGTGCACAGCCGAGCGGAAGAGAGCGAGAGCCGAGCGGGAGGCGACAACCTGTTGAGTCGCAGACAATATCGTGCGTTTTTACTAATGTTTCGCCTCCTCTCTGCCTCTGTCTCTGCCCCCTCTCTCTCTCTCTCTCTCTCTCTCGCTCTCTCTCTCTCTCTCTCTCACTCTCTCTCTCTGCAGCGCGAGAGATTGCGCTCGCTTGCGTGGGGTTGCACCGGCGTGCCGTCTGTCTGCGGCCGTAGATATACCCGTCTCTCGCGACCTATATTACGGGTAGATGTATATATCCGTACATCGTTCGCGGGTAAAAGTTCGCTATATAGTAGCTATATATACGCTACTACCAGAGGTACAAAGACTACGCCGCGTGGATCTCGTTTCGAGGATTACTCTTTGAATCTTCTGCTGTGTAATCCCGTTTTCAACCTCGCAAGACATTCTCGTTATATAATATGATTGTGCGTATACCTATGCGGTATTAACGTTGAGCGATCTTTGGGTGTGTGCTCACCAGCGCTGTGTTTTTCTAATACATTAGCGTTAATTAACCGTATATCGACCTGCTTCTCTCTCTTTCTCTACCGTTAGCTCTTTTACGCGATACCGTATATATGATTCGCGTCGCACAAGTTTACCTACCTTTCCGACCGTCAAATTCAAGGATAATTTTACGCACTTTCGCTTGCGCTATGCACACATATACATATATTTTTACAAAAGAAACCGCGCACCGTCTCTCGCGCGCTAATTCGCGGAAACGCCGCGAAGGTGAGACGCGTACATTGTCGTTTTATCCGACGAAATTGACGCATGCTTGGCAGATTTTCTCTCGGTCAGAAACAGATTGTTTCGCGTTAGGAAGCGCAGAAATTAAGCCAGATTATAAATTACAAGAGTAAGTTTTTTCTTTTTTGCGACCATGATATGATTATGTAAATATATCTGGGTTCAGAGGAATTTTTAGCCGCGATAACAAAGCGACTTCCTTTCGCTTTCCAGGAGAGAAGCGCAGCCCGTGCGACGAGGCAGAAAGAGAAAAGGAGAAACAATTAATATACAAGGAAGAATAAGCGCTCGCGAGCTTCTTTGGACGAAACTGGAATTTTAAACTGTACTTTCGTTTTTCAAAACGGGTGACGGGGCGCTTTTCTTTCGGGGAAAAAGAAATTCACCTCTGTCATCTCGAAGAGCCGCCTCTGTCATCGGGCCTAAGTGAGCAAAAAAAGAAAACACAAGGCAATTTCGACGCAATGTACGCCGCCGTTGACGATGCAGAAAAATGGGCTTCTTTTCCAACATCGCGCCTTTCTATATGCGCATAACATGCATAGCTTACATTTTCAACCCTTTCACACAATAATATTGTACAAAGCCTATTTCGAAAATAGATATATGCACTTATCTTTCTACAGCATATATTTGTATTTTGCGTGCAAACTTGTGTATGGGCGAGTCGAGACGACGAATCGACTTACAGGTGAAAAGGCTCGAGAAAAGTCCGGCGATGTAGACTTGTACGTACAATAGGAGTAGGTAAAGTATGCGGAAAATCAGAAACATGAAAGATAATGGTGAAAGATAAAAGCGAGTCGTATAGCGAAAGAAAATTAAGTACGTGACAGAGAATAGGAAAATGCAGGGTATATATATATATATATATATATATATAGGAGCATCTGTCGGCAGTGCTGGCTGTAATAGTATACACACATAGCGGCATAGTCTAGTGGGCCCGAGAGAAGAGAGCGAAGTTTGCGCTTCCCAGGCTCCGAAATGCACCTGGTCTCCCTCTTCTCTCCTTTACACTTTTCAGTGCCGTCTCGCTCTCTACCGCCGTTTTCTCAGAGCGAGCGAGTGTTGACTCTCTCTCTCTCTCTCTCTCTCTCTCTCGCTCTCTCTCTCTCGGCTCGGGATTACGAGGCTGCAGAGAGATAGATAGAGAGCGAGAGAGGCGCAGTTGTGCGCGCGCGAGTGTGTGTGTGCTCCTCCTTCCTCGAGGATATGCTTTCGATGAGTTGAATACACTCAGGATATATTCGGGATGTTCAATAGCCCGATTCCCGTCGAGCGCCCGGCCCATCTCGCTTTTTCTCTTCACTTCTCTTCTCTCTCCCTCTCTTTTCCGGCTTGTATATCTGGCCCAGCGATGCGCGTATATTACATTATGCGCGTATATGTATATATTAGCGTACGTAGTGTACATGCTTGCCGGTAGAGATTTATCTTTGCGCGGACGAGCCAGATGTCAATGTGCCACTGTTATACTCTCGCTCGCGCGGTTAATATACCCTGCTCGGATAGTGCGGAAAGTTTCCAAGCACGCGAGATTTACGGGTCGCGAAGGAGCTGTTTATGACAGATCTTTGCCTCTCTTTTTAGATGACTACAAATTTACCGGGCAACTCTCTGCGAAGTCTTCGTTTACAAAGCCGAGCATTACACCGCGAAACTGTAAGGCGCTTATATACTTACAGCCGCGCGAGTAATTGCTTCGCTCCTTCTTTTTTTTCTTTCTCGCTTGCTTTCCATGCCTGACTTATTGCAAGAGCTCGGCGTAGGCACGCAGTTGTGACTTTATCGCTTGCCTCGCTTCTTATTCTTCATTTTTGCACCGCGTGTAAACACACACACACACGCACACATGTTATCGCACTCAAACCTTATACATCTGAATAGAAAGTCTATATATTATAGAATACGAAATTCATGTATATATATAGACGAATCGGCAAAAATTCCAAAGCTTTTGCAAAGTTAATTAATATACAACGTCGGCATATAAGTGGGAGCTAAAAAGTACGTATACGCGCGATTTAAATTTCATCTATACACACACTATATGGTTCTATATTATATAATATTACTATATATGTGATAAGAAGAAATAGCCGTGAAAAAACGTAGTTATAATTGAAATTCTTTCGGATTTGTGGATACAGTTTTACCGCGATCGCACTGCGCGCGCGCGCGTGTTTTTTAGCGACTTTCACGTTTCTTTCTCGGCGCTACATGTATATGGGTGATTCCACCGTAACTTGCACAAAACAGGCTACAAAATGTTTCTTGACTAAATCGATTTCTGTAAGGTTCTAGCGAGGTCAATCGTGCTGTATTAACATACAAATCAACTGTTTTTAATGGCAGCAGAATTGCGCACTTCTATAAAAAGTTGTATAAGAAAAACATGATTTTACGTGTTACGGAACTAACCATGAATTCACAAAATTCTAGTAATTATATACAATTTCAATCGCACGACATAATTTCTCGTTCAGAATTCTTAAAATAATCAAATCGAATACTGTTGTTTTCCATACACCTTTCCTTTTATTAGTAGTTTTACGTTTTCTAAGATTGGTATACATCAATATAGGTATAGTTTTGGTATACTGCAGTCATTTTTTTGCTTTCTCATACTTATTTCTTTTTACTTTTGCGCCGGCGAGGGCGATTACTAAAAACAATTATTGAACTTATTTGCAATATTGAATATTGGGTCTTACTGACATTTCACTTATTATTTACCCGTACGCCTAATTAAATGATATATTAAAATTTTCCGCATATAGGCTTCTAAGTACTCGCTATTTGCTTGAGAAAAGCACCTTTTATTTTTTACTATATTTTATTTAAGTTGTAGTGTCATTGTGCTTTTTCTTTTACTTTGAACAACAAAATCAGCTAGCATTTGGGAAATTTTGTATTTCCTGAGCGCTAACCCATTTTTTTGACACATTATAACCTATAGTTTGAGAATCTACCAATCGGTAGCGCCCTTATAATGACTAGTGCGTTTTTTAGTGCCGATAGCGTGTGCACAACTTTTTCTGGTAAATTCGTGGACAAAAAGTAAGCTCACTATTCTAATAAAAAGAACACTTTTTAATTATTTATCTATGAGAAATATATTTTTATAACTCTGTATTTTAAAACGTACATACAGAAATTTCTTTAATGAGTCTCTCTTTTTGGTACAGTGCGGTTATGCACCTAAAACTGTGTTGCAGAAATGTTACGGAACTGACATTTAGGGTATATTTCGTCGATTAGTTTTAAATCGGGACAGACAAATTCGCTTAAACTTTTTAGGGTTAGTATTTCGTTGCAAACAAGATTAGAAAAAATTATGGGGAATTTTGTTGAGAGCTCGTTAATGCGCTAGAGACTTGGACGCGAATGTGCAAGTTACGGCAGAATCACACATATATATACAGAGACGACGAATACTTCTTATCTTTTATAAAGAACTTTCTCTGCTATAGAGCGCTTTCACCGTGTGTTTCACGAATATCTCAATACAACAATGAGATGATAATCGCGTCTTATTATTTACAATCGTCCCTTTACGTAAGAACTGGTGCATATACATATACATACGTGATTCGGGACTTTCTAGAACAAAGGGAACGAATCGACAAGATTGAGAGTATAATATCGGTATTCCGCTGTGTATATATATATATATATATATATATATATATATACACATATTATATAAGGAGGGATTTGGAGCAAAGGAAGCATGCATGTGTGTGCATGTGTGTGTGTAGTATGTATGTATATTATACATATATACACATCTATATGTAAGAAACAGCGAGATCACAAGTTCCGGTGTACCAAATTATCAATTCCGTCCCTCTTTGTACACAATGGCTCTCGGCGCAGTAAACTCCGAGGAGACAAACGCACTCGCTCATAAATGAGCCTGTATATATACATACATACATACACATACGGGATACTGGGATGCCCGGTTCGTACAGCGCAACATCCACAAACGATATCGGGACGTGTACAGAGTTCTACAAAGAGTAAATAAGCGAATTTCTCTGCGGTATATGTCTATAGGTTCTCAAAGTGGTATAAGCGCATGACTAATAGCGTATACATATGTATACAGTATACATGTAATATATAAGTTATATACACAACACCAAAGGCTTTGATAAATAATACGTGAAACTCAGGCAGGAGTTAGTCAACTTGTTCATCTCAGATATAAAATTTCTAGATTATCCGGATATATATATATATATAGTATATATAACATTATATATGTTTAAATGAGATGATCCGAGATAGGTTATACCGTATATTATCTGTCTATAGTAGGATAGGTAAAAATAAAGAGTGAGAGTGTGCTTGGCGCAAGGTAGATAGAGAGGGGGGGGGGGAAGAACCTTTTGTGACTTTCGCAATGCACGACCTGCCTCAATTCTGTCAGACGTCGTATGAGTTATGGGACGGTTTGCCGCTGTTCCACTGTCAAACGGCAATTCGGCCCTCTCGTCGCGCGCGAATAAAAGTGAAGATATCATCGGCATCGAGACGATAAATCGCCCCCACTGCGCCGGGCTGCACTCATTTTCGTAATGGAAATTTCATCGCATTCGATTGTCTTATTGTGAGCTCTTATTTTCTATAGCACTTTTTTGTTTACATTCAAAAAGATTTATCTCGATAAAAATGCAACGTGTCTTTTGTATCATAATTCCCCTGGAGAACACGTTCAGACGAATTGAATCGCGTGCTTGAAATAACTGCAGTTTTGCATCAATAATCTGTTGTGATAACTTATATTATGAGAAAATCTTTAAATAAGCCATTTTTTTATATAGTATATATAGAGGTATGCAAATGACAAATTTTACAAGTGTCGAAAATAGAATGTACAAAAAACTAGCATTAGAAGACGAGAAAAAATGCTTTCTTATTCCGTTTTCTTAGCCATTCAAATAATGCGATAAGTATAAGTCATTGTGATTCTTAGGTAAAATTAGGCGCTTTTAAAAAAATCCGTACTGGGCCGGTCTTCACCGCAAAAATGAAATGGGGCTTTCTTAATTCAGAACGACGATATGTAGATATATAACAGAGGAGGTAACACGGCGATGCTCAGCTACTAGGATTGCAGCCACCAGTTCCGGTGTTCATCATCGGGAACAGTATTATTACATATACGTATGTTATATAGCCGCGCGACGATAAGAGGGGAAAGGAAAACGAAAGCTGCAGCGTCACGTCGTTATAAACACACGAAATCATTAGCCGGAGTCCGTACGAGAGTTGGGGCTGCTGCTGCTGCACACATATATACCTGTAGGCATGTACATATATATATATATATATATATATATATATATATATATATATATATATATATATATATATATATATATATATATATATAAGAACGCAACTCATTATGACAGATGTCTGCTCTCAAATAGCTGTGTGGGAAAAGCATCGCTCGAGATGGTACGTATATACATATCCCCTGCATAGCTGTATATATAACAATGGAAACGTTCGACGATCTGACTGAATCACCGGGCCGTTCTCGCAGAATTTCCCGGTTGAAGCAACTGGTTGCGGTTTATATGCTTGGGCAGGTGTATTTGAACACGCGTATGACAATTTTTCGAAAAGTATTATATCGATCCCACAGTTTAACCCATGCAGTGGCGAGAAAAGAAAAGCCGAGGAAAGCGCTTATCGAGAAACAGATTGAAACCCTGCCGTCATCGAGACCGTATCTACTCGAAGTATTCGTCTGTGCGGGGTGTGTGCAATGCCAAAACACGATTGAGGGAGACAAATTAGTTGCGTACGATAAGTCGAGTATTATAAGTATGCCATAAGTCAAAGAACGGCGAGAGCTGTTGCTCCGGTCCCACAGCCTTGGCCGAGAGAAGAACATATGGTTCACGGAAAGCGCGTCCGCGCTTAAGTATTGGAGTCCCGACGCGCGGAGCAGTAATCTAGCAATTTATCACGGGATGGAATAATGCGAACCGGCTCCTCTTTTCACCTTCAACGCTGTACTTATATATATATATATATATATATATAAGTACTTATATATATATTCGGCTGTGTAATGTCGGCGCGCGATGTGTTTTTTTTTAACGACTTGTCGACTTCTAGGATGTTTTTACGTTCGATTATTATAACTATACATTATACATCGCTTGAAGAGCACTGATTCATTGCCTCGGAAAGGCGCGATTAAAATATCCTAAATGAACGCTGTTTGTCGGTGTACGTGATTTAGCAGCGGTCAAACAGAACATCTCGTCGCAGTAACGAAATAATATGAGGCTTATACGATGGATCGATGAGGGAGTGTGGACACATCAAGTGGAATAATTAAAACGCTATGGTTTCGTCATGGATATTAATTGATGTTTATTAGAATTAGCTAATATTCTGAGAACATATGAACATTTGTACATGTTTTTTGTATCTTGAGGTACTTGTGTATGGCATTTTCAAATACATATTTCACAATATCGTCTGTCAATCGACCACCGTTCCTTCGATCGCACCGCGCACCATTGGCTATACAACATAACGCTTATCATATTTCTGTACTTTACTCTTCTATATATGTATAATTGTTATAAATACTTGTAACGGCAGTATGTGCTCGTATCGAAGAACCGCGCGGTGACGCTATGTGTACGCTATTTCAACGCTCATCGAGGGCAGCCTCTCTCGCACTATTTGTATATAAATCATATTCTTTTGAGCATATATATATATATATATATATATATATCACGTCTTGAAAGAAAAAGAAAAAACGTACAGTCTTCCTTCCCTTCTGATATCAATATACAGTATATACGATTTTTCTGTCCTTTCTGCTTTTATTGTTAAATGCTTGATAAATTGCGACACGTATAAAAAACGCGCTCTTTCCTTGAAAAAATGCGGCGTAATTCGCAAAACAAATTCGCGCGAGTATAAAAACTGAAAAATCACGAGCGTCACGGTTTTTTCAGTAGAATTCGACGTGTTTAGCCGGCGCTATATATATATATATATATATATATATATATATATATATATATATATATATATATATTTATAATGTTCCTTTCGCACCGTCAAGGTGTTAACACTGCGACGTTATGTGAATCTTGTTTGGAAAACGACAAAGCCGCCACGCGCTACTGATTGCTGATTGGCTTTTTGGCACTCGCTCTCGCGCGTGCGCGGCAGCTCTTCGTTACCTTTACTCCTTTTTTTATCATTTTCGCACGCAGGTTCTCACGATTGCCTGTAATCGGAGCTGGATATTTTCAAAATGACACGTGATGGATCGCGTTTTTTCTTGCCCGCGACGTTTTGTATGTATTATTGCAACCGAGTCTATACAACGAGATATAATAGAAATTTAGCGAATATATAAAAATTCTCTTCTATAATTATACATATACGCCCTATTCATTAAATATAATACATGTATATGTATACGATATAAATATATACGAAAAACATTCGTTCACAACGAATTGAAAACGGAGAATTCAGCTAGGAGACGCACAGTACTTTTTTACCTTATATACTTTTTCGCACAATCGTATAGACAAATCGCTTCAATATTGCTTCATTTATCAGGTAAGTCTTATTACTTAATGTCTAGACATATCCACTATTCACGAATTGTTTTAATACATCTCGAAATTTGTAATCGTCCCTCATGTAATTTTTCTGTACGCTCTTCCGCCCTATTATAAATATATTATATATACGATTCAATGCCCAAAGTCGGAATAGTCTTATTGTTTACTGGCCGGAAGCAATAGTTTATAGCGAATTAATGTATGCGGGGTTTTGGAAAACAGCCGTTGCTATATGACAATACAAAATCTATAAAAAGGGAATTTATAATCTCAAATCACGTCATTGCTATATACGTATCTGCAGTTGAAGATGGAATGTATATATAGAATTCGGCAACGCGCGTTTCGCAATAATATTCGTGCGCCTTTGATATCAATTTCTCACTTGATTTCTTCTCAAAGCGTAACGTGTATAATAATACTTTCGTATATATATATATATATATATATATATATATATATATATATATATATATATATTTCTTCTGCGAATCAAGACCAAGATGAAGAGGAAACAATCATATTATAAATTGAATATAGGATACGATAAAAAAAATGACAGCGGATGTAAAATAAGGTAGTATGTATAATATAATAAGCAAATAATGGTGATCGGTGCGAGACGAAATAAAAAAGCATGATTGGATTTAGGTTCGAGAAATAAAATATATTTAAAAAAACAAAATTGAACGCACATAAAATAATACGGTTTGTATGGATATACTTTCTATAGCAATCGTAGAGTATATATATATATATATATATATATATATATATATATATATATAAGCGCTTCTTGGCGAATACGCACACACACACACACACTATCTCACAGATTATATATATATATATATATATATATACATATATACACATATATATAAATATATATATATATATATTTATACACACTTTTAAACAGCTCTCGCCCTCTTAAACCAGCGTCATTATACAGGAACAGAAACCACGTGACGTTAAATAATTAGTGTTACATATACATATTACATATCGCCGCTGCGCCTCGCATAATATTACAATCTGTCGTTTCATCATTTATTTTTCTTCTGTTCTCACTTCTCCTCTTCTTCGAGTACTTATGGCACAAGTGAATAGAAAAAGGGAAGTACAATAACTATTCGTGCGCTCGACACGGATTATCGTCAGGGGTCGATTACCATGACACGTATTATTATTGTCGTGTGGAAAATTCTGTCTCTCGGAAAAGGAAGCTGGAGCGATTTCGAGCAACGGACCTGCAGCTCTCAACGACGTGCGTTCACGAACTCGCCGCGATTGTCACAACTATATATATATATATATATATATATATATATATATACATATACATGAAGTATAAAAAAGAGGACTCGAAATCGCGGCAGGCTCACCCGCGAAAGAGTGAAAGGAAAGTTCCTCGAAATCGCTCGCTGTGTTGCTACTATGGCTCTGTGCGCACGCGATTAAAGAATTTCTGGCGAGAAGTTATTTACTCAATGTATTTGCTATATATATAGGGAATGCCCATTTCGCTGAAAAGATCGCCGCCCATTTCTCGCGATCCCTTTGTTTCTCTCGAGCTGCCCCGATGCGCCAACTCGAAAGGAATGCCCAATGAATGATTCGCAATGATGCCTATAAAATAACCTTACACGTGTCGATCGTACAAATGATAAGAAAGAATCATAAAAAATGTCTTTATGCCTAACAATGATATGCGGAGAGTAGAAATATGCTAGTAGTATATGCTGTATATATGTATATATATATATATATATATATATATATATATATATATATATATATATATATATATATATATATATATATATATATATATATGTGTCGTCTCGCTCTGCTCATATTCGTACGTCTCCCAATGCCCTTACTTGCTTTTTTTCAACTTATTATATAACTCCTATTTTATAAAAAAACTGAGTATATGCGGTAATACTGCCTGATATGTTCACTATAATAATCACGTTGACCTACAATCTTCACTCTTCCTATTCTTTATTCCCTTTCAGTCGCTTTCTATGGATTCGTAAAAATGTTTCTACACTGCTCTCTATGAGTCTATTATGTCTTTTTTCTATCTTCATTGTGACAGATTAACGTCTGCTACTTTTGCATGCGCGTCGGGCAAAACGATATATATATATATATTTATAAAGGTCTTGCATACCGATTTATTGAAACGAAAGCTGTCACGTGCGCTCGGATCGACGCTAACGAATTTTGATTCGACTGAAAAGATTCAGAAAGTTAAATAAAGACTGAGACCGACCCGGATACAATTATCGTCATTACTATTATTATTATTATTATTATTATTATTATTATTATTAGTAGTAGTAGTAGTATTATTATTGCATTGGTTTTTCCATTCGTGTTAGCTTTCGCCTTCCTTTCATCCGTTGTTTTATGATTCCTGAACTCGTGAGGTAGTCTGTTCTGGGTGCGTTTATTACTTTTTTCTTCTTCTTCTTCTTCTATATTATATACGTGTACACGCAGAAAAATGGCAAAAAGCTTTATAATTCGTTATCTTTTAATACAATAAAAAAATTAAATTCAGTGTACGCGTTTCACTTCGTCTTCCTCATTCATTTATATATGTACAACGATATATATATATATATATATATATATATATATATATATATATATACACGACATACCTTGATTCATCGGAATAATTGAATCCATCAATAATAATAATAAGAGCTAGATTTAACTTTAAAGACCTTACGAAAAGATAAACCATTATCCGCATCTAGTGGACCGGCCGATTATCAGGATGCGATCTAATTATAAGTCAAGCCGATCTTTTTTCATCAGATTGATACTACAACATATACGAACAAATTTAAAGAAACGAACAAAGAATTATAATGCTTATAAATATTGCTTATAACAAATGAATATTACGTAAAGAATAGTAAACAGGGAGGAGGAAACAACGCTCGAACATTAACAAGTAAGCTAAAAACTTATGAACACTTGATAGATAGAACGACCGATAATTATACAACGATCAACAGAAACAATTACGAAAAAGTTTTTCGTTACCTTGAAGTCAACGCTATTCTCTCTATCTCTTATTTTGTTACCAAAATTGTAAATGAGTTCGCAGCGTTTCTCAATTAAAAAAGGCATTTTATAAAAAAAAAAATATTCTCCGCCAACAATCTCTTGAATATAAAAATAATAATTGCGTCAGCAATGATAATATATGAACAGTTAGTTGTATTGGAAGCAAAAATAATTATTTCAACAATATAGACTTTAAAAAGGTGCTAAATTACTTTTCTCCAGTTCAATAAACGCCACGATTCCACAATAGGTTAATAGCCGTCTCAATTCTGCGCGCTTAAAATCGGAGATACAAAGCGAGAAAAAATAAAAGAGGAGACAAATTTAGCATTATATCATTAAACTTTTTCTCTGGAATGTTTAGGAATGTAGCATTTTTTGAGCTTTGATCGACATATTTCTCTTTTTATCACAAACGTCTACTCCTTCCTGGCTTTTTTCGTGACAGTACTATATATAGCTAGCTCTCGCTACGGGACTTTGTACAATTTAATTTTAACGATCGATTCGTCGATCAACGGTGGATACTATATAACTTTTCACACACCGAATGTATATAATTAAGACTGTTCGAATAAATTGCCAGACGACACAATTTCACTCTTACATTCCGATGCAATCTACACGCACGCGTACGGAGTACGCAATTATTAGATTTCAGACTGACAACTAGACTAAAATTTAGTTTAATTTCTTTTTTTCGCACAATTCTTGCCCATGCGTGTGCCCAGCTGTCGCCAAGTTAACCTTTTGAAAATATAAACTGAGGGATATTGAGGGAGAGTAGGTTTTAAAGTTAACAGGTTAGGTTGCAAATTTGGAGAAATAAAAATTGTGATTTTACAAGCGAAAAATTAATTTTAAAACGATATTTATTTTTATTTTACAAAATTCGGTCGAACAATGGTTGAACTGGCTAGTTTTTTTTCGAATTGGCTCTCGAGGTATTCATTACCCTGATTGTATGCGTGCATTATATTTAAAAAAAGTTACTTTGGCGATTTGACTGTCTCTTCTGTAGTCGATAGTTTAACAATTACAATTATCATTACCATCTTCATCATCTTCATCATATATATATATATATATATATATATATATATATATATATATATATATATATATTTATATCTATATTTATAAGTACTTCTATCATATGTTTAACGTATTTTGTACAATTCATAAGCTTCAAAGTTTTTATCTGTGTATAATTTTTATTTTTTTGTTTTTGCCTCTTTCATATAGCTTATAATCTTATTTCATCTTTGGCACGCACTTTCGCGCCTGTCTCCTGCGTAAGACTCGGTCCACCGAGTCGAGCGAGCGCTGATATGGTTATAAACGCAAAATAATAAAGAGTGAGTTCGTTCAAGCCTCCGATCGAGTCCGCGCACCGCGCATCGGACAGCGTGTAAAAGCGCACTCGTTGAGTGAGCCAACAGCCGCGGGAAATCATGTATGAAGTTCCCTTAATAGAGTGCCGAGCACCGCAAATAAATAATATTTTCGTATATTTTTTCGCGTGTATATCTATATACGCGTGTATAAGTGTGTGCGCGTGAATGCGCGCGAGTGTCTGCGAGAATGTAGGTATATATAATACAATTTAGAGTGTCCGCTTTTCTTAAGCAAAAATTACCCTCTGTATCTCGCTCATCTCGGTCCGTCATCTCTCGAGCCCTCACGCCCTCAAGTGGACCTTGTGATGGTTGTTGGACTTTTTCTTGTGCGTTTCGAGGTGCTTCATCATGTGGTCCTTGCGTATGAAGCCCTTGCCACAATTATCACAGGCGTACGGCTTTTCGCCGGTGTGGAGGCACATGTGCCGTCTGAGGTCGGTCTTGTGGTTGAACTGCTTCGGGCAGATCTCGCACTTGTAGGGCTTGTCGCCGGCGTGCTTCTGCAGGTGCTCGGCGTGCAGGTACTCGTGGGGAAAGCGTTTGCCGCACATGTTGCACTTAAAGGGCTTGTCGCCCGAGTGGAAGCTCTTGTTATGCTGGGTCAGGTAGCAAGCCTTGTTGAACACCTTGTCGCACTCTATGCACTTGTGCAACCCGTTCTCCGATATGTAGTGCGAGCCAGTGGTGTTTGTGCTGGTTACCTGGTGCTCCTTCGTCACGACCTTGCGACTGCCCCGTCCCTTGCCGCCCTTAGCCTTATTCACTATGTTGGGATTCAGTTCCTCCTTGGGCGTCAGTTGTGGCAGGTTATTGTTTGTCTCTTGTTGCTGCTGCTGTTGCGGTTGCTGCTGTTCTTGCTGTTGCTGTTGCTGATGCCGTTGGAGTTCCGAATACGAGTTTACAATGATGGACCCATCGGTGATGGTCTGCATTATCTCGATGCCGCTAAGGCCCTCGTATTGGGGCGGGGAGCCCCTGGTGTATATGTTGTAGCTCGAGACCGGTGACTCGAACGATCTTTCTTGTTGAGGAGGTATATTCTCCTCGGGACTACTAAGCCCCCCCACGTTAACGGCCTGCATTTGGCTCTGACCTACTATGAACCCGTTGGCGTCGCTGCCGAACTGCGTGAAGCCCGACAACAATTTCTGCTGGTGCTGCTGCTGCTGCTGGTGGTTGCTGAAGGTGCCAAAACTGGGCAGCATATCCTGGTGCTGTTGTTGTTGCTGCTGCTGTTGGTGCGGAGTCGTCGAC
This sequence comes from Muscidifurax raptorellus, assembly GCA_020010945.3. Classification (NCBI taxonomy): domain Eukaryota; kingdom Metazoa; phylum Arthropoda; class Insecta; order Hymenoptera; family Pteromalidae; genus Muscidifurax; species Muscidifurax raptorellus. Next base: position 29,904,382 of record CM052077.1, on the reverse strand, counting down.
ATGGTGAGCATGTCGGGGTTACCAGTAGTTGTTAGCTGGTTGGTAATAGACTCCAGCAGGCCCGGGATGCTGGTAATAGTTGTAACGTGGGGGGGCAAGGCGTTTGGGTACGGCTGATGAGGCATCGTAGAACCCCCCATCATGGGGCCCGGTGGTGGCGGCGAAGCCATCGCCGATGGGACCACCCCCGCCATTGTGGGCGAAGGCGAGTTCATGTGGTGCTGATGCGAGGCCATTGGCGAAGGCGAATTCATGTGGCCCGGGTGTTGCTGCATGGGAGATATGGGCGAATTCATGGGATGGTGCACCGATCCCGCGATTTGCGAGGGCGAACCCACTGGCAGGTTGTGGACCTGCTGCTGCTGCTGCTGCTGCTTGTGATGCGGCTGTTGCTGCTGCTGACCTAGCTGGGGGGATGGCGAACCCATTTGCTGATGATGGTGCTGGTGGTGCGGCTGAACCTGGGCCATTGGGGAGACCACCGGGGAACCGAGGTACATTAGATTGGAGGCCAGCATGGCCGTTGAAGACTGGTGGTGCGGATGCTGGTGGTGGTGGTGCTGCTGTTGGTGGAGGTGCTGGTGGTGCTGTTGTTCCAGGACCTTCTGGCCTAACACTGCCTGGACCGCCGTAGCCTCGCTGCTGTTGCTCGAACTGCTGTTGTTGCTGCTGAAGATGGCCGTGTTGGCGGTGCTGTTGATGGTGGTGGGCGTGTGGAGCAGGCCCCTCGTTGCCTCGCCCGAGGGACCTGCCATCAAGTTTGGGGGACTGCTTGATGAGGAAAGTTCTGGTGAGTTGCGGCTGGCCGCGGCGCCGGCCCCTCTGGAATGATTATCCCGACCAGGATGGTGGTGCGCACTGATAGGCATGTTCGCCGGATCAGGCTGGTTACTCTGCTTGACAGCGTTTTTATGGAGCGTCGTGTTGTAGTGCCTCTTTAGATGGCCCGAGCTGGTGAACCACTTGTTGCATGCCGTGCAGTTGTAGGTCTTTGGCCTGCGCGCTTCGTTGCTCTTCCAGGACTGGTTACCGATCGGCGGCGGTTTCGGATTCTGCTGCATGAGGCCGGTGGGCATTGGATGCCCGGGGATTGGTTGCGTGCTCGTGATTATCGGCGAACCCGGGTGACGTGGCGGCTCGACCGGCGGCATGTGCTGCTGCGATTGCGGCGGCGCCTGACCGCGCATAAACTGGTTCTGCTGCTCTTGAATGGGTGAGACGCTGTCCATGGGGCCCATCGGCGAAAGGCCAGGATGGTATTCGTGGGACTGCGACGCGGGCGGTGGCCAACTCAACATCGAGCTTACCGAGTGCGTGGCGCTGCGCTGCTGCTGCATCACCTGATGCTGCATCTGCATGTGCATCTCCTGCTGGTGCTGGAGCCTCATGAATTCCTCTTCATATCTGTTGCGAGAAAGCAAAGCCAAGCGAGAAACAAAATGTAATAATTGAAACAAAAGTCGCTATAGAAAAAAAAAGAAAATAGTATGCGAACCTGTGCGTTTGAACTTTATGAGAATCAAGATCGAGAATCTCGGCCTGTTCCTCGGGCTCCTGCTTAGGCTCGGTCTTAATGACGCTGCTAGGAAAATCATATCCACCGGTCTGCTGGGGGTGCTGATTAGGCTGTCCGTGCGGTGGTGAAGCGTGCATCTGTGGCTGTTGCGTCTGCGCCTGGCTCTGTTGCGATTGCGTAACCTGCTGCTGCGGGCTGCCGGCTGCCAACTGTTGATACTGCGGTGGCGGTGGTGGCTGCGACTGAGTCGATTGCGGCGGCGGCGCGTAAGTAGCCGGCGAACCGGGATGGCTCGAGCGCACGTGCTCCGCCAGCTGGCTGGCATCCTCGTACACGGCGCCGCACTTGTCGCATTGCAGCGGGCTCCTCGGACTCGTTGAGCTGACCGAGTTGACGTGCTCGACCGGCGCCGATGAGGTGAAATGCTGCGTATGCTGATAGGGATGGTACCTAGCGTAGCTCGCCGCACCTCGCTGCGAGGGGTCTACCTCGTCAGGCCGGTCTGGCGAGTAATGGCGTTGTTGTTGTTGCTGCTGCTGCTGCTGCTGGGGCGGCAGGATGTACGGTGACTCATTATGCATAAAGTATTGCGTGTCGCTAAACATTGGCGTGCTGAAGTGGTGGTTGAATTGCTGTTGTTCTTGGTGGAGGTGGTGCTGCTGCTGCAATCTGACGGCACTGGAGACCGGGCCCTCGGAGGATGGCCTCGAGGTGGACTCGCTCGAGTCTGCGGGCGCTGTGATGCTTTCACACTTGGCGATCGGAGCGCTCTGCACGTGCTGTAAAGGCGGGCCAGCAGCCGGGCCACTGTTGTGGTTACCGGCCTTGCTGTTGTTGTTGTTGCTCTCTTCCTGGCTGGTCTGACTGGCCCACTGGCTCATAAGGTTCTCCTGGTGATGGTAGCGCAAGTGCACTTCGAGACTGCTGCTACTGTCAAAGTTCATACCGCAGTCTTTGCAATGCAGCAAGGACTTGTCGCTCGACGCACTACCGACGACTCCACTCGCATACTGCTGCTGTTGCTGTTGTTGTTGTTGCTGCTGCTGCTGCTGCTGCTGCTGCTGCTGCTGCTGTTCGACGATGCTCGTCATCTCACTCATAATAAAAATGTCTCTCTTGCACGATTCTCCGCGCGAGAATTGTCCACTTACTTATGTAATCTATTAATATAAATCACTCGCGCACACAATCACAGGCTGACGCACGACGGCCGTTATTCAACCGAAAACGAATAAAGAAACAGAAAAAAAAATAAACAAGGAGCTACAGCGCGTTCTACATTTATCATGAACGATCGGCCAAGCTGCTCAGAGTCCAAGACGCGTGCCGCGCCGATATACTGGTGCACCGGTTGGACGACGAATCGCTGCGTTCAATCGGCATCGTTCGTTTTATCTATGGTCTTTGTCTCGGGAATTTTGACGAATCAAAGGAACGGCCGAAAAAAAGAAGACAAAGAGCCGAGACCGACGAATCACATGTTAGCGCGGCCTGTTCTCCACATCGGCTGGAACGATAAGTACCTTTGCGTGTGCTGCTGAAGCGTGGCCGAAGAGGGCCTCGCAGAAATCGTAGTCTGGTCGACGATGCGTTTGCTTTTTTGATGTGCACGTGCGTGCATGTGTGTGTGAGTGTCACAAACAACAATCGATAATGTCGCGGTGCTGCGCGTTGCTCATTGGCTCGATCACGCCCGGCGACGCTTGTGTCCTTTCATTGACTGCGTCGGCAACGCGTTGGCAATTCGCACAGGTTGCCGTAGCCGAGGTAAACACACACGTCTTCTCTGCTCCGATTCACTCGTTCACCGGCAGCGCGGGCGGCGACAACTTTCCGTTCACTATATATATATATATATATATATATATATATATATGTATGTATATATATATATATATATGCAGCGCGCCTCGAGAGACCCGCCACGCAGAACTGACGGCACTGTTCTGTCCGTTGGAATTCCGGCGCTCCGGCTTCGAGTCCTCGAGCGCTCTCTATCTCTCTCTTACTGCCGGTCGGTTCGCCCAAGGAGATGCTAGCCGACCAAAGCAGTGTCAGAGTAGAGCAGCGGCAGCGGTGCCCCCTCCCCTCAAACGGAGCTTTGGGGCCACCCCTCCTCGACCCCTCCTTCTCCAAAGCAGGTTTCCTTCACTCCTCCCCTCGTTCGGTTTCACTCTCTCCTACGGGGCATGCAGCATGATCCCCCACTCCGTCTCTATCTCTCTCTTGCTCTCGCACCCCACCATGTGGTCGTCTCGAGACGCCTCGAGGTTAGCAGCTCGAGAGGCAGCCAACCAAATTTCAGAAGTTCGCCTCTCTCGCTCTCTCTACAGAGCGCCCCCCTCCCTCATGCTCTTTCCTTCTTTCTCGCTCGCTAGTCTTCGTACAGTCGTCTCTTTCATGATTCTTCTGCTTATCTGAATTTTTCTCCCTCCCGTCTTTACTCTCTCTCTCTCCCTCTCTCTCACTCTCTCTCTCTCTCACACACACACTTGCTCTCGCACACCCTAACCTATCTCCTTCTTTTTTATCCCGCTCTCCCTTCCCGACTATCGCTCGGTCTCTCTCTCTAGCCGCTCTGTACGCAGACCCACGAATTTCTCGCTCCTCGAAGGACGAGGAAGAGGAGGAGGTGAGCAGAGCTAGAGAGAGTCCTGCTGGACGCTGTGTCTATCGCACCCCCCCCCCCCCCCCCCCCTCGCCTTTCTCACTCAGTCGGACGAGCCTGCCCTTATCTCTTCGTCAAGTCTTTCCACCCCCACCTGACAGAACCAAAGAGTGTGTAAGAGAGAAAGAGATAGAATTTCTCTTGCCTCCTCTCTTGCGCTTTGCTGAGCCGGTGAGCGAGCAAGCGAGCGCGCGCGCATGCCAAAGCTATATCCTTGAGAGAGCACTGTACTGGAATAGCCGATAGCGTGATACTCAACATGAATTACGCCAAAAAGGGACATGTGCCTCGTTCTTCCCTTCTTTGCAAAAAAGGCCGATACAGCTCGCTACGATTCAGGTGTAATTTCAACCCCTTATTGTCTGCATATTATATGTTAACAGTTTCTATATACCTATAGCGATTATAAAATCTTGCAATCCATTCTGAATCGTTTCTCGGAAATCAAAAGAATAGTAAATTGATTTTAAGACAAGACTTATACACACCAATATTTTCGTGCTTTTTTTTTAATTATATTTTCGTTGTGGAATCACTTTTTACGAGATATAAATGAAATATCCTAAAATTTGCATCAACTCAAAGATTGATTGATAACTCAAAGATATGGGTATATGCAGAAATCCATAAAAAAACATTCAATTTGTTTATGGATTTCAATATTTCGTAAGTTTCCCCATTTCAGTCGCAAACAACTTTTGACCTAAGCCGCCAATTTTGGTGATTGTTTTCAAATGCAAGCTCTATTCCCGTACATTCATCCTACAAGTATAGATATTCCGATTGTGGACTCGAACAAGAAATATATTGTTGAACAAAGGGTTTTTTTAGGAACAAATAATTTTTTTAACGTCGCAAGCTCTCTAATTGAATGTCTTTTTATGGATTACTTTAAATGTACAAATCCACAGCCAAGTGGAAACTCCTCAGGCTCTGAATGAGCAAATCCTATTTTAAGATAAACGTTTCGATATTACTAGATTTAAAGTAAAGAAAAGGGGCTTCAATTCGCGTGCTGAATGGTCAAAAACGACCGCAACTAAATATGCGTTTTCCGTTCGAAAGCCGACGATTTTTTATTTTTTAAAACTTCTTATAACTTTTTATACGATGAAATATTCTATAAATCTAGTTTAAAAGTTTTTGGCAATAAAAAATATTTGAGAATTAGTGCAACACTGGTCTATTTAAATAATCATATTTTTATCGGAATAAGTTCTGTTTAATGGTTATATAAATTAAATAGGACCGCAGGTCGATGGGAAAATCAAATGCAATATATAATAATATGTTTTCACTACCTAATGATTTTTTGTGTAGACAATACAATTTCATTAGGAATGCAGATTATTTTTGGTCGTGCATCATATTGAATTGTTCGCATTGATCTATCGTTTCGTTTTAGAAATTTATCAAATTATATAATTTTCATGAAAGAAATTAAAACCTCAATATTTTAAATACGACAGAGTCCTCATATCCTCACAAAACCATGTATTTGCTCAAAAAATTCTAAGCTTTAGTTAGCGAGTTATAAGGTTTAATCAAAATAATAGATTTTATTTAATAATTTTTAGTTAGAGTTTACAAAAAATAACAATGTTTCGGGGACAAACAAAATCTATTGCTACAATTTTTCTTAAATTTTATCCTATGTCAGATAAAACGCACTTAGTAAAGCAGAAACACATGGTTTTTAGCTCGGTTTTTAGCTTGCACTTTTACCGATATTTCAGTGGATTCTCCCCTTTTAGGTAAGTTTAATTTGGTCTATAACATCTACAGGAGATGCGAAAATTACGAAATTTACGGCTAAACCTTCTTCATCGTGAATACAAAGAAGCGTATGTAATAAATACGCTGTACTAGGGGCTTGTCGTTATTTGTATAACCTTCAGCATGTTTAGCTGCTTATCGCAAGTAGCCGGCGATTCGCGAGTCTTGCGCCGAGTACACGAAAGTGCGAGAGCGTAGGCAAGTCGGGTGTTGGGAGAAAGGCAGCAAATTTGACAAAGGTGCCTTGTCAACATGCGTATGTATATCTATAGATGTATACTGAATAGAGCAGCGCCTGTGAGGCGTATCGATCGTCGAAAAGTTACGCGAACGAACGAGAGAACACGCAGAGATTGCAAAATTTGTTGTACTTTCTCTGTTTGACTTTTTTTCGAAATAACGTGGAGCAAAAAAGCGTGTATACTTTCTCCAATGAATAATTGCTCAATTGTATATATTTTGAGAAAGCAAATAAATGTGTAATTTCGCGAATTTCTTCCTACAATGTTCTGAAACGCATCAGATAGATAAAGGTTTAAATATTTATATAGATAAAGAATAAATATTATTAAATTGAAAAATCTTGAAAAAATATTTAAAAAGGCAAAATAAATTAAGAAGTGATCATTTTTAATTGAAAAAAATAACAATTGATAAGTATCGATATAAGCATTCGACTCACCAAAGTTTAAATAGGTCGCTGCATGATAAAAATGTTGTTTTACTGAGCCTACAAACCGGAACTAATAAATTACAATGACTGTAGCTATATGTACATCACGATTTGAGTCCCGTTGGGCCGATGTTCGACAGCTCGTATAACGATAACACTTACGGGTAATCTTATGAGGTCATAGACTCGCCATGTCAAATGCGCGCATCGTGATGGAAAATCAGCCCATCTCGGCACTAATAAACAATATGTGCGGAAACTTTTACTGCACCATCGCAGAACATAAAAAAAGAAAGAAAGCAAAGCCAAGCGTTCGTCGTCTCTTTTCCACCTTGCCACCTTTTCACAATGATTTAGTAAAAAAAGCACGCGAGTACTTTTTCTGCTTTATTCGACCGTTCGTGCTTCGAACATTATTTGGCTTGTGAAAAATGTGGGTAACCTTATACGTTTCTTTAATTTTTTTTATAAAACTCTATCTCTATACACGTCTTCTCATGCTTTTCCGTATATTTTATACATATACTAAAAACGGCGTTTCTCCTAACATGCCGCAATCGGTATGGACTTTTTTTAATGATTTAATTTCATCTATAAACATATAATATTTTGAATAACGCGTTGATTTGCAATTATAATTATTTCGCATTATTCAGTATACATTATGCGCTATCCTTTAACCTAGAGTCGCGACATTTCGGGGTTCATTAAATTCAAAATACAGCCTAAAACTCGTTAGGTATTATAAGAACGATCATGGGAATTACGTACACCCTATATCTACGTTTGTAGGGTGAGTTAATATAAAAATCGAATCGAAAAACTGCGCGGAGAGAGCTGCGAACGGACAATAATTTCCATACTAAAGTTATCTTAGAGCATCCCCCTACGTCCGAGCGAGCGCGCGAACTACGTGTCGAATTTGGATAACGCTAACTTGGCAAAGGGAGTGTGCGCCGTCGGGGGTGGCATCAGTATAAAAGCAGCGGCGGATTCCCCTTTGCTGCTTACTCGCCGTCGTCCTCGACGACTTAAGTATATATATACAATGTATGATGCCCATTTTGCTAATCCGCAGCTCTGCTCTCGAATAAAAAAAAATTATATATACTTTTAAGTTTGAACAAGCGTTACGAATTTTCGGCAAAAAATAAAGCAAGCGTTTTGAAGTCACATAGACAAGAAGGAACGGACGAGAAGAGAATGTGTGCTATACATCCATAAAAACACACACACACACACACACAAATAAATATATATATATCGCACTGGCAAAATTCGCACTTTTAGGGATCAAAAAGATTTCGGAGAAGCTACAGAAGCGAGGGACAGCTAAATCTCTCGAGCAAACCCTAATATCCCCCTGATTCGCCGCTGAAGCTTCCAGGCATGCATTTATATGTGTGTGTTGGTGCGCGCGCGGTGACCGTGATTTTTCCTATAAGACAACGCGAATAAGAAATGCGTGCGGTAGTTACGGCCAACAAGACTATATGCGCACGCACGGAATACTGCAGCACACGCGTATCAGAATGCGAAGCTTTGGTCTTTTATTCGATGGTATATTGTTTCAATTTCCGAGGGCTGGTATGTTCTTTTGTAAAATTGATATTTTCGAATAATAACTGTTTTTTGTGAATATATATATATATATATATATATATATATATATATATATATATATATATATATTATACCGTCGGTTATAATATATATATATATATATATATATATATATATACATACAGCTCAGATTCTTGCCGCGAAGACTAACGCAGCTCGGACTTTTTACACACCATTCTGGATGACATCATCATATAAAAACTAATCAAATTCATACATATAAAATGTATATAATAAGATTAGCAAGTAACGGCATTGTGGGTGCAAACAGTTTTCAATTATACCAAGTTTTTGTAATATATTAGTTTTTGCGGAAAAAGGAAGTGAACTGTGTTAGTCTTCGCGACAAGAATCTGAACTGCTTTATTCTTCGCGGCGAGAATGAACTGTCTTACTCTACAATGGTAATCTGAGCTGAGTTAGTCTTTGTAGGGACGGACGATATAACCAATGAAGTATTTGCATATGCAGATATATTCGTCTTACAACGCGCGCGCGCTCGTATATATCTGAGAATGAAAAAAGGCCGAAAAAAACGATAATAGCGAGTAGGGAGCAAAAGCAGACGAGCGAGAGAACAAGAGGAAAGAGCTACGTGGATTTCCTTAATAAAATGGGGCGCAAACGCCGAGCCAGCGAATATCGCGCTGATAGCGACGGCAGCGGCTTCGTTCGGTCAGCTTTCCATTTCTCTCTCTCTCTCTCTCTCTCTCTTTCTCTCTCTCTCTCTCTCTCTCATTCTTTCTCTCTTTCTATCTGTGTGTTACTGCGCGGGTGTTTGCTAGTAGGTCCAGCATCATGCGGGGAAGCAGCAACTGCTGTCCGAGGGGTCGAGAGAAAATCCAAAGAGAGAGAGAGAGAGAGAGAGAGAGAGAGAGAGAGAGAGAGAGAGAGAGAGAGAGAGAGAGACGAGCTAGGGAAGTCGCGATGGGGACGGCAAGGGGAGAGACGTTGCTTAGGTTGATTCAATCTGACACGAGGCGTTCGCTCACCCCCTTTTCTTCCTCTCTCTATCTCTCTCTCTCTCACTCTCTCGTTGGCTTCCCATAGCCTCGCCACTGGCTACTCCTTGTCCTATACTGCGCTCGCATCTCTCTGACTTTACTCGGATTTCCGCGCTTCCTCCGCTCAGCCTTCTCTCTCTCTCTCTCTCTCTCTCTCTCTCTCTCTCTCTCTCTCTCTCTCTCTCGCTTTCGCTCTCGCTCTCGCTCTGGCTCTCTCTCTCGCTCTCTCTCTCGCGCGCGCGCTCTCTATCCCTCTCTCTCTCTCGCTCTCTCTTTCGCTCTCTCTCCCTCTCTCTCTCTTTCTCTGGCACCGAGCCATCGCGCAAAATTCTCGCGTCTCGTCCCGGCAATTTTCCTAGTCCCGCTCGTCTACGAAAATTCTAATGTCCAACTCGATATTGCTTATGGCGCTGTGCATTGTTTGCCCTGACTTTTGCTTTTTTTTCTCTACGCTCCTATACAATTTTCCAGATTTGTTTGCCAAGTGCGACGAATAGAGCTCCTTGTTTCACGTACATTGTGATGAAATGTATGAAACAAAACTTGGGATTCTTTGCTATTATGACTTCACGAAGACCCGTAGGTTAGTAAGCATTTTTTGCTAAAAACATGGATACTTTTTTTCGTAGAATTTCTGAATTTTGCAAAAAAATATTTTTAATGTCATATATATATGCTTTAACTGACCTACCTGCAATGCAAATTTTAGAATGTAGATATTTGAAAGTTTGATCCGGAGTTTGACAACCAAAAAATTCATGGAGATGGCTAATGTTATTTACATACATACCATGTTTATTATATTAATTCATACAGTGTTCACAGTTTATTACAATTTTTTTACATGATTAAAAATGTATATATGAAAAAATTGCTCCCTGGCCAGGAAACGAACCAGCATCCTTCGGATCCAATGGCGGTGACTGTTGACGCACCAACAGTACGGTTGGCAAATTAAGTAATTTTTGAAAATATATAATACTTATGTATTCACCGTCTATATGAGCTGTAAATTCAAAATTTCATCACCTTATTTGATTAATACAATTTTTTTTAACTCAGTTTAAATTGTTACTGCTACTATTAATACAAAATTTGTTTTTTTCTATAATGTCTCTTAGTAAATTGTATACCGTCAATAGTGTACATAAAAAGTTGCATAAACCAAGCAAATTGATAAGTGACCTACAAAAGGCACATTAGTATTGTAACAAAGTCGAGCTAGTTAAATTAACCAAGTGCTTAGTTATTATGACCAATTCTCGGTTAACCAAGTTGCACTTGGTTACCATGACCTACCATTTTTTCCGTGTAGCAGTTAATTTTGTACAGAAATTCAACATTTTAATCGATTTTTAGCTCAGCCCGGAATCAAATTCACGAAAAATACTAAGAATACTTTTTCCATAAACTTCTCCATAGAATTTTTCTATATTTTTTTCAAGCTCATATTGAGACATTGAAAATATGATGCATTTTTTTAGGTTATTAAATGGACGAGACCCATTCTGGAAGTTATATAGGTAGTTTCGTACTCAATAAAGCCATCTCCAAAAGTTTTTTGGTTATCGAACTCTGGATCAAACGTTCAAATGTCTGTATTCTAAGATTTGCATTGCAGGTAGGTCAATTACGGCATGTATATATGGCATTAAAAATATTTATGAAAAATTCAGAAAATTGTACAAAAAACTATCACTATGCTTTTAGCAAAAAATACTTCGCTGAGAAGTTACAAATTGACTAAAATGCGAAAAAATGCATATAGTGCTTTTATGACTAACTTTGACCATCAGTAGCTCAAAGAATATTGATAAAAAAAATCTGAAAAAATTCAAGGATCTTCTTGGAAATCTATAGAACTTATTGTGTACATATATATATATATATATATATATAGAGAGAGAGAGAGCCGCGGTTAATAGGCCATGAGCAAAATGAGACGAGCTCGAAGCCACGAACTAAAACTAAAAGAGAGAGAGAGAGAGAGAGAGAGAGAGAGAGAGAGAGAGAGAGAGAGAGAGAGAGAAATGAGATGACGATCTGCAGAAATAGAGAGAAGCGAGAGAAAGAGAGAGAGAGGGGGAGGTGATTTGCCTTGACCTTGAAAGAGAGCGGTTCCCCTTTTGTTTGCTGCTACGTTTGGCACAATTAAACTTCTCTCTCTCTCTCTCTCGCTCTCTTCTTTCTTTCGTCTTTTTGATTCTCTCTTTATCAATCTCTACTTTCCTCTCCTTTTTTAACAGTGCGTTACATTCCTCTCTGGTACTCTCGCCTCTCTGCCTCTCTGTTATTCTGTATGTGCTTTTTTCTTTTATACTCACACGTAGCGCGTTCTTTTCCATTTGCAGGTACTGTCGTCGCGCTTTATACGCTGGTTTTCCACGAATCCAGCAACATATACTTGTTCGCTCTCGCGTATATATATTCTTTTTGTATATCGTAGCTTGCGCGCCTCGCTGCTTTAGTTGTTATTACGCGCCTATACTCACCTTTTTTTTATGTTTGCGAGCAGAGGCCTCTTTCAGCAACTGCGTGTGCAACACCGATTTTTTACGTTGTTTTCTGCGCTCGCTCAATCTTTTATTCTCTCCCTCTCGCTCGCGTCTCGACTCGCACATATATATACGTTCTTTTTCTCCATCAGTCTGTTTATTATTCTCTTCCCTTTAATCTTCCCTTCTTCTCGTTTGGCTTATCTGCTTCTCTTATTTTTCAAATCTTCAACCGTGGCCGCACGGACGAGATACTGAGCTCGCGGATTTTTATAATCGAGATCTCGCCTCTTAGCATAATAGAAACGCATCGATATATAAGGATTTCATGACTCGATAGCTATACGACTATGTTCCTAGAGTATAATTATAGGCTTCAGTCTCGAGTGTCATATATATATAGGTATACACGAGATCCTATCCAGCTTGTACTTTCTTTCAAGTGCTTTGAACATCTCAGTACATCGCTAATATATGTAAGTAATAGATTATTTTATAGGTAATGGGATAGCATAGCACCAAACGAGTGGGTTTCTAGATGTTTCGAATCAAATTATTTATACTCCACTATTAGAATTTAAATAGCCTACGGAGAATTTTGCATTCAAAATTTATTTAAAATCGAAAGAAATTGAGTAGATACTCTGCGACACAGCAGCAGAAAGCAAAATACTCGATCCGAGTTTGAGCATTCAGAATTGTCAACTTTTGAAAATGCGATGTGTGCTCCGTATTTTAATGATGCCTTGAAGATTATAAATTTCGTGCGTAGATGCAAATTATAGCTACCTCAACATATTATTAATCAAAAGCTTATATATTATAACTTATCTAAACATAAATAATATATACTAAATCAAAGTTAAAAAAAAAGAATCGGCGAGACGTAAAATTAAAACTAAAATAAATTTATTTTCAAACTTAATTATTTTGCTAAAATGATCAGTTTTTTTTATCAAAATACTGCTGTAATTAGAAAGATCTTGCTAAAATCTTTAAAATAGGGTACTCAGACATACATGTTAAAAGAGATTAAAACTAGAGCGCCACGAGCAGCCTCGCAGCTGCTGTGCGGCTTGCCACCTTGCGTCGTTTCGCTGATGCAACGCACGCAAAACCTGTGTACACCCTTTTTTGACTATTATAAACTTTCGGTTTATCCTTGTATTATTAACGGTTTTATCAATTTATTGGCATCAAAAATCTTTTTTTCGACTATACTTTCGGTAATAAGGTATTGAAAAAGTATGGTTGAAAGTTGTGTTTTTGCAATTCTACAACTTTTCCGTATAATTTTTTTTCATGTAAAGTGATTGTCTCTGAAGTTATGTGGTAAAAAGTTTGTTTTTTTCGATGTTAAAATTTGTTTTTTGGCCATTAACTCCAGTTGAAAGCATTTTCATAAATAAGCCTAAATGGAAAAAGAAGTATTTTTCAAAGATTTTTTTGTATAATGCTTGGATTCAAAGTTACAGCCCAAAAACAGTTTTTAGCGATTCTTGAAGATAGTCGCATTGTGGATATATCTTATAGGGATCAGGCTTATAATATGACCATTAGATAACTCTTATAAAGGGATTTCTTAAAAAAGTTTTGAGCCCGATTGACTAAAATCTCTAAGAGATAATCGCATTGCAACAAGAGTTTTCTTCAAAAATACACGTAAAAAGCAAACGGATTATGCCCGCATTTTTAAATGACGCAGAGTATCGGAATAAAATGAAAAAAGCTTTTTAGTTTTTGCGAGAGTTTTTACTTGTACTAAAATCTGAGCCTGATCGGTCAAAAATTGCACCAGATATCGCATTTTACAAATTTTTCGTGCCTATATCGTAGCTATATCAACAGAATCCGTAAAACACGAACATTGCTTATCCAATAAATTGACAAGACACAGTGTGTATATTATACACCCCGCATGTACTCTTACTGCCCATCGCGCCTTGATAGACGTCCAGCAATATATGTTATGCCCTAATAATTGCTAAACGTTGAATGCCGAGTTGCTGTATAGCCTTATATTTGTAAAGCTGCTGATAATTTACAAGCGCTTGTTCCGCGAAAGTAATTTGCGAAAGTAAAGTGCGGCCGGGCTCACAAATTAATCCATGAATCACCGCAATAAAGCAATCGATGCGGGAAACATCCGAGGCGGCTCGGTCTAACGGCTCTCCACTTGGCCATATAAATCAGCTTTGTCCTTTTCCGTATAAATGTACAGTATATACCTGAGGATTTCGCATAATGCCCGAGTACCCTCCCCGTCTCGACTGCTGCTATATACTTTTCACCCCCACTTTCTGTCTCTCTGTCGCCCGTACTCATACTTTGCTTCATATATATTGCTGTCATATCTGATGCCATATAAGAGACTGCAGCAGCTTCTTAGGCATTTTACAGCTATACTGTGCGCGCCGCGAGACGTCCCATGCGCGCTTAGATATATGGACGGCTCATTAATTTTCATTCGTATACTGCTCGGCGTTGACGATACAGCCTTGATTTTCTCATGATTTATCAAACCGTTTGTGTACGATCGCGCTCATATATATATATATATATATATATATATACATATATATATAGTCTCCTTCGCACGAAGTTTAATATAATATGAAGGAGCAAAACACGCGTGCAGGCACTGGCGTTCGCACATTGTTATATAGGGAAAGAATACATGGCGAACTTTGGGAGAACAAGTGCTTCTCTCGCGCTTCTTAGCACTACTCCTGACTCCTCTACATACACATTATATATATAACTTAAGCGATCGCCCTGCAGTAGTTTTCTTACTGCCGATGTGTATTAGAAAGAAAATTATATATACATAGCTGGTAGTTTATTAGAAGCGGTGTAATATAGAGTTGAATCATATCAGATTTTGATGCATAATCTTCTCTCAGGCACACATAATTAGCGCAGTTTGCCGCAAGGGAGCATCGTTCGCACGCGAGTGTAATTAATAGTCGTTAAGTGTGCGCAGTCTCGCTGCTATATACACACGCCCGAGTGTTTACACACTTCCAGAGTGTCGCGACAAGTCGGTGTCTGAGTTATACGACTCGCAATTAGCAAAATTGTTGCGCATATGCACACACTCATATACAGTACAGCTATATTATAATCGTCTCTCTACATAGCTCCTGCGCGATGCGAATATTTCAAAGGATTGCCGATTCTAGCAAAGCGCGCCGACCCTCGAAGACAAGGCCGTCGCGGGGATATATAGGTATGGAATAAGCTATTAGATTGGATTTCGCTGCGCAACAGAGAGACACGGGATAAGCAAACAAAAATGGATTTCAAAAGGCTTTAGGAAATTAGGAAATTCGCGCGCCGAGATGAGACAAACTGTGCAGCAATCCGTCCGTCAGTTACACACGTAAACTTTTGCTCTAGTATACGTGCAGTATATGCATATAACAGTATTCTAGCATTTATAAACACTATACATGACGGTTTTATGCAAAAAAATTTCGAAATTTGATCATCCTCGGCAGAAGGAAATAACGTTTGTAGGAAAAATTGGGGATAGAAGTTTATTAAAGAATCGTACAGCGGACTATATAGAGATCGGCGCAAGGCGCATGTCTTTGCTGTTGCGGCGCGGCGGTGCTGACGCATATACGTTACGGCATTTCGCATGTGTAGGTAAGAAACACTCGCGCCGCTAATTGAGACTCGATGATACTTTTTTTCGTTTCCAAAAGATACGCATCTCATCTCGGCGGCGGTTCGTGCGACTCTGAAAAATAGCGAGAGAACGATAGATCGGAGACCTAAAATTATAGGTTTTCACAGTATGAATTATTTCTTTCTCGAGAGACGCGAGATATATACCCATAAAGGAAAAGGAACGAGAGACCGTAGTGGAGTCGCTGATGGAAAAAAAGAAATGCGGCTGAGAGCGAGAGAGAGAGAGAGAGAGAGAGAGAGAGAGAGAGACTGGCTTGAAAACTTATTTATTACTGGTAAGGCCTTTCATGACCGTATTCCAGGGTGCATGAAATAATACAAAAGTAGTAAGATAAATAATAATAACAAATAAAGTTAGGTTCGATAACAATTTATCGAAAATTGAAGGTCGCTAATTGCACCATGAACATATAAAATCTCGTAGTCTTCATATGGCAACTTTTAAAATATGTTATTCTTAATGACAAAGGTGTGAAATATTCACTTCTTCGTTACTCTAAATGAAATCTGCTAGTCTTCGCGAGTAATTTGGGATTTTAATCTTACTCTTCATTTTGAGAGCGACGGTTTGATAACTAAAGAATAACATGTGATTTGCAAATCGAACGCAGAGAGCTATAATATCATCAAGAAAAAAATGTATACAGAAAGATAAGTAGAGAAACAGCTGGAAATATAATTAGCTATAAATATATCCTCTCTTAAAAAAGTCATGAGTGAATGTTGTGAAGCCAGTTAATGTCGTGTTTGATCGCCTGGTTTAAGAATTGAGGAACGCGAATCAGAATCTAAGCTGGATTCAAAACGCTGAATCTAAATTCTAAATTTGATTTTATAATAAATATAAATAAAATAATTAAAGAGTATTTAAGAGTTAAATTAATTTTAATATTAATTATAAAGACTATTTAATAAGTAAATAATTGTCAAAAACGTTTGTATGGGGACTTCTGGACAAATTCCAGTGTTCCATGATGACCATGATTCTCTTAAAAAAGTGATATCCTTTGTGTTATGAAGCATTTAATGCTCTGTTTGATAGCCTGGTTTAAGAATTTAGGAACGCAAATAAGAAATACGATTTTCAGATTGAGCCCTCTCTTAAAAAACTGACCTCTGAATCTCGAAACTTATACATTGTAATCTCCGTTGTTTTGAATATAGCCTTATGTTTTTGAGGTTTAAGATACGACGAATAAAACTAAGCGCGCGAAGCGCGATGGATTTTGCTAGTATATATATATAATATTAGTTAAAAGACACGACAGATGGGTGTGCGAAAATAAACGTAAGCATAGTCTATCCCTATTTATGTAAAAAAGTCATGACCGGATGTTGTAAAGCCAAGATATACGTTATGTGATTGGTTCATGAAATGCGCATGCGTCTAAAACTGGAAGTATAAACGTCTTGTAGGTTAAGGCACGCAACGCGCGCTTTTCAAACTCTAGCAGGATTATACTAGAGATAGAAATTTGGGACAATTCATCATCTTTTCGCCCGAAATGATTCCGTCTTCTGTATGTATGTAAGAAATTGTAATTATAGCGAGCAAGTCTTTCTTTTGCTAACTTTTGCAATTTGTAGATAGCAGCAGTTAGCATTTCATAATTACTAACCCTTGTTTTTAAATCACCAGAAAATATATCACAGTAGTTAAACTCGCAATATTCACGTTTAGTTTATACAACATACTCGCGAGTACTTACTGTACCAAATTCAACTATAAATGAAAAACCGCTTCCAATTCAATGGCACTTATAATAGTCTCCCATTAATCGGTTTTTCGTTATATTGCTCTAATATTAAATATCTTAAACCTCAATATTTTAAATACCATAGAGTCCTCATAAAACCATACATTTTTTAAAAACATTTTGATCTATAGTTAGCAAGTTATAACGTTTTACAACAATAATAAGTTTAAGTTATTAAGAGTATACAGGGTGAGAAACAAAGAATTTGAATCTTAAAATTTTTATTTATTTTTATTTATTTACCAGAGTATATATACAGTTACAAAAGAGTAACCCAGCAGAGGGAAAATCCCTGTTCGCTGGTCTGGCTCGATATAAACTAAAAATTAAAATTAACAAAAAATACTTATATCTAAAATTTAAAAACTAAAGAAAAAACATTAAAACTACAAGTATGTGTGTAATCCGCCATCCCGACTCAGTACCTGGTAACATCGTTACCAGGTTAAAATCAGAAATAGTAAGATCACACACACAGTAAATTCTTGTGCTCTTCTATCGCCAATATCTGATCAACATTGAACTAGCTTTAGTAAAAGTTTCAGTTGGTGCGTTCTTTTTCCTCTTGTATGCTTCTTTTTCGTAACTGTTCATTTTAGCTGGACATGTTAGGCCTACCGCGCACGTAACTCTATAATGCGGAAACATTTCTCGATGTTGATGAGAGGAGTCACATTTGCAGTCAGCACTAAAAACAATTCCGTCCAGTACAATCAGATCCTTGTATTTCGGATGTTTGGAAATTGGAAGCATTGAGTTAGTGAAAGTTTGTGTTCCTCGTATTCCTCTGTCAAAATAGAGTAAAGCTTTGTTATTTCCGAGGTAGTTAATGTCACCATACGACATTCTTACTTCATTTTTTTGTAGTAAAGTTGTCCCGGGTGGTTCTGGACATTTTTTGGGTAAAGCTTTTTCCGTATTTTTGGTAGCCTTTTGATCGATTTGAGTGAAAATTTCTTCAATCTGTATGTACGGGGTTTTTGTAAAGTTGTTCTTCTTAATATTTGCTTACTCCCGACAAAGTGCGTATGTCTCAATCCCTTCAATTTCGGGTTCAGACAGTACACACATCCAAATACTTTTGTTTGATCCTTTTTTCCTGGTGATGTTAAACTTCCAATTATTTTAGTTGCTAGATTCTTTATTTTTATTAAATTAATTTCCTTCTTTTGCATTTTTTCCAGTTGTATTCCGATATCCGGCGATGAGAGCGCTTGTGTTGTAGTTGGCATAAGCCATTTGTACAAAAGTATGTTCTTAAGTCTAGCACCATACTGTCTGTGATAATAGACACCCCCTCATGGACTTCCGATGTAGAGGGATCCTTCTCACTCAGCATGCTATCTAGACTTCTCCTATCTATGTATGTGGTCTGCTAGTAGATGTTTAATGTTTTTGCAATTTATTCTGTTATTTATAAATTGTAAAAACTTTAAACATCTACTAGAACACCACATACATAGGAGAAGTCTAGATAGCATACTGAGTGAATGCATCTTCAATAAATCTTTTCATCTAATCATTTTCATAAACTGCAAAAAGAGCTTAATCAAAATAATCGAAAGATCTATTACTTTGAAAAATATCAATTTAATCCAAGCCCGTTTACTCCCGTTACTATACTAAAATACCCACCTTTTTTAGTTTTCTGTTTTTAACTTAAAAACTAGCCGCAAATATGGCATAAAATTTTGACAGCAAGTAGATACTAAAAGTAAGCAATTTTATGATCTTTTAGAAATGCTATTGCTAAATTTATTGCATACATTTCATCATTAAAATAAAACAAAAATATCTTTTCAACAATCGAAAAATGGATATAAAATGGTCAGAATTATACAAAATTCCTAATTCAGATTCAAAAAACATATTTGCATGACAAATTTCATTACGATCGGACAGGTAATTACAGAATTATGACGGCATACGCACACACGCACAGACACACAGCAGCGCAAAGATGTTCAGCAAGGTTAAGGCAAGCTAAAGGCTTTTAGAACGAGATAAACTGGAGATTTGCATACTATACTGAGTGAATAGGCATTCTCTGGATATAAAAGCGATGTCAATTGTTTGCAATTTAAATGCATATTTTTAAATAGTAAGTAATTTTGATTTGATTTTATTTCATTACTTGTTATGAAAGAATTCCAACGAGCCAAGCGAAAATAATGCAAAGATAAGAGTTATGTGGCAAAGCTTCGCAGACATATCCCAAATGAATAAGAGAGAGAGAGAGAGAGAGAGAGAGAGAGAGAGAGAGAGAGAGAGAGAGAGAGAGAGAGAGAGAGAGAGAGAGAGAGAGAGAGAGAGAGAGAGAGAGAGAGAGAGAGAGAGAGAGAGAAAGAGCGCCGCAAAACAAATGTAATTACGAGAAAAGAGTCTTTAGCAAGACGGAATAAAATCTTATCGAATGTCCCAAAACTACTATGGTTGAATTAATTAATCTGAATGTTAGTGGAGAATCATTTTGTATTATGTATAATTTTTTTGAAAAATAGAATTCTTAAAACTATGTCCGTATGGATGTGTGCGCGTGCGTGTGTATGCTTGTTTACGCCTATATCTCGCATGTCGCTCCATATTTTTTTATACCTATATGTGCACCTTTGCTACAAAGACAGTATCAAAGTCACTAAGGTTGCCGATTATGGGGTCCAGGTAGTGCGCTGCGTAATATGTACGTAATGTGCCGCGGCAGTGTAGGTTAGATCTTGTTACAAAAACTACGGGGCATCCCACCTGTACCACGTTTTCCGGAATCCTAACCACCTAGACAGCGTCCTGATATGAAATTTATACTTGGGTATGAAAAACTACGGAGTTCACCATCTGGACCTCATCATCGGAGAAGCTAGATAGCCACCTAAACGCCGCCCTGCTACGTACTTCAAATGTGAATACAAGAATCTATGGATGAAGAATATTTTCAAGTTTATTTATATATATCCCGAACTTCATTAGGGTATATTACAAATAATGATTATTAATTTTAAATTGCATTTGTTTGATTTATTTCATAAAATCTGATCTATAAAATTAGTTGCTATTTATAAGATAAGTAATTTCTATCACTCTCGGTCACCATGATTTTTTTTTAAAGTTGCACCACAAAGTTGCTATAATATAATGACTTGAAAAGAATCAAATCCATAATATCACAAAAACTAATGGATATAATGAGCAGCACAAAGAAAGGGATAAAGATACTACAAAAACTTAACTGAATCCAAATTTTTAAAACGATTAGTGCATTTTTACTCCACTTATCGTGTATCATAGAGAATAGCTTTTTCAGTAATTGATTTATTTATTAAAATATTATGTATGTAACTGAGCCATGTAGATGTTGTTTTACAAGGGCCAAGGACTTCGCCATATGGTTAAATTAATCCAGTTATTGAATTCACGCCGAATTGTTCACAATTTTGTATACCATATCGCAAAATGTACTTGAATTATTGATATTTTTATTTTCACCCATAAAAAATACCTAAGATATCGCTACTTTTTGGAAATTTAAAATGATCATTTTTTCACATTTTACTTAACCAGTACGATTCACCTTAACAATACGATTGAACGACAACTTCAAAATTTACTGTTATAAGCCTTCCGTAGCCTGGTAGAAATCGATTCTATTTAAAAACTACCAAATATCTTGCACCACTGGAAATAGACGAAAACTGGGCCATATTTCGCCCAGTGATAAAACGCGTTTTCAAATAGAGATTAAGATATTAATTATACGATTTTACAAGGTTATGATCTTTCAGGAACATTATTGCTAAATTTATTGTATACAAATCATCATTAAAATAAAACAAAAATATTTTTTGAACAAACAAAACAAGAATTATAACAGATTCCTACTCCAGATTTAAAAAACATATTTGCATGTCAAATTTCATTACTATCGGTCAGGTACACGGACAAAAAAATGGTTGGGCATGATAACCAAGTGAAACTTGGTTAACCGATAATTGGTCATGACAACTAAGCTCTTGGTTAATTTAACAAACCGGACTTCGTTACAATAGTAATGTGTCACTAAATAATTTACTTGCTTTATGCAACTATTTTTTCCTGTACACTATTCACGGTATATAATTTACCAAGAGACCCTGTAGAAACAATCAACTATTTTATTAATAGTAACAAATTAAACTTAGTTAAAAAAAATAGTGTTAAACAAATGAGGTGACGAAATTTGAAATTTAAAGGTAATAATTTTTTTGTTCGCTTTTTTTGAATGCTGAATTCGGGAAAAATATTTATTATTTAATTTTTTCAATTGTTTTTTATGACCATTTTTTGATTTTAGAAGAACATTTTTTTTTCTCTTTTTTAATCTTTCTATTGTTGCAAACAATTCAGATAAAACGCATTTAAAAGATAATAAAATTACCTATTTTTCTCCGATTGGTCCTCGGGACTGACCGCTCCGTTCGACAGATAAAATGAAAAAGGTGATTTTTTTTAATAATTTATATCTCTGGAACTAAACATGATAACCTCACGAAAAAAAATATGTTGATGGGTTACGTGTCAAACTATATTCCATTAAAATTTGACTACTTATATATTTTAGTAATAAATCAAAAACTGATAATAATGAGTTTTTTTTAGTCTCGATTATAGGCGTAGAAAGGTCTTATTGCACTTGAAATTTTGGGCAAAGGTAGATCTTTTGACAAAATTCATGGTTTTATGAGGTTATGAGGTCTATTTGTGATATAAAATGCAATTCATTTTATTAAAAAGATCCGGAGAAAAAGAAATGCATTATTAAATTAATATACTTGAACGATACATATGAAGAAGGAACAATAGATTCGTTTGGAGGAAGCTACGTGCCAATGAATTGGCAGCGGTTTTTTCCTAGTTCAGTATACTTTCAAACGAGCGTAAAAAATTTTCAGACTCCAAGGTGCCTTTGTTCCAAAGTTATAGCGATATAAAAAGTTGAGAATTAAGATTTTTTTACTTATATCATCAACTAAAATCATTTTTTAGGCTTGATAGGAGCGTTTTAGGTACACATGCATGTAGGTATTTTTGTTTGCAAATTTTCTGTAAGCTCCTTTTCGCAATCCTAAAACTCATTTCTGATTGGTTGGCATAGGGACAGTTCTATATATATTTATATATATATATATATATGTGATTTCTCCAAAGAAATCGAGCCACACTTTAGTCATAGCAATATTAAGAAAATCTCTGTGTATTTTGTATGTCTACTGATATTTCTACTAAATTCTGAAAAATCTATAATATCTATGGATATGCAAACACAGATATTTTCTTAATATTAATAGGCCAGTCAAATTAAGCCCAAAAGACCGATTTTTTACCAAAATTCCAACAAGTAGGTTTGATGTCTTAAATGGCTCGGATAAGCATGTAGAATATGATAATATAAGAATGGCAGCTAATTTTGTAAAGTAAATTAACAATACACAATCAAAGTGTGATTTCAGCACTTTTTTCGTATTTACCTCTGCGGCTTGAAAAGTACTCGCTTAAGCGGAAGAAGTTGTGAGTAAAAGTTGTTCATTATTAAATTATCTACAAAAAAAGCTGCGAGGGCACCTCTCTAAGTGCATTAGTTTTTTGACAAATTGAGAATAACCGAAAATTATTAATATCTTTTGAAAAAATTTATTTTTTACATTAGTATTTTAAGAAAAGGTTAAATGTAATAGCGCAAAACAGCCTGCCAAATTTCGAGGATCTAGCAATTATTGTTTCTGACTTAGAGATGCCAATAATTTCAAAATTTTTTGTTTTCACATTACTGGCATCAGCAGAAAAATTGAGCAATTTAGTTGCCGTTGCTTAAATGTGATCAAGAACAGTTATATTTTAATTAACATTTTAAAACACCAAAAAAATTTAATTAGGGACTCTCCTGGATGCAAATGTTTATAAAATACCTAATTAACATTATCCCCAGAGATAACATTTTTAAAAAAGCTGGTCCTCTGCGAGCATTAGGAACCAACATAGGTTTTTTTTATAATAAACCATTGCTCGGTAAATAAACGAGATTTTGTGATTTATCAAATTTGTAGCTGTAGTTAAAGACTTTTTAGATATATATATTAGCCGTTACTCTAAAATCAATTATTAATTGTGAATTTAGTGTCGAAAAAAGGCGATAGCGCAACGGCGGCCGATTTCTCCGCGGGAGACGGAGTGGGGGAACCGTCGCGCGCTCACACTCGAAACTGAAAAACTTACTTCAAATCGTGGCACTCGGAAAAAAGTACCATAAATCG
The DNA here is from genome assembly GCA_020010945.3 of Muscidifurax raptorellus. NCBI lineage: Eukaryota > Metazoa > Arthropoda > Insecta > Hymenoptera > Pteromalidae > Muscidifurax > Muscidifurax raptorellus. The sequence continues at coordinate 29,880,893 of CM052077.1, read as the reverse complement.
GTCAAATTCGATCGTATCTTGCTCTTTATTTAATTCGGGGTAGCACGAGTAGAAAACAACCTTGTTGTCATTAGATGTACCAAATTCAATTATTTAAACATTAAAAATTTTATTATTTTTTTTAATCGTGTGTTTTATTGATTAAAAGTCGAGTAAGTATTAGTAATTCAATAATAATATAATAATAATATAATGTTTTGGATATTATAAGTACGTTATGTATACTAAATTATAATAAATAAGTATATATTATTAGGATGGAACAGATAAAAGTACGACTTAAAAACAATTTATATTTATTTTTATAATTCTAATTATTAATTTTGATTATTAGATATATCAACAAATAAAATTTATTTTAAGAAATCTTAAAAAACTAATAATATACACTAGCGCGCCTAATCTAATTGCCGTTTTTAGGTACGACCGCGGTACGGAAGTGCCTTATAGTTTTGTAAGCGAAAAATGTGTGACGTGCGATATCTCACACAATTTTCGACCGATCGGGCTGAAATTTTAGGAGAAGTCTCCTTCCGCAAAAACTAAAAAACTATTTTTTTGTATCCCGATCGTCTACGTCATTTTGAAATGAGGGTACAATTTATTCGATTTAAAGCGTATTTTTGAATAAAATTTTTCCTGTGATGCAGTTATCTCAAAGAGACTTTAATCAATCGGGACAAAAATTTGTGTGCGAACTCCTCTCATAATAGTAACCTGACAGTCGTATTTTGGGCTTGACCCTGCATGTATACGCAGAGTGCGGTCAAATCCAAAAATCGCTAAAAACGGTTTTTTTGCTCGCACTCAAATTCTAAGCATTCTACAAAAAAAGTTAAGTAGAAACGTTGTAGATCTTTGAAAAATACAACTTTTTCCTTTTGATACCAAATCATGAAAATGCTTATAACTCGAGTTTACAGCCCAAAATCGATTTTTTACAGCTAAAAATCCAATTATTGTCCATAAACCTTTGCGAATTTACGTTTTACATAAAAATTTTAAATATAAAAGTTGTAGATATTTTCAAAACACAACATTTCACCGTGACAAACATTTTTTCAAAAGCGTCGGGGGGCACGGCGAGCGCGAAGCGCGAGCACCGTGCGGTCGTGCCTTATATGTAAAACGCGAGCGCGCGATGCAAGGCGTCAAGCCACAGCGGCCCGTGAGCCGCACTAGTTTTGCATCTTTGCATTCATGGTCATTTTCATCACTCATCTCGCCTAATAGTTCATTTTCGTCTAATGTACGCCGTTTTTTTGCACTTTCTTCGCGATTTTTGTACCAGTTATTCTACAACCATTTGCCTCCTATATCGCTAAAACTAATAATTGTGTCCTTCCTGGAATTATGAATAAGTATATCTTCTGCAAAATACTCTTCTAAATGTCTAAGTATATCTTAGCGACAATAAGTTTGAAATTAATGGTACCTCTATGTCATAAACTATAATTGCTATATCCTCGAAATTTGACAGTCTGTTTTGCGCTATTACATTCAACCTAAAATTTTCCTAAAATACCAATGTAAAAAATACATTTTTTCAAAAGTTATTAACAATTTTTAATTTTGTCAAATATCTTGGTTTTTATCAATTTGCCATAAACTAATGCACTTAGAGAGATGCCCTCGCGGACTTTTTTGTAGATAATTTAATAGCGAACAACTTGTATTCACAACTTTTCACAAAAGTGCTGAAATCACACTTTGATTGTGTATTGTTAATTTGACTGGCCTATAAAGATATGCTATAACTAAAGTGTAGCAGTCTCGATTTCTTTGATATTAGAAAACACTCGTGACGTGTTGGTGCGTGGAGTGTCCCATATATATATTTTATTTATTTATTTATTTATTTGTAATACATGTGTAATTTTAGCGCGAAGAGATCTATTATTTTTTATGCGTGTAGGACAAAGTCAGTCAGTGAGGCCCGCAGCTCTCTCCGAACGAAGAAACTTGGTTACGCCGTGGTGGCTAGAGCGCTCTCTCTCTCTCTCTCTCTCTCTCTCTCTCTCTCTCTCTCTCTCTACCTTCTTCGTACAATGTTATTAATCACTGGACTGGCTGGTGCGCGTAAGTCTTGCGAACTTAATTAATTAAATAATATAATGCTCGAGCGCGGAAGGAAGACGGCGGCTGAGGACGGCTGGCTCGTCGACTATCGCAGAAGCGTCCATCAACGCCAGCCACCCCCGGGGGCATTGTTTCCCTCGTTCGCGCCCGGCCCTTCCGGCTCGAGTAGCGGCCAGTGCCGCGTCTATAAAATAGTCAACACACACACTCACACACGCGCGCGCACACACACACACACACATGTGTGTGTGTGCGCTGCATATGTGTCTGTATATACACACATGCTGTGCTTACGCTCGCCCAAAACGATGCTGAGCGCCGGAACAAGCTTGTACCGCCGTATAACGGCGTGTGCTAACGAGTGCGCGCGAGTGAGCTGCTCCTGCAAGTAACCGCAACCACGGCAAACTTTGTAATTAGATAAAGTGCAAATCATGCTGCAATCATATAATAACTCAAAAAATTCTTGATGAAAAATAGGTCGCGCGAATAAAATTATACAATGTGAGAATTTGAATTAAAGAGTTACTATATTATACACACTTAATATACGAGAAAGTATTTATTATTTTTAATTTCTAGTAGTTAGAAACTTCGGAAACTTACTCGGAAAATAGTTAATTTTAAAAAAGGATGCACACAATTATAGCTTGATTATTATTTCTTACTATATGCCATACAATAATGTGCAGAAAATATGCAGTACAGCCCTGGTAGAAATCAATTGTATTTAAACGTTAGTAGATATCATGTTCCACTAGGAATAGGCGAAAAATAGCCCAGTCTTCGACATTTGAAAATATCAATAATTCAACTATATTTTGCGATATAGTATACAAAATTGTGAACATTTAGGCGTTAATTCAATAACTCAATCAATTTAATCATGGCGAAGTCCTTGGCCCTTGTAGAACACCATATGCATGGCTCAGTTGGCTAAGGCATACGGTCAGCTTCGTGCAGAGCGTGGGTTCGAGTATTCGGTTAGACGGATTATTCATACATGATTTTTCGCATGCAAATCATTATTCTATATTGAAAATCGTTTCATTTTGGCTAAGAAATGACAAAGAAAACAACCCAGTTCTGAGATTCCCAATCTCCCGGCATATTCATCTAAGAACAGGCCAGAAGTGGGGTACGGTTTCTACCAAATAAAAGTAAAATTTGTTAAATATATAGGAAAAATGACTATATTTTATAGTAATGGTTGGATATACTCATATTATAACAAATCTTACTACGTCATTATTGTAAATTTTCTACAACATTACAAATTTTTTTAAATTTGATTTTATTACCACTCCTTACTGTAAATTCGATATTATTATTATTTATTATTATTATTTTAATTGTCATTAGTATTATTAATCGCATCTGAAGGAAGAAAGAAATCAAAATGTCTTTTTGTCGGCAACGGGGATTGAACCGCACATTTGTCACGGTAGATTTCAGATTTGATATATTAAGTTGTAATAATAGCATTTTCTTGTATAGATATAGGAACTCATTATTACAATACACGTTCTTTTGTTCATCAAGACACATAACCTCAATATAGTCAGATCTATCAAAGCCATTTATATTACAAGCTTATAAAATTGTATAATTAATATCTTACGCTATCTTGCACTATGTTTACTCTGAAAAATGCTCAAAAAAGGTACAATAAGACGTTTCATCACTGGGCAAAAAATGGCCCAGTTTTAGTATATTTCCAATGGCATAAGGTATTTGCTAGGTTTTTAATGGAATTGGTTTTTACCACGGTATACATACATGCAAAAAGCGCGAGTATGCTTTTGGGCTTGAGCGCGTGCTAATTATATCGCGCGTTATTAATTTATCTGAGCAGGGTTCGAGGGAGTGTAGCGCGCGAATTCTTCTCCCTTTAAGAATCGGGACGATTCGAGGATTCCTAAAGCCCCCGCGCTCGTCTACGCCCATGTCTATGCCGCGATTATATATATATATATATATATATATATATATATATATCGTCGGGAGAGAGCGAGTCAGAAGCACATATACGAAACCCCGTCCATCCACCCCCGACATTTTAGCATCCGGCGTTCCGTGTGATGCTCTCTACGGCACTAGATGTATGCCTTACCCCTTCGTCGCTATATAGTGTCTCTCTCTCTCTCTCTCTCTCTCTCTCTCTCTCTCTCTCTCTCCCTCTCTCTCACTAGCCCATCGCCCGAAATTCCCCCTTAACGCTAATTTATCTTAATTACATTCTACGTGCGTCGGCATGTGCCGCGGCCGCGGCGCTTGAGAGTTAGCAAGGGCGAAAGCATATAAAGGCGTCCAGCGCGCTCATGACCCTTACGTATAAGGTCCACCCCGTCTCGTACCCCCGCGTGTGTAACTTACCTCGTTATACGTGCTCGCGTGAGGATTAAAAAGCAGCTCCCCTGAACTCGAGTACTGCTAGCGCTGTTTTTTATACACTATGGCGAAGATGATAACATTTACGAACAATTTTTGCAGTGGTCGAGATTTTGCTATTGTTTTTTTTGTGTCATACATTTTGAGCCTCGCCACTTTTCTTCGATTGCAGTCGCGGCGGTTAAATTATACATCATCTCTCTCTCTCTCCCTCTCTCTCTCTCTCTCTCTCTCTCTCTCTCTCCTTCTCTCCTGATAACAGTTGGAAATTAAAAATGATTAAAATAGAGCTTAATTGCTGATTGGCATGCATTAATCGAGTGTAATTGGTATTTGTGTACGTTTCAATTTTTTAAATCAGTTCTGATATCCAATTGTTAGCAGGCTTTCATCAGCTCATGCGTTAATTATCAAGCATCATGTACCTCCCTTTCTCATGTGCATATGTGCATAGCAGCTATGTAGCCGAAAGAGGATAGAGCCAACCGATGGGCGAGTTGTTCGCCGCTTTTCAAAATATGCTTCATCCCGTACACGGAACCGCCGCGGCTGCAATTATATGATGCGAAGGCGTAAACGTATATGCAGCTCAAGGGGTATATTCTGTAGTTATATATATATATATATATATATATATATATATATATATATATATATATATATATATATATATATATATATATATATATATTGTAACGGGGTGGGACCTTAGGTGAGCGACGAAAAACACAAAAGGAGCGCCGGGACCGAGGATCGATCCGCGTCCCCGAGATCTCTAAGCAAGCATGCTATCCTTATAGCCAATGCTGCCTGTGTCGTCGCTCGCTCAACCTGCCTCGAATACCGCGTGGGTACGGGTAGCAACCCGTTATAATATATATATATATATATATATATATATATATATATATATATATATATATATATATATATATATATATATATATACTGAGAGAAGTATTTTTTGACTATAAAATCATCTGTTGATAGTTAATACGCAAAATGAATATTAATTTTGATTGCAATATTCAGTCTGTAGAACAAAAATACGTTCAAATATATTGTTAACAATAATGCATAATTTAAATGCTTCCATGGTTTAATGAAAAATAGTTAGGTATCGATAAATGGGTTTGGAAACGAATTTGAACAGTGCTTTCATTTACCAACTACTCTGAACTATATAGACTATATATCTCAACGAGGATATATTCCTCGTTGAGAGAATCTAGCCTGAATTATTCTTAGTTTGGAGCGACGATATTAATATTAAGATTTCTTCTATTTACATTTTTAGTACTAACCAAAGTTACATAATACACATGTTATATGAGAATGGCGGGGTGCGCGTGGATGAGCAACGGCTGGACACAACTCGCGCGCGCAGGGCCCAGAATTTATCCCTTATCTTATAGAGGAGAAGGAAGCCTACAGTATATACTATGCTGTGAATTCTAATGCTGAAAATCAAGATAAGCGCCAGGCTGCAGCTCTCTCTCTACATCTCTCTCTCTCTCTCTCTCTCTCTCTCTCTCTCTCTCTCTCTCTCTCTCTCTCGCCGATTTATATTTGAATAGGATCGCGCTTTAAAGCTCTTGACCATTCAAAAATTTTTTTAATTTTCAAAATGTACAAAACTTTGCTTTCTAAACATTTATAACTGTGCAGTATTGGTATAAAAAATTGTTAATTTACTCTCAGTTCATAGCCACAATACACGCGAATATGGTAGTACGCTTCCCAGGTAGGGCGTTCTTCAAGCGGCTTCCCAGATAGGGCGCTCTTGAACCGGCTTCCCAGATAGGGCGCTCTTGAACCGGCTTCCTAGAGAGGGCGTCGATATAATAATTTTTTAGGGAGGTATTTACTATATCGGATCTGAAATTTTGAACATGACAGGCCTGTTCAGATAAATAGCCAGCGTACTCGACTGCGGTGCCAAAAGTCCGGTTCAATCCCCGTTGCTGACAAAAAAATTTTAATTTCTTTCTTCCTTCATATGCGATTAATAATATTAATAACAATTAAATTAATAATAAAAAATAATAAAAACAATAATAATAATATCCAACTTACCGTAGGCAGTGGTAAAAATATAAAATTTTAAAAAATTTGTTATAATATGAGTATATCTAACCTTTCCTGTAACGTATAGTAATTTTTCCTATATATTTAACAAATTTTACTACGAAATTTTTCTCAGTGTAGATAACCGACATTCGGTTTACGAATTTCGTCAATATATTATTTAATCTATTGTTTACGATCGCACGAAAAAAGTGGTTAGTTATTGTAACCAAGTACTTGGTTGTGATAATGCATACAATGTATGACGAGAAGACTTATTTAACCTGGGTTTAAAATTTAACATTTTAAGCCCCGGTAGAACTATAAAGATGGTCTAGGCGGAGATAAGTAAAAACAATTCTGATATTAAAGCAATACATAATGCTGAAGGAAGCTACATGCTAAAGAATGGCAGCGGTTTTTATCATTGCAAAAAGGGACTCGGTGGCGAACCTGCAATGTCCGACTTGCACTCCGAAAACACTACCAGACCCTCGTAACATGTCCACACGCAATATTATATGCATGTTGAATTTTATAACGATCAGTTACTAGTCCTGGAGCAGCTACTGAGGTGGCAGAAGGCCACCGAGATCCAAGGATCCACGAAGGTTTTTTTTTAAGTATTTTTTTAAATGTAATAATTAGTTATAAACACATTTATGAATAATTAAATAATTACATGTAAAAAATAATTTTTCATGATACGTAATCGAGATAACATTTTTGACTGTAGTATTATTTTTTTTAATTTTTGTATTACCTAGGGTATGAAACTTAGTGCGGCAATAACTGTTACTATCAATGAATTTATCAGGGTAACTATTTTCACTAAGTATTTTTTTAACCATGAACAGATTTTCATTGTGAAATTGATCATGTGAGAGGAGAAGAGCTCTGACTGTTAGATTGTAAATAATGTTACATTTTAATTGAATTGTGTGGTTTGAATTAAAATTTAAAACTCTGTTAGTGTTTGTGGGTTTTTGGTACCAATTTGTAATAATACTATTATTATTTATTGTTAATGTGACGTCAATAAAAGAAATCGTGTTATTGTTTTGTAAAAAATTTATTGTTTAAATTGTAGATATTCATTATAACTGTTCAATTTTTTTACAACTACGTCGAGCTCGTCTTCTTTCACACACAAAATGGTATCGCCAACGTATCTAAAGTAGAACAGTGGTGCGACATTATTTTTTAATTCACTGAGAATAGTAGTTTCTAAGTCTGCCATAACTATATCTGCAAACAAAGGAGAGATAGGAGAGCCCATGGGTATACCAAAGATTTGTTTATAAAGTATGTTATTAAACTGAAAATGTGTGTTATCAAAAAGAAATTTGACTTCGGTTATTATGTTATCAGACGGAATCTTGGAATGACTATATGAATATCTTAAAAACGTTTATCTAAACTGCATAGAACTCATTCCAATCGCATGTTAGTAAACAAGAAAATTACATTAAGAGAAACTAAAATATATCCATGAAGAATATATACATAAGTCACTTTTTGTTTTAAAATAAAACTATTGTCGATATGTGAAGCCGGATTTCTAAAACAAAGTCTAAGAGTTTTGTCAATGATATTAGCTAGGAAATATATAGGACTATTAACAAAAATTTTTAAAATATTTTACAGCTTGTGTTGAGATACGTCCATGCTTTTAGTAGTCGTTATATTGAATATTTTCTTTAGCTACTAGTACTCAACATAAGTATTTTGGAACATTTCAATTATTCATATTTTTTATATTATTTATTTTTTATATTTTATATTCTTAATGTATTTTTTGGCTTATTTGGCATTATAATACTATAAAAAATTACATGGGGAAAAGATTACAACACCACAAATTGCAGTATTTATTCATATATTTGTTTATAAATAATTATTGCACTACATTAGCACAGAACACCTTGTGGATTCGATTTCAGGGGGTGAAAATACACTAAAAATGCCTTCATGGACCCTTGGACCTCGGTGGCCCACGACCACATCAGTGACTGAGCCACGTCTATACGATAGTTACAGAATTGTAACGGTATACACACATAAACACATCTATCCGCAAGGACAGTTCTTAAAAACCCATGATTCGAACTTCAAACAACTTCAAAAATGGGTTTCCAAATATGTACAACAAGACCTGTCAAATCAAATTTTATACATTTTAAACAACCATAAGTTGTTTGTTAAAAATGTATAAAATTTGATTTGACAGGTCTTGTTTTAAGTTTTTTCCTAATAATTAAATAATAATAATCATTTCTTGACAATGTTTCAAGTGCATAATCCATCCTCGTCAGGACAGCGAAGAAAATAGCGTGATTTGTTTGTAATTGAAGTTTATAACATATTAAGAACAGTAAGCTAAAAACCGTAACGTTTAAATTATGTTATAGTTTCTCTCAGAAAAGTTGTATTGCGAACAGTTTTTTCTAAAAATTATACAATCGTATCGTGTTTGTTTTACTTAAAAAAGTGTAATAGTAATTATTAGAGTTAAAACGAAAATGTGTCTTGAGGCCATCTGAACTGAAAAATAGTGATTTTACAAAATGTTCGTATAGATGTCTATTATATGTATGTATGTGTGCGTATACGTCTATATTTCAGATTCTACACGTAGGTAATTTTAATATACCAAGTCTCAATTTTTGTTTTTTCTGCAAATTTAACGCAAAAATTATTCTTTTCTTCCATTCATTATAATGCGTTTTTTATAGCAATTTTTCGTTTATAAAATTATTGCAGTTAAAATAAAACTGAAATAGCAGACAGCTACCTACTTTCTCGCAGTGGATACTTCAGATTATCTTCGTCGTTTTTTTTGTTATGCACGAATAGCGGTGATTATTAAGCACGACAGCGGTATGCAAAGTGCCTTATATTTTCGTCAACGTAAAATGCGTGAAATGGGATATCTCACGCTATTTTCAGGCAATCAGACTACAATTTTATAACAACACCCTTTCACACAAACTGAAAAATTATTTTTTTTATTCCGATCGTTTAATTTATTTTAAAATGGGAACACAATTGTTCGATTTGATGTACTTTTTTATGTGTATTTAAAATAAAAATGTTGGTGTTACACGATTATCTCTGAGAGATTTTAGTCAATCAGGCCAAAAATTTTTGTGGGGACTCCCCTTATTACTAGAACCTTATGGTTCTATTTTGAGCTTGATCCCGAATAAGCATGTATGCAAAATGCGGGTACCTTCAAAAATCGCTAAAAATCGGTTTTTGACTGTAACTCGAATTCTAAGCATTCTAAAAAAAAGTTTAATAGAAAAGTTCTAGATCTTTCAAAAATATAACTTTTTCCTGTTGACATGAAATCATGAAAATGCATTAGACTCGAGTTAGCAGCCGAAAATCGTGTTTTGACAACAATAAAATGCTTTTGATGATCCTGGAACTCATCATAAGAAAAAAATTCCTTGCAAAGTTACAATCCAGATCCCAAAAATAGATTTTTAATGTTATATTTTGTAAATTTCGTATTTTTTGAGAATCATTGTTTAGTATATTATGTATGACTAAATATTCAATTCATCAGTTTTGCTAGTTGATTACCTATAATATAAAATACATATTTTATATTAATTAAAAAAATATATTTTCAACCTTTTTTGTATTGATTTATTTCCCGTTGCATACATATAATTTTAATTAATTATATTAAACATATCTAAGAATGCATTCAATTGCTTACAATTACATTCAAGCGTAGCATGTTACGACTAGCAATTTTAGTTCCTTGTTTCTAGATTCTATCACAGATAACTATGAACCAATTCGAAAGTTAAACACCTGGAGCGCCATCAAGTGAACGGATAACACCGGCACACAAAAAAAGTGATCTGTTCAAAAAATCAGACCTATTTATCCTTATGTATTTTGACCCGCTGAATCCGAATCCGAGGCCAGTTTTGCCCGTACACCCCCAAAATTTCATTAACATTGCAAAAAAACCGTGAAAATTGCAGAAAATTATGAAAATTTACATAAAAAATATGATATGAGCTATAAATATTTTTGTGAGTGTACGATGCACATGGTTTTTGTGTATTTTGACGCGATGAATTATTTTACCCGTACGCCCTTTAAACTTTGGAAAAATCGTGAAAAATCGCTAAAAAATCGTGAAATTTTGTATTTAAGTGCGTAGGTTAGGAGTAAAACAATTATTATGACTGCATTATACGTGATTTTTGTGTTTTTAATCGCTTTATTTAAATACAGTGTTTTTTTCACTCCTATGCACTTTAATATTTGAAGAAGTGGTGGAAACCCGTCGAAAATTGAGAAAAACTACGCAAAATCGTGAAAATATGCATTCAAAAGTATGATTTATATGAATTTGAAAGTTTGAAAAAATGTCAATATCTTATAAAACAGCTCTAAAAATTAAAATATTGTGAGAAAGGGAAAAACGTAAATGGTAGGATTTAAGAAGTTCTTTATCTTTTCTAAAAATTATTTTTCTCATTCTTTCTTTTTTCTTCTTTTTGTGACACCAACTCTGTTTGCTCTACTCCTTTTTCCTCTTATAACAAACTCTCTTTGCTTTAAAAGACCTGTGCAAAGAATTTTATTTTTATTTTTCTGCTGTTACTCTCAGTGTTTTATTTTCGCAATTTTCACGGATTTTTCCTATTTTAACGGAGTTTTGGGGGTGTCCAGGTAAAACTGGCCTCGGATTCGGATTCGGCGTCTGGTTTCTTGATCAGAACACTTTTTTTGGGTGCCGGTGATATCAATGCAGTGGAACTAACAAATCTTCATTCCATAACTAGCAAACTTGAAATCTATAGAAATAATGAATCAAACAGAATAAAACGACCTAATCAACAACATAACCATCACAGCATCCCGCTAGAATACTTCAATGTACATCATCAATCCTGAAACTGCAACTCTGCCGACGCCAACGATCAACGCCTTTTAAACTCCATAATCAAAAATTGATCCTAGCTGGGGATCTTATCTACTATTATATTCGACGGAACACACGGATCTGACCACCTTCCAATTCTCACTACTCTTTCTGTCATAAAAAATGTATGCATTAAAAAATCTTTTAAAATTAAATCTATCCGCACAGACTGAACTCGAGTGATGAAAGGCCTCACCGAGAATTTGGTTAAATTCTATGAATCCGAATATTCTAAAGCGTCTCCCTCTCAGAAATATGAAATTTTCGTAGATATAGTAGCATCAATCATTAAACAGAACACACAACTGGATTATCTACAAGAGGGAAGCAAATTGTTATGTTCCACGTATTTAACAAAAAATCTCTCAAATCAAAGTCTCATAAATTGTAAGTCTGCTACTCGGTTCCATTCAACTCACAAAGTAAGCAAAAAACGAGATCGATTACTTATTAAATGTATCTACGAAATTATGCCTATAAGAAATGTAATAGATACACAAAAACACTACACCTTATACATACATGAATATAAAGTCATATTAAATCCATTTACCTTCGAAAATCGACTTTGGAAGCAGATTGCAAAAAACAACAGATCCGAACCAAATTATCAATAAAATTTTAACAGCTAAAACCGCGCTAGCTATCTATACCGATTGAAGCAAGATTAGTGATGCTCAATCCTTAGGTACTAGCTGTTTCTGTGAAAGTTTCCATTTTTACTGCGGAGACTAAAGCACTAAATGATGCTTTAGGTCTTGCTCTCAACCACAAACATAGAAATGTTCTCATTTTCACCGATTCTCTGACTGTCTTACAAAAACTAGTGATCAAACACCAACATAAAAACTAATAATTACATATACCAAATTAAAGTAAAAATAACTCGTTTCGATGAATTAAGCATAAATAGTAGTCGATTACAACTATTCTGGATACCTTCCCACAGGGGAATCAGTGAAAACGAGGGTGTCGACAGTCCAGCAAAGCTATCGATAAAGCAAATCCACGAGAAAAGTATAAAAATTCCCTTTTCTGATCTTCGTGAAATATATTAGAAAAATGACAAAGTTAAGACAAAAGAAATCCTAATACAACACGGCTCAAAGAAAGGTATTGTAATCAATATTACTAATAATACTTTCAATATTACTATGCATCAAATTCTAAACCTTGGTTCTCTAAATCCACTCTCGACCGTGAAATAATTGTTACAATTAATCGTTGTCGTGCCAACCATTACAACCTGGCATCCTCTTTATCAAGAATTAAGATGATTTCGGACAGTTAATGCTCATGTGGATCAGAGAACCAGGATCTAGGCCACATACTCTGGCAATGCTCTATATACGCAGAGCAAAGAGTGAAATTTGTAAACGAATTCGCAAAAAAATGTGTCTACAGTTAAGAGCCAGGACCTTACTGTGCGAAGAAAAAATTTCTATCTACAAATGTATCTACCGATTCTTAAACTCTTGTAACCTATAAATACAACATATATGTAACTCTTTTTTAAATATGTACAATGTTTAACAATGTAATGTAGCTATAAAACTCTGATTAAAAGTTAAAAAAGCTGAAATAAAAAAAATATATATTAGCGTTAAACTTATATTTGAACGGTACACGGTATACAGTAGCTATCGCTCCATGCCTGAGCCCATAACCTATTGTCCGTAAATACATTGAGCAATAGTGATACACAAGATACTTTATTAGGTATGAACAGCCCGAAACCCGAAGCAAGACTACCTTACAGCGGTAGAAACGCGACTGACTACAATAGTCCAGCTACTCGGTAGACTTGTACATATACAGACATTATTGACTGTATACGAGATGCTCTGCAAACACATTAGTCCGCATAGGTTTATAGCCCATAGGTTTATAAGGTAGAATATACAGATAATCTTAATATTAAATAAAATAAAAATTGATTTAAACTATACAGACAATTGTTTACGTAAAAAAAGAGATTTTCCAAGGGTATTTTCACGTTCGTATTGGAGTAATACATAAGGTGGAAGAAAACTACGTGCCAAAAAATAGGCAGCGATTTTTTTATTTCATACATACTTCTATAATAATATCTATATTTTTGTATATTATGTTCCTTATTTAACTGTTTACAAATTATGAAATAATTAGGATATCGCGGCTAGCGATATCCTAATTAATTACCTACTAATGTGCACTATTACAGATAGTAAAATAGGTGACGGGTTGTGTATTTACCTGCAGGGTGACCAGAAGCAGACGGTCGCGCATACTTGTCTGATGCCTAGTGCGCATTAGAAATCCGCCATTTTGGACTTAGCGAACATACGACATCTGCAACGAGCTTCCTACCGTAACATCCTAATTTAAAATATTATAAACTATTTGCAGCATACGAAAATATATTTCTACGTATGCTTCTATAAATATACATGAAATAAGATGAATACTAAATACGAAATTATGGGAGAGAACGATAAAGCCTAAAAGATAAATTGTACTTCAAAATTATTGTTTTAATGCTTACTTGCCGCCCCGTCGTTTTATAGTTAACCATATATGTAGAGTGAAACCTGAGCATAATTAGTAAAAAAAGAGAGAATTTCAATTGATATTTTAAGAAATTTTCCAGATGAATTTGTTATTTAAAATAGTGAGGCAGGATGTATGACTAGCGAAACATTTTTCTCTTATGTTGTGAATCATTTATAATGCTGGTATGCTGAAAATCATATAACATTCCCAATCTTACTCTTTGTAGACGGTCATAGTCCTCACTTGACGAAAGCTCTCAGTGATTTTTGCTTTGAAAAGAACATAAAATGTATTCCAATACAACTCATATTATGCAACCGCAGGATCTTGCTTTATTTCATCCACTGAAAAACTCATACAAAAACAGTTAGAAGTTACTTTTTGCCAAAGTACTAAAAACTGCATCCATTTTCTCCAGAGAATATTAACTATAACAAATTTATTAGGAAATCTAGAGATGTAACGAATCAATCTGCTCAACCAAACGAAAGCTCGGCTACTAGAGAAGAAATAACTTTCAGGCTACTGTCCCATCTTCTCTGCCACTCAGCTACTGTTTGTTCTCTGGCAGCGTTCCAGATTTCTGCCTTCGTTCTATCGCTGTTCTCCTGTTTTGCCATGTATATGGCCTTCCTCTCTAGTGCTAAGAGGTCGATGGGTGGCATGCTTGCCACGACGCTTATTGCATCGTCCGATACCGTGCGGTAAGCAGACGCTACTCTTAGCGCACTCCATCTATACACGGATGACAGGTTCCGCGCATAGGCTTTTATTGCCATTGCATCTGCCCAAATTGGTACCCCGTACAGCATAATCGATGTACTGACACTTGCTAACAGCTTCTTTTTCTTCTGAGTAGCTCCACCGACATTCGGCATGAGCCGAGATAGAGCAGCCATCGTTCTTGACGCTTTTTCACCTGCTAATTCAAAGTGCTGTTTAAACGTCAACTTTTCGTCTATAGTAACGCCCAAATACTTGATAGTCGATTTAGAGGTTATCTCATGGCCGTCTATCATTAGGGCGATCGTCTCCATTTTCTTCCTGCTAGATATCAGGATCGCCTCGGTCTTGTGTCCAGCGAGTTCAAGTCCCGTTTCTCTCAGCCACCTCTGGATGGTGGTGATCGCTTCATTGGTGATTTCAGCGACGTCATCTTTTTCCTTCCCTACTACTACAAGAGCTATGTCGTCCGCGAATCCTACTACCATAGCCTCCCGCGGGAGTTGTAGTCTCAGCACTCCGTCATACATAATGTTCCACAATGGCGGGCCCAGTACTGATCCCTGTGGAACACCTGCCGTGACCTTGTAGGTTTCAATGCCGCAATCCGTTTCGTACAGTAAAGTTCTGTCCTTCAGATAGTCGGCCATCATCCTCCTGATGTAGGTGGGCACCTCAAGCTTTTCAAGCGCTTCATGTATCTTCGTCCAATTTGCAGAGTTGAATGCGTTTTTGACATCCAAAGTAATAACTGCACAGTACTTCTTTGTTCCGCCCTTCCACCGTTTTCCACTGATGGCTGCTCGGGCTGTGTTTACCACTAGGCCGATCGCGTCCAAAGTAGATCGGCAGTTCCGAAAGCCATATTGGTGCTCGGCAAGCCCCTTGGTCTCTTCGATTATGCACTCCATCCTGCTGCTGATAATGCGCTCCAGTATTTTTCCTTGTGTATCCATCATACATAATGGTCTGTACGATGTATCCCCTCCGGGCGCTTTGTTACCCTTAGGTAACAACACAAGTCGCTGCTTTTTCCAGTTCGTCGAAAATCTCCCTTCTGCTAGGCATGCATTGTAGAGGCCAACAAATTCTTCAGGTTTAGCCTCGATGGCATGCTTCAGCGCCACATTTGGTATGCCGTCAGGACCGGGAGCCTTATTGTTTCCTACCCTCTTGCTTGCTACGAGTAGCTCCTCAACTGTAATTGGAGGTATATCTTCTTCCCGCACTTCCTCTGCTATAGCATATGGTGCGTCCGGCTGACTTGGAAAAAGTGTTGTCACTACCCTCTTTAGTACCTCTGGGCACTTTGGTGGGGGTATATAGCTTCCTTTGAGTGTCTTCATAACTGTTTTGTAGGGCCTGCCCCATGGATCTGTATTGACCTCTTCTAGCAGCTCCTTATGACATCTCTGCTTGCTTTCACTGATGCACTTCTTGAGGGTGCACTTGGCTTCTTTCATTCTTCTGCCGCATTCTTTTACAGCTTCGCTTCCAATACCGGTTCGGTAAAACTTTTTCCTTGCCCGTTGCACCAGCCTTCGTGCTCGGTGGCAGGCGGAACGCGCTGATCTAATCTTCTCGTTCCACCAATATACTGGTGCCCATCTTTGATTGGGCACTTTTCTTGGCATAACTGCGTCACAGGCTCGGGTGAGCCATTTTGTCATTTGTTCAGCCTTGTGTTCTGCTGATCCCGTCAATTGGATATTTCCTAACATCATCAGAAATAGTTCCTTGTCGTACTCCTTGGCTTTCCATTCCATTTTCGTACTTACAGGGTTAGTACAGTGTACCATGTTTTGTGTGCCCAGCTCCATTATAATGGCGTGGTGATCACTATTAGTGAAGTGATCGCTTACGGCCCATTTACTTACCTCTTTTACCAGACATCTACTAACAAATGTTAAGTCGATCACTGATTCAGCGCCCACCTTTTTATCGGTTGGTACGTTGCCTTCGTTCACCAGCACCAAGTCCAGAAGTGTGAATGCCTCTAGTAGGGCCTGCCCTCTTCTATTGGTTTTTCGGCTGCCCCATTCAACCGCCCATGAGTTAAAGTCCCGAGCTATAATAGCTGGTTTTTTAGCCCTGACATCTCGTACTAGCCGGTCCAAGAACTGCTGAAACTAATCTATTGGCGCACTGGGTGGGGCATAACAGCTGTATACCTGTATACCCTCAATCTTTGCGCTGGCAAAACCTGCTTCTTTGACTTTCATCCTACTTTGAAAGGTAAGGTCTCTGCACGCCCAAATAGCTGCTTTACCGGAGCCATCGGATTCCCACCTTGGCTGTTCAAGATCTCTGTACTGCTCACTGATTATAGCGACATCAATCTTCTGCTCACGGACGTACTGACAGAGAAGGTCCTGAGCTGTCTCACAGTGGTTCAGGTTTAACTGTACTATTCTCATCTTCTTTGTTTTGTGGCTTTCACTGCCGTTTGGTACGCTGGGCAATCATAGCTACCTGCGGCATGGTCGCTTTTCTCTACGTCGTCCTTTCCTCTACAGAGATGCAGCTGGGCTGGTTTGTGCAGTCTTTCGCTACATGTCCCGCTGAACCACATCTGTAGCAGCAGCGGCTTCTGTCGTGCTGCTCAATGAAGCTTGCAGCAGTATGGCCGAAGCCCAAGCATTTATAGCACCTGAGCGGGCGGGTGTCTCGCTTTATTGCTCTTATTCGGCAAATAACCCACCCTATCTTTATCTTCTCACCCTTGATAAACTTCTGTGCTATCGGGGCAGGTAGCTGTACTATTGCTTTCTACGTATCTCCATAGGCTTTACGAAGCGACTTAACCGCCGTAGGTTCAAAATTATGTCCTTCCTCGTTATTTTTGCGTAGTGCGTCCACTATGTCCTCCTTAGTGGTCAGCATGTCAAGATCTTTAATCTCCAAGGCCTCTTCATGATGCAGCGCCCTGATTGTAGCAGTTTCCACTAGTACTGCTTTCACCGCTTCCTGAAGCTCAGCTGTTTCCACCTCCTTGGAACTGCATAGTTCGAGTAGCAGATCTCCTGCTGTCGTTTTGCGTATTCTATATACGCTGTTTCCTAACTTTTCTAGGCTAGGCTCTGCCTTCATTTTCTTTAGGATTTCGGCATAGCTTTTTCTACCCTCGGCCTTGATGACTAAAGCGTCAGGTCTAAAGGGTCTTGCTCTTGCCGTCCTACTTTTTCTGGTGCCTTTTTGGTCTTGGCCACGAGCACCAGTGTTATCCTTCCTGTTTATGCTTTTTTCTTTTTTCTTCTTTGTCTTCCTTGTCACCACCTCTTGCCACGAGTCTTTCTCCCTCTGGTGGACATTGTCGTCGGCTACTCTTCTTGCAGAGCTCGCCCCACTAACGCGGCTAGCCTGCTGTGGTTTCCCCTTGCCGACCGGCTTAGGGGTCACTTCGTTCGCCTCTGCTAGGCTAATTGCCCTTTCCAGAAAGCCAGGGGTTGTTTGGGTCACCTTGCCCTTAGTCCCTGGCCGTTGGCACTGCATAAGGTTATCGTCTGCAGAGCAAAGAGCCCTGTAGCTGGCCCTTATGCTCCGGGCGAGATCCTTAATTTGCTTGTGCACATTGTGTCTGTCCCTGACATAATCGATCAGCTCATCGATTTTGCTGCCAAGGCGATCTAGGTGCACGTTTTTGGAGGTCGCGCTTTCTGCTCGCTTGTCGCCATCTGCGTCTACCTCCATAGTCTCTGCCTTCTTTCCTGTAGCATTACCATTGCCTTTCCGTGCCAGGTTACCTACAACGGGGCTGGTTGTGTTGTGCATCGAAAGCGTACTTTCGCCTCTCCCAGATCCAAGGGGTTTATCCCCAAGGAGGCGAACGTCGACCACCGGGGCTGATACCCGATTGGAATCGACGGCAGGATTAGTAATGCCTGTCTGGGTACTCATATGTTTGAGAACGCTTCTTGATTGATTGTCCTTGCCACCCTAAATACCTGATGTTTCGGTAATTCTAAACAGTGCTGGGGTGCCGAGGACTTTCGTGGCAGCACCGTTAGCTCCTGTACCCTAGGAAGGGGCCCTTTAACAAAGTGCTAGCATCCGGGCCAGATGCACCTTGGTTTTTTAAGCGAGGTTGTTACTCCTCCCCCTCCTCCTTCCCACTTCTTGGGTAGTGGGGCCCCGGGCTTGGGACCGGTGTAGCGGAGTTTGTGTGTGTGTGTGTGTGTGTGTGTGTGTGTGTGTGAGTGTGTGCGAGTGTATAGGGCGAAAGCGAGGTCTTTAAAAAGAGTATAAGCGAAAAGAGAAGGAGTGTAATATAGTAGAGTTACCGGGGTAGGTAAGGGGTGAAGAGAAGGGAGAAGGTCGAGAGAGAAATTGCTAACGTTTAGATGCCCGCACGCGCTGGAGAACGCGTGTTGAACGGAAGGAAAGTAAGAGCGAGAGGGAAAGAGGGTGGGAGGTTGGTCCTACGCCCGTGCCCGAGACTCTCTGTCTTCTGAAGTGACGGAACGGAGGATGGCCGCACTGCAGCGCGGGAGGAGCGATATACTTATATATATATATATATAGCCAGAGAGCAGGCGATTTGCGAGCGAGGGAACGAGATAAACGCTGCTGCGGGCGTGTGTGAGAGACAGAGGGAGAGCGGGGTAGACAGAATGAGAGAGACGGAGAGAGTGGGTGAGAGATAGAAAAAGTGTATGTGTATGTGTGTGTGTGAGAGAGAGAGAGAGAGAGAGAGAGAGAGAGAGAGAGAGAGAGAGAGAGAGAGAGAGAGAGAGAGAGAGAGAGAGAGAGAGAGAGAGAGAGAGAGAGAGAGAGATAGAGAGAGAGAGAGAGAGAGAGAGAGAGAGAGAGAGAGAGAGAGAGAGAGAGAGAGAGAGAGAGAGAGAGAGAGAGAGAGAATGAGAGAGAGAGAGAGAGAGAGAGAGAGAGATGGACGTGCATGCGCCGGTCCGGGGCAGATGAGGACCGAGCTCTGCTCTATCTCCTGCACTCCTAACTAACATGTATTTTGCATAAAGCTTACATTACTTGAATTACAATGCTCCGGCTTACTCGCACTCTCCACCCCCTTCTTCCTCTCATCCTCTTCTTGTACACACGCGAGGCTCGATATCCGTCCTTGTCTTGCGCGTTCCGAATCAGCATCTCCATCTGGTGCTATCACACCTCGCTATATATACATTACAATCGGCAACGTAATTCAAGAATGAAGACGGTATACGTGTACATACACGCACACGCAGTCATTCATATTCAGAATAGAAATTAACATATCGACGGCATATATATATATATTCATACACACGAAAATCATTTATATTCCAGATGCGCTGAATTTTGTTACGGTAGTCCTGCGTGCTTTCAAAAAGAGTATAGGACTACCAAAACAAAGTCGAAAAAATTTAATCGCATCTGGAATAGAACCGACGTAAAAAAGTCTTAAAAACAAGATTACTCCGAGATAGTTCGTTCTCGAAGCGGGTCACCAGATAGGCCGTTCTGGAAACGGGTCATGAGATAGGCCATTATCGAAGCGACTCCTGAAGTAGGCGGTTATTAGGTCGTTACTAGAGCATGCTGGTGCAACATTTAAGTAGTCGCAGAGAGAGAGAGAGAGAGAGAGAGAGAGAGAGAGAGAGAGAGAGAGAGAGAGAGAGAGAGAGAGAGAGAGAGAGAGAGAGAGAGAGAGAGAGAGATAGAAAGAGAGAGAGAGAGAGAGAGAGAGAGAGAGAGAGAGAGAGAGAGTGAGAGTGAGAGAGAGAGTGAGAGAGAGAGAGAGAAAGCGAGTAGAGAAAAAAACAGCATTATAGATAGGAAGAATGATAGAAGAGGCACACAAGTCGCGTAAGCTTTTTCGTGTTGGAAGGGGCCGTGTTCTCTCACTCCCTCCCCCCTCTCTTTTTCTCTCTCTGTCGCAGGGCCAAAGGCTACTTTGCATGTACGCACGCTGACATCTTATAGCGCATCATCTCCCTCTGCGCGCGCGCGAAACTCCTAGCTGATGGAGATCAATACCCAGTGCGCGCACGCGGACGGTTGGACTGCCCTCCTGTCCGGTCGCCCCCCACCCCTACCCACGCGCATCCACAGACACTCATATTTACGTTCGTAGATATTTACATACCCCCGACAGAAAGTGATTCTGATAGATCGTGTTTTAAAATGCACCAATCACATTGTTCAATTTAAAAAACTTAACCAATGAGAAGGCACCATTTCAAATACGTTCAATCAAAATCACCTTCCGTTGAGTGTACACGTATATGTATATATAAATGCATATGTTGAGCGAGTGATTCTCCTTGGTCAGGTGTGTTGGTATATATATATATATATATATATATATATATAGAAACATAGGCATGTATATAGTCGACCTCTTAAAATCAGCAGAGCGCAAACCCCAAAAGCTGCTGCCTCTATCCGCGCGCACGCTTGGCCACTCCATTCTTCTCCTTTACTCGCACCCCCTTCTCCTCTCATCTCGCCAACCACCCTCAAGGCCACCTACTATACCTATATATACTCCGTCCTGCTATCCCGCATTCACGCGCGCGAGCTTTAAAGCGATATACCGCTGTTTTCAAACCCGTGTATAGGTATATATCTATATTCATGTATTCCTACGTTTATCGCCGTGACTCTGTGAGCATATCAGGGAAAGAAATGGAAATTAAGATCGAAGCTCACCACATGTAACTACTAGACAGCCAAGTTGTCTAGTTGTTACAAGTTTACTCTCGTGTAATGTTTTGTTTTTTTTTCACCACATTATACTGCAAAATGTTATCGTGCGAAAATTTGACTACTATATATAGGTGAATAATCATTATAAAGTTAGAAAAAAACAGCTTGTTTTACGCATAGCAATATTTTTTTTAATTTCTTTCGGCTTTCGACTTTTTTTCATTTTGGACATATTGCTTGCCCGCGCGCTGGTTGAAGAGATTAACGCGAAGGGTAAGAGCAAGCGAAGTAGCTTGGTTTATTTGCCTGGTTGTGATGTACTCTTGATTTATGTGGATTTCAGAATTGAAGCAGTTCTTTCTCAGCTCCGACTCACTTTCGTACCGTCATCTATTTTTTGGTTTGCCTGAATAAAACCAGCGAAGGGCCTAAAGAAAAAAATACATATATATAAGATAAAGAAAAGAAAAATTTTTGTTTCAACTCAAAATATTTAAAAATAAAAGTACTGCTGAAATTGTGCTCGATTATGCTCAGATTTTGAGCTAAAAATAATTAAAAAATCATATTTGTTTAAAATTAACGGAATTTTCATCGTTTTTTCACTCAAAATCTAAGCATATAATATGGTAAAATAACGGGAACAATTTATTTTTTAAATATTTTTTTGTGTTTATAATAATATTTTAAATTCTTTATCTTATAATTTCGTTTACTTCAGGTCCTTTGCTGATTTTATTCAAGCGAACCAAGGCGAGTGATATTTTGAAACTACCGCAAAAAGTTGTCTCTATATCCAAACTACCTCCGTAATTTTTTGCAGATATTACCTCGTGATCGAAGCTTCCGAAATCCTAGTTTCGAAGTTTATCTGGATGAAATATAGTTACAACATATATATATCACTTTAAAAATATTTTTAATGAAAAATTTAAAAAATTTACCAAATAAAATATATTTATGTCTATAGCCAAAAATGCTTCCCTGAAGAGCTATAAATTAATTAACTTGCACAGAAAAATCAAAAATGCAAAAAAATATTTTTTTTTAATTATTTACAAAATATTGTAAATATTGGTGGTAAATATTAATTAAAAATTCTGGTAAAATTCCGGTGTACTGGAAAAAGTATATAGAATATATAAAAAAGAGTTTCGGTTAACAAAAATATTTTGCTGGCTGATCTTACACAGAATCACCCATATATATATATATATTGTAACGAGGTACAAGTCCGAGGAGGAACAAGAGTGACACAATAAGGCAGCATTGGCTCAATGGATAGAGCGTACGTCTAGAGATCGGGAGCACCGGATCGATTCTCGGTCCCGGCGTCACCTTGTGTGTTTTCCTACTCTCGAAGACAGTCTCACCCCGTTACGATATATATATATATATATATATATATATATATATATATATATATATATATATATATATATATATATATATATATATATCGTACACCGAGTAGCAAATTCTCTAAGAAAAATACATATAGACGGCTGAGAGGAATAACATCTTATCACCAGAAAAAAAATGTCGAAAAAGAAGTTTACTTTACGTTGTCACTTGTCTTATAATTATACTGTATAACCAATAAATCCAGATATGAAATAGTGTATTATGCAACTAGGAGATACATATACACTTCGCAACAAAATTAACGCAACACCGAATTCTGATTAAAAAGTGGTGCAACTTCGAAGATCGATATCTCAGGTAAAAAGTATCGTAATGGAATGATTTTTTTTTAAATTAAAGGTTAAAGTCTCTACCATAAGACGGTGTAACTCGATTTTCGATTTGACCCAAACCCCCCCCCCCCTACGTGACCTTGAAATTCAAGGTCATTTTTTAAAACCCAAAAATCGTAAACTTTCAGAGTGCACCCGCGCGTGGGTGATTTTTTTTCGATAATTCTGATCATTGCATCTTAAAGTACAACTCTTTATCTTTAATTAAAAAAAATTTGACCCGCTACGATTTTTTTGACGATTTTGCAGCGTTTTAAAAATTGTATTAAAAAAACTCGTTTTTTTATGAAAAATTTGATAATTTCAATCCACCCTACGATTCTATCTGCGGTGTAGAATGACTCGACTTCGCAAATCAATATCTCAGATTCAAAATGCCACATGCACGGGTTCAAATGTTATTTCTTGGTTGATTCTGATCAAATCAAAATGGAAAACTCGTATTTGAGCGAAACGAATATTACCGTCGACTTTAGCGTTATCCAATAAGCACCACGAGAAGGTAGTCAATCGGGTTTAACTAAAGTTAAATGTAACAAACAAATTGTTCAAATTTGTAAACGTTATTATTACATAACTTTTATCTTCCATCAAATATCACTTAAAAAATAGAAAGTTTACAAATTTATCAAATTTGTCATAAGTTGCATATTGTTTCCTGAAATCAGTAAGGAAAAAAAATTTTCAATTCCATAACTGACCGTGTCCAAAGTTTAACGAATACGATTCTTTTACAAATCTACCATTCTTTAATCTTTTACCCTTTGGTGAAATAGTTAAACGTTTTATGGTAAAATTTCCAAACTGTTCAAATCGATTTCTTGACAAAATAGAAATGCCTCCGTTGAATGAAATTCAATCTGCGCAAATTGTTGCACTCTCAGAAGCTGGACTTAGTCTACGTGAGATAGCAAGACAAATAGGGGTTCATTTTTCGACTGTTTCTCGAGTTCTGTCTCGATTCAATGAAACTGGTGCTTATCGCAGAAGGACCGGGCAAGGTAGGAGACGCGTAACAAATGCTCGCGAGGATCGCCGTATAATACGAGCTACCTTACGTGAACCAGTAAGAAATGCGCAACAAATTCATAACGAAGCCTTACCATACAGACGAATCAGTTTGCAAACAGTAAGGAGACGTCTTCACGAAGCAGGTTTAAGATCGCGAATTCGTGCTAGAGTACCCTTTCTCACAGCAAGACATCGTAGATCTCGTCTGCACTATGCTAGAACTTATGAACAATGGACGGTTAGACAGTGGAGGAACGTCTTGTTCACAGACGAGTCAAGATTTTGCCTGTATGGTAATGATGCTCGAATAAGAATTTGGCGTCGCAGGAGGGAGCGTTGTGAGCCAAACCATATTCAACCGACCAGGATTTTTTCCGGTGGATCCATCATGGTATGGGGAAGAATCTCTTTAAATGATCGCACTGATCTTATTGTGATTCCACCTCCAGGGCTAACAGCTAGACGCTACATCGATGAAATTTTGGAGCTTCACGTGCTTCCAATGAGTCGCCGCATAGGTTCAAATTTCATTTTCATACAAGATAATGCACCACCCCATTCCGCAAGAATTACTCAAGCTTACATCCGAGAACACCACTTAGAGATACTGCCGCATTTATCGAATAGTCCGGATCTTAATCCAATTGAACATGTATGGAAAATGATGGGTAGACGATTACGCAGTAGGCAGAAACAACCAAGGAATCTTGAGGAACTAGGACAAACTCTAAATGAGATATGGCACGAGATACCTCAAGACATACGCACACACACGTACACATACATATGATAAGCTAAACCCGATTGACTATCTCCTCGTGGTGCTTATTGGATAACGCTAAAGTCGACGGTAATATTCGTTTCGCTCAATTTGATCAGAATCAACCAAGAAGTAACATTTGAACCCGTGCATGTGGCATTTTGAATCTAAGATATGGATTTGCGAAGTCGAGTCATTCTACACCGCAGACAGAATCGTAGGGTGGATTGAAATTATCAAATTTTTCATAAAAAAACGAGTTTTTTTAATACAATTTTTTTTTAAATTAAAGATAAAGAGTTGTACTTTAAGATGCAATGATCAGAATTATCGAAAAAAAATCACCCACCATTTAACCTTTAATTTAAAAAAAAATCATTCCATTACGATACTTTTTACCTGAGATATCGATCTTCGAAGTTGCACCACTTTTTAATCGGAATTCGGTGTTGCGTTAATTTTGTTGCGAAGTGTATACAGGGTGTCCCATTTCAAAACCACCACCCAAAAATCTCCCAACAAAAGCATTTTAGAGAAAAATTTTTTAAACAAAAGTTGTTAAGTTTCAAGGCGACAAACAACGATGACCTTGATCTTGACTTCGACCTTGACCTTCATCGTTATTTTAAGGTCAAATTGATTGTTCTAAATGGAAACCCACATTTTTTATACCGAAAATGGTAAGAGCCGGAAATCCTACGTCTGACTATGATCTTGACCTCAACCCTGACCTTGACCTTCAGGGTCAATATAAGGTCAAAACGATCTTTTGAAATGGAAACCCTTATTTTATTGGTCACACGACAGTCCCAAAGTGGAGTAAATTTTTGCCTTTCAGTAAATGACAGCCACTTTAGACATTCGGAAACAGAACTTACTACGTCCATGTCGTTATCTCTGGATGATGCAAAAAGTATGGTGCTCACATAGCATGGAAGCTTTCTGGAAGCTTCCTGCAAGATTCGTATTCTCACAGGGAAGCTTCCAGGAAGGTGTAAGCCCTTTGATTCATCCTTAGAAATGTCAGTGGATAGAAATTGTTAAATATCATTTGATACTTAGAATTTTTGCACCATCGGAATAGGAAATGAAACTAAAGGTTAACATAAAAAAATCGATTTGACCTCATATTGACCCTGAAGGTCAAGGTCAGGGTTGAGGTCAAGATCATAGTCGGACGTAGAATTTTCCGCTCTTTCCATTTCCGGTATAAAAAATGTGGGTTTCTATTTAAAAAAATCAATTTGACCTTAAAATAACGATGAAGGTCAAGGTCGAATTCAAGGTCAAGGTCATCGTTGTATGTCCCCCTTGAAACTTGACAACTTTTGTTTAAAAAATTTTTCTCTATAATGCTTTGGTTGGGAGATTTTTGGCTGGTGGTTTTAAAATGGGACACCCTGTATATATATCACGTAAAACTGCTCGGCTTATCATCGGACTATAGGCTCATTTTAAAGGTACTAGGTTCATTCAGCACGCTTCGCGCGCGCTTCATTATTCTATTTACATACGGTATATTCGAAATTACTCTTTAATAATTCCTTATTTGTATATAAAATATTTTTTTTTTTATTTTGTATTTAAGGAACATATGTTCTAGGAAATAATAAATAAATGTAAATTATTCATTACGTATATAATTCTTTATAAACGTAGTTTTTAACCTGTAAGTTTTGTCTTTGATGATCACCTAAGTAAATTGTTAATGAATCCCAAGATCTAACCCTTGACATTGCTACATATAATTGGCCATGATTAAAAACGTCTCTTCGAAGGTCAATGGCGATTTTTTCAAATGTTTGACCTTGGGATTTATTAATAGTCATTGCAAAAGCCAATTTAATAGGAAATTGTCTTCTTTTAAAAGAAAAAGGATATATGTTTTCGCAGTATAATGTAATACGATTTAAAAATACAATATCATTAGCCTTATCTCCCGTCAAAATTTTGCATTTCAATAAGTGATTAGAAAAATCTATTACTCGCAATCGAGTCCCATTGCACAAGCCTTCATTAATACTTATATTTCTTATAAGCATAACAATACAATTTTTGCGTAAACGTAATTCATAGGGAGGCAAATTGGATGGAGTTAAAGAATTCAAATATTCTGGTAAAATTATTTCATTTAATTCTCCATTATCACAATTTTCAGTACTATCTATACCAGTATAGACATGTTCTGTATTGATATCTAGAAGATCAGTAACTTGTTTATTAATTTCATCAACGTCAATATTTCTTGCGGATAAAATAGCACATTTACTCATTTCTTCAAATTTTGATTCTGCGATAAAGTTGCCAAATATATGATGAGCTATATTACTATTCGGTTCCATAATGCATTGTTGAGGTAGAGTTAAGTTATCGTTTGTATCGTTTAACGTTCCATCACCAACTAATATCAAAAAATGTGCAAAATCGACTTCATTTGGCAAAACTCTCATATTAGCAGTAAGATTATACGTTATAAAATGTTTCCACGAATCGCTATATTTAATCGAAAGACTTACTTTTTCACTTCTTGTTCCTCTGACTTGAACAGGAAGAAGTTGTCGAAAGTCTCCACCTAAAATAATAATCTTGCCACCAAAAGGTAAATCATTGTTCATGACAGATTTTAATGTTCTATTAACTATTTCTAAAGCATATTTGGGAGCCATAGGTGCTTCGTCCCAAATAAAAACTGTAGTTTCTCTTAGAAAAGTGCCTTCTTTAGACTGTACTTTAATACTGGATGATGAATCATTAAATAATGGAACTGGAAGTCCAAACGTTTTATGTACTGTCTTGCCATTTGGTAGTAAAGTTGCAGCAATACCAGTAAACGCCATCGAACGAACTTTAATATTTTTAGCTGACAGTAAATTGTATACAGTTGTGTAAATGAACGTTTTTCCGGAACCTCCCGGTCCATTTATGTATATACAATTATCAGTTGTGTAATGGTTAGTATTTGCAGCTTGCAAAATGGTATCAACTATTTGTTTTTGTTGTTCGTTTAATTGTCTATATTGTTGTTGACCCAGTTGTAACATATCTTCTAATTGAGCGTTGTTAATTTCAGATAACGTATTAATTTCTTCTACAGTTTCTTGTACTGTTTGTTCCATAGTAGGAAAATCAGATAAACTTCTACCTTCATTGCATAACAAAGTATTAATATGAGCATATGCAAGTTGATGACTGACGTCAATAGAATGTGTACGCGAAAAATCTTCGGACATAGCATTTTTATAATTAACTATGAACCGGACCGGAACTCGGAACATAGATAGGAACGGTTCGCGAAACCAACACGTTCAGCTTCGTTATTAAATTGATTCAATAAATTGATTGTTTACGCGACAATGTTTCACAATGAATATTTAATATAAGCTTGTTTATTTTTATACATAGTTTATCCTTTCTTAAAAACTGTAAAAACTGTTTTTTTTAATCTAATTTTAATAATTTCAAATTTCGCGCCCTTTCTAACAGGCCATTCTATAGGGCAATACAGGTCACCAATCAAATCAGGTTTTCAGCGGCTTCACTTTTCTCTCATCAATCTTTTAAGGGGGGATAGTTATAAAGAAATTTTGACATTATTTTCAAAGAAATCGCGAGGGGCGCATTTTAGTTACAGCAATATAAAGAAAATCTCTGTATTTTTTATATCTACATATATATTTCTAGATTTTTGTATCAATATCTATAGATGTACGAAATATACAGAGATTTTCTTTATATTGCTGTAACTAAAATGCGCCACTCGCGATTTCTTTGAAAAAAATGTCAAAATTTCTTTATAACCATACCTCCAAAATGAACCTAGTCCGATGATGGACGGAGCACTTTTACGTGATATATATATATATATGCCACGTCAATCCGTAGCCCAATTTTTTAAATATTCATCAAAATCTTTTTCCTATTTCAGTATACTCCCAAAATAGCGTAAAAAATTCCAGACCTCAAGATGCTTTCGTTGCAAAGTTATAGCCATATAAAGATTTGAGATTAAAAATGTTTTACTTTTTTCGTTAGCTTACATAATTATTTTAGGCATAATACAAGCATTTCAGGTATACATACATCTATACATTTTTGTTCGCAAATTTTCTCTAGAATACTGTAAGATTTTTTTCGGAACCCAATTATATATATACCTGAAATGCTTCTATTATGCCTAAAAAATTATTTAAGCTAGCGATAAAAGTAAACCAAATTTTAATCTCAAATTTGTATATGGTTATAACTTTGCAACGAAGACACTTTGAGGTCTGAAATTTTGTTTCCGCTCTTTGGTGAGTATACTAAACTAGAAAATAGAATTTGGCCGAGATTAAAACAATTTTCTAACGGGTTGACGTGGAATTTAACACAAGTGAAAACTTGGTGTCAACTACAAATTTTTTCAAGATTTTTCACCGCGTATGTTTGACGGAAATCGCCTTTTACAATCTTGTAGGGCTGCCACAAAAATTCCTGTGATAGTTTTTTTTAATCAGCCCGCCAGATAGACTTTTCTTCAACCGACTCGCCATATAGGCCGTTATTCCCTTCAGCCGTCGCTATGATACATATTAATTTATACAATTCATTGATAAAAGGAAACCAAAAAACTATCATTTGAATTTTTTGTGATAGTCTTGTGACTGTCAACGTTTCTTCTGTTCCAATACTATATTCTTATACGTGTGTAGTCTTTTTTATTTATCCTATACTGCACCGGTATAGTACTGACTATACTGAACTGCTGATACAGCTATTATTAACAATTAGTACATGAGGAAATTTGTTTAAATCAGTCACTTTTCGAGATCGCGAAATTTTCAAAAAAAAGAGCACACCACCTTTTTTACTAATTTTATCCTATTTGTTATATTTTGAAGTGTGCAAAAATTCAGTAGAACAAGAAAAATCTACGTTGTAACCGTGTTTTATAGCCACTTTGATTTTTTATATTTAAAGTTAAAATAAACAATTTAGGCAAAAAGTAACTATTGTTTACTTTAATGTCATGCACACAACGTCTGAGGACGCAAAAAAATGTATCTTAATAGGATTAAAGTGCAAGAAAAAAAGCTTGAATTTAATGGCTGGTAGTTAAAAAGTAGTGCGCGCTTAAATATAACATAATGTGGATTTTTATAAAATTAAGTCATTTCACACTCAAATGGTCATTTTTAACCGACCGAAACTTAAATTAAAGCTTTTTTTCCATTTCACGTTAATGGTTTGCAAAAAAGTTTGTCTTATAAGGAGCGGAGTATTTGCTTATAAATAATGACTACTTTGTTTCCTTTAATTTCCGGGAGGAACACAGTTGCATAAATAAATAAAAAATCCCTAGTAGAACGTTATCGAGTTTCTCCTTAAATTATTAACAATTAGCTCAAATCGGTAGCAGGGAAACCTGCCGGTTCTTAGTTTATTTTCTACTTGGAACCTGCTAAGGCGTTTGAATTTGATTCTCTGTTGGTAACTCTTAGGTCGAAACTATAAACATTGAGCTAACCGCTTCTCGCAAGATAAATTTGCATAGTCGTTATTTTCATCGATATACGTAGTCGCAGAATTTGTTTTTAACGTTTTATCCTCTTATTTCTTGCAAGTGATATGCGTATAGCGTCGGAATACACCACGCGATAATGTGCAATAATGAATACATTTCGCCTATATTTCAATAAGTCTATAGTCTGGTATACATTTATTTACTGTTAATCAATTGCTCTGCCACCCTGGTAGAAATGGCAACCAATTATAACCCAAGAATAAGCTTAAAAGTGTCAAATTGGCTTAGCTTAGCTAAGAATATTGGGTTATAATTGACTTACAGCGATATCATTTTAAAACAAGAATAAGGTTATTTTAAGATATTGCTTTTAAGAAAGCATATATAACCTTAAATGTTCATCTTGGAAATTACGAAGTGTCAAAATGACAAAAAATAGAAAATAAAATACCTCATGCATTTTATAAAAAAAAAATAATTTATTATATCAATAAATTAGGTACAAGATTTGAATTTTCTAATACATGTGCAATGTGCGTCAATTTAAATAATATAGGAATATTTTTTTTACATAATCTACATATGTTTGTTGTTCAGTATAAAATAATTTTACCACTTCTTTGATACACACAATACTGAGCTTAAAGCACTTATCATGTCCTTCTCTACATTTAACATTCAAAAAATTTTGTATAGAGGCCTGTCTTAATAATATTTGTTCTGTTAATTTTTCAGTTGTAATGATTGCAGCTATGAAGAAGAGAAACACTGTATTAACGGAGAAGGACATGATAAGTGCTTCGTATCACTAATTTCATTGATACTATTATCAACGAAAAAGATAGGTTATGATCGTATTCGACGCGCACATTAACTTATGATAAGTTTAAAATTGGTTAAAAATTGGCTTATTTTTAACATATGAAATAAGGTTCACATATCCTTATGATAAGTTTAAAATTGGTTAAAAATTGGCTTATTTATAACATATGAAATAAGGTTATTCTTATTAAGCATGCCAAGGCATAAGCTAATTCTTCTACCAGGGCAGTGCCATTTCTATATTAGTATACGAAACCATCAAGTTTCCAGTTTGAAACTCGTTAGAAAA
Organism: Muscidifurax raptorellus; assembly: GCA_020010945.3. Lineage (NCBI taxonomy): Eukaryota > Metazoa > Arthropoda > Insecta > Hymenoptera > Pteromalidae > Muscidifurax > Muscidifurax raptorellus. Next base: position 29,849,360 of record CM052077.1, on the reverse strand, counting down.
GTCGCACTGTTTACAGCTAGTACGTTTACAACTAATTTAAAACTAATTGTTAACAGGTCTCGTTAATTTACCTCTGGAAGCCCGTTAATATTCCTACCAGAGATGGAATACATATTTTGTATGTAACACACTACCTGACAATACTACGCTAGTCTGAATTTTCGCCGTTGGACACCGATGTACTGTAGGAAAAGATTCTAGCTTGTTTATAAGCTCGCGCTTATTCACGTAGTATTCGCGGTAATTACTATAAACACAGAAGAGCTCATACCATTCATTGCTTATTTGTTACGAACACTCGTTCATATTACATATTCTCAATCAATAAAATATATTTTCTTTTTCTGTGAGGTTTGGTTGGTTTCGCAGTTTGCTCGGTCGGTACGTATGCCACATGCCGCGTAGTGAAGCTTTCAGAAACGGCTTATCAACTCTACTTTTTTTTATTAAGCATTTCAATCTCTTATAGGAGATTTTTTGCTGATACATTAAGCTTCTTTTTCATTTTACATTGTTTTGATTTACAAAAAGTTTGACATTATGTTTATGGCGCTTACAGTTTGATTTCGCATTTTTGCATTACGCATGGATTACTTTACCGATTTTTAAAGTCGTGTTGTAGAGCAAAGATATGTAAGTGTTTGGCAGGTATATTTTCATTTTCTTTAATTGTGCCACGAACTTGAGCCGGTGCTTGTCATAGAGTTGGCATTGCCAGAGTATGTGGCCAATGTCTTCTTTTTCGTTTCCGCATTAACACATGGAATTGTTCTTAAGACCGATTTTAAAGAGTGAGGAAGCTAAGTTGTAGTGCCCAGATTTGCCGCGGTTAATAGTAGTGAGGATTTCCTGGGGTAGATGGAGGTTATTAAACCAGGGTTTGTTCGATTTGACGTAGAAATAATGGAAGTAATGAATTTCTTTATACGCGCCTTTTTCGATGAGAGACTATGAGATGTTTTTTTTTGTAATATCATTGCTTAGTTCCTTGAGATCGGTGAAGGGAATTTTTAAGGAACTCGAGACTGTTTCCTGTGTTGCTGATTTGGCAAGAAGGCCTCATTTCCACTGATTCCGATGTATGCTGGTATACAGATTAGTTTGATAATACTTCCATTTGTTGTTTTATTTGAAAATACGAATAATTTCTTTTTTAGTTCGAGTATGTAAGGATTACTTTTCACGGTAGTCGAAAGGTTTTTTAAAGTTAATATAGTACTTAGTGCGTAATCTCTAGCTAAGTTAAGGGCTATACATTACGCGGTGAAGATCGAGGCGTTTCGATTTAGGCTTTTGACAAAGTGAGTTTGTGATTCAGGAATAATACAAGAAGCCCACCGAGCTACCATTCTCAGTCTTGCTAACATCCGTGTAAATGGCATATGCTTTTTCTTTTTTGACTATATCGTGAATTATTTTATTGGGGTTGGTAGATTTTTTAATCATATTACCTACATCGACATTTGTATTGATCTCGTAAAGTAAAATATTGTAGTCATAGGCATAATTATTATAGTGTAATCTAGATATTATTTTGTTAAAGCAAGGGGCTGCTAGTTTAATGCATTGAAGTAGCAGTCTATCTCTGAATTTGATATTTTTATTTGATTTGTTCAGGTTTTTCTGAAGACGTAATAGCGTACAATACAAGTAGATTTTTGTTTGAATACATTTTGTATATATAATTTAAGCAAAGGAGTTTACTGCATCCTCGGATAGGGTCAAGTTTCGACTCCGCTAGAAGCAGATTGACTGGTGTGCTTATTCTGAACCCAAGTGCATACCTAATGGCAGCATACTGAATCTTTTCTATTTTGTCAATTTGGAGTTTTTGTGTAAGACAATATATGAAACCCCCGTAGTCCAGAGCAGACCTTACGAAGTTCTTGTACAAAATCAATAAAGTTGATGGATCACTTCCCCACCACGTGCCTCTTATAAATTTGATAAAGTTTAGGGATCTCAGAGAGTTTTAAAGTATGTGATCGATTTGTCACTGAAATGAGAGTTTAGAGTCAAAGACGATTCCGAGGAAGTGTACCGATTCGCTCGATGGGATAGATGTATTGCTAATATTGATTTTACTTTGTACAGATTTAATGTTTTTCTTATTGAAATGCATGAATGTTGTTTTGTGAGGTGCTAAGTCTAGGCCTAAGTTATACACATTTTTATGAAGTTGGGCAATTGATTTTTCTAGAAGTTGCTTATTGTTTTCAAAGGCGAATTTGTATATGTAGATACATCGTCTATATCATTCGTGGCTATATCGTCTACGAATTGAGAAACGATTATGCTTTTGGAAAGACATTCTAAGACTGCGCTGACATAAAAGCTGTATAGGAGAAGGCTTAAGATACCGCCCTGAGGAACCCCTTTGTAGATGAGTCTAGGACTGTTCTCTGAGTTTGGGATTGTAATCTGTCGTTCAAAGGTTATGTAATTTGACGAATTGGACAATGTTAGTAGGACAGCCGATCTGAGCGAGTTTTTCTAGGAGAATGTTTATAACGACACAATTAAAAGCTCCGCTGACATCTAGAAAGGCTGCGAGTAATTCTTTGTTTACGCTAAATACGTCTTCAATGTTGAGGGTAAGATTTGTAAGATTATCGATTGTGCTTTGGCCTTTCCGAAAACCAGATTGGCTTTTGGGAAGTATGTTTTTCGCCTCTAACCAGAATTCGAGTTTATTTTTTAGCATGGTTTCGAAGATTTTTTTTTTATTTGAACAATTTTAACCCTTGTACAGAGATTATTTTGTTAAGTACAATATACATTATAATATCTTGTTTACATTGGAAAAGGAGTTCTATATATTTTTCTTAGACTAAAGATTGAGTTTACAATTATTTATAAATTCGAGTATTATTTTATAGAGTAGTGTGGATGAGTTGTACAAGAGAGTTTCGCAGCTTAGAGGTAAACTACATTCAATTTTGAGTAATTGATCTAAGAACGGTGAAATGGGTCGCCGCATTGACATTTTGAGTCTGGTACGGCTTTGATGCGAATCAAGGATGCGCCTAAGTTATAGTGGCCGGATCTGATACGGTTTATCGTGGTAATGATCTCGCGCAGTAAATTTTAAAGTACAGATTTGAAGTAGTGTATACCTTTGCTGTCGCTGAGGTTAATGGCAGTTCAGTGTATGGGGTTTTGAGGAAGTCGTCGGGAGCTAAGTTCGTGGCGTCTTTTGCTAGTTGGTCGGCCATTTCGTTGCCGAGAATTCCGATGTGTGAGGGAATCCATATGAATTTTACTGTACTTTTGTTAGGTGTTATTTTTGAGAATTCGTAGACTTTCTTTTTTATTTCCAGCATATGGATTTATTTGTACAGAGAATGCATTGGTTTTTAGACTCATTAGCGCGCTTAGAGAATCTGTAAAAATAAGGGAGTTCACATTTCGGTCAAGTAGAGCCGAGTTAACGGCGTCTCTAAGTGCCAGACATTCGGCAGTGAAAATAGATGTCAGTAGTTTAAGGCTATGGGTGACAGTAGTGTTCAGATCTTTAGAAAAGCAAGCTGTACCTACCGCCTGTGAGTTTGGTTTTTTAGCTTCCGTCTGTGTAGATAGTGTGGCCGTTTTTTTAAGGAGAAATTGATTAAGCAAGAGGTTGGGGTTTACGCTTTTTTGAAGTTTGGGGCCTAAGTCTAAAATAATGTCAGGTGTGTGTTTTATTATTTCGTAGTCGGTTATGTAGAGTCCGTAATTTTGGCTTGTGTGGATCGTGTCCGCTTTGTCATTCATAAAGTCTATGGATTCTATTAGTGTGCGGTTCGGGATTTTGCGTTTTTTGACTCCTTTATTTCGTTTGGCGTGAAACTGTTTGATTGCTTTGTGTCCGGAGAGTCTTTTGTTTGAGTATACTTTGCTTAGGTAACTTGAACATAAAAATTTGGCGCGTTGGCTAATTAAGAATAGATTCTGCTAATAAAACGTTACTGGGGGTACTGGTTCGGTAGCCTAAGGCGAGTCTAATAGCAAGGTATTGTATTTTCTCGAGATTATTACTGTCTATTTTTTGTGTGGGATAATAAACAAATAGGCCGTAGTTAAAAATGGATCTTACTAGACTTTTATAAAGCAGTATTAACGTGACGGGGTCCCAACCCCACCAAGTAACTCTTAAGAATTTTATAATGATTAAATTTCTTGAAGCTTTGTTTTTTACATTTTTAATATGTTCTTTGCAGTTTAGACGGTAGTAAAATGTTATTCTCAAAAACTTAACAGTGGAACTGGATTTTATTGTTTGATCTTTTATTTTTATTTCTGTTTGTCCGGGTTTGATATTTCGTCTATTGAAATGGACGAGTATAGTTTTGGGGGTAGAAAGTTCAAGGCCTAACCTGTGAAGGTTATCGTGAATCGCGTTAATTGATTTTTCTAGGAGTCTTTTGGTGGTACTAAGTGAAGATCGTTTGCAAAGTATGGCTATGTCATTTGACAATTGCAGTGTGGTTACACTTTTTGATTAACTTTTTGTGGTATTAGAAACGTAAATGGAGTATAGTAGCGGACTCAGAACGTCGCCCTGAGGAACTCCCGTATGCACTGATCATGGTTCATAGCCGGTGATATCAGTACAAAATTGTCCTATCGAAAGTTATGAATCTAACAAAGTTAATGATATTTTCTGAACAACCAACAAGCGGATTTAACGTCAAGAAGGGCAGCGATAACATCCTAGGTATTTATCACAAGCGGTCATATTATTATAGTATGCAGAGAGAAATTTATTGTAGTTTTCATCTAGGTTATCGCTGACTTTTTCCCAATTGGTGCGTAGAAATTTTTTATTAAATGACTGCTTGTGATAGATACTTTTTTTATACATACATCTACGAAGATGGGATAGTGGTCCGATCCCCAGGTGTCGTCATTGACTTTAACATTAATTTTATCTGATAGATTAGCTGATGAGAATATAAGATCTAGATTGGAGGTTGTTTGGTTATAAGATTGGATATAGGTTAGACTTTTCGAATCGTGCAAGAATAGGTTAGATTTATTGAAACTTTCAAGTAATCTTTCGCCGTTAGAGTCGTTTTTTTGCAGTTCCAGCTTTCATGGTGGGAATGGAAATCGCCCATGAATATGGTAAATTTAGTTTTATCGACGTTTATAAAGATTTCGTCCCATACGGCTTAGGATAAAGTGAGACCTGGGGTTCAGTAATAAACAATAAGCTCGAGATGAGGTTTGACATTGTTAATTTTTATTGATTTAACAGGTTAAGTTTTTTAATTCGATAAATGCTAAATTATTACGTATAAAAATCAAAATACCACTCCCCCTTGAGTCTTGCCTGTCTTTTCTAAAGGTTTTAAAGCTGCTGAAGTGTAGTTAACCCTCTTGAAGAAATTTGTTGGGTAACCAGGATTCAACACATACCAAAATGTCAATGTTGATGAGAGTTTTTTGTAGTTCTTCTCTTCTTTTGGCGAAGCTTCTAGCATTTCAAAAGATGATTTTGAGATCCTTGTTGTAAAATTTATTCATTCTAAGTTTTATTCGTCGTGTTGCGAAAATTCGGAATCAGTTCCTGAGTCACCGCTTATTGTTGTTTTAAGTTTGTTGACAATTCTAGTGAACTTCGACTTGAGGTTACGATTATCTATTTGTGTGTACACGAGGTTTATTGTCGTTATTAGATTCTGGATGTCGGTAGTATACTCTTTGGCTAGTTCTACAGAATCTACGCGGCCTTAATGCCTTATAATGAATTCTTTGAATTGCTGGAAATTTATAGGATGCTCGATGGAAATGTCGTCGAATATTGGCTTGACCTTTGATATGACGTCGTTAACTTGAGTTTCGTACGTATTGGTTGTTGATATTTGTGCAGTATCGTCTTTTCTGGATTTCTTTTTGCTGAGTTTTGTTGGAAGTTTGAATTCTTGGTTATTCGGGAGTAACGGTGCAGATTCACGATTTTGACTGAGCTGAATTGGTTCATTGTGTTCGGTGGGAAAACTATTTACAGATGATTCGGTGTTTATAGAGGCTGGGACGGTCTTTTGAGTTCATTGGTGTTGCGGGTGGGAATTTTTTGAAGATGTGCTGCATTGATCGGTGTCTTGACAATTGGCGTTTCTAGAGTTTTCTGAGGTTCTTTGCTTAGGTCTGTCTGAGATGGTGGTGTGGAACTTGGGATTTCGTTGTTCCTCGGACATTGCTTGGCTATGTGGCCTGTTCGTTTACAGATGAAAAAGCTAGTGGAATCGGTAGTTAAGTATACCCAATACGTGGTGTCCTCAAAGTTGATTTATAGGCTTTTTGGAAGGAGGGAAACCGATTCCTCTTTAATGTAAATTTGTCGACGGAATGACAGAATATGAGATCGACCGGGTTTGTTGAGGCCTGCACGGATGTAACTCATTTGAGATGCTGGTATTATTCCTTTAGAAATCATTAGAATCACACATTAGAAATCACTACACGTTTGTTTTTTTTCCATAAGAGACCTGATGGTTAAAGAACAGTCTTTGACTTGATGGTTTTGTTGATTGTTTTTTCCACTTGGAATTTATTTGAAAAATAGGCACAACCACTATTACCCAATATTTTAAATAAGAACAGAATTTCGCTGGTCTCTATTAGGTTTTTGAGGCTGTCGATATAGTCGTCTCCTTCCAGAGAGTCCATGACTATAGAGACGTGGCGTTGGCGTATGTTTTAGCACTTTGAGGTGGAATGGCACTTGAGTTTTGAGAGAACTTTAAGGTTTGATAACTTTAAGGTTTGAGATTTTGGCTATATGAAGCCATGGTTGCAGCTAAAAGCTATGAAAGCTGCAATCGCAGCTTGCAGGTTGGTGAGAGAAACTTTGCTGCTTTTTCGTTGGGTTTTCACTATTCACCAAAATACATCAGAATATCTAGTCGCTATGTAGTAGCATCAGACTATTCCGAAACTTATTAGGTAAACACTGCTGGTCGTCTGACACGTCTGCTCGCTTCGACGGCTCGAAATCGAAAATCGTTTTCCAAGAGGTTGGATAGCTATTTGTACTAAACATTTCATTGAATATGTCCAGAAGTATTAGGTTATATTTTAATGGCAGTAATTTGATACACTCATCATTAATTCCGTCGAGTCCCAGAGAAGATCGAGAATTCTTGCTATTTATCGCGTCGGTACTTTCAGTTAAGTTAAGGGGACAAACCACCTTTAAAATGTGAAACAAAAAATTCAATATTAAATTTTAATTTTAAAATATGATTGAAAAAGAGTCTTTTCCTATAAAAGTTTTACAATAAACATTAAATATCTAAATTTGTATTATATTTCAACTTGATATGCCTCCCTGGCAAAGCAGACTAGTTGCAATGACTTTTTTCACTGTCCGTAAGATTCAAAGTGTACGCATGGTTGGATTGGGCTAAAATTTTGTGGAGATACTCTTTATACGTGTACTTTCAGTATGAACGGAGGAATTATTTGAGCTAGTAGAAGTATATTTTTGTTTAAATAATTGCAATATTACACCTATTTTGCAATAATTTTATCACTTTTATTGGTGTTGAATCAATTCTACTCGTTTAATTCAAAATCACTCCGCTCATACTGAAAGTACTCCTCTAACAAGTATCTCCACAAAATTTGAGCCCAATCCAACCATGCGTTCCCTTGGAATCCTACGGACAGTGAGCTAAAATTCCGAAAAACAATATTATGAGATATTTAACAATTAAGATTTCAATTATATTAGCTATAATTAATACTTATCTTATTAGATATGTTCAGGATCTTATTTCCTCTTTCTAATGCATTAAATAAGCGTATCCTCCAGTTGGCACCAATATTCCACGGTTGGCTTGGGTTGAACCGCTCTTTTGTTGTTGCATGAGCTGAAATCAGAAAAAAAACACAAAAATTAGAAATTTAACTACACTGCACTTATCACACTTAACTTAGTTAATAATATTTATGTTTTTTTGGGACATAGACAAAGCATTGTAGTCATTTATCGAGTCTGCTACACATCCATAACCTCACCTGTCACTTTTGACGGAGACGGCTCATGCGAGCTCTGCAAAGAATAAAATAAAAAATTTACATTTTAGAGGGAATAAATATAATTTAGGAACTAAATTATATTTATTTATTTATTTTATTAAATAAATTAAATAATAAATACAAATTAGTGGCAATAAAAATATAATCATTAGTTAAAATCAAGATTTATAATAAATACCTTAGTGGGCTCCTGCTGCATATGATTCCTCTGGGATTCCTTCTCGTGTTCATCTTCTGATAGTCCGGGTCTCTACGGTACTGTATAATGTTTTTCTTGCTGCATGCAAAAGTCTGACATCGTTGCTCGTATTGGTCTAATTCACTGCTGCACATCCTGGACTGATGTCAAACTTCGTCATAATATTCAGAAATCCTGTGCGTCCATCATTGAAACAGGTCACAGCTATATACGAGTATACACCAATCTTGAGAACCAGCAAGCCACTCTTGGTCCAACTTTTTCACTTGAATTGATTGAAGCAATATGCTTACACTTTACACACACAATATCAACTTTGAACCCGAAGCCTTGTACATCAGACTCACTAAATGTCACTTTACCGTTGCACTTATTGCATGCTAAAATGTCCTGAAGTGCAGGGAATAGAATATTGATGTCAATAATTCTATTTCTTGTATCACTAATAGAGTCTTTGACCACTGTTGCACTTTTAAGTTTTTTTGCACTGGTAGAGGGTCTTGGTCTTTTTGATTGATTTTCATTCTTCGTCAAAAATTCTCTTGGCCTCTTCTTAGGTCTCCCTGAGAGAGAATACTTACTGTCAGGATGCATACTTTGAAGTCTTCCCTTCTTATCCCTCGAAGATATTTTGCACAAATTTTGCTGCACTACACACACACACACACACACACAAATTGTCAAGAAAAAAAAAGAAAACACACAAATGAATTTTAAAAACGGATTTGTTTAAAATTGCCACGTTTACAACAAACAAATATCGTATAATTTAAAATTTTTTTAGCAATATCAGTATGTAAGTATTAGCTGTGTTTATATACCAATAATCAGCATGTAAATATCAGCTGTGTTTATAACACATACCAATAAGCTGTGTGAACATAGTCGAATTTGAGCTACTTGAAGGTAGTTCGAAAACTCTTTCGATCTCACCTGTAAGTGAGTTCCAATATCCGCCGATAAAGTGGTGGCGCGTCGAGCGTCAAGTTTCGAATCAATTCCTATTCCATTCAAACGTATTATGACCGTCATAACACGTTTACATAAAATTGTCAGTTTTTGGAACATTCATAATATGTTTTAAAATCGAATAAAATTATATATAAACAACTGTGTTATAAATCATTATAAACAATAACATATATCTATATAATGGTAAAAATGGCTACTTTTTATATTATGTAACAACATTTATTTCGTACTTGGTCTTAAAAAAGAAAAAATATAACAGAAATATAAAATAAAAAAAAAAACAAATTTTATTGAAATTCAGTAAAAAAGGTGGTATTTCCTATAAAAATAAGAAATAAAAAAAATTCGATTTTTTTAAGATTCAAAGGTGGTTTGTCCCCTTAAGGAGACACAACACCTTTAAATCCTGCAAAAAAGAACATTGCGTAAAATTCAGAAATTTTAAGTAAATAATTTAAAATTTTGTATAGATATATTTAGCATAAATACCTTTAATTTCAGCATGCTTAACCCTTCATAATCCCTGCTGGCCCATTGTGGCACTCGGAGCAAGAATTTGTGAACTTTTTCACTGTCCGTAGGGTTCCAAGTGAACGAATGGTTCTTTTTGGCTGTAGGAGTAAGGTTAACAGGAATACTTTCAATGTTAAAATAACAATATTAAAAAGTCCATGAACACGTTTTAGTGTTCTCGATATTTCTATTTGTTGTCTCCTTTTCTTAAAAACTTTTTCATTGACTCTCTTATTTTTCCAAAAAAACACTTTGGTTTTCTCTTTTTCTCCTGAATTACGCATTTTGGCATGTAGGTTATACTCGAATGTATACACAAACAGCAGACGAGCAAAATCTATATTAGGTATAGCTATATATATATATATATATATATATATATATATATATATACACACCTCCTAACCTACTACGCGACGTTGCCAGATGTACGGACTGCCGAAATCAAATGCATCTCAACATTCGCTTGACTAGCTACCTACCCATAGTACTACCTTAAGTTTCCCAACTGCAACTGTAGTTGCAGTCTATAAGCCTGAAAGTTACTTAATATTCACACGTGTAAGATTAGTTTGTTTGGAAAAAATAGATCGGTCTAAGCGGTATCTAATGTTTACTGCTCAATACTCAATCAAAACACGTCTGCTCGCTACGAGTGTTCAGACGAGACTCATCGAAACTACTTTATTGGTTAGTTAATACTAAACTAAGGTGAAAAATAGTTTTAAGAAGTATTGAGCAATGACCGAATTCTAACGTTAAATTTTATGGAACTAGCTAAAGTAATTGTAGTAATAAGAAAATGTCAAAAATGAAGAAAAGAGGCTTATAAGCAAAAGCGTGACCGAAAAAAATTAGACTAAGAAAATCATACTTACGGAAGAAAAGAGAAGTTCGTAAAGCGGCCGAAAATACACAGTTTATAATGATTTTACGAAATAAAAGAATACCGGGAGGTAAGACAAACACTAAATTTTCGAACTATATAAATTTGGAAAATATCATCAAAATTAAAAGCAATATTTATAAGAATAGTTAATATTGTATATTTAGCTGCACTACAACTGATAATGTAAATTTGAACTCGTCAAGTAAAAAAACCGGTGTTAATTCAAGACAGAGAAATGTATTATGAACATGTGTTGGTAAGAAACAGGCAATGAATCATATGAATTCTTCTGTATTCATAGTAATTATCGCGAAAGCCACGTCGATAGGCGCGAGCATTTATAGAGTTTTTCTCCAATATCCAAAATAATTTGAGACAGGAGATTAAACTTACGATAACTCTTCAATACTTTGAATTGGAATAAATTGTACACGCGCCTTGTCGCTAGAGCTGTAGCTTGAGCTGTAGCGAAGTGTTCTCTGGGCGAGGGCGGAAAAGGTTCTGACGCTACGCGGAACTCGACTCGTCGTCGGGGTCCGCTCATGACGCTAGCGTCCGCTTGCGCAAATATCGGTGTTAGCCCTCAGCCGATATATCACACATTTAAATTATTTAGAATATTGCCCTACCGTGCATAACTACTTAAAAACGGAAATTCGGAACTAGCATGATATTGATATTATCAAGTAGTGTGTTTTATTTATCTATGCAATACTTGTTAATGCTCTCGTGGAAATTAAAGTCAAACAAACGGGCGCTATTTATAAGCGAATACTCCGGTCCTGACATGACAAACTTTTTAGCAAATCACTTACATATGAAAATGTAAGCAAAGAGCTTTAATTTAAGCTCTGGTCGGTAAAAAAAATAAGAATTCGGAAATGTTTTCTGTTACCCCAAAATGAAATAAATTACTTGTAATTCAATATCATAGGCCTTTATGCGCGAGTCGCATTCAATTAAGTCAAAATATGCAATGAAGCTAAGTCGATTCAAACAAGTCTAAGTTACAAGGCATAACTCCTATACAATCCTATATAATAGTATATTATGACACTGTTGTGGGAGATGGTTTTCTATGTATACCGTCGTATTTTCGGAACTACGTGGTCTATAATAATAAAATTTTACATGCATATATGTGTTTTTAGATTCTCAATTCGGGAAAAAAAAATTTTTTAATTTTGACAATTGTGGCCATTGTTTTAGCCATTTTCTGATTTTTGAAATTTTTTTTCCTTTTTTTAAATGATATAATTTATACAAAAAAATCAGCAATAGTGTTTTTGAAAGAGTATAAAATTTCCTACTTTTCCCCGTAAGATTTTCTAAATAGACTGTTTCGTTCAAGTGTTATGACAAAAAAAGGTGTTTTTTTTTTAATTTATATCTTCCAAATAAAACAGTGTAATGTTTTGAAAAAATTCATGATAACAAAGAATAATAATGTCTACATGTTGTACAAATTTTAATTCTTTTTGGTGATTTGTTTGTAAGAAAAAAATCGAAAACCTAAAAAAATCGGTTTTCTATGTCGCACGGTTACGGGAGTAAAAAGCTTTAATTAACTTGAAATTTTGGGAAATGATAGATCTTTTGTTTTTCTGGGCTAATTTCTTTGCGCAGCTTATAAAATCCTTTAGAATTGTAGATACGCAAATTGCAATTTTTTTTCACTCTGTATACCCTATATAATCGTTAATCATTATATTTCATTAAATCTTTTGTTAAAACTTGAATCTTTTCTTTAAAATACGAGTACGAATGTAAAGTAATTGAAATTTACTTTGAAAAAGGTAGACTTTCTGTACGTTGTGTAAGAGTTTTTTGCACAGCTTTCAGAACCCTATGGGTCTTAACCCATTAACGCCGAGGTAATCAGAATTTTTACTAACTATTCAATGTATTTCAAAATTTTGATTAGACACCGACAAAAAAAACATGGCCGATCTAAACGTAAAAAACGTAAAATTTTTCAATAAAAATTTTTTTTGCATTTTTTTTACAATTTTAAAAAATATTTTATTAATATTTTATTAAACTATAAATTTAGTTAAGGAAGCTACGTGCCAATGAATTGGCAGCGGTTTTTATACCAGAGGATTTATACCAGGGGATAATTAGAGTAAAAAAGGGTGAGTTATCTTTCAAATTTAAAATCATGTAGAGTTTTATCGTATTTCGAGAGCCCTTATGTTGGACGCTCACTAGGTCAATAAGAATTTGAGAGAATGTAATATTTTAAATTATGTGTAGTGTTATTAGAGTTTACATAGTTTATGTAAATTTGTGTAAACAGTCAGTCACAAAATCAAAATAATAAAACTATCGTCATTCACACTAGATTGTTTGAAACGCGTTACTGCCGTAGTATGAATTATAGAATACTATAAAATATTATTATTAATTTAATACTACATAATCATACATAATAAATATCACTATGCTATTTGTAAATTATTATATGCTGATATAACGTAAAAGTATGAGAACTTTCTACAATGATTTTAGGATAAAAACATTTCAACATATGCGTAATGGAACTTACGTACCAAAGTATTAACAGAGGCTTTTTAAGGATAATAATTTAAAACTATACCGATTGGCCCAAACTTAATGTTTATTTCAGCTTTTCTACCTACTCACAACAAAAGAAGAGAAGAATGGATGTCTTTTTATACACCAGATGTTGATTTTGAGTAAAGAATTGAATTATGTTATAATTATTTATTTAATATTTGTTGCTGAACTATATCACAATGTTGCGTGTGTGGAGCAAACTAAATATCACTAGTGTTTAAAAAAAGATGCATATAACAGGTATCGCTGAAGTGGCAGCTGGAAGTCAAACCCGCGGATATATATGCAGGGCCCAGTTGTCAGATTCGCATACCAATAGAGTAGGTTGGAAAACGAAGGACTATGATAACGAAATTTTTCTGTTGGCACTTGAGGAAATGCAGCTGTTTGGGACTGCGAGCAGTAAGGCGATGGATAATATTACCCGAGCCTGTGAGGCTGCTATGACAAGAAGAGTGCCCAACCAAAGTATACACATCACTAGTATACTGGTGGGATAGAGAGGCGGATAGCGCTCGTAGCGAGTGTCACCGGACTAGGCGACAGGAGCAACTGATAAGAAAGAAATATTATCAAACTAGAAGAGGCAAGGAATTAGTAGATGTCTATCAGCAGGCAATGAAGGATGCTAAGCGAAATCTTAAGAAAACAATCCATACCAATAAGCGACGGTGCCTGAAAGAATTACAGGACGAGGTTAATGAAGACCCCATGGGGTAGACCTTATAAAATAGTAATGAAGAAGATCAAGGGAAGCTATGCACCCCTTCTCAAGGGCCCGGAATTATTAGATCGAGTAGTGACTACACTGTTCCCCATGCAATGGGACGAACCGTGTGTTATACAAGAAGACTCCAGGCCTGGACGACATACCCAATATGGCACTGAAACATGCTGTATTCGCCCAACCAGAGGTCTTCATAGACTTGTACAACACATGTTTAGAAGGGGCGATATTTCCCGCCGACTGAAAGAAACAGCGCCTCGTGCTACTACCAATGGGAAAGCTACCTAAGGACGCTTAATCATACAGACCACTCTGCATGCTGGACACTTCAGGCAAGATTCTGGAACGCATAATTTACGTCCGAATGGATTAGGCAGTAGAAGGAAAAGGAGAACTTTCGAAATACCAATACGGCTTTCGGAAGAAACGATCAACTCTAGACGCAGTGAACTTAGTGATTAATACTGCGCGCACAGCGATAGAGGGAATGAGATAGAAAGGAGGAGCAAAACAGTACTGCGCTGTAGTCACACTGGACGTCAAAAATGCATTGAACTCGGCACAATGGAGTAAAATACACGAGGCACTTCGGAAGCAAGAAGTGCCTTTATATATAAGAAGGATGTTGTCCGACTATTTGAAGGACAGACTCTTATTATATGACATTGAGAATGGCACCAAGACCTATGAAGTGACAGGAGGTATTCCTGTCCTTCCCAAGGATCAGTACTTGGTCCAAAGACTTGGAACATCATGTACGATGGAGTACTAAGGTTGCAGTTACCCAAAGAAGCAACAATGGTAGGATTCGCTAACGACATAGCAGTAGTCGTGGTAGCGATACGTATAGAAGAAATAACAAAAATAGCGGACGAGCCCATTCATTTAATACAAGAATGGCTGACAGAGACAGGATTGGAATTGGCCAGCCATAAACCCGAAGTTCTTCTTATATCTAGTATGAAGAAAATAAAGAAAATAACACTGACGATGGGTGAACACGAGATTGTTTCTCAACCTACTATTAAGTACTTGGGCATTACCATTGATGCAAGACTTACATTTAAGCAGCATCTTGAAACCTTGGCGCTACTTAATCTCCATTAATGCCAAATGTAGGAGGGCCAACACAAGGTAGACGGTTGCTCTTAGCCAGCGTAATCATCTCGATTATGTTGTACGGGCTCCTAATATGGGCAGATGCCATGTTGGTGAAAACGTACGCAAGGAAGCTATCGACTGTGTACCACGTGTATAAATGAGGAGTGGTTACCACCAAAAACCCAACGCGTCTCCTCATGTATAAATGAGGAGTGGTTACCACCAAAAACCCAACGCGTCACATTTGGACGCGTCTACCATGTGCAGGACGATCGATCGGGGCCGCGATTCCTATCCCCCGATTTAAAAATCGATAATTGGAGACACGCGAGCACATAGCGAAGAGGCTGTATGTGACCGCTCGGCAACGGCATGTGGGTATGTATATGTGTATGTGTGTGTGTATATGATCGGCTATGTTCACATGTGTAGTATGAGAGTGTCGTATGTATGTATGAGATGCGTTGCGTTTTTTCTTAACAAAAGCACATCAATAAAACAAAAACGAAGAAGAAGAAGAAGAAGAAGAAGACGTTGAGCAACCATTCATTCGTTATCTAGCTCTCACTTAGAAAAGATCATTATAAATAAAAAAAAATATTAAAACTCAGATCTACCTTTTCCATATTTCTTGATTTTTCTTGGGCGCAGCTACACGGGTAGTGTAGCATCTACATTTTTTGGTCCTTCGAGCCGGATCTTTATTATTCGGAAATTTTAACAAAAGTGCGCCAAAGAAGTTTGTTGAAAAGTGAGTGAAAAAGTGCAGGGAAAAAGAAAAGATGCAGTCTTTTCGAGCAAGAAATGCCAGCAGACGTAGAGAGGTTCGATAGGCTCAACCTCCAGCGGCAGGACGTCAGCGAGCAGTCCAAGAAAATCAGGATAACCTCCCTGCTCAACACGGAGCCGTCCCTGCGGGTGATTTTCCACAGCTTGCCATCTACCAAGCTGCTGTTCTCGCAAAGCAACGTACATTAGCTGAATTAGTGTGTATAAGACAAAGTCAAAAAGAATCCTTCGAAAAAGAAATTATAGCATTAAAACGTAAACAACTAATTCCTAAAGACAGTCGCATCATCACGCTCAATCCGTTCCTCGATAATTTGGGAATACTACGTTCAAACAGTCGCATAGTGAATTTTAACAATAAAGATACTAACAGCCAATCCGCAATTTTAGACGCTAAAAACACCGCGGTACAACTATTGATAAACAATTTCGACATAAATTACTACCACGCTAATCACGAAACAGTTGTTAATGAATTACGACAAACTTAGTGGATAGTCGGACTACGCCGAGGATTGCGAAAATTAATGCCTCAATGTATAGTTTGCAAAATGCTATGCGCCAAACCAAACAACCCGAAAATGGCAGTGCTACCTACCGCGAGGCTTGCACACCGAAACCGTTAATTCACATACATTGGTTTAGACTATTTTGGCCTTTTAGAAATTCAAATTGATCACAGAAAAGAAAAATGAAGGCGAGCCTTCACGTGCCTAACAACTCTTGCGATTCATCTCGAATTAGCTCATAGCTTAAGCACAGATTCCGCGAACATGGCACTGAGACGTTTTTCAGCACGAAGAGGAAACTCCTTCACACATATATTGCGACAATGGCACTAATTTTAAGGGTACGAATTTAGAATTACAGAAGGTAATTAAAGAATTAAACCGCGATAAATAACAGCGATTTGCAGCTAGTCGTAGCATTCAATTTGTATTCAACCCCCAATCAGCTCAACATATGTGGATCATACGCTCTGTCAAGACGGCACTATCAATTATTTTGAAAAATCAAACCGTTGAAGAAGAGACTCTGTTAACAGCTTTAGCTGAAATCGAACACTCCCTAAAATCGCGTCCACTAACTCATGTCTCAGTAAATCCGCGCGACACTGAAGCCTTGACTCCCAACCACTTTCTCCTTGGTACTTCTTCAGGACAAATTCATTTAGGAAAGTTTGAGTCGTATAATGTATGCACGAAGAATCAGTGGGAAGTAGCACAATTCTTCGCTGATCAGTTCTGGCATCGGTGGCTGCGACAGTACCTCTCCACATTGATTCCTAGAAAAAAAGTGGCAAAACCCAGTTGAAGTATTAAAAATCGGTGACCTTGTATTAATTTTAGATGAAAATTTAGATCGGAATCAATGGCAGAAGGGAGAAATCTCGCATACCTTTCCCGGAAAAGGTAGTCAAGTCCGAGTTGCCAAAGTAAAAACAGCGAACGGTCTATTTTTAAGACCAATACAAAAATTTGTTAAATTTGCAGATTAAGTACAAAGATTGTATTCTTTGTACGAGAGGAAGAAAAGTTCCCGACACAATTGCATGAATGAGGAGTGGTTACCACCAAAAACCGAACGCATCATATTTGGACGCATCTGCCGCGTGCACGAAAATATATTAAACCTCAGATCTACTTTTTCCTTATTTCTTGATTTTTCTTGGGCGCAGCTACCTATGTAGTATCTATAATCGTTGTCTATTATATTATTTATTACTAAATATTTAATTAATTATTTTTTTATAAATTGAATACGGATAAAATGT
Source organism: Muscidifurax raptorellus (assembly GCA_020010945.3). Taxonomy (NCBI): domain Eukaryota; kingdom Metazoa; phylum Arthropoda; class Insecta; order Hymenoptera; family Pteromalidae; genus Muscidifurax; species Muscidifurax raptorellus. Next base: position 29,831,788 of record CM052077.1, on the reverse strand, counting down.
TTTAAAATAACTTGAAAAATAAAAATGTTCGCTTTGGATTGATGTATAATATATAAACTTTTATGTAATCTTATTATGACGGTCAATTTTAGTTTCTTTTTTTTACGTTCTAACCCAGGAGTCTATTTTGGAACCAATTTGAAACTCCTAGAGCGACACTAGTTGCCGGATATCGGAACTCAATTGGGTCTAATACAGATCAATTTTCGACTAAATTCACACAGCTTATTATTTACTAACTTCAATACTTTACTGCTAGTTTAAACTACTTGTTAGTAAACACACTAAGCAGACGGCATCTAGAAAGCATAGCTGATATTTATGTTGTTTAGCTAAATTGAAAACCGAAACTTTTTTTATATTGATTAGTGTTTCTATGAGATAATGTATGATTGTAGTATAAAGCGCAGTGTAGATAATGTTTATTTACGTGCATAATGTCTTCAGGCAGGGATAAGAAAGGGAGATTTCTAAATGTTCATCCTAATCCCAAGTATTCTCGTGGTAGACCTAAGAAGTGACCAAGAGAAATTTTGACCAATAAAGAAAGCCCAAATAAAAGGCCAAAAGCCTCTACCAGTTCAAAAAAACTCGAAAATACGAGGATAATAAACTCTAGTGACACAAGAGATAGAATTAAGATAAGTATTCTATTTCCCGCCCTTTAGAACATTTTAACATGTAATCAGTGCAACAGCAATGTGAAATTTAGTGAATCTGGTATACAGGACTTCGGCTTTAAGATTGACTTTTTGTGTACAAAGTGCGGGCAAAGAGCAGCTATTAATTCAAGCGAAAAAGTTAGAGCAAAAGGGAATGCATGGGCAGTAAACAGGAGATCTATACTTGTTGCTCGTGCACTTGGCCATGGACACGCTGTCCTTTCAACTTTTGCTAGTATTATGGATTTTCTAAAACCATTTGCTCAATCGACTTTTGATGATATCAATAAGCAGTTGAGTAAAGTTTGCCAGGTGGTAGCATAAAAGTCAATGACGAGAGTAGTACTTGAAGAGAAAGAAGCAACACCACCAAACAATGCTTGACACGCAGACTCTTTCATGTATAAAGAAAAACACTTGACAGCACGAAACAGCCCCAAATCACGAAAAGAAGAACACGAGAAGGAATCCAAGAGAAGCCATATGCAGCAGGAGACCACTAGGGGTATATCTAAGTATTGTAATAATTAATTTAATTTCCTTATTTGAGAAATTTCCATTTTTATAAATCAGTTGATTTCAGCAAATAATAGCCCACATAAAACACCCATTCCAGAAGGATGATTGTGGAGATTATGAAAACATAGTAGAAGCAAGTGCTTTCAAATTGTGATGAAAAAAAGATGAGTAATTCCATAAATAATTAAATTAAATTTAATATTTATAAAAGTTTCTAATATATGTGTTTTTTTATTTCAGCTTATTCAAGCATTTCATTCATGCGTTCACCTGGAATCTTACGGACAGTATTAAAAGTCATCGTACACTGCATGTTTTGATATGAGCATATATTATGGTCAATATAGGTACAGAAATTTAAATTATTAGGTTTTTATAGTACTTTTAGCTAAAAAGAGTTTCAGTTAAAATTATTTTAACAATTATTTTATAAACATCACTTTTTAATTCAGGTTTTAAAGATGTTTGAACACTTAAAATCGTGCAGTGCTGCTACTACAAAATTTAAGAAACCAAAAAGGCTCGTGAGATAGTTCGTTCTTCAACCGGCTTTCCAGATAGCACGTTCTTCAAGCGGCTTCCCAAATAGCGCGTTCTTTAACCGGGTTCCCAGATAGGGCGTTCGATTAACTCTCGCCAAACAGATTTTCGGAGATTCATATCACGCAGTTAGCACTGTTTGGCAGAAGCTATTATATCTGACATTGGTAGAAAGAAAGAGGTACTTACTATTTTACTAATGTTTGATTTCCGTAAGGTGCTCAATACCATCTCGCCATCAAACCTACTTCGTAAGTTAATTAAATGGGTTCTTCTAGAACCGTGATCTTACATCAGAAATCGTAACCAAAGAGTTTATTGGGGACATGACTTACTATATTTATTGAGGAATCAGATTGGTTCACAACTAATCTTGGAGTCTGCTCCAGAATCGAAAACGCGGCTTGCTTCTACAGCCTCTTTTGTTTTAAATTTATGTAGATAATTCACAGGATAAATTAGTTGCACTTAAAACTGCCAAAAGCGGATTATCGTACGGTATCGAACATTTGCTCTACGCTGATGACCTACAAACTGTTGCGGTTAATTAAATTAATAAGCAGGCACGTTCCATATAAATGAGAAATGTTTATTTAATAAAGATGTACAGTTAGAATGGTGTATGCGCTGACAAATCGAATGTTCTTTCTGGTTGAGGGACACAGCGGCACTAGGCCGCCTATATAGTTTGTCACGGGCGCGACTCTTAGAACGCTTGTATACATGTGCGTGGATACACAAAAATATTTAAAGCTATTAGATTCAATACAAACCTATACGCAGGTTCTGAGGAACAATCTAGAGGAAAGTATACGTTACCTCTCGACTATGGCGTGTGCAGTGTCAACTTGGATAACTGAGAATGCCCTGCACTTTAATGTCTGGAAAACTAAAGGGATCATGTTTGGTTTTGACTACAATATTAATAGACTACAGGAATTGCACCTCTCGGATATTGAGGTTCAGGATAACATTTTTGATCTTTTTGAACATACTGCAACGAATCTCGGAGTCGTTATGTATTCTAAACTTTGATAAGAAAATTCTAAAGTAAAAAAATTTGCTATTTTACAAAGGCACAATAATAGAACACCGGTGTAATATACAAAGTTTCAAATTATTTACCTTTAAATAAACCCCTTAAAAAATTGCAAAATAACCATATTCAATTATAGTATAATTTAGAGGTATTTGAAGAGAACTATAATTGAATATGGCTATTTTGTAATTTTTTTGTTCTCTTCAAATACCTCTAAATTATTTTAATGCATACTTGGTGTATCGACGTTTTATAGTTCATCAATGAAACATTTCCTTTTTTCTTTTATTTAGGGCTTTCACCATTAACCTTTCGTCGTAATAACCTATGTGTATGTAAAAAGATATATAACAGTAATCACGGTGACAGACAACGAGAGCACTCGTATGCTTCTTGCGTAATGCCTCGGAGGCCCAGGATCTAAATATATATATATATATATAATAAAAAAATAAAATGAAGCTTGTTTACGGTTTTCAAATGCGGAAGAAATTGATTCAAATTTTCATATTTCATTATATATATATATATATATATACTTCAGGAGCATCCGTGGCTCAGTCGGTTAAGGCGCATGCCCTAACTAGCGGATACAATCTCGCTCAAGGGGTTGTGAGTTCGATTCCCGGTGAATGCACTCGAAATTTTTCTGAGTTATATTTCAATGGGAACAGTACCCTGGACTCGGGCTGCTTCAAGGCGGGTTTTTCCCCGGAATTTTCCTTCAGCGGGTTTTCCCTTGCCTCACAGGCGCAAGCCTGGGCAAATGCTGAGCAGTGGTAGGGACTCTTAGGGAAGGTCAATAAAATAGGTAGGCCGATCCCATGTGCTAGGCAGGGAACGCCGGCCTTACCGGCGGGGAGCTGGTTCCTGAAAGATGGACCTTCTTCGGATCGGTCTACACTGGGAGATAGACCCGATACCATGTAAAAAGGACAGAGAGCGTTGGCTTAACCAACACGGTGCGAGTCTGAAAAATCCTCCAGGGAGGTTAAATTAGGACGGGGTTTGAAAGGAATAGATAATGGAGAGGATTGGCCTACCGAGAATCACCTTAAACACTGGAGAGAACTCTTCATTCCCTTTTACTCTTTATAGAAAACAATTTCCGATAAATTTAGCTTTCGCAATAACAATAAATAAATCTCAAGGACAAAGTTTTGATTCTTCAGGAATTTTTCAGACGGCCATTATTTTCCCATGGTCAATCGTATGTAGCTTTATCTAGATGCAGAAATCCTAATAAAATATTTATTCAAAATAAATTTGAAGATTCTTTATAATAAATTAGAGATTTATAAAGATCAAATTTAAAATATATGCAAATTTATTATAACTATATTTTTTTAGACATTTATTATTTCACCATATTATTTCAATTTATTAATTAAAATTATGAAAAATTGTATTATTATTTATTATTTTTTATTCAATAAAATTTAAGTTACTAAAAGTTTTTCTTTTTGAATTTTTTAAAGAAATTTATTGGACACAATAAAAAACAGAAACAGCAAAACAAGCATACAAATAATCATGAAGTTATAAAACAAATTAATTTGATATTTTTATAGGCCATGATGTAATAATAATACTTAGTTAATAATTAATGATTAATGGCACACTTTAAGATGAAAAAAGTTCAATTCAGATATTATCGTGTTTAAAAATTATATTTTGAACAGGTTAATAATTTATAACTATATATGTATATTTGTAAATTAATAGTAGAACAGCTGAAAACTTTTTTCAAGTAAAAAAGTGTTGTGTCCGGATGGAGGATAGTAAGGTGGAGTTTTACGGAAGAAAGATATTGTATAAATTCAGTAATTAAATTACTGTGGTTATATGGCTCTAGGCGATAATTCCACATTTTTTTTTAGATTATTGTATAAAAATTTTAATTAATAAAAATAAATCAGTTTTGATAATTTCATTTTTAAGTGCATTACAAAAAACAGTAGAAAAATTAATTTGTAAACATAATTATATATAATTCCATCATGTTATGAAATTATATGAAATTAACGGTAATTTTTATACAATAAAATAAAAAAAAAGAAAAATCAACGCACCCGAAGTAGATTATTATTATTGCATAATTCTAATGATGTGCTTCTGACAGTACCCCTCAGGTGGTGTGGAAAACTGTCGGAATTCATTAATTCACTCATTCGCTTTAAACTTAATAAATATCATCAATCATCTTATAAAGTTCTTTTTTGTCTCGATTAAGTGCACTTTAATTTCCATTAAAGTATTATTACAATCGATTACTGAAATGTCCTCACAACTTCTGACTTTTTTCAGACCATATTATTTCAATTTATTAATTAAAATTATAAAAAATTGTATTATTATTTATTATTTTTGGTGGAGGGGGGTGGAGGGAAGTGGAGGGAAGTGGAGGGGAGGTGGAGGAGCAGGTTGAGGGGGTGGAGGGAAGTGGAGGGGGAAGTGGAGGGGGTGGAGAGGCAAATCATGAAAAAATAACGTGAATTTTGAAACAATTTTACGTTATTAAGTGGAGGGGAAGTAGAGGGAAGTGGAGGGGTAGGTAGAGGGAAAAATATGCATAATTTATTTGTTTAAGGGACTCTATCGAGAAATATCCTGGAATACATGAACTATATTTTCTAGTCTAATTTTTAAATAATAAGGGATGCAACTCTTAAGAGTCAGACTACTATAGATTTGTTACTTTATGATAAATTTTTTCCCGCTTCCCTGGTAGTAGCGTTAGCGATATATTGGTTAATTATTAGCTGAATTTGAAGTTACAAACGTAACACTGACAGTCTTATGTTTTTAAAGATAAAAATTCAATTTTTTTTTCTTTAAAGCATATATTAATATTAATAATTGAACGTATGACTATAATTATGGTGATACGTTATTTTTGTTATTACAATAAGTATCTATAATTATGGTCATACGTTCAATTATTGATATTAAAATATGGAAATTTTTATTAGGTTTTAATTAAAATATGGAAATCTTATTAGGTTTTAATATTGTTTTTACCCGTAAATGCTTTCATTTAATTAACATGAAATTTAACCAACGAAAATGATTGAGTTTTATATGGTTTTTTAATTGAAAAATGTGCTGCAGAAGCCGAGATATATAAAAAACATTTTTAGATAGGGGCGATTTTCACCCTTGTAAAGGGTTTCTCAGTTGATAAAAAGATGGTCTTGTAATGTCTCATTGAGAATTACCCTTTAAGATAGTTTTGGAATTTTCTTTAATGAGAGTTCTTCCCTCATAAGTTACATGTTTCTAGGTGACATAATAAGTATCTGTACACAATTTTAGTTGTCAAGCCTTTTTATAATGCAAATAGCATCACTGACTCATACAGAACTTTTCTTTTTAAACTTTTTACTGAAATTTACTCCTTAAACCCTACCGACAACGACTTAGAACACAGAAAAAATATATTGATTACAATAAAATCGTTTTTAAATATTCGAAGTTAGATTAGAACTATATTTATAAAAATTAAAATCAAATATTATTTTTTACTTTGTTGATTTAAAGTTGTTCATGGTTTAATTTCTAGCGCTAAGCATGATATATGGGCAGATTATGCTAAGCGCTCAACAGAATATATGATAATACATTATGCTTATAAAATCTAGGCCATAAATTATGCTGAATTTTCTATCAGGGCAATTACACAGGGACAAAGTAAGGAGCGCACCTGGATAAGTATAAGGAAATATTCAATATAATCGCTGACTGACTGACTCACTCATCAACGCCTAGATTAAATGGCTGCAAAAGAAGCTCACCACCCCCCTCTTGCAGCCAGTAGGCCTCAAGCCCCGGAAGGTGACGCGCGATTTGGGCCTTAAAACCTCCCCGAACTCACCCTCGGCATTGCGACAAAGCCCATCATCGTCCGGCAGCCGCTCCGCCATCAAACGCAAACTCCAACTCAGCAGTGATACCTCCTTCCTTCAATAATAAGACACTATATACTTATAACTATGCATTGACGAGAACATTCCCGCGGGGAGCACTGTTCCCGCTCTCCCCGGCACGTACACTCGACGTGGACATCTGTTAAGAATGTTTTGAAAATTCGCAAGTGTAATCCAACCTTTGCGTAAGTTAGGTTAGGCTGTCGAAAATCACAATTTCACGTGCAGTTTCGCATCTCAGTGATCGCACAAGATTTCGAAAGTCTGACCTAACTTACGCAAAGGTCAGATTACACTTGCAAGTTTTCTAAAAAATTAATGGGGTTGTCAGATATCGTCTGGGGTATTCAGATCTCGTTCAAATGTCATATTAAACCTCGGGATACTTCCAAATTACAATATTCAGTTTTGAGCAAGTTGAATTGTGGCTAGTCTTCGACCCAAATGTTCGAATCGTGTTATTCTTCGACTCAGATGCTGAATTCTGCTACAGTTATAGGTCTAGCCTTCAAAATTTGAATAGTACTAGTCTTCCTTAAAAATCTAAAACGTGCTAGTCTCCGTAGGGATCGTTGATATAACACTTCAGGCAGCTGTGGGGACCAGCTAGACTGCACTCGTGTTATTATATTTTATCTCTGCGAGCACGTATTTGTGTAATTTGTCGTTTACGTGTCCGAGGTATCCGTAATGATGTGGCCCGCGCACGTAGTTGGGCTTTTATCTTTGGCATGGATTCCGGCATGCAAATCCATGCATTCTGCCCGGAGCTGATGCACACACGCACGCACGCACATACACACCATGATGATGAGCTGCTGCAGCAAACTTAGACTTTTTGTGCGATGCAGCTAACCCAATTTGAATAAGCTTTTAATTTAGTACACGAAGTTTTAGAGCTATACAGTATATAAGCGCATAAAGGTGGTATATTTAAGTTGAAAAAACGCACGGTAAGTACAGCGCTGTGGGCGCTAGCAGAGCAAACCCGTTTGTAACGATTTGATTTTTGACTTACAATTAGTATTTAAAACGTAGACACTAGGTTTTTTTGGAAGCACTCATTTAGGAAACTGGATACTAAAATTTAATACATATATAGTTATTATCATATAAATAATTACATTGCTCATAACTTTTGATAGGAGCGATCATTTTCCATGCCTTTTTATTGTAGCTCTTGACGTCGGGTATTGATTAAAATTGGAAGAACATGGTTTTTTCAGGTAGGTAATGAATTACTCCGTGACTAATAATAGAGGTTGTTTTTTGGTAATTGGTATGTAGCTACTTATGGGTAATTTGAAGATTTCCAAACTGGAAAATCTTCTGATTTATTACATATTTAACAATTTCGATCATTTAAATACAGGGTTGCAAAAATAGCTAATTATTTAATTTAATAACTAATTACATAATAGAAGTTGTAATTATTCTAAAAGTAATTAATAATTGCAGAACTAAAATGTTCATTACATTCAAAATAGTGAATAATGATTTAAGTAAAATGTATAATTATATTTAAAATAATAAATAATTGCATAAGAAAATTACAAATGTTATGTACGATAGAATTATAAAGAACAAAAGAAAATTATAAGGTAAACGGCCCTATTATGAGACAGCGTTATACAGGTTGAGGAGGGTTTTTGATTTTTTAAATTTATTAGGTATTGTATAGAGTAAAAGTTTTTGTGGGAATATTCGGCTTTGGGTTTCATGAATAAGTACGATTTTTTTTTATTTCGAAAGAAGTTAAAATAATAAATTAATAAATAAAACATTACAGCTGTTTTGATGTCCCTATTATGAAACAGAGAGAACATGACTTGTCCGGGTGTCTCATATACATTGTCCCCATTATGAGACATATAAAAACGAGATATAAATTACATTAATCTTATAAATATTAATAACAACTCATGCTGTTGTGTACAAAAGAACATGAACAATAAATATAATTTGAAAAAAACAATAAATTATGATAATACGAGCATGACTTAGTGCGGATTCGTCTCTAGCTTTATCTTCTTTTGGATTTCCTTCATCTTTTCTTGCAGCAATTTTTTTTCCTGTGCTAACTGCTTTTTTTCTTCTTGTAGTTGTTTCTTTTTGGCCAATTTCTCTTCTTTCTCTTTCTGTTTTCTTTCTTTTTCCAATTGCCATTCGAACCAGGCATCAGAGGTGCCAGCTGCTGGCGGTTTGGCTTTACCGGAGGCTTCCACTTTAACTCTCTTTTTCTTTGGCAGGTACTCGGTTGGAAGAGTGAAAACATTTTTAAATATTTCGGTCTTTATGTCCTTAGCTGAAAAAAATATAAAATTATTAGTTTATATCATGGATATATAAAGGTCATTATTAATAAACGTATTGTAGTACCTTCATTAATTTCTTTGGTTTGTTCGAGCATTGGTGAGTCTACATTTGCCAATCTGCTGTCGTTCTCCTGTTCTGGTGCATTCGAAGATGAATTTATCCAGTCGCTTTGAGGTTGAACACAGCAGTTTTCTTTGGTTTGTTCGACTACTTGTGAGTCTACATTAGCCAATCTGTTGTCGTTCTCCTGTTCTATTGCACTCGAAGATGAATTTATCCAGTCGCTTTCAGGTTGCTGAGAATAGTCTGTAAATATTTATGTAAATAGCTATTATTAATGTATACTAATGTTTAGGTTTAAGATGATAGAATATTAACCTACCATTTTCAGCCAGTTCACGAGATAAATCTAGATCGTCTGGAAATTCAAGTTCTATATTCTCTGTAGAAGGCTCAATACTTTTTGTTACATTATTGTTTTCTTCTGTACACACAGCTGATCCGCTGTCACAAGTAACTGATAAGTCCAGCTCCTTCTGAGTTACAAGTTCATAATTTTCTAACGTAGAGTGGCTTCTTGCATTTCCAGTATCATCACACGTACTTGAAGAGTCCAGTTCATTAGACTGCGTAACAAGTGCATGATTTTCTACTGTAGAGTTACTTCTAGCATTCGCTGTATCACCAGGTTTTACTATAGTGTAATGGTTACCAACTAGCATGACATCACTCTTGATCGTAGGATTTTTTTTTAAATTACATGAATCTAGATGTATAATAAAGGTATCTAATAACTACAGTTACTATTAAAAGAGTATAATAAATCGATGATTAAAATACGAAATAGACTGATTAAAAAATGGTTTAAAAGCATTAAAAACAAATGTTTGTGTAAACTCCAAAATTTGCTCCAAAAAAATTGATCCAAAAAATTCATAGAGAATCAATTCAATTCATTATCAATTGTGTATATAAATAAAAATCAAAATTTAAATATTTAGTCAATTTAAAAAGTAAAAAGGTAAAAATAATAGTTCTAACCAGTTTTCGAAGACTTCAACCGATACCAATATTCAAACAAAGCTTTGTTTTCCAAATTTCCTGTCCACGAGCCAGTAGGTAAATCTTGTTCAAAGCTATGTAATAAACCACGTGATATTTCATCCAGGTTTTCTTCAAGTTTTTGTAGGTGTAAATCTATGGATTCTCCATGACTGGCAGAGACTGGTTGTTTTGGTTTTCGTTTTTTCTTGTCAAGGATATCGTAATCCACTGCATTGGGATTGAACGGTACTAAGCCTGTTGCTCTAAAGCCATTCTTTATGATGTCTTCTTCTTGCATTGACTCGAGCGTTTGTTTTATAACTGCACCTACATCTTCTTTTTTTAACTCTTTCATATTCTTCTCTGTTTTCCATCTAGTTACTGTTTTCTTCCATGCCTCTTTAAAGGGATGAAAGAAGGCGATGTCAAGTGGCTGCATGATATGAGTAGCGTTCGGATACAAGCCAATAATTTCTATTTTCTTCTCTCTACAAAATTTCACCAATGGCATTGTAAGATGTGACGAGTGGTTATCCAGATATACCACAACAGGAAATTCGATTTCTTCTTGTAATAACCAGGGATAGAATACATTTGTCATGTATTCGTAGAATAACTCCAAAGTCATCCAACCATTGTCTGAAATTCCAACACCCCAGCCAGTTGGAATTTTAGCTATTATATTTCTTGGTAGCTTTTCTTTATACGGAAACAAGATCATTGGAGGAGCTCGTTTCCCTGAAGCACTATACATAAATAATACTGTGATACCTATTTTTACATCATCTGTTATCTTGTACGCTGTCAGACTTCCTTTCTTCGTCAAAATTTTACTAGATTTTGGACAAAGGGCTACGTTGGTTTCATCGCAGTTGAAAACACGAGTAGGGCTGATATCTAGCAAGTTTTTAGAGCTTAAATAGTTCTTCTGCTCCTCAAACCAAGCTCGTAGATCTTCTTGGGTGACGTCAGCTCTTTTGTGGCTCAAATGTTGTGGAGTTCTGATGGTCAAATTAGGATGTCGCTTCTTGAAACCTTCATACCAATGCCTGCCTGGACGATTGGCAATGAAAGGATTGGATTTGTTTGTGGATGACACATACGTTTCAACTGCATCGATCAAGTTATCCTTTGACACGGGCAAGCCCATCTTTGCTCTGTCAAATATCCATTGCACAATCTCTTCTTCTTCAGCAGCATCAAGGACTGTTGAGGGACCACTTCTTTTGCCCTGAGTCGAAGGATCTTTCACTTTTCTTGCTAGCGTTGCAGGAGGGACACCATAGGTCCTTGCAACGGCACGTAAAGACAAGGATTGGCTTGCACTGTATGCTTGGATAGCATTTTTCAGAGCTTCAGAGGTGTACAACTTTCTTTTTAATTTTTTTCTTTTAGTTTCTTTGCCAGCAATAGTTACTGAAGATTGTCGTCTCACATTGCTCTTCTTTGGCTTCTGCTCAGCACAAGTTCTTGTATTATATCTAGACTTTTTTTTTTATTAGCTGTCTTCTTTTTACCTTTTGGCATCTCGGATTAACAGATCAGGCTGAAATAATTATTTTATTAAATTTTAGGGCAAACATTCTGTGGTTTTTGGAGCAAGCATGCAAAATTTGAGGTTAGATTTCGAAATTGAACCATATAACGTCAGAAACTCTTACCTGAATACAAATTTTTTAATAATCGTAAACATCCATGAGTACTTAACAGTTGCAAGTCAAAAATAGTGATTATTTTAATGGAATTATTTAAACAAATTGCACTAAACACCTCCGTCTCATAAAGCCGTACACGAGCACACGCATGTCCCTGGATTATGGAACAGTCTGTTCCGCGTTTCATAAATACGGACATTTCAAATCGGAGTGTACGTATTGTGAAACACTTGAAAAAAAAAATTAAATTGTAATATTTGTATAAAAGAGCTCAACGTTATTGAAAGTAGGACCTTTAACAATAAAACTAAAATAATAGTCGCGTCTTAACAGTATTTTAATACTCGATTTTAAATAAATAAATGTATCGTGAATGTCCGCCTTGTTGTCCCATAATGACGCTCACTTGAGTATAGGATCAGAGGCTATTAAGTATACCGAATTATTTTCTGTAAATATCCATTACCTCTTATCTATTCTATATTGTAAATTAAATATTAATGTTAACAATTATAATAAAATTGATTTGGGTATGAATTACATTGTTTTTTACGTTTAATTTACAAATTAAATTGTCTGTCTCATAAATGGGGACGCTGCCTCATAATAGGGCCGTTTACCTTAATTATTTTAGAAATAATTAATAATTACAAAAGAAAACTGTAATTATTTTAAAACGAATTGATAATCACACAATGTAGAAATTGTAAATCTTTAAAATTGTATGTAAAAATAATTAAAATCGTGGCTATTAATGAACAAATGTTAAATGAAATTGTAAATACGCAGAGATATAAGAAGAACAAGATGATTTCTTGAATTTCGGTGGATGATCGGAGCTTTTTCTATCGGTTATATTACTACTATAGTAATACCTGAATAGGAAGGAGAGAATGACTTAATGAGATGTTACACTCCCTTACCATTATCAACACCTGTTGACAGATTGTTTTCGTATGCAACATTATTACATTTATATGAATAAGGAATGTTCTATAAGGTTTTTGTAGAGGAAGCATATGCTCCGCTACAGTACTTTATCCCTCGGTGTAAGTAATTGGTTTAAAATAAGCTCATAGTTTATTAAAATTTACAGCAATTTATAAATACCGACAGCGTACCCAAAATTAGATCATAAAGGGGATAAAACAATTTTGAAACCTCAAAAACCGTTACCAATTCTTTGGCACTCAGCTTCATTCAATCTTATGCATTACTCCAATACGAACGTGGCAGTACCTTGAATAAACTCTTTCTTTGCGTAAACAAATTTCTGTATCATTTAAATCAATTTGTATTATTATTTTAATAAAGTTACTTTTGTATATTTATATTAACATCATTTTCATCTTCTTCTAATCTCGTGACAACTTTCTGATCATATAATAATAACCCATTCTTAAATACTGAAGGGGACACACCACCTATAAAACTCGAAAAAATAATTATTTTTAATTTCACAAAGATAACTTTATTTGAGAATTTTTTTGGTTTATGTAGTCCTAGAATGAAAAATCTAACACCGAAAAGCACTGTCCACACGATTCCAGGACAATATATGTACGGCCCAATCGGGCTGCAAATTTTTTGACATACTCTTAAAAGCACTAGTTTTAGCATGAATGGAGGAAATTTAATTTAAATGAATAGAAAACTTTTTAAAAATAAGACAAGTCAAAAATAATGAAAAATAAGCTTAAACCACTAAATTTTTGACTTGCTTTATTTTTAAAAAGTTTTCTATTCATTTAAATTAAATTTCCTCCATTCATACCAAAACTAATTCCTTTAAGAGTATGTTAAAAAAATTTTAGCCCGATTGGGCCGTACATTGTCCTGGAATCGTGTGGACAGTACTTTTCGGTGTTTGATTTTTCATTAGGGTTCAATAAAGTTGTGTTACATATAAACAATTTCAAATCAATTCAACTTATCTGTGTGAAATTAAAAATAATTATTTTTTCGAGTTTTAAAGGTGATGTGTCCCCTTAATAGGATACACAAATTTCTTGTTCAAACTAAAAAGAGGTAAAATTTTCTTGACTGTGAACAATTTACATTAAAAATACACAATCATTTATTTTGTTTTACTGACTTTTTTTTAATATATTTAAAGTAAGCAGTATTTACAGAGTTGTCATGAATTATATATATAGTCGTCAGTTTCGTACAATATAAATAGAATACAAGTATTGGTTTACTAATTTAGTTACAGTTCCTTTAATATATTGGTGTACAATGTTAAAGAGATGTTTTATTTATATACATGTACATAAGTATTCGATGTATTTTACAGTATAAATATTTACAGAGATTTATATACCTTAGTTACAACATAAAAGTGTTACAAAATCATTGCAATATAAATAATATAGGATTACCACTAGGTTAGAATAATACAAAATTCAATTGATATGAACATATAATTGATAATCTAAATTAGAGTTGTGTGATTGATATCTTCTAAAAATTTCAGTTTTTTCTTCTGTTAATTTCTACATTGTTCGTAATTCTTTAATATTTTATGTAGACTGTTCTTAACCAATATACCACTCCGCCGCTGCGATGAGGCAATCTGTGCGGTTTTTGACAAAGCTTGTAAGGTTTTTCATTTTAATAACCTGGCCTTTTTTCAGATTAGTTTCTTGTATACATATAATAATATCTATATTTTCTTCCGAAATAATTCTTTGAAGGAATTCGTACTGGGGTCGAAGTCCGTTTAAATTCCATCCTTCTTTTGCTATAGTAGCTTTGAGTGTCATTACGGGAGTGCTTCTTTTGACCTTTAAGTTGTTTAGTGTTGTTCAAACTTGATAGAAACGTGTTTTTTGAGACGTTTGTAGTTCGAATTCGAATTCAAATTTTTTTTATAATTCTAACCATTTTTAAGATATTTTATGGCCATTGTTTGATTTAAAAAAAAATATTTTTGCTTTTTTAATGATAAGATTTATACTCTAAATTCAGAATGAGTGTTCCTACAAGATTTTTCAAACTGAACGCTCCGTTCAATTCCTTTCCAAAAAAAGTGATGGCCTTTGTTGTGAAGCATTGCTGTGAAGCCTCTTTTCTGAGATCCTGATTGGATCCTGGTTGCTAAGAGAACGCGATTGGTTGTTAGTTGCTATGAGTCGTTGATTATGATGGAACGATAATTTGAACCATGATGCAAAATATTGTAATAAGCTTTTAAAAGTTTTTAATGTATAAATGTGTACATTTGAGTTTTAAATCTTTAAAAATCAAATTTTTTTTATTAATATGCGAATCAAAATAATATTAATTTTTTTGTCTAATAAAAAATAAATTATATGTGGAACTTAAGAATCAAAAGCGGAACGCCGAATGAAACATGAAATTATTCTAATACCTCTTGCTTAATACTAGAAGGAGATTTTCGACAACTTCTTCCAATTAAAATTAATGGTACCAGATCTGAAACTTTAAATCTTTGTATATAAAACAGCGAACCATGGAGATATTTTAAACTTTACTCTTGTTATATACATAACAACATTGAATTACCTGACGATTGCGTTCAGAAATCATAACAGTACTTAGTATGCATTCAGTAAATTGATTCAGGAAAACCGATTTGAAGATATCAGTAAAAGTGCTATTCTTTCAGCTCAAAATGTTGATCTCAATGAAATCAATGAACAAGTTACAAATTTATTAGAGACATCAACAGAACATATATACAGAGGTATAGATAGCACAGATAATTGCAATAACGGCGAATTAGATGAAGTGATTTTGCCAGAATATTTAAATTCATTAAATCCAGTCTACCTTCTTATGAATTAAGCTTAAGAAAACATTGCATTATAATGCTTATTAGAACTATAAGTATTAGTAAAGGTTCGTGCAATGGCACAAGATTAAGAATAATAGAATTTCCTAATCATTTATTAAAATGTATGATTTTAACTGGCGATAAGGCAGGAGGTATTAGATTATACTGCGAAAATGAATATCCTTTTACGTTTAAAAGAAGACAATTTCCTGTCAAACTAGCTTTTGCAATGACTATCAATGCGTCATAATCACACACATCGACTGAGCATATGGTCTCTTTTTAAATAAGTACAAGTGTTTTTTAAGATCAAATTTTAAATAGTTAATCGAATTAATATCAGAAATCAATTAAATATATATGTTATTTATCATTTTTAAGTTATAATATTTAAGATAAAAATTTACAAATATATAAATTTAATTTGTAAATGTATAAATATCTATATTATATATTTATACATTTGTATCTTTTGCAATTATATTAATTAGTTAGTACGTAGATGTAACAACAAAATCAGTTAATTTTTTGTTTATTTATATACAAAACTTATAATTGAACTGAATTATTTTAAATATCTATGCTTTAATACATTCTATTAATCATAATTTTTTACGATTAATATTGTTTTAGTCAAGATTAGAAATCGAGAAGCGCGCGTAGTGCGCGCAAGATTCTTAGTATTAAAATAAAAAAGATGATTTCTTTTAAATTTACATTTCCAAAACTAAATATTCAAACGTTTTGAACAAATTCATGACAATCTAAAAAAGATAATACCCAATTATTAAAATGTTAAACTGTTTTAGTGACTAGATTTTGAGCTAAAAATTATACACTGAAAGAAAGTACATTGTGATACTAGTTGCATAAGTCGTACTTTATAGCACACTAACCTCAAAAGACTTTATTATCGATTTTGAGGTTGTTGCGCTATGATATATCATATGAGACTGTTGTAGTAGGTGTTTTTCTACCTTGCTCAATTGCTCGTGCGAAAAACCTCGATCAATGTAGAAAACCATCTCCCGTAACAGTGATACAATATACTATTACCACACGACGTGTATAATTGCTCGAGCGTAGACGATGCGGTTAACATCGTGCCGTGAATAATGACTTATTATTGAAAAACGTATTTACAAACATTTAGAAAAGAAATGTATATATGAAGTAATATGTCTTATTGCACGTGAACCCGTCACGAAATTTTGTAAATCACTATCAAAATTATTCTTCTAGTTCAGTGTATTCGCAAGAGAGCATAAAAAAAGTTTAGTTCTCAAGGTGCCATCGTTGCAAAAATATAACCATATAAATATTTGTGTTTTTTTTTATTTTTATCACCAACTTAAATAATTTTTTTAGGCATGATTGCATTTTAGTTACAAGTACATTTTTGTTCGCAAATTTTCTCTAGAATATTGTAAGATTTTTTCCGAAACCCAATCAACTTATTTGCGATTGGTTGAGATAGGAAGAGTTCTATAGATATAGTGTAAGATTTTTTCCGAAACTCAATTAACTTATTTCCGATTGGTGAACATAGGAAAAGTTATATAGATATATACGAGTATAACTTGCGTCAATGTACTCATCCCAACATCAGGTTAAACCCATTTTAAAGGTAGTGTTAAAAAAGGAATTGTGATTTTTTTTCACAGAAATTGACACACATATTTATAACTTATATATATATATATAAGTTAACTTTCTGGTCAGATCGGAAATAAACTGTGTACTTTTTGGTAATTGAAATGCTAAATTATATTTTTGTCAATGCAAGAGCGACTTTTTCAAGTAAATTAATTAATAGATTAAATAATGAAATCTGAACCTATAAAACTAAAGTAGAAGAAGTAATGTTTAGTCCAGTTATCGTATGCCATAGACAACTGTTTATTTTCAGTACATGATTTATTTTGGGGCAAGCTAATTCAGATTTATTATTAAAATGCAATTTATCTATTGTTGAGCACACCTGGCGTGTGGGTGCATATATTTGGAAAATTTCTGTTTGGCATTGTATCTTCGGTAATCTAGAATCCTGATTGCTTTAGCAAGGTATTTATAAAAGAAAAAAAACAATCTTAAATACATGGCTAAAGCAATTAGTTTCTTATACCTATACATCTAATAGTATCAAATACAAATTAGTGTCCCCATATCATATACCCGCGCCGCCTATGCGCCTATGCAACAATTGACATTATTAGCAATATTTGATTATTGAGTGTTACGAAACTGACAGAGATTATTTATTCGAATATAGCTTAATCGAGTGATATATAAAAATGTCCCGCATATAGATTTCAAAGTACTCACACAGCAATATGTAAATACTTCATATCTTCCAAATGCAGCGAAACTGCGTTTCGGGGATAACTTATGTGCAACATATAATGAGTAAGACAAACATCTTAAAGGTGGATCTGTTCCAAAAGAAACCGTTATAATTCCTGCTTTGTAATTTCGAACCTTTTCCTGTAAATTTTCGAAGTTACGAAAAGTGTGATAACGTTATTATTGGTAATTATCAATATTGCGAGACTACATTCAAAGAAATCATTCGTTAATAGTTAGTACACAAATTTAAAACACTATTATTGAAGTTTAATGGCAATTTCCATATGCACAACTAACTAAAATGTAAACGAAAGTAGTCTTCATAATGATATGTAGGTTAAATGCAGTCCTAAAGTTAATAAATTAAAAATGCCGATTCTAACCTCTTTCGTTCACATATCACTATTTCTCAAATATAATAATGTTAACAATACTTTTGTTTACATTTTTAGTTAGTTGTGCATACTGGAAATCGTAATTAAAGGTCAAAAATACTAACGAAAGATTTCTTTATAGTAAAGAAATACTTCTGTCAGTGTACGAGGTTTGAGAATACAAGTTAAAACGGTGATTTAATTATGAGGTTAGATATTCACGTTTAAATTTCTTCAACCCCTTGCAGCAATGCTGTTAATGTATAAGATTAACACAAGAGAAATCTGAACTGCAAATTAATTATCAATGAACTCGTCTGTCGTACATTATAAACAGCTTAGAATATCTGAAAGCTGTTATCAGAAATTTCTTTACAAGAGACGAAAGCCGCCAATTTGATATCAAAAAGCTTCATCTCTAGCATACTAGGTGTAAAAATTGGAAAATAGAATGTAAAACATTAAGTAGAACATTTTTTCATATTTGTTCACCCTATTTTCTACTTATAATCCAATGTTGACAAAATTGCCTAGATACGGTAAGGACTCGTACTGACTTTGCAAGGACTCGCAATTGAGAAAATTACCTAACCCTGGGGCAATGTTATCAATTACGAGTCCTTATTATAAAGATCTATTTCAATTGTGACAATTTAGAGCTGAAAATTGTTATGTAAAAACTTAAAACCGATTTCTTGAACCTTATTTTCGATTATCCTTATAGAACTAAAAATAAAATAAAAAATATTGCCAATCAAGCCCTATCCTCGCCTATATATATTATTAAGTACGCATTGTACAATTCCGTGTTCGCTGCTTGATCGAGTGTTTCTTCGAGTAGCGATTATGCAAACGGAGGCGCAGCTTGTCGTAATTATTCACGTGACAGTCGCGCGCGCTTAACGCTCATTCGCGTGAATAAATGTAACGATCGCTCGCGCGCCGTCCCCACGACTTAAGCGTTTGTCCGCAAGGTTGCAAAAAAATCAGCGACTGCAATCCCGGGAGAGGTATACGGTTGATTCGCGCACTTGGAATGAAATTAAAAAATTAAGAGAGAGAGAGAGAGAGAGAGAGAGGGAAAAAGAGAAACCAGTAGCGAGCCCTTATTTCCACCTGGACAGTGGTGAACCTTCGCGCAGGTAGATCACACGCGTGTACATAAATCACAGACGCGCGTACAGGCGTATACGTTTGTCTGCAGGTCAGACATCCGATGGGCGTTGGCCAATCCAATGCCTGCATTTCCCTGACAGGTTAGCCACCAGTAACCCTCGCTTATGTGCAAAGGAAAAAAAAGTTAAAAAAATCTCTCATCTCCCTCTCCTGGGTGCACGACTCGCTCCCTAACTCTGGCAGTGCACGTCTATACTGCTGCAAAATTACCGAGCTCGAAGCATTGTCCAGATAAAAAGCTACGTTTGCACGTACGAACATATAGATATAATAGTATGGTGGTCGTTGAAGAAGGATGGACGCGACGAAGCGAAAATGTACGTTATAAGTCGCGCTGTTTCCTTCTTCTTCTTCTTCGTATGAACCAACGACGAAGAGAGGATACTACTATAGTGTATGTCCGAAAAAATCGACCTTTTTCAAACGGATATGTAAATCTGACCACTATTATACACTGTAATTTTTTATTTCATGGGACCGTACAAGCTGAGATTTTTTAAGTCTCTCTCTCTCTCTCTCTCTCTCTCTCTCTCTCTTGTTTGAATTAATTATATAATAATGTTATTGAACGCGTTGCATTACATCTGTATAGTTACTAATCAGCGCGAGATTATGTCGCGAAATTGCATTCGCGACATGATCTCCGGGGAGATTCGTTCAGGAGCGCTTGTCTGAATAAAACACATGCCCCGTGTGCCACACGACCCCTCACGAATTAGCACGTGTAGTCCTCTCCCGCTCTGGATGGTTCTTTATGTCTAATGCTGATGCCGACTGTGGAAGTATATTATACAAGAATGCTAGGTTTTTCATTAGTTTTTCGGACCAGCCCGTCATCATCTTCTTCTGAATTATGCGTATATTCACTTGTCTGATAATTCCCTGGCGAGAAAAATAGCGTCATATTATCATATGATCGATTAAGCGAAACATCACCTAATTCCTCGCGTGATTTTCACGGAATATTTTGGCGTGACTTCTTACGAGAAAAATCGCCTGAGAAATCACTCACAAAATTAGTTTAATTAAAAGTAATTATTTTATTTTTACCTTGATGTTTGTAAAAACCTAATTCATTAAGAATGTAAATTCATTGACCAACGAAAAGAAACTTACCATGACTGAGGACTGAACCCCGATACTCAGCGTTACGATCAATGAATTGTCTCACTACCTGACCTATTTGTGCGTGAAATGCAGATACTACTAGAATATATTGAATTTGTATATTTATCATCAAGTTCTGTAAGGACTTACCTAACATATTCATAAAGTTTCAAGTCAATGAACTTAGATTTTATAAAAAAACGACCCTTTATGCACACACACGCACACACACACACACACACACACACACACATATATATATATATATATATCGTCGGTCCCTACGAAGACTAACACAGGTCAGATTGCTATCGAAGAGTAAGGCAGTTCATTCTCGCCGCGACGAGTAGTACAGTTGTATAGTTGCCGCGAAGACTATAATGCAGTTCAGCTGCTTGCCGCGAAGACTAACGCAGTTCAGATTTTTCACGCGACATTTGGGATAACAACATCATACGGAAACTAATCAAATTACTACATATAGAAGGTATATAATAAGATAAGCATGTATCAGAATTGATGCACCAGAGAGGGAATAATACTATTGAAAAGCAGGCGCAAAAGGGGAGAAATTAAAATCTTAAGATGATGCGCGTGGAAAACTGCGCGCATCGTGAAGACGGGTGACCTATGCGAAGCTGAGCTCTCTTCACAACATATATATATATCTGTGTGTGTACGTACGTATGTGTTTATGTGTATATATGTATGTGTATATATATATATATATATATATATATATATATATATGCAAATGCACGACAACCACATTGAGAAAAAAACAGTTGCGTTTACTGCAGCTACTTAAGTAAACCTACAGGCGGCATCCGTTCATTCGTCGCTACTGCAGACGAACAGAGTACTTCAATCAAATCTATTTAAGAGTGCTCTATAC
The DNA here is from genome assembly GCA_020010945.3 of Muscidifurax raptorellus. Taxonomy (NCBI): domain Eukaryota; kingdom Metazoa; phylum Arthropoda; class Insecta; order Hymenoptera; family Pteromalidae; genus Muscidifurax; species Muscidifurax raptorellus. The sequence continues at coordinate 29,810,390 of CM052077.1, read as the reverse complement.
CTCTAAGAGTGCCAATCATATCTTCGGATTTGAGCTCAACCGAAAGTATTTTCCTCAACGAACTACGGATTGATTATAAGTTATTTTAAAAAATAAGCGGTTGTATAAAATTCTTTATATTTTCCGCACGTGGATGTATTTTTGCAACTGATTACTCTGCGGCGGTGAAATAAATCTCATCTCTGCAATATGAACCTCCAAGAGATATGAACGAAAAATGCATAATTGTCAATTACCTTGGTGAAATTCCTACTGAAACAATATAATCCCACATACGGCAGAATCTGAAGAATGACGCGTATGTTCTTTCGCATCTTGAAATGGAGAAATCGATTCGTAGTTAGTTGAGAAAAATTACTTGCTGTAGTGACCGCACACAAATACTATCTGACAGATTTTCTGTTTTATCGACATAACACGCGAAACGGCATGCATGTGAGTTCACTATCGCAAATAATTTTTCTCAACTAACTACGAAGTTCGCCATTTCAAGATTCGAAAAAATATACGCGTTCCCGGGTAGAAATGATAATTATGATAAGCTAAGATAAGCGAATATTGGCAAATTTCGTAAATTCAATGGCTGTACATGTATGCTAAATAACTAGTAACTAACTAAGCTAATCTTAACTAAGTTTTAATTGCTGCTTAATTAAGAATTTTCATATTTTTTAAAAATAACTCAACTACTAGATACATAAACAGACTAATTATACAAAAATGAAAAAATTTCGATATAAAATGAAATACTTAAAAACTAAATTTAAAAAATTTAATAATGTTATTTTTACTTTAAAACATATAAATAAGTGTAACTTTAAGAGACACTGAATACAAAATTTACAACTCGGTAAATAATGATGGAACTTAGTCCAGTTTTGTTACCCGGGGGTTTTTCGGATCGCTGAATACGAATATCGCGATAGCAACGGCCTTCGAAGTACCTGGTGTTCAGGGTGGACGGTATGAACGTCGTTTCCTAGAGTTTTACAGGAAATCTTAACATAGTGAGTCGCAACTCGATACTCGGGACTTTTTGAGGTCGCTGAACACTAATTTAGGCATGGCAATGGCCTCCGAGGTACCTAAGGCCCGGAATAGACGATCTGAACGTCGTCTTCTAGAATTATAATTAGAATTACATCATTTGAACTGAATGCACTAACATTGAGTATGTACTGACATTCAAACTGAAGACACAGAGGAAGAGAGCGAAGAAGAGACTTTTAATATCTAAAAAGAAATATTATTAATACTCATTATCTGATTAAAAATACTGTTAATACATAGTTTTTGATATTAAAAAAAATATATATATATATATATACAATAAAGTGTGTCTGTTCTCAGACGAGACACAGAGAGCGGCGGATCTGCACCGATCACCTTTCCCAGTGTCCATAACCTGTGTCTCAGTTGCCTAATACGCGACACAATCAAGCATAATCTTCTTTTTATTATTATATGCCCTTTATCATATTGGTTTTACAAACCAACTATGACTAAGGCAAAGTTGAACATACTAATAATATCTATTATGCAATTTTTTGTTTAGTACTGAAGTTAACTACCGAACTGTTAATTCAGTTGAAACTACGCGAGCGGCTTTACTTATTGTTAGATTTACTTGATAACCTGTCACTTAACCGCTCAGGTTAAATTTACTTAAATCTTGAGTAAGCGTAACTGTTTTTTTCTCAGTGCAAGAAACTTCTCTAGATCTGAAGGAGACAATTATTTTAAGGGCATAGTTGATACCAAACCTATAAGATAAGGTTCCTTAAGCTATCTCGAATATGAAAATCATTGCACGAGAGACTTGCACTCAAAGGCAAACATTTTTTTTATCCATAACCTACGGCAAATATGTTCTAGAAATAGTTTCCAATGCTCCTGATTTTTTCAGATTTTTTAATTCATGAACCGAAGGCGAGTACTGCTACCATACGAGGCTAAACAGTTCACTTAGTCCTTGGTACACACCATATTTTTTTCATAATACGTGCATTGAAAACGCTCTTTTCGTCTACGAAAAAGTGGAGCAAAAGTAGAGATTTTCAAGCTTGAGACGAAAGGCCATTTTAGAATTTTTGTGTGTGTACATAATTATAAACACACATATATACTTATTGGTATGTATATATATATAGTCCAGTGTGTCTATATATATATATATAGACATACTGGAAAACTTTGTTTTTTTCAGGCAGGCTAAACAGAGCGTTATCGATGCACTAAATATAAAAAGCACGGAAAATTGACTTTTTCAGAATTTTATTCCAAATAATAGAATAGAATAGAATAGAATAAATTTTATTTGAGCAAGTCAAAAAATATAAGTCATTACACAGTTCACTCAGTACAGTTTTTTGGCTCTTAGCGGCACTTGTAGAGAACAAGTTGCGCGCTAGGCCCTTATTCTTTTCTAGTCAATCACAGTGATTTACATTATCGCAGTCAATATCACAGTCAATTCATCTAATACAATGCTTACAGAGCTATTGGAGCAAATATGCAGCCTTATATACAGATTCGTCGTAAGGCTCGCTTTTCGCTTACATTCATTAGATGGCTACGCAGAGTCACTTTGAATCTCGAGAGCGAGGCCAAGGTTCTTATGCTGTCTGGCAGCGAATTCCACAGCCTCGCCCCAAAAACTCGAAACGATATAAATAATATATTATGTGTTAATTATGGATAGTTTTTTTGAAAATATTGAAAAAATGTTTAGCAAAAGAAACTGATAACACCTGCTACTTGAATAGCGGGCAAACGCAAAATCATGTATAACAAAGTGATTTGCGAGAGTTCGCTTACAGCTCGTCACAGTGTACATGTGCCTCATACTTGGCAACGGAGCGCTGCCCCTTGATTTTGATTAAATATATCTTGGCTGCCAGGTTGATTCATACATCAATCACCCATTTAATTTTCTGTCATTGTCCAAATATACATTTAATTTATTATGTTTTACATATAAGACTCATTTATTTCTTCTTTGTTGTCGTATAACAAATTTTCTAAACCCGCGCAAGAGATACGAGGTAGAAGAAAAGAGATCTGAGAAGAAGACTAGGAGAGATCAGAGGACATAATGAGAAGGGGCTGAGGATAGGAATAGGCTTAATCTTTACCGATATACCTATATATATCAGGGAATAAAATAAAAAGGGTGAATCAATCATCCGTGAATGCGGCTGCATGCGCTAGCGATCATGAAGTGTCCGGTAAAATCGGGCGACAAGTTATCCCGTGCAGCACTTTTCACGGCAGATGATCGAAAAAGAGAGAATTGCTTTGAATGAGCGAGTTATAAGGGAGGTGCTCTGGTGTTGCTGCGCAAGCTACAGGTGCGAAAGAGCAGACAAACTGCGAGAACATTCCCACAGCATCGCAAACAACCCTTCGCATACCATCAAATTCTTTCCGTCCGTGCGCGAGTATATATTATATAGTAGTGAAGGTGTAGCGCGGAATCCTCTCTCATCTTTCCCCGCAGCGGGATCCTCTGCCATCTGCCCCTACCGTACGAGCACCGCTGGCGCGGGTTTATATAGCGGCAAACGGTCTCGCCGAAAATCAATGCGTGCGCGGAAAACGAGGATACGCGAGGAGCACTCGTCTTCATCTACGTAGATATAACTATATATATAGGGCCTTAGATTCTGATCGGTAAGCTTGTGAGGCTGCGTCATCAGTCTTCGCAGCAACTTTTCAACTGCTTTTGCGGCGCAATTCTGACCTGTCTTATTCTTCATATAGCAACTATTCAGCTGTGCTTCTTTTTGTGGCGAGAAAGAAATTCCCTTCGAAGGTAATTTGAGCTGTGTTAGTCTTCGTATGGCGCAACTATATATATATATATATCTAATATCTGTGGCTTCTTGGAACATACGCCTATGCCCAATGTTGTCGCTAATTAAATTAGGAACGGTTCCCGTATTTTAAAGCATGTACTTTACACGCGGAACAGCTACGTGCACAACCGCCAAGTTCGCCTGCCCGAAATCCGTATCCGCGCGGACTAAGCACTTAAGTCCATTTGTATATAGAATAAAAAGTGTCCTACGCGCGATTTCTATTGCTCATTGTCAATTTTCGCCAGTCATAGTAGGTATATCAAACAAGATAGAAAAGGTCCGGAACTCGAAACTAAATATTTTGAGATTCTTTTTCAAGTTCATTTTTATAGCTGATTGAACTAATAACTTATCGCACCTCTATTCAGTAGCTCCGATCTTGGGGATCAGTGCGCGAACATTAATCTCGCATTTTCTCGAAAACATGAAAAATGAAGTCACATATAAATATATATATATATATATATGTCGTCGACACCTCTGCTACCATGCGACAATGATGCGCTCTGATGTATATAGTATAGTATTATGCAAATACAAGTACGCATGCAATAGGTGATAAAAGATAAACTGAGCAACCATGCAGCCACCTGCTGGCATGCCTGTGCATCGCTTCATCTTTTATATTTTTTGATACGTGTGTAGGTACCTTAAGCGTAGGGCTATAATACGAACATAACCTTTTTTCGTATTTATAATAATATTCATAATAATAAACAATACTACTTCATTACTTTGTCTCCTACGAAATTTTATGCTAACAACTTAGTGCGTAAACTACAAAAAGTAAAGTTTCCTTACTACAGTCAAAGTGAGAAAGATAAATATAGTAAGAGAGAATGGTAGGTGTATACATGAGCATACAGCACACACACAAGCATAATGTTATGGTCTAACTGTCGGTCATCGTCGCGATCATGTGGCATGCTGCTCGGAAATTCGGAAATTGTTTTTATAGCGCACTTTGAATCAATAAAAGTATGATTAATAGTGAGTGAATAGTTACTTAATAAAGTTTTTGAAAGTGTAATCGACTGCAATAACGAAAGTTTTGATTAAGTTTTTAATAAATACAAAAAATATTTTGAGGTTATATTTACTTTTCAATTGCCAAATTAAATAATAAACTGCAGGGGTTGCACCTTCACTTCTTTTTATTATTGATTATTATAAAATTAAGTTTTTAGGACAACTTTTTTATTAATTTAAATCAAACAATCTGTTTATTGATAGAGAGCTAATTCGGAGAGCTAATTCTGCAACTATTAAGTAATTCGAAGCTTATAAGTAGTTGCGTTCTCTACCAGGCTTAGAAGTATTAAACCAATCTGCCGTATTACGAATTACATTTAAGTCAGTGCCATTTTTCCATGCATGTGAAGTAGCCGCATGTCTTAATCCATCGACTAAGTGTTTAAGAACATATTTCTTTATGCGGACCTACAAGTACTATAAATAATTTATCCAAAGATCATAAATCTTTTGTAACATATATATAATGTTCGATTACAGACGCTACGCTTAACGCTTTTTCATTAGAATATTTAGGTAAATATATCCTGGTAGGAAATTCACCGTATGATTATGCCCTGTGAAGAACTATAGTGCCTATATTTTTTCAACATAAATTGCCCATATTTTTAAAACACGATATGCCCACTTTATGTTTTATGCGAAACATTAATTTATTTCTAACCTTAAATTCACAAATCCAATAATCTATTTAGTTTATATTTTTATTTATTCTGTTGGTTTACTCGTATACCCTCGTTTCTGGATGTTTATGGGAAATATCCCTACCACGTCTGTATGAGGCGGATGATGCTTCAATCGTCCTCCTATCCCGACCTTTCCTTATCATTCCCCAATCTAACGTCATCACTGTTGAGGCTTGATCACCCGAGCGGTCACCCATCCAAATACGAGCCGCGCCTAACGCTGCTTAACTTGGCTGTTTGCCTGCTCGTACCTCCAGAGCCTGTCTACAATGCGTTCTTTCCGCTGTTCTGGCATTCCGTTCCCCGGGGCACAGAATTCTGTTGTACCGACAGGAATTCAATATGTGTAGTCTATCTCTCTTATCAACATAGTCATTGATCCACGACGACGACATTTTGGTCGGATAGCTCCGAAACGACAACCGATGCTTCGAAAAGTTAGAAAAATAGAAGTCTGTTGGTGAACAAAGTTTGTAAAATAAAAGTGGTACGGATTTATTTTTTAAAAAAACCCATCTAGTTTCATAATATTTTGTATTGTAATTTTGAAGTTGTCATTTTTTCTAATTTTTACCATCTGACAATTATGTAGGAAAGAAGACATTTATCACTTATCAAACTTATCAGATGTATGTTTTATGTTTATATTCCTGCAGAAGAATGTCTAGAAGATGAATTTCAAATTATCTAGATAGGAAAGTCCATTAATATTCCTGTCTATACAACAGCGTTCTGTTCCCCGGGGAACGGAATGCCGGAACAGCAGAAAGAACGTATTGTAGACAGGCTCCTGCGCACCCCACCAGTGTTGCCATGCCATTTCTATGTATATATTCAGATTGATATATGTATATATACAAATTACTCCGTATGTAGCACTGTTAAACCGTTACGAAAGGGGTGATACTAATCAACGTTGAAAATTACAATTTAATAAAATAACTTATTTAATACAACCATCCCTATGTTTTTTTAATTTTTACTCTTTTTATGTCTAAAATGGCAATTCTATAACTCGAATTCTAACCTTAAATCCTTTTATATCTTCGCTATAACTTTTAACATATTATGCCCACTTACCGTTGTCAGTTAACAGGGACATGGGCAATATATGTCACATCATCTGGCCGTTAAACATAAAATTGAGCATATCGTAACCATATTAGCCGCAATTTCGTACCAGGGTAACAATGGTTGTCAACGATTACGACCTGATGTTTTGTCTTTATAATGTCTGGTATTCTTATTTCTAAACCTGTTTCTGTTCTAATTTTACTCATCTTAATATTAGCTAACGTCTGACCCCTATGGGCGGTAACTAATGCTATCAAGGTCACGGTTTTATATGTCACGTCTTGTAAACTTAATTCAGATAAAGGTTCTAATGTTTTAACATAATTTAAAACAATTGATACATCCCAGATAAAATTATATTTGGTCTTGGTGGTTTTATTTTTACAAACAATAATTCATCAGTCTTATTATTAAGCGTTTATTCTTGTAGAATAAACGCTTTTCTAGCCTCAGTTTGCTCATAGATTAAATGATTTACTAATTTTGTGATATCATTGATTTTTTCAACAAAATCGGCCTTATCTATACCATCTTCCTCTTCAACAATACTATTAAACATGGTGCCTAATAAGGCTAAAGCAGACGTCGCCAGTTTCTGTCTCTCTATGAAATAGTTATCACGTTTCATTGCCGATTCCTTTAAAGAAGACGAAATTTCTACATTTAACTTTGGTAGATGCAATTTTTCCAGTGCTGGATACTTTTGAATCAATTTTTCTCTTTCACCATCTTTTAGGCCTTTAAAAAACCAATGAGTCCATCTCATTGCAATGGCTTTGTGTAATATTACATGTAAAGCATCATCGACTGTGGGATCATCCCCTAAAGCCGCTAAACAGTCAGCATCTAAAAATTTTTTGAGAAAAACTTTATTTGAGGACTTAAAGGTTGATAAAGTAATCAATCAATCAGCTGAAGACTTTATGTCGAAGAAGACTTTAGAACAATCGAAAACTTCAAAAAATGGAAAAGGCCCGACCCGACAATACATCAACAAGAACAACATCGGGCGGGCAGAATTGGTCTCATCGGTATCAGAACACTTATCAGAACCCTCGACGATTAGATTACAAACAGAAGTGGCAGCACAACGACTTCAGGCATTCGAACAAGAGTCACAGGAGAAACTAACAGCAAATTCAGTAAGTTGTATAGCAGACCGATTGAGGTTACACTACAATAAATGTATCAAGGTCACTTGGACACAATCACAAATTGGAAAACTAAAAATTTTACATACCGTATTTCAAATTGAAAAAATAGCACTTTTCAGATGTCTGCACTATACAGATCGCATGATTTAACAAAATCAGCATTTACATTATGTCTAAAAAAGTTCCTGAAAGATAAGCAAAATGTTAAAAATCACTTTATCATAGGCAATTTTAATATTGATATATTAAAACCAGATCAGATAGGACAAGAATGCTTTAACAACTTTATGGAAAGAGGTTTCTCGCCAGGTTTTCAAACGATAACTGGACCTTCACACTCAATGGATACGGGTTCATGCATTGATAACATTTTCATAAAAATCTCTACAATCAAAACAAAAACCTACAAGTTTGCTAAGTAATATAACAGATCACTACACACTATTTCTATCATTGAAAAATATTAAAATTGATAATTGGAAACAAAATATTAGAATAATCGATTACAGTAACCTTAAAAAATTAGCTTCACGTGAAAATTGGAATGAGATCTTGTCAATGCGTGACCCAAATCTTGCAACAAACTTATTAATAACTAAAATAAAAAACTGTGCTAAATATTCTTCAAAAACTAAGATAGCAAGAAACGGACTCCCGTTATCTTTACTACGGAAAGATTGGATTACAAAAGCTCTCATTACATCATGTAAAACCGAAGAAACGCTTTATAATATCTGGAAAAGGGAACCTAACAACATCGCTGCAAAAAACGAATACAAAACTTATGATAAAATCCTACGTAAAGTTATCAAGGACGCCAAATTAAAGTATGATCGACTACAAGTTGAGAGAAACACTGACAATGCTAAAAACCTCTGGGCTTTGATAAATAAAAAACTAGGCAAAAGCAGGAAACCAAATACTCCAATTACTAAAATATACAATAAAAACAATCAATTAATAACTGATCCAAAGGGTATTGCAGACAACATGAATGAGTATTTTGGTAATGTTGGTCTAGAACTGAGTAAAACTACCGAAAACAAATTCAAAATCAATTTTCCTCAAACGAACTAATTGTACTGAAATCGCAGCATCATAGACAATATGAAGCTGAAGAATGGCGGAGTTGATAATATAAACGCAAAAACTATAAAAATACTTGCTCATTATCTTTCAAAACCACTAGAACATATATTCAACCTATACATAGAAATTGCAATCTGGCCAGACTTCTTAAAAAATGCTGAAAACATACCCATATACAAAAGTAATGATAAAAGTTATGCTCAAAATTATAGGCCAATATCCCTATTTTCCTGTTACGTCATGTGACGTAAACTTTTATATTTCGAATGCAGTTTGCTCCGTTTCGCTCCAAACGAATTTCGCTTCCTTTTGTGAGAGTTTAAAAAGCGGGTATGCGACCTTGGAAAAATTCTTTATAAATTTCCGGTAATATTCAAACAAGCCAAGTGCTTGCTTAACCTTTTTTGCATCGGTAGGTACTGGATATTCCGCCATCGCACGAATTTTGGCTGGATCTATTTTAATACAGCCACCGCCGACAATGTGGCCCAGCACAAGTGCCCTTTTTTTAAAAAATTGACATTTTTTGGGTCCGACTGTCAAGTTTGCATTGAGCAGTCTTTTTAGCACACGGCGTAAGCGAGTTCTGTGCTGATCCAGTGTCTCGCTAAACACCATCAGGTCATCGAGGTAGATCTCGACCTCGTTGCCCTGCAGGCCCGCCATCGCCGAAGACATGGCTCTGGTGAACCTTAAGTTTGCTTCTTTTAAACCCATCGCCATTCTATTAAACTGTAGGAGCTGGTTTCCATGGTTGCCATCTGGGGCGTAGAATGCAGTTAAAATGCAGTGAATGTGCGGATTCAGGATTCATCTCGATTTGATGGTAGCCCTGCTTGAGGTCCATAACGGTAATGTAATTCGCAGAGGCTAAATGCTCTAAGATATCACTCGTAAACGGGAGAGGATGGCAACTGCCTTTCATCTCCTCGTTTAGCGCACGAAAGTCAGTGACCAGACGATATCTCCTGTTACCCTGCGCATCTGGTTTCTTCGGCACGATCCACAGTGACGACGAGTAGTTGGAATTTGACTCAAATACGATATTTTGCTCGGGTAATTTGTTAAGCTTGCGAACCATGTGCTCCCGAATTGCAGGCGGGAATCGGAACCGGTGGTTTCTAAGCGGTTTGTTCGATTTGAGCGATATTTTATGCTTAATTAAATGTGTCGCGGGCAGGGGTTCACCATCTAATCCAAACACGCCTGCGTACTCAACCACAATCTCCCGAATGTACTTAATTTCTTGAGGGTTACACCCGCTCGAGTCTGCTAACTGCATGATTTTTTCTACTCGATCGTGCCGTACTTTGTCGTCCGCAGACAAGCTATCGTTAAGGATTTTAATCTCTCTGTACTTTTCGCGGCCTTCCGCCTCGAACATTCGCCGCAGATTTGCCGCGAAATTCGCGAATTTCTCGGTAGAACCTTTGTTTTCTTCCGGGAACAAGTTGCTTTCGGCGACGGTTTCGCACTTATGAAGTTCGACTTCTGGTGTGTTTATAGAGGCTTCGGAGTCGCCGATATTTATTACCTCCGCGTAAATGCGACCGTTCCTATTTGGTGCGATAAAATTCCCGAAAAGCAAATTGGGATGAAGATCCGTTAGCTGGACCCAACCGAGGCGACGTCTACTTCGTTGTTTTTTACACGTGCACTAATGATCATTTTAACCCTCGGAGGGATTTTTACCACTTCCTCCGATTCGAACGGTACTTCGACGTCCGCGAGTCTCAGACTTTTTCTCGCTGCATCGACACAGCCCTTACACGCCTCGATGATGTCCCACCCGATTATTCCTGCTTGTTCTATGGGGAAGTCGTTTGGTACGACATGAATATCGCATAGTAGATTTTGTAACTGTACCGCAGCTACTCCCAAAGTACGCGAAGTGCCTGGTGTTACGCCGTTCACGATGATTGTCTTTGTTTTGTCGAACGGATAGCCGGGAGCTAACTGACCGATTTTTAGAACTGAGATGTCGGCTCCTGAATCAGCGTAAAATTTGCTCTTCCTGTCCTTAAGTTGCTGGCAGTTTACGGACACTATCGGTGGCCGCCTGCTTGCCGTTAGAAATCTAATGTTGGCTAGCCCGGTTTGTCCCCTGTGTTGATTCTCGGGTTCACGCTCGGCGCTCGGGGAACGCGGCGAACGTATTTTTAGTTTAAATCTTCGTCTTGCTCTTCGGAGTTCTTATCACGTACGTCGCTATTTAATCCATTATTTGAACTCCAATTGTTACGATCATCCTGTCGCTTTCCACGCCAGCTATTTTTTCCTCAGTTGTTTCGCGCACCCTCGTTTCTCCTGTTATTTGCGCTCGCGTCACGTTCTTCTTTTGAGATTTTGGGCTTAGTTATCCTTTCGGCTTCTACATTCCGCACTATTGAATAACACCGTTCGAGACTATGACCGTTTATTTTGCAATACTTGCAATACAGATTATCCGATTGCTGATTTTTACCGCGATTTTTGTTGCCAGCGCTATTATTGTTCGCTGAAGCTACGGCCCTGCGCATTTGAGCTGCTGCTCCTATGCTAGACGGTGTCTTTGCTGCTGCTTGCCTAGCGCTTTGTTTGCCTTCAAACTCTATTGCTGCAGTTATCGCGGTCCCGAGACTTTTCAGAAATTTACTGCGCACTTGATGCTCTAATGAGAAATTCAGCCCAAACAGAAATTGCTCTAATATATCTTCGTCTGCGCTACGTATCCTCGCCGCTCTATCGGCCTCGGATAAGTCTGGCGCCGATTTTACTATCGTTAGTAATCGGTTATAGAGTTTGTCGGTGCTTAGGCCGTACTCGCCTATCGATTCGTTCGCACCTGTAACGTGGCGGTTACCTGGCTAGAATTGTCTTCCAGGGGGTAACTCCCGAGCATCAACGTTTACAACGAACTACCGATCCGGCCGAATTTATCTATAATGGGCGCCAGGCCGGCAGGTAGCTTCGGCTTTAAACAATCGTAACGCGCCGCGGCTGAAACAATTTCTCCCAGAGGAGGTTCCGTCGTCGACACAATATGTGGAGTACTCGGGCGTACTCCACTCCACGTACCCGAGTATAGGATATCGGGTTTTGAAGAACAACACAATCAATAATTATTGGTATATGATGAATCGACAATATTTATTATTAGTCTGGCCACGAAATCAATAATAACAAGAACCGATACGCTACAACGGATGCTCTATTACATCCACGCACCCGAAAAATAGGCTGCCGCACGCCTCGACTACGTCATACCGCACCACTCACGCAATCACGCCAACGAACTACAACGCAGAATCTGACCACAATCAGCTACAAAATCCCCGATACAAATGTGCAACGAACCTTCAATTAACTCTCTTCCTGTTGTCTTCTCGCCACTTCGCTTCACAATCCTTTCCTTCTCTCCTTACTCCACGTGGTAGGTTTAAATGTGAACTACTCGTAACTGACTCCTTGAGCGAGACGTTGCTAGGTGGCTAGTCCGGAACAAAGTGAGCGAGTCACGCGCCGCGAGCCTTCTTTTTGTCGCGAAGGGCCTGTCCGCGAACCGCTAATTGACGGGTCATCGACAGGCGTCAATTAGTCATTCAAGCGCGCGACTTTCGAACCGCGATTCATTCATTCCTCACTCATACTTCATTATACAATTACTTAAAACTAAGGCCGGCCGCAACAATAATGCCGGTGCGGAGTAGGCTTCTTTAGCCCCTCCACTCACGCTAATATACATTCAGGTCGCACGTGGACCTCCACCGGCACCCAATCACCTTTCACACGCATCACACAGGTGTGGGATATCGTGCTCTAGCTGCTAGAACAGGCCGCGCGTGCGCGCGCATTCGCTGGCTCCAACTGCTGCTCGCAGCGAGGCTTCCCCCTCTCCGCACCGCCGACTCTGTCGTTGCTGCACGTTCTGGCTGTTTGCTAGGCGGCTATGGTTCTGGCCGCGACTCTTTTCTCCCCTCGTTACTTCTAAAAACAACAAAGAAGGAATTATTTTCCAGTTGTTGTTGCGACGTAAGCAACGAGAGCGAGGCGAGGAGTCAGTGCTTGGCCTGACGAGCGAACCTCACACACCTTACTGAATCGATTTAATCTCAGCGAGGATTTTGTCCACGATCCCGATGTTTGCATAGTGCACAGTGAGTTCGTGCAGCAATTTTTCTACCGATGTATAACTCGCGATTCTAGCGCGGTACCCTTCTGTTGCTTTACCCTGCTGTCTATTCGCGATGTGCAATAGCATATATGGCGCGGCCTTTTTTCCTGCTGGTTTACGGGGAGAGAGCTTTTCCGCTTTGGCGTGCGAATTTCGCTCGTTTTGTTTATGGTACGCGTTAAAAGTGGCGACTGACTTTTGATCAGTCGGGTCGATTTCCCTTGCGATTCGCGCGTAACTTTTGAGGCGTTGCTGCCGTCGTCGCTGTAGCGTGAGACGAACTCTGTATTCGAGCCGCCGTCTGACTCTTGGCAAGATACACTCGGGAAATCGCTTGTTGAGTCTGTGTCTGACTCACCGTTCGGCCAGCTGTATTTTGGAACTGTTTTGCCTGATTTTGGAGACAGTTTGCAGTGCGCTGCAGTGTGCTTCTGCACGCCCTTCTGTTAGATACATTACCACAGCTTCGGGCTGGGGCGTTATGTGGAACCTTTGGTTCTTTGGAAGGTGGGTGCTTATCGGGTATACGGCTGTCCTTTTTTTGCTCGGACCTATGCAGTTGCCGTACGTTTCGACGTCTGCGGCTACTGGTACCGGAGTCGCTTTCGCTCGGTAGGCTGTCGTTGGCCATACGCTTTTCCGTCAGCAATTTCCACATTGCTTCTCCGATTTCGGATTTTGTGACGCTAACTTCCGTTTCCGCGCGGATTATAATATTCGCGTTTTGCGTACGCTCGTTTGTTTCTTCGAATTCGCGCGGTAGATTGATGTACCGTGTCGATTCGCTTCTGCTTCACGTGGTTCGCGTTGCGATGCTCGGCACCCGAGTTGGTTACGTAATTAGACGCTAAATTTAGTCTGCTAATCGCTTGCAAATTGTAATTTCCCCTGAGATTCTGGATCTCGTTTGATGCTGTGAACTCCTGGTTTTCGCATAAAACAGCATCCTCGATGTCGAAGAGGTTCTCAACGCCGGCGTAGCATTTTTTTGCTATGGCATAGCGCTGTACCCTCGACATCGGTGCCTCGGTTAACTCGTGTGTTGCCTCCTCATTATAGAAGCTCTCACCCGCTTTTAGTGATGGTGCTGACGCATTTGGAATCTTGACTTTTGCGGATACTACCGGGTTTGCGTGCCGTGCACTGGCTAAATCACCTAATTTTTGGGTTACTGTGCTCTCGGATACTACCTCGTTCGGGATCACTGCGTTCGCGGATACAACCAAGCTAGGGATCGCGTTATCAGCCGGGCCGCACTGGTTGAAGGGGAACGCTTCGTCAGCGGCGTAAATTTGAGGCTACACCGATATGCCGAATTCCGTCGTCCTCGCGACGTTGTTCCGTGTTGCCACATTCCGTATTTGTTTCCGATCCGCTTGTATTCATTATTCGTTGGCTTAAAGTTTGTACGGCTATCTTTAGCGACTGGGGAGACAGTCGAAGCGATGATTTGAAAAATTCGCATACTGTACTCTAGTTTCTGCTTATATCCGGATTGCTTTCAACTTTGCGGCCTCGTAATTTTTTTAATGCACCGAGGACATTTTTTACCGCGGAGAACATACCGTGCGATGACATTCTGTTCTACTTGAACTGGTTCGAAACAAAAGAGCAAGGGATCACTTGCGAGAAAAATAGACCGGAAGCCAAGCTGCTTTAACAACAAAATTGGGACTTACAGTACGATGACTGCGGTGATAAACTGCTTCATGCTGGGCTCGTCCTTGAGGCTGCTGGCTACTCGAATGTCGTCCTGTCGCACGTACCGGCGGCTGATCCACGTCGGCAGCTCGTTGCGCGTGAGGGCTGCTATATAGGCTGTGATATGAACACGTACGTGTCAGTGACTGGTCCGCACCGATCGCTCGTTAGCTGGTTCGTTGGCAGTCGGTGGGTTTCACTGACTGAGACGTTCTCGGTGTGGCAAAAACGACTCGGTGTGTTGGTGCTTGAAAACACAAGGCTTGCTAGCTGATACGGTAGCTGCAGTTGCGATGGCTCACCTCTTGGATGTTGAGAATCCTAGAGTCTGATTGCCGATACCACGTAATTCAGCCGCAATCCACTCGCTGTTTCCTAGGACAGGCGAGTCGCTTAGATGAGATTCTGCGGCTGTCCAAATTCTGTAGGTTCGATTTTCTCCGATAGCCGTAGATGAAAGTAGTGGCGAGGAGAAACCACGTTGGGCGCCAATGTAATGGGTGAGGAGCTGGATAGCAAGGAAGAGAAGAGCAATAGCTTGGCTGTCCTTCCTTTATTAGTTAAGCTCTGTCCACCTCGAGTGTCGTCGGGAATCTGTCCGCTATGCCGTTGACGCGACCGTCGATGGTTAGCGGTGCCGCGTGCAATGGTGCATACTCTGCACTCTTTCACGCGTGGCAACTTGGGTTGTGGCCAGACGCTGACGGTGTGCCTCGTGCACCGCCGGATGCGGCCATCGGAGATGCCACGGGCGAGCTAGAGCTTGCCCGTGAAGACGCTGACGGTGCGCCTCGTGAGCTCCTGGATGACCTCGGAGAACCCACCGGTGAGCTTATGCTCGCCCGTGACAACGCTAAATTCCGTTTTCTCAAAATTATTTACAAAACCTCTGAACGAGCTCATTCCTAAGCGGTACATGTGAGCAGTTGGTGAGAGTCAACGAAAGGTAAGTCTAACTTATTCCTAATAATCATATAGAGCCTACCCATTAGGCTATATTGGTACGCTCTGAATATTTTAAATCAGAGCTCAGTACGTAACATTCCAATTTAGCAAACATTTTCAAAAAATCATCATACAAAATCAGTATGGATTTGTTGAAAATAAGGAAACTAAAGACGCACTGCAAAATATTACAAATACCATATACAAAAATTTAGATAGAAGCAGGCCAATGGCTATAACCTTCCTAAATCTTGCGAAAGCCTTCGACACAGTTAATCATAACATCCTACTACAAAAACTATATCAATATGGCATAAGAGATTGCGCCTATAAATTAATATCAAACTACTTATCCAACAGACAACAAAGTTAAAATTAACGATACACTAAGTAAATCAATGATTGTAAACACGGGAGTACCACAGGGTACTATCTTCGGGCCCCTTCTTTTCATATTATACATCAATGATATGCTAAAGGAAAACATAATTTCATATCCTGATGATACTACCATAATAATTGAAGATAATACTTGGAAAAACGTTGAACATAAATTAAACGAAGAAATAAAAAATATATCGAGCTGGTTCGCCTTAAACAAACTCTCACTAAATCTGGGGAAATCTACGTACATGACCTTTGGTAATTATCAACATAGTGTCCCGACTAACCTTGAGATAAAACTAGATAACAAAATTTTAAAAAGAACGGACAACTGTAAATATCTAGGAATCATTTTCGATTATAACATGAAATGGGGTAGACAGATAAATTACCTCTATAGTAAGACCAAATACCTCGTTTTCATTTTTTATAAACTAGCTAAAATTATGAATACAGAGACTAATTTATTATGCACTTTTTAACAGCATTGTTGGGTACGACATCATTGCATGGGCGGGAGCCTACGCAGGTACCTTAAATCCAATTGTAAATCTACAGAAAAGAATACTGAGAATTATCAACAAAAATCGTTTCTTAACCAACAAAAACCCACTCAACATTACTCAATTATTTGCTAAAGAAGCATTATGCTACCATTATAACAAACTAATATCGATATACACTAACTCAGGCAGTGTAACAAGATACAAAAAAATTCAGATTCCGAAATACTACAAAACAATTAGTAATAATAAGAATAGTTATATCATGGCGATAAAACTTTTTAAGAGACTACCAAATACCTTAAAGAATATAGATACAAAAAATTTGAAAATAATAATAAAAGATTTGATTGCGACAAATATGGCATAAAAAAGAATGGCATACAAAATAGATTGTTAAAATTTGGAAAAATATACTATTCACTGTTGATAAAAAGTAATTTTTAAATGATTTCCCACATACATCAAATCAGCAATTTCAGGAACGAGCGTCCTACATTGGAAGTCCATGAGGACGTACTTACTGAAAAATTGTTGATAGATGCTTGTGCATGCATATGATATAGGGAATTATTATTATAATAAGGGTTTTTACGTGTCGTTAAAATAATTTCAACTAGACGCCGTGTTGTTAGTACTGATGTTGTTTATTGAATGTAAAAGATTATAAATGAGGATGATTAAGAGTTAGTGAACAACTATTTTAACTTTGTTAATACAGAGATGTCGGTAACGCGAATACAAATTACATGAGACTAATAGACTCGAAATGCGCCAGTACAATTATCGGCTCGGTACTCGTTTCGATTTTTCTCGCTTGGTTGCACGAGTAGTTCCGATTTTCACTGTGTCTCTCAGAAATCAAGTTAACTTGGGAGAACAGCACCTCCCTCTGGTGGAGGATATTTTTCTCTTCTTCTACCAAAAAATTGGCGTGGCCAATTTTTGGAAGGAGATATTCTATTGGTTGAATTCCCCTCCCGTCCGTCAAGGCGGAGCCTCCAGCGAGGGTCAGGTTCATGGTCCTAGTCGCGGAGAAGCCTAACGGGACTTGCGCTAAGCACAAGAGCCCTACCGGGGGACGGGATTATCAACCCTCGATCGGCACCTAATGTTTTTTACCTGCGCGAGGATACGACCGGAGGATAAGGATTCTTTATTGTGCCGAGACGGACTCCAGGTTTCCCAATTCTTTTACAGTTATTGGTCTGGGCCGACGGCGGGGTTTTCCAATCCCTGAGAGCTAAGTTTGGATACGCTCGCCTTAATGAATGTAGCGTCCAATAAAATTATGAGTTTAAACTATAAGCGTTAATACAGAATATAGAATACAGAATTTATCATTACTAGTTGAAATAAGAATTTATCAAGGTTGTTTCACACATTTGTTTTGTTACTTTGTTACGTTATTTTATTTATTATATACAAAATTTATATTTAGTATTAAGACAGTTTTTTAAGTTTTTTTTTGTACTGGACCTACGAACAGGTAACTCTGTTTACCTCTGTGGGTAATTGCGAGGATTGTTATTATTAGTATAACTTCTATGTAATTATATTTTCTGGTAATAAATAAATAAATAAATAAACTTCAATATACCATTATATTATCCTAGGTAAAAGGGTATAAGATTCTATTCGAATCTATGCTAGTTCAGTTCCGTAATATCGTAAAACAAAACTTATCTCAGACTGATGATATAAACATTGCTAACGCTATTTAGCCCTTAGAATTAATTAATAAGGACTTTGTTTCTGAATGTGAATCAACCCTCGATCAATTTCTTTCTAGCTATTTTCTTGTATTAAAACCAGACAGATCATTTAGATTTATTCTCAATTTGAAAGCCTTATATAAGTTTATTAGGACACAACATTTTATATTAGAGGATTATAAAATAGCAATTAAATTGATTGACAAAGGGTGTTTGATGGCGACTGTTGACCTACAAGATATATCATATGATACCATTTGGTATATGTCACAGAAATTTTCTAAGATTCAAATTTAAGGGAAAAGCCTATGTAATATATATATATATAATACAATGTAATGTATATATACATATAATTTACGTGTTTTAGTTTTGGTTTATGTACACACAGAGTAATATTTACGTAAAATTTGAAACAAGTTTTAGCGAAAATTGGTATACTTATAGTAATGGGGGGACAAACTCAGATTCTATTAAATTTTATTTAGTATACTAAATTTTGGAGTTACTAAATTTTACTATACTACATAGTAAATTTTATAGATAAAGGTCATAAACAAATTTTTGTTCTCCAACCACCTGGCTTTCTTCCTTAGGAAGAAGCTTTTGGTCAGAGAACAATTATTATATTTCTAAATATACATTAATATTTATTATATTTTACAAGTTGGATGCAATTATTAATTTAGAAGAGAAAGCTGAAACAAATAAAAAAATTAAAAATTTGTATGCGGCGGCGGGCGGGATCGAACCTGGAATCTTCGGTATGCAAGTCAAGTACACTGACCATTTACTTAAGAGAACAGTTACTTCCAAAATCTCAGATTTAATATATTTTTAACTACCTAAATATACAAACTAAACTAATTATAATTGTTAATTATATTATATTATAATAATAATTATTAATATAATTAATAATTAATTATTGAATATTAATTTTATGGAAAAATTAAAAAACGCTCTTTGCCTCGCTCTTTGCATAACCGATTAAGGAAAATACTTACATGGAGAAAATTTATTATTATATAATAAATTTTAACTGAAGCATAAAGATATTTACCGTACATATACGCGCGTACACGTACACTGGCGAGCGAGCACGTATAATATTATACGTCCAAAAATTTTAATAATATTTGCTAACTTACCTAAATAATAGTGAAACAAACCTAATCAAATTGTAGTATACTACATAGTAAAAAGTGTATTCACAATTTTTACTATACTGGTATAGCAATTTGTGATACACCGAGTATCAAAAATTCTTAAAACTATACTAATTTTTAATGTCAGTATAGTAAATTGTCTCAGAAGTCGAGTTTGTCGCCGCATTAGTATAAAGTATACTAATTTTTACGTGAACATTTCTCTCCGTGTACAGCTTCTCAACTATTCACAAAGATTATGAAACCGGTGATCTCCTAGGAGAGACAATTAGGCCACAAATCAGTCCTGTACTTGCATGATTTTTTGTTATTAGGCGACACTTATGATAGTTGTAGAAAAAATGTTGATTGAATTTTAGTGATATTAAGAAAACTTGGTTTTATTGTAAATCTAAAAAAGAGCAATCTTATTCCATCAAAGACGTGTAAATATTTAGGGCTTAAGTTTGACTCGAGATCTATGAATATGCATGTCCCACAAGAAAAACGATTGCACATAAAAATGTTAATTAAAAAATTTAGTATATTATCGAATTGTAAAATAAGAGTTTTTGTAAAATTGGATCAATAACAGCATGTTACCCTGCTCTTAAGTATAGTAAATGTGACTTAAATGGCCAATTATTGCACGGCGTATATAGTCACGCCTATCCGTGATATAAGCAGTCCATTATTGCACCGTGATATACACGGTGCAATAATAGGCTACTTAGCTTACAGATAGGCGTGACTTAAATGCGGATTTAAGCCACGCTGTGCTATAAACCAGAGGGAATATTAGTAGAACCAGACTGGCCAGCTCAGCCTTGGTACCCTGTTTTCCGTTCTGTAATTCAATCCGAATTGATAATATTCCCACCTGATAAAAGACTTTTATCTTCATGTGATAGGTCACCGCATCCTCTCTGGAAGCTCACTTTAGTGGACGCGAAATTATCCGGGAAGCCGTAGTTCAGCGAGAAATTCCACCGTAGTGCTTGGATATAATGATTTCTTCAATTACCGAATCAACAATGAAGAATTATAACTCCACCCTCAAGAAGAGGAAGACATTTTGCGACGACAAGGGTGTAGATATATTCAACCAAAAAATTGAAGAAAAACTATTATTTCTTACGGAGTTGTATAGAAAAGGGCTATATCTCAGTTCAATTAACTGTATTCATTCAGCAGTATCACTTATAGTGAGCAACAAGTTTGATCAAGATCCCAAAATTAAGCGTTTTTTCAAGGGTATTTCCAATCTTAGACCATCAAAGCCAAAATACGATTCCACGTGAGATCCAAAAATAATTTTGAGTTATTATTTAGCAAAAGAGACAAATGATAAATTAGATATAATAACTATAACTAAAAAGTTAAATACACTTCTCGCATTTGTAACAGGGTATCGCATACAAACGTTTTCGTTGATTAATATTAATAATATTGTAAGATTTGATACAAAATTAGAGATAAACATCCCGGACCGCATAAAAATGTCTAAGAAAAATTCTTTACAATCTTTGTTAGTTATTCCATTGTATTCTGAAGTAAAAATATCTGTGGCGTCAACTTTATTACAGTATTTAAACGTTACGAAAAATGTACGAAACAACATTGATAAGTTATTTATCTCATGTAAGAAACCTATAAAACTAGTCTCTTCACAAACTCTGAGTCGTTGGGTTAAGGATATTTTGAAAGATGCCGGTGTTGACACTATTATATTCTCTGCGCATAGTACCATCTTAGATTTAGATACCATCAGAAAAGCGGCTGGTTGGACAAAAGATTCATAAACTTTTGCACGATTTTATAATCGAGAGATCACTTCAAATAATCAAAATTTTGCCTTATCTATTTTACATCATTAAAAATTTGAATTTCAATGTTTATATGATAAGTTAATCATTAATGACGTTATATGTAATAATTCATTCTTTGCCGTAATGTTTATTTTTTACTTCGAACATCTACCAATTGATCCTGAAAAGTGCTATATCACTATAGCAAATTGTCTAGAATATTGAACATTTTTTAAAATTTTATGTTTGACCAACTTTTTACTGTAACTTGAATATTATTATTATTATTTTAATTGTTAGTAATATTATTAATCACATCTTAAGGAAGAAAGGAGTTAACAATTTTTTTCGACAAGGGGGATCGAATCCTAGACATTCGGCTCAGCAGTCGAATATGCTATATAGCTGTTTACCTAAACAGACCTGTTATGTTCGAAATTTTATATTTGATATATTCAATCACCTCAACATGTAGACTAACACTAATAACAAGCAAACGGTAATCAATAAATAATATTGTAATAATAGCATTGCCTTATATATATAGAAACTCATTACTATAAGACAAATACGCCTGTTCATTAACCCATTAACGTCCAAAACAGAGAAATCGTAACTCTGTTTTCGACCGTAAATCTATCACATATTCCACGGATATATTCAAAGCAAACATACTTTATCTTAAGTATTTTTTTCTCTACTTTCCATTTCTGGTATCAGAATTGCGAAGTTTTCATTCAAAAATCCAATATGGCGACGTTTAAAAAAAAAATGCAAAACTTCGATACTTTTTTTTTAATCCAATTTCTTGTTGTGTTAACGTTGAGGACGGAACTTTATTTTTCAACTATGAGTGCATAAATGAGTTGTACTTTAAATTCAGTTTGGTCCCAAATCCAGAAATTCAATATGGCGGCTAGTAAATGGCGCCTGAAGCGCAAAATTTTGCCCAAACTTTCACGCATTTTTTCTCGAATATATTGCATTCGACGAAAAAATCAATAAAAATAAAAAGTGCTTAGAATCAATCAAGGAATATGTCTAAATTTTTTCACTGAGTTTTGAGCAAATTTTGTATTTTTGCTAATAGGCAATTTATGACAAATTGGAAAAATTCATCGAATCGTCTCGAAAAAATTCAGATATACTTCTTGGTAAATTCTAAGTACTTTTTATTCTCTAACTTTTTCTTATATAACGCTTTGTTTTTGAGTAAAAAATCAAAAACCTTAAAATTCTTAAGATTTTTTAAAATTCAAAAAAAAAACAAATACATTAAAATTTTTTGTT
Source organism: Muscidifurax raptorellus (assembly GCA_020010945.3). Taxonomy (NCBI): domain Eukaryota; kingdom Metazoa; phylum Arthropoda; class Insecta; order Hymenoptera; family Pteromalidae; genus Muscidifurax; species Muscidifurax raptorellus. The sequence goes on along the minus strand of CM052077.1, from coordinate 29,787,848 downwards.
CTATATGCACTTTTTGGTCAATTATGAGCAAATTTACTTCAAATTTGTGCCCGAGTATCAGAATAATCTTCTTCAGACTCTGATTGAGATCTTACATTTCTCCGGCGTTTTGGAGCCATTACAATTTTAAAACTTGAAAAGCTAAATGCACAAGTAAAATATTAACGCTAATATTTAGAACACTAACAGTATAGTAGACAAAGAGTGAAAAAACTAAAGATTCTTCAAAATCGATTTATGAAAATTCAATGATGATTCACTATTTTGAAATTCAGATAAAAACATTACAAAAGCTTTTGGCAAAATTCGGCAAATTTAATATAGTAATTAAATTCAGACTTTTTCGATTGAGAATTCAATATAGTTTATGAAACAATTCCAAAAGTTGCATAACTCTAATTTATTAAGGTTTTTGATTTTTTACTCAAAAACAAAGTGTTATATAAGAAAAAGTTAGAGAATAAAAAGTACTTAGAATTGACCAAGAAGTATATTTGAATTTTTTCGAGACGATTCGATGAATTTTTCCAATTTGTCATAAATTGCCTATTAGCAAAAATACAAAATTTGCTCAAAACTCAGTGAAAAAATTTAGACATATTCCTTGATTGATTCTAAGCACTTTTTATTCTTATTGATTTTTTCGTCGAATGCAATATATTCGAGAAAAAATGCGTGAAAGTTTGGGCAAAATTTTGCGCTTCAGGCGCCATTTTCTAGCCGCCATATTGAATTTCTGGATTTGGGACCAAACTGAATTTAAAGTACAACTCATTTATGCACTCATAGTTGAAAAATAAAGTTCCGTCCTCAACGTTAACACAACAAGAAATTGAATTAAAAAAAAAGTATCGAAATTTTGCATTTTTTTTTAAACGTCGCCATATTAGATTTTTGAATGAAAACTTCGCAATTCTGATACCAGAAATGGAAAGTAGAGAAAAAAATACTTAAGATAAAGTATGATTGCTTTGAATATATCCGTGGAATATGTGATAGATTTACGGTCGAAAACAGAGTTACGATTTCTCTGTTTTGGACGTTAATGGGTTAAGATACATAACCTCAATATTTTAAGATCTATCAAAGCCATTTGTACTATATAAAATATTCATTTTTACTAAAATATTAATAAAAATTATATAAAATATAGCAAAAATTGAAGCGAAGCAATTTTTACTATATAATATAGTAATTTTTATTATAACGTATACCATATATAAATTTTTGTACTAAAAATAATAAAAGTTATTATCGTAATAATAAAAATTACTACAATTATAGTACAAATCCTGATACCCTGAGTATATCCAACCGTTCCTATATAATATAGTAATTTTTCTTATTAAAATAACAAATTTTACTACGAATTTTTTCTCAGTGCATGATTTCTACATTGCTTTAATTTGTCTTCTTTATATTTACAAGCTTGTAAAATTGTATAATTAATATCTTACGCTATTATCTTGCGCCACGTTTACTCTAAAAATTTATAGCTCTTTAGGGAAGAATCTCTCTCTATAGACACATATATATATATATATATATATAATAACAGGGTGAGACTCTCTTCAAGAACAGAAAAAACACAAAAGGAGACGCCGGGACCAAGAATCGATCCGGCGCTCCCAAGATTTCTAGGTGCACGCTTTTTTTCTCATAATTGTTTAATTAAGTCATTAGAAGTGATACATGGTATGGTGAAATAAACAAATAAACCGTTTACATTATAATGGTATTCAAAATGGTCCTTGGACGCTCGCTGAAATGTCGTTGTTTACAATGTGTATTTTTTTTTCTGTGATGGCGTGTTGCAGTACAGTGTTGTTTTGTATCATGTTACAAAAAATTTTTTTCTAGAAAAGGTGACTCGATAAAAACTAGAATTATATTGTTAAATTAATATATAAAAAGATATACTAACGTTGTAACGAAGATATTTACATATTTACATTGTCACTCTTTAGGTGTGTGTTTTACATTGTAACATTCTTATAGCTTTTTCTTATAATAATGAAATTTATTTATAGTATCAATGTCTAATTTATTTAGGTCGATACTATAAATAAGATCGTTGATTTTTACCTTTTTTGGATCGTATAAGATACTTTTTTTTTGGTTGTGCCTGGAGATGTGATACAGAATTGGTTTAGCTAATTCGTTGACTATATAGCCATTCACGTCTAAATAGAGAAACGATTCTGGTGGGATTAACCCTGTTTTTAGTACTGTTTCATGGAACAGATCTCGCGGAAAGAAAGGCCCGTTAATTAAGTTATTGCTTCTATTGTAAATTGCGCTTTTTATATGGTTTCTGATCAATTTGATAAGGAATATATCTATTCTTATTGTTTTTGCCAATTTATATAATTTTTGGTTTTTAATTCTGAATTTATAATTCTGTTCTGGTTCTCGATAGTAGTTGAGGCAAGTGCGTAGGCACTTTCTCTCGAATTTGCGTAGTTGTTCCATACGACATGCACTTACATTGTACCAAATTGGGCAAGCATACGAAATGATTGGTCGGATTAGGCATAAATATGCTATTACTTTTGCTCTTTTTTCTAAATGTCGATTATAAAATAAATTATGTAGCGTGTTGGAAGCGTTAGATGCTTTTTTAAGTTGCAGCGATAGGTGATAGCTATAGGTGAGTCTATCATCTATTGTAACGCCCAAGTATTTTACATTTCTTCTATGCGGTATCTGTGTGTCGGAATCGTTTTTGTTGTCGAAAATGGCAAAATTTCTCCAATTCCTCTTTGTGGTTTTTGATTTTAGACTTAGGTCGTGAATAAATAGTATAGTTTCGCATTTTTTGGGATTAATTTCCAATAGCCAATTGTGATAGTAGGATTTTATTTTATCATCGGTTTTTTGTAAATGTGACTCTATTTTTTTTAAATTTTTGTTAGCGTTATAAATTATTAAGTCGTCTGCAAATGCAATCGCGTAGGAGTCGTTATCGTTATTTAGATCAAATAAGTTAAGCAAATCCGCGTTGTAGATGTCGAACAAGGTTGGAGAATTCACAGTTCCTTGCTGTAGTCCTCTGTGAATTTCGAACGTTTCTTTCGATATGTTTTCTCCAACACCAACTTGAAATTTTCTGTTCGTGATCATATTAATGATTATTTTAATAAGGTGCATAGGAAAGCCATGTTTGTTTAGCTTATAAATTAAGCCCTCGATCCAGACTGAATCAAACGCTTTCCTCAGGTCAATCAGGCATGCTCCTACCATTTCTTTTTTGCTTTGATGCCACAAGATGTCTGAAATTAATTTATTAATCGCGTGAATTGTCGAGTGGTTTTTTTTGAAGCCAAATTGTTGTTCAGGTATGATATTATTTTTTTCTGCGAAATATACTATTGATCTGTTTATTTTTCTCTCAAAAATTTTGCTAATAACTGGAAGCAAGCTGATGATAGGCCTGAGGTTGTCTGGTTCTACTGGTTTGTCTTTTTTCTTTACTAAAGTAATTACTTTGGCTATTTTCCATTTATCTGGGAAATAGCCCAGGTTCAACATATGATTAAAAAGTATCGTGTAATTTTTAATTATTTTTTTTGTGCTGTTTTTTAGAATTATATTTCGTATATTATCGAAGCTGGATGAAGTTTTATTTGAGAGTTTAGTTATGAGGTGTTTGACCTCTTTGAAGTTGGAAAAATAATTTGAGTCCTCTTTATAACTCGGTCTTAATGAAAAATTGTCGTTAGAAAATTCCAATAACGGTGGTGCATTGTTAATGGTGTATTTTATTGTCTCTACTTTGTGATTAACTATGTTTCTTAGTGTTGTATGTTCTGTGTCTGGTAGGGAATTTACTTTTCCTAGATATGTGCCAACTACATCTGGTAACATTTTTGCGTTACTAATTCATCATTTGTATTGTTTGTATTTATTTTATATTTATCTAACAAGTCTTTGTGATCGTCTTTATTTAGTGATATTTTGTCAATGTTTTGAGATTTTTTCTGAAAATTTTATTCAAGTTAGGAAAGAATTTTGCCGATTCTTTATATCTTATTTTTTTTATTTTGCCTATCCTGTGATCTTTGGTGTTTTTACAAAATTCAGCATGTATTTCTTTTTTGATATCTTGAATTTTTTCTTTCATTATGACCACTTCATTTTTGATTTTGGGGTTTGTATTGTATATATTTTTATGTATGGCTGTTTGTAGTCTCTGTTTTTGTTTGTGTAAATTTTTTATTTTGAAGCTAGTCAATTTAACTAATCTATTTACTAATTTGAGCTTTGGTGTGGTGCTGTTTATAGTTTCATTTATTGCGGATTCTATTTCTTGTAAGTATGTGTTTATTTTCTCTATTGAAAGATTTCTGTTATCAGGGATATCTGTTTGGTATCTATCATTGAGATTTTTTTTGTAATTCTTCCAGTTAGTTTTTTTGTATAGCAGGAAACTTTTATTTTGGTCAGTGTCATGAGCGTTAGATATAGGGTTTTCCAGTTTAATGAACAAGTTTTCGGCATTGTGATCACTATCATAGTCTTGGACTAATAGCTTTTTGTTTAAGTTATTGATTTTACAATCAATCAGTGCTATGTCCAGGTACGCTCCATTTTTATACGTGGGGCTATCTGGAGTGACAATTTTTGTTCTAAATTGTATGCTGTGATTGCTCATCCAATCATTTAGTTGCCTGCCCATCCTATTTGATACCTCATTACCAGTGATAGAATCTTTCGCGTTAAGGTCACCTATTATAATATAATGATTATTTACTTTACTTAAGTCTAATTGCTTGAATATTTTAGAAATATCATTCCTGATGTCATAAGATTTGTTGGAACCTGGGGCATACGCACTTACTATAAATAGGTTCTCGTTTGTATTTGTTTTTAGTTTAATTATTGTGGTTTCCATGAATTCTAGGTTAGTTACTTCTGTTACTTCAAATAAAAGACCTTTTTTTATAATAAGTGCTGTGCCTCCTCCATTTTTATTTCTAGGATTACTAATTACTTTGTAATTATCGAATTGCAGTTTGTGCTTGACACTCAGTTTTGTTTCACATAAAGCGATAATATCAGGTTTGTTATTTTTTAAGAATACTGACAACTCATACCTTCTGCTATTGGCTATGAGTGAAGTTACATTGATTTCTGCTATGTGCAGATCACATTTATTTTTTAGATCAGTGAAAGACTCTAAACCCATGACAGCTTCAAGTGTTTCGCTATTAACTCTATCTTTTCAGAGTTAGAGTTAACTGAATTCTGAATTATTCTGTTTTGCTCAGAGACCTGTGTCAAGATGTTTTCTTTGTAACTATCAAGTTTATTGTTCATGTCTATAATAGCTTTGAGGATTTGAGTTGTCAGTTTCTTTTACAATCGGTGGTACAGTTTTATTTAATGAGTTTGTATCACTCTTGTTTTGTGTTAAGTTTCTTCTCGCTATGTCAGCATAGGAGTCTTGATTATTTCGTGTTACACTAGGTACAGTGTTATCGATTTTTAAAATTTTTTTTTCTATGATCAAGTTTTGTTTTGCTATAAAGTTTTTGAACACTACGCATCCTCTAAATGAGGCTGGGTGCCCATGTTCATTGCAGTTTACGCAGTATACTGCATTTTTGTCTCCTGTCTTATTTATCTTACATTGACCTGGCCCGTGGCCCTCACTGCATTTGACGCATCTGTACTGTCGTACATATTACAGTTAGACGCCACATGGCCAAATCTTTGGCATTTTCTACATTGGGTAGCTCTTTGTCTTTTGAGTGGCTCCCATTTGATCGCTTGGTGCAGTATGCTTTTTATTTCAATTAACTTAGAGATCTGAGAGTCTGCCGACACTTGTATTAGGAATAGTTTGCTTTTACTATTTGTAGTTGTAAAATGTTTAACGTTAGAAATATTTAGATTATCATTATTGTATTTGTGTAGTTCAGATTTTACTTCCTCAACTGTATTTTCTGTACTTAAACCTTTCAATATCATAGATTTAACTTTCTGTGTTTTGGATGTGAATGAGTAGAATGGTATGTCGGCAGTTCTCAGACACTCTTTGACTTTATCGTAGTGCGTTATATTATCGGTTAGTATGTTACATCTACCCGTTTGTACATTTTTTATTTTAAAATCTATACAATCGCCTTTAATCGCTAGCGCATCAATCACCTGTTTAGTTGTTGTATTTTCTATGACGATCGGAAGCAGCTTGCTGCTCCCGGTAGGTGTCTCCCTCTTGCGGGCTCCGTGCGAGGTCGACCCATGATCGATGCTGGAGGTTTCGTCATCGCTCTGTTGGTAGGTAGGTCCTTTCGATTGCGTATCAGCGCTGAATTGGTTTCCCGCGTCGTGGTCATTCAGTCGGTAAGTAGAATCCCTCTGCGATGCGCTCAAGTATATGTTACTGTTAACGGTTTCTCCGTTCTGCGAATTTGGCTGGAGGGGCGGGAATAGCTTTGATGCTTCGATTTTATCTTGTTTTTCTATGTATTCACTCGTTGTTTTGTCTTGATTCTCTCTCGGTTCCGTGTTTAGCCCCATGTTGTTTACGGTTATCATTTTATCGTTTCTTTTCTATATACTATTTACCAAGTTATGTGTTTTGTTGTCCAAGCCTCTAAGGCTCCTTCTTGGGAATTTTTTTGCTTGAGCTAATGTCTCGTTAATCGGTGAGATTTCTTTTCTTTTACTATTTTTTACTAGTACAGTTGTTATTGTATTTTGCGGTGAGTCCATTTCTATTGACTGAGTGGCACCATGCTTACCTCGTTCATAGGTCATGTTTTGTCGAGATGGCTCGTTTTTACTATCATGAGCTATCTATTTCTTGGTCTGCATAGCTGAATAAGCTATCTCATTACTTAATCACACCGATCTTCCCTTGGCGGTCACTTATATTATATGTAAAATGAATTATTTAAATAAAAAGTGCGACTTTGTGCGGAGCGATGTGTGCTCCACAGAAGATCAACGCGCTCCCCTAGGTGCACGCTCTATCCATTGAGACAGTGCCGCCTTATTCCATCAGTCTCGTTCCTGCTCCGATCACCGGCATAGCGAAGACTTGTACCTCATTACAAATATATATATATATGATTGGTTCTCTGTCAAATCAAAGATGAAAAAAATAAATATTGCTATAAGTGTGGGGATATGTTCTATAGGCATATACGGGTTACCCTGATTTTTTTAGATTTTTTTGACCCATAGTTTTCGAGCTACAGGAGGTCAAAGTTGGCTACTTTAGCATTTTTTTCATTTTTTTTGCCCTTTTTCATTAATTTGTAACTCATTAGGGAAGCCGTTTTCACTATAGACACGGATACAGTTTTTTTTGTAAAATTGTCTCAACTTTTTGATAAAAATATTTCTAAAGTCATGTATATATATATGTTATATTAATCTTGTAAGTCATTTAAACCTTCCAATCAGGATTCGAGAAGGTTCGCTCCTCTGGATCAAGACCAAAAAATTCATAGAGATGCTTGTTTTTAGTACAAAAGTACCTGTAAAGTTTCGCTATATAAGAGATTAGTGCCTCCGAATAAAAAATAAAAGTTACATTAAAAATATGTTAATAAGAATATCTCTGGTAGAAAATTAACGAGTTCAAATAGTCAAGATATGAAGGATTAACTAATGTTGTTAGCTAATCTTAACTAATAATAAAAATACAATCTACTTAATTTTTCGCTAAAGTACACCATACAGTTAAAAAAATTGTAATGTACGTTTAATTAAAAATGTTTTGTGTTAACGCGTATAACGTTTATTAAATTGAAATCTAATTTTCATACGTCAATAGTTTATACAATGGTGTGCATCCTTCCCCCCATTTTGGCGCCTATGCAATATACGAATCGAAGTTACAGTACTTATTGAAGTCCCGTCAGTACCATAAGTGATTGTCTTTGCATCTTAATTTATCCATAAAGGTAGTTAATTTCTTAAATAAAATATTGTAATTTCTGAAGTATAATTTTCAAATATAATAATTAGTAAATAGAATATTTTTTAAAGGTAAATAGCAATTTGTAATAGCAATTTTTGGAGTTTTTGTAAAAACATGTAGGAAAGTATGTTTTGATCCATTTTTAGTCGAAAAATAATGTTTTTGAAAATGCCTATTATATGGATGTTTGTAGGTATGTGTGCGTTTGTATACACATGTATCTCAGCTTCTACTTAGTGGATTTTAACCTACCAACTCACATTTTTTTTCGTTTTACTAGTATAATGGGAAAATAGTTCATTTATATACATTTTGTGGAAGCGTTTTTTTTTATATCGATTTTTCATACAATCTTGATATTTCAGATTTTTCTGATAAAGTTATTAGAAAAGTTGATAAAAGTAAATTGCTTGCTATGTATCTGAAAATAAAATAAACTAATCTATCTTTTTATCGCGGTAAGTTTATATCGTTCGTCGTTTTTTATTATGCATCCATGAAAAAATTTCGTTAAGAGGTTAATTTTAATTGACCATTTGAACCTAATTTTAATGTAAAAATTAAAGTCAAACTTGACTAAGCCTTCACTAAGGCATCGCTATTTGTATTTTTCTCTCTTTTCTGGGTTGAATACATATGTATGTTTTGGTGGTTATATTTTGATTTTTCATAATTACGAGATATTATCTATAATTTTCAAATTATAACAATTATTTGACAAACTTTAAGTTAATATCTTGCATGATTTTCAATAAAGGAGTTATATATAAATGTTGATTTTGGTTCATCGATTTCATTTAGCTAAAACTTACCGAAATTGTTTAAAATTAGCTTATTCTTAGTCAATACGTCGTTAACGTTTCTACCAGGGTAGGAAGGAAGCAAAAATTGAAATATAATTTATTGAAAAGTTGTTATTTAAACATAAACATCACAATTTTGAATTTCGTATCAATAAATAAATTCATTAATAAATTTCTTTTCCACTATATAATGACAAAATGTCCGGCATGCTGATCATAACCTTGTGATTGTAATAAAAAACTAAAAAAATATTAATATAATTAAATGAAAAGTTATTAGTTAAACAGTAACATCACAAATTTTATTTTTGGGGTTGACTTTTGTCCGAGACGCTATAACCTCTAAGCTTTAACTTTTTGCAACGTTAAACCAGAGTAATTTTCTAATTATTAATTATTATGTATGGTTGGAGTTTCATTTTTTCCTGTAAAAAATTCTTTTTTGTATTTATATAGCTTATAAGTTATTTTTTTTAATTTCTGTAAGCTAATTTTGTTGTTATGAGTTAATTTTATTAAATAACCATTTTATTAATAATTGTAAATCTATCAATTTATTATATTATTGGAGCACCTTTTTTTTAAATTGCGTACGGCACAGTCGCAGGCATAAATTGGATGCGTTTCCGTGCACCCTGTGTGTGTATGACGATGTTCCCACTGGGCTTCTGTATATATACGAGTACGGTGCGCAATGCGAACGTTGATGTAGGTTCGGATAACAGCACGTGCATTGGTGGCACCTGACTCTCCACTGCACAATTAAAATTGATTCATACTCGACTCGGATGCACGGACGACCGCCATGCGTATTCACGCGAAGTGGACACATCAGCAGCGTCGTGAACATTTCTGCAAATCGTATGGGAGTCGCGAACCAGCACTCGTATATGCTGCATACACGTGTTTGACTGGTCGAGCGTGAATAAATACAATGCGATCGACCTCGCGACCCTTACTAAATATGCATACTTGCAATGTCGCTCAACAGTATACGTGTGAGTTGAATTTAGAAATGTAGTCGGTATGGACTCCGTGAAGGTCGAAATGAACCTGTATTTCAAGCTGTCGATTGGTAGTGCGTTGCCGTCGTTAGGGGTTCATTCCGTCAAAATTTATCTGGAAGTAATTTTTGTAAGAAGGACTGGAGGGAAAATTTGATTGCTAATTGGTTCAGGAGTCCGGAAAATTTGGATGCTAATTCGTGGAGAAAAAGTGTCCGTTGAGTCGCGTCTATCGAACTGAAGTACATCTTGAGCGCACGTGTGAGGGTTGCGCACCAAGCGCGGAAAGGCTGACCGATAAAAAAAATCGACCCTGCGATAAATTAGCGGATGTTTAACAATCGCGTGAAAGATGTCGGGAGAAAATTTAGTTTGACCAAAAAAGGCTATGCGTCAAAAAATATGAGTCTTCGACTGTAGTCACATACAAACGAACACCTGTCAAAATGTGATGTTTTGTGCGTGTCATGTGTTAGTTCTGTGTTAATTTAATTAAGTTATATTAAATTTACAGTATGCCGTAACACTAGATGCGATTAACTTTCTAAAATTTTGTTCTGGTAGTTCTGTACACTTTTTCAAAGCACACAGGACTACCATAAAAAGTTACAGAAAATTAGTCGCATGTAGAATAGAAATGACATAGAAATTGTCTCAGAAACAAGCTTGCTCCGAGGTAGGCAGTTAGTCCCCTCAACCGTAGATATACTTTCTGCGATAAGCATCTTTTGTTCGAGATACATCGGACAAAATTCATTGAGTCCAGCCTAATGCATTTAATTAAGTATACCCATGAGAGGGTCGCGGCGCCGAAATCGCGCAGAATCGGGACTTGACCGAGCCTCGTGCAAGTACTTCCGGTTAAACTCGCTATGCATGCTCTCACATTACGAGTAACTGCTTGCAGCTATATATACTAAAAAGTCTATTTGTACGTGTGTGTGTGCGTGTAATACGTGTATAGAATACGCGTTTGAAGGCTTGTTGTCGCACGTGAGCTCGACCGTAAACTGTCAGTCCAAACAAGCCGTAACGATGGATTTGCGACCGGAAACAACAAGACTCAGAAAGTCGTTAATTTATTGAAATATATCCTGTTCTATATATAGGTCAATGGGAAAATTCTGCGTTTCCTTTTGTTGCAAATATGACGACCATATATATATATATATATATATATATATATATTAAAAAAAAACAAATCATTGGCACGAAGATTCCTCCAACTTGACTTTTAAGTTACAATAAATAAAATATTGTTATAATGAATAGTATATGTTAATACTTTTTTTAAAATATTTTAAAATCAGTTTTCTATATGCTAACTTAAAAAAACGTAGCCAAATCATAAGATTTATGTAATATTGAAATATTATATTTGTTAAATTTTGTGATTCGTTTGAGTACTATTTTTTTTAAATATGCTTGAAATGTGCGATACTCTACACTATTTCCAGGCAAGAATTAAATGAAATTTATATGACAAATTCCTCACAATCTTCTCATTTTTATATGTTTGAGATAAAGAAACGGAAAAATTGTAGTGGTTCAAGTTTAATTTAATAGAAACTTATTAGTTACTTTAAGGAACTAATATATTTTTAATTTTACATAGAGAAACAATTTTTTCTAAAATTCAATTGTTTCTCGGGATATACTAGTAGAGGAAATGAATAGGAATTCATATGACAAATAGACCACATAACCTCTTAATATTATGCATTTTCTTAAAACATTATAAGCTTTAATTAGCAAGTTCAAAGTTTTTAAAAAACTACTCTGTTATACAGGGTACACAGGATGAGAGAAATAAAATTTGAACCCTAATATCTTTTGAACTAATATGTTTCATAAACTTCAAAAAAACGTAGCCGGAGTAACCTACATATCTATATTTTCCCAATATTCAAGTAAATTTAAGCCTTTTTACTCCCATAAACGTTGCTCATATAAAACTCACATTTTTTAATTTTTGAATCAAAAACTAATCCATGGAATCCACAGTTCATGAATACTGTTATTATGTATAATCATGAATTTTTTCAAGAGATTATATCAATTTCGTTTGGAGGTATGAGGATTTTGCAAAAGAAGACGTTTTATTGAATATTACAATAAGTATTAATGCAAAATCAATAATTTTTTAAATATATTTTTATATAATACATAAATTACTATGTAAAGAATATATGAAATTGTTCACACTTATTTTCTATACAAAAAAATTCTACACAGATATTTACTCGTATTTACTATACGGGAGTATCCTACACACATTTTTAATTATTTTACTACATTGCAAACCTCTGCACAATCATATAATCTATTGTTACATATTGTTGACTACAATAAGTTACATGATTGCTTATCTTGCACGTTTAGAAAAGCATTTTCATCAAATGTTACATTGCTGCTGATATATAGTTTGTTGGAATCGCTGTCCTACAGTCTATAATTCGTAGAACCACCATCGTACACTCTTACTTTCTCAGAGTTATGGATTCACTCTAAGCATGAGTGATTTTCACTTAGAGTGATGTTAACTCAATCAGAGTGCATTTTAGAGTGAAAATGACCTGTTAGAGTGATTTATGTTCACTTTGAACTTTCAGAGTGGTTTCATCACTCTAAGCATGTTAGTGAAACTTAAAAGTATTGTAAAATTAGAGTGATTATCAGAAATAACTCCATACTTATGAGTGAATTTTCACTTAAAACTAAGGAGTGCATAAAAATACGTTTGAAAAATTTGAAAATCTCTGCATTCACTCATTTTTAAAGTGAATTCCCACATTACCTTCAAGAGTAAATTAATTTGTATAATTTATTTATTAACTCAGCCTGAAACCACTTTACTTTCGATAGTAAATATCTTTGCAATAATTATACACATTTTAATCAGAATCGATTTAATATAATTTATAATTTAAAACGTACATCAATGATTCTGTAGATATAAATATATTACATAGATAGATTGTACACCCTAAAATTCTTCGAATGAAAATTCACTCGCTACGAGTGAAATTTCACTCGAAGCTAAGGAAAGAATTAGCTTTCTATGTTTCTAGTGAAACAATCACTGAAGCTCGAGTGAACACTGTACTCTAACTCGAGTGAAAATCGAAATCATAAAACGGAATATATATATAACTCTAAATGATTCAAATAATTACTCTAGAAAGATTAAAATTTCACTCGAATAGATTCAAATTCCAATCATAAAAATTGACAACTCTACCAGCTTTTGATTTGATTAAGAGATTCGATTAATAGTATATACACATTTTTATGTTAGTATACATATTCTTATTCTAATTTAATATTTTTTAATAATGTATGAAATGAAGCCACCCTGGGTTTTGCGGTACTAAATTTGTATACACAATTGCTGATAAAATCAAAAAAATGTAGCAATTCATGCGGAAACTCTATATCTAATATATAAAATAATTTAAAAAAAATATCGAATGTTTTTAAAAACTGCCTTTCAACATCAATAAGAAGATGGTCGACTTGAATGTAGTATTTGCTCGATTTATCGCCTTTGGCAAATATTAAAAACGGCTGTTTCGGACTATTTTCCTTTACCTCTTGTAGAATTGTTTCTTAATCCTAAAAAAAGAATTTCAAATATTATTATTTTTATAATGAACGATTCTTCTGGAATTAAAATAATGTATACTTGCAGAAATAATTTTGATCAGAGATGGAAGACGTATTTCAGAGACACTATTCTGTTATTATAAGGCTTTGTTTTTTTTGTCTTGGCCAGAACTATAAAAATACAACAGTACATTAAATTTTTTTTCAAATCAGTTTATATACCTACGTATACAATTATAAGAAATAATATTGAAAAAAATCTACCTTTAATTTTGTTGACCTAAACGCATACTTTGACGCATGCAAAACATGTGGCAAAATACAAATAGTTTTGAAGTTATCAATAAGAAATAGACAATTAGTAATACTATAAATTTATCAAATCTAAGCGAAAATATTTACCATCATATAATAATAAATGTGAAAATAATTTGTAGATTATTCAAAACTAAGAAACTAATACATTGTAACACCGTGAACGTCTACCATACACTAAATGACATTGAATGTTGTAAGGTTCTGATTTACTATGCTGAACCGCGCAGTAATTCTATATACAAATAATTATTTATTTGAGTATAGGTGAACTAGCCTTGACTCGAGAGTCTTCTGTTACTATTAAGTAGGTTATGATTCTAATAAACTGTCTCTTTATGGTACTTCTTTGTTATGACTTTATTTAGACGAAGGCCCAATGCTTTGATACAGATGTTACACAGATGTTTTAATCTAATCTTTATGTTTGTTCTTAATGTTACGTATTTACTTATTTCTATATTGGTTCGACTTACAATCCCGTTCGGACACTACTAGTAGATTGCACGGTCGATGACTGGGCGGTGTTTAGTATTATCCTACACGGATGGTTCCGTGGCGTGTTGAGAGTAAGTTCCTTAACTAAGCTGCCGAAGCTAACGCCAGATAGGTTGACGGTCCTTAAGCCTCGTACTGTACCAACTCACGTCCAGAGTATGAAGAATTCCACCGGTTAGCTTCCACGGAGTTTGAGTGGTTTCTAAGCACCCAATAGACGACGCGAAGGACTAAACGGCACTCGTATTCACACACCAGGTCCAGCAGGTACAACACTCGTTGTCCTTGTAAAAAGAGACTTCACTAAAGGCAATATGAGGACTGAGTGCGGGGCTTATAAGGCTTGGCGGATGATCTCAACGTTAGGGTAATAACCAATCACCGATCGCCACCGAAAGTGTCTTACAATATAGGTTGGTGATGGTGCAGAATAAGTAGGTTTTGGGATTGCTGACTCGGGGGTCAGTTGGTTTAATTAGTGGGACGCGTTTGATGTCGTAAACGCGGTTGCGGAAATGCTTACATTGTGATTATCGTCGTATACCTGCACCTGTACACATACACGCCGTCATACATCATTCTGTATACAGTATATTCATACATATAATTATCTTTTATGAACATGGGACGTTACACCTCCCCCCCCCAGAGTGTTGCTGTCCCCAGCAATGGGTGCTGGTGCAAAAAGAAAAAAAAACGTGCGATGTTCATTCACAATATGTTGTTACATAAGTATGTTGTTTAAGAACTTTTCATAAAGTTAATAATATAATGCTGACATATGCATTATCTCGGAAGATTAATAAGTGATGAAAAAGAAATTTTCGGTATTTTGATCTCTAATCCTAGTTGTAAAATTTTTGTTTTGATCCGATCATAATTGCGATTTTTCGTACTTTATTTACAGGATAACAATGTAAATATAAACAATTTGTCTAACTTTTATTACATTATTAGTTCGGAGACTCTTAATTGCAAAATTACAAAAAGGTTTGGTTCGAATCCGACCATAATTTTTTTTTTTTTTTTAATGTTATTACTGTTTTTTTTTTTTTTTCTCATAGGTCGATAGAGTATCCTTAACTAACAATTTAGGTACAAAAATAACAATTTTCGTACTGTAATTTTTCGAGTTACAGGCCTATAAACATTTGATTGTTGCTACTCATTTTTGGGTGTATTTTGACTTCCTAAGGTGCGGTCGAGTGCTAAAAGTCCGAAATTATTATTATTTTGTTAGGTAATGCCAATTGTTGCTAAATTGTTTATTCCGCATGTTTAGTATTTGTATAATATGAACCCTTATGTGGTCTTATTGTAAGTCCGCTAGATTGGAAAGTACATGTGTGTAGGTATAAGCCTGTATGCAAGTATAACTGGTCTTATGTATACTTATATATATACTCTTACCCGTCTTTATGTACACTGATATATATACTCGCATGTCCATACGTTATGTTCATTTATATATATACTCGCTACATATATATAAGTATAGTATTGACTGCGAGTGTGACGTACTGCATTCCTGGGTGGGTCGCATTCCTGGATGGGTCTTTTTGATTCTTCAAGTATCCGCTCGGTGGCAGGAGTTACCGCGCTTTGGCGCGAACTCGTGCTTTCGTCACGCCTACATATACGCGCGTGCTGTGTAAGTTTCGGCGCGAGCTGACAACACGTGAGCGCGAGTGCATTGGCTTCGGATGGTAGTAGCCGCAATGCTAAGTTCGCTGACAATAGGTAGAGATAGACAATAGGCCGAAAATGAACTGCTTATTTTCTTGTTTTGTTTGCCTAATCTTAAGTATTTGTTGTTACGTTTTATTGAACCCACGATCCTATGCTGCTTCCTTTTGCGTAAAAATTAATTACTACCAAAATCATTTAGTCGAAAGAAGGAGAATAATTTGGACACCGGTAAGTTTAAAATACCGTGTCTTGAATTTGTAGTGGTCTTGTCTGGTCTACTCAGCGATAAAATTTCTCTAACTTATCTTTATGCTTTACTATAAGTTTTCCATTAGATGATTCTACTATGACATTACTATTGTCTTTAATTTCTTTTACAAAAAATTTTCCATTATAAAATTTATCTAATTTCCCATATCTGGGTTCCTTTAATACTCTCACTTCGTCTCCGACAGAAATCTGTAAAGGTCTTGCCTTTTTATCATAGTACTCCTTGTTCTTATGTTTTGATTGTATGAGATTATTCCTGGCTACTGTTTGTGCATCTCTCAAACATTCAGTTAGTTCTTGTATGTAATCGTTGTAAGTTTCTAATTCGAATTCGTTCGGCAAACGATTGGGTGTACGGGCTGGTTTGCCGTATACTAATTCATGAGGAGTGTAACCCGTTGATGTATGTACGGATGTATTATACTCATGAATAGCAAAGGGAATTACTTTATCCCAATCTTGTTTGCTTGATGATTTATTTCTTAGAAAGTCTGCTAAGACAGCGTGACTTCTTTCTAAGGATCCATTAGACTGTGGATGGTATGCAGTCGTAGTATTTAATTTAAAATTATAAATTTCGGATAACTGTGACAATAGATTGTTTTGAAAACTGCGTCCTCGGTCGCTTAGAATTATTCTAGGTACTCCAAAATGTACAAAAAGGTGTCGGATCAAAGCGTCTGCGATTGTAACTGCTTTGATGTTGGGCACTGGTACTGCTATACAAAATTTTGAAAACTGACACTGCATAGTTAGTATATGCACGTTACCTTGCGTAGATTTGCATAAAGGTCCAACTGTATCTATGGCTACTTTATAGAAAACTTCACTTGGTGTATCCGTTATTACCATTGGTTCTCTTGTCTTTACTCTAACCAGCTTTTGTTCTTGGCAGATTTCACATTTGCGTACGTAATCATGTATATCTTCTTTCATTCCTTTCCAATAGTATCGTTCTCTTATTCTTCTATAGGTTTTTCCCATACCACGATGTCCTCCAAACAAACTATTATGGTAATCGTTCAGAACTATTAACTTGTATTCAGGGGCTAGTATCTTACACTCACCGTAACATATCGTTACTGCTATTTGTAAATTTTTCAGTTTTTCCTTAATTTTATTTAATAATACCCCTCGCGGAAGAGTGTCAGTTAGCTCTCCGCTTCTAGCTAATCTAAAAGACTTTAACTTTTTATTCTTAATTTCGTTTGCTAATGTACTTAAACATTTCGATAAATTATCTGGTGTAATTTCGTCTTTTTCTTTATCTGAAATAACTAAACTGAAAATGAATCTTTTTCTATTTTGGGTAACTATTACATCACCTATGGTTATCTTGGCCTTCGATAATTCATCGCGATAAATAGCTTCTACATCAATAAGTAATTTGTTAATTCCATATGATAAACTTAAATCTTTTGAAATGAAATGTACTATATTATCTTTTAGATAGGTTATACATTCTCTAGTTTTTAAAAATTTTAATGATTCACTCGAGTTCACATCTGAATCTACATAGTCGAAAAATACAGATGTTGGTGTGTTTCCTAATCTTGGAGCTGTACTGTCTTCCTTCGGTTTACTATTTATATAAGAAGTATTATGGTTGTTGGTAAGTGTTCCGCTTGTGGGTGTTATTATTGTTTTTGTCGTTTTAGGTGGATTATTTTGTTTTTTGGGTTTAGATAATTTTTTTCTTAATTCTTCGTTAATCTCATCCTCCGATTCTTCTTCACTATCCTCTTGTTCTATTGTGGAGAGGTGATGCCAATTGGTGTTTTTGGCCATCTCTTCAGTCCAAGCAGTAGAAGATGCTCTAGGTTGTTTTATGGGTGACTTGAAACGAATCGGATTAGACTGACTATCTGCGTATTCTAGCATCCATTCTCTCACAGTGCTGCTGGGGACTACTGCCTGTGAAGCTTCTCCTAGTAACGTAGGTGGTTCTGAACTCGCTTTCTCTCCTTGTTGTAAGGGTGATGAGCTTTCAATATCTTTCATGAGGTCCCAGTTCTCGGTTGGAGTTTCATGATAGAGCTCTAAGAAATTATCCCAGCACATCGAGAGTGGTTGGTTATTTGTAGTCTCGCTTGGGTTTCCATTAGGATTAATCTCTTTTTCCTTTGCACTTTTGTTTAATTCAATGCTAGATAATTCTTGTAGTTCTGAATTATCCATGAGTTGACCTGGTATTGATCGTCTCATAGTAGATTGTAAATTTGGGTTTATTAACTCTTTGTCATCACTTGATGATGAAGAATCTCTAAATTTTGTTTCAATTTCCGGACTAGTTTGTCTAGAACTAGTAGGAGTTTTATTCTTTTTGTTGTTAGGATTTTTACTCTTGATCTTATTGGGTTTATTCAATATTATCTCATCAAATTCACTTTCACCTGGATCCTCGTTTGACTTGACCATAGTAGAATCAGTTTCCTCTTCTGACTCTGTATCTTGATTCAACAGGCTAGGAAGCAAAGATTTGTTGCTTAGTGGTATTGGTGGAGCATCGGAAGATTCCGCAATACTACTCTCAATTGAGTTGGTTATTTCTGAATTATCTGTTTCACTCATTGATGGTGGTTCGGAAACTATGGGTTCTGCAAAAACTACTGTTTTCTTTTCTGTAGTGGCTGGTTCGTTCTTCCTCATTCTAAGTCTCTTCGCGATTGTACTTGCTTCTAGGTCGGCTTGCCCTCCCTCCATACCTAAAGGGATAGTGGGGTTATCAAGCTTGATTCCTTCCTTACGACCCGGTTTCTTTCGATGTTTAACTCCTTCTTTAGAGGTTTCGTTTTCGCTTTGTAGTTGAGTACGATTCTGTCTGGCTAAAGAAGTTTTAGTCGGCTTAGGTAGGATAGGCAGTACTCGTACCTCCCCCCCCCCCTGTTCTTGTTCATCTTCTTTAATTAGTTGGTCTCTATCAACTGGATTGCGGGAAAGAGCGTCTGCGTTAACATTTAGACGACCAGGTTTATACTTGAAAGTATAGTAATAACCTCGTAATCTCATTCTCCAACGATTTAACCTACTGACTGGATCTTTTAATGATTCAATCCATGTCAATGGTTCGTGATCTCCGTAGACGGTGAAATGTTTACCGTAAAGGTAGTGGCTAAAATACTCTATGGCATTTACTACGGCTAAACATTCTTTTTCTGTGGTAGAATAATTTCGTTCGCATTTGTTGAGAGATCTGGACATATAGGCGATTGGATGTTCTTGTCCTGGTTCACCTTGACTTAGGACTGCACCTATAGCTCCATCACTTGCATCCGTAGTTAGAATGAAAGGCTTACTCTCATCCACTGTTGTTAGTACAGGGGCTTCACAAAGTGCTTCTTTTAAGATCTTAAAACTTTGTTCTTGTTCTAATTCCCACTTCCATTTTACGTTTTTGGCTAATAGGGCGTTGATGGGCCCTGCTTTCTCTGAGAAGTTTTCGATAAACCTTCTGTAATAACCAGCTAATCCTAAGAACTGTCGAATTTCAGTTTGGTTAGTTGGCCTCGGGTAGTTTTTAACGGCTTCTAACTTCTTAGGGTCCGGTCTTACTCCATTACTATCGATGATATGACCTAAATAATTAATTTCTGGTACAAGGAATTGGCATTTATCCATTTGTAGTCTTAAGCCTACCGCTGACAACCTTTCAAACAATTTAGCGATTTTCTCCTCATGTTCTTCGAGAGAATTTGCATAAATCACTATATCATCTAAAAAGACATACATTTCTGATCCTTGTAGACCTGTTAGGACGCAATCCATGAGCCTTTGGAAGGTTGCAGGCGCGTTGGTAAGGCCGAAGGGCATACATAGGTACTCAAAATGGCCGTATTTGGTGTTAAAGGCAGTTTTCTCAACATGCCCAGGGTCAATCTCTATTTGATGGAAGCCCATGGCGAGGTCAAAAACTGAGAAATATTTTGCTCTTCCAATCTGCTCAAGGATTTCCATGATGTTAGGTAGTGGATATGCGTCCTTGATGGTTTTCGCGTTTAACTTTCGGTAGTCAATTACCAACCTGTACTTTTTCTTTCCGTCTGGTCCTGGTTTCTTAGGTACGATTCGAATAGGACTGCAAGAAGGGCTCTTTGAATGCCTGATTATACCGGCTTCCAAAAGTTTTTGTATTTGGTTAAAAAGCTCGTCATCTAGTCCTGTTGGTCCTCTCTTGTACTTAACTTTGACGGGTTCTTCATCGGTTGTCCTAATCTTATGCTTAACACATGATGTTCTTGGTGGCGGATCTCCTGGCAAATAAAACAGATGAGAATATTCTTTTACTATTTTCTTAATCTGCGTTCTTTCTGGTCTAGTGTGATAGTTGGTTAAAACTTTTTCCAGGATTGTTTTTACGCGGTCTTCTTCGTCTTTAGGTGGTTCCCCTTCTAACGGAAACTCGTAGTCATCCTCCAAGTCATCGTAAAAGTCAAATGCTTCCAATGGCTGTGGAGTAATTTCTATTTCGACTGGGTCAGGTAGAGTATTAGTGGCCATTACATAACAGTAGCCTTTGTTATTTTTAACGGCGGCTTCTCCTATAAAAACTCCTGGGACGGTATTTATTCGTCTTAAGTAGGCTTGGCCCTTAGCTGAATGTTTAGTTGCGGGAATTCTTATAGGAACTTTTGCTCTGGCCGGTAACTTAAATACAGTTTTACCATTGGATTTAAAACCTTTAGAATTAAAATTCCAATTTACTGTATCTATAGATTCCGGTTCTATCTCGCGTTCGGCATATGGAAATTCAAACTCAGGTTCAATCTGAACTCTTTTTACTTCCGTGTTTCGATATGCTTCCTCTGGATGTTTATCTTCACTAGTTTCTGGTATTAGTTTATGAACGAAGGGAACGGGTGTTATCGGATGACTTTCTGTTACTAGTACTCCCTCTCCAAACATGATGTTTACTTTTTCTACAAGTAGAAAAGGGTTACCCAATATAAGTTCCTCTGATAGTGGCGTGCTAGATGGTAACACGTGGAATAAATGGTCCTTTCCTAAGATTTTTAATTTTACAGTTCCTAGAGTCCTTACCTCCTGTGGAGAAATACCTAGTATAGAGATCACGTCATTTTGGTCTACTATAGCATTAGGACCCAATGCATTTTCTTTTACTGCATTGATTTGGGCTCCGGTATCCACTACACATAAGGCTTCTGGAACTGCCAATTGTTCTATTTTTAATTTTATTGTGGGCGAGGATTCGACTCTTGACGTGAGTCGAATAACTTGGGCTGGTTTCCCGACTTGGCTGTGGGGCCGGGACTGGTTGAACGCTGTGGAGTCGTCCCGCTCACTGGTGCGTTCTTCCAGTGAGCGTTGTCCCAGTTTAAATGATTTTTATTTCCACTGCGAAACGGGATTGGCGACTTCGGCTTTTCTCCGTAATAGTCTTGATTTCGGTTAATTGCGGATTCTTGATGGTGACATGGTTCCTGCATTGGGACTGGACTGTGCGTACACGTTGGTGGATTTTGATGTTGGTAGCCTCCATTTTGAGGTGGGTACCAATATCCGGCTCTCTGTTGATTTTGAAAGTATATATAACATGCAGCACAGTTACAGGGTCTGTAATCCAGATATAATGGTGCCTCTGGTGGTATAACATGTCTTTGTACTGGTGGTCTTACTGGCACCATAGTATTCTCAGTATATTCCCTCTGGAGTATACTTGGATGTTTGATAGGCTCGGGTACTGGCTTTTTATAACTCAATTGTGGTGGTGCGTGTATCTTGCCTCCTTCAAAAGTCATTTTTGGGAAATAGGTGTCATCCCGGTCTATTGAATAAGAAATCTCATTTCTATTATGCGTAGAATCATGAAAATTCACTCTTCTTTGCCCTCCTCTATCTCCTTCCTCATTATTCAATGTTCTTACTTGATGTATACTTTCATATGTATCTCCTGAACCATGGGGTGAATCCCGTGAACCATGTGGACTTCGATCTTGTGTATGACTTACTTGATGAATACGTGGATTGGAGTAATGATTATTATACATGGTTACTTTACCCCGTTCATATTTCGATGCTAACGCGAACGCGTCATCCAGTTTTTCTGGTGCTAACTCGATAATACGGGTTCTCCAACCATCTGGTAATCCATTAATAAATGATTCTAAGGCAATGATTTCGATCTGAGGTTTTAAATGATCTCGCTGTACGTTATTTCCCAGTACTTCCAACGCGGCGTTATTTGCGGCATTAACTAGCGCGTTTATTCGACCGTAAAACTGTCGAATATTCTCTCCCTGCCTCATGGAAGATGATTGAATTTCGTGTAAGTAATAACTATATGTGCGGGGCGGTGCAAAGCAGTCTTTTAAATGCGATTTTAAATCATTCCAAGTTTTAAATGTGCTACCTTCCAAGGCTTGTCTGGCTTTACCCCTTAATTTTGATATAACGATTCTTAAAAAGTGTGCTTCTAAATCTGTAGAAATCATGGTAAAGCAGTTATCAACATCTTGTAAGAATTCTTTTAGATTCATATTCGTTCCATCGTAATCTGCAAGATGTTGAGTTGCTCTTTCCACTGCCCGAAAATTATTTGACTCTAATATACTAGGTGAAAATTCTAATAATTGTTCTTCTCTTTCTGCCTCTTTAAATCTATAAAATTGATCTAAAGCATTGATTCTTTGTTCTAAGTTGGGTAATCTTAAGATTTCCTCTCTAGTTTGATTAAACGCCATTATGATTTATTTCGTCTAATACTGACCCTAAATTTCTTCTTAATAATGAAAATTCTAAACGAGACAGTTGGTACTTTAGTAACAATGGCTTAGTTCCCCACAAGGGATGCCATTTGTAAGGTTCTGATTTACTATGCTGAACCGCGCAGTAATTCTATATACAAATAATTATTTATTTGAGTATAGGTGAACTAGCCTTGACTCGAGAGTCTTCTGTTACTATTAAGTAGGTTATGATTCTAATAAACTGTCTCTTTATGGTACTTCTTTGTTATGACTTTATTTAGACGAAGGCCCAATGCTTTGATACAGATGTTACACAGATGTTTTAATCTAATCTTTATGTTTGTTCTTAATGTTACGTATTTACTTATTTCTATATTGGTTCGACTTACAATCCCGTTCGGACACTACTAGTAGATTGCACGGTCGATGATTGGGCGGTGTTTAGTATTATCCTACACGGATGGTTCCGTGGCGTGTTGAGAGTAAGTTCCTTAACTAAGCTGCCGAAGCTAACGCCAGATAGGTTGACGGTCCTTAAGCCTCGTACTGTACCAACTCACGTCCAGAGTATGAAGAATTCCACCGGTTAGCTTCCACGGAGTTTGAGTGGTTTCTAAGCACCCAATAGACGACGCGAAGGACTAAACGGCACTCGTATTCACACACCAGGTCCAGCAGGTACAACACTCGTTGTCCTTGTAAAAAGAGACTTCACTAAAGGCAATATGAGGACTGAGTGCGGGGCTTATAAGGCTTGGCGGATGATCTCAACGTTAGGGTAATAACCAATCACCGATCGCCACCGAAAGTGTCTTACAATATAGGTTGGTGATGGTGCAGAATAAGTAGGTTTTGGGATTGCTGACTCGGGGGTCAGTTGGTTTAATTAGTGGGACGCGTTTGATGTCGTAAACGCGGTTGCGGAAATGCTTACATTGTGATTATCGTCGTATACCTGCGCTTGTACACATACACGCCGTCATACATCATTCTGTATACAGTATATTCATACATATAATTATCTTTTATGAACATGGGACGTTACAATGTTTACTTTGCAAGAATGTAATGTTTTGTTTCAGAAAGCTTTGGAATACCTAATTTATTTTCGCTTTACTACTTACAAACTAGATTGTCTCTTGCATTATTATACGCTATTGTAGATAACATTTTCTAGAATGTGTTAAAAGTTATTAAGCTTTTTCCCGCGTGAATGTCATCATGTCTCCAACATATTTGTTAAACCCATATATACATTATAAATTTAAACCTTTAAGTATTACCTTCTTACCTTTAGGTATTTCTACCGCTGATTGCGACACTCCATTACGTTGAAGATATGAATATAAGTCGGATATACAGAGCGCCAACCATTCTAAAAAAATAAAAATTTTATTTAATTATCAAACAGTTTTTCACACGTTTAGAATGAATACATTTTATTTACTTCTGGAAAATCCTCAATTTCCATTGTTAATTTTTAAGCAAAACTCGTTAGAAGCTATTGGAACACTGATATATTACTGTTGATATGTGCTCCCCGAAAGGACAATTAATATATTGTATAAGTTGGCCTGCGAACTCATTGAGTCTCCTTGATTTATCCGAAAATATTTTGACTACGTCGATTAATAACAATATGTCACTGGGAACTAGCAACCATTGACTAACTCAATAACCATATGTTACTAGAAATCATAGAAATAACCGCCTTTTTTTTAATTTAAAAAGTTACTGTATACCGTTACAGTTACTGTTACTGTAACTGCATACAGTAAACTGTTTTATTGTGTGATGTTGCTCTTTTCACGAGTGAGAGAATCACCCGAGCAACAGCCACTATACACTAGAATACACGACGAAATTATATTCGGACTCTTCCGATCTCGATAAGAAAGGGGGGGACAGGTAGGTATTTATGGGACTGCCTGGCGTGGCACTTCGGGGAAAATAAATAATAACACTTCAATAATTCAATAATAATAACACAACATTCGTATATTATGTGAACCGTTGACCAGATCCCCAAACGGCGGATTGGTTACAATTCTCGATGATCACGTGGCGACGGCGTCGCCCAAGATGGCGGCGAACTCCTCCTGACTCGGCTCAGCTCTCCTCTGCAGATGGCGGAAGCCAGTGGCGCGACGCTAATCTGAAATAATCCGAAAAGGTTGACGCGGATCCGCCTCTCACCGTACGACGACTGCTCCTCGCCTAATCCCTGTAAACGAAAGCAAAAATGGGGAAAAGAAAAGGGCTCAGTCAGACTGGTAACCAGTCAGTATCGGCGCGATCGATTGAGTTATAGTTTGCAACTTCCTGACAGTGCTACTCTGGATTGGCTCCACAGTGGCGCAACCTCCTCTCCTAGCCTCAATTCGGCTAGACAGGCGCGATACTCGTTCTCGACACGGATAACTCCGTAATCCATCAACCGCTAGGTTCTCGCGACACCATCACCACGAACCCCGGGTTCGTACGCTAACTCGACGAAAGTGCAACGGACGCGGCCAGTTCCGCACTAACTGGCTTCCAGTCACGATAACATCCGCGTAAAAGGCTGGATTACGGAGAGAGAAAATCTTCGAAGCACACTCGCGACGCGCGACGACCAACACCTCTTACCACAATCCGCACGTGGTCAGGGACTGGCGCAACGCACTGGCACGACTCTCGAACCGTAGGAGTCTATTTCACGGGGAGGCGCAACACTTAGAGAGTGGTGTTCCCAGAAGGAGAGCCACCAAATCCCATTTACGATTCGCAATGACCACCACCTATGTATCACGAGCCCATATTTCACTATGGCGGCGGCGCGACATCAAGGTAATCTACCCACTTAGCTGGACGTAAAGTCTATAGCGGCGCAACACTTATATGGGTCGTACCTCAGACGGAAGACCCATAGGCAAATAATTATGGCGCAACCCAATACCAGATTCGAGGGAGAAGGACAAGGATTACTCACTCTACTGGAGTTCTTTCAATGGCTTCCTTGAAGTTGCCACGTGTCCTTTTCTGGAGTTCTCGGGGGGTTGCGTCCGATCACCGTGATGGTCCAGAACAGAATGGACGAGGAGGAAGCCGCTCCTCTGCGGGAGGCGAAGGCGTTCCGGAAGACTCGTCTAGCCGCGCCCTCTATACAGGCAAGGCCACCCATGGTGTCCGACCAGGGGGCCTAGGCTGGCGCGAATTACGAATTATTGCATACGTGGCATGGTGGTTGCGGCGCGCGCGCGCGCCACCACGTGTTGCGTTGACGAACCCGTACGCGAGCGCGTAGTTGCGCCTGTACAATGCTAGAGGTGTATATCAAACCTCATGGCGGCCGCACTAGTGGTCTTTGCTCTCGCTGCGCGCGTTTCCCCTTCCTTTCGCGTCTAGTTCGCGCGTTATCTCTATTGCAGGAGCTACGCGCGCTACCTCCCTCCTCTCGCGGTCTCGGTTCGCGTGCTATAGCGTCACGAGGCCTACGGGCGTCCCATCTCCCTCCTCTTCCCCTCTCGCGTCGATGCGCGGCTGGGGTTCGCGCGCGTCATTCTTGTTCGGCGCTCCGTCCCCGCGCATGTTCCGTATTCCTCCAGGAGTCGTCGCTACGACCCCTGGTGGGCCTCCTCGACAGAGCCATCATGGCCGTCGGTGTCGAGGAGAGCGGCGCGAGTGGCGACACGTGGCAACAGTGCGCGGCGCGTATGTCATAACCCACACCTGGAGAGCCACCGCTGTGACAGGCTCTCGACAAGTGAGGTTACTTTAGTCGTCGGCACGTGCACGTGTATTTTCCTCCTGTGCGTCGGGCTGCATCGGAGGCGAGTTCTCACCCTCGACCTCGTCTGCGTCCGACGGTACGTCGCAATTGTTGAAAATTATTAAAATAAATTTTGCTTCCTCCTAGAGGAAGCTTTGTAATAGCCAAATTTTCAGTTTCGTTAAAACTTCATAGAAACGTGTTTTGAGGTGTTTGGAATTCGAATCATGTGTTTTTAGAAAATGTCCGTGCGGATGGCTGTGTGTGTATGTATGTATACCGTCGTATTTTTGGAACTACATGGTCTATAGTAATAAAATTTGACATGTATATCTGTTTTTTAATTCTGAATTCGGGAAAATTTTTTTTTTTAATTTTAACAAGTGTGGCCATTTTTTGGCCATTTTTTAATTTTTTGAAAATTTTTTGTCTAATTTTTTTAAATGATATAATTTATACAAAAAATTCAGCAATCGTGTTTTTGAAAGAGTAGAAAAATTCCTACTTTTTCCCGCAAGATTTTCTAAATCGACAGTTTCGTTCAATTGTTATGAAAAAAACGGTGTTTTTTTTTTAATTTATATCATCCAAATAAAACAGTCTAATGTTTTGAACAAATTCATGATAATGAAGAATAATAATGTTACATGTTGTTAAAATTTTAAGTCATTTTGTTGATTAGTTTTTGAGAAAAAAATCGAAAACCTAAAAAAATCGGTTTTCTATATCGCACGGTTACGGGAGTAAAAGAGCTTTAATTAACTTAAAGCTTAATTTAATTAACTAATTTTGAGAAAAGATAGATCTTTTGATTACTTTGGTTAAGTTCTTTTGGTAGCTTATGAAAACGATTAGTTGAAAAGATATTAAAATACCAATTCTTTGTCTCTCACCCTGTATACCCTGTATAACTGAAAATTATTATTTTTGTTAAACCTTATAACTCGCTAACGAAAACTCAGAATGTTTTGACAAAATTCATCATGGTTTTATGAGGTTATGAGGTCTATTTGTGATGACAATTGCAATTCATTTTATTAAGAAGATCCAGAGAAAAAGAAATGCATTATTAAATTAATATACTTGAACGATACATACGAACAAGGAACAATAGATTTTTTTGGAGGAAGTTACGTACCAATGAATTGGCAGCGGTTTTTCATGATGTTATGATATTTAGTTTCAGATATATTAATTTTTCAAAAAAAATCATCTTTTTCATTTTATCTGCTGAACAGAACGGTTGATCCCGAGGACCAAACGGGGAAGAATAGGTAATTTTATTCTCTTTCAAATCTATCATTGCTGAATTGTTTGTAATAATGAGAAGATTGGAAATACACAAAGCAGTGTTTTTGAAAAATCAAAAAATGGTCATTCAACAAAAACTAGTTAAGAAAATAAAAAACAACTGTTTTTTCTGAATTTTATTGATATTGACGGAATATTTCCAGAAATATTACAGTATATACACATACACACGCGTCCACGGTTTACCTGGGTTGACGAATGGTGCGGATCTTTTCCCGACAATGTGGGAGCCCTACACTCCCCTGGCGGGGCTTGAGGCTGAACTATTCACTGTGAGAATGGAAAGGTGACTAAATGGGTAAACCACTACACGCTACAGTTACACTTTACCAAATACAATACAACACATTACCCGGCCGGAGCCCGATATTCTAAGAAAGATGAAGGCGAAGCCCAAAACTGAAGCTATTAAAACTCCAACAAACGGCAGAAGGGAAGGCAGCGGAACTCCGACAAGAGGTAGAAGACGTGCTAGAAGAAGGTACCAAAATAAGGATCCTATAAGATAAAATTGTCTTTGAAATAAAAGATCGCCTTAAGCGGCCTAATGGCAGTAAAGTCATTGCGTAAAGCATACGGAGACACGCAAACCGCGGTCATCCAAATGCCAGGTAAAGCAGCTCGACAGATAATATTTCAGCAGGAGTTCAAGATAGGCTGGGTAGTCTGCAGGATACGAGAGATGGAAATGAGCACTCGCTAACTTAGATGTTATAAATGTCTAGGATTTGAACATGTCGTCAAAAGTTACACTGTAGCACAGGGCCGAAGTAACCTCTGCTGCAAATGTGGGAATGAAGAATATAAAGAAAGAGAGAGATAGGATAATCAAAGCAAGGTGCCAGCGCGAGTACAAGGACCCATAGAGTCTAAGAGTCTAAGAGTCAACAGCAAGGCTAAGCACGCAATGGATAATATCACCCGGGCCTACGATGCTACTATGGTGGAATATAAAGGTGGATAAAAAGGTGGAAAGCGCCCGTAGCGAGTGTCATCGGACTACGAGACAGGAGCAACGAGCAAGAAAAAAATACTATAGGCCTGGAAGAGGCCAGGATATAGTAGATTCCTGCCAGCAAGCAATGAAAGACGCCAAGCGGAAACTTAAAAAGCCAATCCGTCTGAAAGAATTGCAAGACGAGGTCAATAAAGACCCCAGGAGTCAACCTTATAAAATAGTAATGAAGAAGATCGAGGAAAACTACGCACCTCCTCCAAATGCCCGGAATGTCCACAATCGGTAGTGACTACACTCTTCCCCAGACAGCGGAACGAACCGTGGGTCATTAAAGCAAAGGCAAACGAAGAAACTATTCCTCCAGTCACGACGGAAGAGCTGCTAACTGCCTGTAAGATGGTCGGAAACAATAAGGCTCCAGGTCTAGATGATATACCCAATATAGTATTGAAACATAAAATACTCATGACTTTTCATTAGTGAACCGTATAATAAATTTTTGTGATATTTGCCACTATATATTGCTATGCAATGAGTTTTAAAATTAACATGAGTAACTATGAAATACTCATGACTATTCATAACTTGACTGTACAATATGTTTCTGTGATTCGCCACTACAAATACTCATGACTATTCATAAGCAGACTGTGTGTAATATATTTCTGTGATACTTGCTACTACATATTGTTATGCAATAATTATCAGATATAATTTAATCAAGCAATACATTTGGTCATACAATGTTCATGATCATTCGTAACTAAACTTCACAATAATAAATTAAATAAATATAGTGTGATTAAATAACGATTAAAATTAATGAAGCTTTGAATAATTTTATATGCAGACTAAATTATAAATACGTGGCTATATGGCTCCAGGTGACGATTCCACGCTTTCTTTAATTCATAATATTTTGTACGAAATAATTAAAGGATTATAAAAATCAACGCGCCTAAGCTTATATTCAGTAAGCTTCTGACAGTACCTCATAGGTGGTGTGGAAATCTGTCTACAATTACTTATCTAAATTTTTTAATTTGATTTCTCAAGTCTATTATCATGTAACTCTTTGGCGTGATTTGTCAGGTAATTTATCATGTGATTAATTACTATACATGTGAAATATATTAATTAATACAATATTTATTTTTATCCAAAAGATTATAAAAAAATTGATTTCTTAATACAAAAAATTTGGTCATACGAAAAAACTGCCTTAATCAAGAATCGGTCTCTGATTCACAGAATAACAGTTCGCTATGTAACTAACTGATGAGAGCCATTTGTGCTATTGCATGTTTTGACAAAGTTTTCGAGTTATAACTTAAAGTACATCAGATGTATAGAATTTATGCAGTAAGCACGTATGTATAGAGTAAAATGAAAATGTAAAAGATCCCCAATCTTTCGGAATCAACTGATCAGTAAAAAAAAGATATATTTTTCTATATTTAGAACTATATCTACCTATTTTATTAATTGTCAAATTCTATTATATTTGAAATATTTTCAATTTTTATCTAAAATTGTAACTGCTAACTGTTTACTGTTAACTGTATATATCTATATGTTTTTAATTATAGCATCAAAACACTTTGAAAACAAACCAGGGTATGAGTAGTCCAGGTAGTAAGATAGTGGCCTGCAACGCTAGGTATCAGAGTTTAATCCTTGGTCAAAGTGATTTTTTTTGTGCGACCAAATTTTTGGTATTATTAAGAATTCTATTTTTTTTTAAATTATTATGATGGACATAATCTATCAAATCATATTTTCAATGCAGATGTTCACTGTATATAGGCCACTTCAGTCAGAAAATATCGCATATTATAAAAAAGCATACAAAAAAATTAAATCGATCAATTTTAAACTAATATTTTTACGTATTACACGTAAATACACAAATATTTTTACCGGCTAATTTTAGAAACATATTAAATGTTTAAGATTTCAATAAATTGTTGTTAACGTGTTAATAAGATGTCCTATGTATTATTATGATGTTAATTCTAATTGTTTGGAATGAATGAAAAATAGACATATTATAAAAAATAATTTTCGTAAATGCTTAAAGAAATTACATTGTAAATTTAACTAGCAGATGATAAAATAAAACTTCTATATATCAATGGCTTTTTCGAGACCTTCATCTAATACGTATCAGTGAAGCCATGTATTTGATGAAAGTCCAATATAAAGCCACGTTTCCACTAGTGTGTGCACTACATACTATGCAAGATATACAATTAGAAACACTACTTTATTATGTACTATTACTTCGCAGCAGAATTTTTATAGTTTCTCCGGAAATATATAACTTAAAATTTCCAAAACATAGTATATTGTTGTAGGTGCTGTAAAAAAAAATTGTTGTGTCAATTCAAATAAAATAAACGATTTTTTTTTAAACAGCACCTACAACAACACATAACTACTTTGGTAAGTTTTTATTCATATATTTGTAAATAAACATTTATGTCATAATTTAACTATTTTTTATAACCCTTGTCTAAGGCATTTGTTAAAATAATTATAAAATAAACTCGCAAATCGGTTATAGAGGGCCTCCATATTAACACTGCAGGAAAAAATTAACTCGAAATCCTGCCGAACTCAGGAGCGTACGAGATTTTACTCTTGTAAATATTTAAAAAAAAACATTCTCGCTAGACTCTGTAGAGCCGAGGAAGCTAGTGTTCGCGCGCGCTCCTCGGCTCTGCAGGTATGGCGCGTATATATTTCTCTTTTTTAATGCTATTGCAGGGTATGTGTAGTAACATTTTGTGCTTAGGTTGTACTTTTTCCTTTTATCAAATTAGAAGTAAATGGAATGTAATAGTTTACTGTATAAAAAAGAAAAATACACGATACTCGTTCTACTAATTAAATCCTCATGTTAAACATATTTTGTATTAATAAAACTATCGAAAAAAATTGTCTCCTGCATGGATATAAAAAATTTAGCAACCTCCTAAGTAAAATGTATAATCCAAGTTTTATAAGATTGATTGATAAAAAATGTCCTTAATATCTATAAGCAAAAATTAAGTGAAAAACTTTTGATTTTATAGTACCGAGAACGAGGCCAGAGGATGAGATAAATATTTTCACCAAGAAATGTAAAGATTGTAAACAAGGAGCTAGCAGCATCGTTTCATTTTTCTTGCTAATCGACTTAAGTCATAATATGAGAATGATATTTTAGGTGGCATCATTGCTTGAGGCCTGCAATGAGTTGATAGAATGCCGTCTTTGTTGTTGTTGCATTTTTACCCACTGTCTGTGCTCGCTCAGATACGGATACAAAAGTACAACCATAGCAATGATATCATCGACTGATGCCATTGACAAAATTTCATCGTCACTGTTCTCTTGCATCTCAGACTTTAGTCTCCACACTCGTCCCACAAGTCTACCTCTTGCTGCTTGAATGAGCTCTTGAGAACTCATTGTTAATCTATAAACAATAATGAAATAAATACATTTTTATTGCACAGATTATCAAAAGAAAATTTGTTATATCTATTGGTACTTATATTCTAGAGATGGACTTTCAGGAGCTAAAGTTTTCTGAGAAGATTAGCTGCAACTTTGTCGGAAATAACATCCCACAGAGCATCTGTTACCATAACAATACAATCTCTTTCAGTGAGATTGCAATCTTCTAAGTCTACACATTGCACTTCTGGTTGAGAGGGTAGGAACGGTTTGATACCAACACCTGTATTTGCAGCTTTCAATCTATGATCTCAAAAGCCGCGTGTTACACCTATGGTGTCCATTACTCTGCTCTGAAAATTCTTGTAGTCAAATAACTACAAGAAGGTAATGCATAAATGAGCAAAACTGATTAGGCCCAAATAATAACACGAAATTAATTTATCTTCTTCCTAACAGAGAAATATGGCTTAGCAATAAAGACGTACCAACTCGTTTTCACGACAAAGAGTATCATTCTGATAACAATTAATACTTGCTGCTTCAACCCCTTGCTTTGACGAAGGATGGAGGACAGCCGACAATTCCATTCATCGACATGCAGAATCTCCATTTTAAAATACCGACTCCTTTGTATGGCATAGACATAAGCTATAGACGAAATACGAAATCCGTAGGTTATCTAAACTTGAAAATATTTTCTTATACCTTCACTGTCATCTGAATACTCCCCACATGAAGAATTATCTGATTGAGGATAGTCACCTTCATAAAAAATAAATACATTCAGTATACACATAAATTGTTTTTGATTTCATATACTTTATAAATTAAGATCCATAAATTTAAATTAGTTTTGACTTTCTTACCTAGAGTCTTATCAAGAATCTCAGTATCTTCAGAAGATTTTCCATATCCAGCATCTTCAGATTCATGCTCCTGCCCTGGCTCCTGTTTTGTAGCATAATCATGATCAACGAGAGGAAATGAGCCGCTGCTCCCCAACGCATCCATAGCCTGCCTGCACTGAACCACCGACACACGGCTTGGAGGCGCTAAGGATCGACAGCTGTCATCAGGGAAACGACTGACGGATATCTACGCCCCTACACACACACACACTCACGCATATAAATACGCATATAATGTACTTTTCTCATATAAGCTTGTAGAATTAAACAAATGTTCTTTCAATTTAAAACTTCAAGAGTGATTTCGTATCCGGCTCCCTTCCGCGGTAGGCAGTGACCGCGTTTGCGGTAGCCAAAAGGGATTTCCTTTATAGATATTGATTTATTAATTCGGTAATCACACACATACAAAGAAAAAGGGTAGGAACTCATGTTAGTTACATTATAATATATGAATGTGTTGCATAGTTGAATTTTAGTCTGGACGTAACAATTTGCAACACTGTTAACAGCAATGTTTTCGTAAATTATTTCACATTCTAAAATTCGAGAACAACGCAAAGATTATTTCAATGGCATGGACTTCTTTTTCCGGTAATGCTGTTATTATTTGATTCAAAGTATACTTACCTATGCTAGGAACTATGTCAACATTTGAATTGCTATCTATCGAATTCAAAATAAAAATATAAAAAGATGTACACATTTCCAGCTTATATAACTACTTAGGATAGTCATAAAAAACATACTTAGTGTGTCCTCAATCTTCTTTTTATTTATTGTTAATACCACATTGCGGATATGGTTATTTGCATATTTAGTAATTGCCTCGATTTCAGAGACAACTTTTACAATTCTGCTATTATTCACCTTAGACAGATTCTCTTTTATCGACTGCAACGCAACTGCAACGCTACGACGCGAACAAGAGACCCTTTTTTTCTACGCGCGTGCTCCGCGGCCGTAAGCCGTCTTTACACTTAAAGCCTGCGCTGTCCCCGCATTCACTCAAGCTATCGCCTGCGACGTAGGAAAAACCTCTTGAGGAAAACCTACGCCAGGAACAGCGCGTATACATAATAAATCTTAAAACTATAATCTTAATTTATAGCGCACGCAAACTCGTTGTCGACCAAAAAGACGCACTTAAACTAAAAACATTCCCACCCGCACGCCCGCTCGACCGAAGCGCAGAACAACGGCCCATGCTTTCACCTCATGGCAGCCAATCTGGGCGACATACCCCCAACAAGCCCTTCCTTGTCTTTGTCTCAAAACGCGTCTGCGAAGGAAAGTCTCTCGGCCTTTTCCTTGCCTCGCGACCACTCCGATTACCGGGCGTATCCGCCCGAAGGAGAGAAAAATCAAATGGCCCCATAACCATGAGACTCACGCAGCACTTAGCATACTGCGCTGGAGTATTCACCCGCCGATTTTTGTTCTCGCTTGCGATCCGCTTGCGTACGTCGGGAACAAAGATCGATATAATTTTGCGTATAGGTAATTGGTTTGTCATTTTCAAACTTTTTTATAAAACTGATAGTACTTACTGGATACAATTTTGAATCCACCTGGTTTTAGGCTTTGTGGCTAGAAAAGATAAACACTTAAAACAGGTCATAGCAGGCAAAACCAAGCCAAAATACACCCATCTTGCATATCAGCTTCTTCCTCCCTCTATATGAAATGATGTGCCTTGAATACATGACCTGGAGTCAATAACTCTTAAGGAAGAAAAAAAAATGATGTGCCATAAGAACATAAGCATAAAACCAACAACAATGTTTCTTCAGTTTCAGCATTTGTCAGATCATTTTAAATTACAAAGAAGTTGTATTTATCTAACTACGTAGAGATATATTCATTTTCCTGAGAGACATACTTTTAATTACGATAATCCATAGCTGATATTAATTTACAGTTATACCTATAATATGTAATAATTATTCAAAAATAAGTATATATATATTGAAATTATAGAGTGTATTATACACTAATCTCTGACAAGGTGTTCATTGGCAGTAAGGATAAATCCCCACAGATGTATACCTTGTCACGTAACGACGCCATATTTTCGATCAAGCGCGCGGGATGTTTAAATTATAGTATGTATGTGGCACCCCTGACGCTCCCGCCGGACGAGTCGGTCGCGACAGTGCCTACTACTGGTGAACGTCGGCGTCCACGTAAACAAATATTCATCCCGCGCTCCGATAGCTAATCAAGCGTCTCGCGAGCGCCGAGATCCAGACTCGAACCAGACACGGTTCCGCCCAGACGCTACAGCTCTGGCGATTCCCGAGGTTGGCAAAAGCTTAAGCTTTCCTCGGAATGTAATATAGCAGTTAGTATAAATACAATTTAAGAGTTATTGGAGAAGAGAAAGACTTGTATACTTATTTATTAAGTGTTGAACCCTCTTCCCCACCAACTCCATATGTAATCACCAAAGAGAGGGATTATGCGCGTGAGAGTATTTGAGCTCGGAATACGAGTACAAAAAATAACATTAAATCTCGCTTTCTCCGAAACTCTTGAAAAGTCATAAATTTCGTAGCTCGAGTCAGACACTCACACGTAGCACTTAAGAACAATGGACCCTTTTTTTTCTGTTGATGCATGTTGACCAAGCGCTGGTCGGAAACGTCGGAGCTTGTATTTTCTCGAAAGGGGGAAAGCTCAAGCGATTGGCTTTCCCTGCCTTCTTTTAGCCAATAATCTCGGCGTTAACCTCTCCTCCAAATTTTGACGGCGGAGAGCTGCGAAGAAAGATGCGAGGGAGGCAGACTGTTTTTGACTCTCAACGTGAGCGTTTTCTGCATCGTAGAATTAGCTTGAATCTTGAATATATATTCATTTTATAAAATCACTTGTGTTAGTATTCCTTGAACTTCCTTTCCTGAAATTAGCGCATCTTTAAATTGATCTATATTTGATCCTCGGGACATATAAAACGAACGGACCTTATAATCGAATCGCGCGAGAATCGTGATACATCAACCTATAAAAATCACGATTGTATGAATTACTTTTTTATCATTCCTTATACATAGTCCATCGTACATATTTACGTAAAATCATACAGAGCATCATTGCTGTGTTTCGAATCTCCCGCTTTACCTTAACTAATCGTATATGTATATGGATATTTAATATATAGTGAGAAGTAATTCCCGGAATTCCATAAGATTTGCATCGCTTTCATTGTGCTGAACCACAATATTGTATTACATTTAATATACTAGCAAAATTCAGCGCGCTTCGCCCACCTAATAGATTGCAAGACCCTGTAGAGCCGAGGACTGCACGCGAACGCTCGCTTCCTCGGCTCTACAGAGTCTGGCACATATCTTGGAGTCAAATGCTAATACACATACACATACGCTCGCTTCCTCAGCTCTATAGGGTATGGCGCGAATCTTACGGAGAAATGCTACTACACTTACAGGATAATGCGTGGAACAGCCTATGTAATGAAGTTTATTGAATAAACCTAATAATAATAATAATTCGTACGAAATTAATCAACTATTTTTTTCACTTATTTAGCCTCAACAGTATTAATTCGTTCTAGCAAAGTTTTCAACTTTTTATTCAAGAACTCGAAAGAAAATCATAGATTGCTTTACGTAAAAATGAGTAGTTGTACGTTCTACAAAATATAAGTATTACTTTTATATAAAAGAATTTATTAACTTCTGTATTATCATAATCGAATGCATTTGTTAAGACTTATTTTATAATCAGACGCTTGCGCGCACAAAAAGAAATGTATATGTTTGGAAAATATATCAATAGTTATGTTCTTGAGAAATGCTATATCCAACTTTTTACACGAGAAATGCAGTTTTAACTCGTATGGTTGTAGTTAATAGCGGCGTCTTTTGTCTCTTTCACTTCCATATCTATCGTACTGAAAACAAAAGAAAAACAATTAATATATAATTGGCAGTACATAGCGATTAAATACTTACATTTTCCGATAGAGCCGTAAACGCAGCTGTTGCTGCAAATAAAAAATGTCCGCTTTCCTCTCATCTAATTTTTGTTTTAAATGGTAGTTATTGGGTTATTGTTATTTTATGAAAAAAACAAGAGCAAATTAGTAATAACTAAAACATTAGTTACAAAAAAAATTATTTACTTACATTATTTAATTTTTTAACAATGTTTTTCAAATCTAAAATCTAAAACAGGAAGCAAATTTTTTTTTGAATGACATTTATACAAACTGTGCATATACAAGTATAAAATAAGTACTGGGCCTGCATGCGCTGCAAACACTTCAGTTTCAGAAGCTACTTCCTGCTGCTATTGCGCGGTTGTCAATTAATGGATGATGTGTTGCAGCACTTCAAAAAATTTTCTTACATCTACCACGGGCACTATTGTTGTTGCTGTGGCTGTTACAGTGGCGCATATGGCTGTAGCTGCTGCTGCTGCTGCTGCTGCTGTAACCATGCTTGCTGTTGCTGTAGCTGGTGCAGTGGGGCAGGTTGCTGTAGTTGCTGCTGCTGTGGCTCGAGAGCTGGCAACTGCCGCTGCAGTGGCGGAGCTTGCTGTAACCATGCTTGCTGTTGCTGTAGCTGCTGCTGCTGTGGTGGAGGTTGCTGTAGCTGCTGCTGATATGGTGGAGGTTGCTGTAGCTGCTGCTGCTGTTCTTGCCGAGCTTCCTGTTGAGTTATTGGTGGCTGTGGTTGCTGCCGAGCTGGCAGCTGCCGCTGCTTATTTTCACGGCGAACATGAAATTAATCTATGTATTAAAACTTACGCATCTTTCGACGGCGATGATCTTTCGATGATGAAAGCTGCTTCAAGGATGAAAGGCAATTTTTTACTTTCTCCTTGAGGAAGTTTTGTAATAGTAAAATTTTCAGTTTCGCTAAAACTTCATAGAAACGTGTTTTGAGTTGTTTGGAGTCCGAATCATGTGTTTTTAGAAAATGTCCGTGCGGATGGCTGTGTATGTGTAGGTATGTATACCATCGTATTTCTGGAACTACGTGGTCTGACTAATTATTATGTAACGGTTGCGTTTCCCCTATGCTGAATGTCTCAGTCGGAAACAGGATTCGGAATGGGGAAATGGAAAATAATAAAGCTTATCTGTAGTAAATGATCGTATATTTATAGAACTTATTCTACTTATGCAGTTTAGATGTTCTCTCCGATCTGAAACAGATAAACCAACGCTAGTGGTTTAGAAAGATTTCGTTTACAATAAGGTTACAGAGTCTCGGCACGGTATAGCGTTACAATCTTGTCGGTACTGTACGGTACGGTGCGAGTGTGTATAATGTTTTAGCGTTTCATCTGTCAGCGGCGTAGGCGTGTGCGCACGGCTGGTACGGTTCCTGACCACCCTGTGTGCGCACAGTGGTGGCTGGTACGTTAAACGGTGGTTGTGTTTTTGTCGGTTGGTGTGAAGATGTAAGGTTCTGATTTACTATGCTGAACCGCGCAGTAATTCTATATACAAATAATTATTTATTTGAGTATAGGTGAACTAGCCTTGACTCGAGAGTCTTCTGTTACTATTAAGTAGGTTATGATTCTAATAAACTGTCTCGTTATGGTACTTCTTTGTTATGACTTTATTTAGACGAAGGCCCAATGCTTTGATACAGATGTTACACAGATGTTTTAATCTAATCTTTATGTTTGTTCTTAATGTTACGTATTTACTTATTTCTATATTGGTTCGACTTACAATCCCGTTCGGACACTACTAGTAGATTGCACGGTCGATGACTGGGCGGTGTTTAGTATTATCCTACACGGATGGTTCCGTGGCGTGTTGAGAGTAAGTTCCTTAACTAAGCTGCCGAAGCTAACGCCAGATAGGTTGACGGTCCTTAAGCCTCGTACTGTACCAACTCACGTCCAGAGTATGAAGAATTCCACCGGTTAGCTTCCACGGAGTTTGAGTGGTTTCTAAGCACCCAATAGACGACGCGAAGGACTAAACGGCACTCGTATTCACACACCAGGTCCAGCAGGTACAACACTCGTTGTCCTTGTAAAAAGAGACTTCACTAAAGGCAATATGAGGACTGAGTGCGGTGCTTATAAGGCTTGGCGGATGATCTCAATGTTAGGGTAATAACCAATCACTGATCGCCACCGAAAGTGTCTTACAATATAGGTTGGTGATGGTGCAGAATAAGTAGGTTTTGGGATTGCTGACTCGGGGGTCAGTTGGTTTAATTAGTAGGACGCGTTTGATGTCGTAAACGCGGTTGCGGAAATGCTTACATTGTGATTATCGTCGTATACCTGCGCCTGTACACATACACGCCGTCATACATCATTCTGTATGCAGTATATTCATACATATAATTATCTTTTATGAACATGGGACGTTACACCTCCCCCCCCAGAGTATTGCTGTCCCCAGCAATGGGTGCTGGTGCAAAAAGAAAAAAAAAACGTGCGATGTTCATTCACAATATGTTGTTACATAAGTATGTTGTTTAAGAACTTTTCATAAAGTTAATAATATAATGCTGACATATGCATTATTTCGGAAGATTAATAAGTGATGAAAAAGAAATTTTCGGTATTTTGATCTCTAATCCTAGTTGTAAAATTTTTGTTTTGATCCGATCATAATTGCGATTTTTCGTACTTTATTTACAGGATAACAATGTAAATATAAACAATTTGTCTAACTTTTATTACATTATTAGTTCGGAGACTCTTAATTGCAAAATTACAAAAAGGTTTGGTTCGAATCCGACCATAATTTTTTTTTTTTTTTTTTTTTTTTTAATGTTATTACTGTTTTTTTTTTTTTTTTTTTCTCATAGGTTGATAGAGTATCCTTAATTAACAATTTAGGTACAAAAATAACAATTTTCGTACTGTAATTTTTCGAGTTACAGGCCTATAAACATTTGATTGTTGCTACTCATTTTTGGGTGTATTTTGACTTCCTAAGGTGCGGTCGAGTGCTAAAAGTCCGAAATTATTATTATTTTGTTAGGTAATGCCAATTGTTGCTAAATTGTTTATTCTGCATGTTTAGTATTTGTATAATATGAACCCTTATGTGGTCTTATTGTAAGTCCGCTAGATTGGAAAGTGCATGTGTGTAGGTATAAGCCTGTATGCAAGTATAACTGGTCTTATGTATACTTATATATATACTCTTACCCGTCTTTATGTACACTGATATATATACTCGCATGTCCATACGTTATGTTCATTTATATATATACTCGCTACATATA
This sequence comes from Muscidifurax raptorellus, assembly GCA_020010945.3. Lineage (NCBI taxonomy): Eukaryota > Metazoa > Arthropoda > Insecta > Hymenoptera > Pteromalidae > Muscidifurax > Muscidifurax raptorellus. The sequence continues at coordinate 29,747,416 of CM052077.1, read as the reverse complement.
TATAAGTATAGTATTGACTGCGAGTGTGACGTACTGCATTCCTGGGTGGGTCGCATTCCTGGATGGGTCTTTTTGATTCTTCAAGTATCCGCTCGGTGGCAGGAGTTACCGCGCTTTGGCGCGAACTCGTGCTTTCGTCACGCCTACATATACGCGCGTGGTGTGTAAGTTTCGGCGCGAGCTGACAACACGTGAGCGCGAGTGCATTGGCTTCGGATGGTAGTAGCCGCAATGCTAAGTTCGCTGACAATAGGTAGAGATAGACAATAGGCCGAAAATGAACTACTTATTTTCTTGTTTTGTTTGCCTAATCTTAAGTATTTGTTGTTACGTTTTATTGAACCCACGATCCTATGCTGCTTCCTTTTGCGTAAAAATTAATTACTACCAAAATCATTTAGTCGAAAGAAGGAGAATAATTTGGACATCGGTAAGTTTAAAATACCGTGTTTTGAATTTGTAGTGGTCTTGTCTGGTCTACTCAGCGATAAAATTTCTCTAACTTATCTTTATGCTTTACTATAAGTTTTCCATTAGATGATTCTACTATGACATTACTATTGTCTTTAATTTCTTTTACAAAAAATTTTCCATTATAAAATTTATCTAATTTCCCATATCTGGGTTCCTTTAATACTCTCACTTCGTCTCCGACAGAAATCTGTAAAGGTCTTGCCTTTTTATCATAGTACTCCTTGTTCTTATGTTTTGATTGTATGAGATTATTCCTGGCTACTGTTTGTGCATCTCTCAAACATTCAGTTAGTTCTTGTATGTAATCGTTGTAAGTTTCTAATTCGAATTCGTTCGGCAAACGATTGGGTGTACGGGCTGGTTTGCCGTATACTAATTCATGAGGAGTGTAACCCGTTGATGTATGTACGGATGTATTATACTCATGAATAGCAAAGGGAATTACTTTATCCCAATCTTGTTTGCTTGATGATTTATTTCTTAGAAAGTCTGCTAAGACAGCGTGACTTCTTTCTAAGGATCCATTAGACTGTGGATGGTATGCAGTCGTAGTATTTTATTCTAGGTACTCCAAAATGTACAAAAAGGTGTCGGGTCAAAGCGTCTGCGATTGTAACTGCTTTGATGTTGGGCACTGGTACTGCTATACAAAATTTTGAAAACTGACACTGCATAGTTAGTATATGCACGTTACCTTGCGTAGATTTGCATAAAGGTCCAACTGTATCTATGGCTACTTTATAGAAAACTTCACTTGGTGTATCCGTTATTACCATTGGTTCTCTTGTCTTTACTCTAACCAGCTTTTGTTCTTGGCAGATTTCACATTTGCGTACGAAATCATGTATATCTTCTTTCATTCCTTTCCAATAGTATCGTTCTCTTATTCTTCTATAGGTTTTTCCCATACCACGATGTCCTCCAAACAAACTATTATGGTAATCGTTCAGAACTATTAACTTGTATTCAGGGGCTAGTATCTTACACTCACCGTAACATATCGTTACTGCTATTTGTAAATTTTTCAGTTTTTCCTTAATTTTATTTAATAATACCCCTCGTGGAAGAGTGTCAGTTAGCTCTCCGCTTCTAGCTAATCTAAAAGACTTTAACTTTTTATTCTTAATTTCGTTTGCTAATGTACTTAAACATTTCGATAAATTATCTGGTGTAATTTCGTCTTTTTCTTTATCTGAAATAACTAAACTGAAAATGAATCTTTTTCTATTTTGGGTAACTATTACATCACCGATGGTTATCTTGGCCTTCGATAATTCATCGCGATAAATAGCTTCTACATCAATAAGTAATTTGTTAGTTCCATATGATAAACTTAAATCTTTTGAAATGAAATGTACTATATTATCTTTTAGATAGGTTATACATTCTCTAGTTTTTAAAAATTTTAATGATTCACTCGAGTTCACATCTGAATCTACATAGTCGAAAAATACAGATGTTGGTGTGTTTCCTAATCTTGGAGCTGTACTGTCTTCCTTCGGTTTACTATTTATATAAGAAGTATTATGGTTGTTGGTAAGTGTTCCGCTTGTGGGTGTTATTATTGTTTTTGTCGTTTTAGGTGGATTATTTTGTTTTTTGGGTTTAGATAATTTTTTTCTTAATTCTTCGTTAATCTCATCCTCCGATTCTTCTTCACTATCCTCTTGTTCTATTGTGGAGAGGTGATGCCAATTGGTGTTTTCGGCCATCTCTTCAGTCCAAGCAGTAGAAGATGCTCTAGGTTGTTTTATGGGTGACTTGAAACGAATCGGATTAGACTGACTATCTGCGTATTCTAGCATCCATTCTCTCACAGTGCTGCTGGGGACTACTGCCTGTGAAGCTTCTCCTAGTAACGTAGGTGGTTCTGAACTCGCTTTCTCTCCTTGTTGTAAGGGTGATGAGCTTTCAATATCTTTCATGAGGTCCCAGTTCTCGGTTGGAGTTTCATGATAGAGCTCTAAGAAATTATCCCAGCACATCGAGAGTGGTTGGTTATTTGTAGTCTCGCTTGGGTTTCCATTAGGATTAATCTCTTTTTCCTTTGCACTTTTGTTTAATTCAATGCTAGATAATTCTTGTAGTTCTGAATTATCCATGAGTTGACCTGGCATTGATCGTCTCATAGTAGATTGTAAATTTGGGTTTATTAACTCTTTGTCATCACTTGATGTTGAAGAATCTCTAAATTTTGTTTCAATTTCCGGACTAGTTTGTCTAGAACTAGTAGGAGTTTTATTCTTTTTGTTGTTAGGATTTTTACTCTTGATCTTATTGGGTTTATTCAATATTATCTCATCAAATTCACTTTCACCTGGATCCTCGTTTGACTTGACCATAGTAGAATCAGTTTCCTCTTCTGACTCTGTATCTTGATTCAACAGGCTAGGAAGCAAAGATTTGTTGCTTAGTGGTATTGGTGGAGCATCGGAAGATTCCGCAATACTACTCTCAATTGAGTTGGTTATTTCTGAGTTATCTGTTTCACTCATTGATGGTGGTTCGGAAACTATGGGTTCTGCAAAAACTACTGTTTTCTTTTCTGTAGTGGCTGGTTCGTTCTTCCTCATTCTAAGTCTCTTCGCGATTGTACTTGCTTCTAGGTCGGCTTGCCCTCCCTCCATACCTAAAGGGATAGTGGGGTTATCAAGCTTGATTCCTTCCTTACGACCCGGTTTCTTTCGATGTTTAACTCCTTCTTTAGAAGTTTCGTTTTCGCTTTGTAGTTGAGTACGATTCTGTCTGGCTAAAGAAGTTTTAGTCGGCTTAGGTAGGATAGGCAGTACTCGTACCTCCCCCCCCTGTTCTTGTTCATCTTCTTTAATTAGTTGGTCTCTATCAACTGGATTGCGGGAAAGGGCGTCTGCGTTAACATTTAGACGACCAGGTTTATACTTGAAAGTATAGTAATAACCTCGTAATCTCATTCTCCAACGATTTAACCTACTGACTGGATCTTTTAATGATTCAATCCATGTCAATGGTTCGTGATCTCCGTAGACGGTGAAATGCTTACCGTAAAGGTAGTGGCTAAAATACTCTATGGCATTTACTACGGCTAAACATTCTTTTTCTGTGGTAGAATAATTTCGTTCGCATTTGTTGAGAGATCTGGACATATAGGCGATTGGATGTTCTTGTCCTGGTCCACCTTGACTTAGGACTGCACCTATAGCTCCATCACTTGCATCCGTAGTTAGAATGAAGGGCTTACTCTCATCCACTGTTGTTAGTACAGGGGCTTCACAAAGTGCTTCTTTTAAGATCTTAAAACTTTGTTCTTGTTCTAATTCCCACTTCCATTTTACGTTTTTGGCTAATAGGGCGTTGATGGGCCCTGCTTTCTCTGAGAAGTTTTCAATAAACCTTCTGTAATAACCAGCTAATCCTAAGAACTGTCGGATTTCAGTTTGGTTAGTCGGCCGCGGGTAGTTTTTAACGGCTTCTAACTTCTTAGGGTCCGGTCTTACTCCATTACTGTCGATGATATGACCTAAATAATTAATTTCTGGTACAAGGAATTGGCATTTATCCATTTGTAGTCTTAAGCCTACCGCTGACAACCTTTCAAACAATTTAGCGATTTTCTCCTCATGTTCTTCGAGAGAATTTGCATAAATCACTATATCATCTAAAAAGACATACATTTCTGATCCTTGTAGACCTGTTAGGACGCAATCCATGAGCCTTTGGAAGGTTGCAGGCGCGTTGGTAAGGCCGAAGGGCATACATAGGTACTCAAAATGGCCGTATTTGGTGTTAAAGGCAGTTTTCTCAACATCCCCAGGGTCAATCTCTATTTGATGGAAGCCCATGGCGAGGTCAAAAACTGAGAAATATTTTGCTCTTCCAATCTGCTCAAGGATTTCCATGATGTTAGGTAGTGGATATGCGTCCTTGATGGTTTTCGCGTTTAACTTTCGGTAGTCAATTACCAACCTGTACTTTTTCTTTCCGTCTGGTCCTGGTTTCTTAGGTACGATTCGAATAGGACTGCAAGATGGGCTCTTTGAATGCCTGATTATACCGGCTTCCAAAAGTTTTTGTATTTGGTTAAAAAGCTCGTCATCTAGTCCTGTTGGTCCTCTCTTGTACTTAACTTTGACGGGTTCTTCATCGGTTGTCCTAATCTTATGCTTAACACATGATGTTCTTGGTGGCGGATCTCCTGGCAAATAAAACAGATGAGAATATTCTTTTACTATTTTCTGAATCTGCGTTCTTTCTGGTCTAGTGTGATAGTTGGTTAAAACTTTTTCCAGGATTGTTTTTACGCGGTCTTCTTCGTCTTTAGGTGGTTCCCCTTCTAACGGAAACTCGTAGTCATCCTCCAAGTCATCGTAAAAGTCAAATGCTTCCAATGGCTGTGGAGTAATTTCTATTTCGACTGGGTCAGGTAGAGTATTAGTGGCCATTACATAACAGTAGCCTTTGTTATTTTTAACGGCGGCTTCTCCTATAAAAACTCCTGGGACGGTATTTATTCGTCTTAAGTAGGCTTGGCCCTTAGCTGAATGTTTAGTTGCGGGAATTCTTATAGGAACTTTTGCTCTGGCCGGTAACTTAAATACAGTTTTACCATTGGATTTAAAACCTTTAGAATTAAAATTCCAATTTACTGTATCTATAGATTCCGGTTCTATCTCGCGTTCGGCATATGGAAATTCAAACTCAGGTTCAATCTGAACTCTTTTTACTTCCGTGTTTCGATATGCTTCCTCTGGATGTTTATCTTCACTAGTTTCTGGTATTAGTTTATGAACGAAGGGAACGGGTGTTATCGGATGACTTTCTGTTACTAGTACTCCCTCTCCAAACATGATGTTTACTTTTTCTACAAGTAGAAAAGGGTTACCCAATATAAGTTCCTCTGATAGTGGCGTGCTAGATGGTAACACGTGGAATAAATGGTCCTTTCCTAAGATTTTTAATTTTACAGTTCCTAGAGTCCTTACCTCCTGTGGAGAAATACCTAGTATAGAGATCACGTCATTTTGGTCTACTATAGCATTAGGACCCAATGCATTTTCTTTTACTGCATTGATTTGGGCTCCGGTATCCACTACACATAAGGCTTCTGGAACTGCCAATTGTTCTATTTTTAATTTTATTGTGGGCGAGGATTCGACTCTTGACGTGAGTCGAATAACTTGGGCTGGTTTCCCGACTTGGCTGTGGGGCCGGGACTGGTTGAACGCTGTGGAGTCGTCCCGCTCACTGGTGCGTTCTTCCAGTGAGCGTTGTCCCAGTTTAAATGATTTTTATTTCCACTGCGAAACGGGATTGGCGACTTCGGCTTTTCTCCGTAATAGTCTTGATTTCGGTTAATTGCGGATTCTTGATGGTGACATGGTTCCTGCATTGGGACTGGACTGTGCGTACACGTTGGTGGATTTTGATGTTGGTAGCCTCCATTTTGAGGTGGGTACCAATATCCGGCTCTCTGTTGATTTTGAAAGTATATATAACATGCAGCACAGTTACAGGGTCTGTAATCCAGATATAATGGTGCCTCTGGTGGTATAACATGTCTTTGTACTGGTGGTCTTACTGGCACCATAGTATTCTCAGTATATTCCCTCTGGAGTATACTTGGATGTTTGATAGGCTCGGGTACTGGCTTTTTATAACTCAATTGTGGTGGTGCGTGTATCTTGCCTCCTTCAAAAGTCATTTTTGGGAAATAGGTGTCATCCCGGTCTATTGAATAAGAAATCTCATTTCTATTATGCGTAGAATCATGAAAATTCACTCTTCTTTGCCCTCCTCTATCTCCTTCCTCATTATTCAATGTTCTTACTTGATGTATACTTTCATATGTATCTCCTGAACCATGGGGTGAATCCCGTGAACCATGTGGACTTCGATCTTGTGTATGACTTACTTGATGAATACGTGGATTGGAGTAATGATTATTATACATGGTTACTTTACCCCGTTCATATTTCGATGCTAACGCGAACGCGTCATCCAGTTTTTCTGGTGCTAACTCGATAATACGGGTTCTCCAACCATCTGGTAATCCATTAATAAATGATTCTAAGGCGATGATTTCGATCTGAGGTTTTAAATGATCTCGCTGTACGTTATTTCCCAGTACTTCCAACGCGGCGTTAATTGCGGCATTAACTAGCGCGTTTATTCGACCGTAAAACTGTCGAATATTCTCTCCCTGCCTCATGGAAGATGATTGAATTTCGTGTAAGTAATAACTATATGTGCGGGGCGGTGCAAAGCAGTCTTTTAAATGCGATTTTAAATCATTCCAAGTTTTAAATGTGCTACCTTCCAAGGCTTGTCTGGCTTTACCCCTTAATTTTGATATAACGATTCTTAAAAAGTGTGCTTCTGAATCTGTAGAAATCATGGTAAAGCAGTTATCAACATCTTGTAAGAATTCTTTTAGATTCATGTTCGTTCCATCGTAATCTGTAAGATGTTGAGTTGCTCTTTCCACTGCCCGAAAATTATTTGACTCTAATATACTACGTGAAAATTCTAATAATTGTTCTTCTCTTTCTGCCTCTTTAAATCTATAAAATTGATCTAAAGCATTGATTCTTTGTTCTAAGTTGGGTAATCTTAAGATTTCCTCTCTAGTTTGATTAAACGCCATTATGGTTTATTTCGTCTAAAAAATACTGACCCTAAACTTCTTCTTAATAATGAAAATTCTAAACGAGACAGTTGGTACTTTAGTAACAATGGCTTAGTTCCCCACAAGGGATGCCATTTGTAAGGTTCTGATTTACTATGCTGAACCGCGCAGTAATTCTATATACAAATAATTATTTATTTGAGTATAGGTGAACTAGCCTTGACTCGAGAGTCTTCTGTTACTATTAAGTAGGTTATGATTCTAATAAACTGTCTCTTTATGGTACTTCTTTGTTATGACTTTATTTAGACGAAGGCCCAATGCTTTGATACAGATGTTACACAGATGTTTTAATCTAATCTTTATGTTTGTTCTTAATGTTACGTATTTACTTATTTCTATATTGGTTCGACTTACAATCCCGTTCGGACACTACTAGTAGATTGCACGGTCGATGACTGGGCGGTGTTTAGTATTATCCTACACGGATGGTTCCGTGGCGTGTTGAGAGTAAGTTCCTTAACTAAGCTGCCGAAGCTAACGCCAGATAGGTTGACGGTCCTTAAGCCTCGTACTGTACCAACTCACGTCCAGAGTATGAAGAATTCCACCGGTTAGCTTCCACGGAGTTTGAGTGGTTTCTAAGCACCCAATAGACGACGCGAAGGACTAAACGGCACTCGTATTCACACACCAGGTCCAGCAGGTACAACACTCGTTGTCCTTGTAAAAAGAGACTTCACTAAAGGCAATATGAGGACTGAGTGCGGTGCTTATAAGGCTTGGCGGATGATCTCAATGTTAGGGTAATAACCAATCACTGATCGCCACCGAAAGTGTCTTACAATATAGGTTGGTGATGGTGCAGAATAAGTAGGTTTTGGGATTGCTGACTCGGGGGTCAGTTGGTTTAATTAGTAGGACGCGTTTGATGTCGTAAACGCGGTTGCGGAAATGCTTACATTGTGATTATCGTCGTATACCTGCGCCTGTACACATACACGCCGTCATACATCATTCTGTATGCAGTATATTCATACATATAATTATCTTTTATGAACATGGGACGTTACAAAGACATGTGCTCACGACTATACACCCCTTATTTCTGGTGTACTCGGTATTCCCTTTGTCCTGTGTGTGCACAGCGAGAAAGAGACTACGGGGCTTACGATGTAGTGTGAATGACGGTGTCTCACCAAGACGTGTACGCACGACTTGGTGCGACTCCTAGCCTCCTTGACTCGTAGTCTTCCTTACCCTGTGTGCTCACAGATGCAAGGCAAATTACGGTCCGGTATAGTGCTATATACGCTCGGCGAGATCTAGAGACGGCTTCCACGTGTGCTCACAAGGAGATCATCTCTCTGTCTCCTGGGTTTCCTGATTACTCCTTGTGCACACGGTAGTAATCAGGAGTACGGGCGGTTGTGGTCGGATCACCGTCACGTGTGCTAACAAGACGGTAGGTCTACGGTTTGTTCTTGCTGGTCTTATATAGCCAGCCGCAGTGCATTAGTGCATACGGGGCTGTTGTCTGTGTGTCGCTGTGTAAGCCTCTGTACGCGCACGCTCGCTCCGCTTCGTGCAGACTCGCCTTCCCGTTTGTGCGGGTCCGCCTTTCTGTTTATGTTCGGCCCTATTTCGGAGTGCGCGCGGCTGAGCTTCTATGTGTATTTGCACGAGACGGCTGTCTCGTTGCAATTATAAAACAGTATTTTCTATTGTGTGATTGTGCAGTGTCGCTCACACTTTGGAACAGAATTCACTTTTACACAGTGCGTCTAAAGAAGAACATTTACCAGAGGCTATGAGAACAGAAAATAATTTTATTATTTGAAAGTAACGCATATTTTTATTTGGTGTGATGTGTGGTATATTGAATCAAATTTTTTTTAGACTGTTTTTATTAAATGTCTCTGCTGTGTGTATGAAGGAAAGCGATTAGATTTAAATTAATTTGGGATACAAGTGTTTTTAATTGAAAACATAGGTAATATCGTTTGGACAAACATATAGTGGTGTGATTGTATAGTTAACTTTGAACAGTGCAACACTCGTATCTACAATAATACAGTTATGTTATTTTTATCAAAGCTAGAAGCAGAAAGAACACAAATTGTATTATTGTGGACATGAGTGTTGCACTGTTCAAAGTAAACTAAACAATTACACCATATATTTGTCCAAACGATACCACCCATGTCTTCAATTAGAAACACTTATATCCCAAATTTTTTTTTAAAACTACACATAGCACAGAGACATTTAATGAAAGCAGTCTTAAATATAATTGATTCAATTCACCACACATCACACCATATAAAAATATGCGTTACTTTCAAATTATAATATTAAAAACACACTTTGATAAATAGTGTGAACGACACTGCACAATCACACAATTGAATACTTTTATAATAATTAGCACAAATGTTTCTGTATCGAAAGCTGGTATATCGATTAAAGAATATGCTTTATCAGCCTAGAAAGTGCTTTGATAAAAATAAAACTCATGATCATGATTATTTATTCAAGTATTTACACCCAAGAATATAACAATTTGTACAATTGTATCCCAAATTATTTTAAACGCTGATCTCTTTCTGTTTAACACTCACAGCACAGTACAGATATTTAAAAAAAGAAGTATTTCAGCGGTTAAGATAAGTCTGCTAGGGGAACATAACAGGGTACGCGAAACGTAAAAAAGCGTACGTGTAAGCTCCTTCGAGAATAACAAACCTCATGTACACAAAATTTTGAAAATTTTTCGCGTACGCCGAAATTGTCGTAAAAATTATTCGTATACCCAAAATATCGCTGAATTCGTCGCTGTAAATGTTAAAGTTTGCATAAAAACATGTTGGAAATGTGTTCTGTGTTATTCTTAATCAAAATATAGTATTGATAAAATATAGTAGTCCATACATACGTTTTGGAAAATCAACGGATTGTGATTAAACAAGTAATTTTCTTTTGGTCATTTTCTGTCCGATAATGGGAAAAACTAATCCATTTTTCATTTCATCAATAGGTGGTCTTTTCATGACGATTTATTTATTTTTGGATCGTAGTTTTTTATGATAATTAAAATGACAGCGTTAAGTAAATTAATCTGACGAATATGCGTCTTTTTTAATATTTTTTTATTAGATATATCTCGATAACTAAACCTTTGATTTTTTACTTTAAAATGCAGAGGTTTTCCGAACAGACCGCAATATCGTATAATCGATAAGACCTTCCGTTGATTAAATTGGTAACAGTGCGACTTTGCGAGCGAGTACCTGACTCGACAGTGAAGTGGCGATATACACAGGTCATGCTTATATACCTGGTCGTCTGATAGTCGCGATACATAAACAAATAAATTCTGTATAACAAATCGAACAATAATAAACATGCCGTTTTCTTTGCAGTGCGATAATTCATTTAGATTTAGATCGATCTTTTTTGTGTTAAGATCCTTTTGTGTCGCTGAAGTTTGCAACGTTGCTAACAACGACACATTTTCGTGTGAAATATCGCTATTTCGGCAATTAAAAATTGTTAATTCGATTTAAAAAAGTTATATTATGCATTATTGGCCAATACCAAGGCGAGAAAACCTGTAAAAAGAACTCTGGAAACATTTGTCACTGATGAGCTTGTAGCAAACATCAGTTTTCGGTTACCAACGAAGTATGCAAGACAAGTCTTCCTTTTTTTACACCGGAATATGAATACACCCCCGCACCAATTTTGATGAAGATCGATGCAAGGGAACCCATTTAAGGAGATCTCTGTAGACGCCAGAAAATCGATATTTCGGAGTTTTCGAATTTTCACAGGACAAATAAGAGGAATCTCCTAATTTTTAGAACAGAATATTATTATTTATGTACAAACACACCCTCACACAAAATATGGTAAAGATAGAAGTAAGGGAACATAGATAAAGATGGAGCTTTTTTGCAAACATGTATACTCGTTGTAAACGTTGTAAATATTTCGTTGTAAAGAAAGGGAAACTTCCGAAAAATCGATTCACTAGCGACTAAAGCTCCATCTTTAAGTATGTTCCCTTGCTTCGATCTTTACCAAATTTTGTGTGGGGGTGTGTTTATACATCAATAAGAATATTCCATTGTAAAAAAGGGAGACTCCTCTTGTTTGCCACGTGAAAAATCAAAAGGTCCGAAAAATCTATTTACTAGCGACTAAAGCGCAGTCTTTGAGTATGTTCCCTAGCTTCGATTTTAACCAAATTTTGTGTCCTGTGAAAATTCAAAAACTCCGAAATATCGATTTTCTGGCGTATACAGCGCTCTCTTAAAATAGGTTCCCTTGCATCGATCTTCATAAAAATTGATGAGGGGGAAAAAAGGGGGACTTGTCTTGCGTACTTCGTTGGTAACCGAAAACTGATGTTTGCTACAAGCACATCGGTAATGAGTGTTTCCAGAGCTCTTTTTACAGGTTTTCTCACCTTGTTATCGGCTAATAATGCATAATATAACTTTTTTGAATCTAATTAACATTTTTTAGTTGCAAAAATATCGATATTTCACACAAACATTTTTCGTTGTTAGCAACATCGCAAACTTCATAGATTAAATCAACTTCACTACCTTCCGTGATATCGTGAACGCTAGATATCGTTTATATCCGCTTTCACCGCATATTGATGTTCGCGAAATCTCATCAAAACATACGGGAACAACTCCTGCAAGTTCGGGCCTACGTTTAGCATGCTGTTTCAACTCATTCGAAAGAATTGAAACCTACGCGGTACGATCTTGAAATGCTCCATGCCGGCCTCTAGCCATTCCTCCCGGTTGGTCCGAATCATCGTTACCTCATACCTTTCATCTCGGGCTTGTGTATGCGGTGCCTCTAAATACAGACTAGTGTGGTGCCCGCCATTTTACGCATATGAATCTTTTCTTTATCCACCAGAAGCATAATTTAGGTCAGATGTGGTCATGTAACACCTCTGCGGTGGCTCCTTCTCGAAGTGTCATTTTTGCAAAAAGATACCATGTCGCAGGCCGTCGCCTACACCACGCACAGTCGCTCCAGCAAACACGACACGAGGCTGCTTCGATGCCGTGGCATCCGCCCCTCTGCTGCATTTGCGCGCTCGGTAGCGTTAAAATTCAGGACTTCGAACGCGAGCAATAATTTAATAATCACCTGGAGCATTTTGTTTTTTAATTCCACGTTTCCAGGGCATCACGATCGAATTCATGGCATCCGAAATTTTACTGTAAAGAAATTATGAGTCGTTAAAATTATAGACCCCCTCCCCTCCCGAAAGAAAAAAAAAATATACTTTATTATTTGATTTTGTCCGTAGGTTGTATCAACAAAAAATGGAGCAGTAGAAGGTAGAAGATTTTGGTATCAACCCTGAATACAGAAGAGGAGTTGATATTGATGACATCGCCATCGAGCTGAAGGGCTGCAGTTTTGATGAAGCAATCAAAATCATCGGCAAACCAACAGCGAAATATCAACCGTATTCGGTTCTTATGGTAAATTTATTTATAGTAATAGCTTTACAAAATTAATAAGACTTACATTTGATACTTTCTTTTTTAGTTTCGTGGTGTTATAGAACCTGTCGACATAAATTGTGAAGAATACGTCGGCAAAATCGAAGAAAACCTAAAAGGTAAAGAAAAATGAAAAATGGTGTGTACGTGAATGAAAGCATTCCAATAAATAAAAAAGAAAAGAAGTTACTTCTTCAAACGTTATTGAACGAAGTTGAAGAGCAAATCAATAACGATGATTGGATGCTAAGCGTACAAGTTTTTCAAACTATGTTTAATAACAGTAGAAAAACTCGAGGATATATTCGAGACATTACCGTACCACCAAAGGAAAGTAACTGTCTACTGGAATAAATCCAATCACACATAAGTATTGATACTAACAAAGACAGAGAAGAAATGCCTGGAATAAATAATTCCATGCACTATATTGGCATCAAAGGAAGCTATACAGCTTTACATGAAGAGGATGGTGGACTGAGTAGCCTCAACGTATTAAAATGTGGCAAAGAAAAAATATGGTTGGTCACACATTATGAATGGCAATCAGAGGTAGAAAAGCGGATAGCAGATTACCTATCTAATGCAGACGTAGAAAGTAACTGCAATCAGATTTTAAAGCATAAAATTTATTTTGTTGCTCCAGAGCTTTTGAGAAAATGGAATATCCCACACTCAATAATAATACAAAGACCTGGTGATTTGTTTTTATTCGATCTGGTGTCTACCATGCTATAATTAACGCAGGTAGAAATATCGCCGAAGCAATTAACTACGGCTGTGATCAATGGAACAGTTCATATCAACCATCTGTTTGTGAATGCCCTGAATCAAATAAATCAGATGCATCACAAAATAAATTAATTGTTACAGTTCATAAAAGAATGAAGAAGGAACTCTTTTAATGTAGCACCAAAGAATGCAACTAGCTATTTGTAACAAAGACCAAACTGAAAGAGCATTTAAAATTATTTCACAATTTTAACGAGAATTATCAGTGTTCTGTCTTGCGAGAAAATATAAAAAAATATACAATCTTGAGACACAGCGTTCTTCATGTGAACAGACCTACAAGTATTTTCCCTATTTGCCAAAAACAGGCCAAGTGTTTAAAAAGCCATGATCGACACGTGTACAAAAAAGAAGAAGTTTGCCCAATATGCAATCAAAACTTTAGTAAAAAAGTATTGAGTCAACACATTAAATTTTTTAGTGGTATCTGAAGATGTTTGGTTTGTGATAAGACTTTTACGAAAAAAAGTTCATTAATAAACCACAGGAAAGTGCACGACAAAAAATGAAATATTCGTTTAAAACACTTATGATAGATGATCCGCAATACATCACAATTCTGACGATCGTAACAATTTAATACGATTACAGGGATTATTTGTTTATTCAAATAATGATGAAAAATTATACTGTGATTGATTGATAAAATCGTAATATTTTACAAAATACGATTACAAAATCAATTCGTATAAGAAAGTAAGTAAATTTGTAACAAGTTTCACAATCGCAACAATTTAATACAATTCAGGAAACGAGTTAATTAACAAATTATTAACCATCAATTGTTATACGATCGATTGAAAAAACGTAACATTCTAATGCTATTAAAATCAGTCTTTAGAACAGGACAATAAAATTTACACAGCAATTCTGATAAACGTTAAAATTTAATATGATTTTTATGAAATAAATTCGGATGAGTGAAAATGGTGGCCCGGAACGGACGTATGGTTTGTGAGTGAGTGGTGAGAAGGCGATTAGCGGTGGAAAGAGTGGAGATAAAACAAAGCAAAGCAAGAGAAAGGTGAAAGGCGGAAAGGCGAATAGAGAGAGTAATAAAGATAAGTAATATAGAATAAAGACAAAGAAAGGAAAGTACAAAGTAAGAGCGAGGAATAAGGGAGGTTAGAATAGGGGAGAGAGAGAAAGAGAGCGAGAGAAAGAGATAGAGCGATAGAGAGGGAGAGAGAGAGAGGTGGGAGACAGGGAGGAAAAATAGCATGAGTAAAAAGTCCCTAGAAAAGGCACCAAAAGAAACTGATATAGAGAGAATAGAGAGGATCAACGAGGTGATTTTCGGAACGCAACCTGAAGGTGAGACTACAATAGCGGAGAGGAAGAAACAGGTGGATTAGCGGAATGATATACCCCCAAGCAAGGAAAGAACAAAGAGAGTAAATCCACAGGTAAACACAAAAAAGAGGGGACAAAGGGAAGGGGAAAAGAGATAAAGCCGCAATTGGATAGGAAATCGTAGAGCGTAATTGACATAGTGGGAGGAGGACTGATATTAAAAAGGAAAAGGAAAGAAGCAGAAGAGACAGGGGAGAAGATAGAAAAAATTAAAGGTGAGGACACATCGGAAAAAATAAAAAAAAGAAAGAGGAGAAAGAAGAGGGAAAGCGGAAAGAAGAAGAAAAGAAAAGGATCTTCATTAAAAGCAAGCTAATCGTAAGAACACCACCAAGTTCACCAAGCACAAGAAAGGCAGCCGAAGAGGAAGAGGAAGAAGAGAATCTGGAGAAAAAAGATAATAAGGAAGAAGACAGCGACCAAAAGGTAAAAGAAGAGGAAGAGATGGAGAAGACACTAAAGGAGATACTGGAGAAAATGAATAAAGAAGCGAAGCCAGGGAAAGAGAGGTAGAAGAAGCCAAGCTAAGAGAAGAAAAAAGAGAGGAAGTATGGAAAAAAAGACTCGAAGAGATAAACAGAAAAGCCGAGGAAAGGGAAAGAAGGTTTGAAGAAACAATTCTGAAAATAGAAAGAGAAAGAGAAAAGGAGATAAAAAAGATAGCAGAGGAAATAAAGAAAAATAAGGAGGAGGAGGAGTAGAAAGCTAGGAAGAAGCTAAGAGAAGAGATAGAGCAGCTGAAGAAAAAGCAGGAGAAAGATGGAACAGGCGGAACAGAAATAGCAGAAGAATGGGTAAAGAAAATAGAGGACTTAACAGAAGCAGTCAAAGAGATGAAAGGAAAAGAAGAAGAAAAAGAGATCAACAACAACGAGCAAACAGGGAATCAAGGAGGGATAGAAGGACAGAGAAGAATGAAGATACTGGACTGGATGACAGAAAAAGAGGAAAGAGAAATAATAAGGAATAACATAGTTATAAGCGGATTGGAAACTGACAATGGAGTGAGGACAGAAGAGGTACAAAACTGGATAAAAGAGAAATTAGAAGTAGAGGTGAAAGTGAGGAAATGCTGGATCACTCGAGGTAAGAACCCAAAGATTGGAGCGAAGCTAGGAAGTAAAGAAGATAAAGACATAGTGATGGAGAATAGGAGCAAACCAGGAAGAGACCAGATATACATAGATAATGACACAACATGGAAAGAAAGAAGAAATAGAGAGATAGTAATAAAAAAGAGTAAAGAGGTAGTAAAAAAGGGAGAAAAGGTAAAGATAGGATACAATAAGTTCAAGATAGGAAATGTAGAATGGTTCTGGAACGAGAAAAATGAAAAGTGGTTTCGGAAAGAAAACGAAGAAACGGGGGAAGAAAAAAGAAGGATGGAATACAAGAGACAAGGAAACAGAAAGAAAAGCAGTCTGGTGGAACATAGCAGGGATGGGGAAAATGAAAGAAAGAGACTAGAAATACGTCAAGGAATTCGATATAGTAGGGCTACCGGAAACATGGGTAGAGGAGAAAAACAATAAAATATGGGAGAACAGATTAAAGGGATACGAATTTAAGACGAAACCGGTAATAAGGTCACACAAAAAAGGGATAGCAAGAGGAGGGTGGTACTGGCAATAAAAAATATAAACAAAGACATGGAAATAGTTTGGGGTAAGAACCCACGAACGAAATGATGACAGCAAAAATCGGAAAAGGATAGGAAAAGGTGAGAGTAGGAGTAGTATATATGAGAGAAGAAGTAGGAAAAAACTGGGAGGAGCTAGAGAAGATTTGCGAGGAAGAAAAAGAAGAAAAAATAATAATAGGAGGAGACTTCAATGCAAGAACAGCGGAAAAAGGAGGAAGATGCCTCACGACAGAGGACAAAGAAGAGAGCAGGAAATCAAAAGATAAGTTCATAAACGAGAAGGAAGACACATGATAGAGAAACTAAAAGAAGTTGGTATGTACATAATAAACGGAGATATAGAAGGAGATTGGCGGGGAGAATGGACATACCTGGGAGGAAATGGTAGCTCGACGATAGATTATGTGATAACAAACGAAGAAGGAAGAGAAATAATGGATAATATGACAATAGGAGGGAAATGGAAGTCAGACCACTTCCCGGTGGAATTGAGACTGAAAATGAAGAAAAGGGTAGAGATAGAGGAAGAGGAACTAAAACAGACTAGACAGAAAAAGAAATAGAAGAATACAGAAGCTGGCTAGGGAAAGCATGGGTGCCGGAGGACTGGAAGGAGCTCAAAAAAATAGCAAAAAATGCAATAACAAAAAGAAGAAAGTAAGTTAAAAGAATAGGCGAAGGATGGTGGGACGAAGAATGCAAGGTAGCAAGAAATAAAGTTAAAAAAGCACTAAGGAAGTGGAGAGAAGGAAGGGAAGACAAAAAAGAATTCTTAAATGAACGCAACAAATATAGACAGCTATTAGTTAAGAAGAAGAAAGAAGAGGGGGAAAGAATAATAGAAGAACTACAAAATGAAAAAAAAAGGAGAAGGTTTCTGGGAAGTGGTAAACAGGAAAAGGAGAAAAGGGAGAGAGAGAGAGACTTAGCGAAAAGATTACAGAAACGGAATGGGAAGAATATTTCAAGAAACTACTGGACGGAAAAAAAGCAGAAGAAAGAGAAAAAGACAGAGAGGAAGACATGGAAAGAGTAAGAGAACAAAGAGAGAAGGAAAGAGTGAATCAAAAGAGGGAAAGAGAACAGGAAGAGGAGATCACACATGAAGAGATTAAAGAGGCAATCAGGAAACTGAAAAAGAAAAAGGCAGCAGGAGAAGATGAGATTCAGAACGAGGCATGGATATTTGGAGGGGACAGAGCTGAAGACTTCCTATACAACATCCTAAATGAGATATGGAAAGGGAATGGATTCCCAGAGGAATGGAACACGGGACTGATCGCGCCGATTTATAAAAAAGGAGATAAGGATGAAGTAGGAAACTATAGAGGAATAACGCTGATGGACACGGGATATAAAATTTACGCAAATATAATAGAAAAGAAATTAAGGGCCCAGCTGGAAGAGAAGAAGGTACTAGATGACACACAAATGGGGTTCAGAGAAGGAAGAGGCACAATAGATGCGATATATATAGATAAAGCCAGAGTAGAGAAAGAAATACAAAAAGAAAAAGGAAAAGTGTTTCTATTCTTCGCAGACATGCGAGCGGCGTTTGATAAATTAAAAAGAGAAGAGATATGGGAAATGATGGAAAAGAAAAAAGTAAAAGACAAGTAAATAAGGAAAATAAAAGAGATATACAAAGACACACATAGCAGAGTAAGAATTGGCAAAACAAGGACAGGGAAATTCAAAACAGGAAAATGAGTAAGGCAAGGGTGCCCACTCAGTCCAGCGTTGTTTAACATCGCATTCGCAGATCTAGAACAAGAAATGGGGAAAGTACAAGAAGGAGGGCTGACACTAGGCAAAAGAAAAGTACACTCAATAGGTTATGCAGACGACATAGTATTAATGGCAAATAACGAAGAAGGAATGAGGAAAATGCTGAAGAGGTTTAAGAAATATATAAAGAAGAAAGGGCTGGAACTAAATGTCGAAAAATCGAAAGTAATGAGATGCAGGAAAAGAGGAGGTAGGAAGAAGAAGGTCACCTTCGAATGGGATGGGAAAGAAATAGAGGAAGTCAAGACGTTCACATACCTGGGGTACGAAATGAAATGCAATAACAAGGAAAAAGATCAAATAAAAAGAGTAAAAGGGAAGGCGAATGCAGCGCTAGGGAAAATCTGGAGCATAGGGGAAATACTATTTAAAGAAAACTGGCATCTGAGGATGAAGTTCTTCGACTGCCTGATAAAATCGGTGATACTATACGGAGCGGAAATATGGGGGTGGAAGGAGTATAAAGAAATAGAAAGGATCCAGGATAAGTAAATAAAATGGGTATTGAAAGCAGATAGGAACACCCCCAGGCACGTACTAATGTTAGAAACAAGAAGAGAAGGAATAGCGGTCACAGCAGGGAAAAGAGCGTTAAAATATGAAGAGAAACTAAGGGCAGCAAAGGAAAGGACACTGTGAAAAGAATGCTGGAAAGAGTTGCAGAAGGAGGCGAGAGGGCAACAGAGAGTAAGGAAAGACGCGAACTCAAGGAGAGAATTTCTAGAAGGTAGAGGAATCTCACTACAAGGATACATGGAAAAGATAGAAGAAGGGCCAGTATGGCCAGACCTAGAGCAGAAAAGCAAAGACCTAGAGAGACAGAAGTGGAACGAAAAAATGGAAAAATCAGAATTCGCAAAAGAAGTAAAAGAGATAATAGATAGCTACGGAGAAGCTCCAGAGTACCTTAACCCATTAACGCTCAAGCGACTCGATTTTTCGTCAACTTTTCGACGCATTTATTTTATATGTTGCCGTCTTTGAAAAAATACCGTTTTAACATATTTCCGTAGAATCCGTAGTCAAAATGATAATTAGACCTCTAGGAAAAAAGATATGGTCGATTAAAAAAAAAAAATCGAGAAAATTGAAAGAAAAAATTTTTCTTGATTTTCTTTTATAATGTTATTGTCAATAATTTGTGCTCCAATAGTGGACAAAGGTGGACAAATTGCTTCCACTTTAAGAGAAAATTTTTGTTATCAATGTAAAATGTCTTATTTCTACAAAATGGCGGCAATAACGTAAAAATTTCGTACAAAACAATACTTATTTTTGAGAGGTAATTAATTTTGTTTTCGAAAACTATAGATTTAAGCGAAAAGTTTATGAGAACACAAAAGTCTTAGAATTAGTCAAGGAACACTCACAAATTTTTTCGGAATTTTTTGAGACAATTAAAATATTTTTTTTAAAACCTAAAAATCTGATTTTCGAAAAACAAGTCAAAATTTTTTGAAAAAATTTGTGAGTATTCCTTGACTAATTCTCAGACATTTTTGTTCTATTGAATTTTTTGATCAAGTCCATAGTTTTCGAGAAAAAAAATAAGTAATGTTTTGTATGAAATTTTTAGGTTATTGCCGCCATTTTGTAGAAACAAGACATTTTACATTGATAACAAAAATTTTCTCTTAAAGAGGAAGCATTTTGTCCACCTTTGTCCACTATTGGAGCACAAATTATTGGCGATAACATTATGAAAGAAAATCAAGAAAAATTTTTTCTTTCAATTTTCTCGATTTTATTTGTTTAAATCGGCCATATCTTTTTTCCTAGAGGTCTAATTATCATTTTGACTACAGATTCTAAAAGAGCATAAAATTCTACGCCGAAATATGTTAAAACGATATTTTTTCAAAGACGGCAACATATAAAATAAATGCGTCGAAAAGTTGACAAAAAATAGAAAATAGAAAATGCAAATTATGCAAAGGAAAGAGAGAGACGGCAAAGCACGTAATGGAAGAGTGCGAAAAGACGAAAACGGAAGGAACATGGCAGGAGAAAATAAACGGACGGCAGAAAAATCTAGGAAAGTTACTACAAATAAAATGGATAAGGAAAAGAGCGGAACGGAATGAAGACGAACAGGAAAACGGAACGAGAGAGGCGAAAGGGGAAAAGGGAAAGAGAGGAAAAAGATGAGGAAACAAAGGAAAGGAGAGAAGGAAACGCAGAAAAAAGAAAAGAGAAGAGAAGAAGAGAGAAGAAAATACACTACAAGAACAGTTACACTGACACACAATCACTAATTAGACACACACAGGAATGAAATTACACACCACGCAAACAACAGACAGACACAAGCACACACACACACAGATACACAAACAATGGAAATAAAGAATAATTGAGAGAGAAAGAGAAAAGAGAGGAAATTAAAATACAATGTAACTTTAAAAACTATTATGTTGAATAAAGTATATTTTTATATATGGAACAAATTCAAATTATGTGTCATAAATTATCATAATATTTAAATATAATGGAGAAGTGGTTAGTCTAACAATAGGTCTATAAACCTAACATATATGGGAAAATCCACAGAAGTTTTAACATTTTGTGTAAGGATTTCTTCCACGTAAGTTATTGCCGTTAGTCGCTTGCCGGGCAAAGCACATAATCTAGACTGATTCAAAAACATTCAATGTAAACTAGAAAATCAACCCTGAAATTGACATAAGTGTGCAAAGCACGGCTTAATGTAAAAATGTATAACAATACCTAAAAAAGTGCTATTTTGAATTGTAAGAAAAAATGGCACTTTTTTTAGATATTCTTATGCATTTTTATATTAAACCGTACTTAGCACATATATGTCAATTTCAGGGTTGATTTTCTAGTTTACATTGAATGTTTTTCAATCAGTCTAGATTATGTGCTTTGCCCGGCAAGCGACTAACGGCAATAACTTACGTGGAAGAAATCCTTACACAAAATGTTAAAACTTCTGTGGATTTTCCCATATAGGATACGCTTCACAGAAATAGGCGTTGGTTGGAGCCTGTTTCCAGAACTTTTCAGAATGAATGTCTGCAAAATAATAATAAAAGCAATGACTTAATGCTACTATTAAAAAATTATTGAAATACAGACTAATCAATCGCTTCATTAATTTTGATTTAATTTAATTTAGTTTTAAGAACTTTTGTTCGAGCTCTCAGCATCACTGGCGCCATCTACGTTTCGATTACTTGAAACAGCTGGTAGATAGCGCTTATGATAGCGAGCAGCTCATTTATATACTTTCTGCATTATCGACCCATAAGCCGATAAAATTGCAGGATTCGGTATGCATTTAATTTAAGGATTCGCCCTTAAATTAAATATTATATTTTTGAACAGCTGCTGTACTGTCGCTGCTCAAACTTTTTTAGTGTTCGGGTCATTGATGATGGGAAATTAGCGATCGGCGGTCATGCATTGTGTTTAGGTATACCCAAAGCTTCGATGACGAGATCGAAATATAGTGCGCGTTGTAAATTTTTGTATCTACGTGTGAATATTGGTCATAGATGCTGCATCTAGGGAGGCCAACAACGGAGTCGATACTGTGCTCACCGTACTTCTTGGTGCTAAAATGTTCAAATCATTTATGTGTAGTGTCCAGGTGCGTGCAATCGCTGAGAACGCGGTCGAGGTAGTGCGCTCCATTTATAGCTTTCATTGTCTAAGTGTGAAAACTGATTCTAGACACCAAAACCTATGAAGCGTATTACCTAGACCCGTCATCGGCGTTCGCATGCAGCTAGATATCATACACGAGAGATCTAAAAGAGAGGTAGAACTAAAATCGAAAAACAACTTAAATAATGATATTTATAAAATCTGAGATCATTAAACGTGGAAGATGTACTATTTTTCGTCAATACTTGTATAAAATACTTTTCTGCAATTTCAATAGAATTTTGGATTTCTGTTTCTGACACACCTATGATAAATTGTTATATTATAATCAAATCCAATCACTTATGTACATATATTAATATTCTATGTTTATGTTTTACATTTACCATAAGCCAAAATTAATAAGACATTTTTGGATTTGACTTACAAAGATACATGTTTAGTACTAACTTTACTGGTATAATCGGCACCAGTATGGTGATGTAATGCTGGTAATAATGAACAGAGCTGTAGTCTACAGTTTTTCGATAATATATATATATGATATGATATAATTATGACTAAAAATTTATTTGTGATTTTTTTGGTTTTCCGATTTATTTTCTTCTTAGACTTTAGACTTTGTTTACTGTTTTTCTCTCTCTACAGTATTTCGGAAATACACAGAAAAAACATTTAAAATTTGCCCAAACCAAGTAGTGTATATTCTACATTTATCTGGGATATACCCAAATAATCATTATTTGTAATATACCCAAATAAAGTTAGGAATATACACAAATAAATTGGAAAATATTCTTAATCCATATATTCTCGTAGCAGGACTGCGTCTAGGTGGTTATCTAGCTTTTTCGATGATAAGCTCTAGGTGGTGCGCTTCGTAGTTTTTCGGATCCAGGTGTATATTTCGGAACAGGGTGGTGTCTAGGTAGCTAGATGACATGGTTCAGGTGGGACGCTCCGTAGTGGCTGTAGTAAGATTTACGATCCACCGACAGACACGACCGTGGTACACCACGTACACTTCGGAACATGGCAGTGTCTATGGGTGACTGAAAACTACGCAGCGCACTACCTGGACCTATCATTATAAAAGTTTCTCTCTATGCTCATATATAAACGTTAGTGAAGCCCCGATAGGAATGATGTCGGGTTTATTAGCAGAAAGCAGCCAGATTTTCCCGATATTACTAGATGGTGTCTAGGTTTTTGGAGTCGTCGATGACAGAGTCTGGAATGAACGCTGTATATCTCTATCGATATTCTTAGTACCAATTCTGGCCGCTTTTTAGAGTACTGAGTAGAAATTGTCGGTAACCTCCTACCAGGGAGGGAGTGAAATTATAATTTAAAAAATGTCAAGCACCAAAGTTTAGCAGCCGAGGTTGAATCAGCTGACTAGCGGCTATCCTAAGTAATGAACACTTGCCGTGCCGTCGGCTTGTAGCCTATGTCGCCTAACCTTATTTATGAACATAGTATATTAATACTTTTCGACTATGGTGATTATTACAAAATGATAATAACTGTAATGAATAATGAATTTAATATGAATACCCTGGTAGAAAATTCAAGTAAAGCAAATTTAAAGAAATACGAGAGCCAGTACGTAGCAAATATGAATCTGACGTTATATTCTATACGTGAAGCTGGACTTGTGAAAATGTGTGCAGATGTTAAGTAAATAATTTCAAAACATTCTACCAGGACATATTTGACTTAATTGTCTCAATTTTAATTGTCGATGTGAATTGATGAGTTTGCGGTACCAAAGAACCCCGCACACTTTTTATGGAAATTTGCTTTCGGTCGATTTTCTTGAAACTATGCAGATAGGTTCCTCTGGACATGCTGAACAATAGTTCTTATGGGCGGAATACTGTAGGACGGTTCAGCCGATAATGGGCCTAGATGTCCAGAATATTCGTACTAAACAAGACAGCTTATACCGTTGAGCTTCATAAATAATAAATCTGCATAGGTTGTGGGTGCATGCGTGCGTGTGTATGTGTGTGAGTGACTGCATGAAATCTACATAAGTAACAGTCAATGTTGATTAGTTCGTGCGTCACCGGCAGGTGGAGGCCTCTCTGCAAAAGAGTTGTGCACTTTAAGTTATATTATGAGGTGCATCTGGGAACTTCGTTACTAACCCATCACTGTCGCACTTTTACGTACTGTATATTACGTTTATTTGAAGTTTATGGAATAGGGAATTAGGTAAAAAATATTTTGCTTTAATATTTAGTTGTTTTAGATATTACGTATAATGGCATTACGTATTAATTGCTTTATTTGTGGGTTTGCAGGTATTCCTAGAGTCATGAGAAGAATATCAATAGAGATTATCGATAAGCTATTCCTCACCCACCCCATGAGACTCAACGCAGACAGGACAGACGTGTCGACAGATGAAATACCCCTTTTAACCGAGCGTGAGCTCATCGCAGCCACTTCATCCCTGTAAAGCGGTAGAGCACCAGGACTGGATAGCATTTCTGCAGAAACGCGCAAAGCTGGTATTACGCATCGACCTGAGCTGCTCTTGGAAATGTACAATCAGTGCCTGTTAGAGGGTGTATTTAGCAAGCGATGGAAAAGAGCGAGACTGGTTCTCATCAAGAAATCGAAAGAACAGGCGGGCGCGGCTACTTCGTACAGACCATTGAGTCTTTGAGATACAATGGGAAAGACGGGTGAGAAGCTGATTAAGGGAACACACCACCTTTAAAACTCGCAAAAATAATTATTTTTAATATCACACAGATAAGATGGATTGATTTGAAATTTTGTATACATACGTAACACAACTTTATCTTTATTTGAGAATTTTTTTGGCCTATTTAGTCCTAATGTACCCTAATGAAAATTTAGTTTGTTTAGCTTATTTTTCATTATTTTTAACTTGTTTTATCTTAAAATAGTTTTCTATACATTTAAATTTAATTTCCTCCATTCATACCAAAAAACTTTCGATGCGTAATGTAGTCACGTGATGAGCTGCCTTCCACCGAAAATCTCAAGATTAAGATCATGGAAGAATATAACGCTAGGCGACAAAAGAGCAGCGAGTCAGATACGGAAGCGGCCATGTTTGTCGGCGGGAAGAAATCCCAGCACAGAGCCAATGGCGACGGGGTTTCTCCGAACTCCAACAAACAAAACCAAGCTAAACCCAAGCCGAAATATAAGTGTGATTATTGTGGCATAAAGGGACACAAGGAAGCAGCATGTGTCAAGAAGAAGAGCGACGCTAAATCCGCAGAAAGTGAGGGCAACTACGCAGTCGAGGAGCATTGTTTCTACTCTCTAAAAGAAGCAACTCCATCACCATCTTTATGGTGTATATTAGACAGTGGATGTACCTCATACCTATGCAAAGATCTTGATGCTTTTGTGAACGCAAAGCAGAACAACAGCCAACTCAAGCTCGCTAGCAACTCCACGATACAAGTAGAAGTGAAAGGCGAACTGCAGTTCAGATTAGCTGACGACGACAAAGACTCAGTCACGCTAAAAGACACCCTATATGTCCCGGATCTAATCACAAATCTCGTCTCGGTCGCGAAAATTGCGGACAACGGGTATAACTTTCGACGGGTAACTTTCGACAAGACGCATGCAACGATAACAGATCCCGGAGGACGCAGTGCATTCACAGCTTATCGCGTTGGCAATCTGTTTTACCTTTCACACTGAGAGAGGGCGTCTCGAAGTCACCGCTGGAGATCGTTCACTCAGACGTATGCGGACCCATGCGAACGGAATCCATAGGGCAGGCAAAATACTTCGTCACATTCATAGACGACTACAGCCGATGGTGCCAGGTCTACTTTATGCACAGCAAGGGAGAAGTAGTCGACAAGTTCGTTGAATTCAAAAACATAGCAGAGACATTAACCGGACGCAAGTTCAAGGCGATTCAGTCTGACAACGGTCGCGAATACTGCAACGAACGAATAGACGACGTTCTCAAGAAGGCTGGCATCCAGTGGCGGCTGTCCGTACTGCACACACCGCAATAGAACGGGGTCGCGGAACGCAAAACCGCACTTTAGTCGAATCTGCATGATGTTTAATGCTACAATCAGGCATATCAGCTGGTTTTTGTGCCGAGGCGATCGCCACTGCTAACTACAGACGTAACCGATGTACTACGAAAAGTATTCCCTCCAACACGCCGTACGAAATGTGGACGGGAAGACAACCCAGTAAGGTCATCGTCAAGGACAAGAATCCCGGAAAAGGAAAGTTTGATCCAAGAGGTTCGAAAGGTATTTTCGTGGGCTACAGTGACAGCTCCAAAGCTTATCAAGTCGGGATACCTAACGAAAAGAAGGTGGTCGTTTCTAGAGACGTACGATTCCTCGACGGTTTTGAGTCTGAGAGCAAATACGAGGACTGCTCTCCACTGGCCTTCACGGACATCATCGAAAGTCCCACACCTGGAGCTCTGACGACCGATCATGAATCGAGACGCACCGATCCAGGCGACGCAGACGTCGAAACGTTGGAGGACGACGAACCTCCATTCCGTGGTTTTGAACGCAAACAATGACAGCTCCGTGAACTGGGCGGTAGATTATCAAAAATTAATAATTAAAAAATGTCCATAATTGCGGATTCGTTAGCAAAGTTTGCAAATGCAATGCAAAAAACTGCGAAAGTTTTAGTTTTTTTATAATTAATAAAAAAATTTTCCGCTATGATAAAATAAGAATGTATAGTTTGCTTACGTATTAAGCATCTGTTATGACTAAAACTTGTATAAATCGTTTGCAAATTAATTGTGGATTATGTAAACGGGCTTGTTGATACGAAATTCGCGATAATTATTTAATAATCAATTAATATACTTTTCCATAAGCGAAGCGTCAATTTCGGTCAGTCTGTGTACCGCATTCCAGCGGTCTCAACAGTCCATCTATCTGTATAATAAGGATCGTCAGAGTTCCGGCCGCGGTATGCGTATACACTCGTGTACATAAACGATGTAAACACGGTACTCAACTACGCAATTCAATTATTGTATTATTATTTGTGTTTTATAAGTAAATAACTAAAGTTTATGAGACAACTAGAATGCGGAACACGAACTGACCGAAATTGAATCACTGCGTCTGATCCTCGCACTGTCTGCTAGATACAATATGAAGATCAATCAGTTAGACGTCACATCCGCTTACTTGAATGCTGATCTCGACACTACTGTCTACATGAAAAGACCAGAGATGCTCAGCGAATCACTAGAGGCTATCGTCGAAACTGATTTTGATCCTGCAATCATAGATAAGGCCAGAAAAATGTTACGAGTCCTGAAAATCGGGGATAAAGTAGGCAAGTTGCAAAAGGCTCTATACGGCTTACGCCAGGCCGGAAGAAGGTGGTACGATAAGTTGAAGGAAATACTCGTTTCGATTGTATTCAGTGCTACGAACGCTGACCCATGCATGTTTATCGTCTACCGGAGTAAGCCACGCACTTACGTGCTGGTGCATGTAGACGTTATATTGGTCGCATCGCAAGACTTGAAGAAAATCGCTGAAATCAAGCAGAAGCTCGCCAAAAGTTTCATCAAGGACCTATGCAAGGCTAGCTACTATTTAGGGATGGAAATATTTCAAGGCGATAATGAAATTTCCTTATGTCAGAGTGGATACATCCAGGAAGTTTTGGCGAAATTCAAGATGGATGGCTGCGAGCTGTCGAAGACCCCCCTGGCTCATGACGCGAAATTAGGAGTTCTTAAAGGTGCGGACGAAACGATCAAGCTGTCCTATAGAGAGTTCCTAGGCGCACTAATGTATATCGTCGTCGGGACTCGTCCAGACATCGCCTACGCGGTGAACGCACTTAGCCAGTTCAACGTAAGGCACGACTAGAGTCACTAGCAAACTGCTAAGCGAGTACTGCGATACCTTAAAGGAACCATGAACCACAAGCTGGTATTTCACCGAGCTACCAAGGGACTGGTCGGCTACGCCGACGCCGCCTGGGGAAATAACGTCGTCGACCGGAGATCTATCTCAGCATTTACATTCCTGTTATCCGGAGCAGCAATCTCCTGGGCATCGCGGAAGCAGAGGACCGTGGCCCTGTCCTCAACCGAAACTGAGTACATGTGCATCTCCGAAGCAGCTAGAGAGGCTATCTACCTCACATCTTACCTAAAAGAACTTGGATGCAACGAGATTGCAGAGTCCATCATCTTCAACGACAATTGATCTGCCGGCAAGTTGGCCTGCAAACCCGTGTATCATTCCAGAACAAAGTGTTGCGTATGAGATAGTTTGTACACCTCGGTACGTGGCGCCATCTAACACATGACTGCGACTATATGTAGCTGCGCGAGCGGCCTGGGGCCAGACCATGGAGGAAGAGAGAAGGAGA
Source organism: Muscidifurax raptorellus (assembly GCA_020010945.3). Classification (NCBI taxonomy): domain Eukaryota; kingdom Metazoa; phylum Arthropoda; class Insecta; order Hymenoptera; family Pteromalidae; genus Muscidifurax; species Muscidifurax raptorellus. Next base: position 29,719,206 of record CM052077.1, on the reverse strand, counting down.
CCAAACTCTTCGCTCGACTAAAAACCCCCGACCTAGCGAGTATGAGAGCCGCCTGTCGGCGACTTATCGCACTGATCAGCGAACTCCTGATTACAAAATATATCGGAGTTCAAATCCACATAAAACCACTTTTTTTATCGTGTTGTTAATGTTATATAAATAATTATTATATACAATTATTAATTATATTGTAAAAAGTTCATACAAAATAAACATAGAATGTGCGTTTGTTCTAGCTTCAGTTTAAGTTTAAGTTTAAATTTAAGTTTCAACAAAAGCTTAAATTTAAACAAAAGAAGGGGTTTTAAAATATTTATCTTTATCCTTATAACTTCTTTCGGTACAAGTAATCGGTTATTTATGTACGGTTTTGTTAAATTAATAATAAAAGGATTGTTTATTTATTATAAAAATTAATGCCTATACGAATTTATCGTGAAAATTTACAAATATATCTTCAATATTGTATTACTTTTTTATTTGAATGTATCAAGTGTAGAACAAACGCACATTCTATGTTTATTTTGTATGAACTTTTTACAATATAATTAATAATTGTATATAATAATTATTTATATAACATTAACAACACGATAAAAAAAGTGGTTTTATGTGGATTTGAACTCCGATATATTTTGTAATCAGGAGTTCGCTGATCAGTGCGATAAGATCGCCGACAGGCGGCTCTCATACTCGCTAGGTCAGGGCTTTTTAGTCGAGCGGACCTGGCGATCTTCGCCAGGAAAAGAGGTCCATGTCGGAAGTACGGAGTTTGATCTCCTTCTCTCTTCCTCCATGGGCCAGACCTACGCGAGCACCCCGAGTGTGCGCTTTGTGACAACTAGCTGTTTGCTATTAAATAAAGAAACTCTTCTATTAAAAACGATCCTGTGTATTAATCCTTGATTGTCCGTTCCGAGAGTCTCATGGAGACATAACACAAAGCATATTAACATTAGACATCTCTTCATACGGCTCGCTCTGCTGAAGTACCTGCTCACCGAGTTAGTATATTCAATAAAAAACCTATTACTATATATTCTGTTTTAACCTACAAGAATCTATCGCCCTCTACTTTACCGAACCTAGATGTCGCGCTTTATCTTCCTCCACATGCGGTAGCGCGGTCAACGTCAGCAGTCAGTAGTGACGTGAACTTCGAACAGTTCGAACAACAAACACGTAAGTAAAAGGCCCGATTATGGAACTGTGCTCCGTATTATGGAACATTACACAAATAGATTGAATTTCAAAAAAATAAATCCCTGTATTAGTATATAAAAATTATTGTGATTATAACAATCACCTAAAGTTATCACTCAATGAGTTTGCAGGTGGTTAAAAAGAATTTAGCTTTAAATAAAATCATTATATACTCGTCTTGCCAGCGACGCTCATATGAAAGCCTTACTCGACTGCGGCAGTCCGCTCGACTAAATTTTTTGTTTTGTAGTTTTGGAGCGATTCAAATGCACTTCAAATTCATTTGATGACGTTTTCTTAATCTTTGAGACTTGAAGAACACGATGAAAAAAATTTGTTCATTTATTTAAAAAAATGTATTAATTATTTAGCTGTTTCATAATAGGTGCGTTCGCAATCCTCCAGTCCCTATTTATGGTACAGCTCGCCACGTGTTCCATGATTCGGGTACACGAGTTGCTCGGCGTGTCCCAGTGCACGAAACAAGGGTTTTTATTGCTGTTTACACGTGATGAAAAGAATAAAACGAACGGAATACTAATTTAGATTGAAGTTGAAAGGGTTGCGTACTAATCTACGAAACAATTTTTGATCAGGTAAGCGAAATTACAAAGTTTGACCTCGATGTTGAAAAACTAACCTATATCTAACCTCCAAATGAATGAAAATTAAAACAGGGAAAACGACGCAGACAAAAGGGAAAGCTACTTCACAGAAGAAGAAAAAGATGTTGCAGTCAAAATGCAACTCTAAAGTGTATGTGAATCACGGCGAAAAAAAGAAGATTAAGAGGAAACAGTATACTCAAGAGAATCTTAAAAATGCTTTGGACGCTTTGAATCACGGATTAGGAACGTACCCTTCGTAACCCTACGAAGAGCAGCAAGTGCTTATGGAGTTCCTGTGGTGACGTTGCACAGAAAGAGAGAGGATCCTGACAGCAACTCAAAGCCTGGCCCATCGACTGTCTTCACTGAAGAGGAAGAACTAAAGATAGTAAATTGGATTATTTATAGAGCCGAACAAGGATATCCTGTAACAAAAACAGATTTATTAGATTGTATTCAAAGGTACGTCTTTCAAATAAAGAAGGATACACCATTTATTCAAAATCAACCTGGTCGTCACTGGTATGGGACCTTCAGGAAACTTCATCCAGAGCTTACAATTAGATCTGTTCAGCACCTTAGCCTGAATAGAGCTGCAGTGACTAGGGAAGATTTAATGGAGTGGTTCGACCAAATAGAAAATTATTTACAAAGTAAAGATTTATTAGATGTATCTTCTGATAGAGTGTTTAATTGCGACGAAACCAGCATGTTATTGTGTCCTGACTCTGAAAGAGTGCTCACTAGAAAAGGTGCACGAGCTGCTTATAAAGTAATAGATGATCGGAAAGAAAGCCTTACAGTATTGTTTACATACAGTGCAGCGGGTACTCGTGTCCCTCCAATGCTGATGTTCGCGTACACAGAAAGAGTTCCCAGAGTAATTATTGAAAATACTCCAACAGACTGGGGAATCGGTATTTCTGACAATAGGTGGATGACTGCTGAGACGTTCTACGAATACATCACCAATGTATTTTATCTTTGGCTTGTGAAGGAAGGTATGTGATGTTGTACTTGGACAATCATTCATCCCACGTAAACATCCCTCTTGTACAGTTTTGTCGAGAGAAGGGTATAGAAATAATATCCTTGCCTCCCAACTCAACGCATATAATGCAGCCACTGGACATTTCTTTCTTTCATCCACTGAAAGAAGTTTGGAAAAAGACTGTGCCAAAATGGAAAAGCTCTGCAGGTTTTGAGTATTTAAAAAAAGAAAAATTTCCAAAAGTGCTCAAATTGGCTTTAGATAATTTCACTGAAGAGAAATCTGTCGTGGTCAGTGGTTTTAGAGGTGTTGGGCTAGTGCCATTCAACAGAAATGCTGTAGATTATGATGTGTTGACGAAGAGGAAAAAATCTAAACCCAAAGACAATTGTCCAGTCGATGAAGCAAAAAAAGAGGAGGAGTTCGTTCAACTTTTTGAGCAGAATATTCCCAATAATTTATTGGAAGCGTTCAGAGAGGCTCTTGAATTTGGAGCATGGACTGGTGATATAGAACAGAAAGCGCTGTTCGAATATTGGCTTAAAATTAGTAATCGTCAAATTGGTATACTTCAATAATTTAAGTGAATTGTATATTTTTTATAATAACTGTGTACAAATATTTTTATTTTGTGTAAGTAGCTAGTAGTAGACTAAGAACCGAGCCTGAGTCTAGCATTACAGAGCCTCAACAAAACGAGTCCATGGAAATTCAGTCTTGTACAGAGGAGCCATGCACGGAGGAGCCACGCACGGAGGAGCAGGGCACAGAGCCACGCAGAGAGGAGCAATGCACAGAACCACGCAGAGAGGAGCAATGCACAGAGCCACGCAGAGAGGAACAATGCACAGAACCATGCACAGAGCCACGCACAGAGCCACGCACAGAGGAGGCACGCAGAAAGGAGCAACGCACCGAACCACGCACCGAGGAGCAACGCGGAGAGGAGCCACGCAGAGAGGAGTGACACACAGAGCCACGTACCGAGGAGCAACGCACAGAACCACGCACAGAGGATCAACGCGGAGAGGAGCCACGCAGAAAGGAGCAACACACAGAGCCACGCACCGAGGAGCAACGCAGAGAGGAGCCACGCACCGAGGAGCCACACATCGAGGAGCAACGCAGAGAGGAGTCACGCAGACAGGAGCCAGTGCCGAAAAAAACCTCCACGTACGAGCCATCGCCAAAAGAACCCTCTTCCCGTACGAGCCATTCACATGAGAGCCGCATCCTGGAGAGTAGCTGACTCCAAAAGGTAGTACCGGATTTTACGTCTATATAGCTACAATAAAATAAAAGAATCATTTTTATTTTATTTGTAGGTCCTGCACAAAATGTTCCAAAGGAAAACTCAAACCAAAATTTTGCTGCAAATGGCAACGAAGAAAATTCTTCTGGAATGGCAAATAATGTGCCTGCACTCAACTCGTTTTCAGCGGCATTTACAATGCCCACTAAATATTTATCAAAGAAGAAAAAAGCCAAACTGGAAGCTTCTGGTAAATCTAAACTTCCAGCAGCTGGTACTTCAGATGCTTGGCTGAAACTACAATTAGAAAAAGAAGAGAAAAAAAGACAAAAAGAAGCAAAGATAGCTGAAAGAAAAGAACTACAGAAGCAAAAAAAAAGTAGACGAAAAGATGAAAGAATTGTGTCAACGAATTAAAAAAGAAAAAGAATAGTTTGAAGCGTTGCTCTTTACGTAGCTATCTTCGTTTATTTTTGTTATATTGTTGTTCTTTTGTTTATATTTCAATTATGTCTAGCGCACTTTAGAGCTAAAAATATTTATAAAATTTAATATTAAAATAAACAATGAAGACAAATGAATATGCGTTATTATTTTATGTGTTCCATAATTAGGCCATAGTACATGAAACACCCCGGACACAGTCTGTTTCCATAGTTCCATAATTGGGACACACACCAACTTTACAATTTTGACATTAAAAATAAAATTTTAGCATTCAATTAACTCCAAAAATATATGTTTTTGTTCGTAAAATCCTAATTCAGCGGTTAGTAAAAAAAAAATTCGCATTCAATGTCTTTATAAAGCGTAAATAAACAATAAAGTTACTACATGTTGTTTAGCTGTTTCATAATCGGGCCTTTTACTTACCAATAAAGCTAATTCTATTTTTTCACTAAAATTGTATTCGTCACTTGCGTTTTTCCTATCATTTTTAATATACTAAATATAAATATAAGTATTTGATCTGGTCATAAATGGTGTTATTATACTCATGGAACGTCCACTTATGGCTATAACAAATACTATAAGTTCTATTTAATATATTTAAAATAACCACTCTCAAATTATTATGTATTTTCAATACGCATTTGCAGATAAATTATTTTTTTAGAAGGTACTAAAGATAAGTAAAAAAATACGTATGTATTGTCAACAGGGTATAAGCATACCTAAAAAGGTAAAAGTATTTTGTAAAGTTTCACAAAATCTTTGTATCATAAAAAATAATATAAACAACATTTTGCTTTAACGAGTACATTTATCTTATAGGTTCACGGTCCATACACCATCTCAGATAGTGGATTCATTTTCTTGTTTCATGAAAAATTTGATTTTCCCCTCTTACAAAAGAGAGGACTGAATGTTGTGAAGCCATTGATGGAGAGATTTTATTAGTTGATCATACATTCAGTCTCAATGAAGCCAACATTTAAATTTTTTGACATCAATTTAATACTTAAATTTTTATTATAAACAATTTCTATCAAAGAAATAATTTTTTTTAAATTTTATACTGTTTTAACCTTCTGACCTCTTAAATTCAAATGAATAACAATTTATTGTGATATGTATGATATGTATATTTTTGAAAAAGAATAATAATTAAACAGATGCAGATGGAATATGGAAAGCATTTATCAATATCTGGATGGTTTGCAGAATTTTGAAAAAGAAACACGTAAGAAAATTGTTTTTATAAAAATCATTTTGCAGTGCATTTTTTTACAAACCAGGCATGATGTAAGCAACAGTGTTCAATGTTCTCCAAAATATCTCTGGGTTGTCACATTTTAGAAGTGGAATTTGTTGAGTGAGACAAAGCAAACTTGTCATCGCACATAAAAGAGAGTCCATGAGTACAGTTGTATAATCTGATTTTGATACTTGTCTATCCTTTTGTTTAATTTTAGTACCAATTAGTATAAGACTTTCTCCTAGCAAACTAAGTTGGGCTGCAATATCAATAGCTTGCAATTTGAAAGGTCTTGATGTTTCATCATTAGTAAACAGTTTTCTTTTATATTTTGAAGATCCAATATTATTACACGAATTGAGCCAATCTTCATTATCTGAAAATTGTTAAAAACTGTACTGGTATAATTATAATAAATTAGATTTACTATGTAGTTGCACATACTCATAACACACAACTTTCGAAGGGAATCAGCTTTTGCTGTTAAACGCTGTGCTTGTTCATGCCAATTATTTCTATTTTGAACAGACATTTGTGTCCACATCTCACCTAATTTTATTGTCATAATTGTAACATCTGTAATTTATTAGATTAAAATTATTGATTAATTTTATTATTTCTACTCAAAAATATATTATTACACACAGTTATAAAGATTACCCATATCAGGATATTGTTTAAGAAATTCTATTTTCATTGCACTTGACCAGAGCTTATATCCAGTATAAGCGTAATTCTAAAATAACAACAAAATAGTTTTATATAAAAAAATTATAATACCATTTAAGTAATACATTTTACAGTTTTGACATAATTATACCTGAGGACATAAATTAGTATTAGTTTCAAGCAATATATCAGAATAGTTTTTTGTTCTTTGCTGTGATGCTGGTAATTTATGTTTGGATATTAAAAATTTTTCATCAGATTCTACACTGTCCTCATCATAACTTGTATAATCAGGAGTTAGTAATTCATTAGTAGTGACCGTTGATGATGTATCTGTTTCAGAATTAGTCGATTGTGCATTATCCATAATTAATTTGCTTTTCATTGAGTTAGATTCATAATATGAAACTTCTTTTTTACTTGATTCGCTTGATTGTATTTCATTTTTTTCTTGAATCTCATACTCAGTATAGTTTTTCAAAATCTCCGTCTGATGTTGTACATTCATATTCGAGTTCGTATTCTCTATCAATTCCTTGGATCTGTTTAATTTTTGGTGATACTTTAAAACCTTAAGTCTTTGTGATTTAATAACTCTGATATCGGAGTCAAAATGCATTAGCTTGGAAGATTTCTTACAGATTCGCCCACTACGTGATACTCCTGTCACATAAGAGTCTACAAGAGATAAATATGTATTTTTTAAACAATTAAAAAAAGAGATCGCTTTATAAAAGCAATATATTAACTTACTATTGGCACCGTACTTTTTTGATGACGACGCCATCCTTGGCTTTTTCTTGACTACATTCTTTTGTTTTGAAGAAAAACAATGACACTATATATATATATATATATATATATATATATATATAAGTGAAGTTCGATCGAAATTATATGAAGTCCTTGCTCTCCTACATTACAAATGTAGTTTCTCTTCTGTCCGCTAGGCAGCACACGAATTCAGAGTCTAAAAACTGATCCGCGACCCCCACTCCTTGCGTCCCCTTTCGCTTCATATTTTAGAGTTGAGCTAGTATTTCTATTTTGCTAGGGTGATTTGATAGGGTAGGGGTAAATAAATTCTTTTATTTGTTTTTTGGGTGGGTTGTAATGTATTCGAGCGAGGACTTCATATAATTTCGATCGAACTTCACTTGGTAAGTTCGTTTGATCTATCAATTATATTGCGTCCTCGCTCTCCTACATTACAAATGTAGTTTTTCAGAGTAGACTGGCAAAAATGTCACAAAAATCTAATACCATTGTCTTTTTTTTTTAATTTATTTATGCATTGAGTACAGCATTTGCAAAGTCGTTATCATTCTTTGTTATAGGCCTTTGATAAAATTTCGCAAACACTTGCGATCTTTCGGACCATCTCGCAGTTCTCCTAATTGTGTCAAAATCTATACTTTTTGCAGCCGCCGTTGAGGTGGATGCGTGCCGTGCGGAGTGACCCGAGAATTTGGTTTAGTCAATGCCGCTTCGGCTTAAACATTTTTTGACCCATTTACTAATAGTTGACGTACGCACAGCATGAATAGGTTTTTTAATCGATACAAAAAGTTGATCGCAGTCTTCCCTGTAAGCCTTGGTTACATTTATATAGTCTAGTATCGTTGACACAACGCACAACTTTGGTTTTTCTGTAAATTTTGAAAGCTGTAAGCTGGGCTGATAAGAGCCTGCTTTGGGCGTTTTTAACAATTCTGGGACTCTTATTTCTATGCCGTTCTCTACTGTCTGTGTTAAGCGTATTACTTATTTTGATTTTTGTAAGAGTTTGAGCTCTTTGAGCGGTACTTAAGGCTAATAACGTTACCGTTGTAATAGTTAAGTTTTCTATCGATGATACATCTAGATTCTCTAAGTAGTTTAATACTACGGAGACATCCCATGTAGATGAATATTTCGGTCTCGAAGGCCTCAATATACACCTTTCATAAACCTAGTAATACTGGGATGCCCACCAATTTTGTTTTCGGTGATTGGAAATATGGCGCTTCTTGCGAATTCACCGTACCATAGGATGCCCCGTTATTGTAGAGTTCTGTAAGAAAACTTAGAGCGGTCTTTGGTATAACATTTAAAAAATCTATCTTTTTCTCAAGCGTAAATTCGTGCCATTGCTTCAGTGCACTAAGACCATATCCGCCGCTTCCTTTGGTACATTTCTTTTTATCAATGCCTCCCTTATACTTTGTTTTCAATTAAAAGCCATGTGGTCTGACCTCGGATGTATCTTCAACCTGCATGGTGATAGTAATAAGTCAGGTTTAGGTTCTAATATAATTTATTTTCCTATTATAAGGCTTTCGAAAAGTGAAAACCAAGCCTGATTTTTCCAATAAGGTACGATAATAATTTCGCATACCTTTTCTCGTTTAATTTTAGCGAGTGTTTTCAGAATCAAGGAGAATGGTGGAAAAGCATAGAAGAAAAATTTTGACCAATCTATTGTGAACGCGTCGATAAAGGTGGCTCTACTTTCTGGTTGCCATGATGCGAATATTTCGCATTTCGTTTTGTTATACATGGCGAATAAATTGATGTGGGGCTGGCCGAGCCTATCAACTACGCGTTTAAAGTATTTATTGTTGAGCTCCCATTCTGTGTCGAGATTCTTTATACTTGATAGCTTATCAGCTATTACATTTAATTTCGAAGGAATGTATGCTGCTAATAGTATGATTCTCCTTGAAATTACTGAATTTATCAAATCTAATGCCGCCCATTTTGTTAATGTAAGCTAATGCTGTAGTGTTGTCTACTCTTAATAATATTTGCGTGTTTCTTATATCTGAAGCCAGTTGTTGTAAAGCTATTTTAATCGTTAGTAATTCCAAATAATTTATATGAAATTGCTGTTCCTCCAAGGACCAAAAACCGTAAATTTGTCTGTCTCCGTTAAAAGTGCCCCAACCGCTAGTCGATGCATCGGCGTAAATAGTCATAGCGAATAAGCCCCCCTTGATGTAATGGATGCTATCTTTTATATTATTTTTCCACCAAACCAGCTCTGTTTTTACAGTTTCCGATAGTTCCATTGTTTTGTTGTAACGATTATCATTAAGAATGAGTTGAAACAATTTTTCTTTTACCAGTATCTTCATATACAGCCAGACGTAATCTACTGCTGGGCAACACGCTATCAATTTTCCAATTAGTTGTGCAAATTCTCTAATCGTACATGCCTTTTGGATAAGAATGCTTCGACTAGCTGAGCTATATTAATTCGTTTTTCATTTGTAAGTTCAATAGCGTATTTTTCTGTATCTATAATAAACCCCAGGAATTTACATCTAGTCGTCGGCATTAGATTTGACTTCCCATAATTGATACAAAATCCTAACATTTCTAAAACTCTGATTGTTTCGTTTACATTTTTTATGCATTTTTCTCGGCTCTCTTCGATACATAAAATATCATCCAGATATATTACAGAGGAAAAACGTTGGTTTCTCAAATATTTTGTGACAACTTTCATAACTTTTGTAAAGATAAAAGGTGCCGTGCATAATACAAAAGGTAAGCAAACGAACTCGTACAATTTTCCCATAAATTGAAATCGTAATAATTTTCTACTAGTTTCGTGAACTGGGATAAGGAAATATGGATCTTCTAAATCTATTGATGCTAAGAAATAATTTGGAAAAATCAGTTGTACTACCGTTTTCAAATCTTCGGTTTTAAAATGTTGATTCAGTATGTATTCATTTAAATTTTTAAGGTTTAGAATAAGCCGATTTGAACCATTGGCTTTTTTCCTTAAAAAATAACTCGATATGAATTGTCCCTCACTCTCTGTACATGTTTGCACGGCACCTTTCTTTACAAGTTCTTCGATCGCTAAATACATCTCAGGAATCTTTTCTTTATCAGTTAAGTTTACATTTTTTACTGTCTTTGTGACGTTTTTAATATCTACCACTAATGGAATCTTGTAACCAGATATACAATTTAAAATCATTCTATCATTCGTTATTTCCAACCATTTCTTATGGAACAGTTTTAACCTTCCTGCTTTTAAACTTACGTTCTCTACTGTTTCTTGTTGAAAAATGGCCTCTGACGAGGTTGAGTCTGCGCCTTGCAGTTGACGAATTGCTGCTTGTTTTTGAAAAACACCCTTAGTCTCTGACGTCCTCCGAAATGTGTATACCCCATCTGCCCGGTTGGCGGAAGTCCCGCAAGTGGGGTTTTGTAGTTTAAACTCTGCTTTGCAGGCGTTGATTTTGCAACTTGTTGAATTTTTAGGTTTTCACCTGTTTTCTCTAGGGCCTTCTCTTCCTTTATTTTTCCGACAGTTCTTTCCCATACAGAAATTCGTCAATTTTTGTTCCTTTAAGGATTGTTTTGGTATCCTTTGTTAAGCCCGGTTCTATAAAAGCTTTCCTGCTTGCTAATTGTTTGTGTATAATTTGGGTTAGAATTTTCGCCATGTCAAGCTGGTGTACTAAGAACTTTGCGTACATAGATGTCATCAAGTAACCCGTCATGGATAGCGCTATTCCTACCATTTTTTGAATTTCAACCATGTGGTTGTCTCTGGCAATTGCAGACTCTTTCATTGTTACCGCAATTTGCGGGTTAAGTATTGGAGCATTTGACTCCTTTATGCAAGCGTATTTCTCAATCAAAGACTCAAGGTCATCCTGTTTTATACCTTCATTACAGAAAAAAGCCCAACGCCTTAAAATATCTGGCTTTATTATCATTTTCAAAGCTTGAGATTCCGTGGGGTCCTCTCCCATCTGTATAACAAAAAATAAAAAAAAACGTATTTCTTAAGTCCTTTCAACTAGTAGTGCAACGGCGAGTTTCCATAGCCTACAGGGAAGGCTTTACAGAGCCGCTAGTTACGGCCTTGACCGAGGAGCCCTCGCAGTGGTTCACATGTGCCGGCCCTGGATCTAGCGCTCTCTCTCGCGCTCGCGCATGGCCCATATGATTATCGCGTACGAGAGCTACCGACGCAACAACAGTACGCGGCCCATGTAACTGTGTCCATCGCGCATGTCCCACTCTCCGTATTCCAGAGCAATACCGCAGCTCATTTAAGCAGTTCGTACGCCGCGGTAGTCAGTTCTATCTCATCACTTCTTCCTGCAGCAACACTTTCTTCATATAAGCAAAATGATTTAGCTGCAGTCACATGTCGTCGAGACCAGGGCAAGTGATATCCAGTCACTTGAGTAGCCGCTCGTCTCGCCGCAGGATCATCGTACGGTCCTTATTGGTTTTAAGTATGGTTTTATGTATACATTACTAACTCTCTGCACCCGGGGATATCGATCAAAGACTGATCCGGGGAGTCTTCTCGAAATCGAGAAGACTCAGCAGATAACAATTATTAACACTGCCTCTGACAAGGCCTAAAAATACAGCTAAACGCTGTCCTGCTGGTCGTGGCTACGTCACGTTGCCAACAGGTTGCCTTATAGACGCATATCCGTGTATTTCGTATCCATACTAATGAGTAAATAGTTCTCCTAACACATACCTTTTAACAATCTCAACTATTGCGAGATTCACTAAGCATGTCACATATTACCGCGTAACTAATAAGTAATTAATCAGTAGTCGTCAATTCGTGATAGTGTGCCGCGTTCAATTTAACTCATGATGCACTTATTCGTCCTATAAAATCCGTTTGAAAACCAGGTTTCACCTGATGCCACGGTGAGGACAAATAAGTCAATGAATTAGAGTTTTGTAACTATAACAAAAATAATTAAAAGTAAAACATTTAAATTACGTAACCGCTAGTAACCTTGTTATTGTCACTAATGTTCGGTAAAGGAATAGCTCGCGTAATTACTACCTGATTGTCTTGCGATAACTTAGATCATAACCGATTTATATAGTCATTTACGATTGCCATTCGCGCAGTGCGTAACCGTTAAACATCCACACGCATTATGAATGATGTAAACATAGCGTGTGTATGTTCGATCTAAGTAGCAATAGATTCTAGGAACGACAGTGTAGCTGGTTGTTGTCTTCAATTAAATATAAATCTCATTCATGAATTAAGTGAATAAAGGCTTCATGCCACGACTATTTCTAAATACATATGCTGTGTATAATTTATTGACATCATTCCACTCCTCCATCCAGTGCCTTGTGACCCTATATATATATATATATATATATATCTTCATATAAATCAAAATCAATAAGAGATCTCAGTGTCTCAATAGTTTACAAATAAATAATTATTATTCATTTGCGATACGAATTTGTTGACCAAATAAGCATCTGCTAAGTTTTAAACAAGTCATAGAATTAATATAACTTTGTTTGATTGGTCAGTATGAAAACTTAGCGTCGCTTACAATTGAAATAATTATCCTCGCATGGTACCCCTGGTGGGACTGTATAAAAGCATTATTTACTCGCGAATTAACTTGCAAATGAAATAATTAACATCGCAGTAGATATATTTCATTATCAGTAAAAACTTTTTGCCGCTCAGCAAACGCGAGATTATGCGATTTGCCCTTGTCTGGAAACATAACCAGCGCTGGCCTTTGTGTCGGTCCTTGTTTTGCCGCACAGCAATCCCGGACGCACGAGCACTGTTCTCGTCTTGTCGCCGAACAAGCACGAACACGCATCTTGGTTTCTGTCTTGCCGCCTTAGCAATCTCAAAGCCGTTTATACAGAAAATTTGCGATTTGCGATTTATCTCCCCCGACTAACCTTCTGTAACTAATTTTACTTACATGCTGGGCCCATTCCTTGTCGACATCACCATCAGGATCAATCCCGTTGTCGCCCGACTTTTCTTCAGCGTCGCCCGACGTACTTGCGTCGGTTTCGTTTCCTTTGTCGTCTTTTTTTTTCCCTCGTCGTCCTTGTGTTGACCGTTCGGAGGATTGTTTTCATTGTCGGTCGGCGGTTTTCCGGCATTTCCATTACCTTCTTTGTTGGCCTCTTTAATCTTTTGTTTGTTCATCCCGTATCTTGTCCACTTTTTTAGTCAATCGCTTCAACTTCTTTAACACCTCGTCAAGATCTTCCTCTTTGTCACCGTATTTCCTTTTTCCCATCTTTGTAGGCACAGTTTTTCTAAATTTGCCGATTAGACTCAGAATACGTGCGCTCACTCGCGCACACGAAAGAAAAGTGAAGCGAACGGAGACGCAAGGAGTGGGGGTCGCTGATCAGTTTTTAGACTCTGAATTCGTGTACTACCTAGCGGACAGAAGAGGAACTACATTTGTAATGTAAAAGAGCGAGGACGCAATATAATTGAAATTTACATATATCATCAATAAATAACGAACAAATACAAAATTTTTAATTTTACAATCTTTGTGGTAGCTGCTGTTACATGAAGACCAAACCGAATAAACGGTTCAAAGAGTAAATCTTGTAGCTTTACAGGTATTGTGCAACATCAAAAACGTATATCTGTGAAGTACATATTCTATTATAGCGGAAGAAGCTTCCATACCTTATTATAGAGACACTGTTACCAAGCGGAAAAGTTGACTTTTTAAATTTAGAGTTACTATATATATGTATGTATGTATGTGCGTAAAGTCCCATGATTCTCGTAACTATATATATATATATCTATTATGTGTGTGTGTGTATATGTATATAAGTACATACAAGAATAAAAGAATGCACGTATGCAAGAGCGAGTTGCAAAACCGAGCGCCAAATATCGGAACAGTGCACTGACCCACCAAGTCAGCACTGCCCACGCGCATTGAGTGACTTTTGTAACATTTACTCATTAGTCGGGGCTAATTATCATTGGTTACAATTTCATCACTCCACGATCGAAGCCGAGACAATAAAACTGCCGGAGCCGATCCACGGAGTGCCTTTTGTGTCAGAACGAGTTGCGGAACGGAAGAAAACTGTCACTGAAGAAGTCACCAGACCTAACGTATAAGTCTTAAAATTGTTCACAGTGTTGAGGTGCGTTCACTCCGCTTTATATATATATATATATATATATATATATATATATATATATATACTAGTGGGGCTTCGCCCCCCTGCTCGCTCTGCTCGCCGACCGCCCATTTTAATTTTTATGTTAATTTTCAAGTATAAGATTTTAGTTCTAAAATTTTTAATGCATAATTGGTGAAATTATTTTTTTGGTATGAAAGCTAAATGAAAAGAAAATGGAACATTTGTATGGGGAACCCATGGGGTAAGGGGGGTGAGTAAAATAATAATAATATAATATTCTATATAGAAATATGTTTATCTGCATATACGTTGAATATATGCCAGAAAATATTATTTACAACATTTTCTTTTGCTCTCCTCAGTTTCCTTTCAAACCTAACCGCTCTTTTCCTTGTCCTTGTCTCTAATTTAAACCTTTTCGTCTCCCAGTGAATCACATGTGCCGGTGTGGTCCTGTCTAGGTGCAGCACCCATTTGATGTATTTTCTCTGTATTTTCTCTAAATCCTCCTGCCCTTTTCAACCCCATATCTCCGCTCCATATTCTATTACGCTCTGTACTAGAGCGTCGAACAGCTTCATCCTCATCTTCCAGCTATCCTTGAACGTTGCCTCTCCTAGGCCCCACAGGGTGCTTATCAGCGCATTTGCCCTTCCTTTCATCTTCTTCACCTGTTCTTCCTCTTTCCCGTTTTCTTTCATCGTGTATCCCAAGTATTCAAATGTTTTCACCACCTCTATCTCCCTTCCATCCCATTCAAATTTCTCTTCCCTCCTCCTTCTTCCTCCGTTTCTAAAAATCATGATCTTCGTTTTCTCTGTGTTTAGCTCCAATCCCTTTCTTTTGATGTATCCTTTGAATCTTCTTAGCATTTGTTTCAACCCGCTCGCGTTTGTTGCTACCATTACTACGTCATCTGCATATGAGATTGACCATACTTTCCTCCTCCCTAGTATTATTCCTCCTTCTTGCACCTTTCCCATCTCTCCTTCCAAGTCTGCCATTGCCACGTTAAACAGCAGTGGACTCAGCGGGCATCCCTGTCTCACTCCCTTCTGCGTCTCAAAACTGCCTACATTCCTTTCCCCTATCCTTACTTCACACTCAGTCTTCTCATAAATTTCCTTTACCCTTTCCCTTATCCTTCTATTCACTCCCAGCTTCCTCATCATCTTCCACACTTCTTCCCTTTTTACTTTGTCAAAGGCTGCTTTCATGTCCGCGAAGCACGCGTATACCTTCCCTCCTTTCTTCCTTAGCTCTTGCTCCACCGCCTTGTTTACCACATATATAGCGTCCGTTGTACCTCTCCCTCTTCTAAATCCCATCTGCGTGTCGCTTAACTTTTCCTCTTCTTCCAGTTTCTTCTCCAATCTTCCCTTTATCAGTTCCGCATATATTTTGTATCCTGTGTCCATTAGTGTAATTCCTCTGTAGTTCTTACACTCCCCCTTATCTCCTTTCTTATAAATTGGCGTGACTTTCCCTCTCCTCCACACTTCTGGCAGTCCTCCTCCTTTCCAAATTTTTCCTAGTATCTCCGTTAGTTCCTCCACAATCTTTCCTCCTCCCTGCTTCCAAGCCTCATTCTGGATTTCATCCTCTCCTGATGCTTTCTTTTCCTTTAGCTTCTTGATTATTTCCCTTACTTCCTCTACTTCTATCTCTCTCTCCTCTTCTTCCTCTTCTTTCCACGACTCTTCCTCATTATCTCTCCTTCTTTCCTGCGTTTCTCTCTCTCCCAGTTGCCCTTTAAAAAACTCTAACCAACTCTTATCTTCTATCCCTTTATCTACATGCTCCCTTTTTCCTTTCCTTCTCCTTTTCACCATTCTCCAGAACTTTTTTCCTGACCTATCCTCCTTTGCCTCCCTTAGCTCTTTTTTCATCCCTTCCTCCTTCTTTTTCCTATACATGCTCCTTAACTATCTTTTCGCCTGCATGACCTGTCTTTTCCCCACCTATTTATCCCTTTTTTTGCCCTTTTCATTTCTGCCCTCTTCTTCCTGCAATCCTCATCCCACCATCTGCTGTCACCTCTCCTTTTTCTTCTCCCCCTCTTTGTTTGGATCGCGTTTCTTATTTTTATCTTTAAATCCCTCCATGTCTTTGCTTCCCCCCCTTTAGCTAGCCAACCTCTATACTCCCTGCTGGCCTCCTCTGTCCACATTGTTCTTTTCATTTCCTCTTCCAACCCTTCCGAACTTCTCCCTGTCTCTATTTCCACTTCCAATGCTCCATGGTCTGACTCCATTCTATCTACTACCTTCATTGACGTTACCTTTCTCCTGCCTTCCTCATTTACTACCCCATAGTCTATTACCGAGCATCCCATTCCCCCACGTACGTGAGTTCCCCTTCCTCATCCCCTTCTGTACTTCCATTTAGGATTGAAAGCCCCCACTCTTTTAACCTATTTAGCAGCTCTTCGCCTTCTCTGTTCACTACTCTATCCTTTGACTCCCTCCTTTCCTCCACTCCCTTTTCATCTAAAATACCTCCCTCTTGCCCTGTTCTCGCGTTCAGGTCTCCACACCAGAGTATCTTTTCCCCTCCCGCTCTTTCTACCATCTCCTCTATTTCTTCATAGTTCCTCTCCTTCTCCTCCCTCATGTATGTCGAACCTATCCACCACTTTTCCCCCTTTATAGTACATTTGCCGCCTATGACTTCTCCAGATCTTCCAGGGAGAAGAACGCAAGTGGGGAAACTCTATAGCACGATATGGAAGAGGAAAAATAAAGAAAGACAGCAAGAATAAAGGAGGGGAAGGCAAGGAAGGAAGGAAAAGAAAGGACGAAGCAGAAAGGAGATTTGAAAAGCGCGCGCAAAGCATGCGGGGAAGTCTAGGGAAAGTCCCTAGGAGGAACTAGACGGAGGGAACAGGGAGAAGAAAGAGGAACGAGAGGAACAGAAAGGAGAGCACATGGTGAGGTGAGTAGAGAGGTTATAGCAGGGAGAGAGAGAGCGTGTAAAGGCAGCAGAGAGAAAAAAGATAAAGAACCGAAGGCGACAAAAAAGTAGGAGGGAGAGATGTCGAAGCACGAGAGAAGAGTGGAGAGAGAGATGCGGGATATGAGAGAGGAGATGAAAGAGTGGAAGGTGAAGCTGCAACTGGAGAGAGGGAGAAGAGAAGCGGCGGAGAGAAAGATGATGGATATAGAAGGAGACGTAGAAATATTGAAAGGAAAACTGAGTGAGGAAAGGAGAGAGAGGGAGAAGATGCAGAGAACAGTAAAAGAATTAAAGGGAATGGTAGAAAAATTGGAAGGTAAAATAAGGAGAGAGGAGAGAAAAGGGATTGAAAGGGAAAGGATAAATGTGAAAAGTGAGGTTAGGATCGTGAACAACAACAAGAGAAAGAGGACGGAGGGAGGGAGGAGCAAAGTAGGGGAGAGAGGTGTGATAATACATAAAGGGACAAACTGGAACGAGAAGGAGGTGCTGCAGGACTGGCTGGACGAGATCCTGGAGGGAACGAGTTGGGAGCTGGAGGAGACAGCAAACCAGGACACAAAAAAGATCATATTCGCGGCAGAAGAGGAAATGGAGAAGATATGGAAGAGGAGAGATGAAATAAATGAAGGGGGAAAGGTGAGAATAGAGCAGTGGATGAGTTGGGAGGAGAGAAAGGCAAAGAAAGAAGCCATGGGGATAAGAGAGAGAAGAAGAGAGGAAGCGAAAATGAATGGGGAGCTTCTAAAGAACGGGGACTTCAAGGTGAGGGTGGACGGAATAATGTACGAGTGGAAGGAGGAGGGAAGGATCAGAAGGGTGAGAGAGGAAAAGAGGAGTGAAGAAGAGATGAGAGAGGAAAGGAGGAAGAAGGAAGAATAGGAAGAGAGATAAAAGTAAAAAAAAAAAAAAAAAAGATGCGTATTAATGCACACAAATGTTTATATTAAGTTAAGAAAGCATTGTAAAATACAAAATGTATAAAGACAATAAAGTTATTATTATTATTATTATTTACAACATGAATATAATTGAGTCTTAAATGTTTATGAATCTTGCATTGTTATAAATAAATTTTTCAAATGCATATATTTGAAGAACAATTAAATTTACATATTTAAATAACTTAAAAATATCCGCCACTCTCCTATCCCGATTCTTACTATAAACTGATCCAAGACTTAATAATATCAAAAGGTAAGACGTGATACCTAAATTTGTCCGCACTTTCCTTCTAAATACACAGACAAAGATAAAATATAAAATAAGGCTCTCGAGCCGAGGAGAGCTTCACTAATAATAAAAGAATAATTATTTGTTGAACTCGCGCAGCCCGTCCAAACAACTCGGTGTATATATGTATATGTATTATGTATATATATATATATATATATATATATATATATATATTGTAACGGGGTGGTTTCTAGGCGGCTAACTGCTTATGTACCCCGTACGAATGCAAAGTTCTCCTGCACTTTGCTTTTGCGAGATGCTGTACTCGCTCGTGTGGTCGCCTACTTGCGACGATGCTCCGGTGCTCAGTATGCACTACACTCCTGTGTAGTGCCCGCGGAGGCGGCGGTATTCGGCGGTTTGAATACGAAGAGGGATCGGGACGACAATCAAATGAATACACTACCGATTCTACTAAAAAGGCGTTTATTCAGTAAGAAATCCGTCGTCCGTGTTGCGCGTATTCGCGTCGCGAGAAGGCCGCAAAATCTACCAGATCAACGACTGGGGCCAAATGCCTCGCCAGTCGATCGCGCATAAATAAAATAGAAATTAACCTCTACTTTCTCTTATCGCGTCGATCCTCGTCGTACTCTGGCCAGGGAGTCTCCTGCTCGACCTTGCCGTGCTTCGGTTGCGGTGATTCACCAGTGGCAGTGGTTACTGCGGCTGCTACTATGCTGCAGTTACTGCAGTTGCTGCCTCCCCTGGTTGCTGTGGCTGCTCTCGATGGTGCTGTGGCCTTCGATGCTGCTGTTGCTGCTTCCTTGCTGCTGTTGCTGCTGCTCTACACTTTCGATCTTTTGCGCGCGTAATCTCTGACTTCTCACGAGTACGGATAAAAGCTAACTGACTCGAATTTCCCTCTAATTGCGAGTCCTCTACTGGCCTTCCCGCGCTTCAGCTACCCGCGCCGACGTGCGCGTCTCGCCGCCCGTTACAACCGCCTCCTAGAACCAAAACATCGCCCGGAGTTTGGTTCTACCATAACATAGGGATAGGGCGCCCTGGGCGCCGCCCGTGTTAGGGTAATTTGGACACCGCGAAGCTCGGTTGACCCTTTCGTGGCCACAAATGACGCAGCTTCGCTTGGTCGTCCGCACTCCCTGCGGACGAGCTGGCAACGGTGGAGCTGACCCTCTGCTGCCAGACCTCTGGCGCCTCCTCCTGGACCTACTATGGGAACGGCTGGTTCGACGCCGCTTTGTCCCTCTGGGTTGGTCCTCACGTTGGTCCCTCGACGGTCCCCACGTCCCTGTGCGGGACCTGCTGCACCGCACGACCAGCGTCGTCCGTCGGTTCACGGGAGAGACGTGCTCCCGATTCCCAGACCGGTCACGCCGAGTAGAGCCACCACCTGCAGAGCGCATAAGCATCTCTGGTTGTGGTGTGCTCTCCGAACGCACACCAGTCCGGGGTCGCCTGCACGCCCCTGGCAGGACCCCTCGGCGAACTTCGCCTCTGGCCGCGTTCTTGTCGGCGAGCACTTTTCATGCCCGGACCTTCTCCAAAGCCGCCTCGGCTTCCTTAAGGACCCGGGTTGCGCAGCTCTGCTCCTCTTGAGCACGCCGCCGTCGAGCTTCCTCGCGCGCCCGGGATGGGGCACTACCTTTGGGCCCACTCTTTGGCCCTCAGGTCTCCTATGACGGCGCGACTTATCGACGGCCTTGAGCGCGGCCTTCTCCTCCTCGATCAGCCGCATCCAGGCTTTCGAGCGCTGCTGGAAGGCCGACCCATATTGGCGCAAGGCGCTGTCGTAGCGCCTAAAGGCCTCTCGTGCCAGCCTGCGAGCCTCCAGGCTCGCCTCGATCGCCTCCTCGATCACTGGCCGTAGTTTGGCCCACTCCTTCTCCACCTCGCTCGAGGCAGTCTTTAGAGCAGGTGCTGATGGTGCTGGGTCCACGGGCTGGGCGGACTCAAACCGCGCCGAGATGGACAGGCCTGCGAATCGCAGGCGGCGCGGCGGAGCCTCACCGTCTTCCTCCGGTTGCTGGTTGTCCACGTCGTTCGGGGACGTCACCAGGAGCTCGTCCTCCCGAACCTCCTCCGCCCAGTCCCTCCTTGGTTGGTTCTCCTCCTCTGACAGGTGGTCTAGATCCATGAGGACCTCCTCGTCCGTGAAGGATTCCGCAGGTAGGCGGGCCTCCTCGAACATCCTGCTGAGGACACCATCCCAATCCCGAGAATCCATCCTGAAACAGAAATAGAGATTATTCTGCCTACCTAGCACGGTTACGTGAGCCGTTAGGCCGACCAGGCTTTCTCTTAGCCTTGCCTGTCGCGCTAGCCTCGTTCATCGGCCGTGCGGGCACCGATAGAGTCGCGTACTGGGCCTTCCGAGGCCTACCGCGCGGCCTGGCTCCTGGCCGCCCTGTAACTGGACCTCCCATCTGCTGCGTAGCGTTGCGTTGCCCGCGCAACCTACGAGGGACGGGGTCGTGTCTCCTACGTCCACACCAGTGACGCTCTGTGATACACTGAGGGGGGCTCACACGTCGGGCACCGCTGTGCTGCGATCTATCGTTACGCGCATTGCCACTCTGGTCGCCTCCAGAGCGGTCTTCGCTCGCTCGCAGTTCCCGTTGCTCTTTTTTTTTTTTTATTTTTTTTAAAGAACTCTTTATTCATCTTCAGATATTATTACATGGGAAAGAATTGTATAAAACCATTTATAAATAACAGATCATGTACAGAATGCTCCCCAAGGGATTCTCGCTGCGCTTACATATTGTAATTTTTGTTTGTTTGATTCTTAGTTTAGCGTATAGTTACTTTGCAAGCAACTGACGGTTATAATACTTTTGTACTAGAAAAATGATTTAAAAAACTAGCCTTATTAAATTTTCGTGTTTTTGAAGTTTTCTTCAACGAACTATATACTATGAACGATTCAACTGGTTTATTTACATATATACATATGTGACTCCTCTATGAGTCATCTTTTTAAGCTACGTGCAAAATAATCGAAGTTTTGCAGCTCTTTTTTATCTAGTTCGGTAATATTGTAATTGTACACTAAGTGCACTTTAAATACTCTTTCTGGCTTATATTTTATCGCTTTGGTATTAATATGCCTTGGTACATGGTAAATTAATGGAATAGAGTCATTGTTAACTATGAAACCGTTTTCATCCAGGTACTTAAAAGCTTCCGGTGGAATGTGTCCCGCTAACAGGCATCTTTCATGAAATTCAGGTCTGTGCATGAATGGAGTCGATATTAGATTATTCTCTTTGTTGTATATTGCATTACTTATGTGATTGCGGATCAATTTGATTATAAAGCAATCTATTCTTATAACGCCCGCTTTCTTATATATATTGTAATTACTAACGCGCTTCTTATAATTATAATGTTCGTATCTATACCATCTTAAGCACGCTTTCAGGCATTTTCTTTCGAACCGTCTTAACTTTTCCGTATAACTAGCACTAACATTGAACCAGATGTTACATCCGTATGTCAAAATTGGTCTAATTAATGTGAGATAAGCTATTATTTTGGTTTTTTTACAGAGGTATGGAGAATAGAATAGCTTATGAAGCTTTTTAAATGTGTTTGAGGCTTTTTCAAGCGAAGCCTTTCATCTAGTATCACACCTAGGTATCGTACTTGATTTTTATGAGGTATTGGCGTTACTGTATTATTTTCAATATCGTTTAATTGAAATTGTTTCCAATATTTTTTATTTTTTCGCGTGTAGTTATCAAGGGTATTTCTAAACAGAATAGTTTCACATTTATTTGCATTTATCTTTAGGCCCCAATTAGTATAGAAAGTTTTGATTTTGTCGTACAAGTTTTGTAGTTTTTCTTCTATGTTTTTGATATCCTTATCGGCTATGTAAATTACGAGATCGTCTGCGAATGCAATGCCATATGTTTTGGGATCGTCGTTGATACCAAAGAGTTCTAACAGTTTCACTGTGAATATATTAAATAGAACAGGGGAGTTTACTGTCCCTTGTTGTAGCCCTTTTGTTATCAAGAACGTACGCTCAGATATGTCCTCACCTATAGCGACTCGGAACTTGCGCCCTTTAATAGTATTGTTAATCATTTTTACCAAATGAAAGTTAGCCTCTTGCTTCAATAATTTGTAAACTAATCCATTTAGCCAGACGGAGTCGAATGCTTTTCTTAGATCTATGAGCATTGCTCCCACCAAATCGTTATCGAGTAGATGCCAGTTAATGTCGGAAACTATTTTATTTATTGCGTTTAATGTAGAGTGGTTATTTTTGAAGCCAAATTGGTGATCTGGGATATTTTTTTTTCTATGGCAAAACTTATCTATGGAGATTTTGAGAATTCTTTCGAATATTTTGCTTATTGGTGGGAGAAGGCTAATGGGTCTAAGATTATCTAAGATATTTGGTTTATCTTTCTTTTTCTGTAGCGCTATGACTTTCGCAACCTTCCATGCGCTGGGATAATAACCAAGGTTGATACAGTTATTGAATATAATTGTATAATGTTTGATACATTTATTATTTAAATGTTTAATTATTATATTTGGAATGTTATCCCAGCTTGTGGATGTTTTATTGCTCATATATTTGATCAGCGAACGTACTTCTGCAATATTTGTAAAGTGAACATCTTCCAACTCTGTTATCTTGGGATTGGACGCCTTGTTTTTATTGTCAAATGTGGTGAGCGGTGTGTTGCTATGTAAAGCATTCCATTTTTCATTTATTTGTTTTTCAACTATTTTTCTAAGAGCCGGTGTATTTTGATTGTCATCATTACTCTCGGTATTAATTATTTCTAGATGCTTACCTATTATATTCGGTATTATTTTCTCGTCATGAACTATATATACATTTGGGTTATCACGGTCAGAGTATTCGCTGGCGTCAATGTTCAGAGAATCGAGTATCTTTTTTTCATTTTTATTAATAACTATATGATCGATGTCGTCTCTATTGCAGTTCCCGTTGCTCTAACTTCCCTAGGACAGTCTGCATTACCTGCTACAGTCTCCTCTTCTCGAGATATTGCCCTCGCCGGATAGATTTGAGTTGATTGGCATGGACCAAGTCTATCACCTGTCCTTCTTCGTCCTTCAAACGATACGTGTTGGTGCCCAAGACATCTATAATCCTGTATGGTCCAACATATGGTGGGGCGAACTTGGCTGACCGTTTATCCGCTGCGGAAGAAAGCACATAATTGCGTTTCCATACCAAGTCGTCGACTTTGAACTCCGCCTCTCTGCGTCGAGCGTCATAGTATCCAGCTTGTCGCTCTTGCTCGCGCTTGGCTCGTTCAGCTGCATTCTCATGCACTTGGTTCAGCCCTTTCATGCGGTTCAACCAGTCGGCGTATGCACTATTTTGTAACTCCTCTGCAGCCGCTATATCTTGGCTGCGCCTGGCAGATGACGGATTTTGTGGTTGCCTGCCGTATAACATCATCGCTGGGCTAACCCCAGTTCCTGAATGCGGAACTGTGTTATATCCGAAGATGATTTCGCTCAAGTGCTCATCCCATTTGGAATGGTTTTCGTCTATGAGCGCTCGTATCCTACTGGTTACCGTCTTATTGACTCGCTCCACTGGATTAGCTTGAGAATGGTACACCGGCGTTGTTTCATATTTGGCACCGATCGACTCCAGATATCTGTCTACGACATGGTTTTTAAAATCCGTGCCGTTATCTGAGAGAAATACTTCTGGAGCGCCATACCTCAAAACTATCCTTTCCTCTAGGTGTTTTACTATGGTAGGACCGTTTGCTCGCTTTACGGGAATACACTCAACCCATCGAGTAAACAGATCTTCGAATACGAGGATATATTCGTTCCTATGTACCGTTTTTGGTTTCGGACCCATCATATCACTAGCCACTATTTGCCATGGCCTCGTGATGATATTACGTCCCATAAGTCCAGCTGAAGGACGCTGTTCAACCTTAGTCTGTTGGCAGACTATGCACTGTCGTACATATTGCTTGACGTCGCTATACATTTTCGGCCAGTAATAGAACATGGCTACTCGAGCGTACGTCTTCTCACGTCCCTGGTGACCAGCTGATGGTTCATCATGGCACTCGTGTAACACCTCTTCGCACTTTTTGCACGGTACGACGATTTTCCATGCCTCGTCGTCTTCAATCGAGGGTGGCGAGTTTTTGTCTGGGCGATAAGTATACAATTGTCCTCCATGAAGTTTGAATCGAGGTACTTCTTGCGGTCTGGTTTGTACCTTCCTGACTCTTTCCTGATACCATTCATCCTGAGTCTCATTAGCCCATTTGACCACAGAAATTGGTACCGCGCTGTCTTCGTACATCCTTGATAAGGCATCTGGTACGGCGTTCAGTGATCCCTTCCTATGCTCTACTGTATAACTATGTCCTTACATTTCCAACGCCCAACGGGCTAATCTCCCAGTTGGATTTCGAAGGTTACATAGCCAGCGCAAACTGCTATGGTCAGTTATGACTTCAAACTCATATCCTTCGATATAAGCTCTAAACTTCCTTATCGCTCATATCACAGCTAGGCATTCCCGCTCAGTTATGGAGTAGTTACGTTCAGCCGGGGAGAGGGTACGGCTAGCAAACTCTAACACTCTTTCTTCGCCATCTACGATTTGCATCAATACGGCCCCTAAGCCGGTATCGCTAGCATCTGTTTGCACGATGAACTGTGCGTTGAAGTCTGGTCGATGTAAGATTGTTGCTGACGCCATCAGCGCTTTAATCTTTGTGAAAGCATCTTGTCTTGCTTCATTCCACTCATACGTCCTTCCCTTCTTGGTCAATGCAAAAAGAGGTTCAGCGATGCTCGCAAAGTCTTTTAAAAACTTACCAACGATACCATGACGCCATTCTTAAGAATCGCCTTAGCTGTTTCAAGTTTTTCGGTGCCGGATAGTCCACTACCGGGGCTATCTTACCTGGATCAGGCCGAAACCCGTCATGATTGACTAGGACGTCTAGGTACTTGACCTCACCTTGGCAAAAGACACTCTTCTCTTGGTTGATTACTAGGTCTGCCTCTTTCACCCTTGTCAAGACCTTTCCTAGGTACTTGATATGTTCCTCGAACGTCTCTGTGACCACAATTATGTCATCGAGGTATGAATCAGCGTATGGCTGAAGTTCTGGTACGATAACTTCATCGATTAGCCTCTGGAATGACGCTCCTGCGTAGGCTAAACCAAAAGGCATGCGCTTAAATTGGAACAATCCCAGACCTGGCACCGTAAACGCCGCGATTGGTCTCGCTTCCTTCTTGAGCGGTATCTGATAATACGCATTACTGAGATCCAGTGTCGAAATATACTTCGCTTTCTGCAGTTTACGCAGTATATCATTTATGTTCGGCAAAGGATAAGCATCAGCTTTTGATAGCGCATTAACTTTCCGAAAGTCAACGCAAAAACGAAACATTCCATTTGCTTTGTGCACCAAAACCACGGGGCTAGACCAACCACTTGTTGCTCGTTCAATAATGCCCGCCTCCAGCATCTCATGTACCTGGCGGTGCATTTCCTCTTCCATCATCCTCGACACCGGGTAATATTTCTGCTTTATGGGTCTAGCAGTACCAATGTCGATGTCATGCTCAATCAGCTGAGTGCGACCTAGCGCATTCGGCTGGGCTGGTTTCATCCTAGCCAAAAGTCTGTTCAGCTTAGCGCGTTTGTCCTCCGTAATCCTCGCTAAACCTACTGCGGCTATATTGAGCACACCTGTAACTCCGAGCGTTGCCAGTTGAAGCTGTACTATTTTCTTTTCGCGCTTCAAGTATAACACTCCCTCGTTTGGGTCGTGCACTGCATCGAAGAGCCTGCCGAAGTTTGCATCGACTAGGCAGCTCTCGACTGCATCTGGCATTATTGCTACAGTTACTTCTCTCTGGACTTCCTCAACTTCAAATGGCAGGTCTACTGTACCCACAATCGTTGAAGTCTGTCCATTGGCGCATTGTGCTTGTCGACCTTGGCATGGGCGTATCTTGCGCCCACACGCGCTGGCTATTTGTAAACCTAGCGTGCCCATTACCGTCATGGGCGGTCCCGGATCATGGCGTTTCCCGACTGATGTCTACACATCCTGGCGATATGGCCCTTTTTACTGCAGTTAAAACACTCTACGTCTTTGTAGGTGTTCGTCTTTCGTTTGTTGGGGCTCCTCGACTTATTTCCCGACCTCGGACTTTCCTTCCGTGGTGGGCTAGTCTCCTTGTCCTTTTTCTTTGGACTTCTATTACGCCCTCTGCTGGCACTGCGGTAAGTCTTTCGCCGCTGTGGTGACCTTGTCGGGGACTTATTATGAAAAGCTTTCTTAAATCGCTCGTCGAGCAGACGATTTATCGCTGCTAGGTTCAGCGGCTCTTCCCCCGTTACCTCTGCTCCCAAAGCCGCTACCATGGCCTTGGAGCTATGAGGACAGAGATCTGGCTTATAAGCCAATTCCGGCAACAGTGAGGCTGCGGGAGGTGTAGTCTTTTCACTGCAGAGTTCTCTTTATAGCAGCAGCATGTTGTGGTATATCACATCAAGCTGCTGTGATACACAAGGCTTCGGCACCATCCTGCGCATAATACCTTGCAGACTTCTGATATACACGCGTATAGACTCATTTGGTCCCTGTGTGCGTGCCTGTGCCTCTGCTTGAAGCCTCTGCTGGTATCCTTGAGTTTTGCCGAACCACGTCTTGGCACACGTGCAAAACTCTTGCCAGCTATTCCATTCTCCCGTTTCATCAACTCGGTTTAACAACCACTCATAGGCATAACCGGTGAATACCTCCTGGAGTGCAGCTAGCATCTGTTCTTCTGTGAGGTCGTTCAACCTCTGCACTCCCTCCATCTTCTGAATGAAGTGTTCGATGCTTATGCTGGCATCGCCGTTGAATCGGACTGGCCACTTTCCGAATACACTACCGGCCGCTCTAAACGAATTGTGAGAGGACGTCATACCACTGGTGGTGCTTCTACTACCAGGTACGCTACTCGTCTCGCCTGTAGCGTTTCTGTTCCCCCCAGCACCTGCCATTACTTTTGTTCCAGGATGCGAGTGTGAGTGGAAGTTGTTAAAGACTTCCTTCCTTAGTTCGTTAGGAACGTAAGGACGAATGACGTCTCGTAAATATCGCAGTGAAAGGCTGCATGCGCGGAGCCCCATGTGAGTTAGCGTAGCTTCAGAGGATGATCCGGTGTTTCGAGGATTTCTTTATGTTGCTCGTCATTCTCCTGTTTCGCTGAGCTGTTTTGCATCAAATAACGTTGACAACTTAAAAGCATTGATGTTAGCAAGAATTTTTTATACTTACTGATCCGCGAAAAGTTCAGAATTGCTCCAATTGAAAAGTGCAGGAGATGTGAAAGTGTTGATTCTGGATAGTGCGTCGGTAACATCATTCTCTTCTCCTGGAAGATAATGTATCTCCGTGTTGTACTGGGCGATATATGATAATTTGCGTGAGCGGATGGATGGCATCGTATCGTGGCTCTGTTGTAGAGCATAGATTAACGATTTATGTTCTGTGAAAATTTTGAATTCCACCAATTCGAGATAGTGGTGGAAGTAGTGGATGGCTTCGTAGATAGCTGTCAGTTCTGTGACGTGGCAAAATACGAGAGACGAATTTCTCTATCGTCTTCTCGATTCCGATTCCGCGACACTATAATTTATTAACGATCCGACTTCCTACTTGCGAAATCTCGGAGGAGGCCCCGCTAGGTCCCCCCAAGTCGGGTTACTTGGGGTGATTGGAATAATAAACACTCAATTTTTCAGTTAAACTCTTCTTTATTCACACAAGCTTTACACACTCTGAATACGCGCCACAATGGGCCGCTCGCAATTCTCTGTCCCTCTCTCACTCGGACTCGGTTCGGTTCGACACTACCTCTCCCGCTCTCACTCACTCGCTCGTCCGCTTGACAAGGTCGGTAAGGCAACGTTCTGTGCTGCCACGCGACTCTCTCTCGCGCCCGATCTCCCTCCCCTCTCGCGCTCGCACGGCAACACAAAGCGTGGCCCCTGGGTTTTCCCGGAACCGGCCCGCGCGTCAATTCTCGCACGCCTCTCCGAATTTTCACGTTTAACTCGCGCTTTCTCGCACGTTCTCTTTTCTCTCGTAATACTCTTTCTCTCACTTCTTTCCTCACACACTCTCTCACAACCACAACCTCGCCTTCCACACTCTCTCTACCCTCTCATCATATCCACGCCTGAGTAAGATAACTTACGATCCTGCTCTTAGCCTGGACCTCGCCTCGCTTCCTTCCACGCACCCGCTTGTCTCCTTCTTCTGCCCTTAGCTTCCTCTCGGCAGACTTGGCTCACGTCTTCTTCCTCAGCTCTCATGTCCTCTCGTTCGAAGTTGGCCGCATCTTCTTCCTCTGGATCCGGTTGGTGGCTGCACACACACTCACACTTCTCGCACTTCAGCTCTCGCACCAAACTCACTCCGCGAGGAGGTCGCACGCGATCTCCCAATTGATGCGCGTCGTATCACTGCGTAGTTGATGGTAGACGCGAGAATGCTTACGCGAGATATGCACCGGATAACAAGATGAATTTACAGCACTTCTTAAAGAACAATGGGATACTTAAGGAAAAGTCGCACGCACGTCCGTCTTGTTCGAAAGCTCGATGCTCAGCCCCGAGTCACGCATCGCGACTCGAGCGCTCTCCTCCGCTCTCTTTCGCCAGCCAATCACCGCGAATCTCTCGAGGCGCGACGTAGATCGACGAACTCTGCGAGTCTGCTGGTAGTCTGAAAACAGGCTATTTCGCCGCGAGCTGCCCTCTCTCCACGAGTCCCTTTGTGCGCGATTCCCCGATTGGCTGCGCCATTGCCGCGCACGTCGCGATATTCTCTCTCTCTCTCTCTCTCTCTCTCTCTCTCTCTCTCTCTCTCTCTCTCTCTCTCTCTCTCTCTCTCTCTCTCTCTCTTGCTGAACATCCGTCCTATAACATCTTTGGTGTTGCTGAGTCATGGCTGGGCTCGGTTGTAGATGACTGCCTCATTAGGATTGAAGGCTTTTCACTGCTGAGGCAGGATCGTAATGTGATCTGGAGGCGGGGTGGCGTTGTATGTGCGCAATGAATTTAAAGTTCGTTTATTGGCCAGTTCTAGCACGCAGGGACCAGGTAAACCTGGGATCCCTGAGTATCTGTTTTGCAGCATACAGCAGGGTTCCTCTCCTCCAGTTCTTGTTGGGGTCATTTATAGACCTCCGAAAGTTGCGATGCAAAGAGACTCGGATCTCTTCAGTGTCTTACGTGATCTCAGCGGTGAATTTAGCCACAAAATCATCATGGGCGATTTGAATGCTGACTTGTTGTCGAGATCGGATGATGCCAACACTATCCGGCGTCTCACTGAAGAGTTATCTCTTCGGATAGCCGGCCATGGTCCCACGCACTATACCTCATCCTCTTGCACCTGGATTGACTTAATACTAACGGACGAGAAAGACAGTATACAAGACGTCAAGAAGGAACGGCTCCCCAGTTTCGGTAAACACTGCATTATAGAGGTCTCTCTAAACGTCTTTGCTCCCATTCTTGGGAAGGAGCCTTTTGTCTACAGGAATTTTAAAGAGATAGATACCGCCTCGCTTGGTGATTTACTATCAGGCTGCAACTGGGAAGTCATGAATTCTATTGAAACCAATTTGGAGGGTGCCTTGGAAAACTTGAATGCTAACTTAAACTCCGTAATTGACATAGTAGCACCTCGTAAGATGGTTTGCATAAAGAAAAAATATGCTCCTTGGTTTGGTTCTGAGCTGCCATTGCTCATTGATAAGAGGGACGCCACGCACGGACGCTACAAACGCACTGGGCGTTCAGAACTCTTTGACGAGTTTTTCCGGCTCAGTGCTGAGGTTGACGTTCGCATGGCTCAAGAGCGGAGCTTCTATATCACTAAACATCTGTCGGAGGCTCTTGATGACAACCAAGATATATGGAGGAAAATGCGCAACCTTGGCCTCATACCTAGGCGTAAAGAGGAGGAGTTTCATGGTTTTACGCCGGGCGAGCTGAACGATCATTTCGCTGGGATATCCGTTTCACCCCATGAAAATCTGGATGACGCACTGGACTTTATCTCTACTGCAAGTGAGGAAGGCTTCACGTTTAGTTCAGTCAATATAAATGACGTCATTCTCGCCATTGCTCACTTTTCCTCACAGGCGAAGGGTGTTGATGGAGTTCCCCAGGGAGTGATCGTGAAAGCTCTCCCAATAATAGGCGAATTCATAGTAAGAATATTTAATTCCTCTTTCGCTCGAGGCATCTTTCCGAGCATTTGGAAGCAGGCACAATTAATAGCTCTAAAAAAGAAAAGTGCTCCCTCATCCGTGTCTGACTTTCGTCCAATAGCACTACTCTGCTTCCTGTTCAAAGTGCTCGAAAAGTTGGCTCATTCCCAAATCACGGAGTATCTAAACAAAAACAAAATTTTAGATCCTTTCCAGGCTGGTTTCAGAAAACATCACAGTACCCAGACTGCGTTAATTAAACTGACAGATGACGTACGCATGGCCATCAACAGAAAGGAAGTGACGCTCTTGCTGTTATTCGATTTCAGCAAGGCCTTTGACACCATATCACCTACCAAACTATTAACCAAGCTGCAACGGCTGGGCTTCTCACGGATGGCTCTCTTGTGGCTAAAATCATATCTTCAAGGCCGCACGCAGATGGTTACTTCTGCCAGGAATGGAAATTCTGAGTGGTTGGAAACCAATCTGGGCGTTCCACAGGGGTCAGTCCTGGGACCCCTGCTGTTCAGTTTGTACGTTAATGACCTACAAGACTTACTAGACGAAAGGACGACAAAACATATTTTTTATGCCGACGACCTACAGATTTACCTCCATACCACCAAGGATAAAGTGGGGGAGGGTCTGACTCAATTATCTGAAGCCGCAAGACGGGTATCGGAATGGGCGGAGAGCTCTGGTCTGCATCTGAACTCTGGCAAAACCAAGGCAATATTTTTTGGATCCAGGAAAAATGTCAATGACATTAAGTCCTAGAATTTGCCGGGGGTAAAGATGAGTGATGGAGTGATCGTTACTTTTGAGGAAACGGTGGTGAGTCTCGGTGTTACATTAGATAGTAAATTAACATGGAAACCGCAAGTAGATCATGTTACTAAAAAAGTTAACAAAGCCCTGTATAGCTTGCGTTTTATCAGGGATTGTACCACCGAGGCTCTAAGAAAAAGGCTGGTTGAGTCATTGGTCCAACCCCATCTGGACTATTGTACTGTAGTGTACCTGGACGCGACAGACGAACAGAAAATACGAATACAGCGACTGAGTAATTCTTGTGTAAGATATGTATTTGGAATAAGAAGGGATGAGCACATCTCCCCCTACCGGAGAAGACTGGGCTGGCTTAGTACTGACTCACGTAGGCTTTACTTTGAAGCTATATTACTTTATAAAATTATGAGATTGCGTGAGCCAGAGTATTTAGTGTCGTTCTTTAGCAAGCATCAGCCCAGGCCCTCCGCAAGGGGTCCCCCACCTGAACTTCATGTTCCGGTGGTGAGCACTGAAACCGGCCTAAAAGCCTTTCAGGTCCAAGGTGCTCGTTTCTGGAACTCCCTACCCTCTTCCATACGCCTACTACCTTCTCTTACATCATTTAAGGGTGCAGTGCGCGGCTATTTGCTCGACCTTGAGCCTTAGCCGTCCTTCATGTCGGCGGGCGACGCGGGCGTTCGATGTAATATTAGTATTAGTTTTAGTTTTTATTGACTCGGCTTTCCGGCCTCAATCTGTGATTATTTGACGCAATTAATTATGTTTTTGAAGCTGTGATATTTTTATACAAAGATTATAATAAGATGGGTCCTCGACCAAAATTAGTTTTAATGTTGCTAAATGTAAATTTTATTTGTATTTGTTTATATACATCTATTGTGACATGTATTTTTACTGCAAAGTAAATAAAGGCCTATCTATCTATCTATCTATCTATCTCTCACTCTCTCGTACAAGATACGGTCCGCTGTCGCAGCAGCGTTACAAGTTCGCGCCCGCGACAATCATTCTAGGAACCCTCTCCTTTTCCCCTTTTCCCTCGAAAAGCCTCTACGCTGTTGTTTTCGGTGCTCCTTGTTTTGCTGGAATTCTCGACTCTTCTCTACTGCCTCCTCCGAAGTCAACACTCACATAAAAACATAAATTCCGCGAATTAATAATTGCAAAACGCAATTATTAATATCTCTTAGAAAGGCAGCCTTGCGACGGACAACGTACCGTCGCAGTTCCCTATCATAGGAAGCGTATTTCGTTTTCGCAGGGGAGAACTTTTGTAAATAGAAGGCAAGTGGTTGCCAGATGTTGCCTAAGCGTTGCTCAAGGACTGCTTCTGTGGCTGTTTTCGAAGCGTCTGTGATCAGACGTATCCCGTATTCTCGCTTGGGAAAGCCGTAGAGGTGAGGTTGACAAGGTTGTCCTTGGATTTTTGAAAGGCCGCCTTGTCCATGGTACTGGACGTTTATCTGTTTTCTTTGCTCCCTTCAAGAGTTCGTAGAGGGGACGCTGCGTTTCTGCAGCGTGTGCAAGTAAGGATCTGTAGCTATTCACAAGACCGAGGAATCGACGTAGCTCCTCGATGGTCTGTGGTAGCGGAAATTCCTGAAATACTTTGACTTTTTCTGGACTTGGTTTAACTATGGGATAACGATCAGGTGATCAAATTCAGCTTGCGATAGTCATCGCATGGAAGCCATTCCTTGTTTTTCTTCGGGACCATGTGTTGGGCTGCCCAAGAGCTGTCTGAGCGACGACAGATGCTCAACTCGCACCATTTGCGTAACTTCTTCTTGTCTGCTTTGAGTTTGACAGACGAAAGAGGAATAGCTCTTCACGAGACTGGTGGGCCCTCGGTGAGTATGTGGTGAAATACACTTCATTTTTTCGTTGATCTAAATTGATCAGAATCAAAAACTTGAGGGTATTTGTTGATGATTTGGGAATATTTATGGCTTGGTGCCAGAAAGGAAATCTGCACTGGTTCTACTGACTTGACGAAGGCGCGTTGACTGGTTACCATCTGCCAGTCTTTTGAGCTTGAGATCTGGCAGGAAATGGCATGCTGTAGGAGATCAGCTCCTATAATCGAGTGTGGAACGTCAGCAATGGTATAATTCTATACGAGCTTGTATGGTTGGCCAACGCCTAATTCGCGGTGTTTTGATCCGTACACGTCGATGCTGGAGCCATTAACCGTGTAGAGTTTGAGGTCAATTGGTTTGTGTTGCCAATTAGCTGACCTAGGGATCACGAAAATGTCCGCGCCGGTGTCTATTAGGAAGACTTCATTTAAGGGATTATCTCTCACATGGAGACATGCGGTGAAGATGGACCGGCTGTCAGTCTCCTCGACAGCAGGATTCTTTAGTTTTCCTCATTGTCGGTCTGGGGAGAGTTCTTGACTGTATAATTCTGATTAAAACCACGCTTCCATTCGCACGGAAGTTTGCAGTTCTTCGCTTCCTTACCATACTTGTGGTGGTAGAAGCAAAGTTTGGAGTTCTAGTTGCGTGGCCTGGAATTGGATCTAGTAGGAGTGGTATCACGCCTGTTTTTTGAGTTGGAACGTGAATTGTTGCGCTTGTTTGATCTAGAACAATTATTTGGTTGAGCGTCGATTGCTGAGGTTTCGATGGCTACAATTAGCTTGTCGAGCTTGTGGTCAGTGCCATTTGAAGGAGCCACACCCTGGTTGTCGAATCTCATTGCGCTGATGTTGTGCGACTGTTGCAAAACATCGAATGCCATATCCGCGACCTTGAGAAGTTCTTATTCATCGTTGTAATTCCAGATCAAAAAGTGAACTTGCGCTGGTAGACGATTTTTCCAAGTAGAGCTGACTGTGTCTCTAGGCACTTTGTTTTGTACCAGGCTGATTAATTCAGCAAAAAAATCTGACGGTCGTTTTGAACCGATTTCTTGGCCTTTGAAAAGTTTGTCGAGCTGTTGTTCTGGAGTCTCAGAATATTTTTCTTGAGGACTTTCTTGAGTGCTCCATATTAAAATCCTTTGATTAGAGTGCTCATTTGATATTGCAACTCGTGATAAATGCCAGGGACTGAGCACTCTATAAACTTCCAGCCTCTCGACGGCACTGTAGAAACGAACAATGATTCTCCTGTACCCGTACTCTGAAGCGAGTTCGTAGTGGTACATGCCGCGACCGGGCCGGGCCAAGATGACATGGGAGACGCTGTCAAGGTTATGCAGCCTGATATACCGGCTGCTCTCTCCGAGCCACAACTAGTCGTCCCATGACCAACAACGCTGCTCTCTTCGCCAGCTGAGCTTCGGATATCCTTCTTAGAAGAGAAGGATAATTACGTGTTAAACGTACTTCTTTCTCAGAGCGAAGCCACTTCGGAGCGATAGGAATGGTGAGGAGAGGCCAATGCGACCCACCCGGCCTTGCCAGCCTCTCAACCGCGGCTGGCCGAAACTCCACGGAGCGCAAAGGTAACTCGTCCCCGACCTCCCAACGTCCCTCAAAGGGATCCCAGAGTATTCGCTTGGTCTAGGAGACGGGTACCACCCTCAGCCGAAGGCGCGAGAATTGCGACGTCCCGGCAGGCAAACACAGCGCAGGCAAATTCACGCGCTACTCCACGGCCTAAACGATGATTTTTTATTATTCCGTAGGGTTTCCGTCCAGTCAACGTCAAGGTGCTCCACGAGTATCCCACCGAGACAAAGAGAAAGAAAAGGAAGCAACCGTGTATACGCCGTCTCACTAAATTCCGTGAACTCATGTAAGGGAGTTTATAACGATTACTTTATAAATACTTTTATCATGACTATGAAATATTTTATTCAGAGTATGTACAGGTTTTCAATTAACAAGATTATTCGTTAAGAATAATATTGATTTATTACGAACATTCAAAAAATTTTTATGAATACTTTTATCCGGAAAGTGTGTTTATCGGGTATGTATACCGTGAGTATTTCTTTTCAAATTTCATTCTCTGAAAATAAAAAAACTAATAGAAACCAAAAGCTAAAGAGCGTAATACTCGAATCACGTCATCGACTAACACTAACTTTTATAACAGGTACGACGCAAGTGAATTGCGAAGGAGTAGAAATAGTTTTTGATTAGATTTATTGGGTTATTAGATTTAACAAGAACGTTATATAGGTAAGACTTGACAGTTGAAAGGCCAGGCTCGATCTGAGGCCCCAAATTGTACCAAAAGTAAAACAGAGTGTGCACAGGAAGCTCGCAACTCTGCGTTTTTGGTGGCATTGATGGCACACTCTCTCGCTTGAGACGGCATACACGTCTCAGCAAGCGCGGAACCAAACTATGTACCGGCGCCACTGCATTACCACGCGAGTCATAGTAGTTAGTAGTCCAGGAGTAGTAGTCCGCTCGAGTGCGAGCGGAGAGCGCGCGCACATAAAGCATTGGAGAGAGGGGCCGCAGCAAGTATAAAAGAAGCATCATAGCCTGCAACATCGTATTTTGCTAGTCATCCCGACAACTATCAACAAGTCTACCTGGCGTTCGCGAACAGGCTAAACATCCACAGGCTCCCTGTATTACGAGCTATGCTCTTCCAAAAGAGTCCTGGACAAGCCCAACCCCTCTCTCCAAGCCAATAAGGAATTATAATTTATATAGATAAGCTAAATAAACACAAATGTAATGAGCTTAAATATTTACTTTCCTTTTAGTCATTATATTCAAAACTGTTTCCCCCACCTTGGAAGTAACCACCAGATCTCTGCCTGACCCTTTGATCTTAAGTTAAAGCTCCTCCATCGAGGCTGTAGGTAGGGCGTTCGCGACCCCACCTTACCGTCTTCGGTCACGAGGTCTGAGACGGCACATGTGGCTAGAGAGATCTTCCCCTTTAACATTAGCCAAGATACACGTGAAGGGACGTCCCGTAGTGGTATAGAACTTACACTTGCCATATCACTAGGGGCTAGGGAACACTGTGAACAGCGAACTCGAGAGCACGCTGGTCTCGGTAGAATATAGTTCTCTACCCGCTGCAAGCAAACCTCCTAACTCCATCCTTATTTGAGTCCTCTCTACACTCACTCCCCGAATCATAAGTCGGTCCGTTTATGAGACTTATGATCAACTCACATAAACGCTTGAACACTTCGGCTCGTAATCGTAAACTTGAGTGAAAACTCCCCTCAATACTAATACTTACACACCATTTATAAGTCATTCTTACATTTATTTATCAAAAACTGTAATTAAACGCAGTTTCTCTTCCAAGCAAATATTTAAACGCAGATAGATTTTACAACTCAACATCATACATTATCCCAATAGACCTGTTGATATTACAATTTATTTATATGTATTTAGAAATATTGGAAGGCTATTATTATCTTCAATTCCTTCTCTAGAATATACCTAAAACACCTTACAAAATTCATACAATAATATGATAATCTTTCCCGATAGAATTAAAAGGCATAATGTGCCAATATTATTTAAACGTTGTATGTGAAGTTGAATTTGCACGGAGACTTGCAATTGCAATAAGATACACTCTCGATGTGAACAATTTGAACAATTTGTAATACACTTCGTTTTGATTTAATAGTATTTTTATTTGAGGCGACAGCTCTTTTCAAACTGACGCTTAGGCTACGACACTTACTTGCTATCTGACTTACAAGTAGAAATCATCGCAGGCTCTTGAAGTGTTGAGCACGAGTACAAGGGTGGGGGTTTTTGTGACTATATCTGAGGGTTTTTTGTTAACGTGGTTATAACGAAGCGAATATTACAATGAACATGAACAGAGTATTTGAATGCAACAATATATTTACAAACGAAACTTAAGTTTTCTAATCATTAGGAGAACTTTAGCTATGATAAAAATTATTCTACGATCTGAATTTTTAACGAACACGTCGTAATTTTTAAGTCTCATTTAGTAACTTTGGGACAACACAGAAGTTCTATAAGGCGTGTGCTTGCGTTTATCCGATTGAGTCAAAACCAAAAATTTGACGCCAGATAAACCTCTATACAATTATTTAAGGTGATATAAGCACAATCGTACGATTTTTATTTGTAATAGTAAAATTCAACGCGGTCCGCGCGCTCTTTATCATATTTTAAATTTGTACTCATAAAAAATGAACAAATACATTTAAATTTCTTACGATTGAACTGTTTTTAAATTTAGTTATTCAGATGACCGATCACGATACCTTAATAATCGACATTAGCAGTCAATCAGAAAAATGTATAAAAAGAATTACAGCAAAGACTATTACCATTTTATTTACTTACGTACACCTCGCATGTAAGATGATTTACGATAGTTTACAATTTATATATCCAGAATAATCCTCCATTTTTAAAAAAAAATATCTAATTGAAAAAAGAACACATTTAACCTTTTAACCAAAACACTATAAAAAATTATTAAATACATTTTATATTGCATTTATTATACTAATTACTCTGAAATTATATTTTTAACTTTTTTATTCTCATTCTCATTCTCTGATAAAAAAGTTCAGATGTACATTATAAAAAATTTAAATTATATTACTTAAAGAATATGGTAAAAAATCTAAAAATTTAAAAATAATTATATAATTACATAAATTAATGATTTACATTTTAGCACTTATATTTATTTACTTTTATATTCTAGGTGTATAAATTATCTTTATTTTCAGTAAGTAATTTAAAAACGAGTGGTATTCATTAATAAGAGTATTAATCTAATCCGAGGCACACACATATATATACGTAAGGTATTAAGTTAAAGCCATAAGGTAAAAATTACCTTACATACTAGTTTCAAACCATATTTTATACCATGAGAGCTCAAAACTTAATTCAAATAAGTAATTTTTAGGTTATAACCATTATAACAAGTGAAGAGTGCAACGAAAAAGTGATGGACCTCGGGCTTGAACCGAGACCCTCTGGCTTGCAAGGCAGACGCTCAGTCGTCGCGTCAAAGCCGCCACCTATATTACATTATTCTACTCGTCTCCTTGTAGCAATTAGAAACCCGCAACGTGCATATACACGTGACAGTTAAAAAGCAATAAAATTTTAAAAATATGCGGCATAATTTTATTTTTAAACTGTAGAATACAGTACTCTGTAACATTACATACTTTTGCCATACAGATTTTTTATTAAAATTATTTTTACAAGAAAGGGAGTATCATTACAGAAATTAAGAATATAAAGTTTTTGTATGATGTAGAAGCCGTTACGGCGCACCAACTACGATTACCATCTGGTTAATTCTCGGAATAAACAAAATTCGTACTACCTCATACCATCTTGATTCGAACGGCATGGTGGAACGCCTCCACCGAGAGATCAAAACAGCTCTTATATGATATGGAAATAGTCAGGAATGGGCTCGGTTACTTTTCACACTCATGCGTGGACTTTGCACGCACACTTGCCTAAGATACCGATGCCAAACCAGCTGACTTTGTATTTGGCGAGGCAATGAGAATTTTTGGTGACGTCTCACCTTTTACTAGCGACGAACCGAACATTCGCTTGTTCTACAATAAATTTCGTAAACACATGCGACATAATTGAGACTCGCACCAGTCAACTTGTGACGAGGTTGGCTCGTCCTGACTAGCACTGACTCCTCGCCTGGCTCTCCTTACTGGAGTCGCGACAACAACGGAAAGTTAATTCCTTTTTGTTGCTTGTTGAGGTAACGAGAGGAGGGGGGCGGATGGCGGCCAGCATTAAAGTTGCCCATCACCAGCCGGAGCAGACGACGCGAGTACGCAGTCGGCTGACGAGCGTGGTGTCTCCAGCTTCGAGCAGCGTTGTTTTGACTTACACCGCAGGTAGAAGCTGATAACATTAGGCAGCAGCGGGAGAGTCGACGGCGCGAAGAGGGGGAAGCCTCGCTGTGAGCAGCAAGCAACTGAAATCAGCGACTGCGTGCGCACGCTCGGTATTGTGGAGCACCGTATCGTTGCACCTGAGCGATATATGTGAAAGGGAAGATTGGTTGCCGTGGGAGGCCCACGTGCGACCTAGCTGAGTGATATGGCGTACAAGTTAGGACGAAAGAAGCCTACCTACTCCGGCATCTTTGTTGCGGCCGGAGTTTAACTATTATAATTATGTATGAGAGAGTGAGAGAATGGATGAATGACGATCGATATATTCGCCGTTCGAAAGTCGCGCGCATTATTTGACTAATTGACGTATGCCTATGACACGTCAATTAGTGGTACGCGGACAGACCTTTCGCGACAAGAAGGCTCGCGGCGCGCGACTCTTGCACTCGATTTTGGACCAGCGACTAGAGCACACCTGAAGCAGCACGACCAACGCGAGAACGCGAGTTAATCATCTACCACGTGGAGTTTTCGGAAGTTTAATCGAGAGGATGAGGACGCAGAAAACCAAGAAGCTAATCACTTGTAACGAAGGTTGGTGATATTGCAGTATCGAGAATTTCGTGGTATTAATTGTGGTCGGTAGATTACTCGTGGTGCGTCGATACGTTGTCGAGAACGATCGAGAAGAAGTTAGAGTCGCGATGCGTGAGTGTTTCTTGGCAAAAGTGCGGCAGCGATTGAATAGATATATTTACTGCAACGTAATGTAAATTGTGTATAGTGGCCAGAAATTTCTAATAAACGTTGTATTGTTACACTTTCAATTGCTGAAACCGAGTTGTGATCAACTGTTTATTGATCCCTCCTCATACCTGCGTAATAGTCGGAGTTCACCTGAGAACTCTAAGAGTTTTTCCGACGACGAAATCCCCTCGTGAGAGTAAAAGTCTCAGCCGCGGCGCAGTTAAACGCCAGGCCGAATAATAATTATTAATTATTATTCGGCCTGGCGCCCTTTTACATAAATTCAGTCGGATCAATTCATATTTGTGTTAACGTTGGTGCTCGGGAGTTACTTCCTGGACATCCATTCCGCGAAGTAACCGCCACGTTACTAACTACAATAGGGAATTAAGCCATTTTTACATCAGGACATATAAACCTGTATGCATGTCTGGGTACAGGAGAAACCAATCAAGCCAGCATTGACGCGTCTACCTAATGGACTTCACAAAGGTGTCTCCCGTAACACGAAGAACCAAATTTTCGACATAGAAGTCAACGGAACCAAAAGCATTGCAACTCTACATCGCTTTGAGCCTGCATTTATCCTTTAAGAAGATCCGGTCGGAGCCAAGATAGATCACAATACGGAACAAAATCCATTCCCTGCTCCATCCAACAGAAATCGCATACATCTTGCAGCTAAACCTCTCACGCAAGAACGGCTTCCAGAAGATGATATTCTTGCATCTTTTAGTCCTTCTACCATCGATCGATCGATCGATCGAGAGAGAGAGAGAGAGAGAGAGAGAGAGGGAGAGACTCGGGATCCTTAATAGATCTATGCAAAATACAGAAAGCATACAAAAGTATAAAAGAACCTACAGGGTGTGCTTACCCTTTACAAAAGGGTAAATATATAAAGTTAAATAATCTGTAAATAAATAAAAACAAATATATAAACATGCCGGTAAAAAACAAAACTACGACAAACGTATATCGCAAGGCCAGCAGTCTTGGTCTACTAGCGTTACACTATATTCGGTCGGTTGCATATACAAAGCGCTGATGCGTTGTAGAATTAAATTCCATAATTATGCTGCTTCTATATGAAATGAATGTCGCAAATTGTGATTTTTAGATGCAACACAGCTTACTGGTATCAATGAATTCAAATTTCGCAAATAAATAAGATTTTTTAGTGGTTAAAATTTCAGCTAGTAAGCAGAGCGTGGGAAAATCTCTCCTAACCGCGTATGGTAGAATTTTGAGTTCTCGATATACTGAGTAATGTGCTCGAATATCTTGGTACCTGTGACGAAACAATGCGCCGTGTTCAAGCATGTTGATAATTTTAAAGTCAACTCATTGGAATGGTCCAAGAATATGGGAGCACAATAGTCCTGGTATGGAAAATTAATGATCTCACGAGGCCAGCTTAGTGTCCCTCGTTAAGTAAGCCTGTGATCATTTATGAAAAGCAAAAAAAGGAGAGGCCCAGGGAGGCTGCCCTGCGAGACTCCCAAACTCGGAGTGAGTGGAGCTATATATATACTATCAGCGTCTGCAAACACGACAACCTGCGCCCTGTTTGACAAATATGACCTCACCCAGGAACAGACTCGATCGGAAAAATCTAGATAAGAGAGTTTGCTAACAAGAATATCGATGTTAACGAGATCAAAAAGCTCTGAAATCATCGACTACCCGAGTCATCGCTGTATTAGTGTGACCCTTTCGGAATCCGGCCTGAAACTCGTCGAGAAGATTGTTATCCTGAAAAAATTTATTAATCTGCGTAAGGGCAACGCTTTTAATACGCTTTAAAGGAGCCTTGAGGATACTCTAGGCCTAAAATCGCCAATGCCCCGAGCCGATCTCCGTTTAGGGAGAGGATGAACCTGAGCGTGTTTCTACTCATTGTCAGTGAGAAAATACAGTTGTGTTTTGTCACAGTGGGTCAAGAATGGCAGGGATATAGTCGCTAATTGTATTTCGCGCCTCCTCCTCAAGATCAAATGGTAGTCCCTCTACTTCGCTCCAGTGTTACCACGTTTTGAAAGAAAAAAAACAAAAAAACCAAGGAAGAGGGGGCCTCACGCGCGGCGGCGCGCGGCATCACAGCCCATTCTTTTGCTTTGTGCCAGAGAAGCCACACGCGTTTCTGCTTAACAGCAGTTATCAAAATGGGGAAGAGGTCCAAACATTACTACTCGTCGTCGTCAGAAGAGGAGGAGCTGAGGAAAAGACTACGAAAATTGGCGAAGAAGAAGAAGAGGTCCAAATCCGGAAAGAAATCTCGGCGGAAACATCGACGGTCTCCAGAAACTTCGACATCGCTATCGTCGGATTTCAGACGAGACGGTAAATGCTTTTCGCATGTACGGCCTTTCCGTACGTATATACTGAACTCCAGGACCTATTCCTAGAGTGCGTACATACATACATGTACTTCTTTCGTATACGCGAAATATTCATCGGAGTATCGAATGCGCGACAGAGGATCTAACCTCAAACATGAAATCGAGGAATCGACTCTTTGATTCGAGATTTTAACTCAAGGAGTTGTAGCTTCTGAACCTTTTTTGGAATGCTAAAGCAATAATTTCTAAGAACCACGGTCTCTAATGTGTTTTTTAGGCTCTTCGCCATTGCGTACACGCCGAAGGAGTTTGTCCTCATCGAGCTCTGGCGGCGGGAAATCACCGCGTAAGCGTGCCCGCGTTTTTTCGAGCTCGGAAACGGACACGAGGTCGACAGAAGCGCCACCACGCTTGAGTAGCGATAATTCGCACTTGACAACCGGCGCGACGAAAGAAGCGGCGAGCGGGAAGACGTCGAGCACAGACATGACTGAGGAGGCCACAGCGCTAGCTGAAAAAGTCCTTAGTGATGACGTTCTGAACGTCATTGGAAAGAGGCTGGAAGAAGATAAACAATTCGCCCCCCCTGTGCATTCGAGCTTTGCGATTCGTTGGGCTGAAATCCTGAAATTAGGGCTTCCAATAGAGGAAAAAGACACACTGATCAAAAAATATTCTCGTCCGTCAAATTGTGCATTCTTGGATTCCCCTAAATTAAATCCCGAAGTTGAGCACGCTATGAACGAGACTGCTCTTACAAGGGATAAAAGAATTGTTGCCAAACAGAAAAAATTAGTAGCATGCTTAGCTGGAATTAGTAAAACAATTTCCTCATCATTAGAAAGAGATATATCGGATGTGTCACTGATTGAACAATTAAGCGATGTATGCAGACTAATTGTTGATGCAATGCACGAT
Organism: Muscidifurax raptorellus; assembly: GCA_020010945.3. Classification (NCBI taxonomy): domain Eukaryota; kingdom Metazoa; phylum Arthropoda; class Insecta; order Hymenoptera; family Pteromalidae; genus Muscidifurax; species Muscidifurax raptorellus. The sequence continues at coordinate 29,675,801 of CM052077.1, read as the reverse complement.
GAAACGGCAATTCGAAGAAGCCTCATACTGGCCAATATCAATATATCAATGAAGGAAGTACTGAAGAATTCACCGGCGGACGATTATCTTTTTGGCAGCAAATTAGCTGATAATTTGAAAGCAGCCAAACTAGTTGAGCAATCGGCGAAAGAGATAAAAGTCTCTAAACCCTCGGCATCAACCAATGCAAAAAACTTCAAGACCCCGGCCTCGCAGTCATACAAGAAGAACCAACCAAGCGGGTCGGGGATACAGAAGTCGACGCAGAATCGCAACTATCGAAAAGCAGACTATCAGCAGAGATCGCAGAACAGCACATACAAGAGTTCTCAAAGGAGGTCGAATTACAAGAGACGTTAGTAAGCGATGCTGTAAGTACCCTAGCAGGTCGATTGAAATTTTTTTATAAAAGTTGGGAGGCTCTTACCTCTAACGCGACCATTCTGTCATGGATAAGGGGATATCGAATTCCGTTCACTTCTGTGCCTTTTCAAAGTACTACAGTACTGAATAATGATTTCCCGAAAGTGGTTGAAAACAATATCTCAAAGTTGATCGTAGATCTCTTGGCTAAAGGAGCTATTGTGGAATGCGAGTATGTACAAGGTCAATTTACTTCCAGTATCTTCTTAACTCCGAAAGCAAACGGCGAATTTAGATTTATTCTAAATTTAAAAAAGTTGAATAAATTTATTAATGCTTATCATTTTAAATTAGAGGATTTTAAAATAGCTAGTAGACTAATTAATGAGAACGATTATATGGCGTCAATAGACCTGAAAGACGCATACTACCTATTACCTGTTGATATGTCACACCGAAAATATTTGAGATTCGAGTTTCGTGGGAAACTTTACGAATTCACGTGTTTGCCCTTTGGTCTTTGTACAGCCCCTTTTGTATTTACGAAGCTTCTAAAGCCAGTCATTTTTCTCTTGAGGAAACAGGGTTTGAGATCGGTCCTTTACTTAGATGATTTTTTACTCATCGGGAACACCAAGAAAGATTGCAAAATTAACGGTACAATGACATCGGAATTACTTAAAAAATTAGGTTTTATTATTAATGACGAAAAGAGCCAAACCATCCCAAGTCAAAGATGTTTGTTCCTAGGTTACATTTTTGATTCGGTTGCAATGACGATAGAAATCCCTGAAAAAAGAAGACTATCTGTTAAGAAATTAATCAATAAATTTAGTAAATTATCATACTGTACGATTCGGGATTTTGCGAAGTTTATTGGATCTATAGTCGCTTGTTGCCCAGCTATAAAATACAGTTGGTTATACACAAAAAACTTTGAAAAAGAAAAATACCTGGCTTTATCTAGTAATCAGGATAATTATAAAGCTATTATGCACCTAAAATCAAATAAGGAGGATTATGATTGGTGGAAGGTTAATATCCTTCATAGTAAAAATTCTATCGAGAACATAAATTATGACATGGAAATTTTCTCGGATGCTTCGAATTCTGGCTGGGGCGCGGTATATCGCGATATGAAATCTCATGGTTTTTGGACGGACTCGGATACATTACATCACATTAACTTTCTCGAGTTAAAAGCAGCCTTCCTAGGTTTAAAGTGTTTTGCTAGAGATTTATCTGATACTAATATCCTTTTAAGAATAGATAATACCACTGCAATCTCTTATATCAACAGAATGGGTAGTGTACGATTTAAAGAACTCAACAGTATTACGAGACAGATTTGGCAATGGTGTGAGAAGAGAAATATTTTTATTTTTGCTTCTTATATTTCGTCTGAGGACAATTTCGAAGCTGACGCGGAGTCTCAAAAATTAGAGCCAGAGACCGAATATCAACTATCAGATACAGTTTTCAATGACATCATTGACTACTTCGGAAAACCCCAAATAGATTTATTTGCAAGCTACTCAAATAATAAATGTAGCCGATACGTTTCTTGGAAAAAGGATCCAGGATCTGAAGCCGTGGATGCTTTTACCTTATCCTGGACCAAGTTTAGATTTTACGCTTTCCCTTCCTTCAGTATTATCTTGAAAACCCTTCAAAAAATTAATAAGGATAGAGCGGAGGGGATAGTTATAGTACCAGACTGGCCGGCCCAGCCGTGGTATCCGCTGTTTCAAGAAATGCTAACGGAGGATACATTAACATTTACACCAGATTGTGACCTTCTTATTTCTTCTGACAGGAAGCCGCATCCATTGTGGAGGAACCTTACCCTGGTTGCCGGAAAATTATCAGGCAAGCCCTGACTCAACAGTCGGTTCCAGACGCGGCTTCAGACATTATGATAGCATCGATACAGAAGTCTACGCTAAAAAACTGGACGGATGTTTTGCGCCAGAAGTAAAGCGAGCCTATTTACACCGGACATACCGACCGTCATCACATTTCTCACTCAACAATACGAAAGAGGACTGTCTCACAGTTCTCTTAACTGTATGAGATCCGCGTTAGCGCTAATAATGGAATGCGACATCGCGAGTGATTCTAGAATGAAGCGTTTTTTCAAGGGCATCTCGAATTTGAGGCCATTAATGCCTAAATACGAGCGCACGTGGGACCCACAAATCGTGCTTGATTATTTTTTGAAACGACCGGCAAATGAAGTATTAACTTTAGCAGAACTTTCCAGAAAACTCATTACCCTTTTAGCTCTAATTACTGGACACCGCATGCAAACTTTTGCATTAATAGACATAGCTAATATACAGGTTTCCTCTACAAAGATAGAGATTTTAATCCCAAGCAGGATAAAAACTTCAAAAAAGAACACGAATCAACCCGTGCTGGTCTTGCCCTACTATAGGGATGAAAAGATTTGTGTAGCACGCACAATTATTTATTACTTAAAAAGTACCAAATCTATCCGAGGCGCAATAACGGCGCTCTTTATATCAACAAATAAACCTGTAAAAAAGGTCTCCTCGCAGACATTAAGCCGCTGGGTGATGAATACTTTATGCGAGAGCGGTATAGACACGACTGTATTTACAGCGCATAGTACTAGACATGCATCTACAAGTGCAGCCAAGAGGCTTGGAGTTAATGTTGATCTTATAAGAAAGACCGCAGGATGGTCGAAAAACTCCACGACCTTCGCAAAATTTTATGACAGAGAAATTTTACCGGATAACCAAGATTTTGCATTAGCTATATTACAATGTTAAAATTACAATGTTAACTTCTGTGTTTCATTTAGTCTCCTAGTTTATTTTATTCTTTGCTATATCGAATATTAACAATCATCACTGTATAGTTTAAACTCAAAAAAGTTAATCTAAAAATAAATGTTTGCCATTTTGCATCAGACGGAGTCTTGTTTTCTCAAGAACTAATTGCCGTATCTTTAAACAACTACCATTTGATCTTGAGGAGGAGGCGCGAAATACAATTGTTAAATTGAACAAACTTACCTAGTGAAGTTCAATTGAAATTGTATGAGCGCCTCCTCCGAGAAGATCAATCCCACCCGATGATTTATAGTCATCATCCCAACCCTTCCTTCTACGGCAATATTACTTTAAAGAAATGAGCTGTGATGCCGCGCGCCGCCGCGCGTGAGGCCCCCTCTTCCTTGGTTTTTTTGTTTTTTTTCTTTCAAAACGTGGTAACACTGGAGCGAAGTAGAGGGACTACCATTTGATCTTCTCGGAGGAGGCGCTCATACAATTTCAATTGAACTTCACTAGGTAAGTTTGTTCAATTTAACAAGATATCTGACCGAGTAGGTGCCCGCTCCTTGAGCGTTCAAGGTGGTTAAAGCCAACGCCTCCAAAACATCAGCCGCATCAACTCTTCTAAAATTAAAAATACTCGCCGAGTTAGCCTTCGTTAATTTAAAGGTACGGGAGCCCGGTCGAGGCAACAGCCGCACACACACTGTGTGTGTGTGTGTGTGCGCGCGCTATGCCAAAGCCTGCAGGCGTCATACCTCCTGTCTCTGTTATAGTTCATCTTCGTGGTCTTTCTCTTTTACGATTCGTGGCTCATCGACACGTTGCACGGTAAATAAATTTTACTTTATTATATCAATTATATCAAAAATTTGTAAAGCAATCTCTATTTAGGAAATACTAAATTAGCTTTTAATGATATATTTATCTTGAAAGGAATGTTTTCCCTGAATATTTTATATTATGATAGCGCATGAATAATATATATTTCAAGTTTAATCTAACCTCAAAAGTAATTTTTAATATGCTTCAAATTAACCTTATACTATAGTATCGATTCGTGCTTCATCGACACATTGCATGGTAAATAAATTTTAATTAACCTTATAATATAGTTATAGTTATCAAAAATTTATAAAGTAATCCATATTTAGGGACATGCTAAATTAGCATCTCTTTCTAAAAACCGCTGCCAATTCATTGGCATGTATCTTCCTCTAATTTGATTCATAGTTCCAATAAATAAAATACTGTTTTAATAGATAGTAGTATGTTAATACTTTTTTTAAATATTTTCTTTATGCAAACTTAGAAAAATTTGTAGTGTAACAATTCAATATATGTAACATTCAAATGTTATATATATTACAATTTTATATTGTTACAAACAAAAATAGTACATTTCACGTTCATTTTTTCGAAAAAGATTGCCTACTAGTCTAAATTTTTTCGCATACATTCGAATATAATTCAGGTTAGGTTCGGTTCAGGTATTAAAATAAAACACGATATTTATAAAACGCATTTCTAATATGTTTTTCATCAAGCTGAACAATTTACCAGTTACTAGATTTAGGACTTTCACGTCCAATCTCCTGGAACTTTATCATAGCTTCGGTTCCTCACGCTATCATAGGTGCTGACCTGCTTCACCACTATGGACTAGTCATAGATCTTCGCAACCGTCGTTTGGTTGATTCTACGACCTCTCTCTCTCTCTCCACCTTGGGATCTCTCAAGCTTGTGCCTTCTGGCGCAATTCACACGGTTGCTTCTAACTCGAAGATGCATCTGACCTTGCCCTGGGTGCTGTCCTTGAGCAGAAGTCCTCTGAAGGGTGTTGGCAACCCCTAGCCTTTTTTCGAAAAAGCTTTCTCCTGCTCAGCGCAATTACAGCGCGTATGATAAAGAGTTAACGAAACGGTGAAGTATTTTTCCGATATTCTAGATGGACAAAATTTCTCCATTCTCACCAATCATAAACCCCTCATTTATGCTTTTCTCCAATGCAACAACAAGCTTCCTCCTTGCAGAACTCGACAGCTGAACTACATTTCGCAGTTCACTGCACATATCGAGTATGTCAAGGGCGAAAATAATATTGTTGCTGATACTCTATGTCATATGGAGTCTATTCGTTTTCCTGTAGAGTTCGATCTCGCTGACCTTGCTGCTAAGCAGGAAGCTGACGAGCAACTCAAGGAAATTCGTCAATCTCCTGACTACTCACTCACGCTCAAACGCTTGCTTTTCGATCCTGATCATACGGTCATCATTTGTGAACTCTCTGGTGAGTCGCTTCGACCCTACATTCCTGTGTCTATGCGTCAAGCGGTTTTTGTCAACACCGCTCATGCAGGTCCCAAGATCACAGACCGTCTGATTCGTCAGCGGTTTGTTAGGCTGAACATGCATCGCGACATAAGTAATTGGTATAAACATGACGGTCGCTTCGAGCACGTCCACATCGACTCGGTCGGTCCTCTTCCAGTTCATGACGGATTCGAATAGCTTCTGACCATGGTAGACAGGTTTTCTCGGTGGAATGAGGCCGTGCCTCTCCAAGAAACCTCTGCGCAGACTGTTGCTTGTGCCTTTTTTGACACCTGGGTATCTCGATATGGCGCTCCAGGAGATCACCTCCAAGGTGATCACCTCTGATCAAGGAGCCCAGTTCGAGTCTCGTCTCTTTAGTGCTCTCTTATCGCTGATAGGTTATATGCGCATCCGCACCACTGCTTACCACCCCGCTGCGAATGGCATGGTAGAACAGTGGCATCGTACATTCAAGGCTGCCTTGATTTCTCACAGCGACTCGAATTGGGTACGCACGTTCTCAACAATTCTCCTAGGACTCCGTTGTCACGTCAGGTCGGATACCGAATCATCCCCGGCCGAATTCATGTTTGGAACCACGTTGCGGCTTCTTGGCGAATTCTTCTTACCCAATGATTTTACTTCTGATCTCAACATTTTTCTGGAAGAATTCAGGGAACATATGCGGTTAGTTCGTCCTGTCCCTGTTGCTCACAAACACAAAAAGCGCATGTTCCACTTCAAAGACTTGTATTCGTACTCTCATGTCCACCTACGCAACATGTGTAAGAGAGTCCTTGAGAGACCTTACACCGGTCCGCACCGGGTTATCGATCGTGAATCCGATCGCGATTTCAAAATCGAGGTGAATGGTACGCCTCGTAGCGCCAACGTGGAATCGCTTAAACCGGCATACTTTATTGCGGACAACCTTGAATTTCAAGCTGCGAGCGAATCTGCTTCTGGCAATCAGCCCCCAGTTGTTCATTCTGTACTCAAAACTTACTCGCGTAAAAAAGTCTTTATTGCTCCCGAAGCCAAAAACTAGATTTAAGTTTTTTATTCGTTCTTTTGTACACGTCTTCGGAACCCTTTTTGTAATTCGCTCCGGGGGGAGTGTGTAGGCTTTATCCCCAGATTCCGTGGAGTAGAGGAAGCCGCCATGTTAGCGAGCGAAGCGACTGACTTCTAAGCATGGCCTGGAGCCGCAGAACGTTTTGGACGGTCGATCGACACAGTCGAATAAAGCGAGTTAAACCATTTATCACTGGCTAATCTCTTCTCGCCTTTTCAGTTCCTAATCTTCTTCTGGAACTCCTGGTAAGCCCAGCCATTCCTGACTGGGCCTCCTGACGGTAGTTCCTACATTATGATGTAACGTCCTGCCACCTACAGCACTCTAGATAAGGAAGAACTCTACGCCACGTTACCACAAAATAACTACCTTACCATCCCACCAAATTCCCGCCGTTCCCGTTCAACCCCACGTTGACGTGGTTACCAGAAGCCACCAAACGTGTATATTCGAACCTCCCTTCACAACCATTTCCCTAATTAATTCCACCCTCCTTGCTAGGATAATTTATGAATTTATGCTTGTAGCGCACGTGACCCCTCAAATAGTCAGCTTAACTGTAAACTCATTCACGTCACTCTGTATCAGGATTACTTTTCCTATCGTTACATGTAATTGTCTTAAATAAATTGTGTAAGAATAAAGATACTTAAATCAATTGCTCATTCAAACTCGCGCAACCTCGCTGTTTCTATCGATATTTGCTATTGATTCTACTAACGTTCACGTTAGCCTTTTTTCTCGTCACGATTGCATACGGTCTATACTTGTTAATGCCTTAGAATCGCGATCCCGCTTAAGTGATTATTTGCTTATGGAAACTGTGACGACGAGAATCGCTTCCTTACCGACTTCTCGCTTGCTTTGTAATTCGTGACGATATAATGTTCTACGTATTGCTCTTGTAATGTTTATATGCAACAGCTTGAGCGTTTATTATTATTTATTTAAAAATGTATAAGAACCTACCGATGTTCCATATTTTTATATTTTACGTCGCGAGTCTTCGCTTTATAAGTTATATCATTCCGGACGGTTCTGTTTCTTATCACGAGTTTCCCCTCTATAATATACGCGGTCAACTCATAACAAAAGTAAGATAACCGCGAAAATATGACGCACCTGACTATACGTATACGCTATAGTAGTATATACATAGTTGTGATGTTATCCCGCATGTTGGATACTTATGTGTTTTAAACAAATTATTTTTAAGTCTTTATATATTCCAGTTTTACGATATCACAGATAAAAAATTATTTATAAGAATGACGGGAGGTGAGTACTTCTAGCAATATTGTAACGTGACGCAATAGAATCAACAGAACATTGATTGTATAACCTCTAAGCAGTTATATTTGTGAAATTATCAAAATAAAAATTAAATAAAAATAGCTTACACACACAATATGATTACCGATTTCCATATTCTATACTTTATAAACTTTGAATGTTTTAATAGATAAAAGTAATACAGAGGACATGTGGACTCCTTATAAGGAATTGCAGAGTCTTGTTGAAGGCTATGTCACATCATCCTCGAATAAATTAGATCCGCAATTTTATGAGTTCACAGAAACTCTGCGTAACCATAGACAAAATTTTTTGACACTACTAAAAAATCCTGTAAGTATTTTTAATTGTATACATATTTAATCTCATGAATGAGTTTGTTTCTGTAGAATGACATCATTATTTCCTGTATTTTTTTTTTCTATTTATAGCCGAAAAATGTTAAAAGTCGTGAGGAAATTTTAAAAGGTGATACGGAAGGTATTACATCACCAGGATTAGGCCATCAATTACTCACTAAAGAATTAATAGATGAGACATTGATTATAAGTGATATGTATGACTTAAATGAATTTATGGCGCTCGATTTGCTATTTACTGCGCAATTACAAATGCCACATCATCCAGGATTAACTAGAGGATTAACAGCTATTCTACTGTATTACGATGGAAGAAAGGCTCTAACAGCAACATTGAAGACTCTGGTACAAGCTAGAGCAGGTCACAGCTGGATGTTAGATGTACCGTTAGCATTGACAAAACAAATTACAGAGTATACTAACAAAATGCAAGAAGATGGTTTGTTAGACAGAATCTTATACTTACTTGAAGAGATGGATCCAACAAAAGTTAGTTTATGATTTTTGTTTGTAATGCTCTCAATATAAATATTAATTATTTTATATACAAAAAAATTATTTTTTGTTAGGAACAAGATCTTTTACAACAGAATAGAGCACTAGGTGGTGCTAGACATCATTACATGGTTATGAAATTATACAATGATACGAGACAAGATTTGGCTGATATACTTTATATGTGGTCTGCTCAATCTAGTTTACCAAGTACAGTGATGTTACGACTTCTGTCATTGTTACAAAAATGTCATCCAGAATCAGAAATCGGGGAGGGCAGTCCAAATAAAGTTACATTATCTCTTATTATGGCTTTTTTAAATTCAATAAACTTAAGTCCTTTGCACAGTAGAGAGGATGGTGAAGGTAATAAGGTACTAAAGCAATATTTCTTATTATTTAGTAAAGTAACACCCTTTTTATTTTATTTTTAATTAGATATTGTTCGTTCAATGCCATTAATAGCTGAGAGAGGATTCTTTGAAGAAATAGTTCAAAAATTAATGTCACCTAGTATAACATGGGAGTGCACAGGATTAAGAGGCTTTATACAGTTTGTTCTTGGAATAGCTGTAACAACAATTAAATCAGCTCCAAATCTATGTCCAACCCAAAATATAACAAAAGAAGATGAAATGCTTGTTGAAGCTGCTCTGTCTAACAAAGCATTTCACTTTGCCGCTGAAGTACTTTTCAAAAGCGAATATTTGCATTTTGAAGAATTTTATGTTCGTTATTTTCATACATTAATATCAGATTTTATTTTGTTAATGCCTTTAAAAGTGAAAGAATTAAGGAGCAGAGCTGATGAATCAATGCGTCTGATTCAGGCTTATCAACAAGAAGGGATTGAACCACCAGTAAATTTAGATAATCATTTTAAATTTTTAATGCTTATGGTGGCTGAATTGTATAAATTGGATCCTTTGAATTTGAACTTAGCAATGGATTATTGGTGCCAACATTCAGAACCTTCGCATTTACCAAATTCTATGCATGCCAATCGTTTACCATCACGACAAGTAGCATTGTTTAAATTTGTAAGATTGGCTGGCGAAATTCTACCTGCTGGTTTATTTGTTCCTTACCTAAATATGATTGCTTCACTTGCTTCATCTGTGCAAGCTGCTAGGCAAGCTTTTAACTTTCTCAAACCTAATGGTAAGTTATGCCACTTAGTAATAGGTTTATATAAAAATTATTCTATAATTTAGACATAAATTCTTGACCTTATGATTTTTAGGATCCACTGGTTCGACAACAATATCTTGGGATCACTTTTTCAATTCACTAAATCGTTATTATTATAATTTAAGACAAGAATTACCACCAACACAAGATACAGTCTACCGACAGCGGGGTCATCCAAAAGGAATTACTCCCAGTGAAGTCAAAGGTCTAGAAGCAGTGCTACAAGTTGTACAAGTTGTCGCAAAGTATGATGAAATGTCTAGAGTAGCATTATGCGATCATCCTGGATGGAAAGTTCTGCAATCTCTCATAGGTTTGGTTAGCTGCGCCATGCCAATTCCTTTAAAAGGGGTATTGGTCAAAACTTTGGCAGCTCTTGCTAAGTCTCCAGACAGTTCTTCCACGATTTGGCAAAATTTGGAAGCTGCTCAAATTATTACAACAATACCAACAACCAGTAGCTATCAACCTAGAGGAGTTCAAACTGAATTAGAAGAAATCGAATCGCGGAATGAAGAATATCCATTGACACGGGCTATGTTAGAATTATTGGATGTTCTGACAGATTTTCCAATACCTAGATTACTCGGTGTTGGACAAAGAAATCCTGGATTCGATCCTTATTTAAATTTTATCATTAATACAGTTTTTCTTCGATTTAACACTCGTTCTTATAAAAATCCTAGTGAAAAATGGGAAGTGGCAGATGCCTGTCTTAAAATACTATTTAAACTACTTAAGCAATATGAGCCTACAGTGGAAGATTTTGTTGGATGTAAAGTTGAACTTCAAGGAGGTGAAGTTACTGTAGTCAATGCTTCCCCTGGATATCATCTAATGACACAGCTTCATTCAAATACAGAATTACTGCGGATTATCTTATATATACTTGATGAAGGTTGCTATTATCTTGATACCTATGATTCATTTGCAGGCAAAAAATACCTGGAAGATAGTACTATGAATTGTTTGGAGATACTAGAATATAGTTTGAAAACTCAGCATCAATACATGTCGCAATTAGCTGCCATTTCGTCTGCCAATAGAATTTCTACTGGGTTGTCCCGTCTTTTGTTAGGGGTTAATAATCGTACGGGAAAACCTGATCACATGATTAACATTGCTAAATATATTCTGTATAACAATTGGTTGCAACGCCATGCTTACGTTGCTGTCGGTGTTATTCAATGTGTGTCCAATGAACCTGGTGCTGATTCTGAATTACTTTCAACATACACGTCTAGTGTATCGCTAAGCACGAATATCAGACATGGATTTGTTGAATGTTTGGATTCCGAAGACACTGGGTATGAGAACGAGGAAGTAGGTCAGAGAAATAAGCAGCAATCAGGACATTGCAAAGATCGGATTTTGTTATTACTGATGCAAAGTATCACTCGCCCAGCTCCAAATCTGGCTCATTACTTACTTGGGTTTGAAATTACGAAGGACATAAGAAAAACAATAATTCAACAACCAGGAATTCTTGGCTATCCAAGGACGTGCTTACACTCGATTTTAGGAATTTTAGAATTGTCACTAGAAAAAGGCAGAGATAAAATAACAGAAGCTTGTTATTGGTTCCTTCATACATTAGCATCAAATAACAAAACGTCTATTCCAGTTTTACGATTTCTGCGAACTGCAACCAATCAAGACTTTGTACAAAGACACTTATCTAAATTGCCATTTCAAGGAGCAAACAGAGCTACTGATTTGACTTGCATGTCTTGGCTCCTCAAAATTGCTGCGATAGAATTACGTGTTGGAAGTGGTAGTTTGCAAAATTGTCTTATTCAAAGACTTGTTGGTAACTATACTCAAGTTTATTAGAGGGTACATCGATGGCTTCTAGTAAGAATCATGTATCTTCTATGCTTATACATGAGAGATACATAGTTGTTACTTGGAGTCAGCGATATGTTCTTTTTTTGTTTTCATAAAGTAATAACTTTGATTTCATTTTAGGAAATCTAGGACAAGATAGAGATCAAGTTGTCCCTTCACAGAAGTTACTTATGGACTTATTGCATTACATAGACTTTCAATTGCAGCTGGAATCTCCAAAGTCGTGGGAGTACTTTGATCCTTCACAAGTTGAAATGGTGTTAGGACGTTGTAGCGTGCCAGTAGCTTTTTCTAGTGGACCTCAGTTGATTGATATTAAGAAATTGCACTCTCTCATAACTGATGAACTATCTGTAACTCAGGGAAATGCTACTGCCACTCAAAGAAAACTTATGCAACAAGAATTGCAATCTATTTTGGCATATGCTTTAAAAAGAAACCAGACAAAAACCCTCTCATATGCAACAGTTAAATTTGTAGAAGGATGGTGTGAAACAACCGAAATACTGTTTTCTATTGCATCAAATCAGCAACTTCCAGCAGCTCAAAGGCAAAATTTCCTTCTAAATCTTTCTCATGATTTACTACAAAAAATGACATCATGTGAAGCCCTTAATGAAATCAAGACGTTAGTTTCTGGAACAGTTTTGATACTTTTAGTAAATTTACGAGTTAGCTTTGCTCTTCAGTCTGATGATGAACTACTCCCGTCTTCGCCGACAAACACGACTATGATGAAAATAATTTTGAATCATATTCTTCAATGGATTCTAAATTCCGAGGCTTCTTCTCAGAAGGTTCGTACACATCTGTATGGAGCTCTTCTTTATTTTCTTTGTGTTGTTGGTACTGATAAGTCTGGAGAAAATGTGGGAGCTGGTATAGAAACAACGTTTGTTAGTCAATTAGATAATTCTTTATACAAAGCACTTCCAATGCAGGAACGCTCTCATAGATATACCACCATTCAAGTAATCAACAGCTTCGGTAATAAATTAATGGATATAATTTGTCATAGTTGTTCAGGTGGGCATGATGTTTGTAAAATGCTTGGTCTGTCTTGTTTAAACAAAATTCTTGAATTAGATTGTGATAATTCATGGGTCATTTACTTATCTAGTCGAGGATACTTGAAGCATATGATAGATGGCTTACTGGAATCAGATAATTTACTCCGTTGCATGCTTCAGCCAGATCCACAAACTTTAAGGCCTTTGTATTTGTATGAAGCTAAAATGGCAATGTTTATTAGAATGGCTGCAACAAGACTAGGTGCAGAAAGTCTCTTGGAAAACAAAATTTTATTTTGTCTTTCTAGTATGTCCGTTATTGATCAACATCCTGATGTTCATAATAGTTTTAATGGAATTGATCCTTCTTTTTTACCTTCTGTTGGTCAACGATATCAACAAATTTTTTTGCCAATGCTTTATTTATGTGATGCTCTACTTACTACACTTGGTACAGAAAATCAGTCATGTGCAATACAAATTTGTGGATTTTTGCAAAGTCATAGAGATACAGTTGAAATGACGTTAAGAAATATTTTACCAAATTCAAATAGTTTATTCATGACCGAAGTTGCAACTTTGACCGGAGTGATTGCACGATCTGCAAATATTGGTACACTTTTTCTTTAATTATATAGTATTAAGTATTTATTTCTATATTAACTAAAAATTAATTAAGTATTCAAATATCTTTCTAAACTTTATTAAAACATATTTTCAGATATGTACAAGCTCGTTGATGAAGAAGTTGAAAAATCTAATATTGGCGAATTCACTTTAGGAGACAGTAGTGGTATGAGAGAACTGCGAGCCCACCTTTATAGACTTCAAAGGTTAATGCTAGCTCTTCTACCAAAGTTTCAACTCTTTACCAAAGAAGATTCAAATCAACGAAACTTCTCGTCTGTACAAATCGCCGCTAATATAATGCTGTACATAAGAAATCAAATGCAACACAGCCGAATGGATCAAAAATTACGAAATGTATTATTTGAACCATCCTTGTCACAAAAAACTGATACTCGCGAGATCAGAATGAAGGAAACCTCAAGTGGAATGCATTTGGGCATTGTTGTTGAACACTTAGATGCTGCCACTAATTTATTACATGAATTATCACAAAAAAGACCTACATCTATTAAAGAAATGAGCTCTGCTGATCTTAAAAAAGTAAGTTACTTACTCACATTTTTATTATCAGTATTGTATATATTTTTGTTTAAATTCACATTACAATTAAAAAGAATAATAAGTTATTATGCATTTGCGTTATAAGTTCTTTTCTAAATTGATGGATTGAACATGTTTCTATTTCAGCATCTTACTGAGGAAGAATTAGAATTAGACATTAATAAACAAAAAATTATCATTGAACAACGAATTAATCGTCAAGAAAAGGAGAAACGTCAAAATATGAAATATGCTTCATTAATAATTGAACACAGTTTATACATTCTATGGAGTCATTTGGATTTCTATGCCATGCAAACAATGTCACAATCTAGATCACACTGTAAGTTAGCACAATATACTTTATTTATATTTAACACATTGATATAAAGTATGTTTACAAAAAGTACCAATAATTGTTGCAGTGTCATCAGTAAACGTAGATGATAGTACTTTAGAATGGAAAAAGTTAAATGAACTACTACCAGAATTAAAAAAAGGATTAGTATCGGTTTTCACAGATAGTTTTATTACAAGACTGTTAGAAACACACAGTGAATATACAACTGTTGAACAAGGATTTATTGAAGCTCTTATAAGAAGAATTAAAAGGCTTTTACAATTCATAGTACTCAAATAAGTCGTGTATATACATTTTATAAATCAATTTCTTATTGTTATATAATCACCTAATAAATATTTTATAAAAAATATTCGAAATACAATTTTAACTTTAAAAATTATAATCCAAAAAACATATAACAATTTTATAAATTGTACAATATTATTACAAGCAACACTTGCATCAAACATTTTATTAACAGTGATGAACATTCCATGAGTACAAATTACACAAATTCTTATTACACTAATAATTACTTATAAGTAGAATGCATATGCTTATTATTTTAATACTATGAATTAACTACTGCTTCGTCCCATGGACCATATATATTTTCTTTATATTCTTGCCACTTTATATACCATAAAGGACATATCACATGTACAAAAACAGAAATTGCAATAAATAGATACGATAAAGTTATTGATATATCCCATAACAAATATAAAGTACAAAGTATTAAACATATGGATAGAAACATTTTTTGTTTGAGTTTTGATAATAAAAATGGTAGCAGTACAAAACATTGAACTGCTACAGTTAGAAGAGAAAATGCATGTAATGGCGTTGAAAGCCTGGAAGTTAACATTAATGAACCAAAAATGGAAGAAGTTATTGATAATGATTCTGATAAAGAGACACTACTTGAACCATATTTGCTGAAAATTAAGTGAATTAAAAACATAAAGATTGTCATAGCATATATTGTATCAGTGCTTATGGTTTCTGTTAAAGTTTTTAAAACAGGCGATAAAATATATCCAAAAGCTAAGAAGATTAATACTGTACGTAGATCTTTAGATATTCTTTCAAAAAGTTTTAGAGTTTTAAAGATATACTTAATGTAACCAAGTATTGTTAAAATAGCACTTATAGTAAAAATGCCATTTGGAGTTGTCCATTCATTGTTTAACCAAATAAATATAATGACAAATAAAATAATAATACTGAGCTGTATAGAAATGCTTGCTCCCAGCGTAATTGCTTGGTTAAAAGTTACTGAATTTGGTTTGATATTTTTACGTAATTCTTCTAAAAATGAATCATATGTATAATTATCTGGTAATCCATGATTTTCATACAATTTTTTTTTCGAAATTCTTGAATGCATTATAATTTGTTTTTATGCAATTAAAGTTGTCATCAGCAATAATCAAAAAATATATATCGCTGCCATTCCAACCCATATATCAATATAGATGAATGAAAAATAAATGTCTTAAACGTTACTTCGTCATTTGAAACTATATAGTTTCAGTATCGCGTTCATATTCTCGATTTTCTATCTATACAATAATATCTCTGAACTACAATTATTTTGTATTTATGTGCAAGGTACATTTTTTTCCTGTAAAAACAATATATTTTTGTAAAATATATAAATATTGTACTGACATTTAGTAAAATAAAATAAAAATCAGTTTGTATTTCATTAGTATGAGAAATTTACCTAAGTTTGTTTTGTGAATCTGTGGCGGTTGCTGCAAATCTTTATTGATTTTTTATTAGAAATATAAGGTGGAGCAGTTTAATCTGGCGATGTTTTTGGATAGAGCTAATTAAAATACATCGGTCAGTATTTTTATTATTTAAAAAAATATATTTTTATAGGCTGGGGTAGGGGGGGTTCCACTGTAGGGAGCTTCCTCCGCCAACGGCGCCAACCTCCGCTAGTCAGGAGTGGGGAGCTCCGCCATGTTGCAGCGAGAGAGCGCGTCTCCGCGTGTGGCCGCCTGCGTGGATCAAGGGGCTCAATTCACCGGGTACGTTTCGGCCTAAAAAGTTTGGAATTTTTAAATAAAAAAAATTATATCTGATAGATCTTAATTAGTCCTTTCGATCTACGTTAATTAATTTATAAGCCCCTTTTTCGTTTTCCCAGGAAAAATCGAAATACGATTTTCCATTTTTATGCATTTCAAATACCCATATCTCTTAAAAAAATGGGTTTATTATACTCTACTAAGCTTAGAAAAATTGCCCTTCAGCTAATTTAATTTGCCCGCGTGTCAATTATTATAAATATTCGGTAATTTATATATAAAAAATAATAAACCGCAATAGTATTTCTAAGCCAATTATTTGCGCATTGTTCATGCGCGGCAGAATGAAGGTGGTACTTACAACAAAAGCCATGGTGCTGCATATAAGTACCTAATACAAGGCATTTAAAATATAAAGTTATTTATCTTAACAAAAAAATGAAACTGATTAAAATAATATTTCAACCTAAGTTAAAGTGTTTTTATGATTGTTCCGTTTTCGGTATATTGTGGTGTACAGTATTGAGTTGAACGTTACTCGACAATGAAAAGTGAAACATTATTTTGTTTACGTCGAATATAACCTCACTACTTCACTTAACAGAGAAGAACTGCATGACTGCATCACTATTTGATTGGATTAACAGGAAAATTAGTATCAGAAGATATGTGGAAAGTGTTGAAATTAATGTACGAGCTTTTCCAAAAAGATGGTTTCGATTACTTTACAGACATGATGCCAGCTCTACATAATTATATCACTATACATACGCCAGTATTTTTACCAAACGAAAATCATATCTTAGGAATGTTCAACATGTGCAAGGCTTTGCTGGTTGGTGACGCAAGGGAAGATCCCAAATGTCATGCAACAAAATTTCTTGAAGTAATAATTTTACAGTGTTAGAACTCGTTATAATTCATATTAGAATGATTAACACGCGAGGTCAAAACTTCAGAATTAAGGACAATGTGTCTTCAAGTTGTTATTAATGTATTGTATTACAATCAGACTTTGTGCCTCGAAACCATTGATATAGACTGCAAAGTACCTTAGGACAGTCATCAGAGCCGATTGTATCACACTTTATTAAAAAATCGATTCACGACACAGATTGCTTCCTATGGTAAATGATCTTTTACGATTGCAAAAATTTGTTTAATGTAAGGGTCAATTATTGATAAATTTTTGTATTTATTATTTTTAGACTTCACGACAGGAAACTTTCTGTTCAACAAATCATTCCATCTTTGATACTTCTTTGAGAATGAGGATAACGAGGAATTTTTTTCAGACATTCAGAGGACTGATACAACGTGGTAAAGTGCATTAACTAATCATCTAATACCAAAGCAAAAGACATCATTATTGGAAATTATAGTGTTAGCAGATCAACATAGAATAGTTTTAGAGAGCAAGCGAATTGAGCAAAGTGGAGGTTATTTTTTTAAATTAATTTCATGTGTGTTACTGTGTTACTACATCACAGACTGTATCCACTTCTTTTAATTTTGGTGGTACGCCTTTAGGCCGATAAAAATATAAACGTTTTTGCTTATGTAAATAAAAAAACTGTATAATGAGTGATTCGTAGCATGCGAATGCAACATGACCACCTCCAAAACAATTACGCATTTCCTACACCACAATATACCGAAAACGGAACAATTATAAAAACACTTTAACTTAGGTTGAAATATTATTTTAATCAGTTGCATTTTTTTGTTAAGATAAATAACTTTATATTTTAAATGCCTTGCATTAGGTACTTATATGCAGCACCATGTGCAGCACCTTTTTGTTGTAAGTACCACCTTAATTCTGCCGCGCATGCGCAATGCGCAAATAATTGGCTTAGAAATACTATTACGGTTTTTTATTTTTTAAATATAAATTACTGAATACTTATAATAATTTACACGCGGGCAAATTAAATTAGCTGAAGGGCAATTTTTCTAAGCTTAGTAGAGTATAATAAACCCATTTTTTTAAGTGATATGGGTATTTGATATGCATAAAAATGGAAAATCGTATTTCGATTTTTCTTGGGAAAACGAAAAAGAAGCTTATAAATTAATTAACGTAGATCAAAAGGGCTAATTAAGATCTATCAGATATGTTTTTTTTTATTTCGAAATTCCAAACTTTGCAGGCCGAAACGTGCCTGATGCTCAATTCGAGTCAAGACTCTTTACAGCCTTGTTGTCCTTCATCGGGTGTGAGCGCATGCGCACCACTGCGTATCTGTTCTTGTCTTGTTATAGATTGGATGGGAGAGGTGGAGTATGACTGTCCAAAGTAAAGTGATTTGACTACAAAACTAATATTTATTCACCTGGTTATACTATTGACAATAATGATAATTTAAATAATTTGAAACGTAAGATATGCCACAGCTGCGGCGAGCGAGAGGAGGCATAAGCGATCAGCCCGGAAGTCTAACTCAGTCTACCTTTCTCAAAAGTCCGCGCGAGGGACTAGGACCTGCTTACGCTTTCGCCGTGCGCTCGTGTCGCTCTCCGGTGCTGTGAGGTGGCGCCGGCTGTCGGGCGCAGTCGATGACGGCTGCGGGACCGCCACATCCACTCCCCCTCCAGAATTCTGGTTGGAATTCGATTTAAAAGTAATCCTTCGCTGTTTTTGTGGAGCTTTGATTTCAGACTTAATTGGAGTTGGTGCGGGGTTTGGAGGTTCGTCTGCTGGAGGTTCATCTGCTTGAGGTCCGTCTGCTTAAGTGTAATGGGCTGCTTTTAGACGTTCTAATGAGATGTTCTTTTCCATGTCTTCTACTTGAATCTTAAATAATCGATCCGAGATGCGTTCAATGACTCGATAAGGTCCTTGATAGGGCGGTTCGAGCGGCGCTTTAACGTGATCGCTTCTGATGAACACATGTGAGCACGAATCGATATCCTTCTGTTTGAGTATGCGTACCTTACAGTGGTGAGATGTAGGCGTTGGTCGAATTTCTCTCATGTAGGTTCGATGTTGTTTAACGAAATCTTTTGCGTTGGCAGGAACGTCCTGATGTATGAAGAATTCGCCGGGTAATCGTAGAGCGGTGCCATATAACATTTCAGCAGGTGAAGCATTTAGATCTTCCTTGTAGGCGGTACGTAAACCAAGCATGACGGATGGCAACAGATGAATCCAGGGAACTTCTGACTTGCACATGAGTGCAGCCTTCAGCGTTCTATGCCAACGTTCAATGATTCCATTAGAGGCTGGATGGTAAGGCGAAGTACGAGTCTTTTGACTGCCAAGGAATCTAGTAAGAGCTTTGAAGAGATCAGCTTCAAATTGTGGCCCTTGATCAGTCGTGATGGTCAACGGTGAGCCATACTGGCTTATCCAGTTGTTAAAGAGCACAGTAGCTGTTGTTTCCGCTGTACAGTCTTTAAGTGGAACAGCTATTGGCCACCGTGAAAATCTATCTATCATCGTTAGGCAATACTTATATCCGTCAATAGGAGGTAAGTGTATGTAGTCCAAGTGGATATGGTTAAAACGAGTGTCAGGAACGTCGATGCCCTGAGGTTTGACGCGATTGTGTCGCTAAATTTTGGCTCGTTGGCAATTGAGACATTCTCTTGTCCACTTGAGTGAGTCTTTTTTTATTGCGGGCCATACAAATTTGCTTCGGAGAGTACGTGTAGTGCAGCGTCCACTAGGGTGTGACAAACCGTGCACTGTTTCGAAGGCAGCACGTCGGAGCACTTCTGGTATGTATGGTCGTATAATTGAATTGTTGATGTTGCAATAAATCTTATGATTCTCTATCATTAATTGTTGTAATTTTAAGGAGTTTGGGTTCTTCAACAAGTTTCGGAGTTCTTGATCGTTTTTTTGCGCTTTGCTAATGCTTTGTGCACTCAAAACTGTTGGCATCTCGATGGTGCTGATTCTTGAAAGAGCATCTCCCACCACGTTTTCGCATCCTTTTACATGCTTAATTTTCGTGGAAAATTGCGAGATGTACTGCAGTTGTCTTTCTTGTCTTGGCGAGAATTTCTCCGTTTTTTGCTTGAACGCATATGCGAGTGGTTTATGGTCCGTTGCGATGGTGAAATCTCTGCTGTCAAGTTGGTGCTTGAAATGTTTTATTGCTGCAAATATAGCGAGCAACTCGCGATCATATGTGCTATATCTTTTCTCAGTATCAGATAATTTGCGGGAGAAAAATCCCATGGGCGTCCACTTCTCCTTGACGTGCTGTTCTATGGAGGCCCCAATACAGGTATCCGAAGCGTCAGTACGTAGTATGAGTGGCGAATTTGGAACGGGATAAGTGGTCAAAGCGATATTTGCCAATACGTTTTTGGTGTTATCAAATGCTGATTCGGCTTCGTTGTTCCATTTGATTTTTCTCTTGTCGTTTTTTCTTGAATCCGTAAGGAATGCAGTGAGAGGCCTGAGCAGTTCGGCAGCATTTGGAATCAGTTGACGATAAAAGTTGAACATGCCTAAGAATCGTCTTAGACCTTTGATGTCTTCGGGCTTCGTGTAGTTTACGATGGCTTCCACACGGTGCTGGGGTGGTTTGTAGCCACCTTCGCTGATGTGGTATCCCAGATACGTGACCTCGGGCTGTCCGAAGCTGCATTTACTGGGGTTGATGGCCAGTCCGTGTTTGCGAAGCTTTTCAAATACTACTTGCAGCTGCTTCTCATGCTCGTCGTGTGATTCTGAAAATATTATGATGTCGTCAACATAACAAAAGGCAAAGTCTAAATCTCTTAATATTGAATCCATAAACCGTTGGAAGGTCTGTGTGGCGCAGCGTAGACCAAAAGGCATAACCAAAAACTCAAAAAGTCCAAATGGCGTTATAATGGCGGTTTTTGGGATGTCTTCTTGTGCCATTGGAATTTGATAGTAAGCTTGTACTAGATCCAACGTCGAGAAAACTTTTTTGTTGTGGAGCATCGGAAACAGATCCTGAATGAGCCTTGGTGGGTACTGGTCATGAACAGTCATGGCATTTAGCTTGTTGTAGGCGCCGCAAGGTCGACAGTCACCGTCTTTCTTGGCTTCCATATGCAGCGGGCTGGCCCAGGCACTGTTTGACGGTCTAAGAACTCCCTGCTCCAACAACGTGCTGATTTTTGCTTGCGCTGCTTTCAACTTATCACCCGAGAGCTTGCGTGGTCGTTCTGCTGTTGGAGGCCCTTCTGTAACAATGTGGTGTGCAACCTTCGTTTCGGACAGGGGGCGTCGACAGAATGACGGCTTGGTGAGATCGACGAACTTCTCAAGCAGCTGAGCGTATCTCGGAGCGCATTGAGTCTTCGCGTCGAGCGTTAGGATGCCGTGGTGCTCTGCTGGTTGGATGTTTCCGGAGGTTGATAAGTTTGAAATTGGGTCGATGATCGAGCGCTTTTTGAGATCTATAAGCAAACCATAAAATGAAATTAAATCGGCCCCTATGATGGCGACCTTTACATCGGCTACAATGAATGGCCATTTAATTTCGCGTCGGAGTCCTAAATTAAGCGTTAAAAGTTCTTCTCCGTAAGTTCTGATTATCGTAGAGTTGGCGGCGTAGAGCTTTGTCGTTGATGTGGCGAGTTTTCGTTTAACCTCTTGTTGGGGGATGACGGAGACTGCTGAGCTAGTGTCAATCAAAAATCTTCTGCCATTCTTGCGATCGTTTACGTGGAGGCGAAATTCTTGGTGGTTGCCTGACGTACTGCCAACCGTTGCCTCGTCTGGTGGCAGTACCTCTAGTTTTCCTTCTCTTTAAAAGAGCATGGTGATCGGCATTTATGCGCCTTCTCCCCAAATCTCGTATGGTAATAACAGAAATCTGGATTATCAGTCTTGTAATTCCGAGTCTTGCTTACCGACCGAGCACGCGAGCGATTGCGAGTCTGTTGATTGTTGTCGCGGCTTTGGCGCAATTCTTGGAATTCGCGCGTGAGCTTCTCGATTTTAGCTTCCAAGGCACAAAGAGTCTTGTCTCAGAATTGTTGATCGGACAAACATCAATAGAGCCACTGGGTTTTATGATGTCGACGATTTTGTCAGCTTGCATTGCGAGCTTGCTGAGTTCTAGGGTTTCACCGACCACAAGGTGTGCTCTCACATTTTCTGGAAGATGTTCCAAGAAAAGGGTTCTGAGAATCGTGTCGTTGCACTGCGTGCCTGCTAAATTTTTTATTTTGGCCAACACGCGTGACGGTTTCTCATCCGAGACTGTCTGATCGCGAAGCAAGCGTCTTAACTTGGTCTCGTCGGTCTCTCCAAATGTTTCAATAATGCGGTCTTTTAACGCCTTGTATCTATCCGTCTCAGGCGGATTTTCGATTATGTCCGCCACGTAAATTGCCGTTGTTTGGTCTAGGTTCGATACGACATACCTGAACTTTGTTTTGTCGCTAGTGATCTTGTAGTTATCGAGGGTGTACTCGATCGTGTGAAACCACAATTTCGGTTGATCTTTCCAAAAAGGCGGAAGCTTGATGCTGGCGGTGATAGACGACACGTTGCTTCTGTTTTCGTCAAAAGTTTCTTGAGCATTATTGTTGGCCTGTGTTAGTACGTTCATGCGTTGCTGAAGGTCCTCAAGGTTTTTTTGCAGCTCCTGTTGTTGTTTCTTGAGCTCTTCGTTTTCTCCCATCTTTTCTGAAGTCGTTGATAAGTCTTTGTTTGCATTTATGTCGTGGGTCACCAACGTTCTTGTCTTGTTATAGATTGGATGGGAGAGGTGGAGTATGACTGTCCAAAGTAAAGTGATTTGACTACAAAACTAATATTTATTCACCTGGTTATACTATTGACAATAATGATAATTTAAATAATTTGAAACGTAAGATATGCCACAGCTGCGGCGAGTGAGAGGAGGTATAAGCGATCAGCCCGGAAGTCTAACTCAGTCTACCTTTCTCAAAAGTCCGCGCGAGGGACTAGGACCTGCTTACGCTTTCGCCGTGCGCTCGTGTCGCTCTCCGGTGCTGTGAGGTGGCGCCGGCTGTCGGGCGCAGTCGATGACGGCTGCGGGACCGCCACATATCACCCTGCCGCTAACGGCATCGCACGTTAGAAGCTACGTTGATGTGTCACAGAAACGATGACTGGCTTAGGACTCTCTCCACCGTATTGTTAGGCCTACGTTGTCATGTCAGATTAGATACCGAAGCCTCTCCGGCTGAATTTTTGTACGGCACCACTCTACGTCTACCTGGTGAATTCTTTATACCGGAAGACGTCGTGCCCCGTGATCCCCACATGTTTTTAGAGGAGTACCGTGAGCACATGCGTCTGGTTCGTCCGATACCAGGGGCGGCATCCTCTAGCTAATATGTCGTCTATAGCTTTAGTGGTTATGGAAGACAAACTTGTCGTGTGTTTTATGGATTTTATCTTGTGGATTACATGCTGTGTGGTGGAAGATAGACGGAACGCCTAACGTGACAGTAACGACGGTCACATTGCGCGGCAATTTGAAAAACGACTCGAATATAGGCGGAAAAGAAAGAATTTAATTATTTTATTTAATTTTAATGAAATTGTATATGAAACTGTTTAAAAATGTAATTCTTAATTATTAAATAAAAATAAATATGGATATCAATGTGTTTGAGATAATTGCAATGAATATTGATTCATCCCATGGATGTTCACATCTCCATATCATAGGTATTCGATCTAATTTGAATTAGTATTAAACTACTTCTCCACATAATTTATAAGTTGTTCGTTTAAATTACAGTTAAAAGGCGTTGCGTTAAAAATTTATTTATATTTATTTATATTTAGTTGAAGTTGAAAAGAGTCAAGAGTTGAAAAGAGCTTTAACAAGATTTGGGGCAAAGAATAAATTATCTTGATTTTAATATTGCCATACCTTTTTAAATAAAAAATATGTCAAACTGCTCCAAATTCCAGAAAACTGCTCTAGATGTATATAAAACTGCTCCATAGTAATTTTTATTGGTTCCGCTATAATTAGCTGCAAAAAAAGTAAAATTCATTTTGTCAGAAATGAGCTGACTAAAGCGTGTAGAGCGCAGGCCCGCAGCTCTTTCATTGCTGCATTGCTGAGATACAGTTTGAATTAAGGTAAACAATTAATTAATTAGAAATAATTTATAAAACGTTTGCAAAAGAAATTACAAAGTATGTAACTAATTAAACTATATGTATGACAATTATTATTGATAACAATTACAAGAAACGACTGTTGATATGTCCGCTCCTTGACATAGGCGACTGCTTTAACATCTTCGCAGCTTGCCGGGTGATGGGCTTATGAGGGCAGTAGTCTCCTGAAGGGATGAATGAATGGCATGTTAGTGAGAGCGTAAATGAGGGACGATTAAACGAAACTCCGTAAAAAGAGTACCTCGATGAATCAGTGCACGAAACGCAGATGGGCTGCAGTAGCAGAAACGGAAACCGAGTACGCAAGCTGCATGACAAACACAGTCGGAGCCGTGGGTCTTTTAAACAGATCTTGACCTGTTATACAGAGATGCAGGAAGGCACGCACTACCGATTTGCTCTATAAACGGGTACCCTGCGATGCTACCCGTAATCCGCCAAAAGGAGATCCTGGGTGGGGAGGCGATCCAAGACTCCCGCTGACGGCAAGATGGGAGGCCGGCACCTAGCCAGTGACGGTCAATCGGCTTAGGCGAGTGCGCGGTATCGCTTGACGCCTGCCATAAACTCTCCGCACAGCCGACTACCTTGTTCGGGGTGTGAGGCTCGAGAAAGCGGAGGTGGGCTAGGGTGTTAGCGCGTGCTATATCCAGGTATGATGTACCCATTCTGGCACCGCCTTAGGGCCTAAGCCCGGACCATGTCAGCTGCCTCCATAGACGGAGGGATCCAGAGGGTCGGACACTTACCGGGATGAAGTTTATTATGATCAGCATGGCATCTTTAAACGAAAAAGAAGGGAAAAGAGGGGAGGGTGAGTATGATGACGTGTTTTCAGGTAACGTTGCGGGCAACAAAAGAAAAGACAGCAGCCTTTCCACTGAAGAGCTAACGATTCTGCGTCAAGGTCTATCCTTGGCCGAGGCAAAGATCGTAAGCATCTTCAGAGCCGCCAAGACCTTGATCCAAGAGATGTCGGAGGCCCTTAAACGGCAGCATAACATCAACAAAACAATCAAGGATGGTATTCCAAAGCTACAGAGCCAGCTGGAGCTGCTCGAGGAGGACGACAAGTCGTCGAGCGCTGCTATAGGTGCCTGGGGTACGGGCACATAAGCGCAGCCTGCAAAGGCCCAGACCGCAGCGCGAGTTGCTACCGGTGTGGAGGAGAGCGGCACAAAGCTTCTGAATGCAAGACCGATGCCAAGTGCTACCTCTGTGCCGGAGCAGGAGCATCCGGCGACGTGGTGAAGCACAACGCGGAATCGAGTGAGTGCAGGATCTTCCGAGAAGCCTTAAAAGGTAACAGACAAAATGGCTAATGTCATAGAAGCTAATCTTTGGAGGAGCAGGACGGCTCAAGACCTGCTTGCCTAGATCTGTCTCGAGAAGGACGCGGACATTATTCTTATCAGTGAGAAGTATCGAAACAAGGAAGGGGCGAGCTGGTACAGCGACGCTCTTGGCACAGCGGCCATATGGATCTGTAACCCACACCGCTTCCTAGCGGTGTGTCACGGATCTGTCAGCAACTTCCATTGGGTAAAGGATGGGGGCGTGGCTTACGTCAGCTGCTACCTGACCCCAAACGAGGAAATAGGGCGTTTCCTGGAGAAACTGGATTTCCTAGAGGACGCGATTAGAGACGTGGGGGGGGGGGCTGATTGTAGCCGGAGATTTCAACGCCAAAGCTCTTGAGTGGGGAGAACACAATCCCGACTCTAGGGAAAAACGAGTCATGGATATGGTTTCCAGACTGGGGCTGGTGGTACTCAACAGCGGCTCCACGTCAACCTTTAGGAGACCGGGATGCAGAGAGACCATCATCGACGTTTCATTTGCAACTGAACGCCTAGTTGCGCACATGCGAGACTGGCAGGTGATCGAAGGCTGTACAGCCAGCGATCACCAGTTCATCACGTTTCGCGTTCGTGATGACACGCCGGTCGAGGTGGCTCTCCCGAGCCATCACCGCAGGTGGAACGTCGACAAGATGGACACCGAGAAGCTATCTCGGGTCCTAGAACGCGGTCAGAAAACCCCGGACGGTATACCGGAAGGAGCCTCCGCCTCTAAGCGGGCAGAGCTAGCGGTCGGCGCGATTATGCGTCTGATCCAGCGAGCCTACAAAGAGCCCATCAAGAAAACAGCGTGCGGTAGACGACCTGAATATTGGTAGATGGACGAGATTGCGGAACTGCACTCAAAATGTCTTCACCTGATGCGTGAAGCCAAGAAGGCAAAAAAGAGGCAGGATCCCAACGCTAACCTAAAGATCGCCGTACATTAGGCAGCTAGAAAGAGACCCGGCCGGGCAATCCTGGCGAACAAAAGGAGATGCATAGAGAGCCTGCGGGAGGATCTTAACAACGATCCACGGGGACGGGGGTACAAAATAGTCATACGCAAAGTGGGGGCATTGACCAAGAGCGCCCCTATAAGCCCAGCGGTTATGGACGAAATTGTCCGTGCCCTCTTCCCAGTCCATCCAAAACGATCGGATGCTCCGCAGGAGCCGCTGACGTCAGAGATCCCGCCTTTGACAAGGGCGGAACTCGACGCAGCGGTAAGAACGTTTAAAAATAAGAAGGCACCGGGACCAGACGGCATCCCGGCCAAGGTGCTCAAGGCAGTGGCAAAAACTCACCCGGAGCTCTTGCTTTGCATGTACAACTCTTGTCTCCAGATAGGAATTTTCTATTCTTTCTTGGAAGAGGCAAGATTAGTGCCGATAAGTAAGGTCAAAGGACCAACAGATGCGGCAACGTCGTATAAACCTCTGTACATGTTGGACACTCCCGGGAAACTCCTGGAAAAGATGATAAGATCCCAGCTGCATGCTGCGTTGCAGGCAGCCGGCGACCTCTCCGAAAAGCAACACGGATTTCGAAGGGGAAAGTCCACCATAGAAGCGGTCCAGGATGTAGTGGAGGTGGCCAGGAGCACGGAACGTGGGAATCACTTTTCTCGCCCAATCTGTCTCCTGGTGATGCTAGATGTCAAGAACGCCTTCAACTCGGTGAGATGGTCCGACGTCCTACAGGCAATGGAACGTGAATTCAGGGTACCACAGTACCTTCTCCAAACTATAGAGGGATTATCTGAAGGATCGCTTCATCCTGTACGACACCTTAGAGGGCCAGAGATGACGGGATATGACGGCGGGAGCGGCTCAGGGCTCGATAATGGGCACCAGCCTGTGGAATATCTCCTACGATGAGCTAGTCAGGTTGGAGATGCCAGAGGGCTGCTACCTAGTCGGGTACGCTGACGATGTCGCTGTTACCATAACAGCAAGGAATATGGAGATAGTGCAATCGCGGCTCGACCAAGTCCTGTGCCAGGTCCGTCGCTGGATGGGCGATCACGGGCTGGAGCTAGCGGAAGCCAAAACCGAGATCGTGCTGCTAACAAAAAAACATATCGAAAAAATACAGGAGATAAAAATTGGAAAACTGACCATGTAGCAGAACCAGCAGTGAAGTACCTGGGGGTGACGCTGGATATCAAACTCACCTTCGGGGAACAAATAAAGAAGGCAGCAGACAAGGCGGCCGTGGTGACAGCGACCCTGAGCAGGGTGATGGCCAATATCGGAGGCCCTCGCCCCAACATCAGGTGACTATTGCTGCGGACCGCCGAGTCCATTATGCTGTACAGTGCAGAGGTGTGGGCCGATGCGCTGCGACACGAAATACCTCGGAAGCGGATGGCATCGGTTCAGCGCCGATGCGCCTACGAATAGCAAGCTCGCACGCTCGTATCGCACGGTCTCGGAACCGGCAGCCCTAGTAGTGGCGAGGGTCGTACCAATTGAGCTCCTTGCCCATTGGAGGGAACATTTAATAATATTGATTAATAATAGTTATATACTTTGTTTTAGTATAATACAAATAAAAATTATAAATGAATCTGTATAAACAAGCATTTTAAAAATTTAGCTTATTTTATTTTTGTAATAGTACTTTTAGATCCATGTTCAGTAATATGTCATTAAACACCATTTGCAATAAATAATAATAAAAAATGTATTTAGTTAGAAACTTAAAAAATGGTTTTAAAATGTTTTTTAAAAACTTTATCCCGGCAATGCAGCAATGAAGGAGCTGCGCTTGCGCACTACGTGCTTTAGTCAACTCATTTCTGCCAAAATGAATTTTACTTTTTTTGTAGCTTATTATAGCAGAGCCGATAAAAATTACTGTGGAGCACTTTTATATGCATCTAGAGCAGTTTTCTGGCGTTTGGAGCAGTTTGACATATTGTTTATTTAAAGAGGTATGGCAATATTAAAATCAAGATAATTTATTAAAATAACCCCAAATCTTTATTGATTTTTTATTAGAAATATTAAGTCGAGCAGTTTCATCTGGCCATGTTTTTGGATAGAGCTAATTAAAATACATCGGTTAGTATTTTTTTTATTGCAAAACTCATACTTTTATAGGCTGGGCTAGGGGGTACAGCAAAAGTCCGCTGAAACCTTTTTTTGCTGCCTGGCGATGCTACTAACGTTATGTCTCGTGACGTAATTTTCGCACATGCGCAGACACTCTAATTGTTAAAGGTTTTTATATTTGGCCGTACAGACCTCTGGTGCAATAAAGAGTACCGAGCCCTCCCACAATGTCCATCTGGGCCCACAAAAAGTAAGTAAAAAGAAAAGGAGAGAAGCAGCCTGTTGAAAAATCTCACGCCAAAATCTCATCTTACCAATTTTTTGTTCTTTAGACGTTTTAAACCATTCTCAGTCGATTGGCAGCTTTTTTTGAAAAATTCAAACTAAGAAAATTTATCACAAATTTTGACTTAATAAAATTAAGTCCAATTTTCCAAAATTTTTCTAAGTTCGAATTTTTCAAAAAAAGCGACCAATCGGCTGAGAATGGTTGCGCCTACAGAACAAAAAATTGGGTAGATGAGATTTTGGCGTGAGATCTCACCTGAGATGTCACCTAAGATTTTTCAATAGGGCAGTCAGCATGAACTAAAATGTTGCACGCTGGAATTTTCGACACGGGCAAAGGCGCTGCACGGTTTAAAGAAAATTAGAAGGGTACGGGAAGCGACCCAGAAAGCGCTGCTAAAGCAGGAACGAAGGCTCGGGCCCTATTCATGTTGTACGAAAAAATGACACCGTGGTTTCACAGAGCTGCTGTACGAACACTCTTCTCGTCAAAAGTAATTTCGTGTAGCTCCAGTGAAGGTCGCTCCCGTGCAACTCGAATGGCGAACAGCTGGGAGCAGGCTCAGAAAAAGGAGTCCAAGAGATATAACGTTATTGCAAAACCGGCGGGATCAGTCGACGAGTCTCTCGATTCGAGCGGCCCCGTATTGCCCGAGGCTGTTGTACCGAGGCGAGGAACGCAGACGGAACTGCAACGGAAGGAAAGCAACCTCCAAGTGGTCGAAATCGCTAGTCTAGAACGTCGACTGATAGGGTTAGAATTGAATACGCACCTGGAAACGTTTGGAGCGAAGCCGCGTTGCCGTTAAATATCCGAGAACGTGTAGAAATCGATGCGAGGTGTCAGGCGAGCGTCTCGAATTTATTAAATATAGCAGGGATCGTGCGAAAAACTCCAAAGTCAGCGAACGCGAATATTGAAACTCCCGCCCTTGAGGTGGGCGATACATCAGAAAATGCGGCGCAGGTGAGTCACAGTAATGATTTGAACACGAGCGTAATCCCAGTCGCCGCAGAAACCCGCCAAAATATAAATCCAAACAATGATTCCCCCGCTAATATCGATGGGTTCATCAGCGAAGCCAGGGCTAAAGCCTGGATAAGGGAAGCTTTGGAAGAGCAAAGTAAATCGAATAGCTGGAGACAATCGATCAGCAGCGCAAGTTCTGGCGTGCCTTGCTCTTCCAGTTTTTGAAGCAGAAAATATAATAACATAGTGCATACTGTCAGTCAAAAAGCCGCCTCCAACCACGGCAAGGGGAAATCTAATAGAAACGCGTCATTTGCCGTTTTCGGGAAAAAACCGTACGTAAAAAACGTGTATAACGCTAGCGGGCAAGTCAGATGCTTTAAGGATACGTAACAACGGCCTTTTAGCATCGGAAAAGTAGACCGCTCGGATCTCCATGCCGCATACACCAGCAAAGCTGCGAAAGCCGTCGCGGCAAACTAGTGCTCGATAGCAGCCCGGATAGCAGCTCAAGCTCGGGAGTTGAAAGCTGCTTGACACAGAGGAGCGACCACGCAGGAAATTCACGCTTGCGCGGCAAAAATTGTTGTTCGGGACGAAGGAACCGTAGAATGTCCGGAAGCGATGCGAGTAAGTCACTACTTAATGGTGCATGCGCCAACAATTACCGTTACAACAAAAATTAGAAGCAAAAACGATTCGAGTCGGTATAAAGATAAATTGGTTTTAGCGAGACACCCAGTAGATGAGAGATGCACTGTGTTGCTCTACCGTGACCGAGAGTTGCAGACGCCACGTAATCAAAAGCAATAACAGCTGCTGCGAATAAAAAATAAAACATGCCGCGATCGTGAACCTCCGCGCCGTCCTTGCACACAATATACCGGGCGCTTGCCGTCGGATAACGATTCGGACGATGAGTCGGAGCGCATGACCTTCCACCAGGCGGTCACGTACATACCCTATTTCGACAGAGATCCTGACAGTTTGAATTTATTTTGCAATGCAGTGCGAGAAGTATTGCAGACGTACGGGCCGCAGCATGAACGATTCCTTCTGCTGCACATAACCAACCGACTCCGGGGCAAAGCGATTGAATGGTACCAGACGCGAATTACAGCTCTGTGGAAGCACTATTACGCAATTTAACGTTATACTACGCTAACATCGGCATTGCGGACCAAATCTACAATCAAATACGCACGATCAGTCAAAACCCGAAAGAGTCTACCGGAGAATAGGGGCTGCGGGTATGCTGTACAATCGTCTCCATACGACCGTCGGTTCAGCTCCAGACCTTTCGATCGCGGACAGGGAATCGCGTATGCGCCAAGCAGACACAGATGTACTCGAACAATTTCTTTTTCGATTGAAACCGCCTCTCGACCATCTCGTCCGCAGTAACGACTAATGATTAGTGAATGAATTTAAGGTGACCATGGCGGTCCCTGCCCGGGGACTTACCGGTCGAGCACTCGGGAATACCATTGTGCTATACCTTCTACCCTCCTTTATATCTGTTGTACAAAATTTCCACCCCCTACAATCTCCTGTCGATTGCCCGAGCTACTTCGCACAAGGGCTGAAGACTACATAGCCTTAAGTCCTCTCCACTAATAAAGGGAGTGCCCCACACCCTGCTCCTAGTTCCCACAAACGCGGGGTAGCCGCACAAGAGATGCTCTGTAGTCTCTTCTGCCGTCCCACACCATCTGCAAATAGCCTCCTTACAAATATTCATCTTTGAGAGGTGGTATCGCACGCCCTAATGTTCAGTGAGCCAACCCATTGCCAGCCTCAGTCTACCCCTGTTCAAGTTCCGTATTCCCGAGATCGATTCCTTCTGTGGAACCTCGCCTAGAAGTCTTTTCATTTCATTTCGCCTGCTTCATGCCCCGAGAGGTCCTCCATTTATCATTAAGTACCCTTTGGAGCCACCCTTTAGCTGCTGTGTGCACTTCACAGGCGGGGATCGCCATCTCGTACTCCTTCGCCCTCAGCTTACAAGATCCTCTTGCAGCCAACCAATCTACCTTTTCATTACCTGTAATACCTGAATGTCCCGGCACCCAGAGTTGTTTTACATCATTTCTGGCCGCCAGTGATGTCAGTGCCTGTCTACACCCCATGACCTCTTTTGATCCTACTTTTATCCCGTCCAGGGCTAGTAGCGTGGCTCTGCTATCCGAGCAGACCGTTATGGACCTCTGTGAGATCCTCTTGTCCACCATACAGCTCGCGCATTCCTTAATGGCCCTGACCTCAGCCTGAAAAACAGTTGCATGCGGATTAAGGGAGCACACTAATTCCAATGAGCTACCCTTCTTCCACGCTCCTGCTCCCACTCAGGTTTCTGTTTTTGAACCGTCCGTGAACCACATTACCCAATTTTCAGCTACGGGGTGCGAGCCTCCTTTCCATTCCTGCCTTCCCGGAATAACCACCTTGTAAGGTTTGTCGAACCGGATGTGTTCCCTTATTCTGTCACTACCTACCCTTGCGATGTTGGGTAGCACCTCTTTTGTCAATTTCATGTCCATGAAGTGCTTACCACATCCCGAATCCATTATCCTTACACTCGTTCTAAGTGCTCCAATTTTTGCAACCTTGTTCAAGGGGGGCAGACCCAGAAGGAGCTCCATAGCAGCCGTCGGAGTAGTCCTCATAGCCCCTGTCAGCCCTACCATTACCATTCTCTGCACCGTTTCTAGGGATCTAACATGTGTGTTGAGTTCACACTTGTGTCCCCAGACCAGTGCCCCATGCAGTAACCTTGGTTTGATAATGGACTCGTACATCCACCTCACCTTGTCTGGTCCTATCCCTCAGATCTTGCCGAATGCTCTTCTACAGGTCCAGAAGGTGTTGATGGCCTTTGCGCATCTCTCCCTGATGTGCGGTCCCCAATTTAGCTTTTTGCCCATGATGATCCCCAAATATTTTGCCTGTTTGATCATTTCTATGAGTTCTCCGATTAACAGAGTCCCTCAATTTGTTTTGTCTTATACCTAGTCGTGAAAAGTATAACTTTGGCCTTTTGCGGGTTGACGCCCAGCTTCACCGACTTGCACCAAGTCTCTACTATTTCGAGTACATACTGCATCACGCCCTCTAGTACACCTATATCGTCCCCTCTTGCCATTAGGATGATGTCATCTACATATGCCTGTGTGTAAATACCTGCTTCATTTAGGACCTTTATGAGGCCGTCGACTACCAAACACCACATTGTCGGGGAGAGTACTCCTCCCTGCGGGCAGCCTTTGTTGACCACGCCCGTCCATGAGCTCGTTCCCCATTCTACCTTTATTTTCCTGTTGCACAATATGTTCCAGGTCCACCTATAGATGGTCTCTGGTACGCCATGCTCTCTCATACCTTGCACTATTGCCTCCCCGGTTGTGTGGTTAAATACTCCCTCTACATCCAAGAAAGCCGCTAGCACTAGCCCTCTTTTCTCCATACCTTTTTCGATGAACCTCACTGCCTCCGCCAGAGCCGTGTCGACAGACTTGCGTGTTTGGTATGCATATTGCCTATTCTGAAACGGGGCCTTTAGCAGAGGTACATCCTTGATGTATCTATCCACCAGTCTCTCCATTGTTTTAAGTAGAAACGGTGTTAGACTTATTAGCCTAAAATCTTTAGTGCTTATGTGCTGTGCATTCCCCGGTTTAGGTATAAACATGACCTTTGCCCACCTCCAATTCTCAGGTATGTATCCCATAGCTAGGCAGGCTTTGAGCATCTTTTCAAGGGGTGGTATCAGAATTGCCCGACCCTGTTGGAGCAGCGCTGGAAAGATTCCGTCCAGTCCTGCCGATTTATAAGGTTCGAAAGTGTTGATGGCCCATTCGATCCTTTTCCCTTCTACAATCTTTCTCGCTAGGCTCCAATCGAACCCATTTGCTCTGTGTTGTTCCTTTGCCCTCTCCATATCTGTGTTACAGTCCAGGTAAGTGTGGTCGTTGAGTAGACTCCTTAAGGCCTCATCCTCATCTTTCGCCCATTCCCCTCCCAGCTTAATCGTGTCCGCTTTCGGTCCCTTTGGGTTTTGCAGTCGTCCGCAGTAAGCAGCCGCAAAATCTCGACGCAGCAATCACGGCTGCTGTAGAGTTCGAGGACAAATGGAGCGCGAGAAAAGCAACCTTTGGCATAGCCGTGCCCTCGAAGCTGGCGGTACAGGTACGTTTAACGACGGCTACCGAAACTAAGTCCCCAGAGGAACCCATTGCTAATTCGAGTCAAGCAAAAACGACAGCTCCAGCGAATTAGAATGCAGACGAGAAATGTTACAATTATTGTAAATCGAATACTCACCTACTAGTGGAATGTCGCACTTTGATTCGTCATGCAGCTAGAGACATTATCGAAACCCCGAATAAAAACAGGAATGGCGGAGGCCGCCATTGGCAACTCGGGAATAATAGTAATCGCGCAAATAATAACTAATTCGAGTCAAGCAAAAACGACAGCTCCAGCGAACTAGAATGCAGACGAGAAATGTTACAATTATTGTAAATCGAATACTCACCTACTAGTGGAATGTCGGACAAGCAGACAATGCATCACCTTATAAGTTTTTTATGGCCACGGGTAAAGCATTCGTAAAAATACAATTTTGACATTATTCGCACTGTAATAGACCCTTCTTCCATAGATTGATCGCAGACGGTGAAATCAACACATTTAAACGTCGATAGTATGATTTTTCAATTATGACTATGATACCATATTTCACCGTATAGCACTATAGGTATTGATGACCGATACTTTAAAAAAGTATTGATTTATAAAAATAGGTTCTATAAAATATTATTGATATAAAATGTATGAAATATCGATTGAGAATCTGATGTTTCTTTTAAGTTCTATTATTTATTAATACTCGTACTGAAATTAATAAACAAACGATTTTAAGTATCTAATAATTAGGTAATTTACATTTTTACCTTTATTTATTTTACTTTGAAATTGATGCAACAATTTGACAAGAGATAGTTACAAAATGAAAAAACAAAAAGTAATCTAATATTTTTAGAAAGTCAAACGTTGACAACTGTAAGTTGATTTAAAATCTTTCATGTAGTTTCAAAATATTTATAACCCACACATATTTGAAATTGAATTTTAATAAAATATTCTGAAGTTCCTCGAAGATGACAAGATGATCATCTTTTGATTCCGCCACACTCTAAATTTGTCGGATGTCCCCAGTTGGAAGCGCTTCGATGTCGCTACGATCACACTCAGAAGCGCTTGGATCTCGCTACGATCACACTTGGAAGGGCTTCTTCAATGTCCTTACAGTCGCACTTGGAAGCACTTCGAAGCGCATCGATGTACATCGATCGAGTCGATCGATCGATATACGCATTGAAGTTGGCTGCAGACTGATGCTCGACACTTGGCAACAACGCATTCTTTGTTCAATTTGTCAGGCACAAAATCGCGAAGGTGTTAGTACCCGCGAATGCTTTCAACGTTGTAGATTTTGAGGATATCTGGGTCCGTATCCTCCAGTCTATATGTCGTCTATAGCTTTGTGGTTATGGAAGACAAACTTGTCGTGTGGATCATATGTTTTATGGAATTTATCTTGTCGATTACATGCTGTGTGGTGGAAGATAGACGGAACGCGAACTGTGACAGTAACGACGGTCACATCGCGCGGCAATTTGAAAAACGACTCGAATATAGGCGGAAAAGAAAGAATTGAAAGAGTTGAAAAGAGCTTTAACAAGCTTTAACAACATTTTATTGTAATAAAGAATATAAATTGTTTTCATATAATTTTAAATAAAAAAGGATTCATAATAAATAACACGTGTTCAATAATATTGTATACAAAAATTTAAATTTTTATTTGTAATACAAAATTATAAATAATGTTTTATAAATTATTGTTGAGCCGCACGCTTCAAACGTATTTCCTATACATATCTTTTGAACATTGTAAATGTATGTAACTTAATTTTTAAAATCTAAAATCTGAATCAGTTTCAGGAGGTGCAACTCTAACCGTGACTGGAATCCTTGCTGCTTGATCATTGTTGACGGGACTGATTCCCTCTGGTAGTTCTGAGCCCTGCATTTTAAATGAAGAACCAAATTGTTAAATCTCAAGTACAATAAGTTTGTTTTTTAGAAGTTTGTGTATTTTGTACTTACAAGTACAAAATACATATCAAATCAATACTAACCCCTGTGCTCAGTCTGTAGACGTTCCTGAGCCTTCTGTTCATGTCTTCCTCGATGGTGAGACCATCAGCAGCGCTGGTTCTACTGGCCTGTCTCTGAAAAATGTCGTTAGCTTTCAAAGTAGATTCAGTACACATCAGTAATAAAGATCTAGGCGACTGCTGATTACTTACAATTTTCACTCTACAAACTATTCAACTTAAGGACAAAAAATCAGTCCCTTTCTTTTCTTTTCTTATCTTTCTTTTTCTTATCTTTAAAAAAAAGTCTCACTATACAAACACCTTCACTTTCGGGTATGCGCGGTCCATAATGTACAGTAGGCTTCTTGTTTTTTTTTTTTTTTGTAGCGGCTCGATTTTGTCTGCTTATTCCCTTGCCGCATAGTCGTAATGTGTGCGAGCATATCCGTGTGCTCCTCTTGGTCTCTTGCCGTAGCACCGCAATGTGTGAGTGCGTATCGGTGATCTTCGCTAGCTCTTGTGCCTCTAATTCTTCTTCGTTATTATATTTTTGTTCTTTTTTATCATTGTTGTTTTACCCAAATCTACTATTATTACTGATTTCCTAACTGATTTTACTTGTCAATATTCGAGTTTAATTATATTTTTATATTTTACTTCGCCTTACGTTGTCATTCCTTGTTCTTATCTATTTAATTAATTATTGAATTTGTCGTTATTATTGGTTTTGTATTTAACGTCTGTTTAACAACAATGTGATAGTATCTCGCTGTCAAGTATATTGTTATACTTTGTACTATCAAAAGCGTATCTAAATATACACTGCATTCTAGCGGGAAGAATATCGATTGATTTGCTTATAATTTAATCTTACTTATTTTAAATTTATTAAAATGCGAAAGATAGTGAGTATTTCACAATACAGACGCATACGAGAAAAATTCTACTGGAATGGCGTTAAGCCCGATATCATCGAATACATCAGAAATTGCAAAAAATGCCAAGAACTAAAATTGGTTAGAATTAAAAACAAACAATCAATGATAATCAATGACACTCCCATAGAGCCGTTCTATAAAATTTCAATCGATACGGTCGGACCACTACCAACGACTGTCGAAGGTAATAGGCACATACTAACAGTACAGGATAACCTAACCAAATATTGTATAGCTGTGCCGATACCGAACACCAAGGCGGAGACAATTGCTGATGCGCTAGTCAGACACATTATAACGTTGTATGGCGCAACCAGAGTAATATTGTCAGACAAAGCACCTGCCTTAATCGGCAAGGTCATGCAAGACTTGTCCAGAATTTTTAAAATCAAACAAGTCAACACTTCCGGATATCATCCACAATCAAACGGTAGTCTAGAACGAAGTCCCTTGGTATTGGTCGAATATATTAGACAATACTTAGAAGATTTCGAAGATTGGGTCAAGGTATTATTACCTTTTGCAATTTTTTGATATAATAGAAGTGTACACGAGTCCACTAATTTTACACCTTTCGAATTAATATACGGAAAACCTGCAAGAGTACCTACCGCATTCCCAAATAACCAAACCGAAACCTACACGACCTACATGACTGATTAAGTTAGTCGAATGAGTGATATCAGGAAATTCGCTAGCGAAGCGTTAATGAAATCGAAAAACAAGTAGATACATTACTATGACCGAC
Organism: Muscidifurax raptorellus; assembly: GCA_020010945.3. Taxonomy (NCBI): domain Eukaryota; kingdom Metazoa; phylum Arthropoda; class Insecta; order Hymenoptera; family Pteromalidae; genus Muscidifurax; species Muscidifurax raptorellus. Next base: position 29,637,881 of record CM052077.1, on the reverse strand, counting down.
AAGCGAGACCCAACACTTATACAATAAGTAACTTGGTTTATGTAATCAAAGAACCAAGTATAAACAAACTAGATAAAATGTATAAGGTTCCGTAGAGGATGAAAACGGGAAACGGATTTTAAAGCACATGGATAAAATTAAGCCAGCTTATTACAGAAACAATTCTGTTGCAGATGAAGCTTGAATTACTAATCCTGTTTTTAGTAATAACCATTAAAGGCTCGAAGGTACAACGTTATTCGATTCAAGAAATAGAGCCAAATCCGAATATACTACGAACGGCTGGAAGACATCAGATTCACTTAAGCTGACTGGAAAATCATAGTATACCTAAACATGACCAAACTACATTACAACGCCTCCCAATTGACTTATTACATCGACTTTATAAAGGACGTTTGTAAACAACCTTACTGGTGTGAAACGCTAACACAACGCACAAAATACATCAAACACGAGATAAAGAAGGTAAATAATATCTACATTGAATTGATGGAAACTAGAACGGAAATAGAATCAATAGACCCAACAAACAACAAACCACCCTCGAGTATAAAAAAACAAAGCGCTCCCCTCGGTGTTATTGGAAGCCTCAGTAAGAGTTTATGCGGCAGTTTATCAGAATCAGACGGAGAATATTTAAATTCAAAAATTAATGAATTATTCAAAGGTCAAGTCAAGCTCGCAAAAATATCGCAAGAAGATGCACACATTGTCAAACATAAAATAACGTCCATAGAACAAGAATTAAACGAAACACGTAAATTACTACACGACAGCGTACACACTTTTTATTTCAACACCAAAAAGTAGCTAGATGACTTAACTGACATGTGGCACAGGTATAACTTCACGAGATATTATACCAACGTAATAGCCGAATTAGAGTCAACCCTCAGTTTGTACGAAGACGTAAAATTGGGTTTTAAAAACAACCAATTTTTACTCAAAGCCACAGTACCCATGTTAAAAAAATGTAGTAACCAACTTTGCAAAATGCATCCTGTACCGATATTGCAGAAACAAGAGAAGCACATATCTTCCGCTTTTATTATACCTCCAGCGCCGTACATTACACTAAGTAGCGACAAAAGAGCCTATAGCTTCTTGTCAAACGAAAATCTGTACAAGTGCAAGTCTACGCCAGGCTACAAACCATGCAATCATGACCAACCAGTATACGAAGCCGACGAAGACATGGCGTGCGTGTATCTGCTATTAAACCACCCAAACGAAGAAAACTTAAAAGAATGCAGCATTACCTACACTCCTAAACCATTAAAGCACTGGACACATTTAGCGTCAATAGACGCATGGTTGTACTCACTCCCTCCGAAACGAACATACAAATTCTATGCCCTGGAACACAGCAGGAAGTTATAAAAACAAAAGGAGTTGGCATCTTAACAATCCAACCCAGGTGTTCGGCAAGATACGAACACGTAACACTAAAGGGATCAACAAATTTAGGAAGCAGCACCGAATATATATACACACCCCAAATAACTTTGAATATTGCAGAACTATAACCTACATTTTACAAAAAATTAAAAAGCATCAATCACACATTATATTTCCCAAACATTAACACCAAAAATAGTCTAAGAAAATTAGAACCATTACTAACAGTTGACGACATCATAAACAAATATGATGACTTCATGGACGAACAAGATGCTCACAATACACACACATACTGAACGTATGGGTCAACCGGATCCACAATAATAATAACCATATGCATAGTCGTTGTTGTCGTTGTATCATGTGTAATGTGTTCTAAATATAAAAACAAACAAACAAAACAGCCCCACGAACCAAATCGTAGCAGTTATGATTGCGAATTGCACCCAATCAACTGTGTACTGTATCCTCAACGAGCATATGATCGCCAAAGCCGAAATAACTCGTATATAGAAAATTCAGATGAGGAAACACCGGAGAAAAACTAATAATCAATAACTATAAACCAAAATAAAGGACCAAAGGCGTACCTTTCTTTTAAAAAAAAATAACAAAAAATTTAGGGGTAAATAGAGAGAGGAATGCACCGGTGCACGTAAACGCATGGAATGTACCGCTTAAATAGCCGCACAATAATACTAACCACGCTTGTAAGTGCTTGCAAAACAAAATTTTATCATAAACTAATTAATTCACAATTTTCACAGATGCATACTGCTTGGATAATCACAACCGTGATCGCCTTGTGCACTGGTGTGCACGCCTACGACGTATAGAGATTCGCCAACAACCCCGGATTGTATTTTAGGTTCCTGAGCCATGCACATCTTGCAAGAGATGAATTTACGTTCATAACATATATCGACACCGAAGCAATTAAATTAAATCAAACCGAAATCGAAACACAGATACACGTAATTCTATATGAATGCATGCGCATGCATACAGAATGTATACCGCTCAACTTTCAAGCAAATTATATAGCTGAAATGGCCTACCGAGTAGACAACTTGGAAAACAAACTGCACACTTATACAAGAGACGTCATTAAAGAAGAATTAAAATATGCTCATCGCTTACACAACAGTAAAAATATACAAGAACCTCAAGAAATGCGAGACAAGGATATCTTCGAAGCCACAACTATAATATTCGCGGAAATAAGCGACCAAATAAATCAGCGTAAAGAAATGCAAGCCGCACAAATAACTGAAAGAATAACAAAACAAGAAAACGCTTCGAAATTTATTGACATGGCTCAGGCATAGCACTTTGCAAGCGAAACTATCTTACAATACCAAATCACGCTATACACTGCTATAATACACATCAAGGAAACAGCTATACAGGGAAAAATTAGCGACCACCTACTAACACTACAAGCCATACACCAGTTAGAAAATCAATTAAAATTCAAGAAAGAGGGACTAAAGCTACTAAGCAAAGAGATTATATACCAACAATTAACAGAGATCGCTGTGCAGACTTCAGATATTATGAAAATTACCATTACTCTGCCCTTTTTGACGACCATACGGTAGACATATTCAGAATGATACCAGTCGAGACATCCCAAACTGACGGAACGACAGCATACGTACAACCTAATCAAGACTACATAATTCAAACCGACGAAAAGGGAGTACATTATCTAATAAGTCAAGATGAATTAAATAAGTGTATCAAGAATAGTCAAGATCACTACTGCAACTTGCCTACATTGGCGAGACGTAAGAACTCTTGTGAATGGAACATGCTAGTAAACAACCCAAACATGGATTGGAGCGAGTGCAACATCGCCGTAGTAAACCGCAGTACCAACTTCTGGCATCAACTGGAAACCACAGGAGGTTGGCTATTTTCGATTAGTCAAGAACAAGGGGCCCACGTGGAATACACCCAACGCCCGAGAGAAGATTTTGGGATAAGCGGTTACGGCATTCTAGCGTTGGACGCTGACTCCCAACTCCTTACTAACGAAGTCATCTTACGAGGATGGCCCAGAAGACCCGGAATATGCACCATGATTTTGGCTACTCTACAGCTAAACATCCATCGAACCACCGTACCCACCATAGTCAGCGACTCGCAAGTTCCACTAGTTTTAATAATTTTTACATTATGTATAATCGCGTCATTATACAATGTCTATGTATGCTTACATAACCATCGAATACGTAAGCGTCTCAAGGTAAACTTTAATCCACAATCTCGCACCGAAATCACTAATACTACCATGACCTTCTCCACCTCCACTTCTATCCATGACTCCAACCCTTACCTGGTACCTTGTACATCCTCCAGCCATATCTACGCTAGCACCACCACTAGCTTGGAAGAATCAGTTTCAGAGAGTCTACGTGCCTTTCAATCCTGCCCCGGGCCCCTACCCAAAAGAACAACGACCAAGACAAATTTAATTACCGATACCGACGAATCTAAAAACTACATCGATATCACTGACGACAATACTCCAACGGATTATCCGCCGCCTATCGTAATTTACTTACCCGATTATGCCGAAGCATCGACACCAAGATGCATAGTACCCGTCGCACCTATCAGTTTTCGCGACGTTCAACAAGCAAGTCAATATCGGACTGTAATCGATTACCGAAGATTAAACGATACTAAACTAGCGTCAATTCGCGAAAAAACATTACTGTAATTATAAATTAAAGCGGTACTAATAACAAGGAAACAGGAACCCAAAGAAATGTTACACTCTCTTAACACTGTTCTAATGAAGTTTTGCTTGGAATAATTGTATGATACAGTAAAACTAATAGCAAAATAATTAAAGTATAATAATTCAAGTTATAGTTAATTTAAAGAGTCTTTCTTCTTTTCCTAACACTATTATTTTCATTTATGACTTATATGCTAGAAATAAACCAAAAATATATGAATATACAAATATATAATATATATGTATGTATGTATGTCTACATATATACATACGCGAACACAGAGAAAGGCACATAATAACAAAAAAATATCATCCCAGTCGATATGTTTCGTATTAATAAGAAAAACACTACAAACACTCACCGAACCGAAAGATTAACCGAACCAAAGAGTCAAGACTACTGTCGTCCGTCTACGATGAACGCGACTCTCGAAGTGAGACGAATCGGAAAAACACACACCGAAAAACAACCCGCGGCCTTCTCGATGAACCCATGTGGCGACTTGACACCACTATCTCCCTCCGCAGATAAAAATATGAAAGCGGATTGAGCGAAATCCAAATGTCACCGACTACCACTCCGTAAAATACTAGTAATAACAAATATTGGTATTTAAACATGTAGCGACAATGTAACACTACTTACATATTAATTGGTATACTTACCTATTAAGTTATATTATACTTCAATCCAACATTTTAAAACAAAAAATTGAAAGCAAGAGACTATCCTCATGAACAAATACAGGTTTCAACGACTTAGTAAAACTGCATTTTACGTTCTTGTCCTGTGTACACCCAACCCACCTTATCCTAGGCAATACAGTAACAAGACGCATAATACAATAACGACTTAACACCTGGCGACGTGCATATTCTCAACAAATTGCTTAACGCACCGAAATAAGACAAATATTCATCGATATTGAACATCGCAACAACACTCGAACGCAGTCACAATAACAACAACCAATCCTGCGCTGCTGTAAAATACACCACCAACAGAACTGCCAGAGATATCTGTCAATCAGATTTTTTTATGACCGGGACTATCACACTGCAAAACCCCAGATGCACCGCCCCAAGCGAGCCCACACGCATCTTGCGCACGTCGACCGCCGATTTTCCTTTTTTTTACGATGTACACATGTGCATGCTCCCTTCACCTCACTACCTACCCGTCACTATCCGCCCTTAAGTAAGATTTCAATGCACAAGGAATAGTGATTTAAGATTAACAGGAGTTGTTGACGTTCATCGGGACGATAAAACCTTCTGGTAAGGGAGGTGTAATATCCCGCAAAATTTTACATTTTCACGTATAAACAGTTACATACAACACCTGTATGCTTAAATTCCTAACCCTTAAATACGCCGCGCGTATATCGATAAACAGCGGCAGTAATGAATTTGGTGCAAACAAAGTATCAAAATACTATTACGATCGTAATTTAAACGCTAAACATTTTCGCGAGGGTGAGACGGTTTATTTGATTAAAGGTTAATCAATTAAAGGGCCTAAAAATTCAGCACAGAATTTCGGGGCCCTTTGGAAATCATAAAAAATGATAGGAAAGTCATAATGTTACGATTCAACACAATAATCTAATTAAAAAAGTACATGCGAACAAATTAAAACGGCCTTGCGAATTCTTCAGGTTATCTGACCAACTATCAAGGAATCGAGGGGGAAAAATCGCGCCACTAGCAGTTTATAGTATTGAATGGAAAATTGTCCAGAAATTCGATTTTAAACCGTATTTTAAAGCAAGCGCGGAATTACTTAATCGTGATGCCAAATTCAGTACTGCATGCAGTTGGAGATGCGCGAATGAAAATCTTTTTGAAGAAGCGTCAATAGCAGCATTATCACTTGTGAAAAATTCTCTTATATAACCTCTCCAAGTACTCTTAAATCCACGTAAATTCACGTAATTTACGTGATTTTGGTGCGAATAGACCCAGCGTTCATTTTAATCCAATAAGCGTATAATAATTTAAACCAACGCGTACATTTTCAAAAAAGTGCTATTTGCTCGTATATTTGAATACGCGTAAAGCTTTCCAAAGTAAAACTTTTTAAATAAAAATCTGATACAAATTGTATAAAATCAATTCTATACAATTTATCTGCAATTTTGATAAAAAAAATGATTTTTTATAACCTATAATTTTAATAAACAATTCGAGTACTTCTTTAGGAAAGTTCTTGTCGTGCTTAACATTTACTAAACGTTTATATATACATTATAATGTATTACTATGCAATTATGAATACAATTACCATAATCTCCAGCATGTCATAATACCATATATATCATTAAAAATATTTCTTCACTAAATATTTTATACAGATTGTATATAGGATATAAAGAATCATTGATTTTATACAATTTGTATCAAGTTTGTATAAAATAGTTTTACTTGGGATTTAGGACGATGTGAATAAAATTTGCTTTCACAGATGTGCGCGACGAAAAGAAAGCAAAAGTTTTAAAATTTTTAAACAATTATAATATGCAAATCCAGAAACTTTTTACTGCAAAAAATGTCATGCTACATTACATAACACTTGTAATGATGTAAATAACGATGAGTCAGTTGAAATCGAAGATACCATACAAAATGATAATTGTTATTGTTCGGATGATAACAATAAGATTATTATTTGCTATCGATTCCACCTATATTCCTCACTTACAAAGCTTATACTAACGACCTGGTTTTTATAATCAACTGATTGATAGATCAGCGCTTTACGAAAATGATGAGATACATCAAGACATATATAATGACGAAATTCCCAGATAACTAATGCAAGAAAATCAGATATTATCATTCAAGAATATAGATGAAATCAGATACACGCATGAAAAGCAAAATCAGTATAGTGGGCGATATATTGCGGATATCACCTAAGGCAACTTCCGCTTTTGCCATGATACCAATATATCTGCATCAATGTTTTACAATATAATTGCAACATAATTAATTTTTGCCGGCGAGTTTGCAGTGCAAAACACAGGAGGTCCAAAACTGCCCACTTATTTTTGGTGCATACTACTTTTTGTGACGCATGCATGGTATCTCACGTATTTTTTGGTTATACAACGGAAAATTTAAAACATTTCCAAGATATTATTTCAAAACTGAAAATCTGCAGCTTGCAAACAAATTACGTGGGCCAAAAAATATTTTTTGAAATACAAGCAGGATTTTCGCATTTTTTTACCTATTAAACAGAACTAAAATGACCCTTTGCAGCAAGCACATTTTAATTTGAATTGCCCACTAAAAAATTTTAAATTTTTTTCAAGAAAACTATCAATGATTAATAGAATATATTACTTTTTTTAATAAGCCCGTGGTTGTAAATGCCTGAAAATGGTTACTTTAGCCACGCTTCACATACAAAAAAACGCAAAAATAATACATGCTTTACAAAATGTATGGTCTGTGCATGAACTAATTAGACTTTTTTACCTCCTGTGGTTGCAGTACTCGTCTTCGGCTTGTCTGCCATACTTTAGTAGTGGACAAAAAATTGTGCGTTATGTAACAAAAGGTGAAAGTAGCAGATTTTTCCCTCTGGTGGGTTTACTGCCTGATCGAGAAGATTTTTTCTGAGGGAGGGTTTCGAGGGAAAAATCTCGCAAGTGCAGTAATCACCAAAGGAAATTTATTTTTATCTCGTATTGCATATAGTATTTTATTCCGCACTCAACCGAGGCCACTTTTTATAGTGGCAAGAAGCAAATTTTTTAAAGTTTTATTGAACATGTTTATTTAATTTAGGACAATTTTCCTAAAAATTGTCACGGAACATTCTTTGGCTCTCCGGTGCCATATCCGAAGGCCACTGCCGACGATGCACTGGGCATATCTTTAACAGGAAACGACACTGTTTGGAGTTCTCACGTGCAGAAGATCCATCGTATGCACTTCTGCAAGCGCGATCGCTCGTGCACTAATGCTACTTCGGCCTTCTTCGTTGCTCCTAGAGAATCACCTATCTCCACCGATCAATCCGGGACCAAATTCTTTTAAACATTTATTAATACTTTTTATTTTAAGTTTGTTAGAAATTTTCACATATCAGGATTTTTATCTCAATCAATAATAATCGACCCTTCAATGGGAACGAATTTTGTTTCTATACTCGATCAATGTTTTCATAATGCTAGTTTTATGCCCTATAAATGTGTTGAACGCTGAAAATTAGAGAAAAACATAACGATTTTTTATTTGAAGCCCATAAAGTTATTTCACTTTAATACTATATTTATTATGCAAATCGACATTTCACACTTTATTTCCTAGAACCCAATTTTTCAATTGCCACGCTAATTTTTTAGAGTTAATTTTTGCACTATCGACTACGCCAATTCTTGTGCTATTATGAATGGAGTCATTCAAGCTAGCGAAAGTGCAACGTTTTCATTCAGTTTTCAAAGTTCCAATATCTCAATCTATCAATCGCTTTGAGTGGACTCAGTATAAGTATATATTTTAGATATGAGAAATTCATTACAATTTTGAAATCAATTTATGCTAGAAAAATTCGTAAACGTGAACATACACTACACAATTATACACAACTGATGCAACAGAGAAGAACACTGGAATAATTCTTTTGGATAACACATATATATTACTGGATAAATTTTCTCGTATCTTTACCTTTCTTGCAAACCGCATATCTATCGATCAGAATTACGTAATATCAAAAACACTCAAGATAAAACCGCAATAAATTCAGTGGCAAAATCTGCCGTTGAAGATCGAGAAATTCTTAGTCTAAGTCAAAGAAAGCTTGCGGGAATCATGTTTTCAAACATACCAGGCTTTGCAGAAGCGAAGACTAATTTAACGTTTTCCAGTGTATGTATTATTTATAATCGAATTTAATGTAATACATTTTGTTATAAACATAATACATATGGGTGATTCTCTGTAAGATCAGTCAGCAAAATACTTTTCTTAACCTAAACTATTTTTCATATGTTCTATATACCGTTTGCAGTACACCTGAATTTTTCCAAACTTTTTAATAAATATTTACCAATGTTGTAAATATTTAAAAAACCGCTGCCAATTCATTGGCACGTAGCTTTCTCCAAACAAATCTATTGTTCCTTGTTCGTATGTATCGTTCAAGTATATTAATTTAATAATGCATTTCTTTTTCCCCGGATCTTCTTCATAAAATGAATTGCAATTTATATCACAAGTAGACTTCATAACCTCATAAAACCATGAATTTTGTCAAAACATTCTGAGATTTCATTAGCGAGTTATAAGGTTTAAGAAAAATAATATAATTTTCAGTTGTACATGGTATACAGGGTGAGAGACAAAGAATTTGTATTTTAATATCTTTTCAACCAATCGTTTTCATAAGCTGTGAAAAGAACTTAGCTGAGGCAATCAAAAGATCTATCTTTTCCCAAAATTTCAAGTGCAATAAGGCCTTTCTACGCCCGTAATCGAGACTCAAAAAAAACTCATTTTTATTAGTTTTCGATTTATCACTAAAAAAATTAGTAGTCAAATCACTTGAAATTTTAATGGAATATAGTTTGACACGTAACCCATCAACATATTTTTTTTTCGTGAGGTTATGATGTTTAGTTTCAGAGATATGAATTTTAAAAAAAATCACCTTTTTCATTTTATCTGCCAAACGGAGCGGTCAATCCCGAGGACCAAACGGGGAAAAATGGGTCATTTTATTATCTTTTAAGTGCATTTTAGCTGAATTGTTTGTAACAATGGAATGATTGAAATAGAAAAAAAATATTTTTCAAAAATCGAAAAACGACCATAAAAAAAGTAATTAAAAATAAAAAAATAAATGTGTTAATATGCATGTCAAATTTGATTAATATTAACTGGAAACTTTCAGAAACATCACGGTATACATACGCACGCACACACACAAACACTCGCACACCCATACGGACATCCATACGAACATTTCCTAAAAACACGTAATTCGAACTTCTAACATCTAAAAACATGTTCCTATGAAGTTTTAGCGAAACTGAAAATTTTACTATTACAAAGCTTCCTCTAGGAGGAAGCAAAAATATTTTTGTGCATTATTGAGTTGTTTTGCTCTAATTAATTAATTTATAGCTCTTCAGGGAAGCTTTTTTCGCTATAGACATAAATATATTTTTTTTGGTAAATTTTTGAATTTAAAAAAGAAATATTTTAAAGTTATATATATATATATATATATATATATATATATATATATATATATATATATATATATATATATATTTATATATATATTTATGTATTTAGACCATATACAAAGCCTTGACAAATTAGAACAAGGCATCCTATAGAGGCAAATGAAATTGCCTGTACATAGGTATGGTACAAGAAAAATACTTAAAAACTAAACACTTACATACTAAATTTTCCCTTATAAATCTTTTTAGTCTTTTTTTTATTGTAAAACTTTAAGCTCTTTGTTTAACATATTGAACACATAAATTGCCACGTAATAGATATTTTTTGGCTGATACTTTTCACAATTTTTGGCAACTGGATGTTCTTGTCTGATGTATTACTAGTGCTGTGTTTGTATACATTTTTTAATGTTAGGTAATGAAAAAAGCCTCTAATTGGAACAACTGCCTTACGGTTAATGGGAGATCATGCGTTATAAATTGATTCTTATTTATAATTTTTAATAATTTGTTTTGGGTTGCTTGTAATAAATTTAGGCAATTGTTCTACCCCAAGCAATTATTCCATATTTATTTATTTATTTATTTATTTAATTCAGAGCACAAAACACGCAGGTTTACATCATATTATACAAATATATAACTGATAAAACCAGCATCCTATAGAGGTAACCACAGTTACCTGTACATAGGTCTGGAATGAAATCTAAAGCTAACTTACAAACTAAAAATTACAACTAACCCTATATAGCTAATTTTAATATGGCACTTAGAAATTTTTGCAGTGCATCAATAGTTCCTCTATTTTTTACAAATCCGAATTGTTTATTAGAAATGATATTACATTTCATCAAAAACACAAAGATTTTATTGCGTATTATTTTCTCAAAAATTTTTGCAATATTAGATATGAGCGATATTGATCTGTAATTTGCCAGACAGCCAATATCACCAGACTTATAAATTGGAACTATTTCAGCTTTTTTAAGTGCTTCCAGCTATGTGCACTGATGAATACATAGATTAAATATATGTTCTTTCGGTTTACCTAGATGGTCAGCGATTATTTTGAGCGTATTTGAATTGATATTATCAACCCCTCCAGCTTTACTTTTCATAGAATTTATAATTTTTTGTATTTCAAAACTATCAGTTGGATAGATATAAATTGTTTTATTATTTCTATCTGGGAGTTTGAGCTGATCATAACCCAAATTTGGAATTTGGTTGCTTAAATCAATGCCCACTCTACAAAAATAATCATTAATTGTGTTAGCAATAGTTGTATTATCGTCTATATTTTGTTTATTTATCACTAAATAATTAAGTGCTGACTTATTTTGAAGGGGTTTACCTAGTTTACTATTGATAATTTTCCATAGCTCCATTGGATTATGACTACTTCTTTTTATTTCCTTATTTTCAAATTTGTATTTGGCATCTTTTATTACTCTATTTAAAATTTTCTCATAATTTTTGTATTCATTTTTTAGTACCGTGTTTTTCGGATTTTTTTTCCATATTTTATATAAATTTTCTTTTGTTTTACAGGACACTAGTATAGCTCTAGTTATCCATTCTTTTCTTGGAAGAATTCTTAAATGTTTATAACAAGTAGCTTTTTCAAGGCAGATATGTATCATATTTATTAGTTCATTTAATGCACAATTGGAGTCCTGCAGTGTTAATAAAAAGTTCCATTCTACTTTCCTTACAATATTTTTTAATTTCCTATAATTTATATAAGATTCATTTTTTCTATTCTCTTTCGGTACTTTGAACTGGTCGACGCTTATTATCAATGGATAACGGTCGTTAAATGGAACATTTAGTTCATAAGAATCCAGTTCAATATTCCTTGTTTTTGCAAAGCAATTTTCTATACAAGTACCGTTTTCGTTATTAAAAGAGAGCCTTGTTATTCCTTTGAAATATGGTGCATATTCGTGTTCAAAAGAATTGTTAATGAATTCGTAGCTAATTGTTTTTTCACTAAAAGTATATCTTTGAAAATTTTTTTCCAATATATCTATATTAAAGTCTCCAAATATGTAATGGTTTTTTATATTATCATGCTTTGACAAAAACCTTCTTATGTTATTAACAAAATTTGCCTTCGATAAATCATGACGCGTGTACATCGCAGAAATTTTCGAAGACTCACCTGACTTTAACTTTATATTTGTACTTGTAACATTCAACCTATCAATTACTTATATTTTAGTGCTCTCATAAATGCTATTCTTAAAATATAATATAACACCATCTGCCTTATTAATCCTACTTTCATTATAATAACTTTTGTAACCTTGTAATTGATAATTATGAGAATGTTGCAAGTTCCAGATTTTCGTACATATTATTATACATGGCTTTTTCGAAAGAGTTTCTATAATCGCTACAAGTTGCTCAAAATTTGCATTCAGACTTCTTATATTCACACACAGAATTAAGTTTGTTTTCTTTTTTCTGCTAATATTCAGCTTCCTAATATCTTCTAATTAACTTTCTATCTTGCTTATATTATCAAAGTCATAGTCTTGGTTCATTTTTATTTATGGTTTCTTGTTTTCTTGTTTACTATTTAGCCATTGATCGAATTCAGTGAGTTTGTAGACATTCCAACTGATCTTGTTACCATCGCTTTTTTTGTAGTATGATCTACCTTGCCGACGTATCTTAGTAGCGTCGGCTTAATCGTGTAGTCAGTAGTCAATGAACTTGCGTATCTTGGCTTGCAGTATTTCGCATTCGCGGCCGTCTGTGGCCACGTGTTCTATATTATATTACGTTCCATATTTTTCGTTGCTGAAGAAACAATTTGGACATTTCTCTTTATTGCCTTGATATTCTCTTGTTTTATGACCCCCAGCACTCTATAGACATGTAGGGCTATTTCTGCACTTTGCGCCATTGTGGCCAAATCTTCCACAATTGTAGCATGTCATATATATATATATATATATATATATATATATATATATATATTATAACTATGTTTTAGACAGATAAATTTTATTAACTAGGATTTCGTTCGATAATGAGTTAAGATATGCAAAAATTAAGGAGGAAGCTTGGATAAAAAATAAAAGTATTCCTGTAATTTTTCCATATTATGCGTAAATTATAATTCATGATCGACGAAAACACCACTTTTAAAAAAAATGCGTTTCTAAATCATTTTAAGCATAATATGAGAAAATTACAAGATCACTTTTTTTCTGTAGGCCCTTTACTGGTTTTATTGAGCAAAACCTGCAACCGAGTGATATTCTCAAAATACCGCAGAAAGTTTTCTCTATATCCAAGTTACCTCCATCATTTTTTGCAGATTTTAACTTGTGATCGAACCTCCTGGAATCCCAGTTTCAAAGTTTATCTGCCATAAAACAAAGTTATAATATATATATATATATATATATATATATATATATATATATATATATATATATATATATATTAGGGTGGCGCTTATTTCCCAAAATGCTTGAATACCGGCTCCTATTTCGGGAATCACTTGCATTTACCCAAAAACGATGAATTCAGCAATAAAATCTGATTTAGCAAGTGTTTAACCCGTTTCACTTTTCAAAAAACATGATTTTTTTGCTCCTAAGTATTTAATGCTGTAGCATTCAAGGATATAATCAAACGTCAATTTCCAATATGTAAGATATGTTTTCGATGTATTTTTTCACATAGAATACGATGGCGCTGTTGTTTTTATCATAAAAGATAAGCTAAAAACGCTAGGCGCATAAAATTGTGTTTTTTAGTGTTTTTCAGTGATTTTTGGTCCCTACTGCTTTAAGGTTATGTTTTATGATAAAATCAACGGGTTAAACACTTGCTAAATCACATTTTATTGCTGAATTCATCGTTTTTGGGTAAATACAAGTGATTCCCGAAACGGGAGCCGGTATTCAAGCACTTTAGGAAATAAGCGCCACCCTAATATATATATATATATATTGTAACGGGGTGGGACTGTCGTTGAAAGGAGGAAAACACAAAAGGAGACGCCGGGACCGAGAATCGATCCGGCGCTCCTGAGATCTCTAGGCGCACACTCTATCCATTGAGCCAATGCCGCCTTATTCCATCACTCTCGTTCTTGCTCCGATTACCGGCATAGCGAGGACTTGAACCTCGTTACGATATATATCATTTTAAAAATATTTTTTATAAAAAATTCAAAAAATTCACAAAATAAACATATTTATGTCTATAGCGAAAAATGCTTCCTTGAAGAGCTATAAATTAATTAATTTGTGCAAAAAACTTAATAATGAACAAAAATATTTTTTAAATTATTTACAATATTGGTAAATATCAATTAAAAAATCTGGTATAGTAGAAACAGTATATAGAATATATAAAAAATAGTTTTTCTAGGTCAGTATACTCCCAAAAGAGCATACAAAAATTTGCAATCCACAAGCTGCCTTCGTTAGATTTTTTTCTTTTTATCGCCAACTTAAACCATTTTTTAGATATGATAAAGGTATATATACAGGGTGTCCCATTTTAAAACCAGCAACCGAAAATCTCCCAACCAAAGCATTTTAGAGAAAAATTGTTTAAACAAAAGTTGTCAAGTTTCAAGGGGGACATACAACGATGACCTTGACCTTGACCTTCATGGTTATTTTAAGGTCAAATTGATTTTTTTAAATGGAAACTCACATTTTTTATACCGGAAATGGAAAGAGCGGAAAATTCTACGTCCGACTATGATCTTGACCTCAACCCTGACCTTGACCTCTGGGTCAATACGAGGTCAAATCGATTGTTTTATGTTAACCTTTAGTTTCATTTCCTATTCCGATAGTGCAAAAAATTCTAAGTATCAAATGATATTTAACAATTTCTACTCACTGATATTTCTAAGGTTGAATAAAAGGGCTTACACCGCATAGCAAGGAAGCTTCCTGGAAGCTTCCCTGTGAGAATACGAACCTTGCAGGAAGCTTCCAGAAAGCTTCCATGCTATGTGAGCACCATACTTTTTGCACCATCCAGAGATAACGATGTGGACGTAGTAAGTTCTGTTTCCATTGGCATGCTGAATTATCGTTAGTCCCCTTGCCTCTTACCTTCAAGATGTTAGATTAACGTGAATCCCTTTACCGCTTACTACGTAACTATTAAGATTTTTAATCTCGCAGCGAATGTCTAAAGTGGCTGTCATTTACTGGAAGGCAAAAATTTACTCCACTTTGGGAATGTCGTGTGACCAATAAAATAAGGGTTTCCATTTCAAAAGATCGTTTTGACCTTATATTGACCCTGAAGGTCAAGGTCAGGGTTGAGGTCAAGATCATAGTCAGACGTAGATTTTCCCGCTCTTTCCATTTCCGGTATAAAAAATGTGGGTTTCCATTTAGAAAAATCAATTTGATCTTAAAATAACGATGAAGGTCAAGGTCGAGGTCAAGGTCAAGGTCATCGTTGTGTGTCCCCCTTGAAACTTGACAACCTGTTTAAATAATTTTTCTCTAAAATGCTTTGGTTGGAAGATTTTTGGGTGCTGGTTTTAAAATGGGACACCCTGTATATATATTGAATATTAGTCGTAATTGAGTGACCGAACTCAAAGTGTGTTCCGACAAGGAAAGGGTTGAGTGAGTAATAGGTTCTATAAATAAAACACACAATTACGCGGTAAAGAAAAGAGCACTTGCCACGGCGTAAAAAACCTCACGGAATAGAAGGAAAAGCCGTGTTAAACGTAATGAATTTATTCAGCAGCAATCAAATAGGAAGTTAATTGTAGGAGAGGAATGTTTACGTGAAATTTGAAATAAGTTTCAGCGAAAATTGTTATACCGTATAGTAAAGGGGGGATAAACTCAGATTTTACTAAATTTTGCTACACCAGTATAGTAAATTTTGGAGTCACTAAATTTTGCTATACTACATAGTAAATTTTACGTATACTACTAGCAAATTTTATAGAAAAAGGTTGTAAAGAAATTTTTTGTTCTTCAACCACCTTTGCTCTTTCTTCCTTAGGAAGAAGACTTTGTGGTCAGAGAACAATTATTATATTTCTAAATATACATTAATATTTATTATATTTTGCAAGTTTGAAACAATTGCGGGATCGAACCTGGGACCTTCGGCGTGCGGGTCAAGTACACTGACCATTTACCTAATAGAACAGTTGTTTCCAAAATCTCAGTTCTGATATAGTTTTAACTACCTAAATATACAAACTAAACTAATTATAATTGTTAATTATATTATTTATAATAATAATTATTAATATAATATTAATTTTATGGAAAAATTAAAAAACGTTCTTTGCCTCGCTCTCTGCATGACCGACTAATGAAAATACTCACATGGTTAAAATTTATTATTATATCATAAATTTTAACTGAAGATATAAAGATATTTACCTTACATATACGCGCATACACCTATACTGGCGAGCAAGCACGTGTTTATACGACAAAACATTTTGTTATACAACTCTAACCTCAAAATCATAACTTCCACACCCGTATCAATAATATTTGCTAACTTACCTAAATAATACTAGAACAATCCTAATCAAATTTTACTATACTACGTAGCAAAAAGTGTATTCACAATTTTTACTATACTGGTATAGCAATTTGTGATACACGAGCATCAAAAATTATTAAAACTATAGTAAATTTTAATGTAAATATAGTAAATTGTCTCAGAAGTCGAGTTTGTCGCCGCATTGTAAAAGGTATTCGAATGTTTACGTAAACATTTCTTTCCGTGTAGATAGCAATACAGAAAACTGAAAAATAAATGCCGCTGAGAGATCTCTCTTACGGCAAACTCGAACGTCCTCGCCGAGAATGACGCTGACGAATGCTATCGTACATCACCGCAACTCTCTATTCCAAGTCGTTCTGGTCTGGTAAGCCGGGCCTGAGGAGTGAGCAAGATTGTCCGCAATCTGCACTAAGCTCGCCTCGATATCTCGGAGATCTAGACGCTTGACGCTCGGCTAACAAGGAATGTTACCGCAGCTCGCTTGTCCCTAAGGAACTCGTTCAAACGTGAATGCCTTCGCCAAGAATCGTAACCCATGCGAACAGACACACTAATCCGACGCACGAGGTCGTGAATTTCCGTCGAGAAGATGCGAGGTACAATCGCAGGAGCACAGGATGAAGAAATCGCCCTGAAAAGGACCAACCTTCAATTTAACAAAAACGCAATCTAACAGATTACGACTATCGCAAGAAAAACTTGATAGAAACGTTGAAGAAGCGAGTTGCTCGGCGATCCAGTCAAGTGTGTGCTCGGAAGCGCGCGCAGAGATAAGTTGAGAAATTGCCAACTGCGGGAGTCGTCATTCGGATACGAAAATTTGTTGTCTCCGAGCTAAACTTTCAAGTCCAGATGTTACCAAGAGACAAATAGGAATTGATTGAGACCCTTGTTGTCGGGCTACTGCTGACTGCAGGTAAAGAAATAAACGTATAGCCTTTTGCTGAGAAATAATCGTTGGAAAAATAAAAATATCCAACGTTGTCGGACGGATGCAGGGACGTAACCCAAGCTGCATATATATATATATATATATATATGCGCCTTAGCAGCGCTCTTTCTGACCACGCGTGAATACGTTTTATTAAACATATTGCAGTCAGTAAAAATTTTTAAATTTAAATAAATATAAAAATTAGTTTGTTCACTCAATGGAGCTTTTAAAAATAAGGATATCAAAATTTGAATGAAAAAAATTCAATGATTTTACAGCTTTAAATCACGGGTAGAAAATAGACCAGTCAAACTACTCAGCAAGCTAAATTTTAGTGAATGCAAACTGGCGAGTTTTCGAGTAGAGTTACTAGCTAAGAACTACTAAACAAGCTATTAATGTAATATAAAAAAGAAAAATCTTTAATAATAAGATAACGCGATGCATTTAAAATTAAAAGTTGAATAATAATAATTGAATCTAAAATTAAGTATAAAACTCAAATGAGTTCGACAAACTAAAAGGATGGGATGAGTGAGTGAGAGGTTGAACAATAAATAAAAAAAGACACAATTTCGCGATAATATACAAATTACTTGTTTTGGCGTAAAACCTCTCACGGAGCAGAGAGGAAAGCCAAACCAAGTTGAATCGTTTATTTAAAAAGGAAATGAAATTATACAGGTTAATAGAGGCTCGACTTTACAAGAAAATTCAAAGAGAAAAGACTTAAGATTACGAGAGAGAAACGCGAGGTACCTTTTCGCACGCAAATTAGAGCTCTTTTACCTGGACACGCAGTTCGCAAAATCCTAGAAGAAGACTCGAACGTTCTCGCCTGAGATCCGCTGAGCCAAAGGGAAGATGTACCACAACGCCGTAGCTTCTCGCCAAGAAGAATCCAGCAAGCCAGGCGTGGAGAGCGCGAAAACTGCACCGAGCGCGCCCCGACGTCTCGGAGGAACCAACGCTTCGGTGCCGGGCAACAAAGGCGATGCCGCAACTACGCTCGTCCTGGAACGGGCACGTCCAATACGTGGCCGCGTTCCCCACAAGGTCCCTAAAACTTCGTCCTCGAGGTACGCACACACTCTCACCCACAAGCACAAAACCCCACGTACCCGAAGTCGCACGCACGTGTTCACGATCCCGAAAAGCCGCGGTCACGATTCACGAAATACCAAACGTAATCGAAAAGGAAACCGGTAGATTCGCTCTGAAAAGAACGAGAATCCCACCAGCACAACGCAGAATGAAATCGAAAGACAAACTCCTTGAAGAAATACGGAAAAACTGATAAAGGGCTGAAAAGCGTACGAATTGCCAGACAGTCAAAATCAGAGTGACTCCTCACGGCAGCGCGCGCGGGCCTCTCCGCAAGCGGGCCGGATGCGCGCGCATCGACCTTTACCTTCTAGTGGACAATGCGAGAGAGGGCGCGCAACGGCGCGAAATTCAAAACTCCCTAATTCGTTTGCGAGGTAAAATATGCGTGAACAAAAGTTATTATGTATTAAACGTTATTTTAATTTACTGCTATCTAATTAGTCTTAATAATAACATTTTTTTTAAATATATTTGTCAAGACCTACACACCTATACACATACAAAACATGTAGCCTATATACGTCCTAATACAATCAACTCAGACTACACGGCACTGATTGCGCACATGCGCATCTCAACTTGCTACAACTAAAGTTTCGCAGTCTCGATTTCTTTGAAAAAAAATACAAAAATCTTCTGCAACAACACCTTAAAAATGGCCCTTGTCTGATGTTGGAATGTGTGCATTAACGCAACTTATATATATATGTATGTATGTATACTTAAAATGATTCTATCATGCCTTCATAAATAATTTAAGTTGATGATAAAAATGCACAAATTTTAATAATCAAATTTGTATACGACTATAACTTTGCAACAAAGACACTTGGGGTCTGATTTTTTGTGCTGTTTTGAAAGTATGCTGAAATAAGAAAAAAATGTTGGTTAAGATTTAAAAAATTGTGCCATGCACGCGCGCGCGCGCACACACACACCCACACACGCGCACACCTATAAATATATATATATATATAGGTAGTTCTCTGTGAAATCGAGCACTCAAAAAATCTATCTCGCTATAACTGTAGGAATACGTTCTTGATATAGTTTCTGATGTCCCTGAATTTTTTCAGATTTTTTAATTACTTCCATATTGAATTACTGGGGGTCAAAATTGGTTATCTAAGTATTTTTTGCATTTTTTGTCTATATTGATTAATTCATAGCTCTGCAGAGATGTATTTTTCACTATAGACATAGATAGAGTTCTTTTTGTGAAATTTTCTTAATTTTTCAAGAAAAATATTTTTAAAGTCATACATATATGTTATAAGCTATGTCAACCTTAAAATGAAGTTTTGAAAAGATTTGATCATCCTGATCAACACGAAAAAATTCATGCAGATAACTTTTTTTGTTACAAAAGTGCCTGTATAAGTCTCAAAATAGGCCTCAGCCATTTTATAACCTAAAGAAATCCATGTAATTTTTGAAAGCCTTGAGAAATAGCCAATATGGAGTTGATAAAAATTTGCTTAGATTCTATGAAAAATTATTAAAAAAAAACATTCTTGAATATTATTGTGATCTTGCTTCCTGGCCGAGCTGAAACTCGATTAATATCGGGAAAATCAGTAGTTAATTGCCTATAGCAAAATCAAGCATGTTAATTGATTTTTAGCTCGGCCAGGAAGCAAGATCACAAAATTATTCAATAATACTTTTTTTTCAAGACTTCAAAAATTACATGGATTTTTTTAGGTTATAAAATGGCTGAAGCCTATTTTGAGACTTATACAGGCACTTTTGTAGCAAAAAAAGCTATCTGCATGAATTTTTTCGTGTTGATCAGGATGATCAAACCTTTTCAAAACTTCATTTTAAGGTTGACATAGCTTATAACATAGTTATAACATATGTGTGACTTTAAAAATATTTTTCTTGAAAAATTGAGAAAATTTCACAAAAAGAACTCTATCTATGTCTATAGTAAAAAATGCAGCTCTGCAGAGTTATGAATTAATCAATGTAGATAAAAAATGCAAAAACGCTTAGATAACCAAATTTGACCCCCTGTAACTCGATATGGAAGTAATTAAAAAATCTGAAGAAATTCAGGGACATCACAAACTATATCAAGAACATATTCCCACACTTATAGCGATCCCGATTTTTTGAGCGCTCGATTTCACAGAGAACTACCTATATATATATATATATATATATGATGTAACGAAGTTTGCATGAACAGTACTTTTTTCAGGCTGTAATGGAGGCAATTAATGTATATGAGTACATTTTAATGTAATATTACTGCAAAACTGCAGGACAAGTTTTAAATAGCATGCAGGAATGATGCAATACATACATGAGGCGTTTCTCGTCAACTCTCCCAGCATGACGTGCAAGCTCTAAATCATCCTATTTCTAACTCGTGTTGGGGCTACTATAATGTAACTAAAAAATTGTTTATTAATCGGTTCCGATGTATTGTTTTCCTCAGTTTTTCAACAGTGTAGGTAGTTTTTCCAAAATTGTTCATTTTCACCTTGAAAAAGTAACTAACTTTTTAATAATTTCAATTGAAAGCTGAGTCCATTTTATATAGAAAAATATGTTTTCCACAGAGTGCTCAACTTGTTATCTATAAGAAATACAGCACGAAAATGTAGACGCAATGCTATACGTCGCGCTACCTGGAGCGCCGCACTTTGCACTTTTTACTCGTTGGGAAGTTTTCGTATCGGAATTATTTAGCTGCAAATGAACTGTTACAATGGATGCACATGGGGGCGGTGACTGTTTGTCGCATTTGCTTTAGGAATTTTATAAAATTCATTTTAACGGCGTAAAACTTTCATATGATTGTATTCTTCGTATATTCGAAGATTGAACCATCTGTGATTATCTGTTTAATCATTTCTCGGTTTTTTGTACCAACTACAATAGATTCAGCGTGGTAATTGAATCTCATACATCCTTTAAATAAAAGTAATCATCCTTCATCGAAAGATTTGTTTGACTTTCCAATAGATGTAAAAAATTTATATCGCCTCGTCCCAGAGATAGCAAAACTTTGTTCCAGCTGTCGACGGTAAATTTACAAACTGAAAAAGGTAAATTTACAAACTTCCTTTTGATGCAGAAAAACTAAAATAGAGTATAACGATGAATATCACAAAGCAGGTGTAGCAGTTCTCGATCAAATAAAAAAAATTCAGATTCCATCATTAAACACGGTAGATTTCAAGTACTTATTCCTGTCTCTGAGTTTTGGTCTCGTAAGGACTTATTCAAAAAGTTCGGTTGCAGTGAATGGGAAGCTCGAGGAGCGAACGAGTTAGTCGCTAAAAGTGAAATTTTCTCGATACCTGATAAGAAACATGGCAAACTATTTCCAGCTGAAACTGTAAATTAAGTAAAAAGTTTTTATGAAAGTGATAATATAAGTCGAATTATTCCAGGTTTAATAGACTGTTTATGTGTTAAGCAGGACAAAGGTCAGATAACTTGTTAAAAAAGATTACTGTTTGGTGATTTAAATGAAATTTATTGTTTATTTAAAAAGAACATAAACATAATGAAATTGGCTTTACTAACTTCATATAATTGAGACCAACGCATTGTGTTCTAGCTGGAAGTAGTGGTACACAAAATATATACGTGTGTGTACATCACGAAAACGTCAAGCTTATGCTAGATGCTATTGACCTAGGAAGATTAACAAAAAATACTGAATTGTCTCTCACTAACTACCATGACTACATTAACCCTTTGAAGCATACATTTTTCTCTCCAGGATATTTAGATGAAAATTTATATATAGGGGTTTTTGAGGTCGCTGATCATGAATCTGACATTAGATTGTTCGAATTTGGCATCTAAGATGGCAGATTCAGAATGGCGGACATAGATTTTTTTCTATATTCGCTTGAAAACTTTAAAATTCATAACTTATGAGTTTTAGGGGTCACTGATAACGAATCTGATATCAGGTTTCCTAAATGATGTATCCAAAATGGCGAATTCAAAATGGCGGACAGGCATTTTTTTTCTATATTGGCCTGAATACTTCAAAATTCAATGTAAAGGCTTTTAGGGCTCGCTGATAACTAATCTGATATCAGATTTCCGAAATAATATATCCAAAATGTCGGATCCAAAAATTCGGATATCAAATTTCATTTTTAGGGACTTCATTTTCATGAAACGTAATACCCTTTAGATATGAATTTTAGAGTATTGGTATCAATATAGGAAATCTTCTTACCCGCCATTTTAGATCCGCCATCTTGGATGCAGAATTTTCGGAATCTCATGTAATAATCTTATTCAGCGACCCCAAAAACCTTTGTATACCAAATTTGAAAGGGATACTCTCATTATTCGCGTCAATAATGAATTTCTCCCCAAAAATTCAATTTTTTTCTTCTTTGTTCATTTAAAAATATTAAAAATAACCCAATATATTGATTTCAACTGTAAAATTATGTTTTTGAACTATTAATGAACTGAAAGAATGCAAAAGACCCTGTTGAAATCCACAATGTTGTTCTAAAATGACAAAAGAAGCAATAAATCAATGTGTCCATCAGGATGGACACTGCTTCGAAGGGTTAAGGCAATTGTGTGTAGTAAAGCACATGATACATATCATTTAGGTGACTGTTTAGATTGTTTAATAAAAGTAATATTTTCGAAATACATTATGAATCGTGGTTTGAAAGAGACCGCTGTACAATAGATTCGAGAGCAGTAAATGTTCACAAATTTATGGACAAACTGGACAAAAAATTAATAAAATTCAAAAGTCACGATTACTTTGCAAAGAAACAATCTTTTTTTGTGAATTATATAAAAAAGAATCTCCAAGAAGGAGAATTCCTAGTGTGTTTCAATTGTGCAGAAAACTACGCGTATGTAATACAAAATTCTACGCAATCGTTCCACTGGAATAACAACCAAGCATCTGTTTTCACAGTTGTCGAATATTACAAATAAGATAATAAGCTTAAACATATAAGCATGGCTGTTATTTCCGATAACGTAAACTATGATACTTCGGTTTACGACTACTGAAAACTTATAATAAGAGATCTAAAATCTGATTTCATAGTTAAAATCTGTTATTTAACAGATGGAGCAGATCAGCAATTCCAGCTGAATGGCATTTTCATGCCACTGCACGCGGCACAGTTGGATGTGATGGCATAGGCGCAAAGTTAAAAAGAGGTGCAAAACGAGCTAGTCTACAGCTTTCTTCTAATAATCGAATTTTAACGCCAGAAGAGCTCTACAACTAGGCTAAAAGTTATTGCAAAGAAACGAAAGTTTTTTATGGCAGTAAAGAGTCTTATGAAAAAACTGCTCTAGAATTAAAACCAAGGTTAAATGAGGAATCTATACCAGGAACTTTTCATTTTCATACTATTATTCCAATAGATCAAAGTAATTTGATGCTGAAGAAAACATCTTTAAGTCCAACTTTAAGGCAACAACAGCGGCGCCGGGCTGGCTCGCTGTTGTTCCCTGCTGTGCAATTTCCGAGAAATCGGCGAGACGAGGACAGTATCGGGTACGGGATAGCGCGAACCACGAGTCAATCAGCACATCTCTTACATGAGCCGGCCCGCGAGATCGACTTGAGCATGTCGCGCAGCAGCTCGCGAGAGCGCGCGATTTTGGCAGTTCTCGTGCTGATCTCGACGACTGAACGTCGACAACTAGAGAGTGCCCGTAACGCGAGTTAGTGTGGTGAGACAAAGAGAGAGAGTGTGTGATCATAAGTGCATCGGCGTTGACATTTTGTGTCGCCGCTACCACCTGGACGATCCCTCGATTCCGTTGGCGAGCGAGTCCAGTTCTTGCGTCAGGTTAAAGTAAACTAATGAGCAATAGTCAATGATGGGGAACAATAGGGCTTGCACAAGGTGCTTGCGCAGCTCGAAACTGGTGCTCTTTTTAAAGAAGTATAATCTATACATAAGCGAGTGTGCACGGTTATATAGTTGTGTAACGTGTTCTTTCCAAATGAGCTTAGAATCAAGCACCAGTTCCAGACTACGCACAGACGACTGATATTCAACCCTGGCTCCTCCTATGTTAATGTAGGTATTAGCCGTAGAAGGTAAAGCATTTATATAATAGGTGGAGCTCAGGACGATCGCCTGAATTTTGAGAACGTTTAGTTTAAGATGAGACGTGATCTGTGAAACCGTCTGTAGAGTCTGTTCCGTTCCTTCAAGAGGTAACGAAGAGCCGTGGTAAACAACGGGTGACGGTTTGGTCCAGGAGTCACTGTACGTAATGGGGCGATGATTAATGGCGTTAGTCAAGTTGGTGTTGAGAGTGGTGATGCAAACGTAAAGTGATGAGGTGTCGAGCACTGACTAGTCACATACGCCGAGATAAACCCCTAGTCTCTCGGCACAGATTCCTTTATAGTTTCGGTAAGTAAATATTTTAGGTTCGTAACGGGGTATCTGTACGTCGAGAGTGGCCGTGATAAGGTTATATCCGTTTATGAAGGGTGTATCTGTGTTTCAGTGCGACAGCAGGCGATCCTGCTCGTTGATTAAACAAAGGTCAAGCCAGGTGTCTGATTCTGGTTTATGATGTGTAGCACCATAAGGAACTGACTGAAGGGAGTTCTCCCCGATGAAAGCCTTGATGAACTTGGCATCTTCCGATCGGGAGAGTTGGTCTGCATTGAAATCACCCATGATTCTCTTTGTAGAGTAGTTGTGCATGTTGTGTGGTAAGCTTTTCGATGAAATCATTGCCTTGAATGAAAGGCGCATGGGGTGGACGATACACAACACCAACAAAGATGGGTGAGAGTGCTATGCAGAGATCTCACAGAAAAGATACTCCGGCTTCCCTGGCTTGCCCGACTAGACACCGTCAGACGATATCAGAACTGTAGCTGAGAGTGAATTATGTATGTAAAGGGCCTTTCTGTTTCTGTCTCGTCTGAGAAGTATGTAGTTGTCGAGTAAGGGTATGGCTTTTATCTTGCCATCTAGCCAGGTTTCAGTTACAATTATTACGTGATAGAGGGGACGAGTGGACAAGAAGAGCCTCACCGCCTGAACGTGGCCCGTAAGAGAGTTAGTTGAAGTGACAGGCCCTTAAACCATCGGACAGAGTTACCTTAGAAACGGTTGAAGATGTAGGCAATGATGATATGGATGATGGTGGTGAGGGTGGTATGATGCGAACGATTTTTAAATGTCGTTGCTGCTGTTGCATGGAGGTCTCTTGGCTAAAAATTTTCTAGGTCCTCTTCACTGTTGATAATTATGGCCTTTCCTCTGTCCTCAGCAGCACGGATGAAAATCCTCCCGTTCCTCACGTAGGTCCTACAGTCCTGTGCTTTCCTGGCCTCCTATCTGGCCTTGATGCGGAGCTTATGCACATCTGGAGAAAGCAGCTTGTTAATGTTAATAAACCCCTGCTGGTCTGGGGTTAGAGCCTTGGCTTCCTCCAGAAGGTCCGTGCTGAGCTTGAAAAAGTGCAGCTTACCCTTTTTAATTTCGGGCATGGGAAGACAGAGTGGCAGCAATCGGCGGTAGTCTGGTGTCTGGAGCTGAGGTGTTCGTGGCTGCATTAAGTCTTCCCATGATCCTTGTGGCAGCTATGTCCCTCCTGAGGAAAGTGGGGTCAAGGGCAGAGAGTACTGAGAGTGCAAGTAGGTGAAGAGAGCTCTTCTGGGTGTAGCGCAGCCCAGTTAGCACGACAACATTGTTGTTTGATGCTTCCTGCCGATGTTTAATGGCCTCAAGCTCCCTACGAAGACTGTCGATCTCAGGGAACTGTGGCAGCAGGGGAAGGTTGGTCGTCAGTACTGTTGCTGCTGTGTTCGGGCTGAGGTTTGAGGTAGCCTGATGTCAGCTCCTAAACCTGCACCGTCAGCTCGGTGATGGATGTCTCGGCAGTTGTCATGCGAAACTGTACCTGGGGCAGGACATCAAGAGCCTTGAGGACCTAGCCTAGCCTCCAGCCCGGAGATCCTCTCTGAGGTGTCTCTCTGCGCCTCCACCGCTTCATCCTGCTTAGCACGGATGTCCGCCAGTGCAGCAAGGATGTTCTGGAGAGTGCACTCCGTGGTGGCGGGCGGTGCTGATGCTGCGGTGACTGCTGGGCGCGCTGGAGATTGACTGCGTGATGGGTTCGTAGATGGTGGCGCAGACTGAGTCTTCTTCTTGTTGTTATTGTTTGCGGCTCTGGATGACATATTACTGCCGTTAAGAGAAGACTCTAGTCACTTTCTGATGTGAGCATCTGCGCAGGCAGAACAAGCCAGTGTAGCAACAGCTCTCACCATCACAGACCTAAAGGAGATGCATCTTGTGTGGAAATGATTATTGCAAATCTCGCACTTTTTGGGGTCTTTTGTTTGGATGGCTTTATCACAGGCCCTGCAGATGATAGTAAAGGCTTCAGTACAGTTCTCTCCACTAATGCTCTTTTGTCGGCAACTTACTGGCAGTCGATAATGTGAAGTACACGGGAGGTTACCCTATGATATTGAGTTACTGACAGAGCAAATGAGCTTGTTGATCTCGTCGTCAGATGGTTCCAGTAATATAAGTAGAAAAGGAGCGCACCGACCTGTGAGAGACTGTGCTAAGATGATGTGCCGTTGTCTCGTGAGATGTCGGCACGTGGTTGTCCAGGAGTACAAAAAGGCAGGCCAAGCAGGAGAGAGCGATGCCAGGTATTTTGCAGGTTATGCTGCAGAGCAGAAGTTTCAAAGAGTTCAGCAGAATAATATATCAGGTTGAAGGTTACATTAAGGAGCGCGCAACAGACTGTAAGCAAAAGAGTCCGGAGGCAGAATACGGCAGAAAAGCAGTTAAGAACAGAAGCGTGCAAATAGGCGGCTAGTGTACTCACGTGAGACTGGAAGAGGGAGAGATAGAGGAGAGAGAGAGAGAGAGAGAGAGAGAGAGAGAGAGAGAGAGAGAGAGAGAGAGAGAGAGAGAGAGAGAGAGAGAGAGAGAGAGAGAGAGAGGATGACCAGGGCCTAACGGCAGCGGGGCTTCCTGAGCTTCGAGGGACAGGAGGGAACAGGAGAGAGAGGGAGATTTAATTGTTTTTATTGCTGTACATTGTGTTGTACATATACAATTGTAGTAAAATTATAAAGAAAATAAAGATACAAAATTTTGTGAAAAAGTGCTAGTGCGTGTGAAGAGTGTGAAATGGAATGAGGTGAGATGAGATGAGAGTGAAGTGTGTATGTTTGAGTGATGTTTATATATTTTCCAGATTCAAGAAGTAATTTTTAGCTGCTATTTTAAAGTGTGATATGGATAGTGTATTTTGAAGTTGAGATTCCTCTCAAAGCTCTGGAAGGCTATTCCAGAGGTAGGAGGCGCTGATAAAGAATGAATTCCGCAGCGTCTCCGTCTTGAAGGATGGGATGTCCAGTGGAGTCACCTCACCCCTCACAGGCCTGAGCACGACGTGGAAAACAAAATATGCTAATAGATAAGTAGGCATTAAGGTGCTGAAAATTTTTCTTAGAAAACAGGCCATGAAGTATTTCCCGGTCTGCAGCTCACGCCTATAAGGGGAGATGTGCTCGTCACTCCTTACACCGTAGATATAACCCCATATTGACAAGCCTCTGCAGTTTTAAGTCAAGTTCCTGAGTCAGGTCGCAGTAAGCAAGTGAGTAATAGTCGATGAGAGGAAACAGAAGTGCCTGCACTAAATGTTGGCACAATCTGAGGCTAGTGATTTTCCGAAAAAAATAGAGCTGATACATTAAAGAGTGAGCACGTTTACAAATTTGTGTAACGTGCTCTTTCCACGTAAGCTTGGAGTCAAGCACAAGCCCCAGGTTGCGCACCAATGATTCAAAGTTGACCTGGGCTCTCCCTATATTTATGTAGGTGTTAGCAGTAAAAGGTTGAGCGTTTATATATTAGGGGGAGCCAGGGATGATAGCCTTGGTTTTAGTTACATTCAGTTTAAGTCTATTCAGCGCAGCCCAGCCCATTATCCTCTAGGCGTTAGCACTCATCCTGACAGAACAGGAGTCCAGCTTCTCAAGGTGGTATTGGCTGTAGATCTGCAGGTCATCTGCGTAGATTAGATGGGACACATCTGAATCTAGGCAAAAACCAATATCACTGATATACAACGAGAAGAACAAGGGGCCTAAAACTGACCCATGTAGGACACCGGTGTTTAGTGGTGGAAAGGTAGAAATCTCATTGTTGTCATCAATGACGGCCTGTTCTCTTCCCGAGAGGTGTAAGATGCAAGCTAGCAGATAACCTGCTTGGAAAAGCCGAAGGAGGATAGCTTTCCGAGTAGCCTGACGTGACACATCGTATCAAACGCCTTGCTAAAATCAAATAGAAGCAGAAGAGTGACCTTCTTCCTGTCTATCCCAAGCCTGACATCATCAGTCAGCTTAATTAAGCCAGACTGCGTGCTGTGGCCAGTGCGAAAATTAGTTTGAAAATTGTCAAGATAAAGTCTTGTTTCAAAGTATTCAGAGATTTGATTGTGCACCAGCCACTCCAGCGCCTTGGATAGGAAACAAAGTAGAGAGATCCAACGGTAGTCTGTTACAGCTGTTGGAGACCTTATTTAATGCTCTTACGAGCGATGATTTCCAGGCAGAAGGAAAGCATGCCTCGCTCAAAGACAGGTTGAAAATATGACAAAGTAAAGGAGCGAGTATTGGCAATGCTTTTGAAATTACAACCTGTGGGATGCCATCGCTTCCCCTGGCCTGGGTATTTAAGTGTGATACTGCAGCAAACACGTCCGTCTCTGTGATAGCCATGAAGATGAAGTATTCAGGGAGGTCTAGACTCTCGAGGGTTCGCAGATACTCCTCAACAGATGGAGCTTGAGGATCATTTGAGATGGAACTAAAGTGTTTGTTGACCGCATCCGGAGAGAACCGAGCAGGTGGAGTAGATTTGGAGGTAATAATACCAAGATTTTCAAGCTCTCTCCACATCTCTGCAACGTCAGACGGAGTAGACAAGCGTGAATAATAATAATTCAGCCTGGCCTCCTCGACTTGTCTATGAGCATCGTTCCTTGCGATTTTATAAAAGTATAGATCCCGAGGTAGACGACTTCTGTGAACGCGCCTGTAGAGTCTATTCCTTTCAGTTCAAAAATCACGAAGAGTCGCGGTGAACCACGGGTGACGCTTACGTCCAGGTATTACAGTCTTTAATGGGGCGAGATGATTTATGGCTTTCGTGATGTTGTCGTTAAGGATGGTAATGCATTCGTCAAGTGATGGCGTGGTGAAAGATGACCAGTCACATGCTAAGGAAGCCCCTTAGCTTCTCAGTACAGATTCCTTTGTAGTTTCTGTAAGTGTATGTCGCAGGTGCGTGGCATGAAATCTGTATGTCGAGTGTGGCTGTGATAAGGTCATGTCCGTTAATGAAAGGAGTATCCTTCTTCCAATATGACAGCAGGCAATCCTGCTCATCGATTAAGCATAGGTCGAGCCAGGTGTAAGAGTCCTGTCTGTGATGGGTTGCACCGTATGGCACAGAAGTAAGGGAATTCTTGTAGATGAAAGCCTTGATGAACTTGGCGTCTTCAGACGAGGAAAGCTGGTCTGCATTAAAATCACCTTCGATGACCTTCGTGGAGTAATTGTGCATATGTGTTGTTAGTTGCTCAATGAAATTAGATCCTTGGATAAAGGGAGAATGAGGAGGGCGATATACAACCCCCACGAAGATGGGCGATATCCCCTTAGCTGTGATTTCACAGAAAAGATATTCCGGCTTACCTGGTTTGCCTAACCATTTACCATCAGATGACGAGCTGATACTAGCTGTCAATGTAGAGAGCCACACCTCCACCGTTCCTGTTTCTGTTCCGTCTGTACAGAGTGTAATCGTCCAGTGAAGGGATGGACGATATCTTGTCGCTTAGCCAGGTCTCAGTTACGGCTATTACGTGGAAGTGGGAACGAGTGGACAAGAAGAAGCTGATCATCTCAATGTGACCCGTAAGAGAGTTCGCATTGAAATGGCAGACTCTTAGACCCTCAGACAGAGTTAGCTTAGGAGTGATTGAAGATGAGGTGGACGATTCAGATGATGGTGATCTACAAGGAATGAGTGGTGTGTACTTCAGTTGGCTGTGATCGAGCCTGAAAAATTATTCAGATTTTCATCCGACGCAATCTTTATAGCACGATTCTCCTTCTTTAGCTTGATGTATATTCGACCATCCCTCACAAACGTGGTGCAGCCGTGCTCTCTTGCAGCCGAAGGATATCAGATGGCAACCATTCGTTGACGTTGATGAACGAATCCGGAAGCGGTAATGCAACGCGGGCCTTATGCAGCAATTCGCTAGACAGTTTCGTAGTATGTAGCTTCCGAATCTTGATTAGCAGAGGCTCCAGGGCTTGCATCGGAACCGTCTGCAGTGTCATTGCGAGCTACTCTCACCCTTTACAGGGGTCGCACAGAGATAATGTCTCTCTCCTTTAGCTCAGTGTCCAAGGATCGAAGCGGTGCATAGGCAAGGTGCCTTAAGGATGTCGTCTCCGAAAAGGTCAGGCCGGTTATGACCAATTCTGCAGAGAGCTTTGCCTGGGACGATACAACGCCATCCAATTACGACTGGATTCTCGTGTTGGCTTCACGGAGCTGTTGAATGGTCTCAGTGTACAGCGCCGGAGTATTTGATGGAGACGAAGAAGAGCCAACGCCACTCGCCAGCAGTTGTTCAAGCTTAGCTTTAATTTCCTCCTGCTCAGTCTTCAAAGCAGCCACATCCACTTCCACCACCGTTACACGGTTAATTAGCGCTGGTATCTCCTTCAATGGCTCCAAGGACTTCTCAATGGCTGTCATTCTCTTCTCCAGAAAACTCTTGCTCTCAGAAAGCTGGTTCTTCATTGCGGTCTGCTGCTTCTCTATGTTGTCAAGTTTATTAAGCGTGTCCAGTATTTTGTTGCGCACGGGATCTTCTTTACGTGATGGACTATAAGAGCGCGATGGTGGTGCAGATGCTGGTGCAGAAACTGATTTGCTGTAACGTGTTTGTCGTGACAGAGGACTGCTGCTGCGTAAAGATGGAGAAGAGGTAGAGGTGCTGCATAGAGTTTTGTTAGCAGCTACTAAGCAGTTCTTGCAGACTTGTATAGTCTTGCCACCTTCCTTAATTGCCTGAATAGGCGTACACTTAGGGTTGTGGTACCAGCCACATTTGTCGCATTTGCGCAGATTACGCATATCAATGACATCAGTGCAAATCTTGCACGATGTATGCACCAACAGTTGTTCGTCATCTCCCTCAGGTTTCAACATAGTGTATAATACAAATGACGCTATCGACGTTATCCACGGGAGGTAATTCGGTGGCGTCAAGAATAAAGATCTCTAGCGTCGATTTCAATGGCGTAAAACCCTCGGAGTAGCAGTAGTATATATAGAAACGCTCGGAGAGCACTGCAGTAGACGATATTCCCGAAGGCACGGAAAGCTTGCATCGTAGTAAAAGGAGAAAGAGAACAAGGCGAGGAAGAAGCGACAAGTGATGCAGGAAATTAGGTGAAGAGAGCCGCGGTGTGCAGTGGTCAGAGTAGTCTCAGTATAAGAGCCTTCAGGACGCTCTTTTGGGTGCGTGTTTGCGTACGCCGTGTCGGGGCTGCTGTACTATACTGCAGTTCGCTGGCTCGGAAAGTGCTGCCCTCTGTTGTCAGAAAACTAACGTCCCGGCTTAGCAACGATAACGGCTGGCAACGTTGTGATGAAAAGAGAGATATGGAGATAGATATAGCTATAGCTATAGTAGAGTTGTGAAATGTCCGGACATTTTTGATTTGAGAATATGACACCGATAGCAAAATCCTGTGATTCAAATGACGGACATATAAAATAAGAGAATATGTCATGTCCGACATAAAATAAACAACCCACTTTCACTATATAGTGGCGAAATGTCCGACACGTTAATTTTAGACATGTGACCAAAATAAAAAATTAAAAAAATTTAAATATAATTATTACAAAAATTTTATATAAACATTAAAAACGTAAATTTCTATTATTTATCAATAAATAAATTTATATATGAATTCCTCTTCCACTATATAGTGGAAAAATGTTCGTCACAAGATTTTTGGACATATGTCCAATAGCACAATATAGTGGGAAATAGCACTTTTGACAAATTTAACGATAATTACACTGCAAAATTTTTATTGAAAAATTAATATTACATAAATATTTTCATTTATATATATTTATTTATTTGAATTTATATAAACATTAACGAAATAACGCTAAATTTAAGTGAACGATACATCCTATGAAATTACATAATAAATACTGACTAAATCTAAAGGTAAAGCAAGCTGATTATCATCATCTTGATGATTTACTAATCTTAAATCATTCTCTCTATCGTCAAACTGAACACCAATGTCTTCATTATTTTCATATTTAGAGTCCTCATCATTATTTTTTTCTTTTCGATGTTTTCCATAAGGATCGAGCAACCTTAGTGTAGCTGCTCACGGGAGCAGTGTCGCGCTCGAAGATTGTGCAGTAAATGAATAAATAAAATATCTAAATGAATTTACTCTACAATTTTAAAATAGATATATTTTAATTCAATTAATTTTTATAAGATATAACTTTTCTAAGGTAATTTTTAGTCAAACGCGAAATGAAAAGAAAAACTCTAAGATTTTAGGAAATAAGTTGAAAATATATTGTAATAACTCTGAAATTACAAAACGAAGCGTTCAGCTCCGTGTCAGGACCGAGACTGCCTCCGCAAAGCACACAGGGCACGCTCGCCCCCGCAGAAGTCCCCGAAAACGACATCCCCTCCCTAGGTCCTTGTTTTCCTCGCCCGGATCGAGAGAATCGCCAGATCCCGATGCAACTGAGAACGCGTCGATTTTGCCTCGCGAAAAGCTATAAAAAAATAGACCCAACGCCGCGCTCGTTGTTGAGCCGAAACAGATTGCGCGAACCCGAAACCCTGCGCCTTGCCCAGCACAGGGCCATAACGCTGCGACGCGAACAAGAGACCTTTTTTTTCTACGCGCGTGCTCCGCGGCCGTAAGCCGTCTTTACACTTAAAGCCTGCGCTGTGCCCGCATCCACTCAAGCTATCGCCTGCGACGTAGGAAAAACCTCTTGAGGAACACCTACGCCAGGAACAGCGCGTATACATAATAAATCTTAAAACTATAATCTTAATTTATAACGCACGCAAACTCGTTGTCGACCAAAAAGACGCACTTTAACTAAAAATATTCCCACCCGCACGCCCGCTCGACCGAAACGCAGAACAACGGCCCATGCTTTCATCTCATGGCAGCCAATCTGGGCGACATACCCCCAACAAGCCCTTATTTGTCTTTGTCTCAAAACGCGTCTGCGAAGGAAAATCTCACGGCCTTTTCCTTGCCTTGCGACCACTCCGATTACCGGGCGTATCCGCCCGAAGGAGAGAAAAATCAAATGGCCCCATAACCACGAGACTCACGCAGCACTTAGCATACTGCGCTGGAGTATTCACCCGCCGATTTTTGTTCTCGCTTGCGATCCGCTTGCGTACGTCGGGAAAACTTAGATTATGCGCTACGTATTTAGCTGCCCGAGCAACCGTGAATCGATTACGTTTAGCATTATGGATATAAATGGGAAGACTTAATACTGGAATAGCTATTTAACTTAAAGACGTACATCCGTAGGCTCCTGACCACTAATCAATCGGATTGACTAATGTAGCTGTTTTTTAATACTTTCAGACCCCCCAAATTCGGTTTCAGCAGTATACTGAGCCAGCTCAATCAATAATCTTTCTTGAGACATTTTTCCAAATTTTTGGCATAATTTTGATATTATTTCATAACTTTTGGCATAATTTCCCTCGGACAATTTTTTTCCTCGTTTAGATGGATCTAAAATATTTG
Source organism: Muscidifurax raptorellus (assembly GCA_020010945.3). Taxonomy (NCBI): domain Eukaryota; kingdom Metazoa; phylum Arthropoda; class Insecta; order Hymenoptera; family Pteromalidae; genus Muscidifurax; species Muscidifurax raptorellus. The sequence goes on along the minus strand of CM052077.1, from coordinate 29,603,061 downwards.
CAGCGAAATGCAACGGTGTTAGCGACGTATTTTGTCGTTGTAATAACTTATTAATTTGAGAGAAATATATATTTTATCTTCTTGGTTTGATTTTTGAATCTCTTTCAATGCTGGCGACAATATGTGCGACTGTTTGATTACCTTGACAATTTTCACTGAATCCTCCAATATTTGCTTTGCAGAAATTTCATTCACAATATCTTGACAGACGAGAGATATATGATTCAAATATGTGCTATACATCCAAAACCATAAATTTGCTCATCTTTATATTTCTTTTCTATCAGTTCCCAGGCCTTTTTACAGTAAGAAGCATTATCTGTAATTGCAGCCAAAGTTTTGTTTGGACCTACTTCGTCAATGACTTTTGAAATTTCATTCGCCAAGTATTCGCCAGTTTATGATTAATCTTTCGTTTCGACGTGTTTATAATACACTGGTTCTGGAGTATTAATAATAAATTATGGTCAGAGATTTTATTTCGTCGATTTTTTTGTCACCTGAGTCTCAATTTCCCTGTGTATTTTGTCTAAAATAGGTCCAGACAATTTGATATGCATCGGAGGAGTAAACGTAGGTCGCAGATTGGCGAAAAATTTAAAAAAAAATTATTTTTTACAAATCTAAAAGGGATACCTGAAAGTCAATAAATATTATTAGTAGAATGTCAATCTAAACTGTTGAATTTGAAGCATTCTGTAACCAAAAATATGTTTACCATATATATTTATGCATACGTTGTAACTCTGGGTTTTCCCCATTGGTGTTACCGATGAAATACTCCGTCTCCTATGCTCGTTTCAATGCATACGAGGCGGCGGGCCGTCTCGGCCCGGGCGCCAGGCACCGGAGTGCCAGGGATCCCGCGACTCCTTACCTTGAGACGCCGCCCTGTGTCGAAACACCACTTCGTCCACCTGCTCGGCTAGCCAGTATTCGAACAAACACACATGGAAATAAGACAATCACAAAGGTCGTGGGTACTAGTACAACGTGAATGGTTACGTGTTAACGCTGACTCTCAATATTTCTTTTAACAGTCTTTATTCGTTATTAATCTACATTCCGGCGACCTCCAGTCGCGTAATTTTCCAAACTACGACGATCCGTCGATTTCACTCACACTCACACTGTGACTCGCATGTCACCGCGCCGAGGCTAGCCGCGACGGGTTCGTCAACACGCTGCAGGACGGCTTACCGGACGGGAACAGCTGCCTCGCCCTTCCGATCGTCTACCGGTGCCGACGATCGTAGTGTCCGTCGCAGTCTGCCCTCACGAGACCATGGTTTCCCGCCCTGACGATGACCATTCTCTCCCGACGTACGCAAGTCCCCAAGCGTGCCCGCCTTTGCCGCGCCGCCGACTTTGCCCAAACTTCAACGCAACCACTCACACACTGTATACCGCTATACTTAATTTAACAGAATCGCTGTTCCGACTAACATACTTAAATTAAATTTGGTTTTTAATCTATTCTATTCTAATACTAAGTCTTAAACTAATATAAAATAACGCGCAGGTTAGAGCTAGCGATAGTCGTGACCGTGTGCCGGTCGTGTAGGTCATGGTTGTGTTGTATACGAGAGCGAGTACGATAGCTTGTTAATGTACGTTTGGTTTTTGTCATTGTCGTGAAACGAGAGCGATAGCTTGAAAGTCACTTTCACGATAGTTATGCCTTCCAGGGTGAAAACGATAACCTGTGTGTAAAATCTTGTCGAGTCTAAAGTCATAGTGTGAAAACGGTAGCATCAGTGTAGTAACAGTTAACGGTAGTGTAAACGATATTGAAAGCGATAGCTTGTCGGTAACAATTGTCGTCAAGAGTATTCGTCAGTGAGTGTACAGTTAACTGGTGTGTAAACGATAGTGAGAACGATAGCTTGTCGGTAAAAATTGTCGTCAAGAGTGTTCATCAGTCAGTGTACTATAATTACGGTATGCGGTGAATTCGGCATGGGGCTTGATGTTAATTTAACACGCCGAACGACTCAGCGCTGTTAAATCGATGACGCATGCTACCGCCGCACTCATGCTTCGCCACACTCCGCCGCCATATTGGCCACGTGGCGTATTACATATCGCGAGTTCGCGCTACTCCGCAATCGGCACACTAACAATCAAGAAAGTTACACCTTACTCACAGTAACGCAGTAGTCTGTCGCACAGCACTCCCTTACAACGGGAAGGATCGTCCAGGTAGTCCGGTGGTCGAAGGCGGAAGGTAGCGGTAGGAGCGGTGGCCAAACGGGCCTGTTGCTCTGCTGGTGGTCCGACACAAAAAGGGGAGAGATGACGAACAGCGCTCTCGTCGAGCGCTTGTTGTTCTTCTTGCCTTGGCCAGAAGAATTTTGCAAGTTTCCTGGTCGGTTTTTGATATCTTGTAAAAAACTACTTGAGTTTTCCAGGTTTATTTTCCTGTTTCTGTCCGCCAACTGTCGAAGAATTGGAGTTTTCAGAAACTAGTGAGTGACGTACTTCATCTTCCAACTCAATGCTATTAGATGAATCATTTTTGTCGGTAGTCAATTTCCTTTTTTTATCGGGCCGACTAGTTTTCTTTTTACAATTCTGCTTTTCTTCTATCAAAGTTTTCACATGTGCAGGACACCCTTTACATTCTAATAAATGTTCGCACATTCGTGTTGTGTGACAAACATATGCCTGCGTGCAGTAATTGCATTTATATGAATTCAATTTTTGATTTGGTAGGCGTGGCTTCACAGTTAAATGTTTTAACACTGCTTTTTTCAATTTTGCCATCATGAAATCTGAGAACATATCATATTTTAAATTATCAGAACTTGTCATACATACAGTCATATTTACTATTTGCTTAGCTGCACTGCAGTATATTACTCTAAATACAAATCACGTTACAACCACGTTGATAAACATTGTAAGCTCGTAACAATCTCTCTGTCGTTTGCAAAAGCGTCGAAAAAGCGAGCGAAAGAGAGCGAGAGAGAGCGAGAGAGAGAGAGAGAGAGAGAGAGAGAGAGAGAGAGAGAGAGAGAGAGAGAGAGAGAGAGGCGCTAGGTCTCTGCGCTAGGTCGGCGGCGTGCCGTGTGAGGTAGAAAAAGATAAAGAGAACGCGCAGAGAGGATTTGGCCGGTGGCTCACTAGGTGCTCACGCACCGGGAGAGCGCCGAGTCTGCGGAACAGAAGCCAAAGCGAGAAAGCCCTGCGTGGCCGCGTACAGCGTGGGAGGCTTGTTTAGCCACCACGTTGTAGGGAGGGGCTGGGCGAAATACAGTATTATTTTTCTCAAAGTTTTGTTGTTGGCATTTTCCCTTCTTTTTCCCAGCTCTCCCAAGCGAAAGTGATCACGTCGAATCCCTCGACGTAAATAAAAATCGAGCGCATTAGAGGCACAAGAGGCAGCACGTCGCAATGTAAAATTTACTCAAATTTCGATCTAAATTATTAAGAAGAAATATTAAAATAGTAGTTTTCGATACAAGTGCGTAAAAGTTGATTCTACACGAGTGTGAGGTTTGTCACCCGAGCGAAACTCATGAGTGTAGAATCAATTTTCGCACATGTATCAAACAATATTTTTCGATATAGGGAGCGTAAATGCGATTTTAAAAAGTTGCAAAGTACGTAAAATCGCACTTTCCGCACACTGTATCAAAAATATACTTTTCGAGATATAAAACATTTTATAGTTTTTCGAGGTCAAAATGACAAATTTTGGAAAAACTGCCTACACCGTTGAAAAGCTGAGGAAAAAATACATCGCAAAAGATTATTACGGAATTTTTTTAGTTTAATTATAGTAGCGCTAATACGAGTTAGAAACGCGAGTTAGTTGACGCGAAACGCCTGACATATAATGGCAGTTATATGTGTATACTTTGTAACAAATACAATTATATATTACCTATACAAAAACTCTGTTATAGATAATAATTTGTATATTTTATTTAAGTTCTGGGACTGGCTAATAGGACTCAATAATGTTAGCACCTGTTGGCAATTGCAACCCAGTTATATATATTTACAGTTGCTTATTGTAATTGGCAGTTGCATCACATTTTACCATGGTAATAATTATCAAATACCTTTTTATTTATTTTTTCTAAAACCATTTTCTATTAAGTATTCTGTTTGCAATAAAAAATATTTTATTTCAGTAAAATTCTGTGGTTTGCCAGCAAAACAACTTAACTGCACATTTTGTGTTTCGAGGTATTCCTATTTTAGTGTTTGAATTGATATGCAAAATCATAGCATGCGAATTACGGCCCAATACTGCGCTTACTCAATGTATTACAAACTACTTTTCTAACCATTACTATAAGTACAACAAATAGATGGCTGTCTCTTAATGGTGCTTAAATTATCTTCGGTTAAGTCGTTATGCTGGGAACATTTTCATTAACTAATTTAAATCCGAAAATGGTCATAATGCTTAACATAGCATTTCTTTTGATTTATAAACTAATTTAAAAATTATATTTCATATTTAATTAATTTCTTATTTTTCAGTATATGGTGTTTTGCTAAAAATTGATTGTTTAAATAAGTATATATTGTTCCTATAAATGACTTTTGTTGTAAGCATTTTGAACATGTTTTAAGTTTCTTTGCCTTGTTTCTGCAGAATTTAATCGCCTGAACATGTATTATACGAACTAATAATCTAGTATTTATATGACGTTCTAGAAATGCATATCTTTTAATCAGAACTAATAAATATATGTGAAAATCAATGCCCAATAGGCAACAACTCGGTATCAAGAAATTGACAATTTTTTGTCGAAGCACATCTATCATCAGATCACTTTTTTTAGTTCCGTGAACCCTCAGAACCTTTCCAAAGTGTAAAAAAACGCGAATATACCTTATTGCTTGCCAAATTTTCATCCATTAAAGTTTGACTTCTCCTGTGGGTGGCAAGTATAAGTATATACGTAGTATATCTACTGGAGCATTGCAACCCTGTTATACTTGGAATTTACCAGATAACATATGTACTTTTTATAAACTCCGTCATCATTTTATTTAATCTGCTGGTGACACTTACATATGACTCCATTTCAAACATTTTAATAAAACTTTTTTAATTACCATAATATTTTGCTGAAAATATTGTCGTTTTAACAAAATAATTAAGGTTGAAATTTAATTTTGCAATTATTGTTAAAATTATTGTCTCTTATAGCTTGTCTTGTTTTCAAATTTCCTAATATCATAAATAACAACATACCGTTGAAATATAGGTTAAAAAGTTAAGAGGTAATGCGTTATTTATATTTCCTTAAATTTTAATACAAGAAATTTCGTTGATTTAAGTCGTATTTAAAAAACATTGTCGTGATACGGAAACTTGCCCTAAGTAAGACGATACTTAATTTTATAGCATTGTGATATTTAAGTCTGCGCTTATATCATGCCTATCCCTGACTTAAGTAGTCCTTTATTACACCGTACGCCTTGTTAACTTGATAATGCAGTACATGACTACCTACGATACGGATAGACATGACATAGCAGACTTAGGACAGGCAGATGCTATAAAATACTGTATGATACTTACAACTTATGTTAACATTTTATTACATGGCGCTGAGTATCGCCCTCGCTACACTCGGAAGCTAACTACGTGTAATAAGGTGCACGTAAGTCACTTTGAATATTGCTTTTAATTTATAGATCCAATCTTTGCCAGTGTCTATCACCCTGTCTATTTCTTCCATCGATCTTGAACCTATTTTTTCCTTAGATTTTTTACACAGCCATATATGTTCAGATGTTTCACTTTACTCTTAGCAAACTTTTTACTTCCCGCATCTTATCCTGGTCCATTGTTCCTTTATTATCTCACTATATTTTCTCCAATATTTCTCTTTCTTCTACCCTTCCTTAATCAATTTGTATCACTCCAATTTTCCAATCTTTCCAACTTTTTTTCCAATCTGTCTGAATTCCTTGGTCTATCTTTATTTTTAGCCCTATCTCTAATTTCTTCTTCTTTATCTTATATATGTTTTGTTGAACATTTATCTAATGCACTGACCGGATACTATCTCCTCGAACAATTTCACTACCTCCGCGTCCTATCTTGTTAGGTACCTATTCATTATTCACCTCAGTTCCTCCCTTAAACATATCAGTGGCCAACTACTTTTTTTCAGTTATTGTATCCGAATTAATCAACCTGTCGCTCTTCTCTACGTTTCTAGTGCCATACTTCTTCTCCTCGCTTCGATTCTCCGAATATTTCCTGGTGTATTTGTGTTTATCACCATTGCCATTTTAATATATCTGTTTTGTACTCTTTCTATTTCTGCCTTTTCTTCCAACCCCAAATCTCTACTCCAAACATCCCTGCCGCTTTCGCTATTGTGTAATAAAAATTAAGTCTTCTTCTCAAATTCTCTATTTTTGCTCTTTTTGTCAAGTCCCATACTGCGTTTATTGCTTTCTTAATTTTGAATTTCAATTGCTTCAAGTGAAAGTTATGTTTCAGTACTATTTTTCAACCAGAGTGTTGAAATTAAGTGGGAAATTTATGTATCCTAAGACTTAATGAAAAAGATCAAATTACACCATATATTGTCGAAAATCAATATCAAATATCGTTTGAGCCGATATAAATTTTTGTTTCTGTTTTTGCCGTGATTCAAGAAAAGCCTACAAAGTTTCAGTCAAATCCTCAAATAACACTTCCGTAGACTCGTAAAAAGTCCTTCTCAGGATAATTGGCGTGGAACTTTTTTGGTGGCTTTAGACTTCAAGGGACCAAATATGCCGGATTATTCGAAAAACGAACTTGATGATATTCTTTTGTCTCTTGGGGCATGTAGAGGCCGATATCGTGCTCCGGCAAGGTATTACCGCCATAACTATACAAGGAGGCTTCACTACCCGAGGACGAGACAATCCGACGTATAGTGCAAAGAGAGACATAGACCACCAAAACGTAAAAATCATCGTCGCATTATGATACAGAACAACGATGACGCATCAATCCTTGTCGTTTTGGCAATGGTTGATTTGGATCATCATATCTCTTTGCGTGACACTGAGAGACATACTGGGATTCCGAGATTGACGACCAGCACAATTTTGCGTCTTCACAGATTCCATCCGTATCAGATCACGTTGACTCAAGCTTTTATGCTCGGTGATTTTCGCCGGAGACTCAAGTTCTGCAATTGGGCACAAGCTAGCATCCGTGAAGATCCTGAATTTTTTAGATACGTAATGTTTTCGGATGAGGCTACATTCTATGGTAATGGGCAACTCAATCGGCATAATAGCCATTGGTCGGTCCAGAACCCTCATTGGGTACATCATGTTGACAATCAGCATAGATGGAACCTTGTAGTTTGGTGTGGTATAGTGAATGGTTATCTTATAGGTCCTTATTTTTTCGATGGAAATGTCAGCGGTGCAACATATCTTGATTTACTTAAGAATGAGTTACCAGAATTATTGACAAATGTGGACTTGCAAACACGACGACGATTATGGATACAACAAGGTGGTGCGCCGTGTCATCGTTCGCTGACAGTTCGTCGACTCCTGAACTAACGATACCGAGGACGATGGATAGGCATTGGTAGTGACATTACTGAGTGGTATCCAAGATCATAGGATCTGACAAGTGCAGATTTCTTTTTATGGGGCTACTTAAAAATGTTGTTTATGCACAACAACCAATGACACGGCAAGATATGATGCAACGCATCACACACGTTTGTAGAGCTATTCCGCGTTCGGTTCTGTTGTCCACAGTTGGAAACTTTGAACGTAGAATTCAACATTGCATAACCTTGAATGGGGGTATTTTTGTCACGACCTTAACCATAGCTCTCTAGGTAGCCAATGTCTTCCTTTGACCTGCTGGACATTCCCACTTTGTCTTCATTGGCTGGGTAATCAATACCTTGCGAAACTCTTCTTTGCGAAGAATCGCTCCGGCAGCTCAGCTATCTACGCTTTAGCGGATCGCGGAGAAGGCAGCGGGATGGCGTGCATATAATTGATTATCACTCGTTTTATATAAAACACTGTCCGGCTAAATCTGCCCTTCTACATTTATTCAATAATTAACAATGATTTCACGGATTGCTCCGCTTGGTTACATTCGGTAGAAAGTGTGTGCTTGTAATTCGGCGAGGCGGCCATCGAGATCGGCCGTCGCGCGTGTGCGAAATTTTCCGCAGCTCAACCCTATCCTAATTATTGTGCTGGATTGCACGCAGTGCTGAGGGCACTTCTTAAAGTGAGAGAGAGAGAGAGAGAGAGAGAGAGAGAGAGAGAGAGAGAGAGAGAGAGAGAGAGAGAGAGAGAGAGATACGTGTAGGCTATTTGCTGACACGTCGTAACTCACGGTAGACGCTCGTGATGGTCGCCGCGCTGTCCTCGGGGATGGTGCGCAGCTGCCGTCGCTCGCCGTGACTCTCTCGTGCTGGTCGCCAGATGCTTCCTCTCCTCTCCGACTGTCCTTCGGGCTCGCTGGTGCTCGCCGGCTCTCTCCAGAGTCGCTGGTTACATGTGTTCGCTACCACAGTTGAACGTGAAAAGCCAATGTCTCGCTAATTGCTCGACTCATCCCCCGTTCTTGTCTCCGGCCCTTTGTGCTAGTTTGGCTCGAGACACTTTCTTTCTCTCTTTCCGTTATGGCGCTGCTCGGCGCCGTATTATATAATGTGTTGTCTCTCTCCGCGCTACTCTCTCTCCTACCTTATTTATGCTTCGCGTTCTGGTTTGCAAATTTTATTTAATCTCTACACTGCTTTGCTTCTACATAAAATTGTTATCTAACCTATCCAATACTTTGTTCATTCTTTGGTTCCACCCAGATCTATTTTATTAATATCACTTAAAAATCTCTTAACCTTTAAAGGGCCGGAGAGCCGATATATCGGCTCGGTCCATAATAGGAACATTGTACATAGTTGATTGGTGATACAAGACATGAATTTCGGCACTTTCAAAGGAGGTTTCGAAACCTCAAACCCGGCCCTTTAAAGGTTAAAAACTCCCAAATATTTCCTATTGTTTCTACCCCCGCTATGTTTCACGTTATTTTACGAACTCTACTTTCTATATTCGTCTTCTACTCTTTGCTGCCTTTCGTCATTTTCTGTTCGCAGTTCTGCTCGTTACTTTATTGATGTTCCTCGTCCTGTTCCATTTGCACAGCGAAAGGAGTTTCCTTCTTCTTATCTAATCAATATCCCCTCTAATTTGTTTCATTTGTACCAGTTTCCGTCTAGTTATACTTTTAAGTATCCTAGTTCTACATTTAGTTCGTTGCGCATTGTTACCGTTTTTTCATCATTTTCATTTTGTTACTGAATTATTCCAGTTTCATTACTAATTGTTGCCGTTTTTTCATTCATTTTGTTACTCTTCCTTTATTCCTTTTCCTACTATTCTGGCAAATATATTTTTCTTTTTTTGTATGCACTAATCACGTAAGCTCTTCCTTTATTCCTTTTCCTCATATGCTGACAAATATATTTTTCTTCCTTTGTATGCGGTCATTCTTTTCCCAATCAAGATCTTTCATGCTTAGTGCATCTGGAAACTCCTCTATGTAGTTCCTTGATTTCCATATCTCTTGCTATGTTTCTACTTCTTTTTCACTACTTTTCCCTGGTTCCTGACGTTCGCCCTCCTTTTGTGCTGACTGATCCGCTTTATCTTGTTCTTGTTCTCTGTTCCTCGCATTGCTAATACCTTCTTTCAAGCTTGTTGAATCCTCTTCTCATGTTTTGTTCATTTGTTTCATCTTCTCTCTCATACTTTCCACCACTATTTTCCACGCCCTATCACTCTGCTCGTTTTCCTTTTCTTTTCTCTTACAGTTGCCTTTCACTGTTTCCAACTCTTGTCTCAGTTGTGATATTTCTCTGTCTAGATTCCTTAAGATATGTCCATCTACGCTTGCTTCTTTGCGTGCGCTTAGCTGCTTCCCGCAATTTGGCACTGCCAGCACGACCAATATTGCTACCGCGTGCCACTCGGAAGACGCTCTCGCTGCTTCTTTATCGTGATTTCGTTCCAGGCTTACCTTCGCACCTTTTTTGCTTATTCGCGAGATTAAACCTAAAGGTAGACTACTGAGTTGAGATGCATATTCATCATTGCAAGGTCTAGCGCAGGAGCAATTTTTATCATTTATTATTTCAATTAGGTCAGCCTGTGTACAAAATAAGATTCTTAAAATTACTCAAGTTTTGTGATTTATACACTGGTTACTATCAGTTATTATTACTATCAGTTATTACTCCCACTTTCGAAATATTAGCCAGGTGTGAAAGAAACATAACCTTTCATTGCACTAGCTAGACCAACATTTTTACATCGATCAATTTCAATCACACTCATTTCATATCGTATTTTCTCAAATAGATGACGTATAGCATTGTTTACAAATTTAGTATTACAAATTGTTTGACGACTCGTTGTCGACTGGCTTTCCGACGACATAATGGATTATTAATATAATTTTATTCAGGCTTGGTATTAAAAACAATTCCCATTATTAGACCTTCTTCAAATGTAGACGGATTGTTATAACTTCTCCTCGTAGATTTACCAAATTCCCATCTTGATCTACGATCCGTAATTCTAAGTGATCAATAATTAAAAAGTTACTTGAACTTCTTCAGGCAGATATCGTCAACACTGTAGCACCTAGACGGCACTGATATAACTGGCGGTGACATTCGCATGGCCATCTACAAGAGGAAAGACAATCTGCTTCTGTTGTTTGAGTTTAGTCAAGTTTTTGATACCATCTCTCTATCGAGGTTAATAAGTAAACTTCATCGGCTAGGGCTCTCTAGGTCGGTTCTCCTGTAGGTTTGCAGGGTCGCTCCAATATGGTTATTTTGCAAAGAAATGGGAATTCTAATCACTTGGAAACCAATTTGGGAGTTCCACCAGTTTCTGTCCTGAGTCTCCCACTTATCAACATCTACGTTGATGACCTACAAGACGTACTGCTGGGACGGGACGTGAGATACATTCTACATTCAGATGAAGTTCAGACATGCATATGACCGAAGGCAAGATCCTGGGCGGTATTGCTCAACTACCTCGTGTGGCGCAGCTGGTGGATGGATGAGCTGAGCGCTACATTTTAAGGCACAACGCCAGCAAAAACAAGGCATTAATTGTTGGTTCCAAAAGTAATACCTATGCCATTATCTTTACGGCCTTGCCACGGGTTAAGCTACAGTGGAGTGCTTATCCCGATCAGCGATAAAATTGTAAATCTCAGCGTGATACTTGACAATAAACTGACGTGAAAGTAACTAATATGACGTGCTGCTTTTTCCTCAGCGAGAAAACTCGCAATGTCCTCTCTCTCTCTCCCTCTCTCTCTCTCTCTCTATCTCTCTCTCTCTCTCTCTCTCTCTCTCTCTCTCTCGCTCTCACACACACACTCGAGTCTCCCGCGTGTGCTCGCGCCGGAGATATCGCGTGAATAAAGAAAAGACTCTTACCTCAGGCTCGCTGGCTTCCCAGATGCTCTGGGTCTCTCTCTTCCTATATATCTCTCTCTCTCTCTCTCTGGCGCCTGGGTTGGCGAGGACCCGGAAGCTCCCGCTTCCCGTGGATCCTGGCTGGCCCTGGTCGTTCTCTCGCTCTCTCGCACTCGCCAACAGGAACTGGGAAATAGTCCTGATGATGAAGGTGACACGAAATGTCCATGCCGTAGCACTGTCACTCTTTCTCTCTCTCTCGCCATAGCACACGCGTATGCGGGCACTTTCGTATCGTCGACGTGATGTCGACGAGGTCAGCACGAAAACTGACTGAAATCGCGCGCTCTCGCGAGCTGCCGCGCCACATGCTCAAAAACAATCTCGTGGGCCCGCTCATGTAAGAGCCGCGCTGATTGGCTCGCGGTCCGCGCAAGGGGATGGGGGTCCCAGGACCGGGGTCAATGGGACGCGACCTCTCGGGTACCTCCCTGGGTCGTTATCGCTGCTCGCGATCTCTCTCTCTCTCTCTCTCTCTCTTTCTCTGCCGCTGCTCCTCGACCTCCGGCTGCTCCTTTGCCTCTCTCCGCGCTCTCCTCGCTTCACACCAGCGGGCTGCCCTGGCCGCATTGCGTCGGGCGTTCCGTAAAGCGATCTGCTCATCTCTATTCACCGCTGCTTGCGGCGTCTTCTCTTGCGCAGGAGTGGCTGGACGGCAATCGTCCACAGGCCTCTGCTTGTTGCTGCGACTCTCCAGCTCCCCTCAGCGAATGTTTTCGGTCTCCTCCTGCTGCCGCCGCAGTGGGAAAAAATGGACAAAACTCTCCATAAGTCACAATTTTTTAAGTATCACAATAAATTTTTTTTTAAAATACGCAGGACGACTTAAACATTATAACCACTTGCGACCATACCATTTCCATTTAATGATCCAGTGTAATACTTCAGCAATCATCAACATGTCATGCACGTTAATTTTAAAAATTTAAGGATTATTTACTTGATAACTTTCTTCATACTTCATTTAATAATTAATTGTATTATTAACTCTTATATTCTATATTCACAATTGTTGTTATAATTTGTGAAATTATAATATTAGCAAGAGCTGTATAGTGTTTAGAGGCTAAAGGTAGCTTTGATTCAATAAAACTATGTAAATATTAATGTTGTATGCGTTTCACAGAATATACTTAATTTAATTATTATACTATAATTAAATTATTCCTGATCTTTTGCTGATGGATATGTAATGTCCCACGTTCATATAGATAAATATATATGTATATATATATACGAGTATGAGTACGAATATTTGTGTATGTATAAGTATATAAATATACGTGTATAAGATTGAACGCCTTCGTTCACAAACTGCTTACAAGGGCATTACGAAACCGAGCACCGAAAAACAGAGCAGCGCACTGATCTGCGTGTCAGCACTCCTCGCGCGCGAATTAGGTCAACTTACACGCGTTAATCCTTCTGGTGGCAAATGTCGATTGGACGATAGTCATCTTTAACATCTTAATTACAAAACTCATTGCATCGGCACCGAGGCTTTAAACACCCTGGAGCCGATCCACGCAGTGCCTTTTGTGTCAGAACTGATCGGTAGTACGGCAGAGCCTGTCTTTTCTGGTGAGCAGCCAGTGTCAAGTTTGTGTAGTGATTAGAGGCGCGTTTACTCCGCACGAACACGATTGGGAGCGCGTTTACTCCGCCCCAACATAGACAACACTGGCGGGCCCTTTGGAGGCAGTAGACTGACCGCAGAGAGACGTCCGTGCCAAAGGTCCGCCGAATAGCAACCCGGCGATAGTGGGATACCACAGCTGCATTAGTATAAGTTCACTATTACGCCACGAGTATCGTGTAGTTTAAGTGCATCTACGATCGACATCGGCCAAGCCACGAAGGAGTTTAGTAACATCCAGGAGTGACAGATAAAGATCTAAATGTAGATTAGATTAGTCTAAAGCAACAACTATTTATAATACTACAATTAGTACAACATTATAACAAACAGCGTCAGTAAGATAGAAATTAGAACAAACGAAATTGTAACCATCATAATTGTCGGCTGAGTTCTCGGGTTGTTAATAACATCAATAAACAGAAAAAGTGAATCTAATCTCAGTGTGACCTCAATTCAAATTATTAAATATACATAAACAACCCTAATCCTACCTTACGTATATCATCAACAAGGTATGTGAGGACAGACTATCGTCCCTTGATTTAAGAGAGCGAACAGACTACCGTCTGCTGAATTAGAAGATCAGACATTCCATTGTCCGCCGAATAGAACGCGTCACGCTTTAACTTCATTCGTAGCATTTCGCAATTCTATAAGTCACTGGGGCGGCATTCTCTAGCTTATATGTCGTCTATAGCTTTAGTGGTTATGGAAGACAAACTTGTCGTGTGTTTTATGGATTTTATCTTGTGGATTACATGCTGTGTGGTGGAAGATAGACGGAACGCCTAACGTGACAGTAACGACGGTCACATTGCGCGGCAATTTGAAAAACGACTCGAATATAGGCGGAAAAAAAAGAATTTAATTATTTTATTTAATTTTAATGAAATTGTATGTGAAACTGTTTAAAAATGTAATTCTTAATTATTAAATAAAAATAAATATGGATATCAATGTGTTTGTGATAATTGCAATGAATATTGATTCATCCCATGGATGTTCACATCTCCATATCATAGGTATTCGATCTAATTTGAATTAGTATTAAACTTCTTCTCCACATAATTTATAAGTTGTTCGTTTAAATTGCAGTTAAAAGTCGTTGCGTTAAAAATTTATTTATATTTATTTATATTTAGTTGAAGTTGAAAAGAGTAAAGAGTTGAAAAGAGCTTTAACAAGCTTTAACAACATTTTATTGTCATAAAGGATATAAATTGTTTTCATATAATTTTAATTTTATTTTAAAAGAGCTTTAACAAGCTTTAACAACATTTTATTGTCATGAAGGATATAAATTGTTTTCATATAATTTTAAATAAAAAAGGGTTCAGAATAAATAACACGTGTTCAATAATATTGTATACAAAAATTAAAATGTTTATTTGTAATACAAAATTATAAATAAAGTTTTATAAATTATTGTTGAGCAACACGCGTTTAACATTTATTTCAGAACATACACAGATATAAATTCTCCTGGTACTTACTACTAATACTACCTGGTACTCCTGGTAAGGCTACTCCAGTATCCTTGTTCTGCAGTCCTGAAGTTGCGAGAGCAAGGATTCCAGTCACGGTTAAAGTTGCACCTCCTAAAGCTGATTCAGATTTTAGATTTTAAAAATTAATTTACATACATTTACAATGTTCAAAAGATATGTATAGGAAATAAGTTTTAAGCGTGTTGCTCAACAATAATTTATAAAACTTTATTTATAATTTTGTATTACAAATAAACATTTTAATTTTTGTATACAATATTATTGAACCCGTGTTATTTATTCTGGACCCTTTTTTATTTAAAATTATATGAAAACAATTTATATCCTTCATGTGTTGACATACTCGACGTAAGTTTTCGACGTGCCCCTCATTTGAACTGCCGGTAACAAAAATATTGTCGAGATATGTCATAGTATTTGGAATTTCTTGCAAGCACTCGTTCATAATTTGCTGAAATTCGCCTGAAGCAGACGCCGTTCCGTCCGTCATAGTAGTATATTGAAACAAACCGACATGCGTCGTGATAGTTAATAATTCCTGTGATTTTTTATCGACTGGAATCTGCATATAAGCATGGGGTAGATCAAGCTGTGTAAATAATAACCCTTTTTTAATAACTTGGAAAATATCGTCAATGTGAGGAAACGGTCGTTTGGTCACGTTTAGGTTTAGGTTTACCGTTACGATCGTACCTGTTTTAAAACAGGTACGATCGGCGTGGCCCATTCGCTCGTTTCCACCTTGACTAAGTGTCCCAATTTTAACAGTCATTCAATTTCATTATCTACCTTAATTTTAAGCGCGTAAGGAATGTGTCTTGCCTCGAGCGTGACGGGCTTTGTATTATCTTCCAAGTGTAGTTTCATCTTGCGTTTATTATATAATCACGGTGTATTTCCAAGTAATTCGCTAAATTCGGACAAAATTTTCTCTCATACGTCGTTTATATTCAACTTTAACATTTTATTATTTTTGTCGCGAAGTGCAGTAGTGGCTGAGATCTTTAATGGCCATAAGCCGAATTCTACCAACCACTGACGACCGATCAGTGGTGGCCCGTTACCTCTAAGTAATAAGCAATTTAATGTTTTCTTTTCGCTATCGAAATTTACCTTTAGGTTTTTCAATTGCCCAATCCGCATCATTTCGTTTTGTTCATAACCGTACAAATTCGTGCTGCATTTATCGATTTTCCAATTTTGTAAGTACTTATTTTTAAAGGTTTCAGACACTACTGCGTAATAAGTACCCGAGTCTACTTCCATAGAAACATCTTTACCGTTTAACTAAAGTTGTACAAACATAGGATCCGCTTTAATTTTATCAGAAAGTAACTTACACTCTAATTCGCTATCTTTTGCAAACTACGGATAGAAATCGCAGATGTGATTATCCGCTGGGTCATTGTCATCTGCTTCCTCGTCGTTGATCTCCAAAAATTTATTCTCTGCTCGCTTCTTCTTGAAACAGGCGCGTTCCAAGTGGCGCTTCTTGCCGCAAAAGTTACATCCCAATAAACAATAAGTTGTCTAAAAGCTCTCTTAAAGATGACTTTCTCTGGGTTAAGAGATGACTTCAAGAAATTCTAAAAAGAATCGTTTAAAATGCCTATAGGTTGAGGAGTGTCCAGCGGAAAGCAATCATTATGCAATCGCAAAGATCACTTTTGGAGATTGTATTTTTGGTCAATTCCTTTACGAAAATATATCATAAAGACGTCTCAAAGATCACTTTAAGAACTTCATATTTATGATTTTTCTTTAAGAAATTACACTTAAAGTTGGCTTTATAGGGTTTAGGTTTATTTTTAGTTTTTTTTTGTAAAAAGTTTCATAAAACTGAAACAGAAGATGGAATCAAAGTAATATCTTTACAAATATTAGTTTTTCAATACATATTTGTACGTTATAACTTCAAACCCACCTACCGTTTCAGTTTTATGAAACTTTTTACAATAAATAAAATGAACAAATGACTAATAATATTTTACAAAATAAATTATTACTTTTAATTTATTTGCACTATACGGAACACCTTACAAAATAACAATTTTGTAAAAAACAATGCAAACTAAAATTATATATTATTATGAACACTGTTATCACAGTTAATCTTTTCATAAATACTGCATCAGGCAAATACTGTACTTTTAAGTAGAATGCGATTACTGCGCGTTAAGTAACTCCCTCTCTTGACCTTCTATATCTGCTTGTCTTCTAGCTTGCTGTATTTTAGCTCTTTTGCAGTCGTCTGTTTTTTGCAACCACTTTTGAATTTGTGATCTTGTAGTATCATCAGTAACGTTGTACTTTCTTTCAATAAAATCTGAAAAAAAACAATAATTAATTGTGCATAAGTAAAATAAGAAAGTAATATTATTTTAATAACTTATATTGCATTAAACTACTTGAATAAAATTTTTGGGGAAATTATAGTTACAAATTCTGCTCTTATTGGCTTTTTGAATTAACCAAGTGCAATTTTCTGCCAGATCATCGGTCATGATACATCCCAGAATGTCTTTAACCACTTTTTTAAAGTTGTCTCCTTCAAATAAATTTAGTTTCTCCTCCTAAAACATAAGATATATATTATCAATCTATATGTATATACACATCAGATACTATAAAAAGGTAAGTAAATATTATTACAAATTGTGCCCTCATTTGGCGATGAGCTCGATCAGTTAAATTCTGGTCAAATTCTAATAAAGTGTTCCTATCGTCAATTGGCAGCATTTGTAATCTATTAAAATCTTGCTCATCCAATCTAATATTACCATTTCGATTGTTGGGCCTATCGGTCAATCTCATTCGAATTTCTTCAATTTTCCTCAGCAAATACAATAAAATTATGCGGCAAGGAGCTGTACATAGAAATAAATAAATGGTTCGATTAAGGATACCAAAACCACCTTAGGTTATCAAAATTATATAAATCTAAAATTGTTTTAGAAAAAGGGTAAACTATTAAATATACTCAGGTACTATGTAAAAAACATAAAATAATTGTTATACATGTAATACACAAGGTACAACATGTCTTCGAAGGCCAAAATTCATTATTTTCATTTTTTTACTCAATACAGGCTTTCTTTAGTTTTGTGCATCGATGAGCACTTCTAAACCCATAACCAAAGAGAGCCTGCGATAAGTGGGAAAATAAAAATTATGAATTTTTTCCTTCGAAAACATACTGTCTGTCCTACTTAGTATAGATGGCATGTACAAAAATTGTTTTGTTTTCCTACACTGTACCTGAATGAAAAGTACAATTTCATGCTCTTTTTTAACAGTTTAAAATGAATATTAATTTTTCATTTTTCGAACATTACAGGTTTAGTTTAGTTTTATTCATAAAAAAATCTCCAGAACAAAAATAAAAAGTTGGCACTATCCTTACAACAACATTTTTCTTCTTCATGCAGCCGTTCCTCAAGGTGCAATAGTTCGTCGTTATTGTTGATTGCAAGATGTCTACGTCTGTGCTGAGGATCGATTTGCTGTCCAGGCTCACCATGATTTACGAGTTGATGTTGATTAGCATTGTTTCGGTCTTCTTGGAAATCTTCGGCTTGGTCTTGTTGTCTCTCATTTTGCTGTAACACATCTTGTTGTCTCTCATTTTGCTGTAACACATCTTCTACCATCTCTTGCTCTTCGTCCTTTTGATTCTGATACATCTTCAGTATCATTCTCTTCATCGTCGAGTAAAAGTTCCTGCTGGTCATTATCTTCACCATCAGAAGCGTTTGCTTCGTCCACAACTTTTGCGGTGGAATCCAGGATACCAGAGACCGATGCAACAATATGATTACCTTCAATACAAATATTTAATATTAAACACTATAAATAAAAATAGTATTTTTCGAAGATAAATAATTTTATAATAAAAAAATATCAGTGCTAGGTTTATGTGGCCTTACAAATAACAATTAGAAAATTAAATTTACTACTCAGAAGACTTGATTCTAAGATATGTACGTACATCAAGAATATTTATCACGATACTTGTGATAAACATTCTTGATGTACCATTTCAATCAATATTTTATAATTTTATAATGGGCCCCCTTTTGGCTGCGTGCGAATTTAAATGAAAAATTATTAAAACTTCACTAATTGCACGCATGGAGCGTCCTTTTTGCGTGTCGAGGCCGAGCTTTTAGCATAATAATACACCGTCGTGTTTCGCTTGTCGCTGCGAATTTTGTCTGATTAAATGCACGTCGCGACGCAGTGAAATAATCGCGAACATTTCAACAAACACGCAAGAAAATCGCGGTCCACTTCGTCAGCCGCAAGAGCTTTTCATCTCTCCTCCCGGCAACGATTTCCCTTAACGAAAAATAAATAAGCTCCCTCTCTCGCTCTTTCGGCAAACGCCGTGCAGTGCTGAAGTAATCTGTATTCGCGTAATCTTATAAACAAGTGCAGCTTGGCTACGAAATTTCTTCTCTAAAATCAGCATCAGTGCGCAAAGGTGAGTCATTTTCTAAAAACACACGTCTATGAAGAACTGTTTTGCCTAACTGCTTACACCTACCACACCTAGAATTATGAGGAGGAAAGCACAGAAGAGCTTTTTGAAAGAGGTAACCCATCAACATTCAAATGCAATTCTATAGTATCGGGTATTTTTTTTGGATCTATATATCTCAATTGATTCATCAACCCCTTCTTTAAACCATAATGAGAGTAATGTCCTAAGCCGAGAGGATTAGCTACAGTTTTTTTTTTTGAGTACCTAACAGAGTTCTAGCTTGACTAGGAAGATCATTGTGCCCTCCTCTTATCAATCCTTTTAATAAACTTGTGAGACAGTTTTGTCGAACTTGGAATTGAATAGCCCAGTTAATTAAAAATTCTTTTAAATTAAATTTTTCCAAATTTTGATCCGCACTAAAAACTGATCTCTCATTGTCATTAGACTCATCGAAGCTATCGACCTCATCTTCTGTACCGTTTGTGTCATCAGAGAATGAAGAAACGCTATTAAAATCCTCAAAATCCATGCTATTGTCCATATCAAATAAACCATCACGAGCATCAAGATCCTCCAAACCATTATGTAGCTGCTCACGGGAGCAGTGTCGCGCTCGAAGGTTGTGCAGTAGATAAATAAATAAAATATCTAAATGAATTTACTCTACAATTTTAAAATAGATATATTATAATTCAATTAATTTTACTAAGATATAACTTTTCAAAAAAATTGAAAATATATTGTAATAACTCTGAAATTACAAAACGAAGCGTTCAGCTCCGTGTCAGGACCGAGACTGCCTCCGCAGAGCACACAGGGCACGCTCGTCCCCGCAGAAGTCCCCGAAAACGACATCCCCTCCCTAGGTCCTTGTTTTCCTCGCCCGGATCGAGAGAATCGCCAGATGCCGATGCAACTGAGAACGCGTCGATTTGCCCTCGCGAAAAGCTATAAAAAAATAGACCCAACGCCGCGCTCGTTGTTGAGCCGAAACAGATTACGCGAACCCGAAACCCTGCGCCGCGCCCAGCACAGGACCATAACGCTGCGACGCGAACAAGAAACCATTTTTTTCTACGCGCGTGCTCCGCGGCCGTAAGCCGTCTTTACACTTAAAGCCTGCGCTGTCCCCGCATTCACTCAAGCTATCGCCTACGACGTAGGAAAAACCTCTTGAGGAAAACCTACGCCAGGAACAGCGCGTATACATAATAAATTTTAAAACTATAATCCTAATTTATAGCGCACGCAAACTCGTTGTCGTCCAAAAAAACGCACTTAAACTAAAAACATTCCCACCCGCACGCCCGCTCGACCGAAATGCAGAACAACGGCCCATGCTTTCACCTCATGTCAGCCAATCTGGGCGACATACCTCCAACAAGCCCTTCCTTGTCTTTGTCTCAAAACGCGTCTGCGAAGGAAAATCTCTCGGCCTTTTCCTTGCCTCGCGACCACTCCAATTACCGGGCATATCCGACCGAAGGAGAGAAAAATCAAATAGCCCCATAACCACGAGACTCACGCAGCATTTAGCATACTGCGCTGGAGTATTCACCCGCCGATTTTTGTTCTCGCTTGCGATCCGCTTGCGTACGTCGGGAACACATTATTTATAACTTGTTCATCAGCATTCAAAGAATTGTCTCTACCCTCTAACGACAAACTATTGTATCCATCTTCTAACGACAAATCATTTGGAGAGTTAGCATCAACATCGGATAAGCTAGCTATATCAGACTGATGACCAAAACACTTTGAGGATCCTACATTAAATGAACGATTTGGTTGCAAACCCCTTGAGCTTGCTGCACGATGCGCCACTGCTAAGTTGTTTACCAGAAGTTATCGCCTTTGCCACAAGTTGAAGGTGTATAATTACAGCTTTATCGCATTATGATAGCTATAATATATACAAAAATAATTAATTATTATGATTCTGTGTAGATACATTGATAGAATAAGTCATATGATATTGTGTACAAATTTGAGGTTAGGGGGTAGACTTTATATATATATAAATTATACTAGAAATAAATACACTACGAACAAAATTTATAGATAAAATAATAATTGCAACTTAATTACTTACTTAGATAACTGAACTTACTCGTTACTGACTCGTTACAGAAAATAATTTGATTTACTCCAAAATCAGTACAAAATAAGTCACTGCCAAAATTGCAACGGCACTCCTCGAGCAAAGAAAAACCTCTGAATTCGCAGATCTCACAAAGAGCTCTAACAGTTCTCATTTTCTTAAATTCTCTAGAACAGTATTTTCTTAGAAAACTTATAAAAGTTATCACGAAAAAAGCCTTCTGCAAGCCCGCAATAAGCAATACATCAGCAGCGCTCGGAAAGTGATTTCGGAGTTCGTACGTACGGTATACAATTAGATGACTTATAGAACACTACAACTGAGTTACAATTATTTCTTACGCGCAGTTTATTAAAAGATCTCTAATATGATAACTTTTGGTTACTCTTTAAGAGCTCTGTTGAATGATAACCTATTCGATGTCCTCCCGCAAAAGAGTCTTAAAATTATTTGCAAAAAGCGTTCTTAAAGTGATCGTTTAGAAAGACTTGGACAAGAAATCTTGGACAAAAATACTTGTCTTTATAAAAGAGGACAAATTGATAGCTTCAAGAAATTCTTAAAGAAGTCTCACAAAAGACAAGTTATGAGATTTTTCCAAATTCACTGCCTCTTTGTCGATTATCTAAAAGCTATCAATTTGAAGGCTTTTAGAAAATCTTTAAGACGTCATTCAAAGGACTGGTCATAAGACATTTAAAATTTTGCTGATGCTCAGAAAGTTATCTAAAAGGTGTTTATTTGATATCTTTTAGAAAATCTTAAAGAGATCTAAAAAAAGATAAGTTTCTAGACGTCCAAAAGTTCGCCAGTGTTTATTGGGATACCGCTTCACGATGTGTACATGCGTTGGCTAAATGACCTGGCTCACCGCAACAATAACAGCCCCGGTCCCGATTGTACCTGAGCGTTCGTTCAATTGCTTCGTATTGTTGTGATTCTTGTATTTACTCGGGAAACGTCCGCTTTGATTCTGTTGAGAATCCTTTTGCTCCGACTTGATGGCGAACACCTCTTGTTTTTGACTTTTATTATTCAAGGTTCTCACGGCCCCTGCTGCATTTTTCGTCGCCATCTCACACGCCGTTGTCTCCTTGAGTGCTTTTTCAAAGGTCAAGTCCGATAACTTGAATAATTCAATTCTTGTAGCCTCGTCGTGTATGCCGCATACTAACTGGGCCCGCAAGGCTCCATTTAGATCGGAAAAATTGCAATGTAACGACATCATTCTTAATCTCGCTGCGAACTCAGCCACTGATTCGTTCGGCTCTTGTCTAGTAGTGTTAAACCTGCACCTCTCCATCACCTCCGCTGGCTTAGGGTTCAGGTGCCCTGACATTAACGTCTTTAAATCTTCGAATTTCTTCGTACTTGGCTTATCCGGTGGGCATAAATTACGAACAAGCATGTATGCTTCTTCGTCAAAATGGGTAAGCAGCGTGGCGACTTTCATATTCTCTTCAGTCACATTTTTACCACAAAGTAGAGCTCCATCCTTTCTATAAAAGCTTCCCAATCGTCTGATTTTAAATGAAATTGTAATTTCGTGTTATCTGACATGGTGCTCTCGGCTTCGCTTTCGGCACTTGTCTCGCTACTCATTGCACCGTGACTATCAGCGTTCGCGATCTCTGCTCGCACTAATTCAACTAATTGACTGCGTAGCTCGTTTCGCGTAGCGTCTGCTTTCACCTCGAGGCCTCTATTCATCTTCCATCGGCAAATTATACACGAAATTCAAGGAATGCGATGTACCTTTAGCGTGTACCTTGCTGTAGTCTTACGTAATCGCCACGTGTCGTACTTATATAATGCTTTCTAGTCGCTGTAATAAATCGCGCACGAATTTCTTCTCGTGCTGAAATTCTGCATATGGATAAATAAATTCTTGGCAACGTAATAATGACTCTCACGTACGCGCACTTTAAAACAATTTCGAATCCTCGTCGCCAATTGCTGTGTATTAACAAGTCAGTGGGAACCGAAGGTGAAATGAATGGACACCTAATGCTTATATAGCTACTATATTATATTAAAATAATGTATACATTTGTGCGTAGTTTGGCGGTCACGTCGAGAGTGAGTCGAGCTGATGGCTTGCGTCTTCGTAAGGCTCGCTATTTTGCAGATACACATACCTTCGAGTGTCGCGCGGAAACAGTACATACATACACGTACATTCGTGCGTCGCGCGTACACTACAACAATGAAGCTCTACCCCTCAATGTACGGCCTCAGCTTTTTGATAGCCCAGATCACAGCTAAGCACTCTTTCTCCGTCATCGTGTAATTTCTTGCAGCTGACGTCAACACTCGGCTAAT
This sequence comes from Muscidifurax raptorellus, assembly GCA_020010945.3. Classification (NCBI taxonomy): domain Eukaryota; kingdom Metazoa; phylum Arthropoda; class Insecta; order Hymenoptera; family Pteromalidae; genus Muscidifurax; species Muscidifurax raptorellus. The sequence continues at coordinate 29,579,486 of CM052077.1, read as the reverse complement.
GTACACTGTGGGGTGCTCGCCATCTTCTCCCTCTTGTGTTAAGACAGCCCCAATAGCCACGCCAATAAAGGGCTTCGAAAAATCGGGCCTTGCGAGTACAGGGGCTACAATGACTCGCTCTTTATGAATCGCGAATACCAGCCCAACATGCCCAGAAAGCGTCTCAGCTGTTTCACAGTTCAAACCCTCGCTATCCAGTAGAAAACCTAGATACGAAATCCGAGAGCAACAAACTCACACTTCTCCGATTTACGACCAACCCCGCCCCGGTGAGTCGCTTCAAGACAAACTCAAGCCATTTTATATGCTCTTCGAAAGTCTCCGTGGCGATCACTAGATCCTCGAGGTAAGCGAATACCGGTGGCTTGCATGCAGGACAAAGAGGGCATCGACTGGCCGCTGCTGAGTCCTAGGCGCGTTGCACAATTCGAAGAGCATTATTTTAAACTGCCACAGGCCTGAGCCTGGAACAGAGAATGCCGTATACTTTCGACTCTCCTTCGAAAGCGGAATCGGGTAAAATGCTTGTTTTAAATCCTCCCTCGTGTGGTAACGAGCATTGCGAAGACTGTCTGTAATCGAGTCCATACTCGGAATCGGATGTTCATCCTTTTTGGTTACTTGATTTAGATCCCTGTAATCGACACAGAACCTCCACGTTCCGTCCGATTTACGAATCATAACAGGTTTACTCGTATAGTCACTGGCTGACCTCTCGATTATTCCCTCGTTGAATAATCGCTCTACCTCCTCGACTGCGATTCTTTGCTTTGCTGGGGACTCACGTCTTAGCTTATGTCGAATTGGCTTAAAATCAACCAACTCGATATGGTGCTCGGTGAGATGCGTCATCCCCAACGAGGAGCCTTGGTCCTTCAACAGCCACTCTACTAACTCCTCGACTCGCTCACGTTCCTCATCAGTGATCGTTGTTAGGCCTCCACATTTAGCATAGACAGTGGCTTCCTCTTTGCCAGTTAAATCGGCAAACGGCCGCCACTCTCCCTCGCCTGAGCGCCACAAGTCTCTTCCCAGCCGCACGTGGCAATCGAACTTTTTGTAGAAATCCATACCCAGAATTATCGGCTGTTCGAGCCACGGTGCGGTCTTGAAAGATATGACTTGAGATTCTCCTCCAACATCAAGCATTAACTCTAATTCCCCAAGAATTTTATTCAAATGTTTCATGGCGGTGCGTAACATGGTGCTACTCTTCCTTAATCGATCCCGAAACCTCTCCGTGATTTCTGGATCAATCAAAGAGAGCGTCGCTTCAGGATCAAGCAGTGCTTGATACACCTGCCCACCAAGTGTTATCTGCAGAAAATTCCTATTCTCTATATTCACTCCCGCTATTACCTCCTCTTCACTCAACTCGCCACCCACGGTACCCTCAGGCGCCTCGAGCTGGGTAGGGTTGTCTATCGGATAGAAAGCCACGCTCTCCTCCCCCGCAGCTTCCTTTCACTTGCCCTCTAGTGTCGCCCAAGACGGTATGAACAAGCGATACTCTCGATCAGCTGTTCGAGCTTCGCTTCTGTCTCACTTTTTCCTATCACCTAGCAGTCTCGTGAGCTTCTCCTTCAATTCCCCCAATTCAGCGAACTGGGAGGCCTCTTTCGCTCTCCCATGTCGCAGTATCGCTGAATTGATTTAGAGATTGGCGAAGGTCACCTGCTTTTTCCCCTTCTCACATACCACTTGGCTTCTCGGGGGTGCAGATTTATTTAATTCTGCGCCCCCAGTCTCAAGTTTCCCAAATCTACAATAATTTTACTGCAGTCGGGGCACAAAAGCATAGTACTACCCTTGCGTCCACAAGCCTGACACGAGACGGTCGCTCCCTACTCACTCACCCGCTGAGTGCACTGTCTCGATGTGTGTCCCATCAGTCTGTATCGGAAATAGACAATTTCGAGACATTCTGAAGCGCGGTGCCCTACTTTGTGGCATGTAAAACGCGCTCCCAAAAACTGCCCCAGCACCTGGATTCCCAGTGCGTGGCTAAACCCCAGCTCCCTTCTGTCCACGTGCCGAGTTCTGGCTTGGCGAGGCACTCTTACTTTGAGAGTTGCCCCTGCCAATGTTCGACTGCATACTCGCACTCGCAGCCCTCTCTGACTCGGAGGTAGAAGGCGAGACCGCGGCTTTCTACGCCTTGACCTTCTTCCCCTTTTTAGGAGTTCCCTCGAGCTCCTCTACCTCCTTCTCTGCCGCTGCTGCTGCTGCGACCTTCGGTCGAGCAGTGCCATCGTTGTATGGGAGCGGTGCGCCGGGAATGTGCATCTTCTCGGCTGGCGGGGATGGTGTGTAGCGGCTATCCAGGTCTCGCTGTTTCTCTCAGCGATGACCTTAACGCTCCAAATCTTCCGTGCTATCAATGAGCTTATCACCGATAGCTTTGCGGTATTCGGGGAGTATGTTGCGGTACGCTATCCGCAACACCTGTCGATTCGACGGAGTCCGATGCAAGCGCGACACAATGTATTCGGATTTGCTAATAAATTTAGCAATCAGATCCTGCATTAGATCTTCTCGATCGTACTCCGGCACGTAGCAACGGCGAAAAGCTAGAAAAAATTCATTCCACGTCTGAATTCTGCCTCGCTTGGCCCGGAACCATCGCCCGGAATCACCCTTGAAAATACAGGGCAGAATGCTGAACCATTCCGAGTCAATTCCCTTACCCTACCGTCGGTAATTACTCAGCTGATCTATAAACTCCTCCGCATCCTCATTTCGTCCTTCCCCCGTGAACTTGAATTCCCAGTCCTTAAGCCTTTTTGTGATGCGAGCCGTGTTATCACGCCCTCCACATGGTCCTGCGGTCCTCCACATGGTTCTGCGTGTCTCGGACCTGCGGCCTGCGGCTCTCCACATGGTCCTGCGTGCCTCGGACCTGCGGTCCTCTTTTTCTTCACGCTCTAGGCGAAGCTCTCCGAGCGCCTTGTTATATACGCGCTCGCTCTCGGAAGAGAGTTCTTCGTTAAAAACTCTCTCCCTGGCTTGCTTGTAGGTCATTCCGCTTGCACGGAATTTCCATATTCGAGCAGCGCGGGGGGTGGACAACTCGTTCGTCGCGCTATGACGCTCAGTCCCATTGCTCACGCTCTCAGCTGAGCTCTCTCCGCTTTGACGGCTCCTTCGCTGAAGCCGCCGATCTACGCCTGCAATATTTGCTGCAGGCATAAAGTAGCGTTCGTCCCTCTCAGCGAACGCATCCTCACACGCAAAACTCTCAACTCTGGCATCACGCCTGGCCGGACCCACTGGTGGCTGCCTATAACCCCTCACTACTTTCGCTGAGATGTACTCTCAGTTAGCAGTAGGATTTCTAACCAGATAACTCTGCAGCCCCCTCGCCGGCGTCGCCGACAGCTGGTCAAAATCGCCGACTGCAGCTGTTGCAATCGGGCAACCCGATAACGACGCTGTCGTCGTCACCACTGCTCTGATTGCCTGCGATGTTACGACCGACTGCACTGTGGTAGTCACAATCGCAGACCCAGCTATCGCCACCTCATTTTCCCTATTATTAAGGGGCAAGTCGACGCCATTCTCGCTTTCGCTCGAATGTGGTCTAACCTCTCTCAACCTGCTCTTGGGCTTGGCTACTCGTCGCTTAAGCCCTGGGAGTACTTCGCTGAGTACTACCCTCTCGATCTCGCTTTCAGTACGCGCGAGATCCCTGCCTGCATTGTCCCACTCGTACGACGGCGCCTCCTATCCCTTCTCCGCAAAACACACACGCAATACTCGAACACGCTTCACCTTGACCGAACCACGCATACTACACGTCCTAGTGGCGAGCTCTGCATCGAGTTCCGCTTCGACCAGCCGACTGAAATCATATTTTAATGTCCGCGCTTCTCGCAACTTAAGCAGCCGTCTCATTGCCGCGGCATATGCCGTCGAGGCGAAGGTCTGCTGTGCAACCGTCGGTGGCCTCCTCTCTCTACCTGGCGCGCTATCTCGCTACATCACGGCCTCTCACACACACTCATACACTCCAGCCGCGAAATCCCTCTTCTCCTCTCTTGCCGCGATCACGAAGAATCCCCACAAGAGATGCCAATTGCAACGGGCTGCCTCCCAGCAGCGCGTACGCAACTCTTGCGCCTCTAATGCGCTCGATTTATATTTTACGTCGAGGGATTTGACGTGATCGCCTTCGCTTGGGAGAGCTGGGAAAGAGAACGGAGAATAACAAACACAAAATTCGAGAGAAATCATATTGTATTTTGCCCCAGGCCCTCCCTACAACGTGGTGGCTAAATAAGCCTCTCGCGTGCTACACAGCCACGCAGGGCATTCTCTCTCTCTGGCTCCTGTCACGCAGGCTAGGCGCTCTCCCGGTGCGTAAGCACATAGTAAACCACCGGCCAACTTCTCTCTGCAAGCTCTTTCTGTCTCTGTTCGCCTCGCACGGCACGCCACCGATCCAGCGCAGAGCTAGATCGTGCGTGAGATACCCCAGCGCATGCGCACCGAACCGTCAGCCTTTAAACCGTCCGCGTTCTCCGCGAGTGTCCCGCCCCCCCCTTGCCCCAGCTCGTCGGCTGCCACCGTTGGTGCGTGAATTCGCGTGAATTTGTAATCGTATTAAATCGAGCCAGGGTCATCGCCCGCTACAAAGTGTCGCAGACCCGACTCATTTGAAAACGCGAACGACCAACTGCCAGTCGGCTACTATGTAAGCATCTGTCTTGCGCCGTGTTTACTAACAAGTCGCGGCGCCTTATTGTCTCCGTGCCGATAGACTCCCGGATATTCGCAGTACACAGTATTTCTTATCGAAGAAGACAAGTCATCCCATCTCGCCCGTGCTGTGCGCGGCCTGCTATGCCCAGGAAATCCACTATCAGAAAGTCTTGCTTTAAATGCCATAAGCTGTACACCGAGCTCGACTATCCATTGCATCAACTGCAAGCGTCCATACCATCCCCACTGCTGCCTCGCGAAGTGGTTCATAAGCGAAACAACAATCAAGTGCTGGAACCCAGCACTCGCTCCAACCGACTCCACCAGCCCAAAAGACGACAGTTCTTCCGAGCCAGGCGTTACTCCATCTCCACCGCCTCGCCCGCCGCCGCAACCCGACTCGCAAGCGACCACCGCTCGACTGCCACAAGCATCTCAGCCCTGTGCATCTGAGCCAGCCACCACTCCCAACGATCAGTGCAAAAAACGCAAAAAATCCCCATCACCCACTCTCCCTCAACCCCTCAAACTAGTACGCCTCGAATCTCCATCCACCGCAGCATCACCGCCTAACATGTCCGACGGTCCTAATTACAATAACTTCGCTATCCCTGCCGCGCAACAAAGCTGTGCTAACGGCAGCGTTGATTGCCTGCCCGTGCATGGCCCCGACTTCTTCCAACAATTCTGGGACAAATATCGCCTCACCAGCAAGTAGGACGCAGCCGCCATCGAGAGCGTATCGGCACGGGTGAACGCCCTGGAGAATAAAATCCTAGCCTCCAGTGCGGAGCAGGAAAGGGAGCTGGTTACTCTACGCACTGACCTCACTGCGCTCTCACAAAGCGTCGCTGTCTTTGACACCTCTGAGGCCATACTCACGGGCATCCCCGCCTCCTACAAGGATCTCCAGACAGATGCGGTCTCCCGAACTCTGACGGCCATTGGACTCCCGCATCTAACGCAGCACATCATCGACATCCGGCCCTGGAATGGCGAAAAAACTCCCCGGGCTGACGACTCGAGCGAGCTTACTCTACCCACCTGCGCCTTCGTCATCAAATTCGTCTCACCGACGATCCGCGACACGGTCCTTCAAAAATCAGCGGTTCTGAGGTCGATCGACACTGCACGAGTCTTCGATACCCCGGGGAAGCACGTCCTGTTCATCAACGCACTATGGCCAAAGCCTGTTTACCAGCTGCACAAGAAAGCCCTTCGAGCATACCGGACACTAAACTACGCGCGCTCGATTGTGCAGAACCTCGCCGTGTGTATGCGCGAAACCCGCGACTCTCGGCCCATCCCCATCTATTCTGAGGCTGATCTTCGCAAGCTGAAGCCAAGACCGCTGCCGCAGCAGCAGTGACGCCAAGCCTCGACCCTGTCGACTCCACCGAACGCGGGATTCAGCAACGGCAGATTTACCGTCGGCCACTCCAACATCAATCGCCTCAGCAACAGAGAGCACTTCGCACTGCTCGAGGAGAAATGCGCTGGAGACCGATTTGACGCCATCGCCATCACCGAGATCTTCCTGCAGCCCGAGCAGCCGGACGACCACCTCACGCTGACCGGCTACAAACTTATCCGTCACGATCAAGTGGGAAAAGAGGGCGGAGGAGTGGGCGTCTATGTACGCGAATGCTTCTCTGCAAATATCCTTGCAAGCTCCGACCCAATGTACTCGAACACGCCTGAATTTCTAATAATTGAAATAATAAAGCACCCTCTTAAAGCACTATTAGCCGTTGCATTTCCGCCTTCCTGCTCAACTACCAAAACGTGGTAATAACCGGCGACTTCAACCTCAACATGGCCGCTACCAGTGAGGCCTCAAGAAACCTGCTCATCCGGCCCCGAGATAGTACTCGGTCTCGGCGCCACCACCCATCCTGCCTCAGAGCCGTCCTCGACGACCACTGACCGCACCGAGAATAGGTTTACATCAGCCCTAACGGCCGCCTTCGACGCTGTCGCCCCGCGCCGAACGATCACCCTGACTGCGAAACGCAAGCCCTGCGTCACCGGCGACATACGCTTGCTCATGAAAGCGTGCGACCGTGCCTACAAGATCGCCCATACTCGGCGACTTTGCGGCATTCAGATAACTCCGCGCGCAAGTCTCAAACGAACTCGATACCGCGAAGAACCAATACATCGCAAATCGGCTAGAATCGGCCACCTCCGAGGCGGGCAAATGGAGAGAGCTGAACAAGCTGGGCCTTTCTCGTCGCCGTCCTCCATCTCCGCTAACGTTCTTCAGCGCGTCGAACCTCAACAGCTACTACGCCAGGTTCATAAACAAATGCCCGCCCCTCACCGAGAGTGATCTGGAAACCGCGACCGCCATACCTCTGGACCCGAGCATTCCATGTGCCTTGGAAGAGGTCGCTGAGGCTCTGCAAAACGCCAAGTCTAAAGGAGCCGGTCTCGACGGTCTCTCCGTCGAAATGCTGAAAGCCGCCCAGCCCGAAATAATAAAACCTCCAACAGACGTCGTCAATCTCTCGCTGGTCCACGCCGTGTTTCCAGTGGCCTGGAAGAGAGCACTAATAACTCCGATCTCCAAAGTATCGTCGCCATCCTCGCCTTCAGAGACTCGGCCCGTCGTACAGCTATCCGAACCATCAAAAGTGCTGGAGAGGGTCGTCCATAGGCGACTCTCGGGCTACCTCGAGACCCACGGACTGCTGAACGCGAGGCAGGCCGGATTCCGGGCAAGGCACTCCACGCAGACGGCGCTCCTCCGGGTGCTCGATGACATCAGGAAGACGATCGACGAGAGGAAAATCACCCTGCTCGTCCTCCTCGACTTTTCGAAGGCATTCGACCTCATCGCTCTTCCAATACTTCTTTGGAAACTGCGCGCCATCAACGTGACTGACCACGCGCTAAAATTTTTTCGGCTACCTCGCGAACCGTCTTCAAGCAGTCGTAGACGAGGAAGGTAACCTGTCCGGCTGGCTACGAGTTGCATCCGGAGTTCCCCAGGGCAGTGTCCTCGGGCCCTTGCTGTTCGCCGTATACATCAACGACCTGCCCAAGGTGCTCCGCTATGCTCGGTTCATGATGTTCGCCGATGACACCCAGCTCTACGTCCACTGCCACCCGAAGGACCTCCTGCGGGGAATCGAGATCAGACGCGATGTGCAGGCGGTCGCCCAATGGTCTCGCGACAATGGTTTTTCGCTAAACTTGTCGAAAACACAGGTCATGATCCCTGGAAGCCAAAAATATGTCCTCTCAATCGACCTCTCTACTATCCCGAGAGTCACTGTCGACGGCGTACCGACCCCTTACGTCTCCTTGGCGAATAATCTGGGCTTCTGGATAATCCCTACACTGGACTGGCAACTGCACGTAAAGAGCGTGGCAAAGAAGATCTACGCCACGCTCTACTCCCTCCGCTTCTACAGGCACTCTCTGTCGAAGGCGCTCAGAGAGGACCTCGACGAGTCCTTGATCTTCCCGAGATTCGACTACGCATGCTCGGCACTCATCGACGTGGATACGACACGTTCATTGCACTTCCAACGTGCCCTCATCGCCTGCGTCAGATTCGTCGAGGGTAATCTACCGCGCCGTGCGCACGTCACCCCCCGCCGCATCTCGAAACCTTCTCGGTCCTGGCATCCCACGCGTCTGCCTACCTAATGAGCAACCTGACGATTCTCGACCCTGACTCGAACGTTCGTCGCTCAGAGCGTAACCCTCCCCAGGCACTGCTCTACTCCGCTCCGCACACCGAAGCATGGATGCAGTCATTCTGCATCTAGGGCTCTAGGCTTTTAAATTCTCTCAACATAACGGTTTTTCAAAAGCGGAGGATAAGATCCTTCAAAACCACCCTCTACAGCGCTCTACTCGACCGCGATCGCGCTGACTGGAACGCGAGGGTCGCCCAGGAAGGCCTCGAGAATCAACCCTAACAACCGAAAACGCTACTTCTAATGCCCGCCGATTTCTCACCAGCGAATCGCATCATCTTTATATCGTCAACCGTGCGTCAACCCTACGCAAATTGTTATCACCTGCGCATCACACAATACTCAAATGTATTTCTCTTGTATATCTACTCAATCTCATGTATATCTAATATTAACATTTATACATCTGTATTCTGCCTCCCGCCAGACGGGGTCCTACACCAAGTGCGCAATAAAGTATGATCTATCTATCTATCTATCTCTCCCTCTCGCACACACGCACGCGCGTCCAACTCGCGTTCGGTTTTTCCTCGGCGCAGCAGTGCGCTGGGTCTAAGCGCGATCCGTCGTCTCTCTCTCTCTCTCTCTCTCGCCATAACGTGAGTAAACTTGACGCTTATCTAGCACGCTCCTGTTTTTGTCTGTTTTTCTGACGCACTTTGCCTCCGGGCTCTTTTGATTGCAGGCTGTTGCATGCTCCTTAATGCAACCTTCAAGCCGATATATTATTCCGCTGGAGGCTGCATTTTGCTATACATCTTTCACTATCTGAAATTCTCTCCTCTGCAACATAACCTGCAAATCATCTGGCTTCACTCTCTCCTGCTTGGCTTGCCTATCAGCACTCTTTGACAGACACGTGGTGACATCTTACAAGATCCAGTCTGCGCCTCCATCCACTAATCCATCACGCAGTCAATCTCCTGCGCGCCCTGCAGTCATTGCAGCAACAGCACCGCCCTTCAATATGGAGAGCACGCTACACAACATTCTTGCTGCACTGACAGAGATCCTTGCTAAGCAGGACGAAGCGGTGGAGGCGCAGCAAGACACCTCCGAAAGGATCTCCGGGCTAAAGGCAAGGCTAGGCCCTATCGAACAGCGCCTTGAAGCTCTTGATGCCCTGCCCCAGCTACAAACTCGCCTAACAACTGCGGAATCAACCATCTCTGAGCTGAAGGTGCAACTACAAGAGCTAAAATCTGCCCATCTCAAACCTCAGCCCGTGCATAGCAGCAACAACAACAACATTAATGATGGACCACCTTCCTCTGCCGCCACAGTTCCCTCCGAGATCGCCAGTCTTCGTAGGGAGCTCGAGGCTATAAAAGATCAGCAGAAGGCATCAAACAACAATGTTGTTGTGATAACTGGGCTGCACTACACTCAATAGTCCTCTTTACAGGTGCTTGCCTACTCAGTGCTTTCCGCCCTTGACCCTACTGTCCTCAGGAGGAACGTAGCTGCCACAAGGGTCATGGGTAGACTCAATGCATCCACCAACACCCCGGCCGCAGATAGCAGATTACCACCCATTGCTGTCACCCTGTCCTCCCATGTCCTTGTACGCTCCACCTTGGCAGCACAAATCAAAAAGGGCAAGCTGCACTCCTCTGAGCTCAGCGCGGACCTATTGGAGGAGGCCAAGGCTCTAGCCCCAAACCACCAGGGGCTTATCAACATCAATGAGCTGCTACCTCCAGATGTCCATAAGCTTCGCGTCAGGACCAGACAGGAGGCCAGGAAGGCACAGGGCTGCAGGACCTATGTGAGGGATGGCAGAATTTACATTCGTGCTCCCGAGGACGGAGGAAAGGCTACCATTATTAACAGCGAGGAGGACCTAGTGAATTTTTTAGCGAGGAGACCACCGAACAATAACAGCAACGGTAACATTGTAAACATGCACATTGCGGTTCGCTTTACCTTTACAAGGAAATCCAAGCATATTACGCCGATATATTGTAAATATAATATTATGCCGTATGTAGCCCGCAGAGATTATGCCTGTCTCTGTCTTCTAGCTTTTGTATTGGCGACTCAACAACCCAAATATCTGGCCAAAAATTTCATATTTTACGATCCTGGCGAGGGGGGAGGGGGGGGGGGGTCAAGGCGCCGATCCTCTTTTCAGCTAAAATTGGCATGGGCTCGTACAAGCTGCCTACAAGCTCATTCGCTTAAGCTTTTCTATGGTCCTCGGTCGGACGCTCTCGGACGCGCTTTCGACAAAGCATGAGGGTCGTAACGAGTTTCGGAAAAAACCCCGGCACTCAAGCGTTTACGGGATGTGGCTCTTCCAAGAGAGAAAGAGTGCCGTAAACAGTTCGGGAAAAACCCCGGCACTAAAACGTTTACGGGATGTGGCTCTTTCGCGAGAGAAGGCGGGCCGTAAACGGTTCCGGGGAAAACCCGGTTTTAGGGTTTGTGTTTGCGTGTACAGTGCTGTATAGAAAAATGTGTGTGGGTGTGTGTTTGACAAGAGAGTGTGTAACTCGGCCGCTACACATATATTATATTACATACATGAATATTGAGCGTGGGAGAGACATAACGCGGCAACTCGTTATATCATATATATATATATATATATATATATATATATATATATATATATATATATATTGTAACGTGGCAATTCGACTGCAAGTTACAAACCGAACGTGCGACGCCGCATCGATAAAAGAGCGACAGACTCTCGCGGCGGAACGAGTGAGCTCACAAGTGGGCATGAGGGGGGGAGTAGTTCGCTCGGTAGACGCGCGCGGCGCTGACACGTGGGCCTCGAGTGCCGACGGGCACGGAGACGATTAGGTCTCTCTCTTTCATCTCGGCACGCGTCGGAACAGGTCTTCGTGCGGCAGCTCGGGACCATTGGAGGCAAACCGAGGTTACGCCGAGGACAGCATCTGAGTCGCCAAGTTACAACCCCGAGTAAGTACGGTCAACTCAATGCGATGTCTCGGTTTGCGGGCAATACAGTGCGTGAGTGCTTAAGTGTGCGATATTCCTAGGCCACGTGCCAGCTACCGTGCCTTTGTCCCAGCGTCCGCGTCGTAGTTTTCGCTCCTTTGCTCCCGCTTATGTTCGCTTTCATCCAGTGTTAAGCTATCATCCCTTGAAATAAGCTATCGTCTCCTTGAACAAGCTATCGTTTTCTCCCAGCTCTCGTGGCAACCTGTAAGCTATGGTCTCCTCATAAGCTATCGCCTTTTCTCCCAAGCTACCGCCTCATTACAAGCTATCTATCCTCTCACAAGCTAACGCTCCTTCTCACCAGCTATCGTCTCCCAGCTATCGAATGTCCCCAGCTCTCGCTAATGAACCCCAGCAGTAGTAATCCCTCCCAGTGGCGAGTCAAAATAAACCAGCCGCCGCCGCTGATTGTGCTGACGCACCACTGTGGGGGGAAGGGGGGGCCTTCAGCGCGCGGGAGGAGAGACTGCTCCGGCGGCGGGGAGGGGGTAACAGCCCCGCCTTCCCCTTCTTCCACCATTTTTATTATTTTTTTCTTTCTGTCTTTCTTTATTCTTTTCTTTCTTTTTTTTACGCTTAAGTTTGAATAAATGAGTGTGTGAAATGTATAAAGAATGTACCATGGAAATGGATAAATGGTAAGGATATAAAGTGCGTTTAGAGATATGTCACGCTGTCCTCTACCCTGATGAAAGACGTTCTGTGTGATCAATATCACCGAGAGTGAGTGATGGTGGGAGGCCTTCGAGAAAATGTCGACTATACTGCCGTTCGACGATGATTCTCGCATCAAGTCGTCTATGATCACGAGTTTGGTCTGGAATCACTGGCCCAGTCACTAGTCTGCGGTAAACCCTTGCGAAATTCCACCTTCTTGCTTTGAAGATCCTTGTAGCTCTGCTGCCACTCTGCGTAATAGATAATGACACGTTCGATTTGGGTATTGCACAGATGATCAAGATCCTTTAGGAACTTCTTCACAAATACCGTTTTACCACATCCTGTAGGACCACACAGCATGGAGGTAAACGGATGTTTCCATCGCGTATCCATAACTGCTACTGAGACAATCATGTAACCAACAGTTCACTTTAACCTTCACATATAAGGCAACCAACCAACCCATCAGGTTAGCGATGGAGTGATGACCGACCAATCACCTTTCACGTAACATAGTGCCATCTATAGTTATATAATAGAAGTTTTTTTTTTCATCCACATGCATAAGAATTAGGTATAGTATAAGGGATTAAGAAATTTGAAGGAAAAATGAAAGTAAACAATACATTTATTTAGAAAAAAATTATAAGTGCAAACAATTTGTTATTTAATAGACAGTTTTTTGAGTTTTTTTAAAAGTACATCAGTAATAATGCTATTAATTCTTAAAACTCTCATTCAAAAATGCTCTCGATCACGGGCTATTTGTTCCAACTCTCCACGACGTGCTTTTTTATATGCATACACCCACTGCTTTCTCTTGAAATCGTAACCGCTTTTCCATATTTATAGTTTTTATTCACAAAAGAGTTATACCTTGGTAAACTCAATAGCGTTGTTACCCCTATAATCTAAGAAAATTTGTAAATTGTTGGCTTGGGTACTCAGCTTATCGAACAAGTTATTATCCTTCGTTAGTGCAGAAGATACCTGAGAAGGAAGAAAAATTTGGAATTCTTGATCGAGAACTGCCACAATCTTCGAGCAAAAACGAGTCTTGACTTCTCTTAGTGCCCTCACCATGTGATGACGATCAATCTTCAGCTCAGATATCTTCTTCGTTGGAAGGTAACCTCCACTAGCAATCTTGTTCAGTGTTTAGAGTTCAGACCCTCTAAATCCATCTAAACATATAATGTACATCATTTTATTATTATATTATTTAAATAATAATAACAATTATAATTGATATACATACTTTTTCTTTTAAAATAGATGAAAAAAAATCGTGTAGTTCCTCTTTGCTATACCGTGTAGCTAGTCAAATACTGGTAATTTGCAGTGTGAACACGTTGACTTAAATATAGACCCCCCACGACAAGCGCTATCATTGTGACCGCCCACCACCACCACCACCACCAGCTACATCAGTACAAACAGCCAATCAGCTCGATGGCAACGTACCTTGTCCAATCAGGTTGATGGTGGTGTGTCGTGACCAATCAGCACGATGTCAGCACAATTCTCAGCCAATAAATAGTTTTTTCTTTTGTAGTGTCGTCTATACACAAGTTTTCGCCACATGTAACTACAGGCTGTCAGTTACCGATATTTTATAGCCATACGGGTAACTTTTGTCTAACTTTGTAAATCTTCGTTTGCTATATATAGGTTTGCATGTCTTTGTCTCATTCTGAGATATCACGTCGTGAAATGCCGTTCTACGTATAGCGGAAACAAAAACTTCCCTTGTTTCAAAGTTAATTCTTTTGTTCCGACTAAAAATAGATTCATTCAAAAGATTCAAAAGAACGACATATGCCTGTGTATCTCATTTATAGTGTATAAAATATTGTTGACTTAGTTTACCACTATATAACAAATGAGAAAAACGTATTAGTTTTGGTCTATATATTGTATATGTAAAGAGAAGATCTTTATATATATAAGAACCATCAATCAGCTTTTTGATACCGGCAATGATGATTGTGAGAGGATCCTAAATTTAGGTACTGTTTATAACTTGCGGGTATTAGCAAAATTGGATTATTGATTGGCTAATGGAACCTTCGACCTCTGCTCGACTATTTTTAGTCAAATTAATACTAAAGTAAAATTATTATAGTATAAATTTCAAAAATACTTTTATCAATGAAACTATCATCAACAACGCAACAATTTTATTAAATGTGGCACATTAAAGAAGACATGTGTTAACAAAGAATCATGGCATGGATACAGAACAGCAGCAATAACAGTAAGCTGGCTGCTTCTAAGACTTCAATACTCCTCGAGCCACAACTACTTGGCACCGCTCATGAGGCCCTACTTTTGTTGATATTTCCGATAAATTGCAGCAACGTATGGAAGACATCTCTCATGGAAACTTAAAACTAATTGATTTTTTGACGTGTAGGAATGATAGCGTAGAATTTGTTGCAATTTTAATTATTTGTAATACATTACTTAAAATGCCTGGATTGAAATTCAACTAAGATAGCCATCATCTCAAAGTACAGCCAGCATATGAAGGTAATTTGACAGTATTCCTTAAATATCTATCTATATCTTCATAAACTAACGAATTTTTAAGAAATCGCTGCCGATATATCCTCACAATTACATCGAATCTTTTTACTCGGATTAAATAATTTTTGTGTAAATTTGGTTCAAAGCATTTTCGTATGCATTCCCTCTCATTGTCTCTCTCCCTCTACGCTTGGGTCCGAAGGACCTTGATTGCCTTGTTATTCGGTTTTCCCCGCAGCTGTAGCTTGTCTGCGCGTGTCGACCCTGTTACAAATAAATAAAAATTTTCATTACATATTTTACAGTTTCTGCGCTGCCGATATTATTCACAACACATATTCTTCCATCGACTTGCAGCTCTCAAGCTTCGTCGTCGATACATCCTCCAGCAGAGCGGCAGCACCGTAAGCACAAATCCAAAGAAATTACAAAAGGCAAGAGGAAGGATAATACTCGCCATCGAACCAGAAGCCTATACGTACGTAGACGACTTGGCAAAAACGTACGACGACAAAGGGCTCACGAGGAAGGGCACTCTGTTGCAGGATTTATCGATGACGAAGCTTGAGAGCTGTAAGTCGATGGAAGAATATGTGTCGCGAATAATATCGGCAGCGCAGACACTGAGCAACATCGGGGCAAAATTCCCGAACGACCTCTCGGCGCAATATTGCTGGCCAATTTACCAGCATCATATAAGCCTATGATTATGGCGCTCTCCAGTTCCGGAGTCGAGATCACAGCCGATCTGATTAAAAACAAGCTCCTAGAAGAAATCGGCAACGGCTCGAAGGGTGACGATCTAGAATTTGAATCTGGAGGCTTATACGCGCAGACGCGAAGCTCCAATAGGCATCAACGCAATAACACGAACAACAGATGGTGCCACGCACCCAGACAATCAAACGGGCGGCTAAATTCAAAATTTAAGGTGCTTTCAATAAATTGCACAGCTCCTTCTGGAAACGTCATCAGATCCGACAATGGCAGGAAGTACGTCAATGCCAAACTCAAGGGTACTCTGGATAGATTTGGCATCAAGCACGAAACCTCGGTTCCGTACGTCCCTCAACAGAACGGACGAGCCGAGAGGGTCAACAGGGCGCTCCTAGAGAAGGCCAGGTGTATGCTTGCCGAATCCAAGCTACCCAAAAGCTTCTGGGCTAAGGCCATTTCAACAGCTTGCTACGTTAGCAGCCGGAGTTCAAGAAAATGTCTCGATGGCCGTATCCAGAGCTGTGAACTGGATCTCCGCCAGACCTGTCCCATCTGAGGGTATTTGGATCTGGTGCCAGAGCCTCCGTCTCTAGGCACCAGAGACTTAAGATAGAGCCAACTTCAACACCAGCGGTTATGCTTGGCTATAGCGAAAGTCAAAGGGCATACAGGTTGTGGAACCACCAGGACAAGAAAGTGTTCACATTATGTAATGTTGAGTTCTGGGAAGAGGACAAAGACAAAGCTTGCAGCAAGCGGAACTTGTACTTACCTGCACAGTTGAAGTCTGATGCTGCTAGTGAAGACGCCAAAAAAGACCAGGTATCAGTAAAAGGAGCCATCAAGAGAACACTGCCGATGAACATCGAGGACCCACCTGCAAAGAAGAAATGAAAGTAATACAGAAGACTGCAGCTATTCCCAGCACTTCAACGACGAACAAAACCACTGACCGGCCTCGCAACTTGACCAGGTCAGCCAGCAGACAAACTAAGTTCATCGAGGAGGATAGTGGTGACGATGAACTGTTAGCTGTCCAGACACGTAGACCTCAACGAAGCAGAACCAAGCCTAAACGACTGGATGACTTCGTCACCTATTCTGCCATTTCTGAATCAGGCGAACCCCAGAACTACGAGGGAGCTGTATCTGGTGCTGAGTCTGCGCAATGGAAGCAAGCCATGTAGGAGGAGATGCAGTGCAGAATCAAAAACGACACCTGGATATTGTGCGACCTACCTCCTGGATAACCAGTAATAGGATCAATCTGGGTGTACAAAAAGAAAATCTTGCCAGACAAAACCACCAAATACAAAGCAAGACTGGTTGCATTGGGATACTCGCAAGTGAAAGGGGTCAACTATGAGGAGACCTGTTCAGCAGTCGTAAGATTCCCTTCAGTGAGACTGCTGTTCGCCTATGCTGCCAAACGAGGACTCGATATTTACTTCCTAGACGTAGAGACAGCCTTCTTACACGGTGATATTGATAAGGAGGTATACTTGCAGCAACCAAAAGGATACACCAGCAAAGGAGAAGAGAGCAAGGTTTGCACACTCAAGATGAGGTCATATTAGACGTCATATTAGACGTCATATTAGATTGAAATATAACTCTTCTTGATCACATTCAAGCAACGGCAACTAAACTGCTCAATTTTTCTGCTGATATTAGTACTGTGAAAACAAAATTTTTGAAATTATTGGTACCTCTAAGTCAGAAACTATAATTGTTAGATCCTCGAAATTTCGCAGGCTATTTTACGCTATTAAGTTCAATCTTTTCCTAAAATACCAATGTAAAAAATTAATTTTTTCAAAAGTTATTAACAATTTTCGATTTTGACAAATTTCTTGGGTTTTCTCAATTTGCCAATAAACTAATGCACTTGCGGACTTTTTTGTAGATAATTTAATAACGAATAACTTTTATTCACAACATTTTCCGCTAGAGTCAGTACTTCTCAAAGCGCAGAGGTAAATACGAAAAAAGTGCTGAAATCACACTTTAATTGTTTATTGTTAATTTACTTTACAAAATTAGCCGCTGCCATTATTATATTATCACTCTATATGGTTATTCGAGCCATTTAAGACATCAAACTTACTTGTTGGAACTTTGGTAAATCAAAAAGCTAATCTGACTGGTCTACTTTATTTTCTACGTCTAGGGCTGTAATTCTATAAATAATTTTTTACAGTTTGGCGTATGTCGTTACGCGACAATATACATTATGTAGTTACCCGCGACCATATATCGCGCGATATTCAAAAGTATTTTTTCAGGACACTATACATATAATATTGAACACCAACTTTTTATTAATTTTTTATATTAAATTAAATTCATTTAAAGTGTAATATTGTACACTTTAATTTGTTCAAAAAACCAAATATTAATAATCTGGTAGATAGGTGTGCTCTTGACAAAAATTGTTTACCCCTAAATACAGAATGTATTTGCTTTGGGACGTGGATTTAGGCATCGTCAATGCCGCAACATTTTCATGATTAAGTTATCATTATGCATGTAGATTCTTATTAATAATGATAAGATCACTAAAAATGTACAAATAATATTGTAATTGCAGCCTTTAAAAATGGAGAACGATTCATACATCTATGGATTGGAATCATTTTACATGGCTTGGTAATAGAAACAGTTTCTTACAATCTATCAGATATTGATAATTTTTGGCATGCTCAATCTCCGATTATTTTTCTCGGGCGACGACTTCCACTGCACATTATATTAATATGTACGCCTGAATCATGCTATTGTAATTATATAATCACATTTGTAAATGACTCTTATAATGCAATCCATTACATTTTTATAGATGAGGTGTTGATGTACCCTGCGGTTATTGCCATAGATAAATTAAAATTGCCATTATGGAGTGAGCCTTTTGCTGTTGGCCTTGCTACTGTGTTGATTGACTACCCTTATGACATTATGGGTGTAAGATTGATGCACTGGACTTGGCATGATACAGATCCTAATATTTTAGATAGACACTATTATGTACCTTGGAATTCCTTTTATTTTCACACTACATTTGCTGCAAGCTTTACTTTTTGTTTCCATATTATTCGGGTTATTACATTCGGAAAAACAAAAAAATGGAGCGCATGCAAACCGTAATGAAGAATTCTTTATATATATAATATACGGCTCTATTTTAATTTTTGATTATTTTAATCATATATTTTTTATAGTTTTTGGAAAGAATTTATGTGTACTCTACTAGCAGCATTTTTAGGAATGCCTGGAGGAGTTTTATTATTCATTCCACTATACCATCCCCTTCATGATATTTATGACGTACATTCTGAAATCACTTGGTTCTTACTTTTTGCTATTTGTGTAAGCCTAATATGGCTGAGCTTATCAGAATGTTTAGATGTAACAGGAGATTATATGAATAAAACTACAAATCGTATCATCTTTTTATACATAACTGTTTACTACTTCTTTTTTGTTGGTAAGTTTTATATCAATAACAGTCTTTTATAAGATTTATTTTTTATTTTCGATTATAGGTATAGCCTCTTTTATTGATCCTTCTTCTGAAGTATCAATCGGTTGGCATGAGCCAATTGGACCATGCAATGTAACAACTTCAATACAAACAGCTTTGGGACATACTTTATATAAAAGAAAATATTTATGCACAACAGACTATGATGAAACTTATTTTGGATGGTCGTGCTTACCAAATGGCGAGTCACCTGTTGATGGAGCAGCTTGGTACACAATATGTGGTACATCATACACCAATAAAATAGAGTACATTATAATATTAACAGCAGCTGCTATTGTTGGATTAAGCTTTTTCTTTAAAACCTTGTTTTCTAATGTATATAAAGATGAAAACGTGAAATATAAACAAATAGATTTAGTAAAAAAAAACAAAAAAAATATATGAATGAATAAATAAATAATAGGAAATGTAAAAGTTGAAATAAAATATCTCAAGCCTAAAGCAATGATTACTTTTTTTTAATAATGTAGCTATGATGAATGCTATTATAAGTTAGTTTGGGATATTAACATTACTACAATGGCTTTTATGATTGCAAGTCCCATAAACATCTATATCATTTCATAAGAACCAGTTTTATTGTTTAAGAGTTGTTTACTAAGATAACGTCCCCTTCCTCTTGGTTTGGGTTTAAATTTCTTTTCATACATTCCAATTTCCTTTTCATTTTTCAGTTCTTCTTCTTTTTGTTTTTTCGTCCATTCAATTTCTCTAATTTTATCTAATCCCTCTCTTCTTTTATGGCATATGTTATCACAGTTCATGAAAGCTTCTCTTGCTCGTACTATATTACAAGGAAAATTTTTTTTTAATCGTTTACAGTTGCACAAGATTTTAACTTTTTTACTACAAAAATCAGCTTTCTGGCATAATCCAGAGTGGCAATTATCAGTATATTGATGCCCACAGGGATACTGTAAATAGAATTTAATGTTATTACATTTAGTTTCATTTAAATAAAATTAAAAAAAATAGAATAAAAATTAAACAAAAATGTTATTAGTCTTTCCAAAACAGGTTGTAATGAAAAAAAAATGTATAAAATTGTAATTATCTTTGTCACAGATGAACCGTAGGCTCTCCGGTGGTATCTCCGATTGCTGCTGCTGGTGACGCTCCGAAAGCGTCGTCAACAGGGAACGCCTCTGCCTGAGGTTCGCACGCGGCAGAAATGCAGAGTATGCACTTCTGGACGCGCGATTGCTCGCCTTCGAGGAGTCGCATCGACAGCAGAGCGATCAGATCACCGACGACGGCAGACGAGAGTAGAGCTCCCCTTTAGCTACGAAATACACTAACATCTCCACCAAGCTCCTGTTTATTTCTTCTGCTCCTAGAGCAGGACCCTATCATCCGTGGAATTTGGCATCCCTAGAGGGGCTCTAGTGGAGACTAGGAAAAAGGAAGAAGCAGTTTGGTCAGGATTTTTTTTTCCTCTCGCTACGATTTTTATTTTTCATCACGACCTCGTACTAGAGCTAACGAAAAATACAGTCGTCGCCGAGGCTCGGGAGAAGAGCCCGAGCTAAAAAATAAATCATCAAGCCGTCTAGATCTCGCTGCAGTTCATCGTCAACAACGAAAGAACGAGCGACGGCTATGGAAATCGATCTAATCCATGAAGCACCAGTCCTACCAATTGTCGCCAGCCAGCAAGGAGCAGACCGTCCTAGAAGTTGGAGTGCTTCTGGATCAAGGCAGCATAAGGCCCTCCATAACGCCTTGTCCAACCTCATTTCGGCTCACGTCCAGGAAGCTGAACGCGCAAGGCAGCATAGGACAAGCTCGCATCACAATTAATCTCCGCCGATTGAATTGAAAACTAAAATTTCAATTTTTGCAAACGCCGGAGAGCGTGCAAAATCCTTAAAGTCCATTTGGGCCCACAAAGCTGACCTTCGGCCCACAAAACCTACAAAACTTTGGTCATGAATAAACAAAAAAATTGATAAAATTAAATGATGAAGAAAATTTATGATAATACGATAAAAGACAAGAAAGTAATTGCGAACAAAATGAATGAGTATTATTGCAAACTTGGAGAAACACTGAGCAATAAAATAACTATACCTATTAACAGAAATGTAAAGCTACCTGAAAGCAATACAAGAACAATATTCTTAAATCCCACAAATGAAACGATGATATTAGTTCAAAGATATTAAAAACTATATCCCCAATTATTGTAGACACTTTGGCATTTGTGATTAATCACTGTATTGAAACGTCGATACAATGGTCCGACATGCTGAAGACGGCTGAAGTTATACCAATTTACAAAGCAGGGAAAAAAAATGATATGGGAAACTATAGACCGATATCGCTAATATCAAATATAGCAAAAATTTTTGAAAAAATTATTCACAACAGAATTACAAACTTTATAAATTAGAGTAAAATATTAAGTGAAAAACAATTTGGCTTTATCAAGAATATTGGAACTAAAGATGCATTAAATCTATTATCCAAAACAATATATGAAAACTTAGAAAAAAGCTAACGCATAGCTATCACTTTTCTGGATCTAGCAAAGGCTTTTGATACAGTTAACCATAAAATACTACTAAACAAACTTTATGCGTATGGTATAAGAGGAAAGGGGCATACATTGATTACAAGCTACTTAAGCAACAGAAAACAAAAAGTAAAAATAGATTCACATGTAAGTAATTTTGAAAATGTAAACATTAATGTACCTCAAGGTACTATACTTGGTCCCTTGCTCTTTATACTCTATGTAAACGACTTGCTAACAAGCATGCCTAAAGACTCTATCCTGTTTTATGCTGATGATACAGCAGTTATAGCAACTGGGAAAACCTGTCCAGAAGTTGAAAGCAAAATGATTAAATACTTAGATGATGTCTCAATATGGCTAGCGCTAAATAAATTAACATTAAATATACAAAAATCAGTCTATTTAACTTTTGGAAATTAAAGTGATAGTGTACCTAAAAATTTCAAAAACATATTGATAATCTTATACAAAAGACTAGATATCTGATTTTCATTTTTGGTAAAATCACCAAATTTATGGACATTAATACATTAAAAATTGTATACTATGCTTTCTTCCACAGCCTAATTAATTATGGCATAATTGCATGGGGTGGTGTATATCAAAACAAATTACAACTACTGCAAAAAGTTCAAACAAGAATATTAAAAATCATAAATAAAAACACCTTTCAAAAAATAATGTCTCTAAATCTGAAGCAATCTTTCGCATATGAAAGTCTCCGATTTTACTATGAAGATCTTAAATACCAATACATCAATTCTGCGAGTAAAACTAGACACAAACTGATAATACCACCAAAGTATTACAAAACTATAAGTACTAAAAATAGCTATATCAATATCTTATAGCTTATCAGTATCTTTAATAAATTGCCAAATGATCTCAAAACGTTAGGAATAAAAAAAGAACAAGTATAAACAAATTAAAAGATTGGCTTAGGAACAATGAATAAAGTTAATGCAATAGTGAGAATAGATTGCCAGCTAATTAATTTGTGGCTAAAATCGATATACTATCAAGATAAAGGTACACGTCACTGTATGATATACTCTAAAATGCAAAATCTACTTGAACATAAAAATACAACATTAATCAAAAAAGAAACTATCAATAGCGAGGATGGAACCAGAAAAAACTCAGCATTGAATAATAACATAACGTTAGATATTAGAACTTATATTTGCGCCAAGGGTAATTGTGAATTATACAATAATCGACAACATCGTCGTATTTCCAATTACAACTACAATAAAATGATCAACTCATATCCGAAAATTATAAATGGCCTAGGGAACATAACAAATGAAATAATAAATGCTTGGAGGCAAAAAACAAGAAACGGAAAAACCAATATCAAATATATAAAATTCATAAAAGGAACAATTAATGATTTAGAAACAAAATCAGACTCTAACACAGAAAGATATAAACTAATAGAAACGGTTTTTGACAAAATTGATGAAATGGGGATAGGAAATAACAAAAAAATAAGTAATAAAAAGGCAATGGATGTACCGGGACAACCTATTAACAACTCAGCCAGTAATAGAATGACATATGGAAATATAAACTACCTATGCTTAAACAAGGCGATTTTTTACTTTGATAGAGGAATAAGAGGGAAACAAATATTCCTTAACTCAATGTGCTCACTCAAAAAACAGTTACCGTATAATGACATCGTAGTTATTGATGACATAGTTTTTACTTCATCATGTAAATGCGATTCATTTAACCAACATAAAAAGATGTTTCCACATTACAGAGTTACCTGTGCAGTTGGACTCACGTGCCCGGCCAGGCTTAATTCATATGAAAGAATAGCTTACGCAAGAAACAAAAATGCAACAACAGAAACTTTTACAACGGCAAGATCTATGCTAGTAAGGAATTGGTAAACTAAAATGCGTGGACACAAAGACTAGATCTTAAGAACGAACATTTAGATAATGATAGAAACATAATGTACAAAAACATAGAATCTCATAGATAAGATAGAATTATAATATACAGAAATATTGAATCTCATAATGTTGTGCAATGTAATCTTATTAGCAAGTATTAACTAGTAATTAGACAAAAATATAGAATCTTTAGCATATATTAGATAATTTAGTGTATAAAGTAACAAAAATTCCTGGTATAAGTCATTCAATTTCCTAGCCGGGACTGACCAGTGACAGATCATTTAAATGCAGTTACAGCATAAAGTGGTCTGTTACTGAATGGTCTAGGCTGGGGGGGGTGAATGATTTCTACCGGGGATGGATTTATACAAAATATTAAAAAGATTATGTATCACTGTTAAATTCCGACACACAAATGAGGTAAACTAGAGTTGGGACAAAGAGAGTCAAAAAGGCTTTCGTAACCCAACCAAACTTGCGTGCGAATGTGTGTAAGTGTGAAGGATAGTAGGATCTGAGTAAGGAAGTCCGATTTGGAGACTTGCTACCTTAAGAATGAATGAATTGTATGGAAGATTTAAGTATGGCTGGAGGTTATTGCTGTGTAATCCACAGCATAATTAACCAGCATTTTGTTATATTTCTTATTGTTAAACCGGACCTGCGAACAGAAATCCTCGTATTCCTCTGCAGGATTTGCGACGTTATAGTGTGTTATTGTGTAAAATAATGGCTACTCTGTACCGGATTGTAAATGTTTATGTGTCTGGAAATAAATAAATAAATAAATAAATTGCCCCCAATTACATAAACGCACGGGTAAATTCTACGCGGACTCGGGTGCAGATATTTCCGTCGTGAAAGTTGGATAGCTAGCCCCTGGCTATCCGTACGACGCGCAGAAAATCGTGAAAGTGCAGCGAGTGACCGAAGGTACTGCGTACACGCTCGGCCAGGCGGAGGTCCAGCTGGACGGGCTGTTCTGCAAATTCGAAGTGGTACCTAATGATTTTCCTATAGAGGATTCTGGAATCAGTGGGTGGGACATAATCGATACTCACAATGAATGTGTCGATGCATCGAGCAAAAGCCGATGAGGACGGCATTACCGACAAGTTCGCTAGTACATTCGCTAAATTACGACGCATAATCAACTCGGAAATATCCGAAAATAAATATAAAGAAATTCGACTGCGCAACGAAATACTGAAAGCGGACGACGCGGCTAGAAGTGCTCGGGTTGAGACAATCATGCAGTTGGCCGATCTCAACGGGTGTAACGCCGAAGAGCAGGAGCTTTTACTTGAAATAATAGATGAGTACGCGGGTGTATTCGGCCTGGAAGGGGAACCTTTGCCCGCGACGCATTTATTGCAACATAAAATCACGTTAAAATCGAATTAACAAATAAGAAATCATCGCGTCCGTCTTCCGCCCACATTAAAAGAGTATATGCTCAAAGAGCTCGCAAAGCTTCGCGAAGAAGGCATTGTGGAACCCTCAAACTCCGACTACTCGTCGCCACTCTGGATCGTCCCCAAAAAATCGCACGCCCAGAGTAACAAGCGCTTTCGCCTTGTAACCGATTTCCGCTCGCTTAACAAGGAAACGGAGGGCAGTTGCCACCCTTTACCGTTCACGAGTGACATCCTCGAGCACCTCGCCTCGGCTAATTACCTAACTGTAATGGACCTCAAGCAAGGGTACCACCAAATCGAGATGCATCCGGACTCCGATCACTTGACGGCATTTTACGCGCCCGACGGGAAGCACGGTAACCAGCTCCTGCAGTTCAGCAGGATGGCCATACATGGCGATGGCTGGCTTACAGGGCGGCGAGGTCGAAATTTACCTTGACGACCTTATGGTCTTTGGCGAAACTCTTGATGAGCTCAACAAGCGTCTTCGTCGCGTATTAAACCGTCTTATTATCGCGAACATGACCGTAGAGCCGCGAAAATGCCAATATTTTTAAAGAAAGAGGCACAAGTGCTCTGGCACATAGTCGGCGGCGGACAGATAAAAACCGAACCGGCTGATGACGTCGAATTTGGGTCGCAAATGGATAAGGGGTCTCGCGCTATACACACCGCAAGCAGCGATAAAAGCACTGGTAACGCGTTAATGCACCCCAGCTCCAAGCAACCGCAGGTCCGTACAAGCAACAGCAATGTCGACACGGAATGCAACGCACCTCCGAGCGGCGACACTGATAACAAGGCTACAGTCAAGGCCGCTCTTCGCAACGATAAAACCAAGTGCTTCGTCGTAGCCCGGGCCAGGCCTCCTCGCGAAAAACCCCCTTGGGCGATTCCCGATGGCCAACAGCCCCCTACGTTCGTATACTTACAGGCCTACAACGAACACCCTTTTCGATTCAAAGAAAACCTAGTGTACTTGATTTCGGCGGATGGATTTATCTCCACCGAAATACAGGAAGTACTAATCGAACGCGGTTATCTAAAACCGAACGAGTTAACCGAAAACGAGTTTAAACTAGGCGAAGTAAACGTTACGGCGTGCGGCGACTTTAAGATGATCGGTGTTTACATTGAGCCATTTTTCGAGGACCAGCCGTTACGCGCAGACTTATCTAAGTATCTGAAAACCTTGCGGAAGGTACTAGTAAAAGAGGGAATACGGAGCTTCGCGGTAATTCGCGATATAGCCATGCTCACGCTGTCCGAACGGGCCAATTTTATCGACCTATTCGACCGCATATTCGCCGGGAAAGCTGCTGTCGCGATTTTATACAAAAATAATTTGCCTGTACCCGCAGTTGCTGAACGTTTTAAACTGATTAAAGAATATCACGAAGCAGCTATGGGAGGGCATCGCGGAATGACCAAAACATAGAGTAAAATCGCAAATGATTTTTATTGGCGTAATATGCGACCCGACGTAAAGCAGTTCGTGGCGCGATGCGCGACATGCCAGAGCAATAAGGTAGTTCGCGTCAAAACGCAGCTACCCCTATTATTGATAAGTAATACACCTTCCACCCCATTCGCCCAAATCGCTCTAGATTTTTACGGTCCTTTGGAGCAAACGAGACGCAGTAATAAGTATATTTTATCAGCGCAAGACATGCTCGCAAAATGCGAGATTTTAACACCGACAAAGTACGCGAGCGCGGAAGAGGTCGCACGCGCGCTTACGGAAAAAATCATTTGTGTATTCGGGTCTCATGCCGCAATAGTGACCGATCAAGGCACGCACTTTTCAAACAGAGTGCTCGAATGTCTCGCGAAAATTTTTAAAATAACCAAGTTTTGTATAAGTTGACGCGAGTCCTGCACGTTAATAAAATTGAACGTCCCAGCGTATTAGCAAGAGAGGCCACAGCGTCGGAACCAGATCCCCCAGAGTAGGACGTTTTTATTTACTATTTTTTTTCGCGTCCCCAAACGGGCCGCGCAAGTAAACAAAAAACGTCTGATACACGCGATCTGAAGCCTCGCTGCTCGAAACCTCGCCAATTCAGGTGCCCAAACGCTCTCGCAAAAAATTTTTTAGGCTCAGCGCTCTCAGCGGCTTGGGAAAAGGCGAGATCTGGCCGATCAGCAGCTCATGGTATAGTATTGGAAAATAATAGAGAAAATCGACCTGCGTCCATATTTCGAGACCGGCGAGAATCTCGTAAATCGGGTAACGAGCGCAGCCTGAGCGTGCAATCCGCGATGCGATTCGAACGGGTTAATCGAGGAAGCTCCAACAGCGGCGCGACAAGCAGAGCGCGTGCAAGATCTAATTATTACACACGGTGAAGGCATAGGCCCGCGTCGGGTTCGACGCGCGCTTCTCCCATTTCTCGGCTCGTTCCACAAATTTTTGTACGGAACATTAACCGAGGCCGACGAGGCCGAAATACAAGAGGCGGTCAAGTCCATTGGCGAGGACACGCGACGAACCGCACCCTTGCTCGCCAACCAGAACGAAATTGTGGAGCATGAGCTTTCCAATCTCAGTGAGAGAATGCTCAAGCTCAAAGCAGCCGCCGACGTGCTGATAAAAATATGAGCCGTCACGGGACGCCTAGCAGATGTGAAACATTGAAACTAAGGTTATTGAAAGAATTTTATAGACAATAAGGTAAATTAATATTTTTCGTTTTGTAACATAGAAGCTGAGCTTTATGAAGTATGTAATGGAAAGTATGTTGTATTGAAGGAAGTGTAAAATGGAAGTAACAAGTATTAATTTTTTTTTAAGAAATATATTACAATTATTTACACAAATATATTAAAAATCTTTACACTTTTATAATAAATTTAAATATTGTCATACGTAGCATCAGTTATTTCTGTAATAGTCGCAGTCGATGCTGTTTCTGATGGTATTAAAGTGACGATTGGCCGATGATAACTAAAGTATGCGACGAAAGTGTTAACAATACATCATCAAGGTATCTTATAAATACTGCGTCGATTGTTGTTCCATATCTAGTTGTAGGTTGTTTAGGATCGTTATTGATGCGTAATTCGAATACTTCATCAAGAAATGTAATTAATGGTATAGAATCATCATTAGCAAAATTAACATTAAAATCTCCTGCTACAATGATTGGAATTTCATATGAATTATTTTTAAAAATCCTTGAACCTTCGCGACAGTATGGGAACAATCGTTTGTGTAAAAACGTAATGATATCGTGAATTTTTTGATTTGGTGGTGTGTGTATGTGTGAGTGTATGTGTGCGCCGTATGTGTGTATGTGTGTGTATGTCTGTATATCCCGCGTTTTCTGAGCGCATGCGCAGCAGATTAATCGCACGTTGATATTTGTATACAATGTGACTTGTACCTAACCCCAAATAATATAGAAAATGATAGAAGTTTATACGATAAAGGAAGCATGCATGATTAATGATAATTATATATATATATATATATATATATATATATATATATATATATATATATATATATATATATATATATATATATATATATATATAAAATATATATATATATATACAGAGCATAAAAACTAAATTTAATATTTACTAACCTTGAATCACTCGATTGCGTCTCGTGCGGAAAACGTTCAGCGCCTGAAGGATGCGTTTTACTGGGACCTGCCGTTTCATCATCACGCATTTGTATTAAATTATTTGCCAGTTGCAATAGTATATTTTGATTTTCACTATCACTATTACTGTCAGTGTCATTCATATTTTTTAAATTATATAATGTAATGGTATGACAGAAAATACACGGACGGAGAGAAGCGTTGAACGCCAAATGTACAGCACGAGACGAGGCCGTCCACACAGGCAAACGGACTATAGCGCGCTCTCGTATACTGTATAAGCACTTACCGATACGCACACGCATACACACACTCTACAGTTCTAGACCCAACGGCCAACGCTGACTATAGCGCACTCTCTCTCTCTCTCTTTCTCTCTCTTTCTCTCTCTCTCCCCAGTATAGGGAAGCGTGCTATAGAGGCTGAGAAGGGAGCGCGCTGTGTAGGCAAGAGAGGGGGAAGCGTCGCGACAAAACAAACGGATGAAAACGATCGGTCCAACCGCCCAGCCGCGCCATTAGATGTTTCACATTAACAAGACCACCGAGCAAGCGACCAGTCTAAGCAGCCTAGAGGCAGAAATGCAAATAAAAGCCAGCATAGTCCAATTCAAAAGTGACACCGAAGTCATTACCGACGCGATATTATTCGCGGTGAAGGGCTGGATCCACCCTAGGATGATGCCCCGTACACTATCAGCCGCACGGCGAAGGCAGCAGAAAGCTCAGTCGCGTTTGCAAAATTTCCACTCGCCCCTGAGACACTTTCCGTAATTTCGATAATGAGAGTATCCAAAATTTCGGTATTATTTTCTAAGGGATAGTTGGTCTATCATGTAGCCATTCCTCTCATCGACATAGAAAAGTGTAATCTTTTTAAAGCTTCTCCGGTACCCAACATTCAGAATGTATTGAATCTACCGTCGATCGCCGCGTACATTTGGCCAGCTTACACGTATTTTGCGCGAGCTCCTCAGAACATTAATTGCAGTTGATCCTGAACCGGTAACTGAAATCCGCGATAACACAGCCTGCGAGATAAAAGTCGCAGCTGGGCGCGAAATCGAGAACCCCGAAGCCTGCGACATCCGGATTAAACAGCTCAAGGGCACCTTCTGGCTGCGTCTGCATAAAATCAATACGTGGGTTTACTCCGCACGCCAGTCGGAGCTCATCTTCATCTAGTACTCTCGCACGGAGCAAATAACGGCGCAGATTTTAGGCACAGGTGTCCTCGAGGTGCCCGGGAAGGATGCGCCGCACACGCGGCCACTGTACGCCTCACGGCATCTCACACTTTGACAATACGTTTGAATTCTTCGGTTTTTGGGTCATTACAATTTAATGTATCGAAAATAATTTCGCGAGTTAACAAGACGGCGGGCACCACCGCGGATCTACAGCAAGCTATCGCGAGCGAAGCCGCGCACCGCGCCGAAAATGCTCACGGCTCGGCTCTAGAAAGCCTCAAAGCGGGCGCGGGTTTGCGCGAAATCGCGTCCAGAGCCTAAGAAATCGCGCAAAAGAAAGCTACCGCGTTTGACCTAAAAAGTCTGAGCTCTTACGCGTCACTGTCTAATTATATCTCTTCATACACTACCGCGCGGGTAAGCTGTTGCATGACCTAATTAATCACCAAAAAAACATGCTTCAGCTCGAAATAGCGCGTGAGTGGGGCTGCCGGCCGCAACAGGAGGAGTAACCTCCAGACCCACACTGCTATAAAGCGTGGTCAATGCTTTGCACTATGCTATGCTGCTCGATATATGTATGTATGTGTGAGAGAGAGACAGGCGTCGATAGAATAACTAGCTTGTAATGTTACACAGTAACTCATTTATTCTTTATGCTCTACCTATATATATATATATATATATATTCATACTAGTTTTGTATTGCAGCATAATCATTATCCATATTTTTATGTTTTTTACTTTCCTTAGCATTTGTATTTCTCTATATAGCTAGTACCCTTATAATGGACAGCTATTTAATTTGTAACATATATATCAATTGTGTACTTTTACGAATATGTAAACGGCAGCGGCTGTCTTTCATTATTTTTATATAAATAATCACATGTTTCATAAAACAGTTTCGGAACGGTAGCAGTTGTCTCTAAGCAGCTGTCACGCTACCGCCTCCCCGGGTTTGGTTTAACGTTACTTTTATATAAACAGCTCGTCCTCAGGAAGGGAAGCTGCACTTCATATACGCATATTTTTGTAACCATTTAGAGTTAAGAACTGTATAAGAATGGAGCTCTCTCTCTAAAAAACAAAATTGTAAGGCAGCAGGCGACTATCGCCGACCCCACCGCGCCTCACAACACACAACGCACACACACACAAATCCTCACAATATCAACTGCACGAAGTTGAGAAGATCATTTGATTTAGAAATCTAATACGCTAACAATGCGTTTATTCGTGCTTACACGCACTGGCATCCCGGAAATTTAGAATTTTGTTTTCTTTCTATAGCGTGGAAAGCGCTCTAGCGCTCTCCGACGCTCTTACGCACTCTTTGAATTTGCTTTCAAATTTTCGAGCGAAGAGCGCTCTCGCGCTCCACGACGCGCACACACATTTATTTATGTACACAGCAGCACCGCAGGCACGGCTCAGCCGAGCGACTCTGTTTTTTTTTGGCGCCGAGGACGGACGCCCGCGCGTCCTCGGACCTGTTACGGATGAGCCATAGGCTCTCCAGTGGCATCTCCGATGGCTGCTGCTGGCGACGCTCCGAAAGCGTTGTCAGCAGGGAACGCCGCTACCTGAGGTTCGCACGCTGCAGATGTGCAGCGTATGCACTTCTGCACGCGCGATCGCTCGCCGTCGAGGAGTCGCATCGACGGCAGAGCGAGCAGATCACCGGCAACGGCAGACGAGAGCAGAGCTCCCCTTTAGCTACGATATACACTAACATCTCCACCAAGTTCCTGTTTGCTTCTTCTGCTTCTAGAGCAGGACCCCATCATCCTCCCATCATCCGTGACATCTTTATAATTATCTTTACAATCTGCTTTTTGAGAAGATAACATTCCTTAAAATTTCTTTAAAAAATATAATTTTACTCTAATTTATTGAATTTAGTAATTTTTTTATCCCAAATACCTACATTTCGAGGACACCGATTTCCACATTGTAGAAGTTCATTACGTTTTTCAGTGGTGACAGAAGTAAATTGAGTACAGCATATATACAGGGTATTGATTCCACAGTGACAACAAATTTTTTACCAGCTGCTTACATAGTTCGCATGGAATAGGATAACATAGTTTAGGATAAGCATGTGAACATCCCTCAGGTCTTGGAAAACTATATGAATTCTCACATTCTATGCACTTATTATCATCATTCAATGAGTTAAGCTTATGACAAAGTTTTCCACAATAGTGATTTGTTGACTACACTCTCTAAGGCAAGAAGTTGAAAAAGCTTTGTAACAAGGCCAAGACATATAGTATTCATGTCCCCCAAGGCATGTGACCATAGCCGAAACTTCACAAGGATGACATGGGAAGGGCAAATACTCCCATCTTTATGGATTATTTTCACATGGTCCAATTGATTTATTAACACTAGATTTGACTTGAGTCCAAACTTTAGTATGACACACTGCTTGACAAGTGTGACCACATCTTCTATAAATTAATTTGCATGTTTTACGGCATGGTGGACAAGCACCTTGATGACTTATGTGATTCTCTTTTCAGATGATGATAGATTGCAGGAATTTTACACATTTTGTTTTACACATGGTACAGTAATTTTACTATTACCACAACGACATTGAATAACAATAGTACGAGGGCATGGGTAACAAGGTCCACTGTGGCAAGGAACAGAACATTTGTGTTTATGGCAGTTTAGAGTATTATAGTATACTTTTTCACAAGCTTTAAAAGTATTTTTAGTCAAACAATCACCTCACATTTTATTGCAAAAATTTCTACGACAAAGTCTTAATAGAGAACATTTTTTGTTGCAGTAAAATTCATCAGTACATTTGTATCCACTTTTTGGTAGAAGAAACTTTCCACATATGTCATATATATATATATATATATATACAGGGTGACCCATTTTAATCGCCGCACCCGGATTTCTCTGAACCTAAGCCAGATAGAGAAAAACGGTTTAGCCAATAGTTGTAGGAGACAGAGGGGGTCACACAATGGCGCTAACGTCGTTGACCTTGAACTTGACCTTCAAGGTTATTTCAAGGCCAAAGTAGTTTTTCATATAGGAACACCTAGTTTTGACCCCGGATTCAAAAAGAGCGGGAAATTTTACGTTCAAAATCATATTGAGAAATTTTTTTCAAGGTCATTTCATGGTCAAACTCCGAAAAGTCCGTTTAAAATCAGTTTTTCCATGAACCACGGGCTTAGCTGGTTAAAATTGATCTTAGGCTTAATAGAGAAACCCACACACCCGTTTAAAAAAGTTAAAAAAGTCTGGTTCATTTTCAATTATTAGTAAAGCCCACTGGCAAAATACCTGTTGGAAATGCTCAAACTGTAGCTCTTGAACCAAAGTACGAGTAATATGATACGCGTGAAGTTGAAGCACATTCATAATTCTTAAAGTATTTCTTGGAATACCAATTTCCCTTTCGACTCGACGAGCGCTAATGTGTGGGTCAAGATGAATTATTGCAAGGATAGTTACAACGCGATTATCATTTTCGTCATACTCATGGCGCCTGCGTTGGCGAACCATGTGTCCACCACGAGCTCTTTGAGTTAAACGTCTGATAGCTCTATCATCAAGGTGTCGTTTATTGTGATAGCGTTTAGCATAAAGTCTTGCCGCACCACGATAATTATTTTGGCTTTCACCTAAAACCAAAATCATATCAACGATCTCGTTGGGCGGATAGCCATTTCTGAGTCAGCTATTAATTACTATTAAATTTAAATAGTAAAAAGGTATCAAAAATATTAATAATTATAAGGCTCGCCCCTATACGGTCGCGCCTAAAAAGGAAAAACGTTTGAAAATTACGGTAACTTTATTTAGCTAACTGTAATTGCATTAATACTTCGTTAAATTAAAACAATCGTGAAAACATTAAAGGTATTCAATTCATTGAAGCATTATTTCTTATTTTGATTGCAAATAAAACTAAAACTTCCTTTATTTTTTTGTTTTATGTAAATAATATGAATCAGTAACGTTAGAATTTCAGAAATACTAATTTTGATAATGTAATCATTAAAAACCCATCTACGAAGAAAATATATTCCGTCAATAGTTCTTTTAATTAAATCTTAAATGCTCACCGATTTTAAGATATTCGACCCATTTTAAATATTAAGTTTTTTTTTATTGTTCGATTCTAAAAAAAAATAGCTACGATGTTTTCTGTACAAAACAGAAATGTTGTATCCTTATTTTTTAGGAAGTTATAAGTTTTTTGTAAAAATTTATTTACATTAGTGAGAGGCTAGGGGACTCACTTTAATCAAGCACCCCAAAGGAAACAATCCTTACTACGTCCACGTCGTTGTTTCTGGGTAGCGCAAAAAGTAAGGTTAATACATTTATAACAGATTTGGGGTGTACAGGATAGCATGCGTGGGGTAGGGAAGTGTGGGACTAGGGAATGTGTGGGACTAGGGAATGTGGGGTATGGTTGTGTGGGATCGCGGTGTAACAGTTTAGCATGTGAGGGCATGAAGTGTATGGGGTTAAGATGTGCGTGTTTGAGTTTTGTTTACTAGGATATGTAACTTTTAGGTTTGGGGTGTGTGGGTTTCCCTATTAAGCCTAAGATCAGTTTTAACCAGCTAAGCCTGTGGTTCATGGAAAAACTGATTTTAAACGGACTTTTCGGAATTTGACCATGAAATGACCTTAAAAAAAATTTCTCAATATGATTTTGAACGTAAAATTTCCCGCTCTTTCTGAATCCGGGGTCAAAACTAGGTGTTCCTATATGAAAAAACTACTTTGGCCTTGAAATAACCTTGAAGGTCAAGTTCAAGGTCAACGACGTTAGCGCCATTGTGTGACCCCCTCTGCCCTCTACAACTATTGTCTAAACTGTTTTTCTCTATCTGGTTTAGGTTCCGAGAAATCCGGGTGCGGCGATTAAAATGGGTCACCCTGTATATATAGAGTGTGTCTCTGCGGCCGATATTGCGTACGCGAAAAAAAATGTAGCGTACGCGTATCAAACTGATTGTGAGAGGGGAAACACAAGTTAAATATAAACTAATCGAAGAAAAATTAAAAAATCTTCCTGATAGTTTCCTATCAGAGGAAGTAAATTTAGATCTCTTCGAAAAATACTTTGAACCAAAATTTTTGAGATTCATCAAAATTGTTATTAAAAAAAAGGAAGATACATACTCATTTAGCACCTGCTTGCTAGAGCTTACTGATTGCAACTGTATAGGATGCGATAGATGCTTGTTATAGTATCATATTACCTGTGCTTAAGTTAAAAAAATTACCAAAAACTAAAAGATCAATCAATCTCTTGGCTTTGTGCTGCGTGTACCAAAAAGTTTGAGTGATTCATTTTAAAGTTCAATGTTATAACGCAAGCCTATTTGGAGTTTTAATAGTCGAAGACAGTAAATATTATGTATAAGGCGTTCAAGTTATTTATAGATGATCAAGATTTGCAAGAAGTTGTTTAGTTTTGTAAACAGATTACATGTTTTGTACTCATACGTATATTCTATACTTATATGATTTACTTATTTTAAGTTTATACTTTGAATTAAAGCAGAAATTTATTTTATTTAATTATATTGTAAACTTATCATGAATAAGCTTGTTACCAAAGTTTATATAACTTATTGTCATTTACTTTAATTTATAAAAATGCCAAATGTTTCTCATAATTAAAAAAATATATAAATGTCAATTTTATGTATTTAAAAATAAATAATTAAATAAGTAGTTATTATTGTAACTTATATTACTATTGAACACTCCTATAACTTAACTGGTAAAAGAAATCCTACATAGCAGGTAAATGTAGAATCAGTAAAGGGCCGAGTGACCTATCTGTCTTCCAGCCGCTAGACATAACCACGATTGAAGTGTAACGTCCTGACACCTACCGCCACCACAGCACATCAGCCTGGATAAAGATAAATTCTACGCTACGTTACCCGTAAATAACTACCTTACCATCCACACGAATTCCCGCTGTTTCCGTTGACCTGGTTACTAGAAGCCATCAAACGTACCCACTCAAATTTTCCTTCACTACCATTCCCTTAATTAATCCCACCCTCCTTACTAGGATAAATTATACATTTATATTTGTAACTCACGCAACCTCTAGGGGTATAAATTATAACAAAACTAATTAGCAAAGTAGATAGCAAATTCGCGCACGCAGATCGACAACCGACACTCACAGAAGGGCTAGTGTTTTTACAACAACGATACCAAGTCTCAAGTGAAACTCCACCAGATCGAGAAATAGACGTAAAAACGCTATGCGAAGCATTATTCGAAAATACGACCGAAGCTACTATAATAGACTTATGTCATGCTAATGATAGATATACTAATCGCACTAGTATTCAGAGGCACACGCTGCAAAGAAATCATCGCCGCAATAGCAAAACCAAAAACTCTCAGAAAATTCGACGAACAAATACCAGCGCTATTAAACCTAAATCCGGAGATTACCGATGACGAAAACAGATACGACACATCCGCAACAAACAAATATAGTATACCGCGTTACACATTATTCGGCAATAACCAGCCTCAGAGCACACCTTTAGGCGCGGCAATGAGCTTAACTGAAACGCCCAACACAATACCTCAGCTAAAAGCACTCACCCAAGCAACCGCGAAAATAACGGAGATACGTGTCACAACTGCATAATTACACCGGTCCGCAATCTATTGATAAAAGACGCAATAAACTCTATACCAATGTTCGCCGGCTTCAAGAAATCACAATTCGCGATCGCCTGCAGAGAAGCAAGCCTACTCGTACCGCATAACGAACCGGAAATAGCTAAATTCATTAAAACTAGAATAAGAAGCTCAAAACAGCGCATATGAAAAACATTTCAGACCGTATCAGAAGCAATCGCATACTTTCATAGTCGATTCGGAACCGCTAACTTATATCACCAGCTACAAGGAGAAATAGCATCTTTAAAACAACGCAAAAACGAACACGTCATCACATTCTCCAACAGAGTTAGAGCCATAGCGCTAGAAATTTGCGACGCAGTCGAAAGAGAAAACAGACTCAGAAGAGGATTAGAACAAGAAATAGAATTAGACGCAACTAGATTCTTTATGCGCGGGATCACAGCGGAATCAAAGCGCGTATGTAACGCACAAATACACTCGAAGAAGCAACTACGCGAGCTATAGAGATTGAACGGGATTTCAAATGGCAAAATGACGACGAAACTAAAAACGACATGACGGAAAGCAAAAAGATGCAAATAAACATAATAGAACAAAGCAGCGTCGCGCCAACGCCATCACCAGCGAGAGCGGCATGGGCCACGTCCTCGGCCACATCCGTACGTGAAAAACCTATATCTGACCGCACACCTGGGCGCAATCGGAACTCCCCCAAACCATGGGAAACACCCGAAAGAAAAAATCAATACTCCAGCCGTTCCAAATCTCCTAATATTTCACAGCCACAACAGAAGTACCTGAAAACTCTGGTAACCGAGAAAATCGCGAAAAAGCGAAATACGCAATCAGTTCAGAAAGTAACAAAAAATCAGATATATCAGATAAATCAGAAAAATCAAAAAATTCAGAAAATTCAGAAAAAACAGAAAAATCAAAAAATTTCTTTATCTTGCAGAAATTCCAAGAAAAGAGAGAAGACGTTATCAGTCAGCTGATCGAGAAATTAGAACGTACCCAGAAGGCATGAAAGCGGAGGCGCCGAAATGGCCGGATGACAAAGCAACCATGCCCAAAGTATCGACCCAGGAAACAAAACATGACAGAATTAATCACCGAGAGGGAGGCAAATTCATAACGTTAGCCAACCAGAAAAAAACAGGCGACCGAGCAGCAGCGAACGAACAAGTAAAAGCCATGAGTCACGCAGGTAGTAAAGAAACGGCCCAACCCAATCCAGACATAATATACGAAATTAATAAATTACGGTATCTAGTAAAAAACACCCATATTATATAATAAAAAACACCCATAATTAGCTGTTACAACATAGGTAAAATACTCAACAATCAAGAGTACAGCTCACACGGTAAAATTAAAAAATTGCTCAAAGAAATAAGCAAATTCTATACTCTCATAGAAGAATCTTTCTTTAGCTTGATACAAGCAATAAATCAGGCAAGGTGACTAGAACAGGCAAGTTACCGAGCCCAAGAAATAATCAAGTTCCTATCACCGCACCCGAACAGTAGAAGCACGTACACGATAAAGGCTCAGAAAATTGACCAAGAGAGCCCGAGAGCAATAAAAGTAAAAACTCTTTTACGACTCGACCACCTGAACCCCGAACAGCGGGCTACCATAGAAGGGCTAATAGAACGCTATGCGGATAGATTTTATCTACCAGGCATGAAGCTCCCTGCCACCAACGTACTTGAACACGAAAAATCGTTTATGTGTCCAATTCCAGTAAGAATTAGGTACGCGCGTGACGCGAGAACCCTAAGGAGGACGAGGTCAACAGACAAGTACAATAGTTATTAGACAAAGAGATAATAGAGCTATGTATGAGCGCATATGCAGCGCCAGCCTTCTGCGTACCCAAGAAGCCCAAGCCCAACGGCGAAAAACAATATAAACTAGTAATCGACTACAGACAACTGAATTAAAAAATACAGGATTATAACCACCCCGTGCCCAACATAGCTGACATATTAGACACAGTCGGGAAGACAAAATACTTTTCTGTATTCGATTTAGCCGCCAGTTACCACCAAATAAAAATAAAAGAGCAAGACACATATAAAACCGCATCCCAATGCGACTTAGGCCTATTCCAATTCAAACGTTCACCATTCGGCTTAAAGACAAGCGCAGGAGTATTCCTATCACTCATCGCAACGGTAATAGCCGGAATGAAAAACGTGGTAGCATTCTTTAACGACATCTGCGTTTTTTCTACCGAATTCGACGAGCACTGCAAATCGATCGCAGAACTCCTGGACCGCCTTAGAAAAGCTAGCCTAACGTTGCAGCCCGACAAATGCGAATCTTTAAAGGAAGAGATCAATTATTTAGGGCATATAATAAGTAAAAATGGTTTACGCCCCGACCCAAAGAAAATAGAAGCAGTTAAAAAATTTCCAATACCAAAAACAGCAAAAAACGTACAACAATTTTTAGGACTAGCAAATTATTATAGAAGTCTCATACCGAACTTCGCAAAAATAGTTAGGCCACTCAACCAGCTACTAAGAAAAAACCAAGAATTTATATGGGACGAAAATACGCAACAAGCATTCGAGACCCTTAGAGACAAGCTATGCGAACCACCCATATTCATCCACCCCGAGTTCGACAAAAAATTCCACATAACCACCGACGCATCGGGCTGTCATAGCAGGAGTTTTAAGCCAAGGAGAAATCGGGCAAGACAGGCCCATATCATACGTATTAAGAGGATTAACACCAAGCGAGGTCAATTACTGCACGTTTTCTAAAGAGGCCTTAGCCATCATTTTTAGCATTACGCAGTTCGGGTCCTACTTATACGGAAGAAAATTCGATCTATATTCCGACCACAGGCTACTCGTATGGCTAAACTCACACAAAGATCCTAGCTCAAGAGTAATAAGGTGGCGCCTAAAATTGGCGGATTATCAGTTCAACATAATATACAAACCAGGTGCAATCAACTTAAACGCCGACGCTCTCTCAAGAAATCCAGTGGAGCCTCACGCAACAACGACCATAAAAAACGAGGACACCTGCGGGAAAGAAGAAGACCCAGCAGAAGCAGGCGTGTTGATCAATGACTTAGACAGCACTGAAGAAGAGCAAGAGGGAGAGTAAAGCAGTACGGCAACAATTTCCGAAACACAGGCAATACAACTGACTGGCGTCATGACGCGCTAGAGAACGGGGCGGCAAATAACTAACGCCAGGTACGAAGAAGCCATAAGAGCGCTCGCACCGCGCAAGAGAGCAGTTGGAGGTCGTAAAAAGCTTGACGGACCGATAGAGCTGACAGCCGATAACCACCCCGATAACATCCCAAAGGGCATATCGACTGCGCTGCCAGCAACCGCACAAGAAATGCCAAACGCAGATAACGAGAGTTTCAGGTCACAGGGTGGTCCCCATCAAGTGGACAACTATAAACGCACGAATGCAGCCACAGGCGACACGCCGGAATTAGATTTGCAAGCACTCAATGTGACCGCTCTATTAAAATACGATGACACAAAAGAGCATTCCCAGCCAATAGAAAACAATACGCCCCATATGTTGAATAAAAATAACATAATTTTTTGTAAAGAAAAGTTATTCATGAGAAAAGACAATTATGTATATTTCACTGACACGAACGGCCAACCGTTAGACGACGAAGCCAAGCAACTGGCAGAAATAAACAAACTACCACATCTAGATAATCTAATAATCGGCATACCCAAAAGAATTAGAGTAAATAACATATCGCATTAGGCGTTATGGCAACAAGGCATCAGCCTTAGGCATCAGCAACAAGAAAGCCTAATAAATATAGCAAACAACATAAGCATACTAATGTAAAATCTAAACGAGATCATATCCGAAAAAGAAATAAAAACAGTAAGCTTAGCAAAATCCAAGGAAGTCGAAACCTTAGAATTTAA
Source organism: Muscidifurax raptorellus (assembly GCA_020010945.3). NCBI lineage: Eukaryota > Metazoa > Arthropoda > Insecta > Hymenoptera > Pteromalidae > Muscidifurax > Muscidifurax raptorellus. The sequence goes on along the minus strand of CM052077.1, from coordinate 29,539,393 downwards.
TAACGTATTAAACATTATAAAGCAAAACTTATAACTACAACACTTAAAACTAATAATACGTAGCAAGCAAATTGTGCAGCCACCTATATCCGAGCGACATGACATAATCGCAGAAATGTAAGATGTCAATAAAACATTCAACCGAATTCGCCAAAAACTCCACTGGGAAAACTTAAAAACTGAGATCCAGGAATACATACAGAGATGCAAAGATTGCCAGCTATAAAAGCTAGTCAGAGTAAAAACTAAACAAAAAATGATAATCACCGATTTACCGCCGACATAGTAGGACCGCTACCGAGAACGAGCCAAGAAAATGAGTATATCCTAACAATGCAGGACGCTTTCTCCAAATTCGCAATAGTCGCACCTCTACAGGACCAAACAGCAGCCTCAGTAGCTCACGCACTCATCAAACGGTTAATTTGCGTATTCGAGTCCCCACAAGCCATACGGACAGATCAAGTAACTAACTTCCTAAGCAAACTAATGGCTCGAGTAGCCAAGCGATTTAAAATAAAACAATTAAAAACTACAGCTTTCCACCGACAGTCAAACGGATCATTGAAAAGATCGCATCACCCGCTAAGCGAATATTTAAAAATGTTCATATCAAAAGATAGCGAATGGGACGAGTGGATAGAACTAGCCATGTTTAATTATAATACCGGGAAGCTCGAAGGTACTCAGCACACGCCCTTCGAATCAGTATTCGGCCGGTTGCCCCGACTACCTACGAGCAGCCCAATAGAAACCGATGACCTTTTAGCGACCTACGCAGACTACATGACGGGCCTCGTTTCACGCTTAAACGTGCTGCATGAAATAACTTCCGAACAAATTACACAAGCCAAAGCTAAAGCCAAAAAGTATTACGATAAACAGGCAAATCCAGTAAAAACATTACGAATTAATATTACGAATTACAAAAAATAATGATTAAAATAAAGACAGCCTTAACAATAATAAGAAATATGATCGTGGAAATAAACTCTATACATTATCGTATCATTGACATCCTTAACCACCGAAATTCCTAATAGAAACTCATTTAATGAAACTAATACTGAACGACATTTGTAAAAAATCAAAGGCAAAACTGCCGGTGGAATTAGAAAAATTGAATGCAGCTATCTTATCCGAAATTGCAGAACTAAATATAGTCACGTTTAATGAGGAAATTATAATTGAAACAATTATACCGTTAGTCGCTCACAGTTCATATAAAATATATAAAATGATTGAACTTCCCACGTTCCAAGTATCGAAGGCCAAGGACAGCGTAGCTGCCTTAATAAAATTTTATTACAATTATATATAGCAGTAAACGAAAAAAGGCACACATTTCTTTGCAAATCAGACCGCGTTAAAAAATTGTAAGGAATGAAAAAACAGCTACCTTTGTAAGAATGAGTGAATCGTGCGAATATTTATTATTTACCGAGCCAAGCATACAAGCCCTATAAGATTGTAACATAGAATTAAGCTCAGAATTAGACACCTTTATAATATCAACAACAGACCGCTACACGTAGAAAATTTCGGCTATGAACAGTCAGATGTCAAACAAGATTTACAAGGGAGCCAAATCGGCAATTATAAGTGAATTCCTTATAGTGCCCGCTTTACAACTAACAGTATATAAAATAGATTCCTTATTAGCAAGCGATACAACGTAACGTAACATGTCTACACACGTGCGATACTACAATCAAAATCATTCGAGTCACTCAAACGACACACGTGACATTTACCTCAGGTATCAGAAGCTACTTCCGCCAACAACCACACCGGAGACTTGGTGAGTGCGTTTATCTGCGCCGCCGCCAAGCGAGCAGCTATCGAGAGAGGCGAACATCCCGGAGACTTGGTGAGTGCGTTTATCTGTACCGCCGCCAAGCGAGTAGCCATCGAGAGAGGCGAACATCCCCCTTCGTGAGGCAAGTGTCTTTTTTCAACTATGCGAAATCTCCGACGCGAACACGCGTGCAGTCGGAGACTCGAGTGTGTGTGCGAGAGATAGATAGATCTTTATTTATTCACTTTACAGTAAAAAGATGCAATACAATAAATATATACTTTTTTTTTAGAGATATTCATATAATTGTAGGAATATAAATAAATAAATAATATTAAAAAAACCTATTGAAGTTCAGGCGGGTTCCCCCTTGCGAAAGGCCTGGGCTGATGCTCGCTAAAAAAGGATACTAGATACTCTGGCTCACGCAATCTCATAATTTTGTCAAGGTGTATAGCTTTAAAGTAAGGCCTACGTGAGTCAGTACTAAGCCAGCCCAGTCTTCTCCGATAGGGGGAGATGTGTTCGTCCCTTCTTACTCCAAAGATGTATCTTACACAAGAATTACTTAGTCGCTGTAATCGTATTCTCTGTTCGTCAGTCGTGTCCAGGTATACCACAGTACAATAGTCCAGATGGGGTTAGACCAATGACTCAACCAGCCTTTTTCTTAGAGCCTCGGTGGTACAATCCCTGATAAAACGCAAGCTATACAGGGCTTTATTAACTTTTCTAGTAATACAATCTACTTGCGGTTTCCATGTTAATTTACTATCTAATGTAATACAGAGACTCACCACCGCATCCTCAAAAGGGACGATCACTCCATCACACATCCTTACCCCATGTAAATTCGAGGACTTAATATCATTGACGTTCTTTCAGAATCCAAAAAATATTGCCTTGGTTTTGCCAGAGTTCAGACGAGTCCAGAGTTCTCTGCCCATTCTGACACCCGTCTTGCGGCTTCAGCTAATTGCGGCAGACCCTCCCCAAGTTTACCCGTGGTGGTATGGAGGTTAATCTGTAGGTCGTCTGCATAAAAAATATGTTTTGTCGTCCTTTTGTCTAGTAAGTCTTGTAGGTCGTTAACGCACAAACTGAATAGCAGAGGTCCAGGACCGACCCCTGTGGAACACCCAGATTGGTTTCCAACCACTCCGAATTAACATTCCTGGTAGAAGTAACCATGTGCGTGCGGCCTTGAAGATATGATTTTAACCACAAGAGAGCCATCTGTGAAAAGCCCAGCTGTTGCAGCTTAGTAATCATTTGATAAGTGATATAGTGTCAAAGGCCTTGCTGAAATCAAATAACAGCAAGGGCATCACCTCCTTTCTGTTAATGGCGATGCGTACGTCATCTGTCAGTTTAATTAACGCCGTCTGGGTACAGTAATGTTTCCTGAAACCAGTCTGAAGAGGATCCAAAATTTATTTTTGTTTAGATACTCCGTAATTTGGAAATGAGCTAACTTTTCGAGCACTTTAGACAGGAAGTAGAGTAGTGCTATCGGTCGAAGTCTGACACGGTTGAAGGGGCACTGTTCCTTTATAGTGCTATTAATCGCGCCTGCTTCCAAATGCTCGGGTAGATGCCCAGAGCGAAAGAGGAGTTAAATATCTTTACAATAAATTCGCCAATTATTGGGAGAGCTTTCACGATCACTTCCCGAGAAACCCTATCAACACCCCTCGCCTGTGAGGGAAAGTATGCAATGGCGAGAATGTCATTATTTATGTTGACTGGACTAAACATGAAGCCTTGCAGTAGAAATGAAGTCCAGCGCGTCATCCAGGTTTTCGTAGGGTGAGACAGATATCCCAGCGAAATGGTCGTTCAGCTCACCCGACGTAAAACCATGAAACTTCTCTTTAAGCCTAGGTATGAGGCCGAGGTTACGCATTCTCTTCCATATATTCTGATTGTCATTAAGAGCATCCGACAAATGTCTAGTGATATAGGAGTTCCGCTCTTGAGCCATGCGAACATCAATCTGATTACTGAGCCGAAAAAACTCGTCAAAGAATTCTGAACACCCAGTGCGCTTGTAGCGTCCGTGCGTAGCATCCCCCTTATCAATTAGCTATCGTAGCTCAAAACCAAACCAAGGAGCATATTTTTTCTGTATGCAAACCATCTTACGAGGTTCTAATATGTCAATTACCGAATTTAAGTTAGCATTCAAGAGCAGCTGTGCTCTCGCGCGGCTCGGGTGTTTCAAAATGCGAATGCGCGGTAAAACATGAGTTATCTCGGCAACGGTCGCACTTATCGTGACGATTTTGCGTTTTTATCGTGCTCTCTGCCATCCCCACTCCTTCTCCCACGTCGCTCGGCCGACGAATTACTGTGATTACGGTATTTTTATCGTTTTTTCATTCATTAGGCTTTCATCTGTCGAAAATGCACAAGACGGATATAGAAAGTATTTGCAATCTGCTGTAAGCGTATATTTTTTAAATTTCGATTTGACGATTAAGTAAGCCATAAATGATTATTAACTTTGTGAGCCTCTATCTCCGAATCTACATGGTCAAATTTCGTCGTTTTGGGCTAAAATGAAAGTGCTTGCAAAGCATTATTTAGATCTGAAATAATTTTTAAATGACATCGAACCGATACTGTAAAGAAGAAATCATTTATAATGGAAAAAATTTGCCGAAATTTCAAAAACTTGTAAAAAATTGTTGAAGCGTAAAAATGAGTATTTTTATAATTGCTTATTGTTTGTTATGACACTAAGTAACTGTGAAAATTGCGTGATCCTATTTCACCGTTATTTAAACGAGGTACGCACGATCAACTTTTTTACATTTTGTTAATTAACAATTCTGGCATGAAAAACTACGTGGTTGACCGTTACAAAAATTGTTATACATAATTGTCATATGTTAAACTATCTTTTGTAAACATTCGATAAATATTTATCAATTTTTATTTACCGAAAACATTTCTCAAAGTTTACGTATGGTTTTTTACTAATTTTCGCATATAACTAATGGAAAATTAAACTTTTTCGATTTGCGATTCTTATATCCTTATAGGAAATCGTCAAATAATCAAAAAAAAAAGAGTAAATTTTTTTGATTCAAGGCTTTGTTTTAAAGTTATAGACACAAATCTATCGAAAAATGGGTCAATTTTCGCGATTTTGGTACATTTGTTGTTATACAGCGTGAAACATGCGTTTTTTGAGGGAGGCAAACATAGATTATTGTTGTACACAATATTCGGCCACTTTGTGCGAAAAAATTTGTGCGTTATCAAACAACATCCATTTCGATTGCTCTGCCGCCTGGACTACCAAGCGAGGCGGTGTTTATGCCTTTGAAGTTCCTGTAAACAAAAGGCTCCTTCCTAAGAATTGGAGCGTAGATGTTAAGAGAGACCTCTATAATATAATGTTTGCCAAACTGGGCAGCCTTTCCTTCTTAACGTCATGTATACTGTCGTTCTCGTCCGTTAGTATTATGTCAATCCACGTGCAAGAGGAAATGCGTGGGACTATGACCAACTATCTGAAGATATAACTCCTCAGCGAGACGCCGAAAGGTGTTGGCATCATCCGATCCCGACAGCAGGTCAGCATTCAAATCGCTTATGATGATTTTGTGGCTAAATTCACCGCTAAGATCACGCAAGACGATGAAAAGATCAGAGTCCCTTCGCATCGCAACCTTCGGGGGTCTGTAAATGACCCCGACAAGAACTGGAAGAGAGGAACCCTGATGTATGCTCCCAGGATGAAGAATCCCAGTATGTGCGCAAATTCATTGCGCACATACAAACCACCCCGCCTCGATTCACATTACGATCCTGCCTCAGCAGTGAAAAGCCGTCAATCCTAATGAGACAGTCATCTACGACCGAGCCCAGCCATGACTCAGCAATACCAAAGATGTTATAGGAGGGATGTTCAGCAAGGAAGAGCCGAAGACTCTCAATGCGAGCTCTGAGCGAATTCACATTCAGAAATCCCGCTCTGAGCGAATCCCTCGCCCCCCTTTCGATGTTAACAGGCCCATTCAGTCAGGTGAAGGCCGCCAATCTGCCTTCCGGGCATACTCCTCCTGTCTCGCTCTGTACCGCTCCATCCTCGTTGCTGTAAGTAGCTTGTATACTTGAGGATGGCCGTCGGTCATGAGAAGCCCGGTACGCTGTGTGAATTGCTTGCAAATCAGCAGCCGACGCAAAGATATGCGCACGCTCACCACCCCTACGCCTAGCCAGAAATCTACCGTCCGCGTGCCAGACGTACTTGAAATCCAGTCCTTGTGCTATGGGTTTCAGACTTTTAAAAACTTGAAATTTACTGTGGGGCAGCAGCTCATTGATAAAAATTTTCCGTACAGGCAGGCACTGATGACAAACGACCAAGCATATCTGGGTTTATGTCTTTTGTTGTTAAATAATTATTGGAGAGCGCCCGCCTAGCCCGCATCACATCACCGACTAAACTCGCCCAGGAAAGCCTCACCACGCAAGATGGTAGCACACCTACCCTCGACCTCGATCCCCAGCTGCCTCCCACAGAATCCCTACTCGTCACGGTCGGACCACGACGTCCCAGGACGCGGGCCTCGGTGACGTTACCCCGATCGAAGGTGGGGATGATGGTGCTGAGGACTGCGAAGACCACATTGTGCAGGTCCTCTTGAAAGGCCGTTACTTTACTTGATAATATACCATTTATAACTATTTATTGTCAAAGGCTGTAAAGTGCAGTTGGAAGACAAGACAACGCCGGCATTCACGACGCCATAACTCCATGTCTCTCAGGATCTAAAGATGCCATAACTCCATGTCTCTGAGGGTGGCTAAAGAAGAGTCTCTGAGAGACCATGTCTCTCAGAGGCTCTTCTTTAGCCACCCCACCAAAATATAATATTATTTCTCTAAATTTTGTTGTCATTCTCCCTCCTTTTTCGAATTCTTGTCGAATCCCTCGACGTAAATAATACGTCGTTCGGAATCAGACAAGGCAGGAAAGTACCGGTCGAGAGCTCGGCAATCGCGCCGAATACCAGTCTCTCCCGCCGAGCTACGCGGGACTATCGTCTCGCTTGCTCTCGCTTCCTGTAGGCTCGCCGCTCTCGGTCGCTAGTCAGCGGTGCATGCGCTGTCACTCTCTCCCCGTGCTCGACTGTTGAAGTAAATGCACGCGAGATTCAAACTATCGCAAATACATAGACAGATAATACAGAATTTATGCTTAGTATTATAAGACCCTGGATAACAAGATGCCACCGACATCAGGGCCCTTGATTTAGGTGTGCATCTGTTACTCCCGAAAGCCAACGCAGCCGTTTATGTCCCCGACGCTCTGCGGATGAACAGCGACACCGATCTAGCTGCTTCGGATTCTAACGCTGTCGGACGCTGCCAGGGCTCCACCATCAGCGTACGATGCCTTACGATGCGCGGACCTTTCCTTGAACGCCCTGTCGAGTTGCTGACTCTCTATGAGCTGCGCCAACCTTGTCCGTTGTCCTCTGTCATCTCTCCTCGCCCTCAGTGAAAGCTGACAACAGCTGTTGCCCTGTTTGTCTCTCACGAGCGATTCTCCTCCCTAGCGTTCTTTACTCGAAAAGAAACAGACGCGATTATTACTAGCCATTCAAAACCATTCACATGACCTTGAGACGCACTGCCCTGACCTCCCCGGTGGTCCTGTCACGCGGTGAAATTTCACCATGTTCCAATATATATTGTAACAGTTGCCAGTGCAATTAAAGCACGTTTAGCACGTTACGTCTCTCGGAACGTAATGGATAATGTACTAATCATAGATTGTTTCAGCAAGCAGCCAGCGAATACGGAAGACGAGTGCGAACGAGAGTTGAGGTAAGAGAGAGAGAGAGAGAGAGAGAGAGAGAGAGAGAGAGAGAGAGAGGGAGAGAGAGAGAGAGAGAGAGAGAGAGAGAGAGAGAGAGAGAGAGAGAGAGAGAGAGAGAGAGAGAGAGAGAGAGAGAGAGAGAGAGAGAGAGAGAGGAGAGAGAGAGAGAGAGAGAGAGAGAGAGAGAGAGAGAGAGAGAGAGAGAGGAGAGAGAGAGAGAGAGAGAGAGAGAGAGAGAGAGAGAGAGAGAGAGAGAGAGAGAGAGAGAGAGAGAGAGAGAGAGAGAGAGAGAGAGAGAGAGAGAGAGAGAGAGAGAGAGAGAGAGAGAGAGAGAGAGAGAGAGAGAGAGAGAGAGAGAGAGAGAGAGAGAGGAGAGAGAGAGAGAGAGAGAGAGAGAGAGAGAGAGAGAGAGAGAGAGAGAGAGAGAGAGAGAGAGAGAGAGAGAGAGAGAGAGAGAGAGAGAGAGAGAGAGAGAGAGAGAGAGAGAGAGAGAGAGAGAGAGAGAGAGAGAGAGAGAGAGAGAGAGAGAGAGAGAAGAGAGAGAGAGAGAGAGAGAGAGAGAGAGAGAGAGAGAGAGGAGAGAGAGAGAGAGAGAGAGAGAGAGAGAGAGAGAGAGAGAGAGAGAGAGAGAGGAGAGAGAGGAGAGAGAGAGAGAGAGAGAGAGAGAGAGAGAGAGAGAGAGAGAAGAGAGAGAGAGAGAGAGAGAGAGAGAGAGAGAGAGAGAGAGAGGAGAGAGAGAGAGAGAGAGAGAGAGAGAGAGAGAGAGAGAGAGAGAGAGAGAGAGAGAGAGAGAGAGAGAGAGAGAGAGAGAGAGAGAGAGAGAGAGAGAGAGAGAGAGAGAGAGAGAGAGAGAGAGAGAGAGTCGGAACAATTAGCGGGACAGCGTTGTTCCCACCTGACCTCACATCGTTGTCGAAATATGACAATGATGTGCCGATGGATCAGGGGTATTTTTACTCTCGCCCGAGAGACTGTAGTTAGTCTCCTGTCATCAGCCAGCCCGGTAACACCAAGCGAGCAAGCGCACCAGGACAGCGTCCGAGCATCCCGGCGAGCGCAACAGGATACCGCTGCATTGACGGAATATGCGTCATAAAATTGGCTAAGGGAGAGAGAAGAGCAAGTAAACTTAATCACGGTAAACAGTACAATGAATATAAAGTGGGTGACCTTGTTTTGGTTCGTGCATGCAACGTTTCAGAAGCTGCATCTCTGGTGGTGGCTAAGTTTTTCGCCATATACGAAGGCCCTTATGTTGTCCGTGACGTCTACAACTTGTGTTCTTATAAGGTAACATATCCAAATAGTACCAAGAATCGGGGCACTTTTCACTCTACAGCCCTTCGCCCATATTATCATGGCTCCGAAACATCGCCGGCGGAAAGTGAAACGGAGGATAATGCGCCAAATAGTGTGGTGCAAAAAGAGAATTGACGCTTTGTTTTACGAGGTCGGTGAGCGTGCTGAGGAGCGAAGTCGTGTTCTATACGAGCTGTACCACCTTGACAGCAGCCATACGCAGCTTCCGCATTTTCCACTACCCCCAGACTCACCATCTCGCTGGTCCACCTCCACCTATGACCCGAATGATACTGAGCCAACAGAACGGACCGTCGATCGTCTCGAATCTGTGTGCGACTCCATCCAACGAGCTCGTGCACCTACGCCCGATGCGCATCAGCGGAAACGAACTAGGGATGATTTTATCAAGAAAAACCCAGGATGCAGGTTGAAACGAAAATGCCAGGATGGACCCGATCAAAGTGTGGTACGCGTTTGTGCTGAGGATCCGGATTGCCTCACCATCGATGCTCCATCCGATTGGGATGATCTATGACGCTATCGTTATTTTATAATATTTAATTAATACAAGTGTTTTATAACTATATCCATGACTTGTTTATTATTAAATATACCATACACTGTACACTTACATCCGACGCGCATCAAAAGTTCTTAAGGGGAAGGGCAGTGCAACGGTCAAAACATGTGTGTATGTGTCTGTACGTATGTATATGTACGGCTCACATGCGTCTACCGCTGCCTTTAGTCATATACCCAACTTTTCGAGCGTGGGAATGCGCAGTACGACACTGCGCGTATGTAGGCGGGACCTCGCGCCTAACTCGAGCTCCGTATCGAGCGGTGATCGACATCTCATACAGTTCATTTTCTACCTTCCAGCGGTATGGTATGGACAACACGCAGTATATCTCACTCCAGACCTTTGCTGCGCTATAGGAGAGGTGCGTCTCGGTCGCGAATTCCACGTACGGGATTCGAGATATTATGTGGGTATATCTTACTAACTTTTATTGTATTCCGGCTAAACTGTGTGCAGTCACTCGACTGCTTCACCGTGAAAGCTTTTCCTTATTAGCTTTTAATACCGCATGCAGTGTTGAAGGGCTAGTAGCACTAGTTTGAAAAGGCGAAGCTACGGGTTGCACTTACGCACCTTGCCCACACGCTGTAGTCGGTTTGTGTTACCTCTGTCTTCAATTCACGAGGGCGATAGGACTAGCTGCGAGCGAAACTATTGGCGATAAAATTGCATTCCCTATCGTGCTTTTGCAGGACACTCTGTAATTTGCAACGTTACTGATAATTGTGCAACAAGATTAACCGCTTTGGCGAAACTGTTAGTGGCATCCGGCACATCCACACTATCGCAATCTAGCTCATTACAAAAATTACTTTCCACGACATTTTGTGTATCATAACCTCTTATCTTTTAGCATGAAGGTAACGCGAGTATAAACTCGCTCATTCTTAACGGGCGTTCGACGCAGCATAATCCATAGATTAGTGCAACTCTTTTTTTTATATTGATATATATACATATATATATATATATATATATATATATATATATATATATATATATATATATATATATATATATTGTAACGGGGTGGGACCTTAAGTGAGCGACGAAAAACACAAAAGGAGCGCCGGGACCGAGGATCGATCCGGCGTCCCCGAGATCTCTAAGCAAGCATGCTATCCTTATAGCCAATGCTGCCTGTGTCGTCGCTCGCTCAACCTGCCTCGAATACCGCGTGGGTATGGGTAGCAACCCGTTATATGGCGCCCAACGTGGGGCCACGTGTAACGGGGTGGTTTTTAGGCGGCTATCTGCCTATGTACCCCGTACAAATGCAGAGTCTTCCTACACTTTGCTTTTGCGAGATGCTGTACTCGCTCGTGTGGTCGCCTACCTGCGACGATGTCCCGGTGCTCAGTATGCACTACACTCCTGTGTAGTGCCCGCGGAGGCGGCGGTATTCGGCGGTTTAAATAGAAAGAGGGATCGGGACGACGATCACATGAACACACTACCGATTCTAATAAAAAGGCGTTTATTCAATTAAGCAATCCGGCGTCCGTGTTGCGCGTATTTGCGTCGCGAGAAGGCCACAAAATATACCGGCTCAACGACTGGGGCCAAATACCTCGCCAGTCGATCGCGCAAAAAAGAAAAGGAAATCAGATCCTACTTTTTGTCGCGATGATCCTTGTTGTACAGTACGTTGGCCAGGGAGTCCTCTGCTCGACCTTGCCGTCGTCCTGGGCCGTGGTAGCGTTGGTTGCTGCGGTTGCTGCCGTTGCTGCGGTTGCTGCGGTTGCTGCAGTTCCTGCCGTTCCTGCCGTTGCTGCGGTTGCTGCCGTTGCTGCTGTTGCTGCTCAAGATGCTGCTGTTGCTTCTAGGGATGCTGTTGCTGCTAGGGCTGCTGTCTTTGCTGCTGCTGTTGCTCTATAACTTTTGTCGCGCGTCGTTGCTACTGCTCGCGAGTGCGGTCAAAAGTTAACTGTCTCGAATTTCCCTCGAATTGCGAGATCTCTACCGGCCTTCCCGCGCGTCTCGCCGCCCGTTACAACCCCCCCTAGAACCAAAATATCGCCCCGAATTTGGTTCAACCATATATAGAGGGATAGGGTGGCGCCAAATAACAAACTCCTCATCTGTAACAATAAACAAATAACAATTTATTCATAAATGGGGGCGCCCTGGGCGCCGCCCTAATGAGGGTAGTTGGGACACCGTGAAGCTCGGTTGACCCTCTCGTGGCCACAAAACTATCCTTTCGTCCAATTCCCTCCGTACCTCAAAACTATCCTTTCCTCTAGGTGTTTTACTATGGTAGGACCGTTTGCTCGCTTTACAGGAATACACTCAACCCATCGAGTAAACAGATCTTCGAATACGAGGATGTATTCGTTCCCATGTACTGTTTTTGGTTTAGGACCCATCATATCACTAGCCACTATTTGCCATGGCCTCGTGATGATATTACGTCCCATAAGTCCAGCTGGAGGACGCTGTTCTACCTTAGTCTGTTGGCAGACCATGCACTGTCGTACATATTGCTCGACGTCGCTATACATTTTCGGCCAGTAATAGTACATGGCTACTCGAGCGTACGTCTTCTCACGTCCCTGGTGACCAGCTGATGGTTCATCATGGCACTCGTGTAACACCTCTTCGCGCTTTTCGCACGGCACGACGATTTTCCATGCCTCGTCGTCTTCAATCGAGGGTGGCGAGTTTTTGCCTGGACGATAAGTATACAATTGTCCCCCATGAAGTTTGAATCAAGGTACATCTTGCGGTCTGGTTTGTACCTTCCTGACCCTTTCCTGGTACCACTCATCCTGAGTCTCATTGGCCCATTTGACCACCGAAATTGGTACCGCGCTGTCTTCGTACATCCTTGATAAGGCATCTGGTACGGCGTTCAGTGAGCCTTTCCTATGCTCCACTGTATAACTATGTCCTTGCATTTCCAAAGCCCAACGAGCTAATCTCCCAGTTGGATTTCGAAGGTTACATAGCCAGCGCAAACTGCTATGGTCAGTTATGACTTTAAACTCATATCCTTCGATATAAGGTCTAAACTTCCTTATCGCCCATATCACAGCTAGGCATTCCCGCTCAGTTACAGAGTAGTTACGTTCAGCCGGGGAAAGGGTACGGCTAGTAAACTCTAACACTCTTTCTTCACCGTCTACAATTTGCATCAATACTGCGCCTAAGCCGGTATCACTAGCATCTGTTTGCACGACGAACTGTGCGTTGAAGTCTGGTCGATGTAAGATTGTCGCTGACGCCATCAGCGCTTTAATCTTTGTGAATGCATCTTGTTGTGCTTCACTCCACTCATACTTCCTTCCCTTCTTGGTCAATGCAAAAAGAGGTTCAGCGATGCTCGCGAAGTCTTTTAAAAACTTGCGATACCATGACGCCATTCTTAAGAATCGCCTTAGCTGTTTCAAGTTTTTCGGTGCCGGATAGTCCACTACCGGGGCTATCTTACCTGGATCAGGCCGAAACCTGTCATGATTGACTAGGACGTCTAGGTACTTGACCTCACCTTGGCAAAAGACACTCTTCTCTTGGTTGATTACTAGGCCTGCCTCTTTCACCCTTGTCAAGACCTTTCCTAGGTACTTGATATGTTCCTCGAACGTCTCTGTGACCACAATTATGTCATCGAGGTATGAATCAGCGTATGGCTGAAGTTCTGGTCCGATAACTTCATCGATTAGCCTCTGGAATGATGCTCCTGCGTAGGCTAAACCCAAAGGCATGCGCTTGAATTGGAACAATCCCAGACCTGGCACCGTAAACGCCGCGATTGGTCTCGCTTCCTTCTTGAGCGGTATCTGATGATACGCATTACTGAGATCCAGTGTCTAAATATACTTCGCTTTCTGCAGTTTACGCAGTATATCATCCATGTTCGGTAAAGAATAAGCGTCAGCTTTTGATAGCGCATTAACTTTCCGAAAGTCAACGCAAAAACGAAACTTTCCATTCGCTTTGCGCACCAAAACCACGGGGCTAGACCAACCACTTGTTGCTCGTTCAATAATGCCCGCCTCCAGCATCTCATGTACCTGGCGGTGCATTTCCTCTTCCATCATTCTCGACACCGGGTAATATTTCTGCTTTATGGGTCTAGCAGTACCAATGTCGATGTCATGCTCAATCAGCTGAGTGCGACCTAGCGCATTCGGCTGGGCTGGTTTCATCCTAGCCAAAAGTCTGTTCAGCTTAGCGCGTTCGTCCTTCGTAATCCTCGCTAAACCTACTGCGGCTATATTGAGCACACCTGTAACTCCGAGCGTTGCCAGTTGAAGCTGTACTATTTTCTTTCACGCTTCAAGTATAACACTCCCTCGTTTGGGTCGTGTACTGCAGCGAAGAGTCTGCCGAAGTTTGCTCCGACTAGGCAGCTCTCGACTGCATCTGGCATTATTGCTACCGTTACTTCTCTCTGGACTCCCTCGACTTCAAATGGCAGATCTACTGTACCCAGAATCGTTGAAGTCTGTCCATTGGCGCATTGTGCTTGTCGACCTTGGCACGGGCGTAACTTGCGCCCACACGCGCTGGCTATTTGTAAACCTAGCGTGTCCATTACTGTCAACGCCGCTCCAGGATCATAGAGCGCTCGCACTTGGAATTCTCCAATCCCAACTTTCACCCAATAGCGTGACTCATCGCCATTTAGGTTGGGTTGCGCCTCCTTGCTAACCTTGGCTAGCTTTTCGATCATCAGATCGAAATCATCCGGCGAGGCCTGGCGCGCTGGACTAGTCCCAGTCTCATGCTGCGCCCTCCTCAGAGATGTAGGGGCCTCGCCTACGTCTCCTTTTTGGCGTTTCCCGACTGATGTCTACATATCCTGGCGATATGGCCCTTTTTACCGCAGTTAAAACACTCTACGTCTTTGTAGGTGTTTGTCTTTGCTTTGTTGGGGCTTCTCGACTTATTTCCTGACCTCGGACTTTCCTTCCGTGGTGGACTAGTCTCCTTGTCCTTTTTCTTTGGGCTTCTATTACGCCCTCTGCTGGCACTGCGGTAATTCTTTCGCCGCTGTGGTGACCTTGTCGGGGACTTATTCCGAAAAGCTTTCTTAAGTCGCTCGTCGAGCAAGCGATTTATCGCTGCTAGGTTCAGGTAAGGGTGTGGTAATTCAACATTTCTTTCCGTGTGGTTATGACTGCCGTATCAACAAGGAAAAGCGACCGTCATAAATGGCGCATAACGTGGGTCATGAGGGAATATCATATTAATTTAGTAAAAGTCAAGCGTATGTATAAAACACTCGCATCAGCAACTAGTTGCACTGGTGGGCCTAGTCGAGAGACTGATAGACTGTTGCAATGGTTCGTCGGTTGACGAGCTAGTTAATAATTTAAAGGAATATTTCGTAGCAGCTGTTAACAACCGTTGGAAAGTTCAAAATGGTCACCGGCCAAGCGGTTTAGCGAACATCGAAGCGAGTGTTTATTTACATCTGCGCGCCGGAAGTCGCGAGTTCGGCTGTACAGTGTCGTTTGTTTAGGCAGGGAATTTACGACTGCGAGTGCGAGTGACACGACTATATTCATATAATCTCAAGATTATTTCGGAACATTACGTTCGTTTTTCGAAATTCCTTTTGCAACTTGCTGCAACTTGGAATTTGATTAAATCTATACGGTCGTACTTTCGCAGGTCATCGACAATTTTTCTTTTTTTAATCTTCGTTAACGGATAATTGTCAATAACAATAGATTGCAAAATTATTTAAGATAATAATAGGTATATAGAGATTAGATAATCTTTTAACATATTACGTGCGATTGCAATTATTATTTTTCTTTTATATATGAGATGGTTATCTGTGATAAATAAATACAGTATAAATACATACGATACACAAACGTTTATATATATATATATATATATATATATATATATATAGCTATAGTCTAAGACACACGCACACAGCTATGCTGATGTATAAATGCTTTTCGAGTCTCGTACTAGAGTATACAGTTGCATGGCGGAGTAAGTAGTTAAATTAATTCTTTTAGCAAACAATTAATGTAAAATTAATTATTTACAATTTATTGCAAATTGTTAATTTAAGAGTACTGCCGCAAAACAATGACTTAGTTAACAATCCTGTTAATCCTACTATGTAACAGCAGACGTATCAACCGGCCGATTGCAGCAATCCTAGTGGAATCGAAAATGAATTCTGTTGGTTAAATCCAGTAACAACAGGGGTTGGTCAACCCTTGTACAGAGAAGAAGTTCGACAGCCGCTGGCTACAATATTTGGAGGTTATTATGAAGACGATAACAGTAATCATAGTAGCAGCTTTATGGAAGAGAGTTCGGTGCACGCAGAATCGGAAGAATACTTTCCACCTCTTCCGGAACCGTTCGGTGATCCGACTGCGGAAGCCGGAAATTCAAATTTATCATAGCAAGCGATGGCCTTATCTATAGATTACCGGCAAGAATTGTTGACGATATGAAAAAGAAGGACGATGAAATTGTCCAATATGAAAAGATTCGATTAGAAGCGTGTGAATACATAAAGAAACTACACATAACCATCAAGAGGTAGAGAGAACCTCTACTGAGTAGTACAAATATAGGAACCTCCGAGTTTACACGTCCAAATGAAGAGACGCTACAATCAACGTACACGAGAAATAGACATGTAAATTTTAACGATACATATACCACACATAATTTTGAATCGGTAATGCAGAACTTCTCTAACCCTAATCTATGACGTGACAAGCAACACCTACAACCTAAACAAAGAGCGACTTAACAACTGTCACAACTGACACCATGCAACCACACGTTTGGACAACAGCATGGACAGCAACAAGAACACCTAGCTGCTGGTATTACCGAGCCTTCTGACAGCGATTGGGCTGGCCCAGTGGTGATGGTAAAGAAAGGGAATGGTGAACAATGTCGGATGTGCATCAACTTCCGCAGCATGAACAAAGTTTTGAAGGTCAGCGCCTGCCCGTACCTTTCATGGATACGATCTTGAGTAAGCTACAATGTGCTCGTTATATTTCTACGATAGACTTGAGCAGTGCTTACCATCAGATTAAGATAAGGAAAGAATGTTGACAACATACAGCCTTCAACGTTCCAGGAATGGGTCTTTTGTAGCAGAAACGTCTCCCATTCGGCTTAGCCGGAGCTCCTGCCTGCTTCCAGCGGATGCTCGACAAATTTATTATTTGGCACCAGTCCTTAACCGACCCGATTTTAACGAAACCTTCTGCTTACAGTGTGACGCATCCGGCACAGGCCTTACAATTAGTGCTTGTAACGTGGTATTTTCCGCAGGAGAATTCGCGTTTAGAGGACGTTACTTCTCGACTAAGGCTTCTCAAAAGACGCGACCGAATTTATTATTTGGCGCCAGGCCACACTTTCTCACGATACTCGGTGATCCGACTCTTGTTCTCGGAGGGAGTTCCGTGACGGGAAATGAACAATTAACACATTTTCAAATTAATACTGTTTATTAATATTTTGGCGGCACTTCAATATCCGTCAGACAGCCGTTCCGGTAGACGGATCACTCTCTCCCATCTCCTGCCGTACGTACTACTCGACTATACCTCCTCGTCGTCTGGTTCGGGTGTTGTCTCATACTCTGAAATCTTGCGAAAAACTCTCAAAGAAACTCGTACACGGCTGGCTTGATGTGGCTCGGAGGTCGGTCGGTACAGAAGTGGCCGAGCCTTGCAAATTCGTTAACATTCGATTTTAGTCTCACTCTCTCTCTCTTTTTCTCAGCACTATCACGCGCTTGCGCAGTACATAGGTTTTAAGCTAGTTCTACTAGTTCGACAATTAACGACAAGAATTTGACAAAACTTTACACAGTGATTGATTAGCCCATAAAAAAGGTACAGTTAAAATTTTAGATAGGTTCGGAGCTTCTGAAGCAAGAAATAAAAGTTTCAATTTTTCGTGATTTAACACTGTCTCTTATGGGAAATCGTGTTTTTTCGCTCTTCAGTTCATGATATTTCAGTAATTAACGACAAGATTTTGATGAAAATTTTTAAGCTAGTAAAAGAGTCTTTAGCCATTATTTATCTTTGTTCAAAATATGCAATCATAGCCTGTAAGATTAGCAATAAATTAACGTCGCATTATACGGAGGTTATGTCGTCGCGCGCGATGTATTTAAAATATGAGGTGCTGTTTTTGTCCGGAAAAACAAAATCATTTCTTAGGTGAGGTGGTCTGGAAAGGGAAAATTAAGAAAAAAATATTTGCAGTTTCCATTGACTTTGTATATTTTCTTATTAAAAAATCGTAGCACATGATATTTTTCAAACGTTGTAATTATTTAAATATGTAAAATTGTTTGGAAATTACGATTAGTGTGTAATCAAATTTTGAATTAATTATCAAGGAGGACCTCTACGTTGAACTCCATAATCATGATAAAATGTACAAAATAAGTAAATACAAAAATATTTATACTAACGGTTAATAAAAAAATCCAGTAAAATATAAAAATATAATAAACAATTTAAAATTATGTTTCATAATAGAACAAGTCTTCGAACCTACTTTCAAATGAGTTATATAGTTTCTCATTCATTTATATAAAGTTGTACTCTTCAGTATACGAGTACTGCTTGCATTCACATGATTGAAATTAAAAATAATGTCTTATTTACAAGAATAATAAAATATTATACGTAGAGATCCTTATTTAAAAAAAATCAATATTAATAACCCTCAATTCAATTCATTAATATAAGTTATTTTTTTCATTTTGAATTGTTTGTTGCCTTTCTTCGAGGACTGCTTCTTCAGAACTTTGACGAGCTACATCTTCTATTGCTACATCAACTTCCCTCTTGTGTGCTTTAAAGACCTTCCAATTCATCGGTGGAATATTCCCATGAGTCAGCATTTTATTCAAATGACTATTGCCGTTACCTGCATTTATAGTGCCTAAAAAGAATAAATCACTAAATAAGTATACGATTAGGCCCAAGTACAATTACTTGTTTAAATAAATCTATTTACCTGCTACCATTTTTGTGTTCACATCATAATATTTGTTTTTGTTGAAAGGATGCTGTTTATCAGTAGAAACTATAGAAAATGTTCTACACTTGCGTCATTTTATATGGAAATTGGATGCTAAGCCATATCTGATTTCTTTCTCAGTATCTTTCGAAGATAAAATAGAGTTGCAACTTTGACAAAATAGTTGATCAGCAAATGTTTGTTAGTGTACAATTCTACTTCCTTCAATTTCTGTTGATTCAATAATATCTGCATACTCCGCAATCTCACTTTTGAGGTTATGCATCCCATTTTTTTACCATATGTATTCCTAAGGTTCGGTGCTAACTTTTTGCTCTCCATTTTCTTTTTCCATATTTTCTCCGTCACTCTTTTTCTTGTGACATTTCGCATAGTTCTTTGCGCCGAAATTTTAGAGCACGAGACAGTCTTTGTTAATAAATCTACATTTCATAAATAACCAATCTAGACGTCTTTTCTTTCAACAAGTTTTGCAACTGAATCTCCTCCGAGACAAAGAGATTTCAAGACGACGCGTGATAAATACCAGGCCTGGCGCCCATATATACAGGGTGTCTGAAAAGTTCCGGAACGGCATGATAATATCTGAACTAACAATGGTAAACAAAAATAAAAACACACGGTTGTTAGGATTATTTCCCAGCTTTCCGATGGGGACCTTGAATTTGACCTTGAGCATATTCATCAAGGTCATTTGAAGGTCAAATCGATTTTTTTAAATAGGACCCCCCATTTTCGATTCTGGAAATGAAAAGAGCGGAAAATTTTACGTTCCAATATGGTCTAAAATATTTTAAAATTTGACCTTGGAAGGTATGGACAAGGGCAAATGCAGGTTTGGTACAATAACTCGAAAATCAGAACTCGTAGAGAACAACATTTGAAACGTAATATTCATAATAATTATCCAGTTATTTGATGAAGACCTTGGTTTTGACCTTGACCATGACCTTCAAGGTCATTTGAAGGTCAAATCGAGTTTTTTAAATAGAACCCTCCATTTTTGACCACGTAAATGAAGGGAATGGAAAATTTAGCGTTCATATAGGGTCTTGACTATTTTAAAATTTTGCCTTTTGCAGGCCATGAACAAGGTTCATCCCAGGTTCAGTTCGATAACTCGAAAACCAGAATTCGTAGAGAAAATTATTTAAGACACAATATTCATGATTCTGACCTGCAAGGCCATTTGTAGATTAAATCGTGGATAATTTTGCGTCTTACAAACGTATCCAATTTTAATCTTAACTTAACTTAATTGCTTCATCGTAAATTCTACATCATCAACTAAAATTATTCCGGTATTCAAACAACCCCATTGTTGAACGTCCCTGACATTATAATTTTTTTAGTTATCATTATCTTACTTCTAAACTGCTTCAGCATAATTTCACCCCGTAGACTCAAATTACTCCACTTCTACTTTTATTATTAATTGCTTAAATTTTCCCGACACAAATAATAATAATAATAATAGTAACGTCTACATTTTTAAACCTTCTATTAAATGGACAAGACTTGTTTAAATGAATAATGAACATTAACAATTTAAAGAAGAGTTCAAATTAAATTTTAATTTGACTATCAAAGATATTGTTAATCAAGAATTTCTAAAAAAATTTTTGTTCAATCTTTTCAATCTCAGTCATTTTTCATTCAATTTCAATTTACCAAAGCTTATTTTTTATTTCTTAGTATCTCGTGATATGTAGAAATTGACAACATTTTTTCTGGAAAAGAAGTATTTCTCTAATTTTGTTTTGAAAATAGTGTTTTCTCGTTCATTGGTCATTTTTTCGTCGAATATTTTTCAGTAGTTAATTTGTCATTTTTCTCAGTCGTGCATATTTATTATCTGCACATAAACATGCAACGACTTAATGAAAGAGAAAGAATTTCACTTTTGATGATGATAGGCTGGGGTGAACTTAGACGATCTTACGAAGATGCCTAAACTCTCTTCAATGAAACTTTCAGACTTGGCCTTACTCCAATTTCTAAATCTACAGTATCGAGGGCTGTCAGTCGGTTTCATGATACAGGAAGTGTAAAAGATCGTCCTCGTTCTGGAAGTCCGTCTACTGCAACAAACGAAGAAAAATCACTAGATGTCTTATGCTCACGCATAGAGGATCCCCATACTTCAATACGCAAAATGTCTCAACAATATGAAATAAGCAAGTTTTCTATTCAGAAAATATTAAAAACTAACAAATTCTATCCATTTAAGGTTAATCTTGTGCAAGAGCTGAATGAAAATGATTTTGATAGAAGAGTTGAGTTTTACGAAGAAATGATGTCTAGGATTATTGAAGACCCAATTTTGCCTCCAATATAGTCTTTTCAGATGAAGCTACTTTCCAATTAACTGGTACTATGAATAGGCATAACTGCAGATATTGGGCTCAGTAAAATCCTCACTGGATGCGCGAAGACAAAACCCAATATCCCGAGAAATTAAATGCTTGGGCTGGAATATTAAATAATCAATTGATTGGTCTTTTTTTCATAGAGGGTAATTTAAATGCAGCAAAATATGATGACATGTTACGGACGCAAATCGTTCCTAGAATTACAGAGGTTACAGGAGCCAATTTTAAACACACGTGGTTCCAGCAGGTTGGTGCAGCAGCTCACTATGGACGCAATGTTCGACAGTATTTGAATACTGTATCAATTGATTGCTGGATTGGCCGCAGGGGTATTATCCAATGGCCCGCCAGATCATCTGATCTGAGTCCTCTAGATTTCTTCCTCTGTGGATACTTAAAAGATCGTGTTTATAAAACTAAGCCACAAAATTTAGATAAATTACGGCAAAGGATAATTGATGAAAGCTCTGTGATTTATTATGAATATTACGTTTCAAATGTTGTTCTCTACGAGTTCTGATTCTCGAGTTATCGTACCAAAAACCTATATTTGTCCTTGTCCATACCTTCCAAGGACAAATTTTAAAATATTTTAGACCATATTTCAATATAAAATTTTCCGCTCTTTTCATTTCCGGGGTCGAAAATGAGGGGTCCTATTTAAAAAAATCGATTTGACCTTCAAATGACCTTGATGAACATGGTCAAGGTCAAATTCAAGGTCCCCATCGGAAAGCTGGGAAAAAATCCTAACAACCATGTATTTTTTTTTTATCATTTTTAGTTGAGATGTTAGCATGCCGTTCCGGAACTTTACAGATACCCTGTATATATAATCAAATTCGGCCGGTAGAAATCGGGTTGTGCGTAGATAATAATTTTAAAGTGCATCCGCTACTACCCTCGGCCTCAGATCCACCACATTACAGTGGTTTCCAACGTGGGGCTGGGTCGCCAAAATTCGAGTGATAGCTAAAGTGAAAAGTGATTGTGCGCAACATTTTCGTAGCCGGAGGGACGCGTTGCCGCCATATTGGAAGGACTTGGCGTCAGGAACGGAGAGAGGTTACAGTCGCCGATGGTCACGTTTTCGACAATATCCACCTAAAATAAATTAGTTTAATACTCGAACGAGACTCTATGCTGGCCGAGACGCGAGTCAAATTTGTTTTAAGCAAAAGGAAGCATCTTTCGCGAGGAAAGTAAGTTACGATGGTTGCCGCTTGGTGAGGAGACGTAAAAACTGGGGTCCTCACAAGTGACTCCATGGTTTACCCTCACTAGACATATAGCCGTGCAAATAAAAAAAATTCCTTTGGCTGAAATAAATACTTGCAGCCTTCTACAAGAATAATTCCGTCCATAATTTTTTCCTGGGTGTTTGTTTGTTTCGTGAAGAAATTAACGACCACGAGGCGACAAAAACTGGGGTCCTCATGAGTGATATCATGGTTTACCCTCAGTGATATCAGCCAGTCTAGCGTATAGATAGATTGAAAATTTTTCTTTGGTGTTAAGAGTATTTTGTGAGTAAGGCCGAGAAATTTGTGTCCAAAAATGTTGTTTAATCCAAAATTAAGTCGAGAACTGTTTTTTTAGAAGGGGAATTGATGTGTACAGACAATCAACAGACGTATGCCGAGATAAATATTCGTTCGCAAATTTTGATCGCTTGCCGATAAATTTTTCGGGCTTTAGCCAACTATAATCGATATCAGTCGCAAGGTTCATTAAATTCGTAGTGGTCGAGGAACACATCGATGATTATTGACTATTGCGTTGTTACCTATGAAATTCGAAGAGGATAATCGCGTTTCGGTGCTGAAATGTTATTGTTACAGCCGAGTCTGTAGGTGTTAGAAAAATATTCCGTAAATTCCGTACCAAGCTCGATCAAAACAAAACAAGGACACCCCGGTCGACTCGAAATTAACTAGTCTTGCATATATTGCCAAAGAGAGTATTCGTTGGGTGGGTCCCGACTCATTGTTGAAATATATTTTTCTATATTTAAAGTTAGCGGAAAACGACCCTGATTTTCTCAACCAACGATATATGTTTAATTTATCTTCGAGCCACAGCCAGTTATAGTTAGATTAAAACCTTTATCAGCCATCGTTTGCCAGATTGCTGAGTGAAGTTTCAGCCAGACAACGGATATTCTTTTTTTTTGAGAGTTTACTTAATCAGCGAACTGCCTCAACCATTAATATTGGTTGTCTCGAGCGACGAAATGGAGTCTCACGGCCAAACGATGGATGAGTTGAGGAAGAATAGAGATATTAGAAGCCTGACACATGATATTAGAAAATTAGATGTGGACGAATTAGAAGAAAGACTTGAAGGATTTCGAGTAAGCACGCAAGGCAATAGAGAAGGACCGATTGTTACAAATGACTATCTTAAAGGAAGGAATGAGCGAAGCAGTGCCGTGGTATGACTGGGATAACGGTGGAGAAGTTCCAAAGCAGTCTCAGGAGGCACTCCTGGTCAAGCCAAAACTTAAGGAAAGGAAGATGAAAAAGCACGAAACAAAGACAGATATGCGGAACGATGAGGCAGGGCGAATCTCGAACACTGAAGATGACGATAATGCCGAGAGTCTAGCTGATGCCATGCACTAGTCTTTGGAACAAATTCGACATTTTTCCAAGCCACGAACAACAAGAAGCACTAATACACCGGCAATACAAGACGACATGTCTAGTCAATTACAACAGCTAGTTTCGACGCGAGTTTTGAGTGCCTTGGGAAACCCGCAACCACCGGGGCTCGGGTCAAGCATATTCAAACCATCGCTCTTGTTATTTGGAGAGGCGATGAGTATGTCACAACCGACGTTGTCACGAGTCACACCGCTTATAGACCAACCCTTACAGTTCACACAACTGGTTAGACGACATTTTCAAGGGATAACTTCATATACAGAGACAGTTAGAGCAACCACGTCTGCATCGAAGGAAGTTGCCAAGAAGCCGCACGAACAGGATAATCAGAACCTCTGGAATTTGTTATCCGATGCAAACAATTCCTTCTTACTGCCTGAAAAATCCACACGTGAGACGAATAAAATGATAAAGACAACGGTGTGGCCAGAACAAGAGTTCTATACTCTAGAAAAAGGAGGTAAAAAGAAAATATTACAACCGACTTCCCTTGCTACTCAAAAGCAAGCACCAGCATTAAAAACGCCTCTGATTGCCTCTGAAAGCCGGCGGTCGAGATCGAGAGGAATCGCCATTAGTAGTGATAGTGGGGAAGAAGCTCGTTTTACGTGGACAAACCAAAAATTGACCATACCTAGACCAAAGGGGCGCAGTTCTCTACCGCAGGTCGTGTCGACAGCTAAGAAACCGTCCGTGAAGAAGCCTGAGGAATCTCCGAAGCCAGTCAGATGCAACAGAAGGCGCACAGCACGTAGTAGCAGTTCGAACAGCAGCTCTAGTGATGACTCCAGTCGAAGCTCGAGTAGTAGTTCAAGCAGCAGTTCTGTTACCAGCAGTCAGAGAAGCTTGAGTAGTACTCACAGTCGTCGGGATAGACGCCGAAGGAAAAGAAATAGTGAAAAATCCAATCGCCACTACAGTAAAAATAAAATTAGCACGCTGGTTAAATCAGATGCAGATCATTCAGGGCTGGAACATCAAGTTCGCCGGGGAACGAAAAGATGATCCGGAAGAATATCTACTACGAATGACCGACTGCAATGATAGTTTAGGATTAAAAGACGAGGATATGTTAGCAGTGATTCCTTGTACTTTATCCAAACGGGCCAGTATGTAGTACCGGACAGAGGAAGTTGCTGAGGTAGCTACGGTTTCTAATTCAGCCGGTAGTAAAAAGGTAGATAATAAAAAACAGAAAGGGCAAGACAAACAACAACTAAATTCTCAGCTAGGAGCGTCGGCTACTGTTCAGAATCAGACTGTTGCGACCAATCAAGCGTGCAGTTTTAACCAAGTTGATAACAACACAAAGCTTTGGCAGACTAAAGACAATTCACAGGATAAGCAGCCATCCACACGAAGAAATTTCAACGATGGAGGTCTGGCGACGCCAACAAATAGCCGAAACTTTAACAGCAACATGCAACAATTTTCTGGAGCTTGCTATCGTTGCCAGAAAGTCCGCCACAGGACATTAGATTGCCCAGAGAATGCTTTAAGTTCCATCAAAGGGACATAAAGCTTCTATGTGTGCCAATAATGCCAGCCAGAACGCGCTACAATTCAAGTTTGCGGCCTAAGAGGCGTTGTATTTGGAAACTGTCCGGCCTGTGCTACGGTAAGGATCATGTTAGGAAACGGACAGGCGGGGACACCTCAGGGACCTATGTCGCCTGCACCGTTCCAGCAAAGGTCCCTTCAGTAATAAGGCAAAAGCCTCTCGAAAAAGCTAGAAACTGAGTCTAAGAAAACATTTGCCGCCGCTGATGCAACTCGTCGGCCCAACAGCAAAAGTAGAGACGAGGAGGAGGAGATGACATTGATGAACGCTGACATAACCTGCCGGCCAGAGGAAAGAAGGTGGAGGTAACTGTCGGAGTTGGCGCAACCCGTCGACCTGCCGATAATGAGCAGACTTTAAAGAGAAAAACTATCGGAGTTGACGTAACTCGTCAACCTGCCGATAATAATTGGAAGTTTGAGGAGGAATAATGAATCGTTGCCAGACGCTAGAGCAACTTGTTGGTTTATCGGCACGAGAGAAGAAAATAGTGAGAGGAATCGAAAGGCTGACCACAACGGATCATCCTGTATTGACGACTATAATGATGTATCCTATGATTGGATGGACAAATTGATGCCGAGATTGTGAAGTGCAGAAAAGGGTTCAAAGTAAATAAAGATGCAGTGAAATCGAGGGGCCCGTCACAGGACCAGGGCGCTCGATTCTCGCAAGAATGTTTCGATAGAGTGAAGCAGAGAGTCGATAATAGAGAAAAGATAGAGGAGATAACAGCTGAAGAAAAGAGCCTGTTAAAAGCCTCTACAAATTTAGTAACGGCCATGGATTTTGGCGAACTTAGGGTAGACGCAACTCAGCCGGACGGAGCGTCAGTGGGCACTGACCAGGGTTTGATTGCTAAGAAAGTGACATTTTTCTTGGAACCAAAGGAAGACGCAGAGCTGATTGATGCGACGGGGCATGTAGAAGCTGAGCCAATCAGGACTATGAAAGAGAAGATCTATGATTTAGTAGACTCAGTAGGAGATATTATTAAATTACAGTAGATCGCATTGGCCCTAGAGCAATTAGAAGGAGGTGGAGTAGAAAGGGGAGATCCGTGGCAGATAACAAGTAGACATTTACTTACTGTCGAGAAAGGAAATTTGTCGGAGTTAAGCCAGAATAAAAATAGCCTAACGGCTCAACTTCCCGTGTCGACGGATTTGTACTCTCTAACAGCCGCCGCAATGGTTGACAACCGAGATTGCGTACAAGTTATCCTCGGTTGTGTACCGTACAGTGCACTTCTTGATTCTGGAGCCGTAATTACTCTAATTGGGCCAAAAATAGCAGAGCGTTTCAAAAAGAGACTAGAACCTGCCAGATACTATTCAGACGGTAACAGGCGAAATATCGCCAGTAATGGAATGCTTAGAATTAGGATTTGAGCTGGATGGCATCTACGAAACCATAAAAGCTCGAGCCGTCAAGGAGATAGGACACGATTTAGTACCTAGTAAAGATTTCTGTAAATCTTTTAAGATAGACACAAATCACCGAAGATTGCGGAGAGCCAATTGTGGCGAGTGGCGCGAGTTTAACAACTCAACGCCATCACAGAACCAAAAAGTCTTTGCCGAATGTGCCGGAATTTTTTAATTGGACGATGATGAGAGATGACAAGTAGAAGAGCTCGTAGCTAAAATCTTACCAGAACATTGGCTAGATGTGCTCGGGTTTACAGATTTGACAGAACATTACATCTATATTACTCATGACACACCAGTCAGACAAAAATCCTGTCGGATATCGCCCAAGAAGATTGAAGCCATTGAGAAGGGGGCTAAAGAGTTGGCAAGATTAGGGATAATTGAAAGATTAGCCAACAACTTCGTGAGTCAGCTGGTGCCAAAACTAGATACGGAAGAGGAGAGATTGTACGTAGACTACTTGGATGTTAACAAGCTTACTAAGAAAAATTGTTATCCACGGCCGCAAATTGACGCCATTCTGGACAGACTGAGGAGCGCTCGCTATCTGAGTAAGATAGATTTACTACAGGCATATTTTCAAGTTAAGATGGAGGAAAGCAGTAAGAAATATACAGAATTTGCACTGCCAGATTACGGGTTATGGTAATTTACTAGAATGGCATTTGGACTCATCAATGCTCCTATCACTCTGCAGCGTCTAGTTGATACTCTGTTTGGGCCAGAAGACGCACCTCAGATCTTTGTTTACTTAGATGACATTGTGGTAGCCACGTATTCATTCGAGGAATATAAACATCAGATCAAATACTTGTTAGAGAAACTGATTGCCGCCGGCCTCACTATCAGCACAAAGAAATATCGATTTTGTGCCAATGAGATGAAGAATCTCGGATTTATCCTTGACAGAGAGGGCTTGCGAATAGATCCCGATAAAGTCGCACTGGTTCTAAACTGCCCAGCCCCTCGTAACATACGAGAACTGCGCAGAGTGTTAGGCATGATAGGCTGGTATGCCCGGTTCATAGACAACAGCACAGAATTGAAATTGCCCTTAGTAAAGTTACTCCGCAAAGACCAAGCCTGGAAGTGGAAGACAGAGCAACAAGGAGCTTTTGATAAGCTCAAGAAGGCGCAAACTATTGCACCAGTGCTTGCCAGGCCTGATCTTACCAAACCATTCAGCATTCAGTGTGATGCCAGCAACTATGCCATTGGTACCGTGCTAATGCAAGAATTTGAAGACGGAGAACATCCCATAGTCTACGTCAGCCGTGTCCTGACCGCCGCAGAAAAGAACTATACCACGACAGAGAAGGAGTGCTTAGCGCTCGTATGGGCCATTAAAAAATTAAGGCCGTACGTAGAGGATTACCATTTTGCAGTGATAACAGATCATAGCGCACTTCACTAGTTGCGATCTCTCAAAGAGCCCTCGGGAAGGTTGGCCAGGTGGGCTTTAGTGGTTCAGCAGTAGACTTCGACATAGTGCACAGGAAAGGAGCAAATCACATAGTTCGAGATACACTCTCGCGCATGTACGAGACGGAAATTGCGGCCGCCGAAGAAATTACTGATCCTTGGTATATTCGGCACCTGAAGGAAGTGGAGGAGATGCCGACTAAATTCCCACAGTGGCGAGTCGAAGAAGGGCGACTTTACAGGTATAAAAGGGACCCCTTGTTAGATCCCATCACAAATAGTGACGAAGGTTGGAAACTGGTCTTGCCTAAGGAACAGCGAGAGAGAGTCTTAAACCTCACACACGGGGAAATCGCAGCTGGACATCTGGGAATCGAAAAGACGTATGATAGGTTTGCCAGGGAATATTTTTGGCCAGGCCTGTATCATGACGTGTACTCGTTTATTAACTCATGCCAAGTCTGCCAGCAATACAAAGTCTCGCAACAGGCTCCGCAAGGATTAATTGGAAAAAGAATAGTAAAACGTCCTTGGACAGTCGTCGCAACCGACATGATGGAATTTTCCAAAAGCAAAAGCAAAATAAGTATCTACTCGTGTTCCAAGATCTCTTTACTAGATGAATAGAAGTTAAACCCTTACGAAACGCCGATGGTAAATTCGTAGCTCGAGCGTTTGAGGAGCTAGTGTTATTTCGGTGGGAGACACCAGAATACTTATTAACAAGCAATGGTAGTGGATTTATTAATAAACATCTGGCAGAATACATCATTCACCATCCATACCATCCTCAAGCTAACCCAGTGGAGAGGAGTAATCATACTCTCAAGACTATGATTGCCGCCTTTACAGACAACCATAAAGAATGGGATAAAAATATCCACCAGTTTCGTCATGCTATCAATACAGCCGTGCAATCTACGCTAAAAACTTCACCGGCCTTTCTAAACTACGGTAGACACCCAACGCCTGTAAAGAGCTTACGAATGAAACTAGAAGCTGGTGAAATCAAAATCCCGTTAGATCCTAAAGTATAGGAGGATAAGATGAAGCGTCTAGATGCGTTGCGTGAATTGGTGTCCAAATTTATTGATAATGCCAGGGAAAAGCAGGGGAAGATTTATAACAAAGGGCGTAGAGTCGCGAATTTCAAAGTCGGAGATTTAGTATTAAGAAGGGACCATCACCTGACGGATGTCGCCAAGGGTTTCTCAACCAAACTGGTTCCTAAGTTTAAGGTCCTTTACGAATTGTAGAGCAACGTTACCCTGTCGTTTTTACCTTAGAAATGGGGGATGGTGATAGCCGGAAAGCCGCGAAAATGCATGTGTCAGATCTTAAAAGATACGTACCACCGCGAAACTCCATAACTAACAGCCCAAACCCATAATCCTATAATTCCAGAAGGAACGAGAGCGTATCGAACGGAACTCGGTGAGATCTCAATGATCAACTGGGGTTTGTACTAGTAATAGTTGTAAGAATTTGTGTTGCCTTGATCATAGTAAATGAGCAAAAAAATTAATATGTACTGAATTTTACAGAGAAAGAGAAGTGATGTTGGAATAAATCGCCGGGATCGGCGATCCTCTTCGCGACGCCGAAACAACATCCAGCACCGAGAGGGAACGAAGACCAGCAGGACTTGTAGTTTGAAGCGGAGGACTCGGAATTTGTCGGTCTAGTGGGCTGTACCACTGGCTGCGGATGCAGCCTCCACCAACATCAGGCCAAACCCTCGCCAGGGACGACGAAGGTCACCCGTCGCTGCGCCAATCGGAAAACCCAACTCTGGGACGGCGTCGATACTGAGACGCTCCGTATACGTCAACCAGACAGAATGCTTCCTCTTGGTCCAACTCGTCGTCGTCGAGGAGCAGTCAGTCGGACCGCGAAGACTCATCGACACAAGGAGTAGTGGCAGCCGTCGCCGAGACCTTATGTCTCATTAATGAGGTACGAGACCTGCCAGTTGACATCAGAGACTCAATTCTGCGACAAACGTTCTGCGAACCTTGAAGCCGGCTGTCTCGCAGCCGTTCACGGAGATGTTAAGTTCGGAGGATTGTCATAGCCAGACCCTAGACTACTTCCTCTAGTCTGACTGAAATTGTTGCGATTAAGTATTTACATCCAGAAAAGAACTACAACAATTTCAGTCAGACTAGAGGAAGTAAGTTCGCATTTTGCCAGGAAAATAACATCTTTATCCTACAGCCAAAAAGTGAGTACCCTCTAGCCTTTCTGGGTACTCCAACGGGTCTAGTCAATACATATTATTAATTCTTTCTTTACTTTATTTCACATTAGTTGTATTAGCTACCTAAGCGACGACGCGACGGTGCGTGATGCAGTGCAAGAGTATCTTATTTGTAATTTTTTTTAAAACCTTGTCATACGGGGTATCTCTGGGAGCGGGAATGCGGCGGAGAAATCGTCGAGCTCAAGACCTCTCGCACACACCTCCACCAGAGTCGCCGGTAAGTGGTAGGATTATTATTTATATATGTAAAATAATCATAAAAAAGAAACGTGCGAGAAGTCGGTACGGCCGTAGAGGCCACTTGTCATGCGACATGGGACAGAGAGCCAGCAAACGACGAACGCTGGTCCCGGGCGCTTACAAATTCACCGCTTGTTGCGTAGCCGCCCGCTTGATTCCTGCCAGCTCCGCCAGCAACGAGGACCACGAGGCCTCTGCGGCAGCCGTGTAAGTGTGTGTGTGTGTGTGTGTGTGTGTGTGTGTGTGTGTGTGTGTGTGTGTGTGTGTGTGAGAGAGAGAGAGAGAGAGAGAGAGAGAGAGAGAGAGAGAGAGAGAGAGAGAGAGAGAGAGAGAGAGAGAGAGAGAGAGAGAGAGAGAGAGAGAGAGAGCGACAGCGAGAGTAAGGGAACAGCCGCGTGCGTGCGAGACAAAAAGACAGGATAAAAAGAAGAGATGGTATGTTGTACGAGTGGGGGATCTATTCCTTGTCGCACGAGGCGTGCTAGTGGAGGTATGAGAGAGGTCATATCGTCGCCAGGTATAAGGCTTTCTCCTCACGTTTGAAAAAGAGCATGGGTGAATCGATAATCGATATATAATGAAAAGGGCTGCGCATGCGCTGTATGTTAACGTGGGCCTTTGTGCTCAGCGTCGGTAGCGGGTCTCGACCAATTGTACGATGGTCAGCCAGCAGGTAGTAGCCTCCCAAGTTCATAGTTTTCTCTTGCTCTTAAAAATTTTTCAGGTAAAAAGATTCCTTTTGTATAAAAAGGAATCCATTTGAATCGAAAGAAATCTCTTTAATTCAAGAGGATTTTAATTGAGTCCTAATTTAAGATTATTTTATCATATATATATATATATATATATATATATATATATATATATATATATATATATATATATATATATATATTAATTTATTTATTTATTTTAAACAAAATTTAATAATATTAAATAGAATATATGAACTTAAATTAGTTTATTAATTACTAGACTCACCTTGAATATATTATATATATATGTATATAACAACAATTTAATACATACGATAAATCCATAAAAATTCCATTTTCAATATTACCGCAATTAGCGGAAATTGTAATTCCGTTTATAACAACTTTGCACAATTTTTTATCGCCTGGTGCGGGATCGTAATCGAAAAAAGCGGTAGCCTTATTTCTTCTAAATTGTCTCACGAATACGATCCCGTCTTTTAAATTTGATTATCTTTAAAACTTGTTCTAAGCCCGAAATTTGTCCCGTTTTTTTCTCGATCCGGAACACTGTGCGACGGCCCTTGGTATAGTTTGTGCGCTAGGATGTAGACTAGCGGCGCGGATATTGTGTCCCTTTTCTCTCGCGGCATGTGCTTGTCGGTGAGAATACGGTTGTGTGTGCGCAGCCGGTGTGTAGCTGGTGAGCTGTGCGGTAAACAGCCAACGGAACGATTCTCTCTCTTCTTTCATTTACAACAACACCATCAAAATAAATGCTTGTGACTATTAGTGATGGTGGCGTAGGTGAAGTGAGAGGGAGTTCATTTATTGCTCGACGTTCTATCGCGTCGCATGCTATCCTAACGCACAAGATAGAAGGAGAGGAACGCGTACTATCGTTCGCGAGTCGTACCATGTCTCCTATGGAACGAAATTATTCAGCTAGCGAACGTGAGTGACTAGCAGTTCTTTGGGCAATACATAAATTTCGTCCGTACGTCGAAGGTTACCATTTTGTGGTTATCACCGACCATAGCAGTCTGAAGTGGCTTGGTAATCTACGCAATCCAACTGGACGGTTTGATAGATGGGCCCCTCCAACCGCAAGAATATGACTACACAATCGAGCACCGCAAAGGATCGTTGAATGTAGTCCCTGACGCATTATCGCGGCTATATGAAGATGACGATGCTAATACGGTAGATCATCGTCCGACCATCGACAGTATTACACCAGAAGATGAAACATCCGACAAGTTGTACACCGATCGGATAAAGAAGGTGGCCGATAGGCCGTTAGAATATCGAGGTTGGAAGCTGGCTGGTGGCAGATTGTACACTTATCGACCAAATGCACTCATCGATGACATTTTTAAGATGAAAATGCCTAGAAACTAGTACTTCCGAAGGAAAAAAAAGAACAAGTCTTAAACGAATGCCGCGTCGAAGCGATATCGGATCATTTCGGCCGTAAAAAAACGCAAGATCGAGTCGCCTTGTCGTATTACTGGCCAAAGATGATGAAGGACATAATTAACTATGTTCGAAACCGTCTAATTTGTCAACAATGTAAAGTTGAGCAAAGAAAGCCAGCTGGTCACATGGGTAATCGCAACTTTTCTCGACTATGGGAAACTGTTGCTGGCGACGTAATGGGTCCTTTGCCAAAATCGACTCATGGCTACGAATACCTAGGGGTGTTCCAAGATATGTTCACCAAATGGGTTGAATGTATACCCATATGCAAATCAAACGCCCAGACCATCACTAAACACTTGAACGTTTTTCTACAGTTCAGCAAACCAAAGGAATTCTTTCCCGATAATGGAACTGTATTTCTGAATAAGACGATGAATACATTTTTAGAGGAACGGAGAGTACATCATACGTACGCACCATCCTACCATCGTCTGCCGAACACCGTAGAACGTGTGAACCACACAATTAAAACCATGACAATAGATTATATACAAGGTCACCATAAGAACTGGGATAAACACATTGCAGAGTTTGCGTTCAGTATAAACACAACAACTCAGAAGTCGCTTCAAACTTCACCAGCTATGCTAAACTTCGGCAGACAGCCGAGTCATCCAAAATCTTTACCTCGACAAGAAGAAATCGGAGCAATCTCTAAAGAAGATCAGACAGCCATATCCAAAGAATTCCAGGATTCGGCCAACGACAAAGCCCGGGAAGCTTAAGTTCGTCAGGCCAAATATTTTAACAGTCGACACAGAAACGTGGAGTATTTAGTGAGTGATGAGGGAGGAACAAAAATAGAGTACTGTCGTCGGCATTTGAAGGCGTGTCGGCGAAGCTAGAACCTCCTTGCATTGATCCTTTTAAGGTCAGCCGTGTGTTAAGCCCAGGAATATATGAACTGATTGACCAAAATGGGACAGTCGATGGACCAACCGCGGTCGAACACTTGAAGAAGTACCACAACAGACCTGCAATAGACACTGAGGTTACTGAAAAAGTAGATGACAACGAGTACGTCCGTCGAAATTGAAAACGTCCGATGTAAAGAGCGAACCGAAAAAGCGTGGTAGACCGAGGAAAACACGATATATTTGTAAATCGAAAAGTCCAACCGGCGAAAATTGTCAAACCGAAAACTACTGCGAGCCCCGAAACCGATAAATTAAACCGTGGTAGGCCGACAGGTTCAAAGAGTGAACCGTGCGACGAACCGGTTAATCTCTCTCCGAGAAGAACGCGAGCGCAAAAGGCGGCAGCTACGGTAGATGATTAAAATCACGCGAATAACTTACGAAAATCTTCCCTACTTCCTGCCCCCTAAAATTATACACCTTCCTTTGTCACCATTTAGAGGTCTGTCAACGGCGATGGAAGGCGGCAAGTGGGGACCAGTATGGGATTTTGTGGCTGACCTCTTAAACGCCGACCTCAGAGAGATCGGAAGACGGTCCAACACGGACAAGGCACCACTACCTGGGGAAGCCGCCTCATCAACCAACACGGGCGACGAAATCCCACCGCTACAGTTGGACAGGCCGTCCAGCTCAGTAGAGGAGGTGACTTGCTCAACAGGTCAATCTTCTTCATTACCGAGCGGAATCGAGGCCAGAAAATGAACTCTCCTTCATGAACTGAAGCTGACCGAGGACGCCCAGTTCGCTCAGGCGCTGATCAAGGCGAAAGCAGGCGAGAGATCGGGCAACGCAGCGCAAGACCAAGCTTATCGGCCCGTAGAGGAGGCCATCGCCATAGGAGCGCAGATCCGGACGGAGTTCGAGCATCGGCAGGACTTGTACGCGAAAAAATTGTACGCAAACACGAAAAATTTAAAAGTACTAATTTTGTATTGTTGGGTTTAAATAAATTCCAATTTAATATTTGACCAGGCTAAAGTTAATTTTTAGTCGCGCTACCCTAAATTAAAAAAAAGAAAGAGTAAGAAAGAAGCATTTTTGGCAAATTTACACCGATTTTTTTTAGCGTCCCTATTTAAAGCTTATTTTTCAGTTTCGAGCTGTGAACGCGCGAGACTACTCCTAGTCCGTCTCCCATGGCGCTGTCGCGCGTAACTGTCCGATCACTTTTATGAAGAATGTTTGAATAATTTCGAGCTACTTTACCGTAGGTAGTTTGGTAGTCTAGTTAAATTAAACGGAATTTATTCTTTAGTTTAGGTTTTAGTTATAGTAATATTAAATTTTTAGTTATATTAAATGTAAGGTATACCAATAAATATGTATGATTAATTTAAAAAATGATTAAATAAACTAAAAAGTACATGCACAAGATAATTATAGATTTCGATTGACGTCTCACTCACGCACGAGAATATGATAATGTGCGTTCGACAACAGAAGAATTGCATTTTATTGTTTTTTTTTTTTACATTATGTCATATTTATCTATTTTTAAAGATGGTGCAGTTAGATTCGAGTAGGGTGCAGTTTATTTATGTTTTAAAATATGCGAATTTCTAAGTATTTAATATGACTTTAACCATATAAGTTGCGCCATATTAACCTATTTTTTATTCATTAATTACGGAGGTGCTGTTAAAAAATTGTTATTTTCGGAATGTGCTATCAAAAATACGTGCCTCTATATTTTTTTTAATACCGATATCCCAAATTAGTAGGCTGAGGTAGGGTAGGTCGTTTAACAGACCATCTGAGAAACAGTGAGCTCAGAATACCGGGCACGTTTCGGCCTGCAAAGTTTGGAATTTCGAAATAAAAAAAATCATATCTGATAGATCTTAATTAGCCCTTTCGATCTACGTTAATTAATTTATAAGCCCCTTTTTCGTTTTCCCAGGAAAAATCGAAATACGATTTCCCCTTTTTTCGCATTTCAAATACCCATATCTCTTAAAAAAATGGGTTTATTATACTCTACTAAGCTTAGAAAAATTGCCCTTCAGCTAATTTAATTTGCCCGCGTGTAAATTATTATAAGTATTCAGTAATTTATATATAAAAAATAAAAAATTGTAATAGTATTTCTAAGCCAATTATTTGCGCATCGCCCATGCGCGGCAGAATTAAGGTGGTACTTACAACAAAAGCGTGCTGCACATGGTGCTGCATATAAGTACCTAATGCAAAGCATTTAAAATATAAAGTTATTATTATCTTAACGAAAAAATGAAACTGATTAAAATAATATTTCAACTTAAGTTAAAGTGTTTTTATAACTAGCAAAATACATCGCGCTTCGCGCGCTTAGTTTTATTCGTCGTATCTTAAACCTCAAAAACATAAGGCTATATTCAAAACAACGGAGATTACAATGTATAAGTTTCGAGATTCAGAGGTCAGTTTTTTAAGAGAGGGCTCAATCTGAAAATCGTATTTCTTATTTGCGTTCCTAAATTCTTAAACCAGGCTATCAAACAGAGCATTAAATGCTTCATAACACAAAGGATATCACTTTTTTAAGAGAATCATGGTCATCATGGAACACTGGAATTTGTCCAGAAGTCCCCATACAAACGTTTTTGACAATTATTTACTTATTAAATAGTCTTTATAATTAATATTAAAATTAATTTAACTCTTAAATACTCTTTAATTATTTTATTTATATTTATTATAAAATCAAATTTAGAATTTAGATTCAGCGTTTTGAATCCAGCTTAGATTCCGATTCGCGTTCCTCAATTCTTAAACCAGGCGATCAAACACGACATTAACTGGCTTCACAACATTCACTCATGACTTTTTTAAGAGAGGATTGTTCCGTTTTCGGTATATTGTGGTGTAGGAAATGCGTAATTGTTTTAAAGGTGGTCATGTTGCATTCGCATGCTACGATTCGCTCATTATACAGTTTTTTTATTTACATAAATAAAAAACGTGTATATTTTTATCGGCCTAAAGGCGTACCACCAAAATTAAACGAAGTGGGTACAGTCTATGATGTCGTAACATAGTAACAGACATGAAATTAATTAAAAAAAAATAACCTCCACTTTGCTCAATTCGCTTGCTCTCTAAAACTATTCTATGTTGATCTGCTAACACTATAATTTCCAATAATGATGTCTTTTGCTTTGGTATTAGATGATTAGTTAATGCACTATTTCACGTTGTATCAGTCCTCTGAATGTCTGAAAAAAAATCCTCGTTATCCTCATTCTCAAAGAAGTATCAAAGATGGAATGATTTGTTGAACAGAAAGTTTCCTGTCGTGAAGTCTAAAAATAATAAATACAAAAATTTATCAAAAATTGACCCTTACATTAAACAAATTTTTGCAATCGTAAAAGATCATTTACCCTAGGAAGCAATCTGTGTCGTGAATCGATTTTTTAATAAAGTGTGATACAATCGGCTCTGATGACTGTCCTAAAGTACTTTGCAGTCTATATCCATGGTTTCGAGGCACAAAGTCTGATTGTAATACAATACAGTGATAACAACTTGAAGACACATTGTCCTTAATTCTGAAGTTTTGGCCTCGCGTGTTAATCGTTCTAATATGAATTATAACGAGTTCTAACACTGTAAAATTATTACTTCAAGAAATTTTGTTGCATGACATTTGGGATCTTCCCTTGCGTCACCAACCAGCAAAGCCATGCACATGTTGAACATTGCTAAGATATGATTTTCGTTTGGTAAAAATACTGGAGTATGTATAGTGATATAATTATGTAGAGCTGGCATCATGTCTGTAAAGTAATCGAAACCATCTTTTTGGAAAAGCGCGTACATTAATTCCAACACTTTCCACATATCTTCTGGTACTGATTTCCCTGTTAATCCAATTAAATACTGATGCACTCATGCAGTTCTTCTCTGTTAAGTGAAGTAGTGAGGTGATATTCGACGTAAACAAAATAATGTTTCTCTTTTTATTGTCGAGTAACGTTCAACTCAATACTGTACACCACAATATACCGAAAACGGAACAATTATAAAAACACTTTAACTTAGGTTGAAACATTATTTTAATCAGTTTCATTTTTTTGTTAAAATAACTTTATATTTCAAATGCTTTGCATTAGGTACTTATATGCAGCACCATGTGCAGCACGCTTTTGTTGTAAGTACCACCTTAATTCTGCCGCGCATGGGCAATGCGCAAATAATTGGCTTAGAAATACTATTACGGTTTTTTATTTTTTATATGTAAATTACCGAATATTTATAATAATTGACACTCGGGCAAATTAAATTAGCTGAAGGGCAATTTTTCTAAGCTTAGTAGAGTATAATACACCCATTTTTTAGGAGATATGGGTATTTGAAATGCGTAAAAATGGAAAATCGTATTTCGATTTTTCCTGGGAAAACGAAAAAGGGGCTTATAAATTAATTAACGTAGATCGAAAGGGCTAATTAAGATCTATCAGATATGATTTTTTTTATTTCGAAATTCCAAACTTTGCAGGTCGTAACGTGCCCGGTGCTCAGAATTGTTCCTTCTATCTCGTTCCGTATCCACCTGTCTATATGTCGACTATAGCTTTGTGGTTATATGGAAGACATACTTGGATACTTGTCGTGTGGATCATATGTTTTATGGAATTTATCTTGTGATTACATGCTGTGTGGTGGAAGATAGACGGAACGCCTAACGTGACAGTAACGACGGTCACATCGCGCGGCAATTTGAAACACGACTCGAATATAGGCGGAAAAGAAAGAATTTAATTATTTTATTTAATTTTAATGAAATTGTATATGAAACTGTTTAAAAATGTAATTCTTAATTATTAAATAAAAATAAATATGGATATCAATGTGTTTGTGATAATTGCAATGAATATTGATTCATCCCATGGATGTTCACATCTCCATATCATAGGTATTCGATCTAATTTGAATTAGTATTAAACTTCTTCTCCACATAATTTATAAGTTGTTCGTTTAAATTGCAGTTAAAAGTCGTTGCGTTAAAAATTTATTTATATTTATTTATATTTAGTTGAAGTTGAAAAGAGTAAAGAGTTGAAAAGAGCTTTAACAAGCTTTAACAACATTTTATTGTCATGAAGGATATAAATTGTTTTCATATAATTTAAAAAAAAAAGGGTTCAGAATAAATAACACGTGTTCAATAATATTGTATACAAAAATTAAAATGTTTATTTGTAATACAAAATTATAAATAAAGTTTTATAAATTATTGTTGAGCAACACGCGTTTAACATTTATTTCAGAAAATACACAGATATAAATTCTCCTGGTACTTACTACTAATACTACCTGGTACTCCTGGTAAGGCTACTCCAGTACCCTTGTTTTGCAGTTCTGAAGTTGCGAGAGCAAGGATTCCAGTCACGGTCAGAGTTGCACCTCCTAAAGCTGATTCAGATTTTAGATTTTAAAAATTAATTTACATACATTTACAATGTTCAACAGATATGTATAGGAACCTTACCAGGAGTACCAGGTAGTATTAGTAGTAAGTACCAGGAGAATTTATATCTGTGTATGTTCTGAAATAAATGTTAAACGCGTGTGGCTCAACAATAATTTATAAAACTTTATTTATAATTTTGTATTAAAAATAAACATTTTAATTTTTGTATACAATTATTATTGAACACGTGTTATTTATTCTGAACCCTTTTTTATTTAAAATTATATGAAAACAATTTAGATCCTTCATGACAATAAAATGTTGTTAAAGCTTGTTAAAGCTCTTTTCAACTCTTTATTCTTTTCAACTTCAACTAAATATAAATAAATATAAATAAATTTTTAACGCAACGACTTTTAACTGCAATTTAAACGAACGACTTATAAATTATGTGGAGAAGAAGTTTAATACTAATTCAAATTAGATCGAATACCTATGATATGGAGATGTTAACATCCATGGGATGAATCAATATTCATTGCAATTAGCACAAACACATTGATATCCATATTTATTTTTATTTAATAATTAAGAATTACATTTTTAAACAGTTTCATATACAATTTCATTAAAATTAAATAAAATAATTAAATTCTTTCTTTTCCGCCTATATTCGAGTCGTTTTTCAAATTGCCGCGCGATGTGACCGTCGTTACTGTCACGTTAGGCGTTCCGTCTATCTTCCACCACACAGCATGTAATCCACAAGATAAAATCCATAAAACATATGATCCACACGATAAGTTTGTCTTCCGTAACCACAAAGCTATAGACGACATATAAGCTAGAGGATGCCGTTCCAGCTATTTATTTGTCATTCATAATTGTAAATCATCTATTAAAACAATTGAATTTAGTGATACTACTACTATATATATATATATACTGACAAATAAATATAGTTGTCAGTATATATATAGTAGTATGCAACGGACGTAGGAACAAGACGTGGCTGAACTGGTGAACTGAAAGAGCTGAACAACTGAACCAAAAAAAGGCTCCTAAACGAGCGGAACAGCTTAACTGAACCAATTGTAGAAAGACTCCAAGTAAGTCAAGAATCCGCATCTCTTCTTCGCATATCGGGATCGAGGAGAGCAGACGCACCTATTACGAATACGAAGCTGTAGTCCTGACATTTTATTTTATAATTATAAATATACAAATTTGATTAAAGATTCAAGTTTTGGATATTTCATTATGGCTAATCTGAATTCAGATACGATTGAGGAGGATGCAGCTGACTTGCAATTTCCGAAAGGTTGGTATATGATATAATAAGTATAACATTTTTATTATTGTTATATCGCGTTAAAACATATACGAACATGACCAAAAATAACAGTCATTGTAATTTAAGTGAGAGGGAATAAATGTCTTAAGTAATTATTTTCTTACTTTCAGACTGGACATCAAGTGAGAAGCATCATAAAATGCTTGAAATGCCAGTCAGGAATGAGGAAATTTTTACTTCAGACACAACTTGTTTTACATGCAGCAGTCTTATGACTGAACCTTACATTCGTTGTGCTGTCTGTGACTATGTTCTGATCTGTGCTCCATGTTTTGCCACGGGCCAAGAAAAAGCTTATCACTATAATAATCATAGTTACATGATTATTAAAAACGATTTTCTACTGTTGAATGAATCAGCTTGGACAGCCAAAGAAGAAACAAAGATTCTTGATCTTGTTCAAGAAAATGGTTTTGGAAATTGGATGGATATATCTCGTTGTTTACCTGGAAAATCTGTAGACGAGTGCAAAAGACATTATTTGCAATATTATGTTGATAATCAATTTATAATAGGACTACCTGATTTTAATGAAAATACTACTAGTTTGTTTGGTCCACAACCAACATATTATAATTTGAAAGTTGAAAATGTAGAGGATCCACCTAGATTTGCTCCTGGAACACTCAATTTTAAACTTATGGCAGGATATAATTCTGCCAGATCTGACTTCGAAGTAAACTTTGACAATCATGCCGAACTTTTAATTGCTAATCTTAAATTTACAGAATTTTCCTCAAGCGATTTTTTTCAAGGATTAGGCCAAACATTACAAGTGGCTTTAGCTAGTGCTTATAATATAAGATTAAAAGAACGTGCTCGAAGAAGAACAGTTGTTAAAAATCATGGATTAATTTCATCAAGAAAAATGTTGTCATGTTTACAAAAATATGAGGCAACAGTATCTAGATCTCTTATATATAGACTAAGAATTTTCATTCAACTTGTAACTGGAATCGAGTTTGATACAATTATGGAATGCTTACACCAAATTGGACAATTAAAACATCGTTTGAGTCAACTTTTTAATTATAGAAAAAATGGCATGAAACATTATTGTAGCATTCCAATGTTTGAAGAACTTTCTATACTTAGACAAGAAATTAAAAATGATAAAAAACAGTATATTAGTAATATAGAATACAATTGGCAAAATGCCATTCCAAATGAAACGCTTTCTATATCTAGTAATCTGTCTCGACGAAAAGCAGCCCCCCCACTTGACATACATCCTGGCATGATAGGTTACAATAAACTATCATCAACTGAAAGAGAGCTTTGTTCAATAGCTAGAATTTTACCAGATGTTTATATAGATATCAAATATTTACTTATTAATGAAAATAAAAAATATGGTTCTGTAAAACTAGCTCAAGCAAGGCAGCTATTGAAAATAGACGTCAACAAAACTAAAAAGATTCATGAATTTCTTGTAAAAGAAGGATATATTAAAATTAATTAAACAATTTCACCTAAAATTATATTAGTTAATTGGGTGAATACTGTAATATAATTAGGATTTTAAAAGTTTACATTTTGTACGTATTAAACTTCATAAATAAAAATGTACTTTTTATAAATTGTATAATGTATAATCATCTACTTAATATTATAATTTTCTCTAGATTAACAATATAATATAATTTTTGTTTAACTAGCAATTTTTAAATTCGATAATGAACAATTAAAAAATTTTACCAACTTATGAATTTATTTTAAAATTATTACATTAACAAAAAATTCGTTTTATAAAATGTAATCTCAAATATTCTATTTTGGAGGTTAAAAACCAATTTATTTTATATTCATACTAAAAAAAGTTAATATTTTTCAGAGTTTGAAAATGCAGACACATTACTAATTTCAGAAGTTCACATGCTTCTTGAACATCGTAAGGCTCAAAATGAATCAGCTGAGGAAGAACAGGAATTTTCTGAAGTCTTTATGAAGAGCTTGACTTATACAAACCGTTTTAGAAAATTTAAAAATAAAGAAACTATTGCTGCTGTCAGAAAGTAAGTTATTTTACTTATATTTATTTATTAAAAGTTAGTATCAAAAGAATAAAATTAGGACAGTCTACCTTATGTAAATACAAGATTTGAGTTATCTAAATTTGTTCCTGGTGCACATACTATTTTTCTCATACAAGTATAGAAAATACACATTTGTTTCGAGGTACTTTATGGAAAAAAATAATGGTTTTGATATCTATGTATTTAATTTTTTGTACTAGATGCCTTTTATAAGCCAAATTTTTATTTAGACTGCTTACATAAGCAAAAAATTATTTTTAATAATATTAAGGGGGCAAGTCAGGATTAAATACTTCATAAAACATATTTAATAAATTAATAGCAGAAATAGTTTTAAATTTAAAATTTTTTACTTTGAAATTTTTTTACTGATTGACAATAAGTTTTAAGATAATTTTCTGCTAATGAAAAAGAAATAAAAAGTTCCTGTATAACTTGTCTTAAATCCTTACTATATACCATCCATTTAATATGAGTTGAAGTTTTTAAAATAAAAATAAGAATAAAAAAATGT
Source organism: Muscidifurax raptorellus (assembly GCA_020010945.3). Lineage (NCBI taxonomy): Eukaryota > Metazoa > Arthropoda > Insecta > Hymenoptera > Pteromalidae > Muscidifurax > Muscidifurax raptorellus. The sequence goes on along the minus strand of CM052077.1, from coordinate 29,496,509 downwards.
TTTGTAACAGGACTTTTTTTTTCATAAAGATATTATTGTCTTAAACATATTAGCTAAATGTAAAAACATTTTCAAGTGTCATAATAATTTAGAATCATTTAGTACTATTTCAGAGATAATCAATCAGATATTATTTTAAGATACTTCACTTTTTCAGTATCACTTTTAAAGAAGAAAATATACTACTAATAATAAATTTACGTCCTTTACTCTTAACTTCTAGGAAATTGTTCTACTTTTTTGACAAGACATAGTTCTTGTTACTACCTTTGAAAAAATTCAAAAGTAAAAAATGCTTTCCCAACTAGTGAGTTTAGTGTTAAATATAAATTAATAGTTATCTTTGCAAGTTGGGAAAGTATAATGATAAATATTTTTATCTTAAGAATTCCGTTGATCAATGCTATACAGTTTGCTTCTACACCAAAGCAATATCAAGTTCTATGATCTGTAATTGTTGTAGAATCAAAAGAGTAACTGATTTTCTTAAAGATTAGATAGATTTAAAATCGGTAATATAACTGTATAACAAGTATGGTATCCCCTTAAATCTGAAAATGACTATTAAATATAGTTTAGTTAATTCATATAGTTTATGTAAATTTAAATCAATGTATATATTTTTTTTAGTTTATTGAGCCAGAAAAAATTGCACAAATTTGAACTTGCATCAATTGCTAATTTGTGTCCTGAAACACCAGAAGAAGCAAAAGCATTAATACCAAGTTTGGAAGGGCGATTAGAAGACGAAGAATTAAGAACAATTTTAGATGATATTCAAACAAAAAGGTCGCTTCAGTATTAATTTCAGAATTTATGATTTTTATAATTTTTTTTATGATACTTAAACCTTACAACTTTTCATTTAGTCTTTATATTATTTAGGAATACAAATATTTATGGAAATTTGCTGCTTGTAAAATATAAAATATTAGAACTTGATTTTCAAAATAAATTCTACATTTTAAGAAAAATAAATAAATGGAAAAAACAGTTATTTAATAGCATATAGCACTGCGTGACCTAAGTCCGCGCTTATGTCACGGATAGGCGTGACATCGCGGACTTAGGTCAGGCAGATGCTATAAAATACTATACGATACTTATAACCTAAGTTGGTATTTTATTGCACAGTGCTGTAGTATCGCTCTCGCTACGCTCGGATGCTAACTACGCGCCGTGTAATAAAGTGTCACAGTCGCACGTATTGCAATATACTAATATGTTTAAAGGAAGACAAATTCTTTATTGGCTTTATCCTTTGGTAGTGTAACGTTACGAATTACAATGTAAGCGAGAAGTCGATAAGGAAGCGATTCTCGTCGTCGTGGTTTCGATAAGCGAATAATCACTTAAGCGGGATCGCGACCTTAAGGCATTAACGAGTATAGACCATAAGTAATCATGACGAGAAGAAAGGCAAATGTGTACGTTAGTAGAATTAAGCAAATGTCGATAGATGTAGCGAGGTTACCTTGTTCAATGATATCCTTGGAGAGGTGTAGAGAGCGTTGGATCCAGCAGTCGGACAAGGAACGTGGAATAGGCGCGAGTTTTGAATGAGCAATAGATCTAAGTATCTTTATTCTTACACAATTTGTTTAAGACAATTACAAATAACAGTAGGAAAAGTAATTCCGATACAGACGTACTGACGTGAACGAGTTTACAGTTAAGCTGACTGCCGATTAAGAGACTAGAGCCCGGCGCGGGCCATGTATTTATACCCCGAGAGGTCGCGTGCGCTACAAGCATAAATGCATAAATTATCCTAGCAAGAAGGGTGGGATTAATTAGGCAAATGGTTGTGAAGGGAAGTTCGAAAAGGCACGTTTGATGGCTTCTGGTAACCAGTTCAACGCGGGGTTGAACGGGAACGGCGGGAATTTGGTGGCGATGGTAAGGTAGTTATTTCTTGGCGTAGAGTTCTTCTTTATCGAGGCTGGTATGCTGTGGTGGCGGTAGGTGTCAGTACGTTACACGTCGGCCCCTGAAGAGTCTCCTGTCCTGCTATGTTTCCTTGACTTCTTTCTGGAGATCGACTCTGATATTAGCCTGTCGCCGCTGTTTGTTCGACGGCCGACGTACCCTCTTATTGGGGTTGCTGTCCTGATACAGCCGATTTCTGATAAGGAACTTAGCCCTTGTTGGACCTCTATCTTAGCCTTTTTGGAATGAGTATATTTTATTATTATTTTTTATTTGTGTGTGTGTGTGTGTGTGTGTACGCCCGGGTAAGCTTTCACACTGTGCGCATTTTCTTTCTTTTGTATATGTATGTGTGTGCGGGATTGGATAATCTTTATTATTTTTTTTACACTTGGCTGTAAAACATTATAATTTTTTACTACGCCTCGAACCATATTCGTGGTTCTGGCGGGTCTCCGCATTCTTCGCAGTGCATATCATGCAGCTGCTGTTGGTGTCTTCTGTAGATGCATTCAAATGCATCAACGACCCAGATAACATTGTGGAATCCCACAGACAGTATCGTGCGCCACGACGTGCGACATGCCGTGCAGCGCTGTGATCGCGAGGTGTCGCAACCCAGAACCAACCCAAAGACAGCACTCTGTGCAGCGCCCGAAATAAATCTAAAGCAGCACAGCGTGCCGTCATTGGGTCGGTCATACGCTGGCGTTACCGCGGCACTATGCCAGCATAATATACTGTATATATATATATATATATATATATATATGGTAAATATAAGGTAAATATGTATAAGAAATAAAATAATATATATTGTAAAACTTTTTTATTTTATTAAAAAAACACTTTTCAAAAATAAATTTTTTCTGCTGGTCTCTCAGAACTCCTCATGAAGACATTTATCTGCAACAATAAAAGCAATAACAATTATTGTATATATGTATGATATGTATATATAATAATTTAAATTGAGATATGATTTATGAACTATATATATTTTTAAAACTATAAACAGAGTCAATGTAATACAAAATGTTAAGTAGTAAAAATACAAATAATATTAATATAAATTGTATAACGCACCTTTCATTTGTTAAGAATAAATAGTCATAAACCGGATCCTCCTCCTCCTCCTCGCTTACGAGGACAGTAGGCTCCGTTTCGTCGTCGTGGTTGTCTTCCTCGCCGTCGTCAAGATCATCACCGACCACGCTCGCGTTGCTACCTTCCTCGCCGTCGCCATCGCCGTTCTCGTAACCGCCATCAAGCTCGCCGTCGTCGCCGTCGCCATCACCAAGCTCGTTGCCGCCGTCTCTGCTGCTGTTCTGCTCGCCAAGCTCGCCGTTGTCATCGCCGAAGATTTCTAAATAAAATAATATATTTTGTGTAAATAATAATTTTTTTTTCTACTATATTGTGGCGCAAAATTTGAATTTTAAATTGACTTTTGACTCCCCTGATCGATTAAGTTTATTTTAATTTAATAATTTGAAATTGGTAAATAATAATCAAAAGTTATTACTTTTCGAATCTGATTTAATACCAGTTTTTTTTACCATTTATATTATCTTTAACCGTCTTCTCCACACGCCTTCTGCGTTGGGGCAGCTCGTCATCCAGGGGGATGCCAGCAGCACGCTTAGCCTTCCGGCGGCGAAGCTCCTCCTTCACGCACTTGAGAGCCTTAGTCATGGCTGTGGCTAAGTCGGTTTGGGTGGGCTCCCCGATTTTTTTATTTTGTGTCATAGCATCTGCAAAATAAAAAAATTATGTATGTATATATACCGATAGGCCATTTTATAATATATAATAGGCTATTAAAGATAAGATAAGATTAAATGTATTTCTTTTTTATTATTGGACCTTCCTAAACCCTTTTAGAGAGATTTATTTGGAATAAGTTTCGCGGAAAGGGAAAGTCCTAGAAATACATAAATTATGCTAATATATATATATATATGTTACGTCCTGCGACGTATTGTAGTTAAGCAATATCAGCATTGCGAAGTCCTGCGACGTATTGTAGTTAAGCAATATCAGCATTGCGAAGTCCTGCGACGTATTGTAGTTAAGCAATATCAGCGTTGCGAAGCCGAAAACTCGAAAATGATGAGTATGGCCAATAAAGTAGATCAGCCGAGTAAATAAGTGTATAAATACGTTGAATCCGTTGCACTTGGGGCTCGCTTAGAATCTGAACTCTGCTACGACGCTCCGGGCAGTCGACAGAGCTACCAGAAGTAAGTCGCGACGCGATCGGTATATAAATTGAATTTTACATTTGAATAAACGACCATCAGAATACATTCTATTATTGAAACAATTATTCACTCTATCCTGCACCTACGACTGGCCGATCTTGATCCAACACCAGCTGCAGAGCAGAGAATCTCCTCCACGACAAAGTAAGTACGAATTCTTAATAATTATATATACACAGATCGAGTTCGTGACTTAACATATATATATTTATATGCTTTTACCTTCACAAGCTTGCGTAAATCGGGTATCTTTCAATGCGCTTATACCATTCTTCCGCGAGCCAAGCCAAGTTACCTTTTCCACGAGTTCTGCAGTCGGATGGAAACATTTTTTCAGGTAAATGGAAGCGGCATCGAAAGTATTGTAGCCTCCTAAATACTCCAAATAGTCAACCTGATATATAATAAGAATAAGGGTTAAAAATGTCACATTCAAGTCAAATTTATTTTAAATAAATAAATTATTAAAGGGAGTCGTTATTATCTGCCGCTTTATTGTCAGATATTTACGTATAAACCTTATAACTTTGTAAAATGGTAGATAATTACATTACGGAAAGCAATTAAGTCGTGATTTATCCTAAATTTGTTTTATTACTTATTGTAAGCAAATTAGTAACTTTTGTAGCCTGCTATTTTGTGGTGCAAAATCTGGATTTCAATTGCCTTTCAGAACCCCTTAAGGGGGTCTGAAAGCCAATTAAAAATTCAAATTTCGCGCCACAAAATAGCAGACGAAAAAATAATTAATTTACTTATAACAATTAATAAAAGCAAAATTACGGAAATCCAAGAGTTTGTTGCCCTCCTTTATGTAATTATCTATCAATATCCAAACTTTCAAGCTATTATAATAATATGTCTCTCAGGAAACCTTGAAAAATATTAAAAAGTCGCATTTTTCAAGGTTTTCTCGACGACATATTATTATAATAATTTGAAACTTTGAATATTGATAGATAATTACATAACGGGGGGCAACCAACTGTTGGATTCTCATAATTTTGCTTTTATTAATTGTTATAAGTAAATTAATTATTTTTTCGTCTGCTACTTTGTGGCGCGAAATTTGAATTTTTAATTGGCTTTCAGACCCCCTTCTCGCCCTCTTTCCATATTCTATATTTCCAAACAGTAAAAAAACTACAATTCTGATAGAAATTTCCCTCAGTAAAATGATTTATTAATTTTAATACTGTGGCACTACAGGCTACTTTTCATTACAAGCTTTATTTGAAAATAGTTATGTGTAATAGAAAAACTGTGTCTTTCGCTTCGACATTATCTTAATAGCGTGTAATTCAAATGCCTAAAACTGTGATTTTCATAGGATAATTATACTTACAAAGTCGGCGTAATCCTCTTCGGATACATCATTGACAGCCAACAATTCAGTCACCGTTTTAAACGGCAAAAATTGTGGAGTATTTTTTTTTGTGGATTGGCTTTTTTTGTCATCCGTCTTAGCGCTGCTGAGCATTCTCTGAAAGATATATCATAACAAAATCAAAATATGAAATAAATAATAGTATATTGTGTACCGCAAAGTGTGTTTCTTTAGACCAAGTGTTGAGTCTTGTTATACAAGTTGAAGGCGAGTACACGTATGTCTTAGAGCTGAAGACGAATTCTACAAACTACACGAGGTCAAAAAGCCCACTTTATGCCCTTACTGCACAGCATAATTTTTGTGACACATATATATCGATTTTCGCATTTTCACGATTTTTTCACGATAAAGCGGAAAATCTAAAATATTTTTCGTCAACAAAATTTTAGCAGCAGGCAAAAAAAAATTGTTTTGGCCAAATACTGAATTTTTTCCCACTACCGACTTTTTTTGACTGCTGGCAACTTTTTGTCTCGCTGATAAAAACACACAGAGAAAAAAAATCAGTAGCGATTACTGAAGTCAGTTCAGTAACGCCTGTTCAGTAAGAGCTACTGTAGAGTTCAGTTGCAACTACCTAACTATTCAGTAGCGGTTACAAAATCAAACATGAGTAGTGCTCACTGAACAGTTAAGTAGAAAATTTCCACATGCAGGAGTGACTGGCTTGGTTTTGTTAATAAATATTTATTAACGCTATTAAATAATAAGTGAGTGTCATTAAACATAAAATAAATGGATTCCTTCACACAAGACATGCTACAGTCAACGAATATAGACTCATACGGTAGAACGTTTATAGGTTAGAAGCCGGGAACAAAATTGAATACACGCTTAACCTATACTATACTATAGCTGTAGTATACACTAAAGTTTATATTCGTTGCTACAATTGTAGAATTTGGAAGGATTTGCCGAAAAATTTGAAAATAAGTTTTGATCATAAGCTTAACCTAAAATTGCATTACTGGTATAGATAATATTATATAGAATAATTAATTTTATTTAATTAATTAATTATTTAATTTGTTGTAAGAAAAATTGTTTAGTTAGTATAAATACTTATTAAACTGTAGCTCTTATAAAATAAATAATAATTTGCAAGTTTATAAAAATAAATGATCTGTTGGACGAAATCACGATTTACAAATTTATTCGGGCAAGGAGGTTTTTACCGCTGTAGTCATCAAGTCAATTGAACGGGAGACTTCAGTATATTCTACTAAACTGTCACTTCAGTTGCAACTACTTGACAAAGTTCAGTTGGGTTTACTTAAAGTCTCTTACTTAACGATTTAGGTTGCAGTTACTGAACTTTTGAGTAATCACTACTCATTCTTTTTCTCCGTGCAATTGGTACTTTACACTCGCTTAATAGGTATGAAAACTGCGAAAATCGTGCATGTGTTACAAAAATGAAGTTATAAAAAATGTACGTACTGCATTTTGTTCTCCAAAATGGACATCCGGGATAACATGTCACTGTAGTGATAAGTGTAATATATATAAATGTTTTACTCTCACGATTCTTATGATTATTTTATAAAATATATATGTAAATATATATATATATATATGGGTGGTTCTCTGTCAACTCAAAGGTGAAATAGTACATTACGGTACTAGTGCCATAAGTCGCACTTTACCGCACGGCGTGTGTAAGCGCCCGAGCTTAGCGAGTGCGCTTAACGCCGTGCTATAAACAACGACTTATGACATGTGTATCGTACCATATTTCATAGCACTGACTAGCATAAATCCTCTGTCACGCCTATCCGCGGCATTAGCAGTCCATTTTGGCATCGTGAGATTAGCGCTCGGTGCCATTAAGGACTACTTATGAAACAGATAGGCATATAGATTATACTTTTGAAGTCATATATATAAGTTATAAATTTTTTTGTGTGGATGGTGATGATCGAATTTTCTTAAAACTTAATTTCAAGATTTAATAAGCATATAAGATAGTTATAACTTATATATATATATATATATATATATGGATTGACAGTTAATCCGACTTTTAATTATTACTATAATTATTAAATAAATATAATAAATAATTACCAGGCGTTCAATTTAAAAACAATATATTATTATATATGTTCTGCTGCAGTTCGGTTGTTATATTCAATAGAATAATAATAAATATACTATACTCTACTTATTGAAATGCGCCAACGAGAAGATGTATATAAATGAAGAATTCACCAATATGCATGGCGCGAAGAACCGCATCGCAGATAAGAAAATTCTAATGTGTGTGTATATATATACAGGGTGTCCCATTTTAATTTACCACCCCCTAAAACTGGTTAATAATTTGCTCTGAGAAAAACATGTTTCAAATAAAATTTGTTGGGTTCGAAGGGGGGCATCTTTTGGCTATTTTAGCTGCGACCTTGAACATGACCTTCAAGGTCATTTGAATAAGATTTATCACAGATTCGGGTTCTACTAAAAAAGTAACACTTTTTGTCTTAACCATTTTTTGATCATCAATAGGTAGCTCTCCCTTTAACTGAAAAGAGAATTTGTCCTAGAAATAAGCTGCTTTAGATGGATGTTACTAGCTTCAAACAAAGACAGAGGTATCCTTTGGATCACTTAAAGCAAGACCTTCACGTCCAACCACTTAAGGCAAGACCTTCACGTCCAGCCACTTAAGGCAAGACCCCGTCCAACCACTTAAGGCAAGACCCTATCCAGCCACTTAAGGCAAGACCTTCACGTCCAGCCACTTAAGGCAAGACCCCGTCCAACCACTTAAGGCAAGACCTTCACGTCCAGCCAAGGCAAGACCCCTTCGTTCAGCTAGTCACGGAAATTTCAACGTCTCAAGTGCTCTATCAATTGCCCATTTTGTTGAATGCACATTTGTATTCTCTGCCGAAAACTTCTTTGGACATCTATTAATGTTTGTGGGGTGAACGCCCGGAATGCTGCAACAATTCTCTCCATCATATTTTGTGCCGTCGTCGGGGCTTCCGCGTAAACTCTCTGCTTCACGGCCCCCCACAGAAAGAAGTCCAATGGGGTCAAATCTGGCGATTGCGCAGGGAATTCACAGATTGGACTACCAATTCCAATCCAACTATTTGTGTATGTCGCGTTCAGAAATCTGCTGACAAGTAGTCTACGATGAGCGGGAGCACCATCTTGCTGGAACCACATGTCTCGTCTTATTTCTAGCGGAATGTTTTCTAGAAGAGGTGGAATTTGGTTCTCGAGAATATCTAAATAAAGCTCGCCGTTTAAATTACGGTCATAAAAAATTGGACCCACAACGTATTCCCCAACTATGCCCGCCCAAACATTAATTGACCACCGTCTTTGTGTACGGTGATCTCGCTGTCAATGTGGATTTTCTTCTGCATAATAATGCGCGTTATGAAGATTAACTCCTCCCATATTGTCGAACTTTGCCTCGTCTGTAAAGAGAGTCCGATCAAAGAAAAATGGATCTATGCGCATTCGCGTTTCCGCCCATTGACAGAATCTAAGTCGCCTAGCAGGATCACCAGGCTCAATGGCATGTGTAAGGTGCAAATATGGATGAAATCTAAAATGACGCAATACACGGGAAACTGTTGATCTGGGTACTCCATGCATTCGCTGAATTTGTCGCGTCGAAATATGAGGATCCTCGGCAATTACAGCACGAACCCCAAGCGCAATATGCTCTCTTGGGCCCATCCGTCGCCTCCCGCTTTATTCCGTCGCCTCCCGATTTATCCCGCATTGTTCGCAGCTGCCATACACTGCGGAGTCGGCGAATCCTGGTCCTCTGTACTTCTGTGCTTGTAGCAGAAGCCCAGACGTACGTGAGTCCGCGGTGGGGTTTTCCCGCCTCCCAATCCAGGTATCTTTTGACGACGTACTGGACATTTCTCACGTTTTTCCTGGCCTGCTGCCTTAGCTCCTCCTCGCTCCGTAGATCGTTCTCTTCTTCTTATTCTTCATCGACTTCTTCCCATAATTCTTCGGGCTCCGGATGTTGCAGCTGGCTGTTGTGGTACCGGAGGCCCTCCTTGAAATGCCTCCTAACAGCCATCCTTTCACGTCGCCAGCGTTCGGCCTGGCAGACGATATCGTGGATGTTCGCCACGAGGATTTCGGCTAGAAATATCGTTCGGCTGGTTTGCCGAGACACGCCTGGGTGTTCTCCTCGTTCTATGGCCGTGCGCTTAGCGGCAGCGCAGATGATCGTGCCGACCAAATCTTTGGCGTGATTGTTTTTTGCTGCGGCTTCCATCCTGTCTTACAGTTACTCCTACTGGTTGGAGGTCCGAATGGTTCTACGGTCTGGTAGAAAATGCCGTGGTACACGATCAGGTGTTTTTCCGAAGCCTCTCCAATTCCTTTTCGGGGGTAAGGAGGCAGGTAGTGAGGGAAATTCCTTTAGAATAGGGAGTAGGTGAGTAAGTTTCGAGAGAGGGCAGGCAGGTGGGGGTTTGTTAGAAAGTATTTTCCGCTTTTATCGCGCAGCGCGTCTCTGCGGAGTATGCGTAATATTTTCGCACTTAATATTCGGTACGCTGTTTGTTATCCCTTTATTTTCTTTACTGACTAGAACTGACACTCGCCGCGGCGGGCATTTCAGTGTGACGTATATAGGAACGCCCGTAAAATTTAACATAATGCTATTATCTAAGGGTCACACAGGTACATAGGTATTTTCCATGTTTGCTGTCGGTTTTCTATGCTTACATGCCCATACAATTACTGTGGTAATGACTATTGAACAAATGGTAATAACTGTTACGGTGATCGTCAGAAATATTAATAATCGTAGGTTATTCTCGCGTGAGTCGTTTGCAAGTATCGAATGATTTTGCTTGTAGTATCGTCCGTGTGTAGACATGTTATGTCGCGTTTTATCGCTAGCTAATAAGGAATCTATTTTATAGACCGTTAGTTGTACATGGAGAAAAATTTCGAAGGTTCAGCCCTCCTATATTATTTCGGTCGTACAGATCTCTATCGATCGTATGTATTTATGTTTATTGTGGGATTATAGTATACCGAAACTTGTACTCTGTGCATTGAATAATTTACGGAGTATTCACACTTCCGATTTGAATGATTTGCAGTTTATTTTCGTCATTCCCCGATTCCGAAAGTTTCGGCAATACGAGCATAAGTACCTACCGCTTCGACTTTCGAGCTCTGAGACTCCCAACTTCGAATAACGTGAAGGACTAGAGAGAAGGAGAGAGGTTCGCTTGTGTAGTGTATACACGAAACAGCCGCGTGGAACAGCCGACAGTCGGCACGCTAGCATTCCAAGCTTCAAGATCTGAGACTTTGAAGCGTTGAGTCCCTGCTGTGCGGAGAGTTTCGGAGTCTCCACTCTCCCATTTTCGCGTCCATACATGCATGAAAATCGTTCAGTATCTACACGAATTCGAAGCCTAATCATTTGTAATTAGATGGGACAGAGTACAATATTATTCGTGTTCCCGCAGTTTCGAAAGTATCGAATGCTGACTCTTCGAAATTTTTCTCCGAATTCGCTTATAATAGCCGATTTGGCTCCCTTCTAAAGGGGAAAATTCTGTTTTTAGCTGCGATGCTACATCTGGGCGGTAGTTCGATTATTCCTGGCCCGTCGAATGGCATTTCCTTGGTCTCGTTATCACATTTGACTTCATGGTTATTATTAGCTGAAATCAGCCACGTGTAGGGATCCGTTGTCGGTAGTATAAAGATGTCTGATTCTGAGCTTAACTCTATGTTATAGTCCTGTAGGGCTTGCACACTTGGCTCAGTAAATAATAAGTATTCGCATGATTCTTTGTTTGTGAAGGCGAACTCGTTCTTATAAAGGTAGTTGTTTTTTACAAAGAAGTGAGTACCTGTTTTATCGTTTACGGCTATATAATCATGATAAGATTTTATGAAGGCGGCTACGTTGTCTTCTATCCTTGATACTTGAAACGCGGGAAATTCAATCATTTTATATACTCTAGACGAGTTTTGATCGACTAACGGAACAATTATCTCAATTATAATTTCCTCATTAAACGTAACTATATTTAGTTCTATTATTTCAGACAAGGTAGCTGCATTCAACTTTTCTAATTCGATCGGTAATTTCGCCTTTGATTTTTTATAAATGTCGTTCAGTACTTGTTTCATTAAACGAGTTTCTAGAGAGAATTTTTGGTGGTTAAGAATGTCAATGATTTGATGATGTATAGAATTTATTTCTACCAGCATATTTCTTACTATTGTTAAGGCTGTCTTTATGGCATTGAGCCGGTTTGCTTTAATCGTTTCGTTAAAATCTGTTACTATAATCATTATTTTTTGCTATTCGTAATATTGATCGGTGAGTTTACTAATCGAAATTGTCAACTCGTTTTGTATGAAATAAGTATTTTGGTTTTGCCCGATTAACATTTTATTGTTCGCCTGACGCATGCGTTCTAGTATAGTTGTTACTGCACCTATAGTTGATACTCTATCTATGTTAGTGTGTACGTAGCTGTCTGTGCGCGAATTCTTTTCTGTCGTAGTTATATGAGTCCGATTCGTAGATATTTATTATACGTGTTGCTAATTTAGCTAGAGAATCCGTTTCCTTTCAATTTTCCAATATTAAATAGTTTGTGCTTACAGTACGTATGTCGGAGCTTCCGATGCTTTGCATAGCGCTGTTGATTATGTTGGCTGCTTCAGCTGTTAATTGTTTAACTTTATTGAGGTTCTCAAATTGTACTGACGTCATCAACCTCTATTTACTTCGGGAAATGTTAATGTTCTTGACGCGGCTGTACGCTATGCCTGGATTCGCGACCACTGGTTTGAACTGCACTCCCTGCTGGCTGGTCGTAAACTTGATTGCTATGCAGATAATGAGTAGGGCTAGTGCGTTTAATAATTTTTTTTGTGCTTATAATTTATATTTAATCTATTTATAGCTAAAAGTTACAGGGTAACTCCTGTGTTTTGTGCGAATTACATTAGATATGTGTTCCCCTCCCCCCTTTACGTTGTTGATAGTGCGTGCTTAGTGTCTGTACGGTAACTAATTTAGTGTGCGCTTCATACGTATCTGTCAAGTTCTTTTGTGCATATGAGCTCTTCGTCGATTTCTTGGACTTTATCTATTTCTTCTTTAGGCATTTCTATGGCGATTATTTCCATTAATTCTTGTATTTTTTTCTCTTATGCTTACGTTTCTCTTGGTCTGACTTCTTCCTCTCTTTTTTCTAGCTTGCGCTTAACGATGCGGGTTCTTGTTTCTGAAATTATCTGTAGGTTAATTCGTTCCGTGGTGCTGTTATCGGATAAGTTTATTGTTGCCGGTATTTTAATTTGCGCCGGGCACACCGGACTGTTGATGAAGATAAGGCATGTGTCTGCCTCTGTCCAAACCTGCGTTATCTGTGTGGTATAAAACTGTATGGTTCTTTTGCAAATGTTGCATTCTATACAGTTTGTTAGTTCGACGGTTGGTCGACTGGTTCTTGTTATGATCGTTGCGTATAAGTTGCGTATTATTGGTTTGGGATATATTGCGAAACAATCGTGGCATACCATTGATGTCCCGCATTCGTAATATATGTGCTCTGTGTTGCGAATTACCTCCATTTTTTACTCCGAGATATGTGCTACTTCTGCCTCTAATAATGGTTCTTTAATTTGTGTATATAACTGAATGCAGGTGATGCAGTTTCGGCTTTCGTTACTGTGCAGTAGTGTGGTTTCGCATACTTCGCAGTGTGTTGATATTTTAACGTTCGGTTGAATCAATACGTGTAGGTGTCTTTCTCGTGAGATTAGTCGAAGGGGTCTGTGACTTTTTGCGTAACAGTATTCGTCTACGTAAATAATCTTGTGTGCTGGTGTATGTGAATAGCACTTCCCATAAGCTAAGCGTGAACGGTTTTCTGCCCGCTCCTCCGTCGATTTGGCGCAGCGCCGGAGAGCGGCCTCACGCTCAAAAGTGCATAGGCTGCACTTTTGCGCGTGTGAGCTGTTGGGCCTGGCGCTCGCTGACGGTTCGCGGAACACGCCGTCAGCCGGCCTCGCGTCACCATCAGATAGCTTATGGCTAATCCGTGACACCATATATGCTAGAAGGAGAGCTATCGTTAGTTTGTGTGATTTTCTCGGATGTGTTGTGCTATACTAGTCAGCTGTGCAAAATAAGTGTAAAGTGTACATATTACATATAGACTCGTGGCATAGGTATTACGGATCGTCGTTTTAGATTTTTTAAATCTACTAGGTGCACGTGTATAGTTTACGTGTGTCGTCGCGCGTGGTATAAATCTCTGTAGACTTCTGGTTTGCAAATGTATCTTTTAATTTCTGGTCTCAACCCGCGAACGTACGTGTAGACGACTAATATTTCTCGCTGTGCCGCGTCCATTGTTATTTCGGAGAATTCTATCTGAGCTAATTTCCCTACGTTGTTAAATTGTTGTAAAATTTGAATGTAGTAAAATGCGTTTTTTGGGCGGTGGGAGATACGGTATTTGCGGTTCCTCTAGTACGGGGTATATCCTATTTTCGATTACTTGCGTTGCGTTATTTCCGTTTGATTGTCCTAGATATTGGCATTCTATCATGTAGTTCTGCTTCCTTTCTGTCGGTGTGTTATTGGGAACATACGATGGGGAGCTCGGTGGTGCGTTTGGATTGGTCGGTGGCTCCGGTGGTAGTTTCAGTCGCTCCTCCCCTTTCTTGTCCTTGTCTTCCGACGTGTGAGCCAGGTGCAATAGTAGATGCGTGAGCGAGTTCCACAAGGCGCCTAGTATGTGTATAGAAAATCCGTATATGCTGGGTAATGCGTAACCATGTATTACTGTATCTAGTATGAATTTAATTAGTCTAAATATCAATAGTATTGTTAGGCATGCTGCGCTGGCTGATCCGAAAGTTATAAATTTTATCCATATGCGATTCCACGTTGAGTTAGCGATTTTTTCTAGGGTTCCTTCATCCATTACACGCGTGATGGATTTCGCTGCCCATTTTGCTTTTTCCCACGAATCCCATTGCCAATTGATTTAGCACTGCTGTACGCTCGTTGGGAAACATGATGAGTGTTTTAAACTTTTCCGTGTCGCCGTATGAGTATATACCACTGTTCGCTAGATCTGTTGGGTTATTGTATTTCCACGTTTGTTTCGTCTGTGGTCTCAGTATCTTCGACGCATCTTGCGTTGTTACGCATCGTGCCTAGTAATGCCTTGTACCATTGGCTACTGAATTAATATATTACTGGTATTATTGTGCCACATATTGTCCGTGTCCCGCATTCGCGCAGAATGTGTGTGCGCGGGGATAAGAAAAGATCTTTATCGTTTCTTCTTACTGGCAGCTCTTGGAAGCATTCGGTAGTTTCACGAATTCTTACTTCAACCGCTACGCATTTTAATATGTGTACTACCTCTCCGGCAAGTGGGCTAATGTAACCTGGATCTGACATTAATTAATATGCGAGTAGGTCCGGTGCTATTGTGCTATATTGAGCACGTTGGCTATGATTTTTCTTTCTAATTTACACGGTTGCAGTAGTACATCTTGATATAATTTCGTCATTTGGCCCCTTATGTGTCTCTCCGTATATACGAATTTCGAATTTACATATACAAAAAGATCAATGTTGTTCACGTCTTTGCTTTTTGTTGCTTCGAATCGTTCTTTATCTGGGTCTTCCAGTATGAATAATTTAAAGTGTTCTATTTTTATGCGTTGGAATGCGCATTCGTGCGTGACTTCTAGGTCCTTGAATGCGAAGGATAGTTCTTCGGCTTCAAGTACGTAAAGTGGCCGCCGCTCGTTATCTCTTTCTGTGATCTTAGCTACCGGGCCGGTATATAAGTTAGTATATTTGCTTGCCCGGCAGGTGCGCATTGGTATGACGACCCAAAATGTATACTCGTAATCGCTGTCTATGCAGTGGTCCTCGAAAAATATGCAAGTGGAGCCGGAGCTGAGCTTTAATACTACTACATCGTAGTATTCTCCGTACGGGTCTGCGTAGTAGCCAGTGTTTTCGCACTTTCCGTCGTTTTGTAATGCGCCGGCGAAGGTCATTGGGTGATTTATAGTGTCATTTACCCTAAGGTTATTCATGATATCGTTTACGATGGTTATTGACTGGTGAAAGTGTATTTTTAGACATTCTTCGCGGGATACTTCCCTGAGGTAACTGATTTCGCTGTTTTTTACTGTTTATTTATATGAGAACATGCCGCATTTTTCGACTGTTCTTTTGACAGACGAGAAGTCATTGAGTTGTAGTAATGTTATTTGCGTTCTCGTTGTGTTAAGCACTGGGTCGGGTATATCGCACCCGCCGATGTCTACTAAGGGAAAGGTAATGTAATTAGTAATTTTTTGAGTGCAGTCTTATCCTATTATTGCGTTGATCTTTATAATGTTGGCTGTTGTCGGTATTATTAGCAGAGGGCTTTTCATCTGTAATCAGTAACATGACGTTATTTTAGCACAATTTTATTTAACTAAGAACATTGCGAGACGCCACTTAAGCAGTATTTTGCGTTAACTATTCGTTACTGTTTTGCGGAAGCAAGTGCGATAAGCTTAAGCGGTTGCTGTGCACGACTTATGTTCTATTTATGCCTTTCTGTATTTTCATATTTCCGTTGTCCCATGTTTTGATCACTAGATATGGCCCTTCATTTTGGTCGTCGAATTTATGCGGCCTGGGACCTTTGTGAATAATTACGTAATGGCCCGCCTTTATTTTTACTGGATTGGCCTGTTTATCGTAATACTTTTTGGCTCTGGCTTTTGCTTGCGTAATTCGTTCGGAAGCTATTTCATGCAAAATGTTTAAGCGTGATACGAAGTCCGTGATGTAATCTGCGTAGGTCGGTAAAATGTCATCGGCTTCTAGTGGGCTGCTCGCAGGTAGTCGGGGCAGCCGGCTGAATACTAATTCGAAGGGCGTGTGCTGTGTACCTTCGTGCTTCCCGGTATTATCATTAAACATGGCTAGTTCTACCCACTCGTCCCATTCGCGGTCTTTTGATATGAACATTTTCAAATATTCGCTTAGCGGATGATTTGATCTTTCGAACGATCCGTTTGACTGTGGGTAGAAAGCTGTAGTTTTTAATTGCTTTCTTTTAAATCGCTTGGCTACCCAAGCTATTAATTTGTTTAGGAAGTTAGTTCCTTGATCTGCCAGTATGGCTTGTGAGGACCCAAATACCCAAATTAAACGTTTGATGAGTGTGTCAGCTACTGAGGCCGCCGTTTGGTCCTGTAGGGGTGCGCCTATTGAAAATTTAGAGAATGCGTCTTGCATTGTTAGGATATAATCATTTCCTTGGCTCGTTCTCGGTAATGATCCTACTATGTCAAGAGCTAACTTGAAGAACGGTAGTGGCGGTAAATCGGTGATTATCATTTTTTGTTTAGTCTTTACTTTGACTAGCTTTTTTAGCTGACAATCTTTGCATCTCTGTATGTATACCTGAACCTCAGTTTTTAAGTTTTCCCCGTGGTATTTATGGCGAATTTGGTTGAATGTTTTATTAACTCCTTTGTGGCCGCCAATTGCGGAGTCGTGCATTTCTGCGATTATGCTGTGTCGCTTGGATATAGATGGTTGCACAATTTGTCCGCTACATATTATTCGTTTTAAGTGTTGTAGTTTTAAGTTTTGGTTTATCATGTTTAATGCGTCACTAAATTCTAGGTTTTCGATTTCCTTGGATTGTGCTAGGCTTACTGTTTTTATATCTTTTTCTGATGTAACCTCATTTAGATTTCGTATTAGTATCCTTATGTTGTTTGCTATATTTGTTGATGCCTTAGGGGTAATGCGATGTGCGTTTTGTTGTTTACTCTAATAGCTTTGGGTATGCCGACTCTTAGATTATCGAGATGCGGCAGTTTATTTATTTCGGCCAGTTGCTTGGCTCCGTCGTCTAGCGGTTGGCCATTCGTGTCAGTGAAATATATAAAATTGTCCTTTCTCATGAATAACTTTTCTTTACAAAAAATTATGTTATTATTATTAAACATATGGGGCGTGGTGTTTTCTATTGGCCGCAAATGCTCTTTTATGTCATCGTTTTCTAATAGAGCGGTCACATTGAGTACTTGCATATCTAATTCCGGTATATCGCTTGTGGCTGCATTCGTGTGCATATTGCTGTTCATTTGATGGGGACCACCCTCTGACCTGAAACTCTCGTTATTTGCGCTTGGTGTTTCTTGCGTGACTAATGGTGGCGCAGTCGATGTGTCCTTCAGGTTGTTATCGGGGTGTTTTTATGGCTCCTTCGTACCTGGAGTTAGTTATTTGCCGTCCCGTTCTCCGGCACGTCATGACGCCAGTCGGCTGTGTTGCCTGTGTTTCGGAAATTATTGCCGTCGTGCGTTTCTCTCCCTCTTGCTCTTTTTCGATGCTGTCTAAGCCCGTTATTTCGGCGATGGTTAATACGCGCGCTTCTGCTTGATCTTCTTCTAT
Organism: Muscidifurax raptorellus; assembly: GCA_020010945.3. Lineage (NCBI taxonomy): Eukaryota > Metazoa > Arthropoda > Insecta > Hymenoptera > Pteromalidae > Muscidifurax > Muscidifurax raptorellus. The sequence continues at coordinate 29,478,460 of CM052077.1, read as the reverse complement.
CCTGCAGGTGTCCTCGTTTTTTATGTTCGCTGTTACGCGAGGTTCAACTGGATTTCTTGAGAAAGCGTCGGCGTTTAAGTTGATCGCGCCTGGTTTGTATATTATGTTGAATTGATAATCTGCCAATTTTAGGCGCCACCTTGTTACTCTCGAGCTAATATCTTTGTGTGAGTTTAGCCATACGAGCGGCCTGTGGTTGGAATATAGATCGAATTCTTTTCCGTATAAGTAGGGTCTGAACTGCGTAATGCTAAAAATTATGGCTAAGGCCTCTTTAGAGAACGTGCAGTAATTAATTTCGCTTGGTGTTAACCCTCTTGATACATATGCTATGGGCCTGTCTTGGCCGATTTCCCCTTGGCTTAAAACTCCTGCTATTAAACTTCTTCGATTTTCTTTGGGTTGGGCGTAGACCGTTTTTACTTATTATGTGCCCTAATTAATTGATGGCTTCCTTTTAAAAATTCAAATTTATCAGGCTGCAACGTTAGGCTAGCTTTTCTAAGGCGGTCCAGGAGTTCTGCGATCTATTTTCAGTGCTCATCGAATTCGGTAGAAAAAACGCAGATGTCGTCGAAGAAGGCTACCACGTTTTTGATTCTGGCTATTACCGTTGCGATGAGTGATAGGATGAGTGACTCCTGCGCTTGTCTTTAAGCCGAATGGTGACTATTTGAATTGGAATAGGCCTAAGTCGCATTGAAACGCGGTTTTATGTCGGTCTTGTTCATTTATTTTCATTTGGTGGTAACCGGCGGCTAAGTCAAATTCAGAGAAGTATTTTGCTTTTCCGACTGTGTCTAGTATGTCTGCTATGTTGGGCACGGGGTGGTTATAATCCGGTATCTTTTTATTCAGTTGTCTATAATCGATTACTAGTCTATATTGTTTTTCGCCGTTGGGCTTGGGCTTTTAGGGTACGCAGAAACCTGGTACTGCATATGCGGTCATACATGGCTTTATTAACTCCTTGTCTAATAACTATTGTACCTGTCTATTGACCTCGTCTCTTAGGGTTCTAGCGTCGCGTGCGTGTCTAATTCTTACTGGAATTTGACACGTAAGTGATATTTCGTGTTCGAGTACGTTGGTGGCACTTATGAGAGGTGATACTTATTAAAATGTTAGGTGTAGGAAGCAGATAACAAGTTTACTGAGAACCAACATTTAATAAATATAAGTATAATAAATATAAGTAATTCAGATACAAGGAGTTACGCGACAGTGGTTTTAATCGGAGTACTACATTGCTCTCGAGTTCGTGACTTTCTAAAGCATATCCTTGTTTACATAAATACATTTAAATACCAAGGCGAGGCCGTAGAAAGAGTTCTAGACTCGATATGGGAAGAGGCAGGAGTGTACTCGAGGAAGCGAAGATCAAACTCACAATCACCCCGCACTACGGTTGAGTGAGTGTAAGCCGTCCCTACCCTCTGTAGTGGAGGAACCACCAGAGGGAAGCTGCTCGTGTGCAACGGGAGTCGTGGAGGGAGATCTATTCCACGAGCTCCGCACACTTAGGATCACCACGCAGCTTTGGATTAGTTTGTGAGGATCCACCCTCTCACAACCGATCCGTATTCGAAATTACCCACTTGCGAACAGGGAACCACCCTCCTGATCCCAAGGGGCATTCGAGAGGGGGAGGATAAACAAAAGAATAATCAAAAATAAAATATGAATATATATATTGCCTTAAATATACAATCTGGCCTTATACTAACTGGAAAGGGGGAGGGTCCCCTTAGCACCGTTCGAGAGCGCAATACTCATTTGCATACTAAGTGCTAAGGAGACAGAACACTTGGAGAGGACGATAGTTCTCCTTATGTTCTAGACACCAAGGCTAGATCGTGAATGCTCGATGCTGGCTGCGGGTCTCCTTTTATATCTGGGGTCGTCCCTCTCTCCAATGCTTTATGTACGCACGCCCTCTACCTGCGCTTAGGTAGGCTATTACATATACATACTATCGCTCACTCAGTCGGTAACTTATCTCTTGTTGTTGTCATCAAAGTCTGAGATGTAAATATATATATTTCAAACGGTTATTTCTAACAATACTAACTTGATTATTTCTTGGGCTCGGTAACTTGCCTCTTCTAGTCTCCTTGCCTGGTTTATTGCTTGAATCACGCTAAAGGAGGGTTCTTCTACAATAGCATAGAATTAGCTCATTTCTTTGAATAATTTTTTAATTTTACCGTGCGCGCTGTATTCTTGATTGTTGAGTATTTCACATATTGGTGCTTTTCAGTAGATCCCGCAACTTATTAATTTCGTATATTACGAGTAGGTCTGGATTGGGTTAAGCCGCGTTTTCACTACCTACGTGATTCATGGCTTTTACTTATTCATTCGCTGCTGCTCGGTTGCCTATTTTTCCCTAATTGGCTAACGTTATGAATTTGTTTGCCTCTTGATGTCTAATTTCGTCATGCTTTGTTTGTGGAAGCGGCGGGGCCAAAATGGCCGGATGTCAAAGCAACCACGCCTGGAGTATCGAGGTGTTTCCTGGATCGATACTCCAGGCGTGGTTGCTTTGTCATCCGGCCATTTTGGCCCCGCCGCTTCCACGTCTTGTGGGTACGTCTTAATTTCTGGATCCTCTGACTGATAAACCTCTTCTCTCTTTTCTTGGTATCTCTGCAAGATAAAAGAGCTATTTTTTTTAGGTATTCCTGATTTTTCTGAACTCTCTGATTTTTCTGAACTTTCTGATTTTTCTGAACTCTCTGATTTTTCTGAACTTTCTGATTTTTCTGAACTTTCTGATTTTTTTTATCTTATTTTTAGTTACTTTCTGAACTGATTAAGCATTCTGCTCTTTTTGCTTCTGCGCGGTTTTCTCGGTTTCCTGAGTTTTCAGATTTTTCTTATTTTTCTCATTTTTCGGGGTTCAGAGCGAAAATTCCGGGTTCCGGTGCGGTGCTCTGCTTCCGTATGATTGGTTTGCATAGAGAAAGCATGTGGTTCCGGAATTTAAGCTGTTTTAGATTGAAAGCTTCGCTTCCAAGCAGTCCGTCTTCTTCAATCAGAAAATTATCCGGGATCAGACGTAACTGCAGTGTTAGGTCACGAAATTGGGCTGCCTCCTTGCCGCGAGTGTTTATGCTAGTGCCACTTATTCTCGACAGTTGTAGTATTTCCTGTGTGTTTACCGCGATTTCCGGTGGTTTTTTGGATTCTTTAAGTAGTGCTGGTCCTGCGCCCGTATCAAGCATCATACAAAGCGGTTTTTTAAGTCCATGATTACTGCGGGTGCCTTGCTGTTGATATTTAGCAGCACTATTTTCTTTATTAACTGAAGTAGCGCATTTTTTTCTAATAATGATGCTGATTCTGATGGTTTCCCCGATTCGTGTCCTTTTCCGGGAAAACTTGTCCGTTTTCCTGGTTTTGCATCTGTTTTTTTATATTGGCTTGATTGCATAATTCGCATTGGTCCTTCCAATAGTGGTTGTTTGCAGTAGTGGCAGATATCGTTGGCGATATTGGGCTGTTGCGGCTGTGAAGTATTAGGAGAGTTGGAACGGCTGGAGTATTGACTTTTTCTTTCGGGTGTTTCTCATGGTTTGGGGGAGTTACGATCGCACCCAGGTATGCAGTCAGGTATAGGCTTTTCACGTTCGGGCGCGGCCCATGCCGCTATTGCTGATGATGGCGTTGGCATGACGCTGCTTCCTCCATTAACTCCATTACGGAACCAACATTTTAATGCTGTATGTCCCGTTCGTTGGAAGATTTGGCAAATGTCTGGCTGTTTTGCTTCTATTATGTTTATTTGCGCCTTCTTGCTTTCTGTCATGTCGTTTATCAATTCGTCGTAATTTTGCCATTCGAAATCCCGTTCAATGTCTATAGCTCGCGTAGTTGCTTTTTCGAGTGTGCATGCGCGTGTCATACGCGCTTTGATTATGCTGTGCAATCCGCGTACAAAGAATCTAATTGCGTCTGTCATGGACGAGCCATTGGCTTTCCGGTGGCATCTCCGATGGCTGCTGCAACGATTCGCCTAGCGCATCGTCAGCAGGGTACACCGTTGCCTGGAAGTTCTCACGCGCAGAAGATGCAGCGTATGCACTTCTGCACGTGCAATCGCCCGCCGTCGACGCGACGTATCGACGGCGGAGCGAGCAGATCACCGGCGAAAATAGATGAGAGCAGAGCTCCTCTTCTGCCGCTAATAAACGAGAGACAACGCACCTGCTTACGTTTGCATGCTCTTAGAGGACCTCCCACCTACCTCTCTCTGTCTGTGACATCTGGCATCCCTTGCGGGTGTAGACAGCAGCACGTTGAGCGCTGTCTGTGACGTCTAGCATCCCTAGCGGAGCTCTACAGCAGCACCTTGGACAGAACAGTCAAGTGTCGGAGGTACCGAATTTCGTTCTCCCCAAATTTTTTGGTGGAGTTTCGGCAGTCACTAGCAGAGCGCTTCGTCTAGAGCGAGTGACCAAACCTTGCGTTTATAGTATACCACAAGTGGTCGTCGAGGCTCGGGACGATCACCCGAGCTGATAAACAACAAATCTCACGGCCCGTCGGGTTTCTACGGCGGATATCCTCAGGAGCACGAAAGACGGTCGGCGGAGTTGTCTGTGTCCATGAAGCTCCGATCCCAGTAATCAGCGGCAATTTCTCAGGAGTTGGCTACCTACAACTACACGAAGTCAGCTCCTGAATTGATCCCAGTTTGGCTATTGCCATGCAGAGTCAACACCAGAGGAGCCGCGAAGGGGATCCGAACGGTGCAGAATTTCCGCCAGCTAAACCTATAGACCGGGCGACCCGCACCAGTCGCCGACGAGCGCAAGCAGTACCGAGCACCAGCAGCATCGAGCGCCAGCAGTCGAAAATAATCAAAAAAATTTATCTGCACCCCTATTTCGAGGCGGGTGAAAGCCTCGTAAGCCGGGTCAGGGGCGCTACGCGAGCTTGTAATCCGCATTGCAACTCCGCCAAGTTCATTGAGGAAGCGCGAACAGCTGCTCGACAAGCCGAACGAGTCCAGGACTTGATCATCACGCATGGCGAGGGAATAGTTTCACAGCGGGTGCGATGTGCGCTCCTACCGTTCATCGGCTCCATTCATAAATTCTTATATGGCACGCTAACTGATGCCGACGAGGCCGAAATACAAGCCGCGGTCAAGTCTATCGCCAAAGACACACGTAGAATAGTGGCTCTTCTCGCGAACTAGACGGAGATAGTAGAGCACGAGCTATCCAATCTCAGCGAAAGGATGCTTAAGCTCGAGGCAGCCGCCTGCATACTGACGAACAGAACGGCCCAACACGCCTCTACCTTAAGCAGCATAGAGGCGAAAATGGAAATAAAATCCGGGATAGCTCAATTCAGAGGCGACACTGAGGTTATCACCGATGCAATATTGTTCGCGGTAAAGGGCTTGATTCACCCCAGAACGATGCCTCCGGACACTATCAGCCGCACGGCAAAAGCGGTGGAAGATGCGGTCGCGTTCGCGAAATTTCCACCTGCCCCCAAAGAATTTTCAGCGATTTCGATCATGAGAGTGTCTAGAATCTCGGTCCTATTCTCCCAAGGCTACCTAGTCTACCACGTAGCCATCCCCCTCATCGACATGGAAAAATTGAATTTATTCAAAGCCTCGCCGGTTTCGGCAATTCAGGCCATATTTAACGCATCTTCAATCACGGCGTACACCTGGCCGGCCCATACGTACTTCGCGATAAGTTCAACGAATCGCACGTATATGTCGATCTCAAGCGAAAACGTTTCCAAATTACGCGAACTCCTCGGAATCCTAATCGCGGTTGACCCTGAACCAGTACGAGAAATCCACGATAATGTAGGGTGCGAGATAAAAATAGCAGACGGGCGTGAAGTCGGAAACCCCGAACCCTGCGATATCCGGATCAAGCCTTTGAGAGACACCTTCTGGCTGCGGTTGCATAAAGCTAACACCTGGGTTTATTCCGCCCGCCAGCTAGAGGTTATTTTCATCCAATGTTCCCGTACGGAACAAATAACCTGCGTGATGCGCCGCACACACGGCCATTGCGCGTCTAACCGCATCCCATACACTATCACTGCAACTAAACTCCTCAGCGTTCGGATCCCTGCATTTCAATGTAACGAAAATCATGGCGCGAATCAACTACTTCGCAAGCATTATCACAGACCTGCAGCAAGTCATCGCAGGTGAGGTCGCGCACCGCGCCGAAAACGCTCACGGCTCAGTCCTAGAAAACCTGAAAGCAGGCGCAGGGCCATGCGAGATCACGTCCTCGGCTCGAGAAATCACACAAAAGAAGGCAACCGTGTTCGAACTGAAAAGTTTAAGCGCGTGTACATCCATACTGGGATATATAATAATAATAATTTAACAGCGTCAACCCCATCCGCTATGAGCACAGCGATGAGGGAAAGGCTAGGTAGCTCAGCCGTAAATACTGGGCCCTTCTGTACTGCTCGCTGCCCTCCTCCATGTTGGATCTCTTCAGTAATCGGTTTGATTTACTTGAGAACGCGGTCGACGGTCTGAGGGATCTTCTAGTGGATAAGCTTAAGGCGACCGGTGTAGTATCGGCACCCTCTACAGCATTGGTGGAGCCGATCATGGGCCTGGTTACTAGAGTTTCCTTACTGGAGGAGAGAATCGTTGAGCAGTCTACCATGCTGGAGGGACTGCGAAACAACCGTCTGCTGCTTCTGCAGGAGAATTCCATACTAAAGCAGGACATTAAAGATCTCATGTCCAAAATAACATCTTTCACTGCTGGCTCAGGAGGTAGCCATATGCCATTAAGCAGCTTGCTCCGCTTAAACAATTTAGACCAAGGAGGAAAAGGCATCCTCCTTGGGTAAATGCAGACTTGAAAGACGTTTACAACCGATGAGACGCAACACAAAAACGTTATAAACGTACGAGATGGACAGACTTATGGACAGAGTACCAGGCTCTGGTACGGGAGGCTGAGGAACGTGCTGCGCAGGCACGTGAAGCTTTTATTCACAATAGAATCTTCGACGTGCTCGATAACAAAAAAAATGTATGGGAAGAATTACGCAATCTTGGTTTTGTTTCTAAAGCCAAGAATAACCTGCATGGCTTTACCCCGAATGAATTGAATAATCATTTCGTTGGAATATCCATATCGGACCTTGAGGGCGAGGCGGATTTGGGTGGCATCGTGGCGGCGGCTGGTGAGGGAGGCTTCACTTTTCGTGCTGTTACCCTCGCTGATGTCGTGCTTGCTGTTGCTCACTTTTCGTCTCGAGCAAAGGGTGAGGATGGTATACCGCAGAACATCATCACAAAATCGTTGCCAATTAACGGTCAACATCTGGTAACCTTATTTAATTTATCACTATCAACCGGGGTTTTTCCTACGGCCTGGAAGAGAGCACATCTGGTACCGCTTAAAAAGACAGCAATTCCATCAGCTGTTTCGGACTTTCGTCCAGTAGCCCTCTTGTGTTTTCTTTTCAAGGTCTTGGAAAAGATAGTATACGACCAGATTGTCGAGTTCTTGGAAGCGCAGAGAGTTCTTGACCCTCTTCAGACTGGTTTTCGACAGTATAACTCAACGCAGACAGAGCTGCTTAAATTGACAGAAGACATTAGGACAGGAATTGACAATGAGAAGCGACTGCTGACCATCTTACTAATGTTCGACTTCAGCAAGGCGTTTGACACAATAACACCCTCCAAGTTACTTCGCAAGCTGATTGGTTAAATCTTTTATGACGGGTCGCAATCAGAGAGTGGTTACCAAAACTAATGGGGAATCGGATTGTCTAACAACCAATCTTGGTGTTCCACAGGGCTCGATACTGGGGCCTTCTTCTTTTCAGCTTGTACATAAATGATTTGAAAGACGTTCTATCCAAATTTAAGGGATCTGAGGGTTGTCTGACGAACGGTATCACGCACTTGCTTTACACGGGTGTCCTGCAGGTGTACACTCAGGTCGCGAGGGATGATCTTTGTGGGGAAGGGCTGGGCCGCATGTCGGCTGTGGCGCGCGCCGTGTCGGCCTGGGCATCCGAGAATGCGCTGCGTCTCAATACCAAGAAAAAGCAGGCAATAATATTTGGATCTGAATATAATAATAATCAGCTACAGGGACTGAACCTGCCGGGTATCGAGATTCAGAATGGCGTTCTGGTGCCCTTTGTCGGCAGGGTAACTAACCTTGGAGTGGTCATGGATTCTAAACTTACATGGAAGCCACAGGTGGACGCAGTTAGCTGTAATGTTAACAGAGCTCTTTATGGGCTCAGATCATTTACATCATGTACCATCGAGGTATTGCGCAAACAGCTGGCCGCTGTCTTGGCTGTTTCCCACCTGGACTATTGCTCGGTAGTCTATCTTGATGTGTCACAGGAGCTTGAGACGCGACTGCATAGGTTACAAACTTCATGTGTAAGATATATTAGGGGTGTTTGCTGGGGCGAGCGCATTACCCCTCATCGGAAGGAATTAAACTGGTTAAACATTAATGATCGAAAAGCCTATTTCGCGGCGGTACATGTATATAAGGCTTATTCCATGGGGCAACCGCCGTTTCTTTCTAGCCTGTTTGAAAGGAACCAGTGCAGGTCCTAGGGAAGGGTGTCAAGGGAACTGGCGATACCGAGATGACGCACAGAGGTGGGCCAGAGTTCATTTCGGGTGTTTAGAGCCCGATTATGGAACTCTCTGCCAAACAGAATAAAAAAAATGGCCTCGCTGTCAAGATTTAAAGTAGCACTGCGTAGCCACCTACTGTGATACCTGACTGTGATTGACTGGAATTCTAATCCGCACTGTTGTTTAGTGTTGCGGTAGGATAATATTTATAATGGTACATGATAATAATTATATGACGACATGGTATAATACCAAATTGTAAATGACTGCTGTGATACTCAGCATAGAGATACACTGAACGTGCAATGTATACTATGTTGACTTGTCAAATAAATCTTATTCTATTCTATTCTATTCTATATCTCATGGTCCTCGTTAGGCGCTCTTATCGGCACCGCCGTCCTGACTTGGTCTTTCATAAGATATCGGTCCGGCAAACTCATACGCGACCTGATCAACCAGCAGCGGGAGCTGGCGCAGCTAGAAATGACCCGCAATTGGAGTTGCGAGAGGCGCCGCGCGATGGAGTCGAGCGCTTGAGGCCTAACACGCAATAAGAGTATTAACGGCGCGCGCGGAGGCCTCGGACCACGCAAGCCACCCCTCCCCCTCAAAGAACGACAATTCAGGAAAAAAAAGAATAGAAATGCGGGAGGATAAAAATGTGTAGTTTCGGCGCCAAGATGTGTTTACACAACGTAAAAATAAGGAAAATTAAAGATTACAGCATAAAAATATGTAAATTTTCTGTAATTTTTTTCCTTTTTTCTCTCTTTTTTTTGGATGGTCGGACATGCTCGCGTAATTCACGAATTATTAAAATCGAGCCACAGCATCTTCGGGAATCCATTGCGAGTTAGTCCTCACCATCGGCGTCGACCTTCTGCCGCCACCAACCCCAGTCATGAAAATCCGGCATGCTAGAAGGCGATCCTCCGCCGCCACAAGAATCATCCTCACTCCCATCAGAATCGAAGACCAGCGACTACGTCGGGATCGAACCTTCGTCGGTCGTCCAGCTGGCAACAGCGGAGTCGGCAACCGGTCCCTAGTCTTGCGGGTTGCCAAGGAATCGGGCCTGGTGATTATAAGCCTCTGGATCCGTGGCGCGAAAGACGACACGCACGCACATGGGCGCAAACGTGCCATGGCAGCGGCAGTACAAGACGCGCTGCTTTTCATTGCCCACGGCCAGACGCGCCAGATTCAGGCTTCGGACGATGGGGCGTTGGGAGTCCACGCCGATGAGATTGCGATCATTGATCCGCGAGACGCGTGGGGGGCGCCGATAGGCAACGATATTGAAGGGCTGAAAGTAAGAGCAGGTACGAATATAATAGTAAAACAGCCGAAAGAGCTTGAAACTATTAATTAAGAAGAAGGAAAATAAGACTATATTCACGAGTCCACCCGGACAATAGAAGTGATAGACATAGCTATCAGTTTCCCGGAAAAATACGCCTAGGGTCCCTGTGTAGAAGGTGCTCCCCTCGGAAGCCTGCGCCAAATTGGGCACCACCCGTCCGCCAATCTACGAAGAGAACAAGAGTAAGCAAGTATTAAAGAGTAGACCATGCGCTCGCGCTACGTCATCGGTCCTGGAGAACGATCTCCAGCAAGCGCAAGGCGAGAACAGTAGTAAAAGCAAAAGAATTTGCCAACACTTACCCGGCCGCATGACCAGCACCAGACAGGAAACTGCGTACTTGTCGCAGGCAGGACGAAGTACACGTTAGTGCCATGTGGTAGCGGCGCCTAGGACTCCAGTCCCGACAGCGCCGAGCTCCCCCGATACTGCATGGTTATAACCTAGGGAAATGAAAAGGTAAATTAGAACCCGGTAGCAATCATCAGAGCCCAGCGGCGCGTGCTGAGTAGCAAGCATGCAGCTCGGATGCGCTGTCGTCGCGACACAACAAAGCGTGAATAAGCGGAAAGATATAAAAATTATGACTTTTACATTTACCCTTTTACACTCCAAGCACCACAGGTCCTCTTCGCAGCGGCCAACGAAGCACCGCTCGGTGCTTCCCCGATCTCTATTCTGTTTTCGCGAATCTCTAGCGCTAAGGCTTTGACTCTGTTGGAGAATGTGATAACGCGTTCGTTCTTGGGTTGTTTTAAAGATGCTATCTTTCTTTGTAGCTGGTGGTATAAGTTAGCGGTTCCGAATCGACTATGAAAATATGCGATTGCTTCTGATACGGTCTGGAATGTTTTTTGATATGTTCACTTTTGTGCTTCACCTTGTATTCTAGTTTTAATGAATTTAGCTCTTACGAGTAGGCTTGCTTCTCTGCAGGCGATCGCGAATTGTGATACTGGTATGTTGAAACTATCGAACATTGGTATAGAGTTGCATATTGCATCTTTTATCGAGAGATTGCGGACCTGTGTAATTGTGTAGTTTTAACACGTGTCTCCGTTGTTTTCGCGGTTACTTGTGGGAGTGCTTTTAGCTGTGGCATTGCGTTTTGGCGTTTCGGTTAAACTCATTGCCGCGCCTAAGGGTGTGCTCTGTAGCCGGTTGTTGCCGAATAATGTGTAACGTGGTATACTATATTTGTTTGTTGCAGATGCGTCGTATCTGCTTTCATCTTCGGTTATTTCTGGGTTCAGGTTTTGTAGCGCTGGTATTTGTTCGTCGAATTTTCTGAGAGCTTCTGGTTTCGCTACTGCGATTTGCGATTCTTTGCAGCTTATACCTCTGAATACTAGTGCCATTGGTATATCTATCATTAGCTCGTCGTTACATATGTCTACTATGGCAGCTTCGCTCGGGTTTTCGAATAATGCTTCGCATAGTGTTTTTACTTCTATTTCTCGATCCGGTGGAGATTTCAGTTGAGACCTGGTATCGTTGTTGTAAGAACACTAGCGCTTCTGTGAGTGTCGGTTGTCGATTGCGGGTGCGAATTTCTTGTCCACTTGGCTAATTTGTTTTGTTATAATTTGCAGGGTTTCCGCGTTCCGGCTTTTCGCGCCTGGTATTTCTTCGAACATCCTGACTCGCGTTGGGAGGTGCGTGTAACGGAGAAAGTAATAGAGTGAGTGAGAAAAAAAATTTTGGTCGCTTTGTTAAATTGGTAAGGAAGCGATTCTCGTCGTCGCGGTTTCGACAAGCGAATAATAGAATAGAATAGAAATTTATTTGTCAAGACAAAATAGTTAAATACAATTTCGCATAAATCTTATCCTATCGCGTCAATTGAACAACAACGCGGAGTACTACATACTAATATCAGGGCGTTTTCAGTCTTATTAAAATATCACAGTTAATTATTATTTAATAGGTGGCAACGCAACGCCACCTTAAACCTCGATAGCGAGGCCAAAGTGCGGATCTCCTGCGGAATGGAGTTCCACAGGCGCGCCCCATAAACTCGAAAGGAGTTCAGACCCGCGTCGGTCCTCGCTCCCGGAACCGCCAAATCCCTGGGCACCCTACCAGAGGTCCTGCACTGGTTCTTCTCGAAGAGGGCCGAAATGTACGGCGGCTGACCCATATTAAGTGCCTTGTATATCAAGACCGCCGCGAAATAGGCACGTCTGTTTTTAACATCCAACCAGCCCAGTGTCCCCCTGTAAGGAGTAATGTGCTCGGCCCTCCCAGCGCCCGTTACATATCTCACACATGAATTCTGCAATCGTTGCAGTCTAGTCTGCTGCTCACCCGTCACATCAAGATACACTACGGAACAATAGTCCAAGTGAGATATAGCGAGAGCGCCTGCCAGCTGCTTCCGCAGTACTTCCGAGGTACCGGATCGAAAAGATCTCAGGCCATAAAGGGCTCTGTTAACCTTTCGGCTAACTGCATCTACCTGCGGTTTCCATGTAAGCCTGGAGTCCATTATCACTCCAAGATTGGTCACCTCCTCGACAAAGGGCACGAAAACACCATTTTGAATCTCAACACCAGGCAAGTCCAAATTTTGCAAGTAGTTAATACTATGCTCCGAACCAAAAATTATTGCCTTGGTCTTGCCAGTGTTGAGTCTCAAGGCATTCTCGGACGCCCAAGCCGACACAGCATGCGCCACAGCCGACATTCGCCCCACACCCCCACACAGATCGTCCTTCGTGACCTGAGTGTAGGCTTGCAGATCGTCCGCGTAAAGCAAATGCGCAACACTATCAGTCAATTTCCCCTCCATACCCTTAAACTTTGAAAAGACTTCCTGTATATCATTTATATACAAGCTGAACAGAAGAGGCCCCAGTATCGAGCCCTGCGGGACGCCAAGATTGGTCTTTAGCCAATCAGAATCACCGTTATTATTTGTAACCACTCTCTGGTTACGTCCAGTCACAAAAGATCTGACCCACAGTACTACCGACCTAGAGAAGCCCATTCTGATCAGCTTACGAAGCAATTTGGAAGGAGAAATCGTATCAAATGCCTTACTGAAGTCAAATAACAGCAAGATCGTCATAAGGCGCCCGCTACTGTCTATACCCGCCCTTATGTCCTCCGTTAGTTTCAGTAGTGCTGTCTGTGTTGAGTTATGCCTTCGGAAACCAGTCTGGAAAGGATCCAGAGTCTCCAGCGCCCCCAGAAACTCTACAATCTGATCATGCGCCAACTTCTCCAGTACCTTAGAAAGAAAGCACAAAAGGGCAATTGGACGAAAGTCCGAGACGGACGATGGAACTGCCGTCTTTTTGAGTGGCACCAAGTGCGCTCTCTTCCAGGCCGCCGGAAAGACCCCGCTCGATAATAAAGAGTTAAATAGCGCTACAAGATGATGGCCAATTATCGGTAACGATTTTGCAACGATGTTTTGAGGTATTCCATCCTCGCCCCTTGCTTGAGATGAGAAAAGAGCGACCGCGAGCACGACGTCAGCGAAGGTGACCTCACGAAAAGAGAAGCCACCCTCGCCAGCCATCGACACGACATCATCCAAGTCTGCCTCGCACTCAAGGTCGGAGACGGAAACCCCGGCAAAATGATTATTCAACTCGTTTGGGGTAAAACCATGCAGGTCGTTCTTGGCCCTTGGGACAAGACCGAGATTGCGAAGCTCATTCCAAACGTTCTTATTACTACTGAGGGCGTCGAAAACTCTCGTTAATGAAGGCATCCCGCGCTCGGGCAGTACGTTCCTCAGCATCGTCTGCTAGAGACTGATACTCCGTCCACAGGTCCGTCCGTTTCGTACGTTTGTATCGTTTGTGTATAGCGTCTCGTCTTCTGTACAAGTCTTTAATGTCCTCGTCCACCCAAGGAGGATGCCCTCGTTTCCTCGGCTTAAACTCTTTCAGAGGGGCGAGTTGATCAATGACGTTCATGATGTTCTGGCTGAGGTGTTCCAGCCGAAGGTCTGCTCCACTGCTCGGACAACTGACCGGCGACCAATCACAAGCAGCTAAAAGGATTAGAAGTTCCTCCGTTTTGATCGATTTATAATCCCTATAAACAAAACCGTTGAGAGCCGGAGGTTTTTCTGTACGAAAGTCAATCTCAACGTCTATAATATTGTGTCTGCTTGGGAAAGTCGCCAGTGAATTACCCGCATTCAGCACTACATTGTCGTCGTCCGTAAAGATCACATCAATCCACGTGTGAGAATCCCCTACATGATGCGTCGCGCCGTGATCTGCTAATTTGAAGTTTAGCTCGCAAGCGAGCTCACGGAAAAATTCTGCGTCCTGTGAGGTCGACAACATGTTAGCATTCAGGTCACCCATGATAATTCTAAACGTGAAATCCACGGAATGTTTGCGAAGGTCGTTGACCAGATCAGAGTCGCCCGAGACGCGAATTCCCGGTGGACGGTAGATCAAGGCAACGAACACCGCTGGCGAGGAACCCTGCTGCACGCTACACATTAAATATTCCGGAATGCCTGGCTTCCCCTCCACCTGTGAGGGCGACGAACATAATAAAGAAGCTTTGAAGTCATTCCGGATGTACAGGGCTACACCACCTCCACGCTTATTCCTATCCTGACGCAGGACAGAAAAACCCTCGACCTGAGCGAACACATCGTCGACCTCGTGACCGAAACGCGTCTCCGCCACGCCAAACAGGTGATACGAGGGCCGAGCACCCTCCAGGTACTGACGGAACATCCCCATGTGTGCATAGAGCGAGGTTGCATTCAGGAAACCCGCTCTCAGCACATCCCCATCCGCCACTCTATCATTATCCTGGCCTAGTCAGGCGCGGCCAGCTGTCACAGCTGTAGGACCCGCGCCGGGACCCACACTCAACTCGGCCACCGCACCAGCCTCGACCACATACCCGTCGTCCTCATTCTCACTGCAGCTATTCTTCTTATAAGAAGCTGCCAACGCATGTAGGTCCTCCGCTGAAGAAAACTCATGCGCTTTATTGCCGTCTCTCCACTTAGTAAGGAATCGCCCGCATCTATGCCAAACGTATTTAAAGTCTAAACCGCGCGCAATCTGTTTAAGATTGTTATAACGAACGAAAACCTCTTTACTTAGATATTCATTAATAAATATCTTACTCTGAACCATGCTTTCACGCGTTTCCTCAGTAAGTAGAGTTACGTCAATATGCCTTGTGTTGAACGCTGTTAGTCTGCCCTTCAAACGCATGATCTTGTTTAGCGTATCGCGGTGAGAGAGTTGGACCACCCACGGCGAACGGCGTTGCGCTGCACCCGAACGAGTCCCCCCATTGTCAGGCCCAGCCCCTGGCCCGAGAAGACGCACCGACACAATGTCATCTTTCGTAAAGGATGGGTCAATCGCAGCGAGGATGGCAAGTACTACGTCTGAGCGCATGGCATCAGATCCGTCACAAACATTAGAAATAATCACTTCAGCCAAATCCCCACCGCGACGCGTCCCCTCCTCACGGGAAGTGCCCCCACTCAGTCCCGAAGCAGTAGCCCTGCCGGGGCGGAGACCACGGGATCGACGCCGCCTACGTTGCGTCTGAAACCCTTCGGAGGCATGCTCAACATCACAGGCTTTCATTACATTGTTTTCCGCGTTGTTGTTCTCGTCTTTATTGCTAATCTTACATCTAGTTATTTCTAAACCTAAATCTATGGTTCTGTCAGCCGGAGCTGGAGTCTCAATGTCTCTGAGTGAAACGAGGACCTGAGACTCATTACAGTCAGTCTTTACCGTCTCAGGACTACCAGCAGCACCACGCCCAGCCCGCTGACCAGAAACCAGCGACTGCACATTTAGTATGAGACCGGAGAGCTCGGTCAATTTGTTTTGCAGATTTAGATTTTCCTGCACGAGTAGAGCGCGGTCTTTTTGCGCCTCCAAAAGCATAGCATTTTGCTTCTCAATTACGCTCTCTAGCGAGGAAACCCGACCCAGCAGACCTTCAAACTCCCCCTGCCCCGCCGGGGCAGTGTTCGATATCCGGGCGACAGCATCGAGCCTACTCACAAAAAGCGACCGAAGATCGCTAACCGAACTCTCCAGAAGGTCGAACTGGTTCCTGAACAGAGAGAGCATAGATGCCGGCAGTGTACAATAACGAAGCGCACTCAACTCGACCGAAGTATTCAATGTAGAGCGCTTCTTATCACCGAAAATCTTATTGGTGCAATTATTCGGTGTTGACGCCGCCATGTCATTCCTAATCGACGCCTCCAAGTTCGTAGTATCGTTATGCACAGTATTAGTTTTACAATAAACAGTATTATTGACAGTATTATCATTATTATTACTATTAATCACCCCCACATTAATTTCTCTCTCAGTATTGTCTCCAGTATGACCCGCCGCATTATCAGTATCTTTAAGTTTGTCCAACACAGTATTATTACCATTATTATCATTATTACCAACAGTATTATTTCTATTAACAGTATTATTATTATTATTGACAGTATTATTAACAGTATTATTAACTTTGGCCTTTAGAGTAGCAATCTCTTTATCCTTTTTAACACCCCTAACTTTATTCTTAAACCTGCTCTTTGAACTGCATGCTTGACAGATATAATTTGACTCTATCAAGTGCCAATTCATGCAAGTACTGTGGAATGTTGCCGTACATTCCTTGCAGTGACGCATTACTGCACCTGTACGCAAGATCTTTTTACATTTCTCACAGGAATCACGAACCATTTTGAGAGATGTAAATCACAAACAATTTATCAATAAATAAATAAATAAATAGATACGGCACAAGGATAAAGAGTTTGACAAATACGTTATATAATAAGATAGCCAACAGATATATATATATATATATATATAAATTAACACACGAAATAAATAAATAAATAAACAAATAAATAAATAAACGAATAATAAATAGTCAATAAATAGTCAATATATAATGTCAAACAATGAGCAATAAATAAATAAATAAGTTAATAAACGATAGAAAGTAGTCAATTAGTCAGCACATAAATAAATAAATAAACAAATAAATAAATAAATGAATATATAAATATATAAATAAATTATAGGTCAATAAATAAATAAATAAATAAATAGCCGACAAAATAGACAGAAATAATACTGTAAAAGCAATAGGCGACTAGACATATGAATTTGAATTGCGCGCCATAGCAATGCGAGCATTGGCGCCGAATAATTTTCAAAAAATCGCGCACGCGCTCGATGACTGCCAGTAGTGGAGCCAGATGCTGCTCGAAGAAATTCAGGACGATGGTGTTGCGCCCTGGTGGCGAAAATCAAAAAACTCCTCACAGCGACGGCAGTGACTTTGCGCGCCAAAATAGTGGGAGAGTGAGAGAGACAGAGACAGAAAAAAGAAACAGTTACTCCAACCTCTGAATCAGCGTAAAAAAACTCCGTAGACCCTCCGGTAGTGGTGCAGCAATGGTCCCAAAAAGACACCAGATCGTCCGGCGATGATGGGGTCTCGATGCCAGTATTACCTCAGTGCCCAGATGATGTTGCACAAATGATGTAGTAGTTTGAGGTTAGAATACTGCTTGATTGCGGAAAGACTCTCATGGCTCATAAAACAGCGTAAAAATACACTGTCTTTTTGCTGGAGAGCGTAAGAGCCATATAGAGGACCTTTACCGCAGTGCGAGATCGCTCGAAAAAAAGTTAAATACCAATTAATATATGGTAATTAGCTAGAGCAGATAGTAAGTGATGCTGAACTTACCGGAGGTCGGAGTATAATAATCACTTAAGCGGGATTGCGACTCTAACGCATTAACACGTATAGAAGAAAGGCAAACGTGAACGTTAGTAGAATTAAGCAAATAGCGATAGATACAGTAAGGTTACCTTGTAGAATGATGTCCTTGGAGATGCGTAGAGAGCGATGGATCCGGCCGTCGGATAAGAAACGTGGAATAGGCGCGAGTTTGAATGGGCAATAGATCTAAGTATCTTTATTCTTACACAATTTATTTAAGACAATTGCAAGTAACAATAGGAAAAGTGATTCCGATACAGACTGACGTGAACGAGTTTACAGTTAAGCTGACTGCCGGTTAAGAGAGATGGAGCCCGGTGCGGGCCATGTATTTATACCGGGCCATGTAGTTATACCCCGAGGAATCGCATGCGCTACAAGTATAAATGCATAAGTTATCCTAGCAAGGAGGGTGGGATTAATTAGGGAAATGGTTGTGAAGGAAGATTCGAATAGGCACGTGTGATGGCTTCTGGTAACCAGGTCAACGTGGGGTTGAACGGAAACGGCGGGAATTCGGTGGGGATGGTAAGGTAATTATTTCTTGGTAACGTGGCGTAGAGTTCTTCCTTATCGAGGCTGGTGTGTTGTGGTGGCGGTAGGTATCAGGATGTTACAGTAGTAATATACAACATTGTTCTCCTCCGACGTTCCAGCGAACAATGTCGCCCTCTTTAAGGAAACTGCCAAGAGTGTATTTATTTATAAAAATGTTTTACAGAATGTTAAACAAAAGACGCTGGATTAAACTTACAATTATGTCATCGACATTCGTGTGTGTGGTACTGTTACATAAGTTGCTGGATCTGAATACTGAGCTGTTAAAGGCAGCTATGTGTGGAGTATAAATTGTGATTAACACGCACAAGTCAGTAATTAAAAGAAAACACTTTATTGATTACACACAAATGAAATAAATATCAAAATACAAAAGTTCGATTATTGATAATAACTTGAAAATGCTACAGCTGTGGGAGCGTGCATCTCGCTGGAGTGTTCGCGCTAATCTGAGTTTTAATCAGAAATCCGCACGGGGAATAAGGCGCTGCTTGCGCGGTCGTCGATGTGTCGGTCCGTGTGGCGAAGCTCTTGCCTTGCTCGCCTTGAGCACTCGAACAGGGTTGCGGGATCGCCACATCCACCCCCCCCCCTCCCCACTCCCCCAGAATTCTAGCAAGGATTCGACTTGTAAGTGACCCTTCGTTGACTTCCTGTAGTTATTACAGAGGTTGAATTACATCTTTAGTCTGAGGTTCATCAACTTGTTGTTCTGCTGGTTGTTCGTCTACTTGCTGTCCTGCTATTTTTAGGCATTCAATCGAGATGTTTTTGTTTTTTCCTTCTATTTCAATCTTGAATAATCGATCCGAAAGACGTTCAACAACTCGAAAGGGACCTCAATACGATGCCTCGAGTGGAGCTTTTACGTGATCGCTTCTAATAAAAACATGCGTGCAAGTGTCGATGTCTTTTTGTTTAAAGATTCGTACCTTCGAGTGATGACATGTTAGAGTGGGTCGTATTTCTCTCATGTAAGTTCGGTGTTGTTTTACGAAATCCTCGGCGTTCGCGGGGATGTCTTGATGGACAAACAATTTGCCCGGCAACCGTAGATTGATACCATACAGTAATTCGGCTGGTGAAGCTTTTAAATTCTCCTTGTATGCCGTGCGTATTCCAAGCATTACCGATGGCAATAGATGGATCCAGTGCACGTGAGCCAGCGTTCTACGATGCCATTAGAAGCTGGATGGTATGGGGATGTCCTTGTCTTCTGACAGCCAAAGAATCTAGTGAGGGCCTTGAAAAGAGCAGCCTCAAATTGAGGACCCTAATCTGTTGTGATGGTGAGGGGTGATCCACAGTGGCTGATCCAATGAATGTAGAGAGCTGTCACAGTGGTTGAAGCGGTGCAATCTTACAGGCACTGCTACTGGCCAGCGAGTAAACCTATCAATGATGGTTAGACAATATTTGTAACCATCAACATCTGGTAGGTGAATGTAGTCCAAGTGTAAATGACTATTGATTGAAGGCCAGACATATTTGCTGCGTAGGGTGCGGGTGGTACAACGTCCATTGGGATGGGATAATCCATGAACAGAGTCAAAAGCAATACGTCGAAGCTTTTCCGGAATATAAGGCCTTACAGTCGAGTTGGTTATGACACAAAAGATTTTGCGGTTTTCAATCGTGAGTTGTTGCAATCTCAGTGAACTCAATTTTTGAAGGAGGCTCTGTAATTCCTTGTCTTCTTTTTGTGCCTTGTTGATGACCGTAGAACTCAAGGTTGTTGGCATGTCGATCGAACTTATTCTTGAAAGTACATCTGCGACTACATTCTCGCTCCCTTTGACATGTTTGATTGTCGTGGAAAATTAGGAGATGAACTCAAGTTGTCTGGATTGACGTAGTGAAAACTTCTTCGATTTTCGACTAAAAGCATAAATGAGTGGTTTATGATCAGTTGCAATAGAAAAATCTCTAGACTCGAGTTGATATCTGAAATGTTTAATTGCTGTAAATTAGCTAGCAATTCTCAATTATATGTGTTATATTTCTTTTCAGTCTCCAATAATATTCGAGAAAAAAATCCCATCGGTGTCCATTTTCCCTTAACATACTGTTCGGTCGACGCACCTATGCACTATACATATAAGTGTGATAATGTTAATGAGACGTAATGAGTCATAGTAGTACAACACACTCTGAAAGCTACATTATAAGAGAGCGAGAGAGAGAGAGAGAAAGAGAGAGAGAGAGAGAGAGAGAGAGAGAGAGAGAGAGAGAGAGAGAGAGAGAGAGAGAGAGAGAGAGAGAGAGAGCTGTATCGAACGGGTACTTACAAGACGTAGACGTCTACCCTGGTCGACGAGGTTCGAATCTATTCGTCTATCCGAAGATGCGATGTCGCTGCGAGGAACAGACTCGGCGGTCTCTCGGGAGATGTACGGCGTAAACGCGATTAGGTGCTCGCACGCACAACTGCAATGTTACACTATTAACACGCATACAATCAATCTCAGCAAGAGGAAGGTCAGTCACGCGACTATGCCAGTCATGGGCTCACGTGCTCCAGACCACGTCGCAACTCTAACTGCCCGATTAGGCGCCTAGCTCTCTCTCGATTCAAGACACTTAAATTATGTCGTCTGCTATAGACGGCTATTGCTCTCTCTGTCCCTCTCCAGTACTCTCTCACTTACCTCAGATAGCGCTGTAAGAAGTAATACATATGTGGGGACCCGAGACGGTCATGTCTTCTGGAGTCGACGCAAACAAACGCTGGTGCCCAGAGCCATCTTCTAGCAACACCAGCGCCAGCGCTCGCCGCTCTCCTCTCTTGTGAGCCGCCAGGATGGGTGGCGAGCAGGAGTTACTTAAATACGATTTTCGGTGAATTTTGTATAAGTTTTGGCTTGACCTGCCGACCAGTTCATATCTTAAATAAACTACTTGTTGCTCACTTAAACCAAGAGTCAATTCCTGCTACCTCTGGTCCATCCTTTTAATCTAAGCAGGCAGCATAGGCTAGTACTCTCAGCCACTGATAACCAACCTGCAACGTGGTGACCCCGGAACTTCAGTACACGCCAGAGCCTTCTCGACGAGCAGCAAGTCGCTCAGCAGTGGTTTTCTTCGTCGGGCGCCGTCATAGTCAACGACACTTACCTAATCGCCGCGCATCGCCAACGGATTTCCAGCGACGTCCTCATCGACGTTTCGACGGCGACGACGACCGCGACGACCAAGTTTTTCATCATCCCGGTCTCAAGAATTATCGGCGGTTAGCCTTACCGGCAGCGTTTTCGCTTCGCTGTCTCGTAAACATCCAACGGCCGTTTTCGAAAACGTCAAAACCGAGGCCTTTCTACAGCTAACGGCGCTTTTAGAAACAAAAACACCGGCCAACGTATTTTATTTCTACATCGGCTTCTCTACAGCCATCGGATTTTATTTTGATTTCACCGCTATTTTAGTCACTAGACTACAGCCGTATCGACCTTTCTTTTACACGGCCATCTTCAGCGAAGGCGCCCCCACAGCGGCAGCCTCTCCCGCCATCAACGGTACGCTTAGAACCAGCCCAGTAGAGACTTCAAGATCCGCCCGTCAGTTTCAACACCGCAATGCTTTGATCGCTCAATAGCGCACGACTCGGCTATGATCCAGTATAGCCCCCAAAATGCGAATCGCCAGCGACCAACGATCGAGGACCAACTGTCGCTCGATAATAGCACAGCCGAGCAACAACAACAAGAGCAGCCGTTCACCGGGTTCCTGGCGGAAGAACATACGCACGCCAATCCCGCCCGTGCAAATCTCGCTTTAAATCAGCCACAACAGCAGCCGGTACCCAACGAGCTCGCTGACGGGCAACACCGCGACAACAACGCACCAGCCGACGACGCCATGTATCCTCTCGGTAACCAGCACCGTTTTCCTGTACCTAACTGCGTTCCGAATCCACCCCCGCTTCCCAACAACAGCGATAACCGTCCTGAAATAAATCAATGATACTCTGTGCGCTCTCACCATATTAGAGCTTTGATCCACAATTATGGTTTGCACAGGTAGAAGCGGCGTTCAACACCAATCGGATTCGTAGCGGCAACAGTAAGTACGACCTGCTCATTGCTCAACTACCGCCGGACGTCGCCCAGGAAGTCGCAGACGTCATTCTCGACCTACCAGCGACGAACCGGTTCAACACCCTGAAGACCGTGGTGTTGAACCGTCTGGCAGTCTCAGCAGATCGTCAGCTCCATCAGCTGCTCAACGAGGTCCAGCTCGACGACAGGAAGCCATCACAGCTTCTGCGCTACCTGTCGGCGACTTATCGCACTGATCAGCGAACTCCTGATTACAAAATATATCGGAGTTCAAATCCACATAAAACCACTTTTTTTATCGTGTTGTTAATGTTATATAAATAATTATTATATTCAATTATTAATTATATTGTAAAAAGTTCATACAAAATAAACATAGAATGTGCGTTTGTTCTACACTTGATACATTCAAATAAAAAAGTAATACAATATTGAAGATATATTTGTAAATTTTCACGATAAATTCGTATAGGCATTAATTTTTATAATAAACAATCCTTTTATTATTAATTTAACAAAACCGTACATAAATAACCTATTACTTGTACCGAAAGAAGTTATAAGGATAAAGATAAATATTTTGAAACCCCTTCTTTTGTTTAAATTTAAGCTTTTGTTGAAGCTTAAATTTAAACTTAAACTTAAACTGAAGCTTAAATTTAAGCTTAAACAAATTTCAAGCCCCCACGTGAGTTCGATGATCATATGTAACTTTCAATTATATATTCTCAACGATTGTGATGGCTGAGGGGTTAGCGTGTTGTCCTATTGACTTATTGATTCGGGTTCGATTCTTGGTGTGGTCAAATTTTTTTTCTTGTCATAATTCAGAGGTACTTTTAATTTTATTATAAATAAATCACGATGAACTTCAATTATGTATACTGTAATGCTAACTATTATTTTAAATTATATAATACAGAAGAGTACGAAAGACAGTCTTTGATCAATTTCACCTTCATTTTTGCAATCATAGCGATCAGTAGCTGGGTGATTATGCTACTTGGTTATTTATTTAGATTATTTATATAGTAAGTTTGATTTTCTAGTAGTATAATCTTTAAATAATTATGATTGAATTTATAAAATCTGCGCTCTATAGAAAAAGATGGTAAGTATATGTAATAAAAGTATAAATTACTTTACATACAAATTCCAAGAGAAAGCGAAATTTATTCTGTTTTATTGTTTCTTTATTATATCCTCTTCTGGAATTTATAACAATTGTATATAATTTAAAATAATACTAACCATTACAGTATACATAATTGAAATTCATCGTGATTTATTTATAATAAAAATAAAAAGTACCTCTGAATTATGACATGAAAAAAAAAATTGACCACACCGAGAATCGAACCCGAATCAATAAGTCAATAGGACAACACGCTAACCCCTAAGCCATCAAGATCGTTGAGAATATATAATTGAAAGTTACATATGATCATCGAACTCACGTGGGGGCTTGGAATTTGTTTAAGTATAAATTTAAGCTTCAGTTTAAGTTTAAGTTTAAATTTAAGCTTCAACAAAAGCTTAAATTTAAACAAAAGAAGGGGTTTCAAAATATTTATCTTTATCCTTATAACTTCTTTCGGTACGAGTAATAGGTTATTTATGTACGGTTTTGTTAAATTAATAATAAAAGGATTGTTTATTATAAAAATTAATGCCTATACGAATTTATCGTGAAAATTTACAAATATATCTTCAATATTGTATTACTTTTTTATTTGAATGTATCAAGTGTAGAACAAACGCACATTCTATGTTTATTTTGTATGAACTTTTTACAATATAATTAATAATTGTATATAATAATTATTTATATAACATTAACAACACGATAAAAAAGTGGTTTTATGTGGATTTAAACTCCGATATATTTTGTAATCAGGAGTTCGCTGATCAGTGCAATAAGTCGCCGACAGGCGGCTCTCATACTCGCTAGGTCAGGGCTTTTTAGTCGAGCGAACCTGGCGATCTTCGTCGGTAAAAGAGGTCCATTTCGGCAACGCGAGCCCATAAGAGTTTGGTCTCCTTCTCTCTTCCTCCATGATTCAAAGTATAGAGTGTAGGGTCGAGAGTATAGGGCCTGCCGATATGTAAACAGTATAGCATCTTCAATGTTTGGCGTGCTCCCGTTTATTTCGTTGCTAATAAGTTGTGAGAATGCCAAAAGAAAAAAGATTTTTCTAGAGAGGCAAAAGAGTCTCTCAAAAAGTATACGAGAAAAGAGTGCAGCAAGTGGAAACTGCACGAAAGTTGAAAAGCGATGGACGATTCGAGTCTCCTAACCTCTATTCCAGTGCGAACAATAGCGATACTGAGCAAAATTCAACAGGTTGCAGTGATGACAATTTTGCATGCGATGGTCGACGCATTATTCACATGCGAACTTTAGCCGAAGAACTATTTTGCAATGGCTGCAAATCCATTCTTTCTCTGATGGATATCAAAGAAGAAAAGCGTTTTGGACTAGCCTCAATTTTTAATATAAAATGCCGACAGTGCCAAATTATTAATAACATTTATACGGACAAGCAGCATAAGGGTCCAAATAACACGGCAGTTTTTGATACAGACACGAAAGCTGTACTAGGTATAAAACTAAATATACTGTAAATATTTATTGTTTATAGAAAAGTATTATAAATTAATGCTTTAATTAATATACTTTTAGGTTGCTTGAATAATGGCACAGGAAATACTCATATAAACAAATGGCTTGCCGAAATGAATATTCCAGAAATGCACTGGAATACATACAAACGGCATGAAAATGAGGTGGGAAAAAATGTTGAAGATGTTGCTCAAAAGAATCGTATGGATGCTGCTATCGAGGAAAGAAGACTGACGATTGAGAATGCAGATAAATTGAAAGATTTTCTGTAAGTATAGATGAATATTTTAAATACGAGTATAGGCACAACTCATTGGAGTACCGAATCACCGTATTGAATACAATAGTTATTGTATATAGTATATACAATCGTCGCCAATGAAATTTGATATTAAAATTTAAACTAATATTGTACATTATATACAATCAATATAATCGAATATTTATTTATACATTTATCTTTACAATAAAATAATGTCTACTGAATTTTATATATATATATATAGTCACATATAAATGATAACCATGTGCGATAATCAAATTTTAATTGTTATGCTGATTTCTTATGTATGTATTACTTTAAATTTAAAGTAATGCAACCAATTAATATTATGAATAGAATAAATAAAATATTTGACATGAAGCGAACATTAATTCTATACGTATATTCTTTTCCTTTGCAGGCCCCCACACTTAGACATTTATTTCATTTTTCCTGATGCGAATGAAGAAGATATAGTAAATAAAAACATATCAAGTAGTATGACTGTTCGTGTGGCAGCCTCTTTCGACATGGGCTGGTTTACCTGGGGAACTGGTAGAACATACGATAGTCTGTCTGGAACAGCAGCTATGATAGGCTATTTTAGTAAGAAAGTTATAGGCTATGTTACATTGAATAGGAAATGTGCAAAATGCGATCGAGGCCACTCGCCTGAAGATCACGATTGCCGATTAAATTTTGTCGGTAGTGCGAAGGCGATGGAACCTCACGCCGCAGTTTTATTGACAAAAAATAATCCGATTTTAAAAGCATGCAATCTTCAAATAGGAATATTTATAGCTGATAACGACAGTAGCTCGATTTGTGCCGTCAGAGAAGCTAGTTCTCATGAAGTTGCAAAACAGTCGGACAAAAATCACACATCGAAAGGTGTTGTGAACGAGTTATATAAAATAAGTAAGGCACACAAAGAGTTAAATAATACAACGATTCAATACTTAAAAAAATGTTTCAACTACTGTATTTCACAAAATGAAGGTAGCATTACTGACATGGAAAAAGCCATCGTAAATATCCCCTACCGCGCTTTTAACATTCACCTGAATTGTGGAAGCTGGTGTACATACCAATTGGATCCGGATAATTATACGCATACGAATATTGGTGAGGGGTTAAAAAATCAAGCTTTATTCGAAGTTTTGAAAATTATTTTTAATAATTTAGCGAATAAATGCTCTCAGTTTGTCGGAGGTGCTTCAAGCAATCCCAACGAAAGTTTAAACTCGATGATAGTGAGTAAGGCTCTCAAAAGCAGGCTATATGGGAAAACAGCTTCTGGTAATGCACGAGTGGCATGCGCAATAAATAAAAAAAATAAAGGAGAAGCTTATATAAGTCAGTTAAATAAAAGTTTGTTATTATCGCCAGGAAAACACACGATGAGATATAATAGTAATGTAGATAATATTATTAAAACAAGATACGCGAATTCTATAACGCGACGAATAAAATTGAAACGCATTTTATTAAAGAAAGTTAAGACTGCATTAAAAAATCAAACCGAAGCCAAAGAGGGTACAACATACGAGTCAGATATTGGATTATTAAATAATCTTCACGAAAATATTCCAATTGTAACCTTACAAAATGCAGACTCTGAACCAATCACAGTATTATTTGATTTAGAAACAAGCGGCTTCTCCAAGACTGCAGATATTTTATGAATTGCTATGAAGAATGACGAACATGAATTTTCTATGTATGTGAAGCCCACGCAAAAAATTTCTGAAGAAGCTAGTCGAGTACATGGTTTAACCTATGTAAATGGAGAACTTTTATTTCACAATAACATGTTTAAATCTGTCTCTTTATCGGAGGCATTGGTGCAATTGCATGCATTTTTATGCTCTTTTGAGAAAAAATGTATATTAGCTGCTCACAATTGCTCATTTGATTTTCCTCGTTTAATGAATGCGATAAAGAAATGTTTCATGACAGAACATTTTCGCGTCATAATACACGGATATTGTGATACACTCCCTGCAATTAAAATAAAAACGGGGAAAAAGGGCAAAGGCGACAATAAATTGGAGAATCTTGCGGCGGAATTGAACATTAGTTGTGAAAAAGCTCATGACGCACTCCAATATGTTATCATGTTACATCAAGTTTTGTAAAATTTAAAAGTTTCAAGCGACGACTTGAAAAAACATTTTTTAGCTGGGAAGATGTCCAGAAAAAATTATTTATTTAGAAAATTTCCCGAGTAACATGAAAAAGTTGAATCCTCTTAAAGACTGTATTTCGCAGGGAATGAGAAAAAAAATGGTTTCTGCGAATGTTACATATGATATGTTGCTTGATGCATACGTTGTTAATAAATTAGATGGTTTACGTGATGTTTTAGGAAAAGATGAGAATGGTATGATTAAAGTTACCAATATAAAAAAATCCTACAGAAGATATCCGATTATTTTGCTAG
The DNA here is from genome assembly GCA_020010945.3 of Muscidifurax raptorellus. Taxonomy (NCBI): domain Eukaryota; kingdom Metazoa; phylum Arthropoda; class Insecta; order Hymenoptera; family Pteromalidae; genus Muscidifurax; species Muscidifurax raptorellus. The sequence continues at coordinate 29,450,766 of CM052077.1, read as the reverse complement.
TGTAGTAAAGTAAACAAATTTATTTATTAGAATATATGTTTACGTTATTTTTTATATGTTCATACGTTAATAAACAAATTGAGTTCAAATTACAAAACATTTTCTTGCTTTATTCTAACCCCGCACAATATTCGTTTACGTGTATACACACCATACAGTATTTCAAACAGCGCGCGCCTAACCTTTTGTGCGACGTTGCCACGTCTATTGCGTCGAGCCCAACGTCGGCTGCTTAACGACAATTTTATTTATTAAATTGTTTTTTTCTATTATCACACGCAACTAATCAATACGTTCAAGGGCTTAAAATGTTCTGCGGATATCTAATTTGTATTATCTTTTTTATTTTGTGAATCTGAACGGTAGTATTCATACAATTCAAAGATAAGAGTGCTGGAAGTATAAGTCCCCATTAGACTACATGTTAAATAGTTAACAATTAAAATGCCCAGAACTTTTCTTCTATGCACCCTAGCTTAACAAAATTTTTTATAGATGTCTTTTACATTAATAACAACTAATGTTTTCAATTTCATCAATATCTGAACCGTATCTCAAACGCGATGGTACTACCTTAATCGTTCATTCTTGTCTAATGTACGCCGTTATTTTGCATTTTCTTCGCAATTTTTGTACCAGTTCTCCTACAATAATTTACCTCCTGTATCGCAAAAACTAATAATTGTGTCCTACCGGGAATTATGAATAAGTATATCTTCTGCAAAATACTCTTCTAAATGTCTAACTATATATCTTAATGACGAGAATGAACGATTAGGCGAGATGAGTGATGAAAATGACGATGAATGCGAAGATGCAAAAAAGGCTATTTTGCGCTATTAAGTTCAACCGTTTCCTAAAATACCAATGTAAAAAATACATTTTTTCAAAAGTTATTAACAATTTTCGATTTTGACAAATTTCTTGGTTTTTCTGTATTTGCCAATAAACTAATGCACTTAGAGAGGTGCCCTCACAGACTTTTTTGTAGATAATTTAATAACGAACAACTTTTATTCATAACCTTTTTCGCTAAAGTTAGTACTTTTCAAACCGCAGAGGTAAATACAAAAAATATATCAATTTATTGAATTGAATATCACGTAAATCCATGCTAATTTAAAAAATTTGATATTTCCAATTTTTCGATCATACGGTTTTTTATATGAGGTGTAAAATATGATGAGAAAGGTTTTTTATATGAGGTGTAAAATATGATGAGAAATGTTTTTCAATTCATACAAATATAATGAAGTGTTATAAAAAAACAACCTATGTATATGCACGTGCAAGGCAGGGTGGGAGAGAGAGAGAGAGAGAGAGAGAGAGAGAGAGAGAGAGAGAGAGAGAGAGAGAGAGAGAGAATTGAGAAAATTACGGACAATATGAATTGCAGCTTAGCACTGCTTGTGGTCTGTTGCTCACGCGCATGCTGGCTGGCGTTATATGCGCGCGGCGCATGTGAGTATTTCCTCTCTCTCTCTCTCTCCCTCTCTCTCTCTCTCTCTCTCTCTCTCTCTCTCTCTCTCTCTTTCTCTCTCTTTAACAGCGGCCGGAAACTACCGAACGCATCCGAAGCTGCGGCGCCGAAGCTCGTAGCTGCACCGCGGGGTCAAAATATGCTCAGTGTATTCTAAACAAGCTCACGAGACGTGCTATCGCTGCTCATCGGCTTGGCTTGCTAGTTAACTTGCGCGTTTAACCGCTTTCCGTGCGTGCTGCCGTTGTTTCGCTATCAGTCGTTCTTTCCCGCTTACCTTTATCTCTCTCTCTCTTTCCCTCTATGTCTCTATTTAATTCTGTTAACTTTTTCTCTCTCCCTCACTCTCTCTGACTCTCTCTCACTCTCTCTCTCCCCTCTCTCTTCCCTCTCTCTCTTCCTCCTACCTTTCTTGCTCTATGCATATATGTACAAGGGTAGCCAAAATCAGAGTCTGTAAGAGGTTGCACTTTTGTTTAGTGCCTGTCTTACTCACTGCATATGTTTTCTTTGCGCGTGCCAGGGCAAGTTATTTAATAATTTAGAATATTAAGGTCCACCTTATACAGCGTTCGCGTAATGTGTGAGCATGAATACATTTTTTATTGTATCCTTTCACTATAACATGCTCTGTAAAGTCAGTGTAATAGCTGAGAATAACGAAGTTCTATTAAATAATTCCAACTGTATGAAGAAAAAATGCAGGTGCCGAGAAAAAAAGGAGTCTAATGGAAGAAGATACGAGACACGTCGCTTACTCTTTGAAATTGTCCAAAAAAGCTTAACCTTGCAAGGCATTTGAACTGTGAAGACTCTAATGAAAAAAATATTTTAATCCCTAAGTTTAAAAAGCGAGCTTGCAAAATCATGACACTTTACTTCCTTTTCTTATCTCTGTACTTTCAAAATATGGTTAAACGAGTTATCCACGCGAGTTTAAATCTCTTATAACTTGTTTCCAGAATGCTTTTCAAAAACATGAAGGTGTATCAAGGAGGTGGTATTAGAATAAAGTATAAAGCGAACGAGAATCAATGAAAATTAAAGTAGTTAGCCTAATATTTGCTCCACTAATTGCAAGCAAAAATCAAATCCTGTACTGTTAAAGTTCCAGTACTAGCCTGATTCTAGGATTTTTGAGTAACTTAAATACTGATTGAAGAAAAAGGAGTCATTTTCAGACTACACACGAAGAACAGATGCTGGATTATTTTACAAGTGTTTTGTCGTTATAGTGTTCCCATTACACCTCTTAGCTAACTGGTGTTTACGATTTTGTTTGCGCTAGTGTAAAGAAAATATTGTTTCGCTTCGTGTATGGATGAATATTGGAAAATATTTTATTTGATTATCAAAATCTTAAGTGCAAAACGCTTGACAGTTAATGCCGGATTCGCGCATCCAAGAGTTTTTACGCTAAACTAATATTGTAGTGAGTATACATCTTTCTTCTATACTTTTAAGGTAGTTTACAATTTTTTTACAAGGTAAATCTTACAATTAGTTCGGTAATTACTCGATCCTTATTCATTTGAACGATTCAGACTTTTAACGTGCCTAATGTAATTAGCAGAATATTTTTTCAGTATGAACTAGATATTTTCCATACTAAGTATATTATTAAAGTTAACAATTTTATTACTAAGAAGTCTACACAAATTTTAAAATATATAAAATTTGTTGTACAGAAAATATATTTTATAATATTATACATACTAACAAGGTGAGCTACCAGGCTCAGGGAAAGGGATTCCGCTAAAACTTTTTATAGAGAGATGTTGTCTGGTACCAAACAGAAATCACTTGTAATTCAATCTTATGGGCCTTTATTTGTGAGTTATATATATATATAGCAAGTTTTAGTCAAAATCAGCGAAAAATCCTAGTCGATTCAAACCGTAACTTACAAGTGTAACTAACAAGGCATAACTCTTCTACAATCATATAAAATAAATTTAATGTTCGAATTATTTCCTATCAATTGACGAGAATTCAGAGTTCAAAATATAATTTTCTCTTACCCCAATCAAGAGGAATTTTTCTGGATTTTCATTTTATTTTATATATAATTGTATAGGAGTTATGTCTTGTAAGTTACACTTGTTTGAATCGACACAGGTTTCTAGTAGATTTTGATCTAAATTGTGTATAACTAGCGAATAAATACCTATGAGATTGAATTACAAGTGACTTCTCTTATTTTAGTGCACCAGAAAAATTCTCCGAAAGTCTTAGCGAAATCTCTTTCCCTGCGATCGGCAGCTCTAGTTGTAAGTTCTTAATATGGTTAATAAAAAACAAATTAGTGCGTGGTATTTTTCAATCCTTTTGTGATTGTCACTAACAATTGCTTCCTTCCTATGGAAGGCTGGTATTGTACATTTTGGAATTGTCGTCAAAACGTGTTAAATGTGTTTTGAGGCCATTACAACTGAAAAATATTATTTTTACAAAGTGCCTGTATAGAGCGGTGTTTGTGTGTGTATATACGCCTATATCTCAGCTTCTACGTAGTTGATTTTAATCCACTACGTCTCATGCTTTGTTTTTATGTAACATAATAGAAACAGCATTCTTTTTTTCAATTTGTTCATGCGTTTTTTATAGTAATTTTACGATTTTGTAAATTCAGTTTTTGGCATGTTTTTAAATGATTTCATTAATAAAATTACTATATTTATTATACAACTGAAAGAGCATCAAGTTACTTATTTTCTCACAGTGAATAATTGAGATTGTCTTCACCGTTCTTTTGTTATGCACGAAATAGTGATTTTTTTATATCGTTATATCTCAGCAACTTCATAGTGAAACATTTAAAAAATCATGGTAACAGAGTTATAAGAATTATTTACCTTGTAAATTTCAACTGATTTTATAGATTAAATTTTTTTAAATAAATCAAATACTTAAATTTAATGGGTTAAGTAGATTAACGCAAATTTTTAAATCAAAGTATGTACTGATTCCTTTAAAATTTGTGTTCAATACCAAATAATAATAATATTGATTGTATACGTGACTTTGAAATTTATTGTTATTCTTCTACCTTGCTGTAAACGTTATTTATTATTCATATGCATAGCAAATCCGCTATTCGTTAATTCTCTCTGGGGAAGCGCACACAGCTAGAAATCAAGCATGAAAAAAAGTACAAAAAAATATAGAAACCTGGGTTTGAACCCAAGAGTTTTGGATTAGTATAGACGTACATTTTAAATCTTATAATGTGACATACACGGATAGTTGTATTTAGGTAGCTAAGTGTTTCCGATGATGAGGTCCAAATATGAATCATATGAGATCGTATGTGAGATCTCATATAATATTTTCGCGCGGGAATTGCGTTGAGTCGAATAATTGCTAACTTAAACATAAGTCATATATTGAAAACACTCTCCAAAACTTTGCCATGCCCATTTTATTTTCTTCCTAGATGAACAACTGAAATTTTTGTTTTAACACTTGTACGATTTTCGCGCTTTTTGTACCGATTAACCGGGCGTAAAGTTCCAGTTATTTTACCAGTAGGCAAAAAAATGTTGGCATTCTTTTTGCTAAAATTTTTTTGTTTAATTTTGACAATTTACCGAATTTGGTTTTCAAAATATTTATATGTTATTCGTTATTTCTCAAATATTCGGAAATGTAGATAATAAGTAATTATATACAAAGCCATTGATCCCTAAAATTTTTTGATAAAGCCCACTTAGCTAATCCATTTTAGCTTATTATGTCCCTGTCGAGAAAAGTCATGCGTTATATCACATTATCAATCACGCGATCAATCACTTGTTTTCTCACATGATTTATCATACGACTATTTGGGTGATTGTTCACGTGAGAAATCGCGTTAGAAATCACTCGTATAATTTGAAGTATATATTTGAATTAAAATTGCTAAAACAATTATCGAAAAATAATTTGATTGATAATCTGAATAAATTAATCACACAAAAGAATAAAAAAATATTGCCCCAGCCGAGGATTGAACTCCGGTCCTTTACTTCACAATCCATTATATTACTATCAGAGCTATTTGTGTCGTTGTAAGTTTCGAAATTCTATCCTATTTTTATCTAAAAATATTTTTGATTTATAACTACCTATACGGTTTATACGTACAAAGTTACAAATCTATAACATATACTTTAAGATAAGAATTCAAAAGGCTTAAAATATTTTTGAAGCTGAGATTGACAATTATAATCTATATAAACATTATGTTATTTAACATAGAGGAAATATATACATTTATTAAGATTGTTTATTATGCTAATAAAATTATTTTCATTATTTTACTAAATAGCAGCACATAGTTAATACAGGTAAATGGCAGTTTACTGCGATTTTTACAGGATCCTTAAGTCATCATTATCACAACATTATTGACATTAACATTTTTGATTTTCAACAAATAAAATTTTACAATTGTCTAGTAAAATAAAATAATTTCTTGAATGAAAACAAATACTTCTATTTTATGAGTGATTTCTGACGTGATTTCCCACGTGATATTCAAAGTGATTTCTCACGTGAGAAATCGCGCCTAATACTCTCGTCATAAATCACAATAGAAATCAAGTTCTTTATTACGTAATTGACCATGTAATAAATCACGTGATTTTTCTCGCCAGAGGTGATTTTGAAAAATCAGATATATCAATAAAATAAAAACTAGTCCTTCACATATGGCTCCGAAATTTAACCAGTTCTAATCTTAAGTTAACACGCTCAGTGCTCTTTAGTATATTTGTAGTTTTTTATTCATAAAAATTAACAAAATCATTTAAATTTCTTACCATTGTACTGTTTTTAAATTTATTTATTCAGATGACCGATTACGATACCTTAGCAATCGACTTTAGGAGTCAATCTGAATAATGTATAAAAAGAATTACAGCAAAAACCATTACTTTTTTATTTACTTACATGTACGTGCCATGTAAGATAGTTCACAATAGTTTATAATTTGTATACCCAGAATTTTCCATTTTAAAAAAAAAAGTCTGATCAACTAAAAAATGAATATTTGAAATACTAAAAAAATTTTAAATACAGTTTATATGGTATTTATTATAGTACTAGATACAAATATTCAGATTTATTGTGATCTTTTTTTAAAGCGTTTTCTTGAGTTTATTAAATCTATCTCCTTTTCTAACACCCATACCAAGTTTTGAATTGAACTCAAGGTATTTGTCATAACGCTATAGCAAAAACTGCCCTTTTTCTCTTAAACCAACGTATCTAGGTTTTACTTCCTGCCACGCCTTCTCTACTAAAATTCTATTAGCAGCGTTACTCTCTTAAATGTTATCAGGATTCTTCCAGTAGGTACATCAGCACGATCAGTAACAATAAACCATGGACATGCAGCTGCAGACAATGTAGCCATGGTATCTGGATGTGCCGATTCTGGATTCATGGCATCAGTGGAAACTGCGTTAATGTAGCAGCAGAATACCTAGATAAGTAGCAGCAGTAATTAGTACACAGATATAATTTCTACTCTCTAAAAGTAGTAGCTGCATATGTATCAGTAGCGGTAGACCTGGGACAAGCATTTTCAATAGGTCCATATAGTTGTGTGGCAGCAGGAGCACAAGCACCAGCACGAAGCGCTGGACCCTGGACAAGCACTTGCAGCATACCCTGATGGACATGTGCCAGAAGCAGCAGAAACACAAGCACGAACACCAGCACCACAAGAAGCATCAGCAACAGAAGTAGACGCGATAATCTCCAAATAGCACTGAATTTTCCCACTCTGGTAGTGTAATGGAATCATCGATTCCATCCAAAACACTACGATTGCTATATATATCACATCTACACGCACATACTTACTCACTAGCACGTCATCGCGGCACCCAAGAAGTGGATCTGAAAATCGGGAGAGATATTTACACATACGTGTCAGCGTCACCTTCACACAAATGGACTATATTCCGATGAACCACGCAATAAATCCACATGCTATAAAAACCGCGAGTTCATATTTTTAAACGGTAAGCCATAAATTGAGAAGCACAAGAACGAGAGGAGCTGTTTCAACGATGACCTTACGCAATAGGGCGACAAATCATCGCAGAAAAACGAGAACAAATAAGAGAAAAATTAGAGAGCAGAGAGAAACAGAGACGCAATATTCGTCGATCTGGATTTTCATAGGAAACACATGTACGATCTCCAGTAAAAAGAGAGACCGCGGGAGAGTTCTAAAAGAGACAAATTCCTAAGTGGTAGTCATAAACTATGATGTTTATGACTTGACCTGCAACGATTCTCTTAATATTGAGAGAGGAAAATACAAAATAGTGAAGCGACCTAATATGGAAAACGCTAGCCCGAGAAAAACAAGGGGATATGCAAGTATATAAAGCCCGGGAGCAAAAGGCAATCAGCGCTCAGTAATATCCGAAATCTCTCGCAGAACGTTACTCTGCTCGTCGTCAGACCATTCTTAAAACAAGTATCACGTATTACTCGCTACTCGTACGTTTAAAAGTAGAGAGTATACCGGACTTAGTCGCTCAGTCGAGCAAGTGCGTCCATCGGCATTTTTCCAACTATCACCCCTGCTGAAAAAAAGAAGCAACATAGGCAGTGGACTCCCTGCGATCTACACTACGCACACCAAAGGGACGACCCGTCTCACCTAAGTGCATTTAGCTACCGCTGTAAACTGAACCACCGAGCCTAGGCTGGAAGGCGCCGAGAATCGACAGCTGCAGACACTAAAGAACCTCTTCACACATATATACAAATAGCCACGCACACTTACACATTAAGGTACTTTTCTCTTTTCATAAAAATAAACGTGTGTCGATTTAAAAGAAATAGTGTATAGTTTAAAGTGACTTCGTATCCGGCTCTCTTCCCCGGTAGGCGATGTCCGCGTCCGCGGTAGCTAAAAGGGACTTCCTATCCTTCACTATTTTAATCATTTAAATTATTATAACTTTCACGTATCGCCAAGTTCGATTATCAATTCCGGTAGGAATTCATGTAATTGTTTTAATGTGTTAGATTTTGTAATTGAAAATTTGTAATCTTGACGTAACAGTAGCATCTTTTTCAGCAACGTCGTACTAGCCCTTATAAAACTCATACTCGCGTACGTCATTTACTGTCATTTCGGTGCACCATATCTTCAAACTTTTCGCACTAAATATAATACTTACAAAACAACATTGGCGAGCAGCCGATTCGATTGTACAGCGGTCCGAGCGACCAGGCCTGGCGATGATTCCTCGTTCTATAAAAAGTATCATATCAATATATGTTAAAAGTTTTCCTGTAGGTTTGAGCATTACATTCCAGGAAAAGCCTAGAGTAGTGTAATAATGAAGAAGATCTCAGTTATAAACGTTCATGCTCTGATCTCGAAAATTTTCATAAACATCTACTAGTAGTAAGACATTAGTTTTCATATATAGATCTGAGCACTTGCCAAGCATTTGAACATTAAATGTACTCCGTACATTTTGTGCATGTTCATAATCTCTTTCAGATATTGATGAGACCTTCATAATACTAAAAAATTCTCTTTGACTGACGATTTACACTCTTCTAGTTTTTCCCATGAGCTTACATACTCCTAGGGTAACACACCTTTTCTTATCAACAATTCAATTTGTTGAATACTCAGATTACTAAATTCTTCATTGAAAATTGCATAATCTTGAAGATATGATGCCAATTTAATTTTACTATCTTCTACATGTTTCGTAAATAAGATATATTTTTCTTTTGTTAGAGGGAGTAGATCAATCTATATTGGAAAATGGTTTGATACATCTGATATAGTCAAGTGTTTATCATAACCGCTTAAATTATGTAACACAACTCGAACTAGTTTTGAATCTTGATAGTTTAGATTGTAGGTAGCATGTACAGCTCCTCGATATTTCCCAGTAACATAGCAGTGATCACGCACCTTTACATCATTATTTAAACCTCTTTTACACATATGACATGTTTGTAAATTATAATAATCTGTTAATTCAGTCTGAGATAGAACTGGCATAGGTAGAGAATGTTTATATAAGGCACTTAATTGTTTTCCTATGCTTCTTGACTGTTCAGTAAAACATCATGATTCTTCAGGTCCTCTATAAAAGTCATATTTTGATAAATCGTCATTATAACTACATTTAAGATAGTATTCTATACTATAAATTTCATCACTTTATATTGGTTGAGTGTTTGTTTTATTATTTTTATTTTGTCCTATTAGTTTTAACAAACACTTGCAGTCTGCATATATTATGGAAGGTAAGTTTACATTGTACAGTTTATTTTTAAACATTATTACACTATTTCCTTCACTAGGATTTCAATTCTACAGATGTTTAATGCTTTGCAATGCTCTTCATGCTTTATCAAACCATCTTTCTTGAAAAACATATTTAAACATTCATCATACATACAAATAGTTTCTTTTTCCTATTTGTGAAATCGTTCCTAATGAAACGTGACAGATTTTTTTGTATACATAATGTGATTGAGGGAAACTTGCATAATCTAAATTATCATTTCTTAGTAGTTTTATATGGTGACTCTTTCTACAAAATGTTAAATAAAGAAGTACACTAGTTTTAATGATTTCCATGTTTTACTGGATATAATGCAAGCAAAGCATTTATTATCATAATTTTAAACATTGATACATGCTTTTCTTTTCTCTATAAAAGCTGGTAAGATAACATAAGCCACTACGTATTGCATTTAATTAGTTTACGAGCATTTTACTGTGGAACACATTCAATAAAATTCTTACAAATCGATTTTTTTAAAAACATTATATTGGCAATTTTTATTATCATTATCAATAACCCCATATTTATCATCATCAATAACCCAATAACTTGAGAAATTCATATTAACTCAAAATGTACATACATATACGCACCCACACAGACACACATATATATCACATTTGATAATTAATAAGTATTAATACATCTTCGCGCGCGAGATTTGGTAGTCAGTCTCTCGTGAGCCGCTAGCCCCGCAAGTAGCCCCGCAAGTATAGCTAAAGCGACATTTTTGTTCCGAATCACAGGCGAGGGAAGTAAGCTTCGCGCGAAGTGAGTGAGCGTCCAGGACCAAGTCCGAACAACTGCCGCGACCCAGAACCAAGTCCGTGCTGGTGTGCACGGTGCTAAATCCGAAGCCATCGTCTGTAAGTAACAGTTTCATTCTCTCTCGCGTTTACCGGACATCTCTCTCTCTCTCTCTCATCCCTCTTTTTCGCTCGTGTAAGTGTGCGGTGCTTGCACAACGCTGTAATTTATTTGAGAATATAAATGATTTTATATAATTCGATATCTTCTTACTGATAATCCTGGACCCTGCCGCCTCCGCGGGCTCGTGAAAGTTACACGAGCATTCTTGAGTCAGCCGAGCCGTGCTCTTCTGGCCCTGGCTATGATTGCACTTGAAATAGCAAAACTGCCATCATAAATGGTGCCCAACTTGTGTCAATAGGGAAAGATAAGAGATTTTATAAAATCAAGCATAAAGATAACACGCGTGTCGGCAACAAGTACGTGTGTATCACAGTCGCACCACTAAGGCTAGTCGAGAGACTAGTAGACCGCTGCAATTGTTAATCAGTTAACGAGTTATCTAATAATTTAAAAATAATACTCGTAGCAGCAGTTAACAGCCGTCGGAAAGTTCAAAACGGTCACCAACCGAGCGGTTTAGCGAACATCGAAGCGAGCGCTTGTTAAATCAGCGCGCCGCGAGCAGCGAGTTCGGCTATACAATGTCGTCCGTTTAGGCAAGGAATTTGCGACTGCGAGTGCAAGTGAGACGACCATATACATATAATCGTAAGATTATTTCTGAACATTACGTTCGTTTTTCAAAATTCTTTTTGCAACTAGCTACAATTTGAAAGTTGATTAAATGTATAGGGTCGTACTTTCGGAGATGATTGACAATTGTTTTTCTTGGTTTGTTAATCTTCGTTGACGCACAATTGTCAAGAACAAGAGGTGTCAAATTATTTATAGGAATAATAAGCACGTAAAAATTAGATAATCTTTGAACAAATTACGTGCGATTGCATCTATTAATTTTTTTCCTTATATGTGAGACGGTTTGCTGTAATAGATAGATACAGTATCGATATATACTATAACATATATATATATATATATCCGAGCATACAGCTGTAGCCCAACACACACAGCTTTGCGCTGCTGTATAAATGCTTTTCGAATCTCGCGCTAGAGTATACAGTTGCATGGCGGAGTAAGTAAATAAATTAACTCGTTGTGGACAATTATCGCAAAATTATTTATTTACAATTTATTGATCATTTTTTTTAATTTTATTTAGGAAAATTTGTCAACATTTTTTTCTTTTTTCTGTAAAGCACAAAAATACGTGCGTATAATTACTTACACGACCAGGCAGTTGTTAAAATTGCCATAAAGAGACAACTAGTATAATTGTTCTTTTTTTTTATTAATTTCGTAGTAATTCAAAAAGCATACGTGTGAGTAACGTTGTGCACTAAGTGAATAGAATTTTTTTGTCTATTTCTTTCACCACAATTGAGATTAAGAGTTAGGATTTGAAATTCCAATTTCTGTCATTCTCCTTCTCATCACTAGATGTCTAATTATTCAAGGAGCACGATGTCATTTATAAATTTAAGCTGATCGCACATGGCGTTGCAAGAATACGTCCGATGGATGAACGCAAATGAGTTAGGACACGCGTTAGATTTCTTAGAGCTACAGAGTAGAGGGCCACAAGAAGGCATTATGCGTCGGCTGTTTAGATGCCTAGCGGGAGATTATGCTCCAGAAGATTCTCGCCCATCGTTAGGTTACATAAATCCAGATGATTTGTATAGGAGACGGTCGACACGGCGCGCATCGTATATAAGTAATTATGTTCCGCGCGAGGTTAGTGACGTGAAAGATGAAGAACAACAGAACGCAAATTTAATCAATTTAAGAGTACAATAACGCAGCCAACAATCCTGCCAAATCCACTATGGAACAACAGGCCTATCAACCGGCCGATTGTAACAATCCGAGTGGAATAGAAAATGAATTTAGTTGGTTGAATCCAGTAACGAGTGGGTTTGGTCAGCCCTTAGTCAGAGAAGAAATTCGACAGCCGTTGGCTACAATATTTGGAGGTTATCCTGACGACAATAACAGCTTTACGTAGGAGAATTTAGAGCACACAGAATCGGAGGAGGGCTTCCCACCTCCTCCAGAACCGCTCGATGATTTAACTGTGGAAGCCAGTGAACTCAAATTTTGCATAGCCAGCGACGGTGTTATGTATAGATTACCGGCAAGAATTGTTGAGGATATGAAAAAGAAGGACGATGATATCGCCCAATATAAAAAGATTCAATTAGAAGCGTGCAAATATATAAAGAAACTACAGATGACCAACAAGAGGTAGAGAGAGCCTCCAGCGAGTAGTACACGTATTGGAACGTCCGAGTTCACGCGGCTTAATGAAGAGACGTTACAACCAACCGACATGAGAATTAGGCATATAAATTTCAATGACACATATACCACGCGTTATTTTCAACCGGTAATGCAGAATTTCTCTAACCCTAATCTGCTAAGTAACAGTCAACACCAACAACCTCAAGAAAGAATGACGCAACAATTACCACAACCAACACCATACAATTACACTGTTGAACAACAGCCTGGCCAGTAACGGCCGAACCAGTCTCAAAACATACTACCTCAGTCGAGTTACGAGAGAAATATTTTTTCTCAAAACAGACTTGCCCAACACATGCATTAGCAAGCAGATAGCCAAAACTATGGCAATTATCGGAACGAACAAACGTGTGAATGCCCTCAGGGGAGGCCATTACAAGACCCAGGGAGGGGGACCAGCCGACATACCCGAATCGTCTGGTAATAGAGCAAGAGTCAGGCAACCGACAGACTAACCCGTTTGGAACCAACTGTTCACGATGGTCCGAGGGCAGAAAGGAGAGCTCCGCTGACATCAACGATAAAATCTGGAAATGGAATATAAAATTTGGAGGTAAAAATACGGAAGACGTAGAAGAGTTTATCCGGTTAGTGGAAGGTTGCAGAAAGCTAGCACGTTCACGAATATCAGATGAAGAGCTGCTGATGCACTAGCGCTTACAACTTCCTTCTTATCTGGAAGAGCACTAAAATAGGCTCGAGTCGAACGTCCGAAGTGGCATACGTGGGAGAACTTCTGCAAAGAAGTCAGAGAGACAAACGCAATGACGGTTGAAGAAGGCTTTCGACTAATTGTAGAAGCTAGTTCGCGTTCGCAAGGACCTCAAGATGATGTAAATGATTACTACGTGAACATGCTAACCATATTCGAACGTATGCCCGAAGCCCTACCCTTTTGACAACAGCTCGATACCACAACATGGATCCAGACTTAAAGGTCATCTTCGGCCGGAAGGAGTTTACGACACTTAATGAATTTAAGAGTAAGGCAGTGAGTGCCGAAAATCGGACGAGGGCTAAACTACGCCATAAACCACCTCCTCCCCCAGATAAAGTAATGCTTCCAGGCGTAGCGTATAATCCGGCGGAAAAGGGTTAAAATATAAACCAGCCGACAATAGCAGCGATTAGCTCAGCTGATGCAGAAGAGCTACCCCCTTGGTTCAAGACTTGACTTAATAATTCCCAGCAAAGCTGGAAGAAGAATAATAACGGCCGTCAAAACCAAAAGGGATCGGAAAAGTCCGATAATAAGAAAAATTCTGCTGGAAATCAGCAGGCGAAGGCAGTAACGTCGGCGAGTAATAAAAATCGAGCTGACTCCAAGCACGAGAATAAAACGTCTGGAAGGTCAAGTGATTCAGGAGACAAAGATAAGAAAGAACTAATCTGCTGGAGCTGCAAATTGCCTGGCTACACCAAGAGAACGTGTCCCAATTGCTCGGGAAAAGGAAAAGGGGAAAAGTAAACGAGATCCTTACTGAACCCGAAGGTTCCTTCAGGATCTCGACGACACAGTCGACTGATTAGCCGAAACCGACTGCTACCGCACATTGTGCAGCAACTAGCAGCAATACTGTTTTGTCGGATCAACGGTGGTGGCTACAGGTAGAAGTAGGTGGATACAGGATCAGGGCCCTTTACGATCCTGGAGCCACTCAGACATGCATCGGAACTACGTCCGTACAATTAGCCAACGGTTACAATGCTGTGGTGACACCAAGGGACGGAATAGTCGCCTGTATAGCTGATGGTAATACCTCCATGGTAACCGGAACAGTCGACTTACCTTTCACGATTGGTGGTCAAACTAGGACACTAACGACGTTGATAATGCCAGACCTAAGGATGCAACTTAGGCGCAGACTTCGTCCTGCAGTTCCACGCTAGACTTAATCCACGCGAACGAACCCTGACGGTCGAAAACACGGCCGAAGTCATTAATGCCTACGAAGCAGTTACAGATAGGGACACACGTCCGGTCTTAGCTTCAATTGGCCTCCAACACCTTCACGAAGGTCAAAAACGGATGCAAGAAGAATTACTTGATCGGTTAATTCCAAAGGATAATGGGCCGCTCGACTTCACAAACTTGGTAGAGTTCAACCTAGAAGTAGAAACTTGTCGACTAATTAACAAAAAGTACTATTTAGTATCAAAGAAGCTCGAAGAGATGCTGCACTCTCAAGTACGAGAACACCTAGCTGCAGGTATCATCGAGCCTTCTGACAGCGATTGGGCTAGCCCAGTCGTGATGGTGAAGAAAGGGGATGGTGAGCAGTGTCGGATGTGCATAGAAGTTTCAAAGATCAGCGCTTACCCCCTGCCTTTTATGGATACCATCCTGAGTAAGTTACAATGTGCTCGTTATATTTCTACAATAGACTTAAGCAGTGATTACCACCAGATTAAGGTAAAGAAAGAATGTCAACCATATACAGCCTTCAAAGTTCCAGGAATGGGTCTTCTCCAGTGGAAACGCCTCCCATTCGGCTTAGCTGGAGCTCTTGCCTGCTTCCAGCGGATGATCGACTCCTAAATAACACCCGAGCTCGAACCAAACTGTTACAGTTATCTCGACGACATTATCGTCTGCACAGAAACGTTTGAAGACCATTTAAGAGTCTTAGAGATCGTTCTGGCGAAATTAGCCAAGGCACGGCTGTCAATAAAGCGGACAAAGAGTCATTTTTGTCAGTCAGAAGTGCGTTATCTTGTCCCTTCGGCAGTAAAAAAACGCAAGATCGAGTCGCCTTGTCGTATTACTGGCCAAAGATGATGAAGGACATAATTAACTATGTTCGAAACCGTCTAATTTGTCAACAATGTAAACTTGAGCAAAGAAAACCAGCTGGTCAGGTGGGTAATCGCAATTTTTCCCGACTATGTGAAACTGTTGCTGGTGACGTGATGGGTCGCTTGCCAAAATCGGCTCATGGCTACGAATACCTACTAGTGTTCCAAGATATGTTCACCAGATGGGTTGAATGTATACCCATACGTAACGCGAATGCCCAGACCATCATTAAACACTTGAACGAACAAGTCTATCGGACAAGAAAACCTTTGGTGTGAGTTGGGAACTGAGTTCCAGGATAAGGCGATGGATAAATTCCTAGAGAAACGGGGAGTACACAATACGTACGCACCACCCTACAATCCTTAGCCAAACAGCGTAGAACGAGCTAATCGCACGATTAAAACCATGATCAGGGAGTATATAGAAGGTCATAAGAACTGGGATGAACACATTGCAGAGTTTGCGTTCAGTATGAAGACGGCGACTCAAAAGTCACTTCAAGCTTCACCAGCTATGCTGAACTTCGGCAGACAGCCAAACCGTCCGAAATCTTTAATTCGACAAAAAGAAATCGAGGCAATCTCCAAACAAGGTCAAACAGCCATATCCGAATGGAAGGCGCGGATGGAGAAGTTAAAAGAACTCCAGAATTCAGCTAACGACAACGCCTGAGAAGCTCAAGTTCGTTAGGCCAAATATTTCAACAGCCGACATAGAAACGTCAAGTTTGTACTGAGTGATGAGGTTTGGAAGAAAAACCGAGTACTGTCGTCAGCAGCGGAAGGAGTGTCAGCAATGTTAGCACCTCCTTACATTGGCCCTTTTAGGATCGGCCGTGTGATAAGCCCAGGGATCTATGAACTGGTGGACCAAAATGGAACGATCTCGGACCAACCTCAGTCGAACACTTGAAGAAGTACCATAGCGAAACCACGATCGATACTGAGGTGACTGAAGAAGCAAATGACTACGAGGCCACGGCCGCCGAACTTGAAGGAAAAGATGAAGAAAAAGAAAAAGCGTCCGATGTAAAGAAGAAACGATCGAAAAAACGTGGGAGGCCGAGGAAAACACGATTACTCGTAAATCGTAAATCACAACCGGATAAAACGGTTGAACCGAAAACTACCGCGAGCAGCGAAACCGGTAATTTAAAACGTGGCAGACCGAAGGGATCAAAGAATAAATCACGCGATAGACCGGTTAGTTTCTTTCCGAGGAGAACGCGTGCGCAACTAGCGTCAGCGGCCATGTAATTTTTTTTATTTTTTATTGATATTAAAAAGAGAGATGAGAAGGTCCTCCCAAAAGTGATTTTTTTTCTTCTCCTCCTTTTTCTACCTCCTTATAATAAATTTCAGATTTGATCATTTACAATATATACCTTTGAAAAGGACTCAGTATGTCTTTACAAGTCCCATGATATCCGGATAGACGTGCTGAGTACGAGCTGGTAAAATTGGCAGAGTACACAGCGTCTGAGGAAGGGTGTTGTAACGGTTGCCAGTGCAATTAACGCACGTTTAACACGTTACGACATCTCTCCGGATGAAACCAAATAATGTATCAAACATAGATTGTTTCAGCAAGCAGCCAGCGGATACCGAAACGGGTGAGGGTTGAGGTAAGAGAGAGAGAGAGAGGGAGAGAGAGGGAGAGAGAGAGAGTCGAAACAAGTAGGGCTGTTTCCACCTGACCTCACATCATTGTTAAGATATGACAACAATGTGCCGATGGGTCGGAGGTCAACTTCGCGCGCAAGATTCGGTAGCCAGTCTCTCGTGAGCGTTCGGGATCACGTCCGAACAACCGCCGCAACCCAGGACCACGTCCGTGCTAGTGTGCCCGGTGCTAAATCCGAAGCCATCGTCTGTAAGTAGCAGGTCCATTCTCTCTCGCGTTCACCGGACATCTCTCTCTGATCCCTCTTTCTCGCTCGTGCAAGTGTGCGGTGCTTGCACAACGCTGTAATTTATTTGAGAATATAAATAATTTTATATAATTCGATATCTTCTTACTGATAATCCTGGACCCTGCCGCCTCCGCGGGCTCGTGCAAGTTACACGAGCATTTTTGAGTCGGCCGAGCCGTGCCCTCTGCACGCACGACAGCTTTAAATTATAATAAACAAGGCTCTTCTGGCCCTGGCTATGATTGCACTTGAAATAGCAAAACTGCCATCATAATTGTTCTTTTAAATATATAATTGTCAATTATAATAAAAATGTTATTATTATTATTATTATTATTATTGTTGGTCTGGGTGGACCATTGGGTCCTGATGCCTAGGCTTGCGCCCTTTGCATCCCCGGTAGTTAACTAGTGGTTGTACCAGACTAGTTTTGTCGTTTGAGGATCAGCATATCAGGTGGTATGCACCATTCCTGAATTGCTTATTCCTCAGGGTAAGAGGTGTCAGGTGGTATGCCCCATTCCTGTGTATCTTATTCCGTTAGTGACTTGTACAGGTGTATCACCGTCCTAACGGTCAGTGCCTGGATCGCTGTTGGTTCGCACGTCGTCGTCCCCAACGCCCTATGTCTCTTTTCGGCTAGGGCTAAGCAGTGGCATAATACATGTATACTGCTTTCCTCGTTTTGGTTACACCACCTGCATACTGGTGAGTTCTCTCGACCTATAGTGTGCTGGTGGTATCCCAGCGTCCCGTGTCCGGTAATTAGCTGAGTGAAGATCTTTGCCTCTGCTCTGGTCAGATCTCGCATCTCTGACGCCCAGTCCTCTCTGATGCGTGATCCTATCAGTGTTTTGGCTTGTCTGCACCCGTTGCTTTCGCACCATTCTTTTAGGTGTCGCTCTCTCAGCCAGTCGTACACCGCCTCTTTGTCGGTACACGCCTGAATGCCAAGGGCGGGTTCCGGTCCAAGTAAGTCTTGTCCCGCTGCTATTCCGGCTAGTTCGTCCGCAATCTCGTTTCCCCTGATTCCATGGTGTCCGGGAACCCAGTAAAGGGTGAGTCTGCGTACTTTCCCACCGAGTCTGTTTAAAGCCGTTATGCAGTCCCACACCAGTCTGGAGGAGGTGCTAGAGCCACCCAGCGCTGCTAGGACGGCTCTGCTGTCCGTACAGATATTGATGCAGTCCTGCCTTTTTTCCTCGAGCGCGAGTTGTGCACAGAGTAGGATAGCTGTTACTTCCGCCTGGAAGACGGTGGCGTACCTTCCGAGCGGTGTTATAAGCCTTTTTCCGGGCCTTCTCCGGAAGACTCCAGCTCCCGCCCTGCCTTTCTTTCTGGCTCCATCTGTGTACCAGGTTTCACCTGCGGATGGACCAGGGTCGTGTTCGCTCCAGTCTTCCCTTGATGGGATTTGGATGTGATATCCTTTCTCAAAGTTAAACCTACGTACTGTCTTGTCCAGTCTCATTGACAATACAGCATAGTCTTTTCCTTTGATCTGTTCTTTTGTGTGTTCCCCTTTTTCTCTCCACAGTCCATGATTTTTCAGACGGTGTGCTGCTATAAAGGCTGCCGCCTGGATTGTTCTGTGGAAGGGCTCAACGCCAGTGATGGCTCCAAGGGCTGCCGTTGGGGTGGTTCTCATAGCCCCTGTTGCCGCCCTTAGGATCCATCCCCTGAGCGTTTCGAGTTTCTTTTGTACTGTCTTCAGATCTGTCCTTTTCCACCACACTGTAGCCGCGTAGGTCAGTCTTGGTTTCAGGATACAATTGTATATCCATAGGACTGTTTTGTAGCTCAAGCCCCAGCTCTGCCCAATGGCTCTTCTACACATCCAGAAGGCTGATGTGAATTTCTTGTACTGTTGGTCTATTTGAGGCTTCCAGTACAGTTTTTTGTCTAAAATTACGCCTAGGTATTTTGCTTGCTCCTTAATTCGTATTTCCTGTCCTCGCATCATTAGCGTTCGTGCCGGTCCTATCTTGTACTTTCTGGTGAAGACAACAACCTCCGTTTTCCGGGAATTGATAGATAGGCCTTTATCCTCGCACCATTTACTTAGGTGCCTCATTGTCGACTCGGTGATGTCCAGTAGGGTGTTCAGATGTTTGCCTCTGGTGATTATAAGTATATCGTCTGCGTAGCCGACCGCTGATACTCCCAGGTTGGTCAGCATCCTTAGTGGTCCATCTATCACCATGCCCCACAGAGTTGGGGAAAGAACCCCTCCTTGTGGGCATCCGTTGCCGACGGAGCCTTTGACGGTGGTGTTACCTCTTGTAACTATCAGTTTCCGGTTGCTTAGCATGTTCGTGATCCACTTAATTAGCGAATCAGGTATTTCCTTATCCTTGGCTGCTTTGCAGATATTATCTGTGGTTGTGTTGTTAAAAGCCCCTTCCGCATCGAGAAAGGCTCCCACAGCGTATCCTCCGCTTTCGATCTGTTCTTCGATGAGCGAGACAGCTACGTGCAGGGCTGATTCTGTTGATCTTCCTTCTCTATATGTATGTTGTTCGTTGCACAATGGGTTGTTCTTCAAGATATGGTCTTTTATATACCTATCCACCTGCCGCTCAAGCGTTTTGAGCATGAATGACGTCAGACAGATAGGTCTGAAATCCTTAGCGGTGTTATAGCTTCCTTTGCCGGCTTTCGGGATGAAAACCACCTTAGCTGTCCTCCAGCATTTTGGCGTGTATCCGGCTGCCATGCTGGCCCGTGTAAGTCGTACCAAAGGTCCGATGATTATGTCGACTCCTTCTTTGAGCAGAATCGGGAGGATTCCATCCTCTCCCGGTGACTTGTAGGAATCAAAGGAGCTGATGGCCCACCTCAGGTTTGCCGGCGAGACAATCAGATTAGCGAGTTCCCTGCAGCCACTGATGTGGCGCGAACCCTCGCCACCGGTTTCCACCTGGTCCTCCGCCGTCTCGCATGTATCCCCCGCTATCGTGAAGCCGGGGAAGTTCGACTCCATGAGGTGCGCCAGCGTCTCCTCGTCCGATTCCGTATATTTGCCTGTTGGGAGTTTGACCGCTCCCAGCCAGGCTTCGGGATTGCGGGCTAGGATCTTGTTAAGCCTAGCCGCCTCTTTACCAGATTCCACGTTACTGCAGTACTCTCTCCAGCTTTCAGTCTGGGCTTTCCTTACCGCGTGGCGATATTCCTTCTGTTTACTTCTCCAGGTTATCCATTGCTTGTTATCGTTGCTCCTAACTGCTTTCTTGAGTAGAGCTTTGGTCTCTTTCTTCAGTTTTTCCAACCGGTTATTCCACCAGGGTACCTCATATTTGCCTCTGCCTCTCACCAGTTTGCAGTTGGCTTCATATGCTTCAATGATGGCCCTCTGCAGCGATTCCGCCGCGGTGTTGAGCTCTCCTATCGTGTGGATCTCCTTTGGGAACCCTCTTTTTAGTTTCCTTTCCAGGTCTTTCCTGTATTCTTCCCAGTTCGTGCGCCTGGGATTCCTGATCCACGTTTCCTGTTGTCGCGTTTCTCCTGTAATCATAAAACAAATTTGTGCATGGTCGGAGAGTGAGGATTCGTCCGACACTCTCCAGTCCCTAGTATATCCCACTAGCTGCCTTGAGCAGAGTGTGATGTCAATTACCTCTCTCCTCCTTACATTCATGAAGGTTGGTTCGTTACCTCTGTTGATGATCTCCAGGTTAGTGGTGGTCAAGTACTCGAGTAGGGTCGTCCCCCGGTCGTTAGTGTTTGTGCTTCCCCACACCAGATGATGTGCGTTAGCGTCACATCCGACAACCAGGGGGAGTCCCCTTTCCTCACAGTATTCCACCAGCCTGGATACTTCCTCTGTTGGTGATTCCTTTTCGAATGGGAGATATGCCGAGGCGATAATCACCCGCTGCCTGCCCACTCCTCTTGCTACCTCCATGGCTAAAACCATGGTGGTGTTGTTTCCAGACCCTTCGTCATGATGCACGCCCTTGTTCTTTCATTGCCTGGGCCCTTGATGACCTTGCCTGCCCCTCCAAGCCCTCTTATCGTTCCTCTGTAACACCAAGGCTCTTGTATTAGTGCTATGGCTGTGTGCACCGCTGCCAAACGCCTGGTTAATACCGCCGAGGCGTCCTTGCTGCGGTGCAAGTTGATCTGCGTTACTGGAATGTCTGTCGAAGCCATGATTGACAGCAACAGCTCCCCCAACGCTTGGTGTTCCTTACTGCGACTCGGTCAGGGAGTATTTAAAGCTCACCTTCCCGATGTCGTAGTAGGCTTTATTGTCCATCCCCGAAAGCGTTCTAATACCACTTTCGGGGATGCCCAGTACCAATAAGGTGCCTTCGGCCTCCTCACTTGATTTCTTTTCGGCGTTGAGGATCCTCCACGCCCCTGTTTTTAGGGTGGGGTTGTACCTCTGTAGCCTCGCCAGCACCGTTACTGCCTCCTCTGGTTTCCCAGGGACCCAGACCACGGTCCTGACTACTTTCTGCAGGAGCTCAACCCCTCCCACCTTGATTTTGGCTCCCTCCCAGATGTCCAGCTTGGGGATGCAGGATGCTGCCCAGGTTCTGGCACTCTGGTCGGTCGCCACCATCACAATGGCCCCCCCCCCTTGCAGAAGGACTCCTCGAAGCGGGGTAGCGGCAGTTCGGAGGGGATTTTATCCACCTCTTCCCTCATCGCGTTCCTGAAGCGCTTGAACCTTTCATAGGTTATAAGCGCCTCAGGGTATCCCTCTTCGACGATGACCATCGTCAAGGGGTTGGTCCTCTGCGCCAGTGACAGCGTCTGCACCACAGCTTCCCTCTCCCTCGGTTTCTTGGGGGCTTTCTGCCCTTCCGGGGGGGTGTCCGCTGCGGTCTTCGGTCTTTTCTTATTCTCGACCGGGGTGTTCCCGCTCGTGCCTTCTATCGCCTTTTGGGCGTTCCAGGCCTTGCGTTCACGAGCTCCCGGTCGACGTTTCCTCTGCCGGATGGCAGTTTTGGGGGGATCTTTGGAGCCCCCTGCCGCTGGTTCCTCCGTTGCCGGATTCACCATTGCGGTTGCCTCTACCTCCATCCGGTCCAGTGGGTCAGGAACCCCTGGGTTCACCTGTTTCTGAGAAAAGGTTCTGCCCAGTTCGTCGTCCCCAGTCTGTGCCGGTTGGGTGTCAGCACTCCTCTTAACTTCTTTTTGGTTCTGTATTTCTTCATTCATCTTGTTCCCACGAGTAGCTAGGGAACTAGAGGTCACCCGCTGCAGAGCCCCGCTTGCAGCGGGAAGGGTTTCGTACCTCGGGAGGGCGCCTGGTATCCCAAGGGCACCGTTTGCGACCACTGGACCCCGTGGCCAACCAGTCCCCTATGCACGGTTTCTCACACAATGGGATTGGGGGTTGGATGTAATACCCATTGCGCCTCCTTCCGAACGCAATGGAGAGTTGTCCTTAGCGTCCGGAAGGTCCGCCCGACCGTTCTCGAGAACCCCGAGGTCCGGACCCGACCCGGGAAGAGCCCGACGGGAAGAGCCCATTTTACCGAGATTCCGCGCCTCGGGCGCGTACTACTAATAGCTCGAAGAGGCGGCGAGCCGACGTCGTCGTATCAACCAACGACCCCCCCCCCCCCCGCCGCCCCAACTATCCACTTTCGTTGCACCATTACTTCCCGGCCCGGGATACGGGACGGTCGCATAGACCTCCGGACGAGCCCCCACACCGGCTCCTCTCAGAGCACGCGACAAGGTAACAACTCCTAGTGGGGGATAAAAATGTTATAATACGAATAAAAAAAATTAATTTAATTAAATATAATTATAATATGTCTTTACAAGAGATTAATAGATCTTTTTTTTTAATTTACATTATATATATATATATATATATATATATATATATATTGCAACGGGGTGGTTTCTAGGCGGCTAACTGCTTATGTACCCCGTACAAATGCAAAGTTCTCCTGCACTTTGCTTTTGCGAGATGCTGAACTCGCTCGTGTGGTCGCTTACCTGCGACGATGCTGCGGTGCTCATTATGCACTACACTCCTGTGTAGTGCCCACGGAGGCGACGGTATTCGGCGGTTTGAATAGGAAGAGGGATCGGGACGACAATCAAATGAACACACTACCGATTCTACTAAAAAGGCGTTTATTCAATAAGAAACCCGTCGTCTGCGTTGCGCATATTCGCGTCGCGAGAAGGCCGCAAAATCTACGACCGGATCAGCGACTTGGGCCAAATGCCTCACCAGTCGATCGCGCATAAATAAATAGAAATTAAATCCTCCTTTCTTTTATGGCGTTGATCAACGTCGTCCTCTGGCAAGGGAGTCTCCTTCTCGACCTTGCCGTGTTGCTGTTGCGGTACTAGCTGTGGTTGCTGCGGTTGCTGCTGTGCTGCTGTTGCTGCTATTGCTGCTCTCGTTGCTGTTGCTGCTCTCGATGCTGCTGTTGCTGCTGCTGCTGATCACGTTGAACTTTTGGCCCGCGTAATCTCAACTATTCGCGAGTTCAGTCAAAAGCTAACTGACTCGAATTTTCCTCAAATTGCCACTTCTCTACTGGCGTTCCTGCGCTTCGGCTACCCGCGCCGACGTGCGCGTCTCGCCGCCCGTTACAATATATATTATTTGTGATATTTTTATACTTTACTATCAAAAATGATATAAGTTAAATTATAAAAGTTTATAAATGATTATGAAGACAAACATTTGGCAGATCACATAAGCTTGGAGTGCGCAGTTGCACGGGTTGAGGGATTTCATATAACATATACATACACTTCCACACACTCATACATGTACTTACACAATAAATATATATATATGCTGTTTTTTTATCTTTATGCAAAACACCCCCCCCCCCTCCCACACACACACACACGCACACACACACACACACACACACACACACTGCTTACCGTACGGTATCGGACGAGGCGGTCTGCGTTATTGCCGGTCTCCCGCCAATAGACCTATTAGCAAGGGAGAGAAAATCAATCGTCGAAGGAAAAAGACGAGACAGCGGCAAAACCAAGATAGAAATTTGGGATGCCGCTAGGAAAGTAACAATGACGGAGTGGCAAAAGCGATGGGACTCTAGTAGTAAGGGACGGTGGACATACCGCCTCATACCAAGTGTAGAAGACTGGACAAAAAGAAGACATGGGGAAGTAAATTTCTACCTAACGCTGTTTCTGAGTGGACATGGATGCTACCGGGCGTATCTGCACCGATTTAGATTGGAGGATTGCCCGGATTGTCCGATGTGCTTGAATGCAATCGAGGACGCTGAGCATGTATTCAGTGAATGTCCACGCTATGAACAGGAACTAGAAGAACTTGAGTGCTACCTACAGACCAGAATAACGCCTGAGTCTATTATGGTAGCTATGATGACTTCGGCCGACGGATGGAGCGCAATGAACAATTTTGCTGCAGACACCCTTAAGAAGGTCCGAAAGGACGAAGAAAAAAGAAGAAGAAGACGTGAGATGCTGCAAGAAACAGACGACCGGACGATGCGGTAAGAAGTAGATGGCAGAGGAAAACGTGATGACGACCACATCAACAGACGAGGGCGGTAGCCCAAAGTTCCCCCGCGAAGCAATACTCAAACGGTGTTACCGCGGTGAGGGACTTATTGCAGAAAGAGCCAGGTCCAACTTACTTAGGTCGGTAAGGAGGACGGAGAGTATTCGGTAGTGCCGTTGGTATTCAAAAGCTAACGGTAAACGAAGGGTTTAGTGGGTGAGAGTCCCACACAGGTGGTACCAGTCGGTGCCATATCGTCTATAATGGATTTGCCCTTAACCTCTCACTCTATAAGGAAAAACACACACACACACACGCACACACATATATACATATATATTTTGTAAAACACCCATATATATATATATATATATATATATATATATATATATATATATATATAAAAACAGCCATAATTGATGGGCATATATTTAGCTGATTATAACATAAAAATATTAATATGATTTTTTAAAGCGATAGCAGAAGATAATAGCTACAATTTGAGCCCCTGATGATTGAAATTGACCGTTGGGGTTAAATAAGTTTAAAGGAATTTAAAAAAAAAAAGAATAATAGCAGATTTTTGTACAAAATTCAAGTACTTTTGATTTTTCGCTATTTTTAAGCCTAGACCACTTTTTCCCTAGGCAATCATTTTTAACTCAATAGTCCTCAAATTGAAGCTCTCTTCTAATACTTTGATCCTAGTAATCCACATTTTTGGATTGCATGTTTATACACTGAGTAGGTAAAGTTGAATCGTGGCTTGTTTTCGATCATTTTTTCCGGGTTTGATTCCCATAAGAGAATTTAAATTGCCCTTAATAAAAATTTATCAATCTTGAGGACGCAAGGTCTTTTGGGTTCTATATGACCTAAAGAATGGAAAAAAAAGTGGTCGGGTAGGTATGCAAACAAATTTCAAATTTGTTCACTCAGACCCCCTGAAGTGTGCGGTTTTTTTTTAAATTTGCACGTATCTGCTTGCTAATATATGAGGTGATTTTTGATACATAATTTAATATAAGTTTTGGATGGTTCATTGTTCAAAATTTTGTAGACTCCTCGGTTTTTTAATTATAGAATACGAACACTGTCGTCAATTTTTTTTTTCACAGAATTTCACGCATGTTTACATGTGTTTCAAACTAACCTAACCATCAAAACAATAGGCTATTCGTTATAGGTCGCTCGCGTAATTTTCGAGAAAACGATTTATACATTTTAGTTCTTTAGTTAAAAAGCGCTTGACGAAATCGTTTAAAATTTTAACAGCAGATAGCTTTTTTTATAATGAATCACCAAAAAAAATTTTAAAGCATTTCACTACATTTTTTTAGAAATATAAGAAAAACAAATTTTCAAATGAAAACTGAAACTTTGATAATTTACAAACCATAGGGGTTTGGAAGCTGTGCAATGAACTTAGCCAAAACACATAAAATATCTACTTTTTCCCGAAATCTCAAATGCAATAAAGCCTTTTTCATGCGTAACCAAGTCACATAACAAAACTAACTTTGTTCAATTTTTTATTTATTACTGAAATATTTATTAGAATTACTGAAAAGTTATTAGAAAAGAATTCAAAAAGCATGAATTATAGAAAAAATATACGTATTTATAATAATTCTTTAGCATTTGCAAGTTTTGGATCTAAATTAACGCATTTTAATACTACTGGTCCACAAGTGTTCAAAATATGTGTCAAGTATATCATAATTCATATTCGTTACATCCTAATGATACTGATAATCCGAAATATGGTTAATTATATACAATAGACAATGAAATAGCAAATAATTATAGGATAAATGAATGTAAAACTGATAAATTGATTCAAAATTAATTGAATATTAAAAAACATTTATCAATAGTGATAATCCTTATGCTGAAGCATATAAAATGATGTATAAAATAGAAATGGAAGAAAGTGTAAAAGCCCATAATAAATATTCTATGCCTCGAAAAAAAGTAATGTTATTACTTTATTAACACGCGATGATTGTACAAAAAATAAATCATATTTTGCGACATGTAATGAAATCGCTGTTGTATATGTAAGTAGTGACGGTGAACCACCCATAGAACGTGATATTTGTAAATACCCGAAATCGGAAAAACCAGAAAGAATTAATATTCTTAGTAAGCACCTCGATCTATCCTTTAATGTTTCCTTTCGATGAATCAGGATGGAGGCCTTATACGAAACATACAAATAAAGAAAATAAAACGACCAACAATATATCTACATTACAATTTTATTCATATAAATTGAGTATTCGTGATCAATTTAACCTATGTTTAAATTTAAAACATTTATTACAACCATTTATTGGTGATGTTTGGAAAAAAATTGAAGCATGTCGATTATATTATATACGTAGTCATCAAGCGTAATTACGTACAGAGATGTATAAAGGGTTAATGGATTATATGTCTAATCGAGCTATTCATGAAAATTTTAAAATTGGAAAGCTGGTGATTTTACCATCAACCTACATAGGAACCCGTAGAGCCATACAACAAAATTATCTGGATTCTATGGCGCAATTACAAGTCGATGGCAAATCAGATATTTTTTTAACAATGACTTGTAAGGAAATTCAAGATAATTTATTGTCTCATGAAACTACTTTAGATCGATCAGATTTGATATATATATAATATATAAAACAATATATATATTTGGTAAAGTCAAAGGTTATCCATATATTATAGAATTTCAAAAACGTGGTTTACCACATATTCACATGTTATTATGGCTACATCCAGATTACAAATTTCGAAATACTGATCAGATTGACAACCTAATAAGCGCTGAAATACCGGATGAAAATAAATCCCAGACTATAATAATATAGTAAAAAATAATATGATTCATGGACCATGTAGTTTACAGAACAAGAATTGCGTATGTAAGAGTGAAGACAAAACATATTGTACTAAAAGGTTTCCAAAACCATTTACCAATGAAACACAATACAATCCTGATGGATACCCTAGTTATTGTTGAAAAAATGATGGAAAAAATATTATTTTTTGAAAACGTAAAGTAGCACATAATGGTGATATTGTACCATATAATCCGTATTTGTTATTAGTATTAGAGTGTCATATAAATGTGGAAATATGTAGTACAATAAAGGCCATACATTACTGCTCTAGTTAAATTTACGACCGAGCATGATGATAAAAATCAAAATAACGAAAATGAAAATGAAAATATATATAATTATGACGAAATCACACAACATGTTTCAATAAGATATGTGTGCGCACCTGAGGCTATGTATCATATTTTAGAATTTAAATTAAATGAGCAATCTTATGTAATTTATAGATTAGCTATTCATAACCAAGATGTATATTTTGTGGAAGTACAAGAAAATAAGCGAATAAATAAAAATGCTGATACGACGTTAACAGCTAGGTTCAAATTAAACGAAGATGATGATGATGCATCACAATATTTATATCATGATATTCCACATCATTACGTTTTTTATGAACGACAAAAAAAATGGAATAAAAGGAAAAGATTATTTAGGCCTATTATAAGTAGGATGTATTTTATGAATTTATGGTATTGTTTACGATACATATGAAGAAACTTGTGTAACAAGTGGTCTCATTAGTAATAATGAAGAATCGGATAAATGTTTAAAAGAAGCTGCTTTATTTCAATTTCCAAAATCAATGTGCCAATTATTTGCATAAATATTAGTTTTTCAAAATCCACACAATGCTTTAGAATTATACAATAAATATAAAGTTTTTTTCATGAGACCAATATTAGAAATAGAGCTGAAAATAGAGCTTTAAAAAATATCAAAAATGTTTTATTATTACATGGGCTGACATTAAACGATTACAACATAACTAATTATAATATAGATTTAACTGAAGACGAAGAGAACAACATATTATATGACCATGATAATAATGAATTTTTTTGAACTAACGATTATATTGTAACAATAAGAACACTAATTGATCCTTTAACTGTAGATCAAAAGCAAATATTTTATTTAATCGTAAATACCACAATTAATAATGTCGATAATAAATTATATTTTGTCGGCGGTCTTGGTGACAGTGGCAAAAGTTATTTACACAATGTTGTCGTTAAATATTTATTATCTATAAATGTATCATTTCTAACATTAGCATGGACTGATATTGCTACAATTTCATTAATTAACGGTATAACTGTTCATAGTACGTTTTAATTACCACTAAACATTAATGAACAAACAACATGTAATATATCTCCAAATTCAAAATATGGAATGTTTTTAAAAAATGTTCAAATTATAATTTCGGATGAAATATCAATGGTTTTTAAACGTGCTTTCAAAACAATAAATAGATTTTTACAAGATTTATATGGTAATAGCAATCTTTTCGGTGTTGAAATTATCGTCACATCTGGCGATTTCAGACAAACACTTCCTATAGTACGTCATTGTAGTCAAACAAAAATAATGAAATCATGTGTAAAAAGAAGTACATTATGGTCATCTTTTATAAAAATATCATTAAAAGAGGATTTAAGATTAGACAATAAAGATCATGAATTTGCATTACAAAATAATGTTGGAAAAATTCTACAAGAATTCATTTAATATGATTTAATTACAAAAATTTTTAGATATAAGATTGATCCAAATGATTTATTGTTAAAAATTAAAGTAATATTGTCACCTTTAAATTCTGATATACTCGTACAATTATTTAATGTTTTGCAATGTTCTTAATGCCTTTTCAAATTATCTTCTGTGTAGAAAAAATTCAGACATCTGTCACACACGTGTAGATTTCTTCTTTTATTACTTAAATTATTATTAATTAATCGTGATAGATTCTTTAAGTACACATAATGTGATTTAAACTCATCAATTTCATCACTATGACTTGTAAGTAGCAGAAGATTTATATGATTACTCTTTTTATCTGACGTCAAATAGAGAGGTGAAATACTTGTATTATCTAATCCAAAAAGAATTACTGAGATTTCATTGTTTTATCTCTCGAATCGTGGAATATTTTTCAAGGATATTGGTATCTCGATTCCTTGCATATATAAATTATTCTCATATTGAATGTAATTGCTCAACCTGTAAGGATGATTTTTACGTTCTACAGGGTATAATGCAGATAAAATTGCCCATACAAAGCATTTATCATCATAATTTTTAACATTGATACATGCTTTTCTTTTCTCTATAAATGTTGGTAACGGTATATAAGAATTGCCAGTACGTATTGGATTGAATTTGTTTATATTTATCTGAATATTTTCAATAGAATGTAGAGACCAATCAGAGTCACGTTCCTGAAACGCTTCAATAGCTGCGAGTAGAGGTTCAGTAACATTAGAGTTGAACCATTTGTTTAACGATGTTGCGGATAATATTTCATGATTTTGTGTATTGAAATATTTACTCTCAATACATTCTTCTTCTTCTTCTTCATCATGATTCTTTACACATGTTTTTTTTTAAACTTACACGATAAAACAGTGTTAATCTTGAGAGCTTTGGCATTCGTGCGCAATATACTTTTTATTTTTCGTGAAAATAATACTTCTGAATCCTGTAGAAAAGAGTTTAAATCGATGTGTGTTAAATTTGCTACAGCAGCAGTCCTCATACGATTTTCAAAAGCGCTGTCCATATGAATCCAACGTAGACGTTTGATGATAGTATCTTTTTGTATTACTTGTACTCCTCCACCACTTTTTTTTTTAGCCATAACTTCAAGCCTTACTTTCGTACATTCTATTTTCGCAATAGTGCATAAAATGCTTTGTTTTTGTTAAAAAGGAAGTTTGCTGTTTCTTAAAATTTTTTGAAATGTCTTTATCGAAAGGAGAAACTGCTTTTTTCCATCGTGTTATGATGGATAAATCAACTGCAGTAGTAGTAGAAAATAATAATTTCTCAACCTCTTCCAAGAGTTTAACTTGCTGCAAGCATTCATCCGTGATATCCTTCATTTTTAATGGTTGATATCTAATCATAATAAATTTAAAAAATACGTTAATTTATACTACAATATGATAAATGTTTTATATTTTTTAAACTAACATAAATGTATGCAGCTCTAATTCAGTTATAAGAGAGCACGGTGGTAAAATAGATTCCGTTAGTTCCCGGCTGCGGTAACAACGTGAATGATGTGTGCGTGAGAAAGGTTGCAGTGTGACTAGTGTGAGAGAGAGAGAGGGATGTTTGTGTGAGAGAGATAGCTGCTGCGCCATCGCGTCAGAGAGAGAGAGAGAGAGAGAGAGAGAGCGTGAGTGCATTAAAGCAGTGTGCGTTTTTTTTTGTTTTTTTTTGTTTTTTTTTTTATTGGAGAAAGAGGTTGGAGGGAAAAATCTTGATAGACCATGACATGGCCTGGAGCCACCGTGTGTTGGATTCTCACAAACTAAAACCCTTCGTTTTGCGACCGAATATAGAATCCAATTGCAACCCGAATCCTCTTCGCTCTCCTTACCGATTTGTCGGTGAGGAGGGCCAAGCTCCGTCTTCAGTGCCTTTTTCCCCGCGGTACCACTGTCAAGTATTACTTCGCGGGGGGGCATAGCGACATTGCCCTTGTCTCCTTGATGTGATTGTCATTCCTTATGCGTCCATATCTAGTAAATCCACTATCGTACCTTCTTCATTATAGGCTGCCGTCTACTTCTTACCGGATCGTCCGATCGTCAGCTTCTTGCAGCATCTCTCGTCTTCTTCTCTCTTCGTCACCCCTCACTTTCTTGAGGATGACTGCGGCGTAGTTACTAACCACGTGCCAGCCCTCAGCGGCGGCAAACATAGCTACCGTAATAGACTCAGGAGTTGCTCTGGTCTGGAGGTAGCGTTCGAACTCTTCACGCTCCTGCTGGTAACGCGAGCAGTAGCAAAAAACGTGCTCAGCGTCCTCGCACATGTCCAAACATGCTGGGCAGTCTGGACAGTCTTCTAAATTAAATCTACACAGGTATGCTCGATAGCATCCATGTCCCGTCAAAAATTGCGTGAGGTAGTAGTTTACTTCCCCGTATCTTCTTTTGATCCAGTCTTCAATCTTTGGTATAAGTCGGTGCGTCCAGCGCCCTTTCAGGCTACTGTCCCATCTTCTCTGCCACTCAGCTACTGTTTGTTCTCTGGCAGCGTTCCAGATTTCTGCCTTCGTTTTATCAAAAAAGCAGTGTGCGTGTGTGTGTGTTTGTGTGTGTGTGTGTGTGCGCGCGTATGAGAGTGTATGTATGGAAGTAATATGTATAATACCCTTATTATGAATATATAAATATGTATAATACACTGATATACTCTCCCTAGAGGTAAATTTTAATAAAAATAAAAGCATGTGATATTTAAACATTTTTTTCCTTTTTTATTAGAGAACGTCACATTACAAAATATACAAATATACAAATATTCTATAATACAATATCAATTTAACGTTTTTTCAATTTAGCATTGTTCTTGGAAGTAACATTTGACGCTAGTTTTTTAATTTCTTTTATTATTTTGTCCGAATTATTCTCTTTATTGGATTCTTTTAGTTTTTTAGTTTGCTTGGGTTCTGTGCAGAGCATTTTCCTTTTCTTCTCATTCTGCTCCCGTGTTGTGAAGCTTCTATGAAACAATTCTAAGTTTTTATTTATTTTTTTTAATTCATTTACAATGTCCTTATTTTGATAGCTAATATCTTTTAATAATTTTTGAAAAACTTCAGTGGCTTTGGAGATGTCTGCGGGATTGCTCATGTAAAAAAAGGGGATGCATTGCTGTGACATCACTGGTCTTACTTCTTGCTGCTGTTCCTGCTGTATACGATGCTTTTTTCCATGGATAATTTCAAGCTTTTCTTTTGGGGCTTGCTTTTCCTTTGAAAATGCTGAGTTTTCTCAATAACTTGTTGAGCTGGTTGCCGTCCTTTCTCAAACCCTTCTAAAGAAGTGACTAATTCTTCATACATACTTCCTGATTCTTCCTCAGTAAATGTAATAAAATTATCGTTTTGTAATAAATTATCTATATATAAATCCTGGATCGTAAATAGTCCGTCGTTTCCTCCTCTAGTAATTTCTGTGCCTGAATCCTGGAGTGTGCTTTCTCCTTGAGTATCGCTTACTCTTCCAATAATTTGCGATACACCTTGACCTCCAAGGTCCTCTATCCAAAAGTTCTATTAATACTTACAGCATGTTTGGATGTCACTGCACATCCTTCATTCCACATGAGATCCAAATTTTTCTGTAAAACAAATAAAAAAATTAGTCAGTATATGAGAGTGAGTGAGAGAGAGAGAGAGAGAGAGAGAGAGAGAGAGAGAGAGAGAGAGAGAGAGAGAGAGAGAGAGAGAGCGTAAAAAGACGTAAAAATTTACTTACAGTATTTTCCATGACGATGATCTTTGTAAATCTCGGCACTCGTTTCAGCACCCGTTATTTTATATATATATTATGATGTTTATATTCACTTATATAGACACTTTTTAGAGACTGTTTTCTTAAAACGTTTTATGTGCACACTCAATGTTACTAAACCGAGAGCTAGGATTTGAATGGCCTCCATAGATCAGTGAGAGTGTCCGGAAAGCTTGGCTCGACATATGTGGATGCAATAATTGTCACATAAACTACACCCATCAGTTCAAGGGATGGGAAAACTCTAGAAATCTGAGAGACTACGGGGGAAGATTCTTAAACGCACTTCTTTTCCTTTAAGTATTTCTTTTCTCAAATTAGCGTTTCGTATTGGTACACATTTTCGAGCTTCACACACAGTCGAGAAAGCAATTGTAAGTATACTCTAATAAAGGTATATTATCATTACATTCTCATCAATAATATTAAGCATTGAATTTTTTCATAGAAAAATGGATTTGATTGTTGAATCTCAGGGCTTCAAGGGACAAAACGGCAACTTCATAATCAAGGAGTTGGTATACATTAATCCTAACGAGCCAGCAGCAGTAGCTCAACTAGCAACGTTTCAATCGCCGCACTCTTGGTACGACTTGCCGCATGACCTCAAGTGTGTCAATCTATGGGTGAAATACTCCTTTCATGGATTGAATTGGAGCGACGGTGATCTTCCATACGACAAGTTGATCGAGATTTGCTCCAACCTTCTAGACTCATCACCTACAAGGAGCATCGTTGTTTCGGTAAAAGGTGCGCAGAAAAAGGAGTGGCTGCAGCCATATTTTCCAGATATCCATAACATAGAAGATCTCGGCTGTCCATCCTTAAGGACACCAGGATTTCGACCTCCGCTGGCGTGTACACATCACCTTCCTGACTGGAAGGAGAATTGTGCAGTTCAAAACGTCTACGCTATAAATAAGTGGCTCTGGACGGTACGCCAAGATATTCTCTGCTCGCTCCATTTGTGTGAGCATTACACATCGGATTCAGATTCAACGACATCGACATTAGACGTATAATTTATTATGTGAGTATGATATATTCTTATAACTTATACATAAATATAATAAACTTATATATATTGTTTCATTATTTTTACAGGATGGAGTCGCTAAACGCCGTGGCAAAAACTTCACCATTTCTGCCTACGAAAATAATTAAGGATTTGGAGATCAAATGCAAGAAAATTCAGACCAAGTTCGGTGTAAAGATAGTGCTAGAGTTGGATGTAAGTTTCGACGTTTTCCTACCCACCAAAGTGAACACTTTCCTCATGGAAAACGCCGTCGACGCGGAGAAGTTGACGCGGGAGATAGAAACTAGAGATGTATATCTCCAACACCATGGTAACAACATTATTGAATTTGTTTAATAACAATTTATCTCCATCGCGTATAATATTAAGGATTTTTTCTCAATCATTAGAGTGTGTATGCTAAATTCTTTTAAACTATGCATAGAGGTATTGCGCTTACTAAGATTAAGGATTTTTTTATTTGCTATATGTTATTATTTTGTATTATCATCTGCTAAAATATTTTAAGGATTTTTGATGTTCTTATTTGTAAACGCGTCTTTTAATTATTTGTTTATTAAGGGTTTATCGATATCTTACTAGCATCAAGCGTTATACATTAAATTTACATAGAAGAAAATTATTGTAGAGGATTAGCAGACGTATTAATATATTATTATTTGCTGGCGTAGCTGCTCCTGACTAATTTAGAAAACTAGGTAAAAATATAGAAGCACAGATTGAAGAATAGGCTCTGTGCAGCCTTGAAAACGACCAAATCACCCTAGCTACGCTAACCCCTCACATACTAATCCCTACTGCGTAGATAAGATACAAGTTCCTGCGCTGAAAGTGAAGAAAAAGACGAGCAGCTGAAGATCCAAATACCTGAAACATAAATACAATTAGAAACTACTCTCACACACACAGAGCATAACCCACATCCTTCCCAAACCTTTGGCATACTTAGACCTTACCCATATCCGGAACATCCCTTGTCGAGAGCAGCACCTAGGGAGAAAAAGAGAATAAACACCAAGTTAACAGTATGGATATATGAAAAGAGAGTTACCTTGATGTAGTCTCCCTGAATCCTGAATGCGGTCCACACCAACAACGCTGCCACTCGCTGAAGAGGTCTAGCACCACCAAACCGGGAGGAAGCTGGTCGACGAAGTGCCCATAAGCTGCACCTATCAGAGAACAGATTACTGCCAGGTACCTCTCTGAGATACCTGAAATGAGCTAGACACTACCTGACATCAGCTTCGCCAGCAACTGTAGCAGTTATTGGAAGCAACACAAACTGCAGCGGCATCCTAACCTCCAATGAAACCGGCAGGAAGAAGAGGAAGAGCAGCATGTCAACACCGACCTCGACGTCACTCGTGTAAGCGACCATGCTCCAGGCCTCGTCCTCGTCCCTGCTCCCGTCCTCTTGGTCCTGGACATCCTCCCACGTCTCGAGCACTATAACCCTCACTCGCACCATGAACACACTACACTGTCGTCACATATATGTACGATCTCACGCGAGACTAGCGCCACTATACTTACACACATATGCGCGATTATACGCAAAAAAGTCGTACCACGCGTGCGCCGCGCTCGGCGATGGGCCTCGCGACGACTCGAGACGAAGCGGAACGACACTGTCGTGTCTATTGCCTAGCGCATAGCATCGTCCAAAAATCAGAGTATCGCCATTAGTGCCACCAGCTAACAACGATCGCATTATTTCTATCTCTTTTGTACCAGACGTAAAACCGGGAGTGAAGGATTGCGCGAGTGCTAAAAAGTGCTATTTCCATCTTCGCACCTCGTTTCATCCACATTCCGGTCGAGCGAAAGGAATCCTCGTCTCACTGTAAGTAATTTCAATAGAAGCGTGTACCGCGTAATGGCCGCCGCGAATCCATTCCTGTTAGAGTCTCGCGCTCATGGTAGATCTGTTGGGATTGTCGCTCCGAAGAGCGACTGGCGCCCTTATTTGTATAATAGAACTAATGAATGTTGTAAAATAAATGTATAGTATTACTACGTTAATCATCGAATATTGTTTCTTGTCCTCGAATCCCTTTTATCCCGCAGATCAAACAACACTTATGCATGTACGGGAAAAAGCATGTCATAATATATATATATATGCACGATATGTCACAGTTCTTCTCTAGAATGTTTAGCCAATTTCACTGTTAATCATAAATATTGTTTTTAAGGATTTTTACGTTTATACTTTAGTTATAAGAATTTACTCATGTAATAAATAAAGATTTTTCAGTATGTTTTAGTTATAAGAATAATATACTAAGAGTATTTGTGTGTGTTTTTTTCAGTAATGTATACTCATATAATAAATAAGGATTTAAAAAAAATGATTATTGTATTTATATTCCCACCCTAAAATTCCACGTCAGTCGATAAAAAAAAATCTTTTATGCACCTGCTCGGTAATGCAGGAAGCTGACTTTATTCCTCCATCATCCTATTAGGATCTCACCCACAGAGGTGTAACCTATATATAGTAATATGCGGTATTCTGTGGGTCAGCCATAGCCAATCGCGAATCTGCGGAATTTCAGCCGCTAGAGGTCAGATCGTGAGATCCCAATATGTCAATCGATAAAAGAATGTTCGAAGAATAATCCTCAGTCGGTAATGTCGGAGGCTGCGTGGGCCTCAATAATCCTATGTCGGTAATGCATGGGGCATGGGGCCGGGGGCATGTGGGATCCGGTCGGTTAAACAGGAATCTGCTAATACTAGTTACCTTTGGTCGGTATTTGGTGGCGCGGGACCCGCCTGGCGCAGTATTAGCCCAGCCTCTACTACTAGCAATGTACGTCGCTATCTCGCGAAAGTTGAGTGACCCGTCGTGCAGTCGCTCGTGCGAGTTCGCGGGAGCCGCGATCATCACGGTTTAACTGCAGGGAGAAGAAGCGGGGCCATGCGCAACGGCTTCCCTATTTATAACCTCTCGCGAGCTGTAGCTATGCGCACTACCTGATGGGTCCGATGTAGAAAGAAGCTGAGTTTCCCTTCTTGCGCCGCTCGTAGCTAAGGAGGTGCTCGCTCAGTTCCGAGAATGCACCGGCCGTTGTTCGAGTTGTTCGACAATGTTCTCGTAGCTGAGCTCACATCTCGCGGCCGTATATATATATATATTGTAACGAGGTTCAAGTCCTCGCTATGCCGTTAATCGGAGCAGGAATCAGAGTGATAGAGCAAGGCAGCATTAGCTCAATGGCTAGAGCGTGCGCCTAGAGATCTCGGGAGCGCCGGATCGATTCTCGGTCTCGGCGTTTCCTTTTGTAATTTCCTCCTCTCGAAGACAGTCTCACCCGTTACATGGGGCCCAACTGAATAACCCACACGAGTGGATAAAGTAGATTCTTTACATGTAGGAGAAGGAGAAGAATGAAGAAACCCCTACCTAAGATCAGAGACTCTCCCTGTGACTCGCCTGCTGCGTGACGTAATACGCAGAGAAGGGATGGAGTGGATCCGCAAAATACGACATGAGTCGGAAAAAACGTACAGAAGTACGGAGATGTACGAGGTTGGAGACATCGTCGAAGAGCTATTCGGCGAAGAAGAGTTCCTGCATTACCGGACTTTCAAAGGTGTAGAGTCGAAATCGGGACGATAATCCGACTCTAGCGGGGGGTTGTAACGAGCTTTAAGCCAGCTCGCGCGTGGGCACGAAGGGGGAGTAGTTTGCTCGGCAGGCGCGCGCGGCGCTGACTCGCGGGCCTCGAGTGCCGACCAGCGCGCAGTCGATTCGGTCTCTTCCTCTTCCATCTCGGCTCTCGTCGGAACAGGTCTCTGTGAGGCAGGTCGGGGGCGTTGGAGGCAAACCGGAGTTGCGCCAAGGACAGCACCTGAGTCTCCAAGTTATAACCACGAGTAAGTACGGTCAACTTAGTGAGATGTATCGGTTTGCGGACAATACAGTGCCCGAATGCTTAAGTGCACGATATTCTACGACCACAACCGCGTCGTAGTTTTAGCTCCTTTGCTCCCGCTCATATTCGCTCTCATCCAGTGTTAAGCTATCGTCTCCTTAAATAAGGTATCGTTTCCTCTCCGCTCTTGTAGCAACCCGTAAGCTAAGGTCTCCTCATAAGTTATTGCCATCTCTTCCTAGCTACCGCCTCATCACAAGCTTTCGTTTTCCTTTAAATTAACTATCGTTTTCCTCAGCTATCGTCTCCTCGCACAAGCTAACAACCCTCATTCTCACCAGCTACCGTCTCCCAAGCTCTCGTCTACGCTCTCCTTAACATTAGACCGCCACCGTAAATTCGTTCTCGCCGTTTGCTTCGATATCGAGTAGATTAGTACTTTAGACTACTTAGTAATAGAGCATAAGTAAACAGCGACACCGTACCGTTACCGTACCGTATCGGATAGAATATAAGGATTAATTGTAAAGGCAAATCTTTCTAAATAAGCGTATTCTTGTTTGGTCACAGGTGGCGAATGACAACTGATACTTCCCTCTCCGAATCCTGGTCCCGACTGACTATATCCGGCGCGAGAGAAACGCAACCGTTACAATATATATATATATATATATATATATATATATATATATATATATATATTGTAACGTGGTATTTATTTTACCAAGGCCACGGAAAGTAACGTCTCTCACTCAGTCTCAGTAGCACGTTAAAACTTATAATCTAAGCGTCACTCGAATTATACCGGCCGAATTTATTATATGAATGGGCGCCAGGCCTGGTATGTTTCAGGCGTCGGCTTGAGATCTCTTTATCTCGGAGGAGATTCGATCGTCAAAATTCTCGTTCAAAGAAAGAAGTTTCGCTTAGATTTGTACAACAATAAAGATTTATTAATAAAGTCGTCTGGCTACTATTTACAACGTGGTCACTCTTGTACCCGCACACTCTCATTCTCGCTCTCCCGGGCTACCGATTTCTCCGGCGGTAATTAGTCTCGCAAAATACATGTATTTTCTCGTATTACCTTATTCTACCCTTTGTCTACAAAATCAGCTCTTCCTCTCGTACTGATGCTGTCTCGTGCTCTGTAAATTCGGCGCGAAGAACTATGCGAAAATCGTACAATAAAGATTTGAACTCGGGAGGCTGCTACCTGCTGGCTGTCCGTCGTACAAGTGGTCGAGACCCCCTGCCGATGCTGAGCACAAAAGCTCACGTTCACATGCAGCGCATGCGCAGCCATTTCGATGAATGTTTATGGCTTTATTACAGAACTGTATATGACCTTATAGATATCAAACAATTTAAATGTAGCTATTTCACAAAGAATTATATTTAACAATGACTCCTCTACAGCGTCCTTAAACTTATTACTAACGTTAATTTTAATATTTTCGGTGTAGAAAGTATATAATTGTTCGAATGTCTCGTAAGTTTTCATCATAGTAGACTTGGCATTCTCAATGATATTAAGTGTATCATTTTTAATACATTCGATTACGAATTCTTTAATACAAGCCACGATATCATTTACCTTACTAGCACAAGCTTCAAGTTTATTGAGACATTCATCGATACATGACAAGACAATCCTCAATCCGTCGAAAGTGATTTTCTGCATGCAGATAGCTGGCTGGATAGGTGATGTTTTATGTTTCTTTACCCGTGGAGGTTGAATACGTTCGGCAGTGGATGTGGAAGCACTAAATATCTCATCCTCCTTCTCCTCTTCGTCGATTAAGAGATTGGGAAAGAGAGGTGTTCCAGCAGGTCTTTCCTCGATCAGTATAGACTTTGTGTTGTATGAAGTTGTAAACATCATATCGTGATTCTCCATGTACACTAGGGTGGTAGACAAGAGCATGTTGGGTAGAATATTCTGCAAACAATCTTGTACACTAACAGTATCTTGTACACGAACAGTAAAAAATATGTGTACTTGAGAAACGTTTTGTGAACTCCAGAAGAGAATACTGATGGTGTAACTGCGTGTGCTCGCTCTTTCATTTTCTGGTCGAGAGAATCCGACACCGCATCACACTATATCATTCAAGAGCAGTGGGGGGGGGGGGTCAATTCGTAAAAGTGGATTCACGAAACCACACAAAGAAGACTGATGCAACAGGAAAGAACGTGTCATATTCATCAACCGTCAAAAGCTAGGGTTACACCTCACTCATTTCCAAGAACATTATGTTTAGGCTACGTCCCGTTTTATCGGATTCTGATTACAGTAAGATAATAATGAAACAGTATGTGAAGATGAATAAGAAAAAATGGCATCGGATGGTAATATTATAGCTGCCAACGGTCCAGAACCAAAAATCCAGAACCAAGAGAACGCTCAGTTCCGAATCTCTTAACATCTCTAGAGCGCAGACGAATATACTTATTTCTTAAAAGCTTTTTATAAAATGCAACAACTACTGCATCGTTTTTTCGGGAATCTCGTGAAAACTTATGACAAAACGAGCGTACGTTAGATATATGAACCATATGATAAAAGAACATAACACAGTATTGACCACACACTTGCGAATCGATGCTTTGTAATTTTTGCTTAATCCATTGATATCGTTTACAATTTCTCTTGAATCGTTTAACATGATGTTTTGAGATTGGTGGCAATCCATAACTGTCAAAGTATGTTCCATATCCATTTTTATCTATGTAAATAGCAATCCAGTGGGTTCCTCTCTTCGTATGGTCATCTGTATTTGCAATGATAGCTGTGGTATGCTCTAAAACGATAGGGATTCTATCTGCGGCGTATACACCAACCGTCTTGGCAGCTAGTGGATCAAGAGCCCTTAGCAACTGACGTGTATTCATTGTTTTAGCTATGATCAGGTACGTCGCACTCACATACGGCGTAGATAGATCTGAATATAACTGGCCGAACAAGAGAGTGTAGTTTAGAGTGCAATGTGTCGCTAAATTTTTGCGCAGAATCTTGAGTTATATCTTCTGATATGAAGTGCAACCACTTTCTCAATAAATATGCCTGGTTGAGAGCTCATTCACGACTGTTGTTTATATCTGCGATACTGTGATTTAAACACATAAAACTACCTGTATATTTCTTCTTTAATTCTTGGAAAGTCGGGGCGTACATTTCTTCAACATTCACAACCTCACGAGACATGACAGTTTCCAAATATCTCCAATTGTCGTGTCCACGAGTAAAAACACGTATAGCCACTTCTGCCACTTGTTGTAAATGAAATTCCAATTGTTCAAAACTGATATCACCTTCGTGCCAACGTATGCCATGAAACTGATTAGAGATATACTCATTAGGTCTTTTAATTCCAATAGTCAGTTCTGTAAAATTGTGCGGTGCCTTAATGATCCAATGTCCAATAACTCTATTTTTTAAATTAAGTATGGCCACTTCTTTTTGAATAAACTTGTTATTAAGGTCCCCCAGACCCTGAACGCTAATAATGTAATCCATGATACTTTAAGCAACAGAGGCAGCAGTAGGAACACTACTAATGAACCGGATGACTTTTCAAAGAGAACTGAGTGTATAATGTCATGGTCTCTCGCCGTTATTGCTGATGTAAATGGCGCTGCTGTTGCCTCTCTTATCCCAACACCACCACCTCGGTCTTAGGCATTGAAATCCGTTATGATTTGACGGCTCGAATCTATTTCCAAGACGTTGTCGTATTCGGCGTAGATTATACAATTTATTGTTGATGTTAGTGCTTCTTCAAATTTAACTTCTACACGAACACTACCATGCTTGATAAGATTCCAATGAAATGATGAGTTTGCAGATAAATCAGGTGTTAGGTCAAAAGCGAAAAAACCATAACCTTTCCTATAATCAATTCGTGTAATACTCAGTGATTCATTGAGGAAGTGTATTCCAGTACCAGAGAATAATGTGTGATAACAATCTATGAATAGTGGATTACTTCCCTTAAAACGTGGCTGCAGCGGTTTACTGGGAAGCTGCACTCCGTCGACATAAAGAGAGAGATAGTTTATGTAGAAATGTTGGAAATTATAAGGGTTGAACTTTCTATTTCCATTGAATGCTTTATTATCCACGAAACCAATGATTATTCTTTTTGGTATTCGACCCAGAATAACATTGTCGAGTGTATCTCCATGAACTCCACTATGCAATGTAAATGCTTTTACTTCCACACGATTGATTGGATATTTAGCAGTAGCTTTTGCAAGGGTATTTGCATGGGATAGCATGATTCCAGGGCTTACTTTCACGCGACGTACAATCAGTGATGCTTCCTTAATATGTACGCTAAATTTATCGTTATCTGGAACATCCATCAAACGAAATGCATCCTTACTTCTCACCATTCGTAATCATAGTTCAACACGATTTAGCAAAAACTTATTTTGATTAAAAACATCACAGTTTAAATGGCCAATCATATCAACAGTTTGACCCTTAATAGTATAATATTGACGATAAGAGGCACCCTTATTTGCTGTTGGATAAGTGCTTGCAATATTGGGTCCTGCATCCATTAGTCCAGGAGTATCTAAATACCAGAGTGCAGTTGTATGATGACAATTCATGGTTGGTACTGAATAATTTAGTAGTGTTTCAATGTATGATCGGTATGGATATGCGTTATTTGGCGGTGAGACCAATTTTTGATTAAAGAACACATCTATTTGATTAAAGAGTGAGTGTAAAAAGTTATTGACTGGTGTCACCTTAGAGTATTCAGCCAGAGAATCATTACCAGTAATTTCAACATTCGGTAATATTTATACACGTATACTGAGCATTTTATGCGCAAGATCAATATAATCAGCGCCTCCTGGAACGACAAATTCCCATGGTCCATCATCGGTGCATGATGAAACTGGTTTGTAATGTATGAATTGAGACTTTTCCACTGATGTCTGAGTAGGCGGTAAAGCAAATAAATTTAATTCTGATTTCATGCATTCGCATGAGTTTGAATGTAGAAAAGCCACGATAAACACTGTTTATCTATAACCAAAAATATCACTGACACTGCGCTGCTTTGCCTGCTTCTTTTTCTTGCTCACTTTCCTTTTTTTAAGTCTTCTAACTTTACATTTCCCGACCTGCCTTTTCTTCACACTACGACTTTTATTGCTGATACTGCTGTGCCAAGTTAAACGACTCTTGCGTGACTGACGCTTTCGCTTCTTGCCTCGATGTTCATATCCTAACCCCTTCGTCATCTCAGCTATTTTATCGACGGCTTTATGTTTAAGATTTCGTCCAGACTCGCGCGCACGCGTACTTACAGCTCGTTTAAAACTGATTCCGTGATTACCCACATCTTCTAACACGTTCATGGTAAGACCTGACGAAATAATCCACTCAAGAAACTGCCTATACCACCATGCCCTCGTTGATAAGTCGAGCCTGCAAACACTCGGCGTAGTCCCCCTCCTCCACCAATTTAATCGGTATAATATTCTGCGTAGTAACTCATCTTTGTTTTCTTAATGAATGCGCTTGAAATGAAATGTAACCGTCAAAGTCCTGTACGCGAATGGTACATGCTTGCCATGTTGATCTCTTATATCTATTATTATATTTTGAAATGTGTTGTTTAGCAGAGGTATGTAACTGGGTGGTGCAAATTGTTTGATCATAGTTACACCAAGTTTATACTTGGAATTATCAAATGCAACTATACGCAATAGAGATGCTTGAGTATCACCGACAGTGTATGGAATATAAATATCCGTGTAAACGAAAAGTTGATCCGTTATAGCTCTTTCTAAACAAGCAGGTCTGCTTCCCACGATACTGCCTGACCTTGACTCTGGTAACACTGCTGGTGTCAAAGGTATAAAATCATACAGTCTCCATTTTTCATTCTTAAAACCAAATATACGTTTAGTTTTTTTTACTAAAACTATAGTAATGAGTTTCCTTACATTCGCAGATTTTTCGTAGATTGTAGTAGCCTTTTT
Source organism: Muscidifurax raptorellus (assembly GCA_020010945.3). Taxonomy (NCBI): domain Eukaryota; kingdom Metazoa; phylum Arthropoda; class Insecta; order Hymenoptera; family Pteromalidae; genus Muscidifurax; species Muscidifurax raptorellus. The sequence continues at coordinate 29,406,230 of CM052077.1, read as the reverse complement.
TCTTTGTTGCTGGAGCTATGAATAGATGTCCTTTGATTTTTAGGTATGTTATTTATAGCATCCGCTAGATCATTCAGATTATCGTAAATACCAGTTGGAAAGGATGCATCGGTGTACTCGATATTTACTGATTCTATCAAGTGGTGCTCTGTTACATTCTTCTTCTGCTGCTTCTCATTAACTGCACTATCGTTGACTACTTTAAAAAATATTATTTCACTTTCACCTTTTTGAATATGGATCATCGTGCATGGTATATGAATTTCCGTAAGTGCGACACTTCCGTTACCAGATAACTGAACTTCGTGAGATAGATGCGTGTTGAAGCAGGATGTTCTGTTATCAGGAAAATATTTCTTGTTGCTTGGTAGAACCAGATAAAATTCGTCGTTAGCCATGTTTAAATTCCTACAATATCACTTGCTTTAACCCACGAATTGAATTTATCAGGATATCCAAGCCACTTCACAAATAATTGCTTTTTTGCACCGCGTCCTTTACTCTTGATTACGCGTTCAACTTTGAATTCCTTATTTTGTGCTACACGATCATTACCGGCACGAACAAGTTCTTCTGGATAAAAAAATCCATCAATTACTTCTCCATCCAGATCAGTCAATTTTTAGGTGTAAAGATTCTGACAACGCGAAACCCTCTGCACTTTAAAGATCTCCTCGATGAAGTTCTTTTCGTAACCTTTATCGCAGGTGCCTTTTGATCGACTGATGCGAATGTGCTCACCCACTCTGTATATACTTGCTCTAGACTGTTTTCGTTGATTAAGTGCTCTTTTTGTAAATTTTCTCCAGCCACATTAGCATTACGCATGTTCACCATGACTGGAATCATTTTAGTACCACTGGGTAGCGTATGATTGTCTGCATGAACAATATTTTGAATAACGTCAATAAATCTATGAGTATTTTTATCAGTGAAATATCTAAACATGCTTTCTTTGAGTGTTCGATTTAGACGTTCCACAACTGCGGCCTTAACGTCAGGATTACGTGCAACTCGAAAATTGATATCGTGTTGTTTTGAATATTTTTGAAATTCCGAACCGACAAACTCTTTACCTTTATCTGATTGTATGAGAACAGGACATCGACCATCTGCTCTTTTCAATTTTTGTCAAAAGCAGTCACGACACTTTTAACACTTTTGTCATGTAATGGCTCAACCCATGCATATTTACTGAGAATATCTATTACAACAAGCAGATACGCATAATTATCGTTGTAAGTTTTCAGAGACTGCACGTCATATAAATCCATTTCCCAACAATCATCGACATTGCTAACATTGTACATCAATCTAAGGAATTTTCATCTAATAGATCTGTGAAGGGTGTATACATCTTGATTACTTAACCACTTGTAAATATCATTTGTTTTATTTTTAGTGTAAACACGAATGAGGTTACGTGCACCAGCGTATCCAGCCTCATGTCTGGTGTCAAAATATCGGTTTTCATAAGACATGTTTAAATATTATAGCTTAACCACTTATCCCCTGACCTTCTTGGAGGGGATTTTTTTTTGTTCAGACGCTCACTGTAACGCTTTGCAGCAGCAATTCTTGTGCTTTGTTCCAAAGTTTCAACGCTCTCAGAATTATCTCTCTTACTTGAAGGTATTTTTTTCAAAGCACGTTTAAAATTCTCGCTTATTGATAATACGACAGGATTGCTGATAAGTTTTGTCGGAATATCAGATGAAGCTATAAAATTAGCAATTTGAAATCTTCCAACAGGTTCATCTGACGTCGTTTTTCTCTGAACAACATCCTCCACTAAATCTATAATATTTGATTGAGGTATAACACTGTTGTCAATGCTCACTGTACCTGAATTATCCCATTTGATACGATGTGGTACAGTTGATTTCCAATGACGAAGCAATAAACGAGCTTTTCTTACAGTACCCTTGTGTATACTTGTAAGAATCGCCTCATCGGTCAAAGGACTCAGTGTATCTTCATTTTCAATCTCAGCACTACCAACAACAGCATTAGCATCGGCTAAAGCTTCTTGACGTTCTAAATTTTTAAAATGAAGGTACCTCCTTAAGACTTGTAAATATTTTTGACATTTTTCTCTCTCATTAGTAATATTTTTTTAAAAAACTCCTCTGGTACAATAACCATTTTACGTGCATGTTCCATATCTAATTTCCAGAATTACCAAAGATCTTCGACACTAATGCACCAATTATAGGTGCAAGCAGCATAGGTAAAAAAGCACCTCCGTGCTGAATAATGACACGTTTTTTCTTTTTCCACTCTTTTTTGCTATTATTACTACCACTACTCTTGTTTAATAATTTTCGCAAAACGTTCTTGTGTTTTTTCAATTTTGACTTGTGAGAGTTTTTAATTTTTACAACACCTCGCAACACATTCAACACACATTCGCATATACTTTTAATGAGTTTTTGTCAGCTGAGAGAAATAAAGCTAAACGTTGTTGACCGTCAGCGTGACAAAGTGCATTCAATATTGCTACACACTTTTTTGTAAAATGTTTTGGTAAACAGCCGCACTCTGTATTATTGTCAGTATCATCATCATCAGCAGCAGCAGCACCAGCACCACGTTGCTTTCTAAGAGCTCTTCTTTCTAGACTCTTTCTTCTTTTCTGACTCACCAATGATGCTTTCCCTGCCATTGTTGTACCCATACTGAAGCCTCAACTGCTGGATACACTTCTTTTATCGGAATTTATTTTTTGGTACATACACATAGCGCAATCTATCATCGGGAAAAACACAAGTTCTGAAACGAAATTCTTCGCCAGTGGACTGTTTCAAATCTAACAAGAGATAGCCATGAGCAGCTGATGTACTGTCAAGATATGCTTCTTGCAAAAGTTTAGGATCTTCAGGATAGACTTGTCGTGCTAAATACTGAATTTGTGAACGATCGCGCGGATTTTTAAAAATAACAAGATAATTAGCATTCAATGAAATATCACGCTGACCAGCTCCTTTGTTAAAAAGATTCTGTGTAATAAAAATTACACTTAAAATTTTTTGTTAACTTCCTTTTGTAAATAGATCGAGAATTACATTGTTCGAAGATTCTCTCATTAAATCATCAATAATTAATAATTTCTTATTCTCGTTGTCTTGAGAGTAGTCTGGAGATTGAGGCCACCCCTCGTGAAATTCAACAATTTTTTTTCCAGCACTACCACCTGGTACAAAGTCCGTTTCATAAGTAGGCTGCTATTCACGTGCTATTTACGTGTGCTGAACCATCACCTAATGTTCGCTGTTCAAGCTAACTACCGCTTCAAGTAAGCTAACATCCGCGTCAAATAAGCTAAGATAGGTGTTCATATAAGTTAATTTTCTAAAAGCCGCAGTGTTCTCAAAGATGGCAAGCACTCTACTGAGTATATAAATATGTGTGAAGGGTCTTATATATTAGAAATAAATGATATAATTATTTTTTCAATTATTTTTATTAACAATATATGTCATCATTCTATAAAAAATTAATTATTTTTATATCCAAAAGGTAATGACCTACGGGGTGTAAGTTATCGACGTTTTTTTAATACAACGCAACATTTTTTCGACTCATCGCGCGTTACAACTTCATGCATTTTAGTTCTTCTGATAGCTTTGAATTTCAATTGTATTTTGTTACATTCATCGTTCATTTTCGCCATAGGTACAAAGCTCATCTGTCATATCACCCAACTTTGATCCGATATAAGGTTTATATTCATTTGGACTATTTATATGCGATACAAATATACATGAATCAGTGTCATATTAAAGAATCCGTTCACCCAGATGTTCCAAGTGTTCAAACAATTTTAATCGCGCTTGTGCAGTAGTATATGCAGCTATAACGACACTAGTGTGTAGAGCAGGAGTTACTGCCTCGTCTCTGTACTGCCAATTAACATACAATATTTCATTATTAATTGATAGCAAATCGTTAACTTCTTTCTCCGGACAAGTGAGAAGTTTCAGAAGAGATTCACGTAATTTTATCACATCAGTTTGCTTTAGGTTACTTCTCTGACCAAATTTTCCCCAAAATGAATTTAAGCAGAGCTTAGCAACTTCTCGTAATCCTGCATTTTTTTCAATGTTATTTCTATCTAAATCTATTCTCTCAGAACATTTATTTTCCTCTATGTATTGTTTCTTTTTTGAGTCATCAGTACACCACGAAGGCCATCCGCTAGCTTCTTGTTTTATTTTTAAAAAAGTATTAACGTATTCTGAGAAAAGACCACCTGTACCATTGAATTGATTATATTGTGTAATCTGATATTGCCAAATGATATAAATTTCCGTTATATGGTAGCCAAGTTCAACTGCTTTACGCAACTCATCAACAACCCAAGTTCCTGTAAATTCTCGCATTTTTATGTCTTCGTGATTGCAGTCAGCCTGTCGCATTTCCTCGCAGCAAGATCGACATAGATCAAAGAGCAGTCGTCCGTGCATTTTAATCGGCAAGAGTGGAATGTATAAATTTCGCGATGGTAAAATACTGCATTTAACTAAACCCTCGGCATTATTTAGATTATCGTTATTACCCATGGTTAATTCATTACACTCTTGACCGATGAAAATACAAAGATGTCCTAGCGAAAATTTACCTCTATTACACACGTACAGATAAAGAGAGCATATATCCGTATACTGAATTTTTTTCATAATTGGCTATCCCATATTTTGTAACTAAATTTTCAGCTCTACCACCAAAAAAAGCATCTCTAGGATTTAATGTTATTCGACTCATCACCGGGCGATGTGTAACCCAATCATTAATTTCGCGATTCTCTAGTTTTATTCGATCAAAAGTGCATTCCTACATCTCTCGAACCTCGTAACCGAGAGATTTTATTTTTTCAAGTTTTGTACATGTGTTGTCATAAGCTTCATTGATAGTTCGTCCATATGCCATTGTTTTATCGCGTTTGTTGCTGAAGCAAGTGGGACAACCGTGTGTATAACATCCTTGATATTCAAAAACTATCCCTTTATCATTGTTTTCAGATGGTAAAAATCCGACTATACGAAAACCCTCGGGTAACATAAATTCGCGTGCTCTACCAGCGTGTATAATTTCACGTCCAAGCTCGCGCTCGCACTGTACTAACCACTGCAGGGACTTTTACGAATGCTTATCAGCTCGACGATAACCTCCTGCAGGCATGATTCCTATGGTATTTTCGCGTAAAAAATTTTTGCTGTACACCATAGAGCATGCTGAGGCTATTGTCGTTGCTTCTGTAAAGGGACACGTGTTGCCGCATTTAATAAAAATGTTTCGAATAGCCATACATGCAAGTCTTAAAATTTCTAAATCCATTCGACAATAATCTACAATTTTGCGTTCAAAATCAAATATATAAGTAGCACTGATCTCATTGTACCAAGCAAAAAATACCTCTCTATCGGATGATGACATTGAGTTAGGAGCGTAAAATGACTGATCGGGTAAAAAGCGTATATAATTTTGATTATCAATAGTGTTAAAGAGATGTGGGAAGTAACCTTTTTTACTCAATGGCGGAAGAGCAAAAGCTACAGGTAGAGCACTTAATTTCATATGAAAATAATTTAAGCTATCGATAAATTTCGTTTGTCCACACTGTAGCATGATTATATTTTGACCATTTAATATTACGTTAGGAACTATTGTTGTATTTTCAACGATTTCTCTTAGAATGAATTGATACAAATAATTTGTTCAAACTGAGACTTTTTTCGAACAGTCAAAGCTATCAATTCTTTAACGGGATCGTTCCGGAATATATGCTCTCGTATACCGCACGTGTTACAAAACAGATTTATATCTTCAACAAGCATACAATCGTTGCAAACCTGCTGTATAACACACAGATTCGGCACATGTATTTTTATTGTAGGATGATCCCGGAAAGCAGAGTTTTGACGTGTTTCAAAATCGTAGAAAATAAACAAGTTTTTTTCTTAGGAGTTTTACGACGACGACGTGACAGGCAATTAATAGTTTCACGACCTACAGGTTGAATATAACACAACTGATTTACACTGTGTTTTTTTGTAACACAAATTACACCAATTGCTTCCACATTCATGCTTCGATTTATAAACATTAATTCGCTTACAACACACAGTGCACACTTTTACAACATTACAAACTTTTTTATTATTTTTTGTATAAGTCCCGTCATCCCGCAACCGTTCGTAGGAATTATTATATTTGCACTAACAGTCAAAAAATCTGCATGAGTTTTTGCAGAGCACGTCTTCCGTCTCTAACAATATTCCAAGTTTCATGCTCTTCAACTCTAGCAGATTTTTTATAACTTATGAATGACTCACCGACAACTAGAGCTCTAGCTAAGCACAAGTTATCATTGTTACGGATGGTAACAATTGATCTTTGTGCTGCTGTGTTGATACTTAACTTTTTACTGCGTTCACCATTTGGTACATTGACAAGAGTCACAGTTAATATAAAACTTTCATCGATTTCAAAATTTTGTTTGCTCTGCGAAATACCACTAATTAAAGTCCACAGATCGTTATAAAAAAAGTTTACAATAGGACGCAAAGAGAAACCACCCGGACCGCGCGCAAAATTGATGCTTCTTATAGAAACGCCAATCATATCATTTTCATTTGTTAATGAAATTAAATATGCGTAAATGCCCCGTATTGCTAATTCTAACCATATTATAGGATTAATTAAATTTTCCTCTGGTGGGTGACGTATTTTCAATAAAAACCGCCTACCATCTATCCTATACTTTGCTATATAATGAGCTTTATTTTCATAAATAATAAAACGCTCACCGGGCGGTAGAATGTCATCGTCTTGCTCGCTATCCACCTCTCTACCATTTCTTCGATTCCCCTCCAGCGTTGCCTCCTCCTCCTATGTACTATCCACCGCCTTCTCTTCCACCTCTGTAGTCTGCATCTCCTCCTCCTCCTCAGCGTTATAGTCATGGCTTTCATCATCAATGGCTAATGACTCATTACGTCCGCCTCCAACTTGCGTAGATATGTCGTTTTCATCAGTTTCGTAATTTGAAGAATTTACGAAGCTTATGATCGAAGATTGTGATGATGATAAAGGGTAAATTGAAGAAGTAGAAGAGTCATCAAAAATCTCGTTTTCTGAATTTTTATTGAAAATTACAAGCTATTTACAGGTTTTCTTGTTTCAAATTACTCTTCTGGTGACCCGGAAAAATTCCCACCCAAACGTTCAAACAGTTCCGGCAAATTTTAATATATCAAAAAAACATCGTATTTCCTGGGCTCTTCTTACATACATGATGCGTCGGATATCCTGTTTTAGCGAGTTGGGATAATTATCGAATCCCTTGAGGCCACGTCGAATAACTTAAATTATATTTTTTTAGAAAAAGTAATAATTTATTTTTAAGAAAATTACTGCACTTCAGCACAGTCGTATAGCACTCAAATTAAGATTCGCCAGGAAACATAATATCCTGTGATAAGCAACGGTTTCTCTCTCAAAGACACATCGTGGATTGTCTAAACATCTATTATGGTTTTGGCTCATCGCATGAGCATCGGCTGTACGGCTGAAGACGTACGTGTCCTTATCGTTAAAGCCTAAATATCAAGTTCGAAATTATACAGGGCTCGAAGATGACTATACTATCTCTTGTACATCAGCAGTCTCAATCGAGCAGTCATCCGAGCAAGATGTCGTTCCAACTTCTAGCTTCACGAAGGAAAATTTTAAAATACAAAGTTAGAATTGAAAAAATGTCTACCAAACTACATCGGTCAAGTAGACTAATAACAAAGCATCGCGAGGCTTACGATCGCGTCTTTGATTTACGCGAAAAAGTAAGCCGTAAACTAGTGCAGGAGGAAGCGAGGATGAGTGATATCATCCAACTCGATAAAAATAAAAGTTTTAAAGAGCACGTCGCGTGGGTAAATGTGGGGGACCAGTGTGGAGAGTGTGAAGCTATATTTTACTGAAAAACAAAGCGAACGGCTTGGACATTCTGCGATGAGTGTGCCATTCAGCTATGCGAGATGTGCAGCAAAAGGCCTGTTTGCCTTTCTTCTGTGTGTGAAGTTTGCGGATTAAACTGCTGCACCTGTTCAACATTCCAAACACCACAGCCGGTACACCTTTATTAGGATATTCCTGCGTAACTTGTGGATCATCAGATAGCTGCGAATTTTCAGCACCAGCATCCCCATCACCATCATACGAAGAGTTACATTTCTTATCTCAGCCGCCGCAGCCGCCACCTCTTTCCGATGATGATCCACAGCAGGCTGACGTCTCCCCAGGTGATATCGAAATGGGAGTGAAGCTAGGACTACTTTCTGAAGCTGAGGATACGGAGGAGAGGGGCTTCTCTCAGACCTACTCATTGTCAGAGCGATTCGTCGATCGCCCTTTTCAAACGTGAGGAGAAGCTCTATACCTGGCGACAATACGACCTCACTCATACCTCCACTAGCACGCCTCGTGTAACAGGGAATAGATCCCCCACTCGTGCAACATACCACCTCTTCTTCTTATCTTGTCTTTTAGGCTCGCACGCAGGCGGCTCTTCTCTCTCACTCGCACTCTCTGGCTCGCACGCAGGCGGCTCTTCTCTCTCCCTCGCACTCTCTTGCTCGCACGCAGGCGGCTGTTTCCCCCACTCTCTCTCTCTCTCAAAAAATACATGAATTAAACAACGGGGTAATGTTAAAAATAACCTACTAACCCAATAACCCAATTTTAGTCGCTGGTTTTAACCCCCGCAATAACTCAATTACATTTATCGCGCGTTGTCGCGATTGGATGTAGGTGTTTGCACCCAGGGAATCATGTTAAATGAAAATATACTTCCCGAACCCGACCTCAACGATTTCAATGATTTCACGATATGTTGTAGTATATGTGAAAATAAGAGACATGTATTTTTTCTTATCAGCTCATAAACGTATTTAGGGGGTGAAAATGGCCCCTAAAGTTAAGCCCGAAAAAGCTTTTTTTCTAAATATCTCGCTTTAAAATAAATATTTTTTAACGAAACAAATTGGAGGTGATTATTTACAACAGCAGCAAGTAATTCATAGTGATTTCAAGAGTAAGGATGGCAGCCCTATTTTTTAGGGGTCGAAAACGTAAATTTTTTGCATAATTCTATAATAAAAGAATTACACCTAAAGAGGGTAAACCATCCCTTACAAAAATAATTAAAAGTATGTATTTTAATCCATTAAATTTCGTATTTCCTCTGTTGTGTATTTAATATATTTTATTTAATATATATTATTTAATAGGTTAATTTTATTTAATATATATTTTTTTTTGTAAGAGGCTGTGAATCCAAGTAACGGACTGACTGGTACTCTCTTGCGAGAGCACCATGTGTGGGGCTCGGCGGCGGCAGCCACCCCTACCCACTAAACACTTATCTCCTTGTACGCCCGACACCAGCCCGGTACCTTTTTATCATATTACTTCAAACTGGGCCGCTGTCCTTTGCGCTTCCTTTGTACATTCATTCATTCGATGTTTGTCCAAGCCTCTGTATTTGTTGTCATCAGTGTCGTCATGTTGTCTGGTGTGATCGTCATATCCAGTAGTGTCTTTAGTCTCTGTCGCTACTCGGTCCAACGGTCGCACGCGAAGAATGTGTGCTCCGCGTCGTCCCAGGCTTGTTCGTAGTAAGTACATTCCGGCGTCGTTACTTTGTTCGTTCTATGGAGATACTTTCGGAAGTACCAGTGTCCAGACAAGAATTGGGTAAGGTAGAAGTCTACCTCGCCGTGCTTCCTATCCTTCCAGGATCCCACTTCCGGTATCAGTCTGTGAGTCCAACGTCCTTGGACGCCCGTTTTCCATCTCGTCTGCCATTCTCCAGTCGCCCTTATCCGTTCCTCTGTCGCAGCGTCTGCGCTCCCTGCGTGCGAGCTCTGTGCGTACAAACGTTTTCGCTCATGTGCAAGAAGGTCGATCGGGATTACGTCCGCTATCACGAAAATCGCATTTTTGGGTACAGTCCGGTACGCGCACGCGATTCTCAGCGCTCCGATTCGTTGAATGCTCGTTATAACGTTCGCCCGGTTCTTTATCTATAGCGCGTCCGCCCATACCTTGACTCCGTAGAGGATGATCGAATGGGTGACACTCATGAGTAGTCGCCGTATACTTGGTCTCGGACTTCGCGTGTTGGCCATGAGCCTACTCAAGGCTTTTGTCGTCCCTACTGCTTCCGTCGCCGCGTTACGTATGTGTGACCAGAAAGTCAGTTTTGTGTTTAGAGTCACCCCTAGATATTTGGCTTCGTTTCTGGTCGTCATTTGTTCCGTACCCACACTCATTGGTATAGTCGTGTCTATCCATTTTTTGTGAGTAGCAGCAACTCAGTCTTTTGTAGTGCCAGTTCCAGTCCATTACATGTGCGTCGCCTGCTGTCATTACCGCCGCAACGTCGTCCGCGTATGCGATGAGGCACGTGTCAGTCGGCATGTCCAGTCTTAGTAGTCTGTCATACAAGGTATTTCAGAAGCCGGGGCCCACCGTGCAACAGTCTCGGTCGCAGCAATAATTCAGTATATAAAGCCCGGGAGCAAAAGGCTAGGAGTCGCCAGTTTTTAAAAAGTATCAGTCCAGCTCGTTACGCTGCCCGACGCCAGACCAGAAACAACCTCAATATTATTCTAAACGCAAGAGTCAGTGTCCACGTTAATCAAGACGCATCGCCTTCTCATCTCTAAAGGAGCACAAACGCATCAAGGCCCATCTAGCTGCACCTGCAGTTCATAAAAAAGGGAAGCTGAGAGCCGACGGCCCATCGACAGCCTGACCTGAAACACCGACGTAAGGCTACGAAGGCCGAGGATACACAGCTGTGACCTCTTGCTGATACACACGTTTACACCACATACACACGAGGTACATTTCTCTTTTTAAATTAAATAAAAAAGTAGTTATTCTAAAACTAATCCTATGATCAGTTAAGTGATCTCGCTATCCGGCTCCCTTTCCCGGAAGTCAGTGACCGTGTCTGCGGTAGCAAAAAGAGATTTCCTTCATTCCACTCAATTATAAAAACAATTGTAAAAATTAGATAGGAACTCTACAGCCAATAAGTATGTTGGTGGGTTGCGCTCATTCGGACGTAACAGTTTCTTAGGCTGTCCCATTACAAGGATGTGATTCGCACAAGGTTCGATGTGTCGCCACCCTATATCTTTTTGTTACGTGACGCATATACGTAGTGCATCTCGTCTTCCGGAAAGATGGAGGTGCAAAACCAATAGTTGTCTGGTGTATTCTGCTTTAAATCCAGCAAAAGGTATCCATAGGGTATTGAGGTTGCGTCCCAGTAGGCTTCTTGCAAGAATCGAGGATCCTCGGGACACAATTGACACGATAAATGCTGTATCTGCGATCTGTCGCACGAATTTCTAAACACAACAATGTACTGGGCGTTTAGAGGTACGTCGCGCTGTCGTCTACCTTGATGAAAAACGTTCTGTGTGATGAATATCACTGAGAAAGAGTGATGATGGGACCCTTTTGAGAATATATCGACTATACCACCACGACTACTGAACGACGACGATTCACGCATCAAATCATAGATGATTACAAGTTTAGGTCTGGGATTAGCAGCCCAGTCGCTAGTTTGTGGTAGACCCTCGCGAAATTCTACCTTCTTGCCTTGGAGATCCTCATAGCCTGTCTGTCACTCTGCATAATAGACGATAATGCGTTCGATTAGAGTATCACACATGCAGTCGAAATTATTGAAAAACTTTTTTACAAACACCGTTTTACCGCAGCCTGTAGGACCACACAACGCTATCTTTGCCATAAGCTTGAGAACAACGATCAGAGACGGACGTTTTATTGCGAGGGACCTGAGCTGCTGCCAATCATCATTTACGAAAAGTTTAATTACTTAGTGTCGTATTATACATACACGCGTTTGTGTTTTTTGCGCAAGGAAATAAGTAGTTATTGGTCGTGTCGTGTACAGAGAGGAGTAAAGCGCAGTGCAAGCGTGATCAGTCATTTTAGCCTCCCGACCACGTGCATCAGGCTTTGACAGTTTAAGCAACGTGCAAACCCTGCATGCAAGTATGTTAATATTTTCAGTCCGTAAATTAATTTTTTTTAATTTTCCGTTTTTCTCTCAATTTGTTAAAACGTTATCTTAACCTCTCGACCACGTGTATCGTTAAGTGCAATGGCTGAAGGTGGAGATATGAGAAATGCAGCTGGAGATGGAATTTTTTACTCGGTCGACTCTGCGTTTGACGACTTGACGGATAAGGATAAGACTGTGTAAGTTGTCATTAATTGTATGATTTTATCTTTATTTTATTTTATTTGATGATTTCAATATTTTGAATAATTTCAATATTTGTTTTTTTTTATTAGATTAGAAAATTTTGGAAAATAATTCATTACATTTTCTGGAAAATTTTGGAAAATAATTCATTACATTTTCTTTCATTTGTCAGAGAATTGTCCGGGTATATTGTTAAGTCACGAACTCGATCTGTGTATATATAATTATTAAGAATTCGTACTTACTTTGTCGTGGAGGAGATTCTCTGCTCTGCAGCTGGTGTTGGATCAAGATCGGCCAGTCGTAGGTGCAGGATAGAGTGAATAATTGTTTCAATAATAGAATGTATTCTGATGGTCGTTTATTCAAATGTAAAATTCAATTTATATACCGATCGCGTCGCGACTTACTTCTGGTAGCTCTGTCGACTGCCCGGAGCGTCGTAGCAGAGTCCAGATTCTAAGCGAGACTTACTTCTGGTAGCTCTGTCGACTGCCCGGAGCGTCGTAGCAGAGTCCAGATTCTAAGCAAGACTGAAGTGCAACGGATTCAACGTACTTATACACTTATTTACTCGGCTGATCTACTTTATTGGCCATACTCATCATTTTTCGAGGTTTTCGGCTTCGCAACGCTGATATTGCTTAACTACAATACGTCGCAGGACTTCGCAATGCTGATATTGCTTAACTACAATACGTCGCAGGACGTAACATCCCCCCAACAAGCTAGTTGCCTATTGGTACAATAGCAACTGAATTAGACAATATATTAACAAACAATTTGAATTATTAAGTCCTCAGCACACTCTTTACTCTTCATAGTATTCTAGAATATTCCAACTAGATTTTGAAATAGTGTTTTATTTATCATCTGATTTGTTATAAACTTAAACGAATACTCTAGAATTCTATTTACATTATTAATATTAAATCTACTATTTTTAGTGGTTATATGTATCCTAAATTAAAAATAATTTCAGTTTGTTTTATTTATAAATGAAGTTTATATTATACACTCTTTGATTACTTACGATTCCAGCAATATAAATATATCAAACATTAGTATAAATATTATATTGTTTACGTAGAATAACAGTAAAGAGTTTGAATATTTATCAATTATAATTACTGCTGTATAGTTTAAAGTGGCTTTAACGAGAATAATGATATTTTCGTTTCTGGTTTAGACTCTACTTTTGATTCAACTTTTGATTCTATTGGTTGATTTATATAGGTCTTTGAATTAGGTGGATGTATAGGAATAGGTGGTGATATTTCTTTCTTGGAGCTACTAGGATTTTTCACCACTATTTCTTGCAGCTGTATATCTTGAGAATTCATCATTGGTGTTTGCATTTTGTCATCGTCTATTATCGTATCGTTCCTTTTCATTACGATTAATAAATGTGTAATAGAGCTGAATATAGCTCCAAGTAGATGAAGCGTCCATCCGTACATTGCATGTAGCGCATGTATCCTCTTATTAGAATATCGATTGCCAATTTGCCGATATGAATAATGATAAATATCATTATTAATGCTGAGCTGATTGAACCAAATTTGACCAGTTTATCCATAAATCGATTCCAAGTGCTCTCAGCGATGTTCATCAATGTATTTTCGGTTAATAGATTAGCTATTACACCTCCTTGCATGGTTTCTTCACCTTGCATTCCTCTAGCTATCGTGTTGAGTAAAGATGCTCTCTCCATCGGAAACATGATATGTTGTAATTTTTGAAGATCCTCTTGTGAATAAATCCCACTGGTTGCCAGTGAATTCAATTTTTCCGGTTGCCATGCAATTTTAGTTGACGGTTTCAAAGTCTTGATAATGTTATTACTTCTTCTTGGCGCAGGCATTAGGTTTATCCAGTTATCGCCAATTTTAAAATATTGAGGTACGATAGAGTTGCAGTTTATCTGTGTACCTTTCTTTAATAGTATGTGGGTTTTTGGCGTGAGAAACATTGTTTTGTTTCCTGATGAGACTGTCAGTTGTGTATAGCAATAATCTGTATGATGAATCTTTACTTCTACAGGCGTGCACTTAATTATGTGTATAGCCTCCCCCGCTAGTCTGGCAATATATCCAGGTTTTTGCATTATGTTGTAGGCAAATTCGTCGGGTGAAATGGATGCAAGAGACAAGGAATTTTGGATAACTTTTCTTTCTAATTCACATTCTTCTTTTAGCATATTTAAATACAAATTTTTAAACTGACCTCTAAAATGTTTTTCTACGTATACAAATTTCGAGTTTACATATGTAAAAAAATCAAAACTAACTACCGGCCTTTTGTTAAGCATGTCTTCTTGAAATAACAATTGATTATCAATTTCTTCGCAAATGAACAATTTCGGATGTTCCGTTTTATATAAAATCCTACCGCAAATATTTATCTTTTCTCTACTAGTTAACGCAAACGATATGGCATTAGTACTTATTGTATAAACTGTCTCGCGATTTTGTGAGATTATTTTTGTCGATACTCCTCCATATAATATATCATACTTTTTTTTAAAACAACTATCAGTATTTATTACTGACCAAATGTATGGCTAGCTTGTATATCAATACAATGCTGCTCCGAGAATTACATACTGTCCTGAGCTTAATCTTATTTTATCATTATCTAAACTTACATCTGCATATTCTTCTAAAAGTGTAATTTTTATAAGTCCCTGTCCTAAAACATCACTCCATGAACCAAAACTATCCGAATATGCTGCACCTGTGCATTTCTTTTCTTTAATACTTCCCGCAAGTTCAATTCCTGTTGATTTAGTTGAGTTGATTTTTAAATCAGCTATAGTGTGAAAATTGTCGTATTTGAATATTCCTGTTTCATGGATTGATCTATAATTTTCGTGGCTTATATCATAAATATGCTTCTGCTATTAGATTAAAATTTTCATCCAATTCCTCCATTGAATCTCCAAAAATAATAATGTCGTCAATATAAGTGTAGCATATTTTATTAATGTATTCGGCTAGGACTGTATTTTTCACTCGCTGAAATGTTCTAGCAGAGTTCTTGAGACCGAATGGTAAAACAAGAAATTCAAATCTTCCCAATGGCTGTACACTGAACGCAGTTTTTTCTATATCCGAAGGTCTCATTTTTACTTGATGAAACCCTGATTTTAAGTCTAAAACATCAAAATATTTTTTGTTTCCTATGAGATCCAAAATTTCGTTAATATTTGGCAGTAAATACGGGTCCGCTATAGTGACCTCATTTATTGCCCTGTAGTCAATCACTAATCTGAATCTCTTTTCTCCTGTAACAAGTTCTTTCTTCGGCACGACTAATACGGGTGCATTGAATGGGCTTTTTGTATTTCGTATCGCTTTATTTACGATTAATTTTTTTGTTTCATTGATAGCAATCTCTTTCTTTTTGTGTTCTAATGGAAACTGCTTTACATAAATAGGTTTATCTGTCGTTAAATTTATTTCATGTTGTTCTACAGTACACGTTCCTAATTCATCACCTTCGATCCAGAAAACATCCGGATACTTATTATGATCCGCTCGATTCTTTCTTGATTCTTTTTACCACCATTTTTCATTTGTAATTTCTTTCGTAATACTTCTTGTCTGCTAGGTTTCTTGAGTTGGTCGTGTTGAGTTTTCTTTAATGTATCGATTGCTTCTATATTTAAAATTAAACTCTCATCTATGCCTAGTTCGTCCACTAACTGAGCTCCTTCAGGAACATAGTCAATATCGAATGATATATATTGATATTCTTTTTCATCAAACAACAATTTTTCTTCAGCTTTTGACAATTTTTCTCTAGTTTCTTTCATTGTTGTTAATATGTCCTTAAAATCGCATTCTTTTACTTCAGCATTGATTTCTTTCGAGTTTTGCTCCTCTTGCAATGCTACGTTAATGTTATATATGAATTTTTCTATATTCTTACTATCGATTTCCAAAAATTCTCTAAAATTTTCTGGCTCGTTTTCATTTTTACTACTTTTATTTATTACTTCTGTTTTAGTATCCTTACTCACTTTATATTCTTTAGTTATTGTATTCAAGACTGTTTTCACATCCTCATAAAATGTATTTTCTATCACCATCTCATTTTTTTTTAAATCTTTTGTATTGACGGAATTTTCTGCCTCTTGCTCTATGTTCACATTTATAGTGCTTTGCTTATTATCTTGTTGAATTATATTTTCTTTATCTTTATTTACCTCTTACTCTCGCTACATTTGTTTCCTTTTAGACCTTCATATATTTCATTTTCTTTAATGATTTCTTTTAACATTTTATTGAGAACCTTTTTTTGATCATTATTTACTCCCTCTCTTTCCTTCTGACCCTTGTTTTGTATATTTTCTGCATAAGTGTATATCTTCTTAATTGGTCCACTTTGTAGTTTTAATTTTACGTCGTTTATCTCTAAATATCCTTCATCTAGACGTAATTTACTTTCCCTAAGTAATTTAATACCTAAAATGCCATCATACGGAATGTCAAATTCCTTTGGTGCTACATGAAAATCATAATATTTATTATTTATTGGTAGTCTAACTATCCCCAAAGTTTTTATTTGCTTGCTTGCTATTCCTGTCAGCAATATTTTTTTATGTTGTAATAGCGCCCCTGGAGAAATTTGGCCTACTTTGATTATATTTATCTGTGCACCACTATAGACGAGCAAGCTGCATGATTTACTTGTATATGGATTTATAATCTCAATATATTCTAATCGATCATCTAATTTTATATGATATACTTCCAATTTCTCTGTATTTGATACATTTTGTTCATCGATATCTCTTGTTTTTATTAAATTTGCTGTGCCATCGTTGTTGCGAGTGTATTGGCCTTATTATTTCTCGTCCACTCGCTCCGAGAAGGCTTTACTCGTTTCCCGCACGATTCACTTGCTGGTTCTGCAATTTAAAGCATTCCTCGGTCATGTGGTTCGTATTTTTGCAATAGCTACAAAATTTATTCGCTCTTGATTCTAGTGCCTTGAATTCCTGGCAATTTTCTACTGTGTGTCCGTCTTCTTTACAATAACAGCAATTTTCCCTCGTTTGAGCCATATTTTCCAAATTTCTTAATTTTCTGCACTCTTGTATTGGATGTCCTTTTATTTTACAATATTCACAACTTATTTGTTTCCAATTAGGATTATTTGTATTTTTGTTCTGATTATTAAAATTGTTGCTTTTTCTGTAGTTATTATTATAGTTATTATAATTGTGATTTTTATATGAGGCGTTGGAATTATTCGTATCTTGCTGCTGAGCCATCCATTTGGGGCAGTATTTTCCCGAATGACCTTTTTCGTTGCAAATCTGGCATTGGATATCCTGTTGACATGTTTTTGCTCTATTCTGTGCTACTAATATTTTAGCTTCTTCACACTGTTCAGCTTCATGATTATTTTTATTGCAAATTGCACACATTAGAAATTTTCTATCTATTAATATTAGACAGTATTTCAATACATGTCCCCGTTGGTTACATCTTTTGCACATTACATCTGGGCAATCTTTTATTGTATGAGTTGTGCCATTGCAGAATTCGCACATTTCACTTTGTTTTCCTTGATTTTTACAATTATTAGGATCGTGTCCGCTTTCTTTACATTTCCAGCATAATTCGTACTCTATTATTAATGGGCATTGAGTTACAGTATGACCCATTATTTGGCAATACTGGCAATGGTTGCCTTTGATTCTATTCATTTTGCAGGCATCGATTGAATGCCCGTGATTATTGCAGAATTTACAAATTAATTGTATCTTTTTTTTTACTATTCTGCAGCTATCTGACAAATGGTCTTTATTTTTGCAGTAAACACATGCCACTTTATGACAAAACAATACCTCATGTCCATAGTCTTGACAAATCTGACACGAGTATATGACAACGCTTGTGTCTCCTGATATAGCTGCTTGATTGCTTAAACTGCAAAATACTTTATTTGTTTTACCAAATATTAAATTTCTTCTATTTAATCTCGTCTCTATTTCTATTGCCTTTTGTATAGCATCGCCCAAATCTTTCGTTGTTCCTAATTCTAAACGTATTTCTTGCCGTAATCCTTCTACAAAGGCTGATAGAGTTTCAGCATCTATTTTAGTTTCGAATCTTTGTCTTTCCTCTTCTGTATATGCTGCTACTTCTTCACTGTCTTTAACTTGCAATACTAATTGTTGCAATCTGTTAGCAAAACTGAGTACCGTCTCGTCTGGATTCTGCAGACTTTCCGCTATTTTTCCATAAAGTGTTGCCATTTTATCCGTTGATGGATAAATCTGGCGGATTCCTTTGATAAAATCTTGAATATTACTAATTTGTGCATTTAGCATCGCCCTGTAAACATCGCCTTTTAGTTTCATTTTTAATATTGGAATTAAATTTGCTTGATCGGTTTCTGACAACATGTTTTTTGCATGTTTTAATTTTTCTACATATTCATTAACTGATATGCATTTTCCGTCGAACTCTGGTATTAGGTTCGCTACGTATTTTAGCGATAAACGCAACTGCGGTGGTACTTGCTGTTGTTGATCACCTAGCCCCGGACCGACCATGGTGTTGTCTAATAAGCTGTCTAAATTAAAATTGAAGTCAAATTTACTCTGTGAGTTGTTTAGATTGCCTATTAGGCTTGGTTGCTCGTTAAAACCTTCGATGTCTATCAATGATATGTCCTGTTTCAAACTATTATCGAATTTCCAATCTTCTGTTTTTCTAATCACTGTCAATGGTGTTACTGGGGTTACTGCTGCTCTCCTTTGATCTTCTTTAGATGTTACAGCTGATTCTTGTTTATTAGACGTAGTTGGTATATTAATAGTTAAATGGGCTTTGTTCAGTCTTGAAATCGCCTTTTTTATTGCCCCCGTTGATTTTTCTTTGTTTGTCTTTTCTAAATTTGCTTCTTGCTCTAATATATAATTATTAAGAATTCATACTTACTTTGTCGTGGAGGAGATTCTCTGCTCTGCAGCTGGTGTTGGATCAAGATCGGCCAGTCGTAGGTGCAGGATAGAGTGAATAATTGTTTCAATAATAGAATGTATTCTGATGGTCGTTTATTCAAATGTAAAATTCAATTTATATACCGATCGCGTCGCGACTTACTTCTGGTAGCTCTGTCGACTGCCCGGAGCGTCGTAGCAGAGTCCAGATTCTAAGCGAGACTTACTTCTGGTAGCTCTGTCGACTGCCCGGAGCGTCGTAGCAGAGTCCAGATTCTAAGCAAGACTGAAGTGCAACGGATTCAACGTACTTATACACTTATTTACTCGGCTGATCTACTTTATTGGCCATACTCATCATTTTCGAGTTTTCGGCTTCGCAACGCTGATATTGCTTAACTACAATACGTCGCAGGACTTCGCAATGCTGATATTGCTTAACTACAATACGTCGCAGGACGTAACAATATATTCAGTCGTAGCTGCCAGGTCTGTTGGGAACGGCTTCAGATCGCTGAAATTTACTTTGAGCAATGGACCGAAGAAAGTGATCTGCCTTTTATGGGGACAGGAGTTAATCGATAGGCATCAGGCAGATATCGCAATCAATAGGGTATGTATAACATGTCCATTAATTATTTAATATTATGTTATATATAAAATAATATAATAAAATATAGTAGATATAAAATTTCATATCATATTTATTTTTATGATTCATTTTTAGAGAATCCGTATTGAGAATGCCTACTGCAAAGCATCGAGGCTATCAATAGCGATGGAGAACGACAATTATTGCCCTTTTGAATTAAGCATTCAGCTGAGTACTAATGTGATTTTTGGAGGCATGCATATACCTGAAGCCGCAGCGCAAAGCCCGAAACTCAGGAGGTGAACTTTCAAACTATAAGTCGAGCAGAGGGGCTGATAGGTAAGAATTTTTGTATTAAAATTATAACAATTTAAACATTTAGTGCAGAAAAATGAAAAAAATTAAGACTAGATTTTCTGACTAGACTAGAGAACTTTTAGTACAAAAATAAAAAAAATTAAGACTAAATTTTCTGAGTATATAGCTTTTTTTACGAAAAGAAAAAAATAACTAGGTTTTGTGACTAAAACGAATTATTAAAATTGTTAGTACAAAAATTAAATGACTAGATTTTGTGACTATAATGAATTATTAAATTTTGATTGCTTTTTTATTGATTTCACAGCAATCAATGGATCCCTCAAAACGCGATTCAATGTGATACCAAGTCATTTTGAAAATGCCAGTTATGGGTGTGATTCCATTACTGATGGTGTTTACGAGGCCACTGTGAACCTCAGTAATTTTGTTCAGAGTGAGCAATTGGTAAAAGGTGTTGCTATCCGCATAATTGGAACCGTAAATTCGACATATAGTGAGTATAATTTTGCATTTATATAACTAGCTTCATATTTTAATAATTGTTCCTATCCTTAACTTTATCCTTGTTCCACCTTCTAACGGAAATTTAAAGAAAAAAATGACTAGATGAATTCATTGTATTATCAGACTTTTGACTATGCTTTATAAAGATGACTAGAATTAATAAATTCAAGATAAAGTATATTATTTATTACAAAAATCAATGACTATATTTGACTTTAACATGAATAAATGATATACATAACTTATTGATTATTATTGTAATTAACATAAAATGAAAATGCATATCTGAACGTCTTTGAAGATCTAGAATAAATGCGCGGATTATAGTGGCTTTACCAAAATCCATGGAGAACGAACGGGATGTCTCCATGCAAAAATCAAGTACTGTCATGGTGGCAGCATTGCGTTGGAGTTCGTGTCGTGTCAGTTTCGTGCAGAGAATAAAGTGCTCCGTTTAAGCTCAATACCTATAATTAACACTGTAAAATTGAACACCAGTTTACAGTACGCTTTAGAACTTTGGTGATAATATAGACACTCGACTTGGCGAGTTCAGCGTTTTTGATTAATCGTTCAATCGCTGTTTATGTACAATATACGTAGATTATGGAAGGATACTGTTCGTTATTGTACTTGGCGAAGTCCTGTTTACAAAGCTACGATTTCATAAATTGTGTTGGAATACAACGATAATGCACATACATATAGTCAGTCAGATGTACACAGATGTATACGCCTACGCACAGCGGAGCCCGGAAAACTGACCTGGAGTTTTTTATGACCTGGACCCAAGTCGGAAGCAGGAAGCAGCAGTCAGTCTGATAACAGTCATCAAGCACACCGCATCTACCATCGTGAACACTACCGCGTTATTTATTTGCAACATATACATATATATATCATCCACATCTTGTATCTTTTATTATTTCCCACTAGTGTACTGCATCGACAATATTGTGACTGCTTCTTATAAATAAAGTTTCCTTATAAGTAAATATAATCAATAAACTCCAACAAATTGTGTTAATTTGTTTCTAACCTATGTTATTTTTCTCTGTTAATATGTAGATATATGCAAAGAAATTGCTAACGGAAACTACGCTATTTTCAAGTATTAGAAAAGGATACTGTTCGTTATTGTACTTGGCGAAGTCCTCTTTACAAAGCTACGATTTCATAAATTGTGTTCACACCATTGTTAAGAGGTGTTTTAGCAGTGAATACGACATCTACAATTCTCACAAATCTCACACTTAGTTACTTTTTCATCCTATAATTAAGGTATACGACATTAATTTTGAATTTTCTAGATGTATCTTAGGTTAATTTGTTTCTAACCTATGCTTTCTTTTCTTTGTTGATATGTAGATATATGCAAACAAATTACTAACGGAAACTACGCTATTTTTAAGTATTAGGAAAGGATTAGGAAATGATACTGTTAGTCATTGTACTTGGTGAAGTTCTGTTTAATTTTCTTAAAGCTACGATTTCATAAATCGTGTACAGCCCCGTCGTTAAAAGCAAAGTTCTGTAAGTTAAATTTGATAGTTTGAACATATTTTTGTATACATAAAATGATCTTGTTTAGGAGTTTTATTAAATGTAACGCATACTTTTTATAACCTTTTTTCCATTATCATTGCATTATTTTATAATTTATTGAAATAATAAACTTTTGTCATTTTAACTACGTTAAGATAAATAAAGTACCAATTGAGAATAGAATAGAATAAACTCAGAATAAGCACTGATCATTAATCGAATTTATTTACTTTGTTTCAGATGTTTCCAGATAAAAAAGACAAAATTGTAGATACGTTTACTACAAAATATAAAGGATCAACAGAGTAATTTTAACAAAGTGTGTGCTCAATTACAGATATATCAAGCATATACGATACCACAATTATTCCTTTTATTACTTAATACCAATATTTTTTGTATTAAAAATAAAAGTTGAATTAAGGACTAAACGCATTGTTTTATTTATTTCATGCCATCATTCTTATTGATAATTAAATAACAAAACCTATCTAACCAAAAGTACCATTACTGAACTTACCATTCAACTTACCTTTACCATTAAACCTACAGCTACCAATAAACCTGCAACTATCGAAGAACCTAAACTACGAATAAACTTACACCTAAATAATTAACTAACCTGCCTTATTACAATTACCATTACTGAATGTATTATAAATACAACAGAAAATAAATTAAAACCAAATAGTAGTTTTCGATACAAGTGCGTAAAAGTTGATTCTACACGAGTGAGAGGTTTATCACTCGTGTAAAATCAATTTTTGCACATGTATCGAACAATATTTTTTGATACAGGGAGCGTAAATGCGATTTTAAAAAGTTGCAAAGTACGTAAAAACGCACTTTACGCACACTGTATCAAAAAATATATTTAACATACTAACAATAACTTTACCTCTAATATATTTTATTATTATAAATAATTGTTTATGCTGCAAAGTACAGAAGAGACAATATTTTTATTCTTAATTCTTAGCATTATTAATCAGTAAAATCATTTCTTATAAACATTTTTTTACGATATTTGTATTTACCATACAATAATAAACTTATATTTATATTGATATTGAGTAGTGATATTCCTATACACATACTTTTTAACTTCGCTTTTTGTTTGGAATAATACGCTTCACCCTTCAGCACCTGTTGTAGTTACGGAGCATTTGTTTTGGAACCTACACCTATATTTCCTAAGGATCTCTTTGATTTGTTTAATGGATCTCATGCTAAATCTAATGATTTTTTTCAACATATTCGTGTCTACAATAATTCATTAACATTTGCTTCTTTCAATTCTAATTTAGTAAATTTCAATTTAAGACGGTCAGGACCGCATTGTTTCAAGATTCAAGGACAAATATATCATCAGATCAATACCTCCCTATATCCAGAAGTCAGTGGCTGTCCTTCTTATGGACAACTTTTCATTATTGATCTACTAGAAGCTATAAATTTCCGAATGCAACTAAATTCTGATCTACAATATGAAACAGAAGTATTAGATAAAATCATAAGAGAAGATAGTATATTTGCCAATCCTTTGCAATGATGAAAGAAGAAATAAATAATCAACAAGCTTTATTAAATTCTAATGAAACATTTCTAGAGTTGCAATTATTATTTACATTAAAGCCCGGTACTGATAGACGAAGATACAATTTTCAGCGGACTAATGAAGTAGCTGCTACTTTCTCTACGACGGCTGATGGTGAAATTCCAGAGTCTTATGTAACTATTCGAAACAAAGATAAAAAACGTTGCCGTATGTGAGTACAATGTATCCTAATGTTGAGCCATGGATTTATCCCCTTTTTTATCCGTATGAAACTCAAGGGTGGCATAAAAATTTACAGCGTATTAATAGAAACCCTACTGAAAATATTCACGTGATTATGCACGTGATTATGTACGTGATTATGTACGTGATTAATCACGTGATTAATCACGTGATATTATCGCCCATTTTATCACGTGTATAATCACGTGTATAATCACGTGCATAATCACGTGCATAATCACGTGCATAATCACGAGCAAAATCACGTGCATAATCACGTATATGATACAACATTTTCTGAATAATATTTGGGTAAAAAAAGGAACTACGATTTGTATTGCAATATTAAAACATAGGCATTACCATTTTAATAGAAGGGAAAGAAGTAAATATAAAAATAAAAACAAGCTTAGGTAGAAAGTATTGTATTTATAATGAATTATTATAACATGAACTGTATACACCAAAAAATTGTATAAACATTTGAAAAAACTTTTATTATTTATACTGAGAATCGTTGAAGGAACATAGGCTCGAAAATTTTAAACAATCCAGTCATATCTTAATCGACGTCTAGGATTAATCATTCGATTATTTCTATTATACTTTGCCAACTCTTCTACCCTCAAGTTTCTGATCTTTGTACGTAGAATGAGCGTAGCATGTAATAGACGTTCTACTCGATCTGTATCTGAGCAATTCTGTCTCAATAAGAAATCGGAATACAGACCTACAATAATTTAATTTTTATATAATTTTATGTTTATACTTTTTTAAAGAAACAAGGAGTAAACTTACTGATAAGTAGCCTAAGACGATTCTGTTCAATTAGTTTTATAGGCGATCTTCCCGGAATATTATTTTTTGTTTTATTGACATCTAGAGCTCTGTTGCACAAATCACTGGCGTTCCACAATAAAAGCGCCAATTCATTTAAAAATAATGTAGGTTTGTATATTTGAATCAACTCCCATTTAAAAGTCGGTGCCAAAATCCCCTCTCCAAGATAAATCTGCAAAAAATTTTAACAAAAAGATATATAATATAAGAAATAATATAAGAAAAATGTAATACAAATGTAAAAAAATACCATGTCACCAGCGATGTTATAGCGCTGACGATTATCCTCTATACCATCACCGTCTTTGTAATATGTGATGCAATTAAAAATGAACTCTCTCATTTTATATACTTTGCGACGTTGTACTCTTGACCTTTCCCCTGACCCCCTCTGAGATTGGCTCCTTGATCTATGACGAGCATGCGGTGGTGATCTAGACAGCGATCGTCCCCCTGACCTTCTCTGTGTTCGGCTTCGTGATCTATGACGAGTGTGCGGTAGTGATCTAGACAGCGATCGTCCCCCTGACCTTCTCTGTGATCGGATTCGTGATGTATGACGTGCGTGCAGTGGTGATCTGGACGGAGATCGGCCCCCTGACCTTCTCTGTGATCGGCTTCGTGATCTATGACGAGCGTGCGGTAGTGATCTAGACAGCGATCGTCCCCCTGACCTTCTCTGTGTTCGGCTTCGTGATCTATGACGAGCGTGCGGTGGTGATCTAGACGGAGAGCGACCCCCTGACCTTCTCTGTGATCGGCTTCGTGATGTATGAAGAGCGTGCAGTGGTGATCTGGACGGAGATCGACACCCTGACCTTCTCTGTGATCGGCTTCGTGATCTATGACGAGCGTGCGGTAGTGATCTAGACAGCGATCGTCCCCCTGACCTTCTCTGTGATCGGATTCGTGATGTATGACGTGCGTGCAGTGGTGATCTGGACGGAGATCGGCCCCCTGACCTTCTCTGTGATCGGCTTCGCGATCTGTTACGTGTATTCGCTTGTGATCTGGACAGCGATCGTCCCCCTGACCTCCTCTGTGTTCGGCTTCGTGATCTATGACAAGCGTGCGGTGGTGATCTGGACAGAGATCGACCTCCTGACCTTCTCTGTGATCGGCTTCGTGATCTGTGACGAGCGTGCGGTGGTGATCTGGACGGAGATCGACCGCCTGACCTTCTCTGTGATCGGCTTCGTGATCCGTGACGAGCGCGTGGTGGTGATCTGGACGGAGATCGTTCCCCTGACCTTCGCTGTGATCGGCTTCGTGATCTGTGAGGTGCATTCGATGGCGATCTAGTTGATATTCGTCCTTTTGACCTTTTCGGTGCGCTGCTCGGTGATATCTCATGTGTTTTGAAAAGTGACAGGGGTGAATTTTCTCTTGATCTGCTTGGTGAAATCTCTTGTGTTTCTAAAAGTGACAGGGGTGGACTTTCTCTTGACCTGCTTCGAGATCTGACTTGTGTGTTCGTAGGTGGTATGGATGGACTTCTTTCCCTTGACCTCTGTGACCTGCTACGCGATCTCTCTGGAGTGTTTAAAGGAGATATGAACGGAGTTCCAGCTACCAATCTTCTCTGTGACCTGCTTCCTGATTTCTCTTGCGTTTTTGAAGATGGTATAGATGGAGATCGTCTCCTTGACCTTCCTTGAGATCGGCTTTGTGATCTAGATAAAGATCTGTCCCATGACTTTCTTTGTGATCTGCTTCGGGATCTCCTTTTTGTAGATTTAATTGTAGTATTTTGTTGAGACAAATTTATCTTAGGTAACGATACTATAGCTTTCATCATTACATATTTATCATTCAACATTTTAGTGTTCTCTTTGGAGTTACTTTTTTGGCTTTGTATTTCTTCAGTGTCAACAAATGGATGAACTTCTAATTTCTTTTTTAATTTTTGTAAAACCGTATTACCTCTTTGAGATACAGCGGTTGCTTTGTATTTTTCTAATGATTTCTCATCCTAAAAAAATACTTTAATAAATACATAGTATTTAAGTAACATGTTATAAAAGACAAATATATTTTATATAATAATGTATGTAAACATATCATTAAAATAAAGATTTCAACGTTCAACAAATTTTTGCTTCCTCCCTAGAGGAAACTTTGTGATAGTGATTTTTGAACTTTACATTAAAACATGTTAGAAATATGTTTTGAGGTATATTCAATAAAAAAAACAGAAAGGAAGGAAGCAAAGTGCCAAGTACTTGGCAGCGGTATTTTATTTTTTGAGGAACCTTATTGTTACTGCATTTTATTTTTTAATGTACGTGTAAAAAAAGTAAATTACTTTAATACTTTGCTTTCAAACCTTTACAAAAAAACGCTTCAAATAAATTATCTATAATAGTTTTGATTAATTTACATCTATTGAAATGCATAATTTTAGGATAAAGCAGTAATTTAACAAAATCCCTGATACGAATGCAAATGTATTTGTCGAAGCATGTAGCATTATTTATCATTTTTATTCATTTTAATAGAGTTTAAATACAAAAAGTAAGAATAAGATTTAGTGTAAAATTCGATTGATCTATATAAAACTTTAATCGACAACTACAGACCATTTTTAGCAGGGTAACCGTAGAAAAATATTACTTTCATCTGTCTTGATTCAAACATTAATATATCACTAATTAAATCTGAATTATAATTGATTTTCTCTTACCAAACTATCTTTATCCTCCTCAAAACTAGAATCCTCTTGAATAATCTTGGAACTTGCATATTTAACTCGTTCAGTTTCGCGTTTTTTATTTAATTCTTTCTCTGATCCTGTAAAAATTGTATAAAAATAAATTATATTGTAAAATATAAAAAGTATTAATTTATGTTACGTTACATTAAAAATATTGAAGAAATAATTATTAGTCACGTCTAGAATGACTTTCTACATTAGACGAGTCAGATTCTTTCAATTGTAAAATTTAATACGTATTTGTCCAAGGTAAGAATTTTTTTCAATAAATGAGGTAACGAACAAGTTAAATAAAGACATTACTATCATCATATCATCATAAATGGTTATTACAAAGTAAAATTTTTTAAACTGAAAAATTTAATACATATTAGTCGAAGGTAATAATTATTTCTTCAATAAATGAGCTATCGTATAAGTTAAATAGAGACATCACTGTCATCATCATTAATAGTTATTACAAATTACAAAATTTAGTTCATATAATTTAGTTATAAAACAAAACTAATTAATAAAAAGTACAGACTTACTTGCAAGAAATAAAATATTGATTCTTGAATATTTTATAGTGTTTGTTGCATCCTTGAGAGCACTTTCAAATAATACATTTTTTGCAAAATAACATGTACTACATTTGAAATCATTTTCATCTTTGGGTTCAAACTTTTTCACTTTAAAAACTTTTCCAACTTTTTCTTTCATATAAATATTAGATACTTTAATGCAGTCTTCGCGTTTTAAATAACTTGGATTAAAATATTTAACCCATGCGAAATTCATCTTAAATTTGTTGTTTTTGTACGTACGTAGTAATAAATAATAGGATAAACTACTTATAATAAAGCTATTTATTTATTATCTCTAATCAGTTGGATAATACTTTATTTGTGCATATGCAGTGTACGATTTTAACCTAAATTTTTTTAAAATACATCAAATACACACATTGTTTTCAGAGCTTATAATAAAATAAATTTGTATCAATTGTCTCATAATACTTTTTGTTATTTTTTTACAACGTATCAAACCCACTCGCATTATTCAAATCTGAGATACAAAAGCACATGTGCATATATATCCATACGCATTGCTTTCAGACATGAGCAAATCACATATGTATATATATATATACTACATGTAGTATATATGCATAGAATAAATATTATCCAAGTAATATTAGCATTTGCTACACAAAATAAATTGTTTGCTTTCGATTGCTCTTTGTGATTAATTTTGATTAGTATGTAAAGAAAACAGTTACCGCTTTGGCAGAGTAAGGTAAGTATAAAAATAATTTCATGCGTATTCACCATGTTAAGATATATGTATATAGTACTACATGTGTGTAAATGTGTGCATGTGTATACGCCAAGATGCAGAATAAGCCATTTGAGAATTAATTTATTAATTTTTTATAAAGTGTTTAATAGTCTAAGGTGACGCTAATTAATGTATTATTATTTTGATAAGGACAATTATTAAGTAATTAAGATGTCTCCACATAAAAGAAAATTATATTTACGAGATGAAAATGTGCCACTCACAAACTATGCAGTGAAGAAAATTAGAAAAAAGGAAAAAGAGGTTTGTGATTAATTTTATACCTATTATGTTGACAAAAATATATATATTATATGTTTTGTTATTTACGTTTTATTTATTTTATTGTTTTTTAGGTGTCAGAAAAGGAGGATGTCAATGAATTAACCTCTAAAGATACGAATCAAGACCTTCAAGAGCCTATAGATGATAATTTATTAAACGTGGTTGCTTCAGCATCAAAAGATTTGCATTGTGACGAATCAGAAAAAATTAAAAACTATAAATCGTTAATGGACCAAGAATTATGTGGTGTAAGTTTCCATTCATATTTATACGTAAAATTATATATAAGAGGAATATGTATAAAAAGTGTAATAGTAATAAATATTTATTATTATTTATTACTAAGTCTCTTTTAAAAACAAATTTTAAACAAAACCAAATTTAAATTAATACAATATTTTTTAAATAATAAAAAAAAGGAATATATAGCCACATGTTTAGCTGGCATCGCATAAGTTAACCCTGTTAAAAATAATCATATGGATATCCAGCTACTGAATAATCCATCTGGATTTCCAGCTGTATATACAGCTAAAATTAATAGGTTTTAATTGGAAATCTTAATCGTAAATTTTCAAATTACAACCAATTTAATCGTTTAAAATCTATTCAATCTTATTATAAAATTTAGTCAAAGTGAATCGGATTTAATCACTCTTATTTTTTAATAAAATATTATTTTATTTCGAAATACAACTGATTAAATCCGATTCAGTCCGACTAAATTTTATAATAAGATTGAATAGATTTTAATCGTATAAATTGGTTTTAATTTGATAATTTACAATTAAGATTTCCAATTAAAACTTATTAATTTTTGAATCGGATTTAATAAGTTATTTTTCTCACATAAATGTCATGAATTCCAGCTGAACATCTAGGTGAATATTCCATGTGGGTATCTAAGAGAATTTCTTTTTTAAATCTCTAAAATTTTATTAGTAAATTTGATAAGTTTTTGTTTGTTTATTACTTTTGCGGATTTTTAATATTGTTGCATATTTATAACAGTTGAATATTTGGAAGTCCGTGCAAAGTAGTCTCTATCTGGAGGATGATTTTGTAAGTACTGAAAGTTATAAGAAAACAGAAGTATCATAACCTCAAATAACATCGATAGAAAATATTTTTGAAGTTTAATAAATTTAATTTATCCGAAATAAACTTAAAATAGTTTATAGTTTCTTAAAAAATGTTAAAGCATCTATCAGTGACCAAATGTCAATACTTGTTAAGTAGGCTTCGTTCGTCGCGTGACTTTTTTTATAACTTTCAGTCATGCTTACAGCGCGCTCTAGCGGGACTCGGCACCCGAATATGTCTCAACTGTTTTATTATTGTATCATTGAAAAATAATTTTGAATACAAATATACTTTATTTTATACAGGTTGACCGTAGAAATATTTTTAGAAACGATGTGGATTCAAGTGACGAAGAAAATATTGTAACCCTTTTAGATAAAAATGAGGAATCCCACCATGATTTAAAAGGATTAATGGATGACGCACAGTTTTTTAAATCCGATGTTTTGAATTTTTCTAAAAGCCCTGCAGAGTTATTGTTGATGTCTCTTAAATTTGCTATGGCAAATTCATTGTCAGTAACAGGTATATCTAATTTAATGAACTTTGTTAATATAATATGCGGCAAAACAGTATTACCAGAATCGCGTTATAAAATAGATCAATTGTGTAATTCAGCAAATAATGTAACGTTTCATGCAATGTGTATTTATTGTTCAAAATATATTGGAACTTTTCAAGATTTTAGTACTACTACAAAATGCACAAATTGTGGCTTAGACGTAGATATGTCAAGTGCATCAAATCGATGTTTTTTTGCTTTCATTGATCCTTCAGATGCATTACGCGATTATCTTGAAAGTAATGAAGATTACTATGACTATATTATGAAACAGAGACAGCACGAACAGAATCATATTAAAGATGTTTATGATGGAATACTGTACAGAAAGTTCGTTTCGAGTTTGGGAAGTTGCGATCGAGATTCATACGCCACGGTAATATTTAACACTGATGGTGCGCCAGTATTTGAATCTTCTAACTATTCTATCTGGCCAATATATCTTATACTTAATGAAATTCCTTTGCAAAAGAGATTAAAAAGCGCGATTACAGTAGGTTTATGGTTTGGTTTAAATAAACCCGAAATGGGAGTTTTCTTGGATATTTTTGTAAATAATATGAATCACTATTCAATTGTCGGTATTCCATGCACTATCAAAAAAGAAGAAAAAAATATTAAAATTTATCCGCTTATCGCATGCGTAGATAGTGTAGCTCGCCCACCAATGAATGGTACAAGTTTGTTTAACGCTAAATATGGCTGTGATTGGTGTATGCACGAAGGGATATATTACGCAGGAAGTATGCGATATCCTTATAGAACACCACTTCCGGATAACAGGGACCATGCTACAACAATTACACACGCTGAAGAAGCAGTTAGAACGAATACTCGTATTTTTGGCGTAAAAACTGCTTCGCCCCCTGTTGACTTTGCTTAAATTTGATATTATTGAGGGATTTACTCCAGATTACATGCATTGTTATGCAGCTGGTGTGGCTAAGCAAGTCACTGAATATATACTAAAATATTTATCAGAGAATGACTTAAAAATAGTTAACAGTTTGTTTGATAAAATAAAATCACCGCATCAAATAGGGCGATTAGCAAGGTCCTTAATTCATAAAGGAAATTGGAAGGCTCGAGAGTATGAAAATTGGATATTATATTATAGTATACCACTTTTGAGTGCAGTCTTAAAAAATCAACGAATTATGCATCATTGGTCACTTTTAGTAGATTCTTTACATATTTGCTTACAAGAAGACATTACATACGCTGAATTGAATCGAGCAAATGAATTGCTGCATAAATTTGTAGCAGACACGGAAGATATATACTCATTAGAATCGATGACATACAATGTTCACCAGCTGCTTCATTTGCCCACAAGTGTCTACAATTGGGGTCCTTTGTATAGCCATTCGACTTACCCATTTGAAGCAGCAAATCATAAACTATTGAAAGCAATCCACTGTGCTAAAGGAGTAATTTTACAAATAGTTCGATACGACAATCTTCAGCGAAGTATACAAATGCTAGAAGACAAGACTGAAAACTTTAGTATAGTTTCGCAATTTTGCAAAAATGTCACTTCTCCAGTAGCAAAAAAGGCGCTTAAAATATCAAGTATTACTTATTTGGGGAAAGAAAACGTAATTAGCAGCAACTTAATAGAAGACTTTAATTTGACAAGGAATTTCAAAGTATTTAATAAAATAGTATTAAATGGTTCTCTATTTACGACTACACAAAAAGTGAATAAACGTTCGTGTAACTACTACGCAAGATTAGAGAACGGTAAATTTGTAAAATTAGAGTACTTTCTGGTAGAAACAGTAAGTAAACGGGAACTAACAATTTGTCAAATAATGAAGACTCGTAAAAATAAATATTCGACGATCGTACGCGAAGTCGTAGAATTAACAGAAAACACGTGTATAGAAACAAAAGAAATAAAGCAAACATGTATTTATATCAAAACAAAAAAAATTAATTATATCATCCCAATACCAAATCAATTATTCTATTAAATAACTTTTATATATGCGAACGTATTTCGTATAACGCCGTTATAGTTACAGCAGATAATGTTGCTTTCTCCCCTTTATTGTAATATATTTGTATACTTTTTATTGTGTAAATATGTAAAAATAACATTGTAGAATAAAATTTTATTTTCTAAAAAAATTCTTTAAACCTGTTCTATTCCTGCACTCCATTAATTTCATGACATTTATCATGTTAATTTTATCTACTAGTTTATTTGTTAATATTAAAAAAAATTGATATAATTGAAAAATTTGTTATTTACCACGTGATTATACACGTGATTATACACGTGTTTATGCACGTGATTATACACGTGATTATACACGTGATAAAATGGTCGATAATATCACGTGATTAATCACATGATTAATCACGTACATAATCACGTGCATAATCACGTGAATATTTTCAGTAGGGAATAATGATGCTAATAATCGACGTGTAACACGTTTAGCATATACGAAATACAAAATAGCTATTAGACACGATAAATTCAATCCTTTTATTATGGGGCGTAGGTTGTTTCGACAATATGTTGTAGATGCTTATGTAAAAATAGAAAAAGATAGAATCATGTATTGCAAAACTCACCAAAAAGAAATTAAGGCAGATGCATATCAAGGACTGCATGATTATATGCAAGAATCGACTAATGATGTAAATGAACGAGTTGGAAAAACAATTATTTTTCCATCAACGTTCATCGGATCACCCCGCCATATGCAACAGTGTTATCAAGATGCAATGGCTATAATTAATCGCAAGGGTATACCTGATATTTTTCTTACAATAACATGTAATCCCAAATGTCCAGAAATAACAGGAAATCTTTTACCCCATCCACAGGCTTCTGATAGAGCCGATATAGTAGCTAGAGTATTTCACTTAAAAAAAACGTTTGCTTGATTTAATTATAAAAAAAATTTTTTGGACAAGTTGCAGCATATGTATACGTTATTGAATTTCAGAAAAGTGGTTTACCACATATGCACTTATTAATAACTTTAGCATACGGATTTTAGATTACTACTGCTGAAATTGTTGATAAATTTGTTTCTGCTAAAATTCCTGATACTCAGAAACCAATATTGCAAGAAATTGTTTTAAAAAACATGGTACATGGTCCATGGTATGATTGGTGTCAAGTAGATGGAAAGCGTTCTAAAAAATTTCCCCAATGTTTTGTGGACGAAACAAACATGGATGAAAATGGTTATCCTAATTATCGCAGAAGAGATACAGGGATCTCATCTGAGCAAACTAATGGCAATGTAGTAGATAAATGGGTAGATAATAAATGGGTTGTACCATATTCTCCAACTCTATTAGAGATATTTAACTGTCATATTAATATAGAAGTATCAGATCTGTTAAATATTTGTATAAATATATTTATAAAGGCGATGATGCTGCTAATGTAGTAATTAGTGAATCTAATGAAGAAATAGTAATTAATCACGATGAAATTCAAAATTTTCTAGAGGCACGATATGTAGGATCTGTGGAAGCATGTTACCGAATACTTAGTAAAATATTACAAGATAAAAGTCATCTACCCAATCAACAGTGTATTATTATTGTTGGTATTGAACAAAATTTTGTAGATAATCTAAATTGTTCAAGTAGCATATTACTAGATTATTTTAAGCTGAATTTAGAAAATCCAGAAGCGATACAAGATTTTTATGAAGATATTTCAATGTACTTTGTACATAAAAAACAAATTTATGGTTTGACAGTTTACAGTTGGCAAGTTCGTAAACAACATTTTAATTGTATTGGTCGTATGTATTCAATTAGTCTAACACAATTAGAATTATTTCATTTACGACTATTATTATTACACGTAAAGGGTTCTATAAGTTTTGATTATTTAAAAACTGTTAATGGTGTCATAAAACCTACATTTACAGTAGCGTGTTAGCTCTAGGTCTCATAGAAGACGATGAAGAATGGATTAGATCTATGGAGGAAGCTTACGGATGGATGATGCCAGTACGACGAACTTCGACGATTGTTTGTTCGTATTTTGATTCATTGTCAACCTCTTGGCCCTGAAGACTTATGGGAAAGGTTCAAACATGCAATGTCCGAAGATTTTTCACGAATAAATGAAATAACTATAAGTCGTCAAAAAGCTTATGCTCATATTACTAATCACATTAACTGATTTTCCTACCATGGATCAAACAGTAGATCAACATTGTACATTAGATGATGATGATACTACTAATAACGCAAATTTCCTTCAAATGGCACAACTTGCTCAAGAGCAATATTTGCCATTAAATAATGTACAAAAGGAAATTGTGGATACAGTTCTTCATGCAGTTGATACCAATAACCATGAAAGAAATAATTGCATATATATAGACGGCCCAGGAGGATCTGGAAAAACTTTTATTTATACAACTCTATATAACATATTGACGTCAAAAAATTATAAAGTATATTCAATAGGATTTACTGGAATTGCTGCGACATTACTCTCTTTATAGAACGTTTGGCTTGTCAGTTCCAATGTATCACGATTCATCATCCAGTATTAACCCATTAATGCCCAAGCGGCGAAAATATTTACGAACTTTTCAACGACTTCATTTTGTACATTATTGGACTGAAAAAAATTTGTGTCACCACTATTTCTACGCAAAATTTAATGCTCTTTCAGAATCCGGGGTCAAAATTTGGATAAGACATCAAGACAAAAAATATGGCCGATTTAAACATAAAAAATAAGAAAATTTTCAAAAAAAATTTTATTTGAATTTTTTTTAGGTATGTTGTCGGAAGTAATTCATGTTCTAATCATGATCAGGGGTGATCACGATACTTGAAGTTCAACATAAAATTTTTACACAATGATTGGATTATTACATTTTACAAAATGGCGGCCAGAACGTAAAAATTTTATAAAAACTTTAACTATCTTTTTTCTCGGAATATATTGAGTTTAGCAAAAATTATCTAAGAATAAAAATGTATTAGATTTAATCATAGAATACTCATGAATTTTTTCAGAATGAAAAAAATTTTTTTTATAAATTTCAATTTTTTGTGATTTTTCAAAAACAAAAATCATTTCTGAAAATTCTAAAAAAATTCGAGAGTATTCTATGATTAAATCTAAGATATTTTTATTCTTAGATAATTTTTGCTAAACTCAATATATTCCGAGAAAAAAGATAGTTAAAGTTTTTATAAAATTTTTACGTTCTGGCCGCCATTTTGTAAAATGTAGTAATCCAACCCATCGTTAATGGGTTAAGGCACAATCTAAAGAAGGTTAGTTTCTAAAAGAAGCTGACGTATTTATCTGGAATGAAGCTCCAGTGGCTCTGAGATATGCTTTAGAAATAGCAAATCGAACATTGCAATATATCATGAACAATAATTTACCATTTGGAGGAAAAATTATTATACTAGGAGGAGATTACCGGCAATTTCTTCCAATTAAAATTATTGTAACTCGATGCGAAACTCTAAATCTTTGTAATAAATATAGTGAATTATGGAAATATTTTAAAAAGTTTACCCTTACTACAAATATGAGAGTACTGCCTAATAAAATTAATTCAATTAAATGATATACATGACTACATCAATGTTCCCGAAAATTGCATTCTTAATGGAAATAATAACATAGCTTACCATTTAGTCGATAAATTAATTGTAGAAAAGCGATTTGAAGAAATGAGTAAATGTGCTATTCTATCAGCTCGAAATGGATGTTGATGAAATCAGTAAACAAGTTACAAACTTATTAGATACATCAACAGAACGCATATATACTGGTATAGACAGCACTGATGATTGCAATAACGGTGAATTAGATGAAATACTTTTGCCAGAATATTAAAATTCTTTAAATCCATACAGTCTACCTTCTTATGAATTACGCTTAAGAAAACTTTGTATTGTAATGCTTATTATAAATATAACTATTAATGAAGGTTTACGTAACGGCACAAGATTAAGAATCTTTGACTTCTCGAACCACTTACTTGAATGTAAAATTTTAACTGGCGATAACGCAGGCTGCATTATTTTCATAAACCGGATTACATTATACTGTGAAAATGAATATCCTTTTACCTTTAAAAGAAGACGATTTTCAATCAAATTGGCTTTTGCAATGACTATTAATAAATCACAAGGCCAAATATTTAATAATATCATTATTGATTTGCAATCGGATATGTTTAATCATGGACAGTTGTATATTGCGATGTCTAGAGTTAGATCTTGGGATTCTCTTGAAATTTATCTTGGAAATCAAAGACAAGGTGTAAAAGTTAAAAATCATATATATAAAGAATTATATTTATAATTTATTTCAAGTTTGATAAAATTTACGCATAATGAATGAAATTAGATAACAATTATTTGATTTTATATTATTACAGTAGATGTATTTGTATATATTAATCATTAAAAACATGCTAAAATGCAAAGGCAAATTTTAGCTGATTACGGATATGCTAATTGTTGACTAATTAAAATGATAGGAGGGGTGTACTGGTCATGTTGTGCGCTTTCCGACGACACGTTGCAAGTTGTGTATGTATTTGGTGAAGCGGTATTTGGTGAAGCGATGGGCAAATGTGAAATGAAGAGTTTTGGCGTTGAAGTAGACATCGTGGGTTGTGAGTCGATGGATTAGCGTGGTACAGCGTGGGTCAGCGTGGGTTGTGTGTCGATGGATTAGCGTGGTACAGCGTGGGTTGGGTGTCGATGGATTAGCGTGGGTGAGCGTGGGTTGGGTGACCGTGGGTCAGCATGAGGTTCAGTAACCCAATTAACCCAACTAAAATACTTAGGCACTGATACCTGAATTCTCGACTAATTAGAATTATAGTAGGGCTGTACTGATGTTGTTCTGCGATTTCCGACGACACCTTGCAAGTTGTGTATGTGTTTGGCGAAGCGATGGGCAGAAGTGAAATGAAGAGTTTTCTTGTATTTTAGGCGTTAATGGAGACATCGTGGATTAGTGTGGGACAGCGTGGGTTGGGTGTCGATGGATTACCGTGGGTGAGCGTGTGTTGGGTGACCGTGGGTCAGCATGAGGTTCAGTAACCCAATTAACGTAATAACTCATATGATCCATCGAGAGCCAATATTCCACTAAAGCAATAACCCAATAGTCAGCCCAATTAAACCAATGATCCAACTTTTTATTTTTTGGACAATTTTAGTAGGGACTTAAAAAAAATCAATTTTGCCGACTAGCCAGATCGACTTGAAATGGTCTGAAACGGATTTGTAACAAACTCCCTCGGGAATTTTTTTTGGGAAAACCAAGTGAGTTTAACAATAAAAATGTTAGTAGAGACTTTAAAAAAATCAATTTTGCCGACTAGCTAGATCGACTCGCAATGCTCTGAAACGGATTTCTAACAAACTCCCTCGGGAATTTTTTTTGGGAAAACCAAGTGAGTTTAACAATAAAAATGTTAGTAGAGACTTTAAAAAAATCAATTTTGCCGACTAGCTAGATCGACTCGCAATGCTCTGAAACGGATTTCTAACAAAGTCCCTCGAGAATTATATTTCGGAAAACCAAGTGATAGATTAACAATAAAAATATTAGTAACGACTTTTAAAAAATCAATTTGGCCGACTAGCTAGATCGACTCGCAATGGTTTGAAACGGAGTTCTAACAAACTCCCTCGAGTATTTTTTTTCGGAAAATCAAGTGATAGTTAAACAATAAAATTATTAGTAGGGACTTAAAAAATATCAATTTTGCCGAATATCTAGATCGACTCGCAATGCTCTGAAATGGATTTGTAACAAACTCCCTCGAGTATTTTTTTCGGAAAATCAAGTGATAGTTAAACAACAAAATTATTAGTAGGGACTTGAAAAATATCAATTTTTCCGACTAGCCAGATCGACTGGAAATGGTCTGAAACGGATTTCTAACAAACTCCCTCGAGAATTTTTTCAAAAAAAGTAGGGACATAAAACTTACGCGCTTATACCTTAATTGTTGACTAATTAAAATGATAGGAGGGCTGTACTGGTCTCGTTCTGCGCTTCCCGACGACACCGCGCAAGTTGTGATTGGAGAGTATGTATTTCGCGAAGATGGGCGAATGTGAAATGATGAGTTTTGTTGTATTTGTGGCGTTGAAGTAGACATCGTGGATTAGGTATAAGGTTAGCGTGGGTGAGCGTGGGTTGGGTGGAATACTTAGGCACTCATACTTCTATTCTGGACTGATTAAAATGATAGGAGGGCTGTACTGGTCTTGTTGTGCGGTTTCCGACGACACGTTGCAAGTTGTGATTGAAGAGTATGTATTATGGGGAAATGTGAAATGATGAGTTTTGGCGTTGAAGTAGACATCGTGGATTAGCGTAGGCTAGCGTGGGTTGGGTGTCGATGGATTACCGTGGGTCAGCGTGTGTTGGGTGACCATGGGTCAGCATGAGCTTCAGTAACCCAAATAACCCAATAACTCATATGTTCCACCGGGACCCAATATTCCACTAAAGCAATAACCCAATAGTCATCCCAATTAAACCAATGATCCAATACTCCAATAACCCATCGAGACCCCATATCTCATCAGAGCCTAGTAACTCGAGAACTCGATAAGTCAGTAACCCAAGTAACCCATCGTGATCCATACGTCATACACGTCACCCAATAGCCCAATAAAGTAGTAACCCAATTAACCCAGTAACCCATCATGATCCCTACGTGATCCAAGTCACCCAATAGCCAATAAAGTAGTAACCCAATTAACCCAGTAACCCAAGTAACCCATCATGATCCCTACGTGATCCACGTCACCCAATAACCCAATAAAGTAGTAACCCAATTACGCGTCGAGGTCCTATAACCCAACTGAATCATCGTGATTCATATGATCCATTGAGACTCAATAACCCAATAACCCAATTACTCATAAAACCAATAACCCAATAGCCCATCGAGACCCCATATCTCATCTGAGCCTAGTAATCCGAGAACTGTATAACCCAGTAACCCAAGTAATCCATCATGATCCATACGTGATCTACGTCACTCAGTAGCCCAATAAAGTAGTAACCCAATAACTCGTCGAGATCATATAACCCAATAACCCAACTGAATCATCGTGATCCATATGATCCAACGAGCCTCAATAACCCAATAACCTAAGAAATCAGTCGAATTACTTATTAACCCAAATAACCCAACAATCCATCGAGAGCTCACATCTCATCTTAGCCTAGTAACCCGAGAACTCAATAAGTCAGTAACCCAAATAACCCATCGCGACCATATAACCCACTAAAGCAATAACCTAATAAGTCAGCCAAATTACTCATTAAACC
The DNA here is from genome assembly GCA_020010945.3 of Muscidifurax raptorellus. Classification (NCBI taxonomy): domain Eukaryota; kingdom Metazoa; phylum Arthropoda; class Insecta; order Hymenoptera; family Pteromalidae; genus Muscidifurax; species Muscidifurax raptorellus. The sequence goes on along the minus strand of CM052077.1, from coordinate 29,366,086 downwards.
AATAACCCTTCGAGACCATATACCTCATCTTAATCCAAGAACCCGAGAACTCGATAAGTCAGTAACCCAAGTAGCCCATCGTGATCCATACGTGATCCACGTCACCCAATAGCTCAATAAAGTAGTAACCCAATAACTCGTATAGATCCTATAACCCAATAACCCATCTGAATCATCGTGATCCATAGAGACCCAATAAAGCAATAACCCAATAAGTCAGCCCAATTACTCATAAAACCAATAACCCAAAAGCACATCGAGACCTCATACCTCATCTGAGCCTAGTAACCCGAGAACTGTATAACCCAGTAACCCAAGTAACCTATCATGATCCATACGTGATCCACGTCACCCAATAGCCCAATAAAGTAGTAACCCAATTAACCCAGTAACCCAAGTAACCCATCGTGATCCCTACGTGATCCACGTCACCCAATAGCCCAATAAAGTAGTAACCCAATAACCCAGTAACCCAAGTAACCCATCATGATTCATACGTGATCCACGTCACCCAATAGCCCAATAAAGTAGTAACCCTAATAACTCATCCAGATCCTATAACCCAACTGAATCATCGTGATTCATAGACCCAATAACTCAATGAAGCAATAACCCAATGTTTTGAACTGAATTGCAACGTCGCACGGTTTTTGGCGGTACCGGCTCATATAACCCCTGCAACTAAAACCGTCAAAAATCGTGCGACGTTGCCATTCGGTTTAAAACGTTGTAACAGAATCGCCTTTCACCGAGTGTATACATATAAAATACGAAAACATAACCTGTGTATTATTGTTACTTAGTAGAATTCGTGTACTTACGCAGCAGTGGTTGGTTCATAATTTTCTGATAGAACTAAAACTTTATTTGGAATAATTGTTTCATCGTCGGTGGATGAACTAGTGAGAGCCATTATTTCACTGTTTATATCACTGTCTACACTTGTTGCTTTTATGTAGCAGACAATATAAAACTGAAGAAAACGCGTACATGCGACTATGCGAGAGAGAGATCAGATACATTATTTCAGTGTTTATATCACTATTTACACTTTTTGCTTTTATGCAGCAGACAATATAAAGCTGAAGAAAACGTGTACATACGACTATGCGAGAGAGAGAGAGAGAGAGAGAGAGAGAGAGAGAGAGAGAGAGAGAGAGATCAAGAAGTGCGCAGATTCTGTCAACAATACTCTGCGCATCAGAATCGTAACCGACGCCGAGCCGAGACCGCGCGTGCTACTATATCTATATCGTTCTTGCTTAGAAAGAGAAAGAACGAGAGAGAGAGAGAGAGAGGGAGCTGCTCTATCCCACTCTGACGCTAGCCCCGCCCCTTTCCCTCACTACTCTCTCTGTCTCTCTCTGTATGTTTCTTACGCGCTACGGCATCCAGCTCTGCTCGACTTCCCCCTCTCTCAGAGCGTCTAGTGACGATTTCAAGCGTCTTAAAATTTCCCAGTTCACTTCAGCCGCAGAACCTCCGTAAAAGAGCTTAGCTCTAAAAAGCTCTTCAAAATAAATCCCCGACGAGGTCGCCACAGCGGTGAAAGGCTTACCGCAGTACCAACCGAGATCGAAGAAAAAGTCCGAAGGAAAAGGATAAGGAGGCCAGCCCGACACGAAAAGAAAATCGCAAGGCTGGGGATAAGTCGAAAAGCCCCAGGGAGAAGAGAACGAACATCTACCGCGACGTGGAGTGCTTCACAAGGGGTTGCAAGTACCAGTCGGGAAACGCCAAGAAAGAGGCGTAGGTAAGGTCCCTAGATCTCTGAGGAGGGAGCAACATGAGACTGGAGCAAGTTTGGCGCGCCAGGTCTCGTCTTATGATTTTGATCGGATAATCAAAATTCCAGCCAAGGCTAGCAGGGAGGCGCGGTATTGGGTAAAAGTGGGAATTGGAGAATTCCAAGTGCGAGCGTTCTATGATCCGGAAGCGGCGTTGACGGTAATGGGCACGCTAGGTTTACAAATAGCCAGCGCGTGCGGGCGCAAGATACGCCCGTGCCAAGATCGACAAGCACAATGCGCCAGACAGACTTCAACGATTCTGGGTACAGTAGATCTACCGTTTGAAGTCGAGGGAGCCCAGAGAGAAGTGACTGTAGGAATAATGCCAGATGCTGTCGACAGCTGCCTAGTAGGGGCAAACTTCGGTCGACTCTTTGATGCAGTATACGACCCAAACGAGGGAGTGTTATATCTGAAGCGCGAGAAGAAAATAGTGCAGCTTCAACTAGCAATGCTGGCAGTTACAGGAGTGTTCAACATAGCCTCAGTAGGTTTAGCGGAGATTATGGAGGAAGAACGCGCTAGGCTAAACAAACTCTTGGCTAGGGTGAAACCAGCCCAGCGAAATGCGCTAGGTCGCACTCAGCTGATTGAGCATGACATCCACATTGGTACTACTAGGCCCACAAAGCAAAAGTACTACCCATTGTCGAGGGAGAAAATGTCGATGATGGAGGAAGAAATGCACCGCCAAGTACATGAGATGCTGGAGGCGAGCATTATCGAACCATCGACAAGTGGTTGGTCTAACCCAGTGGTTTTGGTGCGCAAAGCGAACGAGAAATTTCGTTTTTGCGTTGACTTTCGGAAAGTTAATACATTATCAGAAGTTGATGCTTATCCTTTGCCGAATATGGACGATATACTGCGTAAACTGCAGAAAGCAAAGTATATCTCGACACTGGATCTCAGTAATGCGTATCACCAGATACCGCTCAACAAGGAAGCGAGACCAATGACGGCGTTTACGGTGCCCGGTCTGGGATTGTTCCAGTTTAAGCGTATACCTTTGGTTTAGCTTATGCAGGAGCGTCATTTCAAAAGCTAATCGATGAAGTAATCGGACCAGAACTTCAACCATACGCTTAATCGTACCTCGATGACATAATTATTGTCACAGAGACATTCGAGGAACATCGCAAGTACGTAGAAAAGGTTTTGACAAGGGTAAAAGATGCAGGACTTATCATCAATTAAGAGAAAAGTGTCTTTAGCCAAATCGGGGTCAAGTACTTAGGCGTCCTAGTCAATCAGACCGGGTTTCGGTCTGATCCAGGTAAGATAGCCCCAGTGGTGGACTATCCGGCACCGAAAAATTTGAGACTGTTAAGACGATTCTTAGGAATGGCATCATGGTATCGCAAGTTTTTAATAGACTTTGCGAGCATTGCTTAACCTCTTTTTGCATTGGCCAAGAAGGGAAGGAAGTATGGGTGGAGTGAAGCACAACAAGATGCTTCTATGAAGATTAAAGCGCTGATGGTGTCAGCGCCAGTCTTATTTCGACCCGATATCGACGTACAGTTCGACGTACAAACGGATGCAAGAGATATTGGCTTAGGAACCGTATTGATGCAAATTGTAGAATGCGAAGAAAGAGTATTAGAGTTTGCTAGCCGTACCCTTTCCCCGGCTGAGCGAAACCACTCAATAACTGAGCTGAATGCCTAGCTGTGATATGGGCAATAAGGAAGAATAGCTCAAGAAACCGAAAAGAGGGTAGGAGACTGGTGCTGTGCACTAGATGACGCAGATCTTCATGAACCACTGACCTCGCTGAAGCTTCGGGAGAACGGTTTCAGATTAGCTAAGGTCGCCAGACTACACAGGTGGTTGATGGACGACTACGCTGAAGAAGACTTCATGCCGATGGAAGAAGTGTTGCCGTCGGAAGCTCGTTTTATGTTTATTTGCTTAATATAATATATACTGTACGAAGTAATCTGCCAACGTAATAAATTATTAATTATAAATATAATAATTATTATACATGTTTGTATTAAAAAAGCGTAAGTATATATCGTAAGTTTAAAAATCGCGCCAACTCAAGCGGTCGGAGTCTGCGCGAGAACTCTGCCCGCTCCCGATTATTAACGCGTTTAAACTTGTTTATAACAAACAAATGCTCGCGTGCTCGCATGCTCGCTCGCGTACGTGAATGCATGTTGTTGCGTATTATTTTTATTTCGTCAAGAAGTGAAGTTATGATGTGTTTATGGATCTAGACTATGTTTAAATCTCAACTAAAATGAGTGCTTTAATTGATGTGAACCAGTGCATTATTTGCCTAAAATGGAAGAATACAAAAGTCTGTAGTACAGAAAAAGGTCGACATAAAATTATCGAAGCTGCTAATATACGTCGCGACCATGTATATCATCGACTAAACTTGTTGACTAAAGACGGTAAGTTACATAGATCATAAAATTTTACGCAGCTTTTAAGTTAGTAATTGTAATATGAGTTTCATAAACGATTAATATTTTATTTTAGATATATTTCATTATCATTTGAACAATTGTTACAAAAATTACACTCACACAAATACTATTGATAGTTTAAAGACTAAGAATATAGAAAACGTAAATGTACTTAATGTAGATGATGATGTCAATATACAATCAAGTTCTGAGCAAGTTGAGCAGCGTAAATCAAAAAGACTAAGTGGTGATTTCTCTTTAAACAAGAACGTTTGTATAATATGTAATCCAATGAAAAAAAAGAAAGATTCTGTATTACATGAAATGCAAGATATTACAAGAGTTGATAAATTTTTCAATGCGACTCGAAAATTTCTGGATGACGTTTTCACGAGAACAGTTGACTTTTATGATAGTAAGTCTTGTTGCGCGGCTAGATTAAAATATGATACAAAATGCTTACGCGAATATGAATACAAATATGAACAGTTAACGAAGGACGAAAATGAAAAGAAAAGTGATGTAACTGAAGTCGAAGGAGAACAGAAAAGTGATGAGAACGACAGGTCTTTGGAATCACGGAATTATTTGCTTGATATTATAAATCTATAGAGTCAAGGTTTTACGTAGGTGAAGTATTTTCTTTCAACGATTTATTAAAGCTCATCCAGGATAAATATGGGCATGATATTCGAGTAAAAAATGCTAAAATTAAATTTTCCCTTATCGATTACTTTCAAGAACAAGTTTGTTTTGTTTATTGTAAACAAAAAAATAAATCACAACTTTTCTATTGTTCTAAAATCAAAAATACATTCGATAGTACACATAATAATGACTGTATATCTAAATGTGCGAAAATCTTAAGAAATTCATTGAGTGATATTAATTTTGATTTAAAAGACAAGTTCTGTGATGAAACTGACATAAAAAAGTCTCTGGCCAACATGGAAATTCCTAAACCTGTCTCAGAGTTTTTATCTTATTTTATAGAAACTTTTCAATGTCAAAGAAGAAGAATTATCCTCTTGCGTGAATTTTGAAACCGATGAAACCCATACTACAAAAAATTTAAAATTATTACGAATTAAGAGCCTTTTTCAGATAATTTATTTTATATTAAAAAACGGTATGAAGAAAACTCCACAACATACACTTACTGCTCTATTTATATACGCTACAACAAAAAGTAAAAATATTATAACAGTATTAAATCGCTTAGGCCTTTTAGTTATGATGAAGTTTTAAGGATCAGAGCTCGGCTTGCGGCTTTTGCCATACAGAATTCTCAAAACGAGGTACCTCTGCCTACTCATTTCAATACAAACAGTTATACTACTGCAGCATTCGATAACTTCGATCATAACGAAGCCACAATTTCTGGATTAGATCCTACGCACGATACAGTTGTTGTACTCTTTCAAGATTTCAATGAATTATATAAACAATCAAAACCTAATATATCAGACACTGCGATTGATAAGCGTTTAAAGACTTTCGATACTGTACTGCAATGTCAGCAAATAACTAATTATAACAAAAAATCTACGAACATACTTCTTTCGGAGAAATATGAAAATGTGTTGATATCAACAAATGATTTTTATAACAATTTGAATATTTTAGATTTTATATGGTATTTATCTCGAATGGAAATTAATATAGAAGAATATAATTTATCAGAGATCCCTACTACTCAACTTACATCCTGGTGGACTCCGTTCAATTCAACTGTTATCAAAGACGATCGATGTAAGCAAATAGTTGGTTATTTGCCAATAATTCCATCGCCTGTAACTGAATATAGCACTGTTTATACTTGCTTCAAGAATTTTAACATTTTTTACGGCAATTAAACCAGGAATACTTAGCAGTAACATGTGATGAGAATGAGAATGAGAAGGAATTTGAAAAAATTATTTTATGTCTAGGTTCATTTCATATGATCAAAGTTACTTTATCATGCATAGGAAAATATCTACAAACAGTGGTGTTGAGAATATTTTTATAGAGACTGGTTTATTTGGCATTCAAGTCACTGAACAATTGCTTACAGGTGCGAATTATGCTCGTTCCGTAAAAGCTTTTAATTATTTGGCAGAGGCTTTGCGACGGCTGCAGTTAAAAGAATTTTTTTCCCAAACAAAGTTAGAGCAGTATGAAGAGCAAATTACAAAAATTATTTTATTACAAGAAAGTCTTGAATCCGAAGATGTAATAGATTGTCAAGATATTGTAAGCAGATTGGAAAATAATTGCACTGAATTATTATCGGACTTTAATGCGTTCATACACCTAAGGTATAAAGAGTCGGAAACATTCCATTATTGGAACAATGTACTGATCTTGATAAGTCTGATGCATGATCAAATTAGACCTGACCGTACTGGCGACTGGGTTTTACATATACGCACCGTTCATAAGTTACAATCAATTTTTCATATTATGGATCGCGTAAATTACGCGAGATGGAGTGCAATATATTTAGAAGATATGCTTCGCCTTGAAAAAACCGTACCCGAAACAGACGTTCCTAATACATCGGTTGCAACTGATCAGGGCCTTGAACAGACCATAAACAAAGCGTCAAAAACTCAAGGCGGTATAATTGGATCCACTAAAAGGAAAGAGTCTGTCGCAATGTGGGACCTCACCTTTCACGAATTTTTAGCTATTACAAACTTTTTTGAAACGAACTGCATCTTCACAGAGATTTTTCTATGTTTCAGAGAAACATAGTAACAGAAGAAATCGTAGATGAAAATGTGCGAGAAGAACATTTGAATATTTTTCAAAATGGCCTACAACTTTATACGAAATTTAAAGAAGAACGATTTATCAATAAAACGAAATCTTTATCTGCATCCATCCCAAGGAATAATTTGCCTAATTTTCAAACTATTCGTACAACTAACAATCCTGCAACCAAAACTAAGAAGAAAAATCTACAACAAGTGAAACACAAAGAATCATTGCAATCGCAAATGTACGAAACTATCCGTTAAGAAAGCTACTAACGCATGAATTGACATATAAAAATCCGTTATTCGACGAAGATGGTTTGATAAAAAAAGAACAAAATAAAAGTCAATTGGTTCGTTTATTAGAGAAAACTGAAAATCAACTAATAGAAACGATAGATGCTGGAAGAGAAACGTGTTTGATTATCGATGTTATGCTACTTTTACGGAAAATTTCGTGGAAAGGTATTAATACATTTAAAGATTTGATTAACAATTTTGGCTATACAGTGCTTCATAAAGCTTCATCTATGAACACGAAAAGGATTGATTTTGTGTTCGCCTCTTATTTTCAAAATTCAATCAAATCATCTGAACATCAAAGACGATCAAAAACAAGCAGTATAGAGTATAACAATATAAATGAAACAATTATATTACCTAAACAAGAGGACACATTTTGGGGTTCATCACGGAATAAGATCTGTTTAAGAAAAACATGTATTTGTGTCACTGCATAATTACCTTGTTGCTCCTTTTGTTATTGTTCAAGAAATAACACATGTAAAAATAAGTATAATGAAAAGATAACTTATGAAGAAAACGAATAAAATATAGTTTAGAATTGTATATTGTCTTGTTTACAAACAAATTTTTGTGTGTAATATATTTATCAATTATTTAATATTTTTTATGTTAATAATAAATAATTTATTACGACGGCAGATATTACTTCGTAAAGTAAATATTATGTTAAGCAAATAAACATAAACTAAGCAAAGTACATAGTTACTTCATTACTAATCGTAGAAAAATGTATAATGCGCCAATTCGAAATATTTGAAAAATTTTTGTTGATAAAAATAGTTTATATACATTTAAATAATACAATACTTATTTAAAACAATATTTATCAACATTTGTGGCGAAGAAAAAAAATTCTATGAAGAAAAGTCGAAAATATGCGATTTTGCCATAATTTGTTTATAACAAATTACCTACCACTTTTTCGTTTCTTTTAAAAGGACCACGGGGACGTACCTGGCTGCTGCACTATTGAGCAAAATCATCTTTGGATATAACACAGTTCCACTCTCAGCCACAGGGGTTAGTGCAGCGATGATGTTATACGGCAGGCATCCACCATACCCATCGTCTACCAGGCATAGCCAAGATATAGCAGCTGCAGAAGAGTTGTAAAATAGTGCATAAGCCGACTGGTTGAACCGCATGAACGGGCTGAGCCAAGTGCATGACAATGCAGCTGAACGAGCCAAGTGCGAGCAGGAGCGTCAAGCTGGATATTATCACGCTCGACGCAGAGAGGCTAGGTTCAAAATCGACGACTTGGTATGGAAACGCAATCATGTGCTGTCTTTCGGAGCAGATAAACGGTCAACCAAGTTTGCTCCGCCATATGTTGGACCCTATAGAGTTATAGATGTCTTGGGCACCAACACATATCGTTAGAAGAACAAGGAGAAGCATGTGATAGATATAGTCCATGCGAGCCAACTCAAACGATTTTTTCCGGCGAGGACGATATCTCGAGAAGAGGATACCGAAAACGGAAATTCGGATTTCCCTAGGGGAACACACGAGAGCAAACACGCGACGGGAACTGCGAGTAAGCGAAGACCGTTCTGGGGATGACCAGGGTGTCAATACACGTAGCGATAGATAGCAGCACAGCCGTGCTCGAAGTGTGAGTCCACCACTGCGTACTGCGGAGCATTAATGTGACGACACAGAAGACTCGACCGTGTCTCGTCCACAGCTGACAGAAGAGTCAGTCTCAGGACGACTGGAGACCAGGCCGCGCGTTAGACCTCGGGAGGTCCGAGACGCGCCTATACCAGTGTTCGCACAGCCGTCGTCAGAGGTTAGTGCGACAGGTACGGTTAAGAGAAAACCTGGTCGGTCCAAGGGCTCACGCAACCGTGCGAGATAGGCAGAGTAATCTGAATTTTTGTTTCAGGCAAAATTGCGAGGAGGCAATAGAGGCATGCTGGCGCGGGAGGCTTTAGGCGCTACGACAGCGCCGTAATTCAGTACGGGACGGCCTTTCGCCAGCGCTCGTCAGCCTGGGAGCGGCTAATAGAGGAGGAGAAGGCCGCGCTCAACGCCATTGATCAGTCGCGCCGCCATCGGAAACCTGGGGGCCAAAGAGTGGGCCCGAAGGTAGCGCTCCACCAGGAGCCCATCGCGCGGGCGCGCGAGGAGGCCAAGCGCAGACGAGCGCAGGAGGAGCAAAGCCGCGCAACCCGGGCTTTGGAGGAAGTGCAAGTGAGAAGTGGGCTTTGCAGAGGGCGTTTAGAGAGCACACCACACCCAGAGAGGTCTATGCGCTCTGCAGGTAGTGGTTCTTCTCGGCGTGATCAATCTGGGAATCGGGAGCACGTCCGTCCCGTTAACCGGCGGACGACGCCGGCCGTGCGGCGCAGCAGGTCTCGCTCAGGGATGAGAGGATCATCAGACGACCGACGTCAAGAGGAGCTCACAACAGTCAGAGGGGCCAAAAGGCGGCAAACCAGCCGGTCAAGGTCGAGGGGAAGGACCAGGCGCCAGAGGTCCGGCAGCAGGGGAATGGCTCCACCATCCCCAACTTGTCCACAAGGGGTGCAGACGATTAACCGGTGCTGCTTTGTCTGCGGCCACCGTAGGGTCAATAGGGCTTCTCGTTGCCTCAACTACCCTCATTCGGGCGGCGCCAAGGACGCCTCCCTTATATGAATAAAATTTTTTTATTATTTTATTATTGCAGATGAGGAGAGTTTCATTTTCCACCACCCTATCCCTATGCGAGGGTAGAACCGAACTCGGGGTGATGTTTTGGTTCTAAGGGGGGATTATAACGGGCGCTGCGACGTGCACGCCGACGCGGATAGCTAAAACGCGGGAAGGCCTATAGAGGGGACTCGTAATTAGAGGGAAATTCGCGACTTTGGTTCGCAAGAGTGAATAGTCGAGAGTTTTCACGCGCTTGTGAAGTGTAATTAGCAGCGACAGCAGTAACATCAGCAACAGCAACCACAGCAGCGAAGAGCAGCAAAGCGCAGGAGTGCTTTGCATTTGTACGGTGGCCTTCAGGCAGTTTCACGCCTAGAAATAGCCCCGTTACAATATATATATATATATATATATATATATATATATATATATATATATATATATATATATATATATATATATATATTGTAAAATAATTTTAATCATGTGTCAATATTTACATAATTGACATATGTGGAATTTGTCAATGTGCATGAATTTTGTGTTTTGTATTATTATAATATATAAGTTTATGTAACTCTGGTAAATAAATAAATAAATAAATAAATAAATAAATAAATATATATATATATATATTAGCAGTATGAATTTAGTAAAAAGTAAGCCGTGTGAATTTAGTTGAAAATTCAATCTATATATCTATATATTATCGTCATTTATCTCGGATGCTTGCAAATTCCAATTTCCGCCACTTGGTGGAGTTCCAGGTGTTTAAGTTTCGAATTGGTTGGTATAGTTAATCGAGATAGAATCTAGAAACAAGGAAATGCAATTGCTAACCGTAACACGCTTGAATATAATTTTAAGCAATTGTATGCACTCTTAGACATGTTTAATAATTAATTAAAATTATATGTACGCAAAGAGATATAAATCAATACAAAAGGTTATAAATATTTTGTATTAATGTAAAATATATTTTATAGGTAATTAAATAGCAAAACTGATCAATTGAATATTTAGTCATACATAATAAACTAGATAATGATTAATAGAAAATACAATATTTACAACAAACAGTAAAAATTTACTTTTTGGATTTGGCTTGTAACTTTGCGAGAATTTTTTTCTTCTTATAACGGGTTTCAGGATAATATTGTGCCGAAAATTCCCTATCAAAAGCCAATTAAAAAAATCAATTTTTGAATTTTTAAGGTGTTTGGTCTCTGTAACATTATTATAACTGACTGTGAGCAAATTTTTTTTTAATTTTTATTAATTTATAAAGTGTGATTTTTGGTTAATATAACATATTTAAATATTACATTAATTGACGAATTTGCAAATCTGATTCACTATATGTGTTACAATAATAATAATTTGTGAAAAATGTTTAAAACATAAAAGTTTTTCTCACCATGCACAGGGTATGACTGCATATATGTCGCAACTTCATATTTTTTTTACATTCTTAGGATAATATTATATAGAATTAAACAATTAAGGATTTAATTACAAAATAATTTTGTTTGATAAAAATATATATTTTTTTACGTTTTAATTGTATATTGTACTCGTATTGCTACTTAATTGTGAATTTCATAAAAGTTGAAGTTTTTTTTATAAACGTTGAGTTTTTATTTATACCAAAAAATGCAATATAATTATATAATTATTATATATTAAATTTATATTACGAATTTCAAGGCCATCGTGGTACTACGAATGTTTTTTATGTCACGACGTTCATGAATATATTGAAGAGTTAAAAAAAGACTGAATATACGTTACAATTCTCGAGTAAATAAGAGATATTTTTATTCTCACTGTGATCAGTTTGTAATATGTCTTTGTAATGATTACACGCTATACTTACGATTATACTAATAGTGTTTATATAATTTTTTTAATTTATATGATTATAAATTGTGCTATTCTCTCAAAAAAAAAAAAAAATAAATAAATTCACTGCATTGAAGATATAGGAAATATGTCATTAAAAAGACCCTATAAGTATTGATGTTTTATTTTTAGTCATACGAGCAAAACGTTTAAAAAAATTAAAATATTCTCAACAAAAGCAAAATTGTTTTAATATTAAAATGATATGTTTAAAATTTCTGAAAATTATCTCCGCACAAATTGAAGGTGTGAAGTGAAGATTATATCAAATAATCGTTCACAATTTGATTTTTTAGTTAAAATACGTGGTGGTCAGTAAAGTTTCTTATTCTTATTCGATATGCCCTCGATAATTGTTTTAAATAAAACTAGTATAATATTTTTATTGTAATGAGTATCTTGTCCATTTAATACAATTAATGAATAATAGTACATTGATACAAGTAATCTAAGCAAAGCATATAGAATACTAGTGTACATATAGAAGGCCGGATCCCGGAGTTTCGCTGAAGCTAAAGCTCGGGGGGCCGACTGTTTAGTTCGGCCCCCCATAAGGTAGATGGCGCGCTCAACGGAGCTGAAATAAATCGCGCGGGTTTAACGTATTTCGAATGTAAAATATACTTACAGCTGAATATTTTACGTAGAAAAGTATTGTAAAAAATTATTATAAATATATACTAAATACCCTAAACTTTTAAAGCGAAATACCCCACGTATTTTAGTTTAATAAACAAATAACTGTTAATTAAACTGTAGCACTTAAAGCTAATTAACCCATGTATAAATTTGTTCTTATAAAATAAAATGCGTTTATTGCAAACTTCGATTGTTAAAACAAAATACCCCACCAATGCCAATTTAATAAACAAATTGGTTTAACTATAAATGCTAATTCAGGACTTTAACTGAAATATACAGGTGTTAAGCAAAGTACCATTCGGAAAATTGCAATACGTATAAATATCTATAATTATTGAATAGATTAAGACAAATATTTTAATTAATTAAGTATACAAATTACAATTTATCAATAAATTTTATAAATTAAAAAACATTAATGTTTCCTGCTCTTGGCTAATGTTAATAATATTGTCGTAAATACATAGAGTATAACTTATGATTATTTTTTTCTAGTATTGAAATACAAATATTTAATAATATATTAAAAACTTGTATGATGCTATGTATTGACAATTTATTGACACTACTCAATGGAAACCAACGGGAAGGTGGCAGGTTTTCTTCCATCGGGAGAGAATGAAGAAAAGGAGTATGTATTTACATGCGATGGCAGACTGGTCACTCGCTGCCTTGGTCTGAATACTGCATCTGAAAAAGAACTAAACTAACTATGCGCCTTATTGCGCGCGTAACATCGTCCGCCGATCATCCTGATATGATGACATATGCCTGATAAACTTTATTGTTATCAGACTTATAGTCAACAAAGAATGAGGGAGGCCTTCCATGTGGCTACCTAGACCCACATCGGCGTTCGATGAATACCATGACCTCGTTCTAGGTAGGTATCTGCATCTGCTATGGAACAAAACCTATAGGGGATCAAGAAATTACAAGGTCATAAACTTACGGGGTAATTATAAACATTCATTAATTCGCATTATATACTCGAATAGAAAAAGACCCTTCACCAGAAGTAATTGCGTTTAAAATTACATACAAACAAATATTACAGATTAAACGACAAAAAATATTTACAATAAAAACTAAAATTATTTTTTAAAAAGTCCCATCACCAAAAGTAATTATTTACACAATGTACATTATACATATACAAGTTAATATACTACTGACTCAAAGTCAAAAATAATTGAAAAACAATTTTATATTGAAATACATTGCAGGACTTTAAACTATAATACTGTCGGAAACTATTGCATAAAAAAGAATTTACCTCATCAATTTTTGTAACTTGGCACAAGGTTTGTTCGTTAATGGATCTATAGGGACATTACGCTTTTTATTAGTAGAATCACAAGAATCTACAGATAACAAATTGCTTGATGATATATTTTCTATGTTGTACACATTCATTTTTAAGCCAAAAATCTGTAAACTTAGTCATAATAACTTTTTCAATACATTCAATTAATTTCATAGCAATATTGTTTTCTGTAAAATTCTTTCTCAAAAACTTGATAAGCTTTTAAAATAATTAAATAAAATTGTTCTGATGGAACTTTTAAATTGCCAAGTTCAAGATCGGAAACTCGATAAGCTTTCCAAAAAATCAACGAATCACTTTTGTACTCTAAATTTTGATTTTCTCTAGTGAAAGTTTCTTTGCAATGTTCACAGCCAAATTTATTTAAACATTTATAAACTAAGTAACCTGCAACATATTTTATTGCACACTTATCTAGTGTTACAACTGCATGAGTTTCATCAAAATCATCATCTGCGTTACTTGCTTCAATATTCATCTGCTCTGCAGCTTCGTCATCTTCAAAAAATTCATTTAGTGCCCATGATTGTACGCTCAAACGAATTTGGTTTTGCATTTCCTTCTGCTTTTTTAACGTTTCATTTTTATCGGGTTTAACGCCGGAATAAGTAGATAATATATTTATACATTCGTCCGGTGTACAATTACTTCCGACAGAAGGAAATAGCAATGTTGTTACAGTTCCGTGTTGAAAGTTTTTCCTAAATTGAATAGCAGTTGGATTAGTATTAAAGCCCGATAGCGCCCTCATTAATGAAAAGAAATTCTCAATCGGATCTTGATTGACTTTACCAGTTAAAAAATACGATCGACCTTCATTTTCCGAAACATCCCAAAACATTAGAATACTTTTAATAGTCAAAACTAGTTTGTTCGACCTGCGGATGACTTTTAGATAAACCACGTCTTAACGGAGTTGAATCATTGGGATGTCTTGCATTTAAACAATAAAAAATACTATTCATTCCAAAAAGAAAGTTAGCCGGTCACACGCACGCGGGATGTTTTTGTACAGCTAGTTTTACGTTCATTTTTTGAAAATTATTTGATCTAATGTTGGCTACTTAGTTTTGGGGCGGCCCTACTTGATTTATACTGTCCAAATTCTCTTAATTCCCGAATTGCTTCCCAAGGAATAGTTTCGTCATCGTGATCAAAATCATTATTAAGTAGATTATTTCTATAGCATTTAAAAAGATGTGGTGTATCAAAGTTAAAGAAGACTTGACGACCATGACGTTCGATAAATGGTTGATCATGTGTGATTCCTAATTGTGCTACTTTTTCTGATTTGAAGCGCCTTGATCGCAAACCATCATTCTTATTTTAAGCCCTGTTTCTTCGACGTTATCGATTACATCGGTAATGTTAGATTTTAAAGTCATTCCTGGCACAGGTCCGGTTGAGAACACAAAATAAACTACTTGTTTCCAGTTATACGATAACCCTGACAACATCGCGACTAAAGCTATATTAGAAAATGTTGGAGCGCGACCGTATTCTCCCAAATCAGAAAATCCTTCGATATAATCATCTATTTCATTATATTGCAAAAAAGGTCTAATTGACATCTCGTCCCACATTAATACGCATTCCTTTTCTAAATCATCCATTGAACCTGCTTTCATTTTAATTAATTTTAATAAATTTGCGTTAATTCCTGTCCGTAAAGTTAATTCGTTAACCCACTCTTTCATTAATGTCATACAAGGCAAAGCGAATTTTTTTTCTAGTCTTAAATATTTGAAAGCTTTAGGCGACTTATAATACAACCCCAAAGAAAAATATTTTTCATCTTCATCCCATTTCTTTTTTTTTATCGTGAAAAAATTGCATCTTTAAAAAAACCATTGCATTTTCATTTAAATACTGACTAGCAGCTTTGAGAATATCAATTTTTGTCAAGAGTTTATCTTTTTTTAACGATTTTCTCTTTACTTTATGATTTAGAATTTTATTTTTATGTACTAGCAATTTATTTTTTTTTTAATAGCGCAATGTTACGTTGTATTAATCTATCGACATTTGATTTTACTTTATTACTTTTATTATGTACAGATGTATGTAAAGCAGGCGTCGCATCAGAATGAATTTGATTAACTAAACTACTTTGTGTACAACTATCCTCAACGCGTTCTACACTAACATTAAGGGGGAAACAGTTACTACTACTACAACGTTCATTGTCATCTGTGCTAATATTCAAACGATCATTATTATGTGCTAAACTATTATTCGAAATATGAGATGTACTAAATTCGTTTGCAATATTATCACGGATGTCAATAGGATAGCTACCTTTTTTAACTACTCGGCTATTAATACCATGCGTTAAAAAATCTGTTCGTAAGAAATGATCACTACATAGACGCTTACATTCCACCAGACTCCGATGTTTATTAATGAAATCATCGTTTCCAGAGTGCCGAAACTACTCTTGTTCGCTATATAAATACATATTTTATGTAAATCTTATTTTATTAAACACTCATTATTAAACTATATTTACATTGAAATTTCGAAAAAAATAGAGCTATAACGATAATTTTTCATTTTTATATCAGAAGCTTATTTATTTAATAAAAATACTACATAAAACATGTTCATGTTTTATGTTAATGACGTATTAGTACAAATAATATAAAAAATTTATTAAATTGTTGAATTACAAAACAATTGTTTACAACAGTGTTTCATTAAATAAATAAGTACAATTCCTTTTCAGCTAAGCCATAAAATTGATATTTCATATTCCATGTTAATTTTACGTCTATTTAAAACCATATTTCTTATATACATATTTCGCGTAAAATACGGAATGCATTTTTAACAATGTACACAAATCGCTTTAGAAATATAGAAATAAATTCGGTTATGGAATATAAAAAACACGGTTCAATATTTCATTGTACTTATTAAATCATATATCACTTATTTAATCATAAAAAAGAGAGTTTGGTATATCAATTAATTTACAAAATAAAATGAAGAAAAGAAAGTGCCCCACTCTCCTTTATACTGTGACAAAGCTGCATTTATGTTACCCATTTGCATGCTCGAAAATTGTACCAAACAGGCAATAACGTAAAAACAAACTGGTAAGAGTATCTAAGTAATACATATAAATAAAATGTACCTTTAATGTTAATCAACAATTTTAGCGCGTGCACCGCAAGAATACGTATGTATAAATAAACTGTATTCAATATGCAGATAATAAATAAAAGAGCTGCATACACAAATATCGACTGCGCATTTCTATAATCAAAAAAGACGTCGCAGATTCGAAAACAAAAAGGTAAACAAACACAACACGCTCGCGCTGCTGCACTACTGTTATTCGCAGACGCTACAAATACTTACATACCGTATGTAAACAAACTTGTATGCTGCTGATTCGCTCTTTAAAAAAAAGACTTTTATTGTACAATCTAAAATCAGTATAATTATAAACGTTTTGTACTTATACGTCAATATTATGCGAAGGAAATCTATGGGAAGTCAAGTCCCCAGTTTTGGCTTTTGTGTTCCTACAATTTTTGTAGGCACAGACGTCTTTCGGCATATTGAAAACGCAGTAGCATCAACAAACAGTTTATAAAAGCTATACTATCTAATATTGATTGTTACAAACTAACATTTGAAATACATACAGTTCTCTGCATGCACAAAGGAATTGTCCAACAAGAGTAGATTATTAGCTACAAAAATTGTTTTTTTTTGCCAGCAATCCTACTAATATTCACACTAATATTAACCAACACCAGCTAATGCTTTTAATAAAGTAATAAAACACTCAATACAATAACTAATTAAATACTCAATACAATCAGCTACTAAGTTACAGTATATGCAAACGGTTTTCCATGTGCTTAAGGAATAAAGTGACAGACGAAGACCGGTAGCTCTTCGTCTTCTGCTTTGAGCGCGCGCATATACATACACGCGGAAAACCGCGTTTTTTAATATTTAAAAACTTATATTCAATTAATATTAACCTACTAAGACTACAACTTTGAATGTATGACGTATCTTAATTTACAATTGAGTAAATTGCATTATAGACAACAGAATAGTTTCCATATTTTTGTAATATGACTTAAATTCATATTAGAAAGTGAAACGTAAAACATGCAATATATATATATATATACTTATCTTTAACAATAATAAAATATTCACTTCATATAATAAACTGTAACAATCAATATTTTGCTTTAACAGATCTTAAATTTCAATTGAAGAAAATTTTTTATTTAGTAGATAGAGCAATAAATAAAATTTATCTATCTATAAATAAAATTTTTTATTTATAGATAGAGCAGTTTTTTAATTAAGACTGTTCGGATTTTGGTTTAACCAATTTGTTTATTAAAAGTGGCATTGGTGGGGTATTTTGTTTTAACAATCGAAGTTTGCAATAAACGCATTTTATTTTATAAGAACAAATTTATACATGGGTTATTTAGCTTTAAGCGCTACAGTTTAAGTAAAAGTTATTTGTTTATTAAACTAAAATACGTGGGGTATTTCGCTTTAAAAGTTTAGGGTATTTAGTATATATTTATAATAATTTTTTACAATACTTTTCTACGTGGAATATTCAGCTGTAAGTATATTTTACATTCGAAATACGTTAAACCCGCGCGATTCATTTCAGCTCCGTTGAGCGCGCCATCTACCTTATGGGGGGCCGAACTAAACAGTCGGCCCCCCGAGCTTTAGCTTCAGCGAAACTCCGGGATTCGGCCTTCTATATGTACACTAGTATTCTATATTCTCTGACCTAAGTAGCACTCTTTTGCACGGCGTGAGGTTGGGGCCCGAGCGCAGCGAGCTCACCTAACCTCAAAATGACAACTTTATTGTCGATTTTGAGGTTGTCGTGCTATAAAATATCGTATGAGACTGTTGTGGGAGGTGTTTTTCTACCTTGCTCGAGGTTTTGCGCACGACCGAAGCGAGTGTGAAAAACTTCGAGTAAGGTAGAAAAACACCTCCCACAACAGTGTCATAATATACTATTATAGCACAGCCTATCTAAGCCCGCTGTCACGCCTATCCGTGTCATGAGCAGTCCTGTTTTGCACCGTGAACTTAGCGAACGAACGTAGCGAGTGTGATAAAAACGGTGCAAAAAAGGAGTACTTAGGTCACGGATAGGCGTGACCTAAGTGCGGGCATAGGTCACACTGTGCTATAAAATTTATAAAATCGCGTGTGCGTGCGTGTGTGAGTAGGCGTGCGCTTGAGTGTAAATACATATAATCAATTGTATTTATTTTGTTTATTTATTATATCATTACGCTTCTGCCATGTAATATACAAATAAAATAAATTAAATCATTAGTGTGCCACATTATATTGTAGTAATTATAATATTTTTATTTCAGTGAAAAACAACTTTATTTTAAAAAGGATATAAAATTATGAAATATTAGAAATGAAAGTAAGTTTAATTGATGTTTATAAAAATGCAATGAAGTTACTTCAAGTAAAATAATAATGATCGAATAAATAATCTACGGCTGTTACTTGAACTTAATTGCCTCCAAATTAAAAAATGGCTATTAAGCCACTCGTTGTGGTATCTTTATTATCAGTCATCTTTAATCCTGACCATGTTAAAATTGATCAATCACAAGCTAACAAACAAGATATAACTTTAAGTCATGTTATATAAAAGATAATAAAGGATAGTGTAAAATACAGCTTACATACATGGGAAGAATATACTTTACTTTTTGAGGATTAATACAGTGATACACTTCTACAAGATATTGAAAAAGACGATGAATTATATAAAGATTATGCAGAGGTTCCTTTTTGTTTACCGAATAAAGAAGATGTATAGACTTTGAATATAAGAAAGGCAGTACAGTATTGGCAAAGTGGAAAATAGACCAAGTGTTCAGTCGAAGTATAGAAAAGTTACTTCCGATCGTCAATTACGACGGTGGAAATTACAAATTGATGCAGGGGATGACAGAAAAACTAGTTTATATGGAATAACAACTTATATACTTTAAAATGTTAAAGAAGCGATAGAATCTATAATGATTCTGCATGATATTGATATAAAAATATGGGCTCTCGTAAAAAAAACAGAAATAAGTACTCTGTTGTTTAAAGCTTCTCTTTCATTCTTACAATTTAGAGATACATAGTGATGGCAGTCTTTATTATGAGGGGATTAAAAATGTAGAAAACATCGATCAGTCGGTACCTACCACAACGCATAGTTACACTATTCAGCCAACAATATCAGCAGACGGAAGCTCATGTCCCCGTTATTTATAATTTTGAAAGAAGCTCATGACAATTTGGACCTAAAGTAATGCATACTTTATTCAAACCAGAAAATGTGTACATAGAAGCATCAGCGTCCGGTAAATTGACAAAGGAACTATTTCAAATTTGGATTCCAAATGTATTTTTGATTCACAGTGGAAACTCACCTATACTGCTATTAAATTCACGGAGTGAACACTGTGAAAACCCTGTAAAAAAAGCTTCACCGGAAAAGACTAGACTTATATTAAAAACGATACCAAAAGGCACAACTGATCAAATACAGCCTCTTGATCTGTATGGTTTCCGATTATAGAAAAACTTCATACGAAAATTATGAGGCATAACACTGAATTATGATGCTAACTTACACGAGATAAATAATAAAATCAAAGTACAATCTATAACACATAATCAATTTTCTTCACCGAGATTTGAAAATGTTTTTAAATGCACCAGGTATAAAAGTGGATACCTAACGGAAAAACGTCCAAGACATCAAAATCCGATAAATTTCCATTATCATACTTAAGAGGAACCAATTTGCGACGTATGTGAAGGAATTGCAGTCATACGTTATGCATAGTGTAAAAAACTTTGATGTTTTCACAGATTATCATTATTGTAACACGTATATTGAATAAGATTTGCAAATTCGTTAATTTATGTAATATTTATGTATGTTATATTAACAAAAAATCACACTTTACAAATTAATAAAAATGAAAAAAAGTTTTCCCTCACAGTTCAGTTATGATTGTTCCCGACACAATTGTAAAAATGTGGGAGTGGTTACCACCAAGACCCCAACGCGCCACATTTGGGCGCGTCTGCCACGTGCACGACGATCGAAAAGGAACGATCGGGGCCGCAATTCCTTTCCCCGATTTAAAAATCGATAATTGGAGACGCGCGGGCACATAGCGAAGATGCTGTGTGTTGCTGCTCGGCAACGGGTGTATGTGATAGTGTGTGTATGTGTGTATATGTTATTATACAGCTCTCACCTAGATAAGATCAGTAAATAAAAAACTTCAAAACTACATTTTCTTGAGTTTTCTTGGGCGCAGCTACCCGTGTAGAATCTATAATGATAATGTTAATAGAGGTAGCCATCCAAACAATCAAACACTTAGGAAGATTTACTCACAATATTGTGAGTAAATCTCTAAAAGATAAATATTTAATATGGGGGTACCTCACCGCTTCTATGCGTTTATTTTTAAATCTCGAAACAGGTAAAATATAATTTATAATTTTCTGTACAAAATGGCATTTTTTAACTACATTTAACTCTTCAAAAAATTGTTATTTCAAGAACATATTTGGAAGACATTACATTTACCCCTATAAAAATATGAGGTACCACCCTTTAAAATTAAAACTATGCCCAAATACTCATCCCTTTATAATAACCAAATAGCCGTAGATTTTATTGACAAATTCCGATTCTATCTCGAAATAATAAAAAAAAAGTTTTGGGGGGTTATCCTTACAGGCGGTTTTCCGCTGCCAATTCATTGGCACGTAGCTTCCTCCAACTTAATTCATAGTTCCAATAAATAAAATACTATTTTAATAGATCTTAGTATGTTGATAGTATTTTATTAAATGGTTTTTTATGCAAACATAGACAAATTCGTAGTATTATAATTAAATATATGTAACATTCAAATGTTATATTTATTACGATTTTATATTGTTACAAATATAAAAAGTACATTTCATGTTCATTTTCTCAAAAAAGATTTCCTACTAGTCTAAATTTTTTCGCATGCCCTCCCCTAGCCATCTTTTGTAGGAACGCGCGGGAGGGCAGGTTTTGGCTGCCGATTACAGCTTAATTGTTTGTAACAATGGGATATTTAAAAAAATGTAAAATGTATTCGGTAAAAATGAAGAAATGTAAAATTGAATCTCGAATTCGCAATTCAAAAATAGAAATCCATATCCTTGTTGGGTACAGGTATTAAAATAAAACACGATATTTATACAACGCGTTTCGAACATGTTATTCATGAAGCTGAACATTTTACTATTACAAAGATTCCTTTAGGAGGAAGTAAAACTATATAGAAAAAATCGAATTTTAGAGATTAGCTTATAACTCAAAAACTAATCAACAAAATCATTTAAAATTTTAACAGTAATTACTTTTTAAAGATTGATTAGTTTTGAAGATATAAAGAATCAAACAAAATGTTTTTAAAAATTTAATCAACCATATCTTACACACTATAAAGTTTTAAACGCTGTGCAAAGAACTTATCAAAGAAACATAAAATATATACCTTTTCCCAAAATGTCAAGTACATTAAAGCCTTTTTACATCCGTAATCGAGGAACAAAAAAATCTCATTTTTTGCAGTTTTCGATTTATTACTGAATAAATATGTGGTCAAATAATGGGGTATAGTTTGATATGTTGCTCATCAACGTGATTTTTTTCGTGACGTTATAATGTGTAGTTTCAGAGATATTAATTTTTCAACAAATATCACCTTTTTCATTTTTGCCAAACGATGCGATCGATCCCGAGGATCAAATGAGAAAAAGTAGGTAATTTTATTCTCTTTCAAATGCATTATAGCCGAATTTTTTGTAATAATGGGATGATTGAAAAAAACGCAAAATAGTGTTTATCAAAAATCAAAAAATGGTCATAAAACGAAATCTAGTTAGCAAAATAAAAGTTACTGCTTTTCTCGAAATCAGAATCCAAAAATAGTTTTAGTTATATTATTATTTAGTTATATTATCAACATATGTGTGGCTAGTTATTTAAAATTAATATTTTTCAGAAATGTCTGTCGCTTAGTCTAGAGAAATATATTTTGAAAGTTTTCCTGTAATAGACACCTTAATCCTAAAATTCTAAATTCTTTAAACGCCTAACTTCAACGCTTAATTCCAAAACCCGTCCATTCCAAAATCCATTGTCTCTAAAATTTCCAAACCTTATAAGATCCCAAAATCCATACACTTCAATAATTTATGATACCAAACTCTTAACACCCATAGACCTAATCCCCAAAATTTCAAACCTAACAACCTATGCATCAAGTAATCCAGAAACCTGATCCCTAAAATCATAAATCTAGTCACCTATAAACATACATACTGTTACATCCTCGGCTATGATGCTGTCGTCGGTTGCAACATTTTTATTGGTTAGTTTATTATGAAGAACACGGAGAACGACGAGAATTTTTATGAGAAAATCCTAGCGCTTTCGGTGTTTAGATATTCCCGCGATCCTGAAGAACAGCGCAAAATGCCTGGTCAGGAAACCTTCTGTTAGTAAAAAAGAACTTAATTTCGTGCCTTTAGAATATGATTCGACTTGAAAAACCCCTCATAATCTATGCTATGCGTTAGTTCTATAGCTTTTCTTCTTCTGAGAGAGAGAGAGAGAGAGAGAGAGAGAGAGAGAGAGAGAGAGAGAGAGAGAGAGAGAGAGAGAGAGAGAGAGAGAGAGAGAGAGAGAGAGAGAGAGAGAGAGAGAGAGAGAGAGAGAGAGAGAGTAAGAGAGAGAGAGAAGCTTCTAGCGGGCTAGTATCGCTGTATTGAATTGACACTTACCTTTTGTTGAGTCGGCTGTTTTGCTGCTCTGCTACCTGTTCGTCCTCTCGGCGGGTTATCGGAATCACTGGATCGATGGTCGACACGGGTTATAAATTATTTAATTAGGTGATGATAATATGTAAGGACTCGGAATTTGAATTTCGATTAAAAAGTCGTGATTTCATAGCAATAAACCCCTTTTTTTATTTGCTTGAAATAACAATTACCCGAACTTTGTCGACGCTCAGTTTGACTATCGCGTTAATGAAATGTACTAAGTCGATGTAGTAGCGCTAAGCTCACAAACTGTAGGTGAGACGATTTACTCCGAGACGGTGCAAAACGTAATGATCGTATACCTTTTTACTGAAAGGGTTACTAGTACCCAAAACAAATAATATAAAATGCACTGGATTCTGATTGGTTCTCAGATGACTTTACTTTATTTAATACCGAAGCGCGTTTGAAAAGCTTTCGTTATGTCGTTATTCTTTTCTTTGCCCGTTGCTATCCGGTAACTACTTTATCTCGAGGCTCGATTTCCTGGTTTCCGTCCAAATTTATACTTTATGAAAATTATTAGTGTCTATGTTAATTTGACGCGAAGCTCTAATTTCTTTCAATAATAAATCTTGTCGAACTTGAATCCCGGGCCGAATGATTTTTGCGCACACTGAAGCTAAGTCTCGAAACGAATAATTTTATGTGCACCGATGCTAAGTCCCGAACCAAGTTCTGACTCGGCTAAATTTTGTCCGACGGGACTAAGTCCCGATTGAACTTCTGAGATCGTGACAGTGCAGGTGTCCGGTCCTGTTCAAGATTTTAAGTGCAACTGAAAGAGATTAACCCTGACTGAGAAATTAAGTCCGAATGCGAGGGGGCCGTGCCGTTTATCCGGGCCCTTATATAGTTCGGGCTCGCGAATGTTCTAGAATATTCTCAACGAAAATCCCCAATAGGAGGGGTTAGCTTTTCTATATATGGAGTTATCTATGATCGCTTCCTACTCCTCTTCTTACTATTTTTCGTCTCTGTCTTTTTCTTGCAGCTTATCGTACATCCCCTCCCTCGGATATAGTTCCGTCCTGCTCGGCTCTATGTTTGTACAGGTGATCGAGCTTTTTTGCGTCGTATGGCTTCTCCGGGCTTCTTGTAGTCATCAAAGTAGTGATCTACTTTGCCGTGAATATGAACTCTTATTGTTTGTGGGTAAGGCTGCTTCTCTTGCAATAGGTGGAGCATCTCCTAAATTGTTCTTGATTTTCCTCGCTGTGGATATGATGTTTATATATTTTTTTGACATTCGCTATATCTTTGCACTCGCAATTGAACTGCTTCTAGCGACGTTCGATATGCTCAAATCTCAGTCTGGGTTTAACTTTCATGCATTATAATCTTACGTCGTATTTGAGTTAGTTATTCTTACTCTTGTTAAATTGTATTTTACCGAAATTCGTGTTGGTATAATAATGTTGTCTCGCGCATGATTGTTCGTATTTCGTTTTGGATATTTGTTATATCACATTTTATTTTACTAATATCAATTCCGCATATGATCATTATTTCATCTCTCCATTTCTTATCGTCTCCCGCTTCCTATCTTTTAGAGTATTTGGAATGTATAATGTGCTTTTCCGAGTTGGCTTGTACTTTTATTCTCGTGACCTTCTCGGCTCCGAGCTATTCAGTGTTTACTCTCACTCAATGTCGTCGATGCTCTCTCTCTCCCGCTATATTCAGTGGGATCGCCATTCTATTGCTTGCATATAATATTCTTTTAGTATCTATAATCATTCTTATTGAAAATAAAAATGCGAAAAATTGAGCATTTCACATACGTAAGACCTTCAAACTCCAAAACCCATGATCCTGAAAAATCATACACTCCAAAGCCTGGCAACCTCAAAATCCATTAACTCCAAAATCTAGAAGCCTATATAAGTTCCAAAGCGCATGAACCTCAAAATTCATAAATCTTAAAATTTTTTGCAGTCATTAATCGCAATAAATCTACAAACCCAATATTAATAAACCCTAATTTCACTAAATCCAATAATATAAAATGTCAAACCTTTTAACTTAAAAAACCCAATGACCCATTTACGCCAACATTCAAATTCCGTAACCTACAAGCCGCAAACCCCGAAAATCCATAAAATCAGTAACACATTATTTCTATATTCTCTCAATACATAAATATTTAACCCAAATATATTTCATATACCTGTAGCTGCTAACGGGAGCAGTGTCGCGCTCGAAGATTGTGCAGTAGATAAATAAATAAAATATCTAAATGAATTTACTCTACAATTTTAAAATAGATATATTTTCATTCAATTAATTTTACTAAGATATAACTTTTCTAAGGTAATTTTTAGTCAAACACGCAATGAAAAGAAAAACTCTAAGATTTTAGGAAATAAGTTGAAAATATATTGTAATAACTCTGAAATTACAAAACGAAGCGTTCAGCTCCGTGTCACGACCGAGACTGCCTCCGCAGAGCACACAGGGCACGCTCGCCCCCGCAGAAGTCCCCGAAAATGACATCCCCTCCTTAGGTCCTTGTTTTCCTCGCCCGGATCGAGAGAATTGCCAGATGCCGATGCAACTGAGAACGCGTCGCTTTTCCCTCGCGAAAAGCTATAAAAAAATAGACCCAACACCACACTCGTAGTTGAGCCAAAATAGATTGCGCGAACCCCAAACCCTGCGCCGCGCCCAGCGCAGGGCCATAACGCTGCGGCGCGAAGAAGAGACCCTTTTCTTTCTACGCGCGTGCTCCGCGACCGTAAGCCGTCTTTACACTTAAAGCCGGCGCTGTCCCCGCATTCACTCAAGCTATCGCCTGCGACGTAGGAAAAACCTCTTGAGGAAAACCTACGCCAGGAACAGCGCGTATACATAATAAATCTTAAAACTATAATCTTAATTTATAGCGCACGCAAACTCGTTGTCAACCAAAAAAACGCACTTAAACTAAAAACATTCCCACCCGCACGCCCGCTCAACCGAAACGCAGAACAACGGCCCATGCTTTCACCTCATGGCAGCCAATCTGGGCGACATACCCCCAACAAGCCCTTCCTTGTCTTCATCTCAAAACGCGTCTGCGAAGGAAAATCTCTCGGCCTTTTCCTTGCCTCGCGACCACTCCAATTACCGGGCGTATCCGCCCGAAGGAGAGAAAAATCAAATGGCCCCATAACCACGAGACTCACGCAGCACTTAGCATACTGCGCTGGAGTATTCACCCGCCGATTTTTGTTCTCGTTTGCGATCCGCTTGCGTACGTCGGGAACAATACCTAAGTTATATTTCACAAAACACCCATAAAACTTTAAAACCTAAAGCTCCGAAATCTTACAATTTATAAGTCTCAAAATCAATACACCCCAAAATCCAAAAACCCCAAATTTACTATATAAACTCCAATTTACTCTTCTAACTAGAAACTCCACTGATATTATACATATTTTAAATGTTATTTTTATAACTTGAGACTTAAAATTGTACAAATGTGAACATATTTTGATTTTTTTATAGAATGAGAAATGTATTTCATATAGTAAAAGCACCAAAAGCGTTGTTCGGTGACTCATTTCATCTAATAATTCATTTTTACCAAAAATGTTCCCAATGCTAGCATATTTATGAAAACTTTTTAATGTGGGTTTCGAAATTTATGTTGTAGCTGACGAAATAAACGTTAGAATTAATAAAATTAAAATGTTTTAATTCAGATACATTTTATAATTTTTTGAATATTTATTAAACATGTTTGTTAAAAAATAAAAATTACAACAAAATAATTAATATAATATGAAAAACGTTTTTTAATTTCTTTCTTCTTTATTACAAATATTTTTAATAAATAGTGGAATTCCCACTTTACAAATTTTAACTGAATAACTCATAAATTTTAAATCCTAAATTTCATAACCTTTTAACGCATAAAACTTGATCCCATAAATTCAATAACCTATGCTCAGTCTCACATGAATTGTCAGTTGTTCTCAACTTAAACCATAAAAATTATGAAACCCATAAAGCTAAACCAGAAATACCTTAATTTCATGAATCCAACCCAAAAAAACTCTTAGCTGCAAATCATCGAATTCAGTGCTAGTAATTTATTTTCAGAAAACTGCGGACACTTAACCTAAATAGCTTAATGCCGAATAAACATTTAATTGGAGGCGCGCAGACTTCCACGTAACCGAGAACATGCCAACCTAACACAGAATAAAGAACACGTACAGAATTCTATAACAGTATAACTCTGGACATTATTACAAGTGAATTAGTAGAACTGTTAGTTTGCAGAAAATATTGAATGGACTGCTTTTAGTTATTTTTGCTGAAACAGCTAGATATAAGCTCCTTTACCACGTCAAGGTAACAATCTCCAAAGAGGGTTTTTGTTTTCCCTTATTATATTCTTATTAATTTTTTTGCATTTTGTAATCTTTTTCTCTCATTTTTATAATTAATCTCATTATTAAGTCTTAAAATTCGTCAAATATGATAATAATTAAATTACTTTTTCAAACATTTTCTAACTTCCGCTGTTAACTCTTTAAGTTCTTTTTTTTAACATCTCGCAAGCTGCTTATGAGTGGATCTGACAAAACCAAACAATAATAAATTATATCTTCTGTAACGTCACGAATTACAATGTAAGCGATTTTGACAATTGTGGACATTATTTGGTCATTTTTTGATGTTTTTTGTATCGTTTTTTTAAATGATATATTTTATACAAAAAATTCAGCAATAGTGTTTTTGAAAGAGTATAAAATTTCCTACTTTTTCCCGCAAGATTTTCTAAATTGACCGTTACGTTCAATTGTTATAACAAAAAAGGTTTTTTTTTAAATACATATTTTCCAAATTAAATAGTCTAATGTTTTGAAGAAATTGATGATAACAAAAAATAATAATGTCTACATGTTGTAAACATTTTAAGTCATTTTGGTAATTAGTTTTTGAGAAAAAAATCGAAAACCTAAAAAAATCGGTTTTTTATGTCACAAGGTTACGGGAATAATGTTTTGACAAAATTCATGGTTTTATGAGGTTATGAGGTCTATTTCTGATATAAATTGCAATTCATTTTATTAAGAAGATCCGGAGAAAAAGAAATGCATTATTAAATAAATATACTTGAACGATACATACGAACAAGGAATAATAGATTTGTTTGAAAGAAGCTGCGTGCCAAGGAATTGGCAGCGGTTTTTATATTTTTAGGACCAACTCCACAAATGTTGCAGTGAGAAGAAGCCTTTTCTTCAGTTAAAACATTGCACGCTTTACCATCGATCATAGTACATTGTATATCGAACGCTACATCAAATGCCATTCCCATACAAAGTTGTGATTTTTCATGGTTACATCGTTACTTTCTTTAATGAATTGAAAATTTATTGGGCAATAGTAAAACACGGATAAAGATTTTTCGTTAATCTATAACATTTTATTGTCCATAGTTTTAAGTTCGAGAAGTAAAACGTTACAAATAAATACAGATGCATCAGTGGCTGTTATTTAATCAGTAGAACCATCATCATCGTTTAAGCGTTTATCAGTAAAATCGCCACAAAAACTCCATCGTTGTCTTGACGTCTGCCTCTCTGAAACTCCATCAATTCTCCATTTACCTAAAAATATTAAAATTTTCTTTATTGTCAATACTCCGCTATATAATGTCATCAAAATTCGTTTTAACGTATGTTCAAGCAAAGATATGAAGTGAATTTTTGGTTCCACAAATAGAAATAGAGATGTGCTTGGAGTAACAAGCTTTCTTGACTTTTGAAATTGCAGAGTAAGCAATTTATTTCTAAAAATAATGTCAGTGTGTCTTCTCATCTCATATTTTCGTGTTGTTAGCTCTAAGTCCATGAACATCGCAAATCTATATAATATTCTTATAACATCGCAAATCTATATAATATTCTTATAACATCGCAAATCTATACAAATTCTTAAAATTTGTAATACAATTTTTGCTGTAAAAGTCCCTTTATCCTGTAATAATATTTTGTAAAATACAATTTTTTACAGCGATTGTAATCCCAGCATGCCAATACATCCATTCATCATAAGAAAGTAATTTTTTGTTTATTGATTTTTATTATATATCGTCTTAAAATAGCTTACGTACGTACAAACATTTTTCACACTAATTTTATAAAATCCTTAAAACCGAATCATTTATTTTGTGTTCTAATAATGCAGGTTGTTTACACATACATGCGATATAACAATGATAAGATGTGGCCCAGATAAAATGAGGCTGGGAAAAGTCACAATATGAAATATTCACATGGGATATGATATATATATATATATATATGTAGCAATATTTTTGTTCAAATATTTCGAGTTATTTCGAAACTTATGATACACACTTGGTGCTCTACCCTGTAGACGACGTCCCGTCCACCTGGGAGTTATCCTCATACATAGACTTTGTCTACAGGAAATCACGCTTTTGTTTCGGTATTTTTCATATCTACCTGGTGCTCTTCCCTTGGTGCTCTTCCGTCCGGACGACCTCTCGTCGACCTGGGGGTCATCCTAACACCTAAACATCGTCTACTGGAAGTCACAGGTTTTTCTCGGTATCGTTGACGTCCAATTGGTGCTCTTTCCTGTAGACGACCTTTCGTCTACCTGGGGGTCATCCTGACAGCTAGACGTCATCTACAGGAAGTAACGTGTTTTTTTTCGGTATCTTTGAAGTTCACTTGATACTCTTTCCTGTAGACGATGTCCCGTCGACCTGTGAGTCACCTGAAACCTAGATATCGTCTACAGGAAATCAAGGTTTTTTTCGGTATTTTTCATATCTACTTGGTGCTCTTCCTTATAGACGACGTCACGTCGTCTTGGGGAGTCATCCTGACACCTAGACGTCGTCTACAGGAATTAACGTGATTTTTCGGTATCTTTGACGTCCACTTGGTGTTCTTCCCTGTAGACGTCTCGACGATCTGGGGGTCATCTTGACACCTAGACGGCGTCTACAGGGAGTCACAGGTTTACTCGGTTTCTTTTACGTTACCTTGGTTCTCTCTTTGTAGATGACCTCTCGTCGACCTGGGGGTCATCCTGACACCAGTCACCATCCGCAGGAATTCACGGGTTTTTTTTTCGGTATCTTCGATGACCACTTGGTACTCTTCCCCGTAGACGAAGACTAGTCGACCTGTGAGTCATACTGAAACCTGAACATCGTCTACAGGAAATTACGCTTTTGTTTCAGTATTTTTCATATTTACCTGGTGCTCTTCCCTGTAGACGACGTCTCGTCGACCCGGGACTCATCCTGACACCTAGTCACCATCCGCAGGAGTTCACGTGGTTTTGTCGGTATCTTTGATGTCCACTTGCTACTCTTCCCCGTAGACGATGTCTCGTCAACTTGGGCGTCATCCTGACACCTAGACGTCGTCTACATAAATTAACGTGTTTTTCCGGTATCTTTGACGTCCACTTAGTGCTCTTACCTGTAGACGAAGTTTCGTCGACCTGGGGTCATCTTGACACCTAGATGTCATCTACAGGATGTAGCGTGTTTTCTTCGGTATCTTTGACGTCCATTCGGTGCTCTTCCCTTTAGACAACGTCTCGTCAACCTGGGGGTCATCCTGACAGCTAGATGTCGTCTACAGGAATTAATTTATTTTTTCTGTATCTTTGACGTTCCATTAGCTTTTGAATTTCAACGGCAACAGAATCCTCTCCATCCTCCTTACCGACCCTAAGTAAGTTGAACCTAGACTTTTCTTCAATAAGTCTCCCCCACGGTAAAATTGTTTGAGTATTGCTTCCTGGACTTTGGGCTATTGCCGTTGTCTGTTGATGTGGTTGTCATCACGTTTCTCTCTCTTTCTGTCACTTGAACAGCCGTTCGTGATAAATATTCTTTGTCGTCTGCCGTTTACTTCTTACCGCATTGTCCGGTCGTCTGTTTCTTGCAGCATCTCACGTCTTCTTCTTCTTCTTTCTTCATCCTTTCGGACCTTCTTAAGGCTGTCTACAGCAAAATTGTTTATTGCGCTCCATCCGTCGGCCGAAGCCATTATAGCTACCATAATAGACTCAGGCGTTACTCTGGTCTGTAGGTAGCACTAATGTTCTTTTCGTTCCTGTTGATAGCGTGGGCATTCACTGAATACATGCTCGGAGTCCTCGATTGCATTCAAGCTCGTCGGGCTATCCGGGCGATCCTCCAATTTAAATCGGGGCAGATACGCCAGGTAGCATCCATGTCCACTCAGAAACTGTGTTAGGTAGAAGTTTACTTCCCCATGTCTTCTTTTTGTCCAGTCTTCTACACTTGGGATAAGGCGGTGTGTCTACCTTTCCTTGCTACTAGAGTCCGATCGCTTTTGCCACTCCGACATTGTTACTTTCCTAGCGGCATCCCAAATTTCTATTTAGTTTTTTCTGCTGTCCGTCTTTTTTCTTCTTCGATTGATTTTGCCTTCCTTGCTAATAGGTCTATTGGTGGGAGATCTGCAATAACGTAGACCGCCTCGTCCGATACCGAACGGTAAACAGACGTGACCCTTCTCTCCTGCTGCTTCCAAGTGCTGTTTAAAGGTCAACTTTGCGTCTAACGTTATACCTAAATATTTAATAGTCATTTTCTTTCTGCTAGATATTAGGATTGCCTCCGGTTTATGGCTTGCAAGCTCTAGATTCGCATTATTTAACCACTTCTGTATTTTAACGATAGCTGCTCTAGCAATTCCAGCTACCTTTTCTTTCTCTTTTGTAGCCACTACCAAAGCTATGTCATCTGCGAGTCCTTCGGGTAATTCTAGCTTGGTAATTTTTAGCTTGAGTACGCTATCGTATGTACGATCGTTGTGGAACATTATGTAATGTTCCACAACGATGGACCCAGTACTGACCCCTGTGGTACTCCCTCGGTAACCTTATAATTCACCGTGCCCTCCTTGGTCTCGTACAAGAGAGTTCTGTCCTTAAGGTCGTCGGATATTTTTCTTCTTATATACGGAGGGACTCCTAGTCTCACTAGTGCTTCAAGAGTTTTGCACCAATTTGCTTAGTTAAATCCATTTTTAACGTCAAGTGTAACCACCGCGGAGTACTTTTTCACCCCACCTTTCCCCCTTTTTCCGCTTATGGCTGTCCGTGCTGTATTCACCACTAAGCCGATAGCGTCTAATGTTGAGCGGCACTTACGGAATCGATACTGATATTCCGTAAGCCCCTCTGTCCCCACGGTTGTGTATTCCATCCTAATGAAGATTATGCGCTCTAATACTTTGCCCTGCGTATCGAGCATACGAAGCGGTCTGTATGACGACCCTTCTCCAGGTGGTTTGCTACCCTTTGCTAGCAAACACAAGCCTTTGCTTTTTCCAGTTTAATGGAAACGTTCCTTCTTTGAAACAAGTGTTGTACAAGTCTATAAACTCTGCTGGGTGAGCCTGGATGGCATCTTTCAATTCAATATTGGGTATATCATCAAGTTCTGGAACCTTGTTGTTTCCAACCCTCCAGCAGGCTAATAGTAGCTCCTCCTCCGTAATTAAGGATATATTATCCACATCTATTTCTTCTTCCATAGCACATGGAATGTCCGGCTGATTTGGGAAGAGTGTTGTTACCACGCTGCTTAGAACCTCTGGGTACTTTGGTGGGGTCTGTAACTTCCCTTGATCTTCTTCATGACCATTTTATAAGGTCGGGCCCAAGGGTCTTCATCGATCTCACTTTGCAGCTCTCTTAGGCATCTTTATTTACACTCTCTTACACACCTTTTAAGGTTGCGCTTAGCTTCCTTCATTTTTTCGCTACAATTCTCCATCGCATCCATTCCTCTACCGGTTCGGTAGAATTTCCTACTTTCCCGTTGTTCTAATCTTCTAGCTCGATAGCAAACGCTGCGCGCTTGTTTGATCTTGTCATTCCACCAATATGCTGATGGCCATCTTTGACTGGACACTTTTCTCGGCATTATTACCGCGTCGCACACTTTGGTGAGCTGGCCCGTCATTTATGCAGCCTTGTCGTCTGCTGATCCCGTCAATTGAATATTGTCAAACATCGTCAAGAATAACTTCTTGTCATACTCTTTGGTATTCCATTTAATTCTTGTACTACTGAAATTTGTACAGAATTTTTTATTTGGTCCGCCTAGCCCCATAATTATAGCTAGGTGATCACTATTTGTGTAGTGATCACTCACGATCCATTTGTCTGCCTGCCTTACGAGGCAGTTACTGACAAATGTCAAGTCCATGAATGACTCTGCATTTCCTTTTTTGTGGGGGTGTGGCCTTGATTCAGCAACACCACGTCTAGTAGCCTGAATGCCTCCAGTAGCACTCGTCCCCGTTTGTTGGTTCTGCTACTACCCCACTTAATCGCCCATGCGTTAAAATCTCCGGCTATTATAGCTGGTTCATTATTCCTAGCGTCTTGTACCAGCCGGTCCAGTAGCTGCTGAAACTGCTCTATTGACGCGCTAGGCGGGACATAACAACTATGTACGTGTATGCCGCCTATTTTCGCTCTTACGAAGCCATTTTCTTTGTTTGCCATCTTACCTGAGGCGTCAGATTCCCAGGATGGCTCATTTAGATCTTTGTACTGCTCACTGACAAGTGCGATATCGACCTTGTGTTCTCGTACAAACTGGCAAAGAAGGTCTTGCGCAGTCTCACTATTCTCATTACCCTTTCCTGATATTTTTAACCGCTGCTTGGTAGGCTGGGCACAAGTTGTTACCAGTGACATGGTTCGTCGGTATATTGTCGCATTTTTTACGGCACAATAAACAACACGGTTCATTACGGCAGCTATTTGCTTTATGCCCCGTCTTACCGCATTTGTAGCAGCATTTGCTTCTATCCTTCGGATCAGTACACTTGGTAGCGACGTGGCCAAAACCAAGGCATTTATAACACCCAAGCCGCTCCTTACTGCGGTTTGACGAACGGATCCTACAATTGACCCATTGAATTTTAATATTCTCTAGCTTTGTGAACTTGGTCGCTATTTCTTTCGACAATAGCACAACAGCTATCTGCGTTTCTCCGTACGCTTTTCTCAGCGATTTTACGGCAGTGATCGCAATCGCATCTTTTTCTTCTAGTCCCCTTTGTAAGGCTTCCAGTACCTCCTCTTCCGTTGAGGTAAGTATGTCGAGATCCCTTATTTTAAAGGTGTCCTTTTGCTGCAGTGTTTTTATTGTGATTCCTTCCACTAGTACTGCTTTAACCGCTTCTTGGGAGTCTGCGGTTTTAACTTCGTTTGTGCGTTTGATCTCTATGAGGAGATCTTCCGCCACCGTTTTGCGTATTTTATTTACGCTATTTCCTATCGCATTCAGTGAAGGAGCAGTTCTCAATGTTAACAAAATGTCCACGTAGCTCCTTCCTTCCGGCGCCTTAATGATAATAGCGTCCGGTCTGGTCGATCTTGCCCGCTTTGTTTTGTCTTTCTTGGTCCTATTCTGATTGTTAACGCCAGAACCTTGTTGTTCTTCTTACTTGACTGTTTCTCCTTTTTTTCTCCTTTCTTGTAACGACCTCTTGCCAAGTTGCCTCTTTAGGTCGTTTATTCTCTTTCTCCTCTCTGTTACTCCTATCCTGCGGAGTAGTTGAGGCCTCCCTTGGTATACCCGCCTTTTTAGATCTCAGACTTGGTGTTGTCTGAGTTTTCTTGCCTATCGTTCCTGGACGTTGGCACTGTAGGAGGTCCTCCGCGCTGCACAAACTTTTATACATGACACTAATGCTTTGTGCCATGTCCTTAATAGTTTTATGGACATTATGTTTGTCCTTTACACACTATCTGAGTTCCTGGATCTTTTCTCCTAGACGCTCCACCTGGTCACTTCTTCATTCAAGGTTGTAGTCCCAGTTTGAGTTACTGCCTCCTTGATTTACCTGCTCTTGTTCCGTCTGTATTGCCATTTCAGAAATAGTCTTTATTGGAATACACTCCATGGCATTCGTTTTTCTACTCAGACTGCTGTTGTCGTCCGATCTCTGGGTAGGGAATCGATTTGTTAAGACACTTTCGGGGTATCCGAAGTCCCCAAGTTTGCTTCGTTTGTTGTACTATGCATTTTTATTATTATCCTCCTCTTCCATCTTTAGTAACCTACCTCCCACCGAGCTCTCTCCGCGAAGTTATGCTTCACAGGCGTGAATTCTGGCCTCATATCCCAGCGCAAGTCTTCCTCAAAAAGCTTCTGGAAAAGGGTAACGAGGCCCTCCCTCTGACAACAATAGGACCCGTTCCGGGCGTCACCCGGCACTACTGCGATCATTGGGATTTTTGCCGGATGATAAGGCAGCTAGGGCGTGTCGGCGAAACATCCCTGGGCCCCTGTACTTTCCGGCAGCCTGGGATTGTCTAAACCCAGTTTATCTCGTCCCCTTCCCTTCAGCAGCTAATGTCGAGTCGGACTGCGGCAATCGGAGAGCGCCTGCTCAGATATAACCCGAAGATCAAACCTTGTTTTCGGTAGTGACAGATCTTCAATAAGCTTTCTGGTCCGCGGGAAATATTTTATTTCTCTCCAACCCTCTGTTTGCAGCACTACGTACGCAATACTATCTCTAAACTCTAAACATCTAAACTCTATCCGCCACCCCAGGACGCGCCACATGGGATACAGCTCCCCCTCGTGGTCTATATGGTGTTTTTTTTTTGTTTTTTTTTTTTTTATTGGAGAAAGAGGTTGGAGGGAAAAATCTTAATAGACCATGACATGGCCTGAGCCACCGTGTGTTGGATTCTCACCAACTAAAACCCTTCGTTTTGCGACCGAATATAGAATCCAATTGCAACCCCAATCCTCTTCGCTCTCCTTACCGATTTGTCGGTGAGGAGGGCCAAGCTCCGTCTTCAGTGCCTTTTTCCCCCGCGGTACCACGGTCAAGTATTACTTCGCGGGGGGGGGGGGGCATAGGGACATTGCCCTTGTCTCCTTGATGTGATTGTCATTCCTTATGCGTCCATATCTAGTAGATCTACTATCGTACCTTCTTCATTATAGGCTGCCGTCTACTTCTTACCGCATCGTCCGGTCGTCAGCTTCTTGCAGCATCTCTCGTCTTCTTCTCTCTTCGTCGCCCCTCACTTTCTTGAGGATGACAGCGGCGTAGTTACTAACCACGTGCCAGCCCTCAGCGGTGGCGAACATAGCTACCATAATAGACTCAGGAGTTGCTCTGGTCTGGAGGTAGCGTTCAAACTCTTCACGCTCCTGCTGGTAACGCGAGCAGTAGCAAAAAACGTGCTCAGCGTCCTCGCACATGTCCAAACATGCTGGGCAGTCTGGACAGTCTTCTAAATTAAATCTACACAGGTATGCTCGATAGCATCCATGTCCCGTCAAAAATTGCGTGAGGTAGTAGTTTACTTCCCCGTGTCTTCTTGTGATCCAGTCTTCAATCTTTGGTATAAGTCGGTGCGTCCAGCGCCCTTTCAGGCTGCTGTCCCATCTTCTCTGCCACTCAGCTACTGTTTGTTCTCTGGCAGCGTTCCAGATTTCTGCCTTCGTTCTATCGCTGTTCTCCTGTTTTGCCATGTATATGGCCTTCCTCTCTCGTGCTAAGAGGTCGATGGGTGGCATGCTTGCCACGACGCTTATTGCATCGTTCGATACCGTGCGGTAAGCAGACGCTACTCTTAGCGCACTCCGTCTATACACGGATGACAGGTTCCGCGCATAGGCTTTTATTGCCATTGCATCTGCCCAAATTGGTGCCCCGTACAGCATAATCGATGTACTGACACTTGCTAACAGCTTCTTTTTCTTCTGAGTAGCTCCACCGACATTCGGCATGAGCCGAGAAAGAGCAGCAGTCGTTCTTGACGCTTTTTTACCTGCTAATTCAAGGTGCTGTTTAAACGTCAACTTTTCGTCGATAGTAACGCCCAAATACTTGATAGTCGATTTAGAGGTTATCTCATGGCCGTCTACCATTAGGGCGATTGTCTCCATTTTCTTCCTGCTAGATATCAGGATCGCCTCGGTCTTGTGTCCAGCGAGTTCAAGTCCCGTTTCTCTCAGCCACCTCTAGATGGTGGTGATCGCTTCATTGGTGATTTCAGCGACGTCTTCTTTTTCCTTCCCTACTACTACAAGAGCTATGTCGTCTGCGAATCCTACTACCATAGCCTACCGCGGGAGTTGTAGTCTCAGCACTCCGTCATACATAATGTTCCACAATGGCGGGCCCAGTACTGATCCCTGTGGAACACCTGCCGTGACCTTGTAGGTTTCAGTGCCGCAATCCGTTTCGTACAGTAAAGTTCTGTCCTTCAGATAGTCGGCCATCATCCTCCTGATGTATGTGGGCACCTCAAGCTTTTCAAGCGCTTCATGTATCTTCGTCCAATTTGCAGAGTTGAATGCGTTTTTGACATCCAAAGTAATAACTGCACAGTAGTTCTTTGTTCCGCCCTTCCACCGTTTTCCACTGATGGCTGCTCGGGCTGTGTTTACCACTAGGCCGATCGCGTCCAAAGTAGATCGGCACTTCCGAAAGCCATATTGGTGCTCGGCAAGCCCCTTGGTCTCTTCGATTATGCACTCCATCCTGTTGCTGATAATGCGCTCCAGTATTTTTCCTTGAGTGTCCATCATACATAATGGTCTGTACGATGTCTCCCCTCCGGACGCTTTGTTACCCTTAGGTAACAATACAAGTCGCTGCTTTTTCCAGTTCGTCGAAAATCTCCCTTCGGCCAGGCATGCATTGTAGAGGCCAACAAATTCTTCAGGTTTAGCCTCGATGGCATGCTTCAGCGCTACATTTGGTATGCCGTCAGGACCGGGAGCCTTATTGTTTCCTACTCTCTTGCTTGCTACAAGTAGCTCCTCAACTGTAATTGGAGGTATATTTTCTTCCCGCACTTCCTCTGCTATAGCATATGGTGCGTCCGGCTGACTTGGAAAAAGTGTTGTCACTACCCTCTTTAGTACCTCTGGGCACTTTGGTGGGGGTATATAGCTTCCTTTGAGTGTCTTCATAACTGTTTTGTAGGGCCTGCCCCATGGATCTTTATTGACCTCTTCTAGCAGCTCCTTATGACATCTCTGCTTGCTTTCACTGATGCACTTCTTGAGGGTGCACTTGGCTTCTTTCATTCTTCTGCTGCATTCTTCTACAGCTTCGCTTCCAATACCGGTTCGGTAAAACTTTTTCCTTGCCCGTTGCTCAAGCCTTCGTGCTCGGTGGCAAGCGGAGCGCGCTGATCTAATCTTCTCATTCCACCAATATACTGGTGCCCATCTTTGATTGGGCACTTTTCTTGGCATAACTGCGTCACAGGCTCGGGTGAGCCATTTTGTCATTTGTTCAGCCTTATGTTCTGCTGATCCCGTCAATTGGATATTTCCTAACATCATCAGAAATAGTTCCTTGTCGTACTCCTTGGCTTTCCATTCCATTTTCGTACTTATAGGGTTAGTAGTACAGTGCACCATGTTTTGTGTGCCCAGCTCCATTATAATGGCGTGGTGATCACTATTAGTGAAGTGATCGCTTACGGTCCATTTACTCACCTCTTTTACCAGAGATCTACTAACAAATGTTAAGTCGATCACTGATTCAGCGTCCACCTTTTTATAGGTTGGTACGTTGCCTTCGTTCACCAGCACCATGTCCAGAAGTGTGAATGCCTCTAGTAGGGCCTGTCCGCTTCTATTAGTTTTTCGGCTGCCCCATTCAACCGCCCATGAGTTAAAGTCCCCAGCTATAATAGCTGGTTTTTTAGCCCTGACATCTCGTACTAGCCGGTCCAAGAACTGCTGAAACTGATCTATTGGCGCACTGGGTGGGGCATAACAGCTGTATACCTGTATACCCTCAATCTTTGTGCTGGCAAAACCTGCTTCTTTGACTTTCATCCTACTTTGAAAGGTAAGGTTTCTGCACGCCCAAATAGCTGCTTTACCGGAGCCATCGGATTCCCACCTTGGCTGTTCAAGATCTCTGTACTGCTCACTGATTATAGCAACATCAATCTTCTGCTCACGGACGTACTGACAGAGAAGGTCCTGTGCTATCTCACAGTGGTTCAAGTTTAACTGTACTATTCTCATCTTCTTTGTTTTGTGGCTTTCACTGCCGCTTGGTACGCTGGGCAATTATAGCTACCTGCGGCATGATCGCTTCTCTCTACGTCGTTCTTTCCTCTGCAGAGAATGCAGCTGGGCTGGTTTGTGCAGTCTTTCGCTACATGTCCCGCTGAGCCACATTTGTAGCAGCAGCGGCTTCTATCGTGCTGCTCAATGCAGCTTGCAGCAGTATGGCCGAAGCCCAAGCATTTATAGCACCTGAGCGGGCGGGTGTCTCGCTTTATTGCCCTTATTCGGCAGATAACCCACCCTATCTTTATCTTCTCACCCTTGATAAACTTCTGGGCTATCTGGGCAGGTAACTGTACTATTGCTTTCTGCGTATCTCCATAAGCTTTACGAAGCGACTTAACCGCCGTAGGTTCGAAATTATGTCCTTCCTCGTTATTTTTGCGTAGTGCGTCCACTATATCCTCCTTAGTGGTCAGCATGTCAAGATCCTTAATCTCGAAGGCCTCTTCATGATGCAGCGCCCTGATTGTAGCAGTTTCTACTAGTACTGCTTTCACCGCTTCCTGGAGCTCAGCTGTTTCCACCTCCTTGGAACGTCGTAGTTCGAGTAGCAGATCTCCTGCTGTTGTTTTGCGTATTCTATGTACGCTGTTTCCTAACTTTTCTAGGCTAGGCTCTGCCTTCATTTTCTTTAGGATTTCGGCGTAGCTTTTTCCACCCTCGGCCTTGATGACTAAGGCGTCAGGTCTCGGAGGTCTTGCTCTTGCCGTCCTACTTTTTCTGGTGCCTTTTTGGTCTTGGCCACGAGCACCAGTGTTGTCCTTCCTGTTCACGCTTTTTTCTTTTTTTCTCTTTGCTTTCCTTGTCACCACCTCTTGCCACGAGTCTTTCTCCCTCTGGTGGACATTGTCGTCGGCTACTCTTCTTGCAGTGCTCGCCCCACTAACGCGGCTAGCCTGCTGTGGTTTCCCCTTGCCGACCGGCTTAGGGGTCACTTCATTCGCCTCTGCTAGGCTAATTGCCCTTTCCAGAAGGCCAGGGGTTGTTTGGGTCACCTTGCCCTTAGTCCCTGGCCGTTGGCACTGCATAAGGTTATCGTCTGCAGAGCAGAGAGCCCTGTAGCTGGCCCTTATGCTCCGGGCGAGATCCTTAATTTGTTTGTGCACATTGTGTCTGTCCCTGACATAATCGATCAGCTCATCGATTTTGCTGCCAAGGCGATCTAAGTGCACGTTTTTGGAGGTCGCGCTTTCTGCTCACTTGTCGCCATCTGCGTCTACCTCCATATTCTCTGCCTTCTTTCCTGTAGCATTACCATTGCCTTCCCGTGCCAGGTTACCTACAACGGGGCTGGTTGTGTTGTACTTCGAAAGCGTACTTTCGCCTCTCCCAGATCCAAGGGGTTTATCCCCAAGGAGGCGAGCGTCGACCACCGGGGCTGATACCCGATCGGAATCGACGGCAGGATTAGTAATGCCTGCCTGGGTACTCATATGTTTGAGAACGCTTCTTGATTGATTGTCCTTGCCACCCTAAATACCTGATGTTTCGGTAATTCTAAGCAGTGCTGGGGTGCCGATGACTTTCGTGGCAGCACCGTTAGCTCCTGTACCCTAGGAAGGGGCCCTTTAACAAAGTGCTAGCATCCGGGCCAGATGCACCTTGGTTTTTTAAGCGAGGTTGTTACTCCTCCCCCTCCTCCTTCCCCACCTCTTGGGTAGTGGGGCCCCGGGCTTGGGACCGGTGTAGCGGAGTTTGGTCTATATGGTGTATGTGTGCGTATTTGGGTGTGTTTGTGTGTGTGTGTGTGTGTGTGTATGCGAGTATATGTATTATATAAAATCTCACAACTCGTGCAACTACGCACCCCAAGCTAATGTGATCTTCTAAATCTTTGCTTTTATTTCATAATTTCTTACTTGTCTATTAATACTAACATTTTCGATATAGTATCGTATACAAATATAATGTATGAAATATAATGTATGAACGCAAATGAATTTCTCATGTAAGAAATCTCGCCAATTCGTTACGTGACCAATTACGAAGTTCTATCGCCAAGGATTACGAGGTTTATAATATATTTTTATTATAGCAATTCGATCAGTATTATGATCCATATTATATATAGTCATATTTACTTGAATTAATTTGCTTTTATTTGTATTACGATATGGCAATTATAATAAACTAGATGTTTAATATAATTGGTATAATAAGTCATATATATATATTTATGTATGTGTGTGTATGCGTGTGTGTAATGTATTTAAATACTATATCATTATATTAAAATAATGTTTCCTAAAAAAATTTAGATTCTAGGATTTTATTGTTTTGTAACATGTTCCATAATAAAATTTAGTAAATGAAATATGTGATACGCGAGCGAAGCGAGCATTTTTAGCTAGTACTTTATTAATATATCGACGCCTGAGAGGAATAACCCTCTATCTCCGGGCTTGTTTCAGTAACCCTCTATCTCTAAGCCTGGTTCGAGAACCCTCTGTAATGGAATCCTCAATTCCATTACGCATTAACGAAGTATAAAAAAATTATACATACACACACGCACATACATGCATACGCATAGCTACATCAAAAATGCCACCATCGCAGCTGTCGTCCGCGGAGAAAAAGAGCAGTACTATTTCGAAATAGACAATAAGTCATAGTCAGTGCGTATCTACGCCAACCTCCACAAGAATATTAACTTCTAGGAAACGATACCGACAAGCCAATCAATAAAACAAACCAAATACAAATTACAACACTTGTCAACGACGAGTGTTAATAAAAATGAAATACGCCGCAACATACTAAAAAGAGAAGATTAGTGATTCACACGAAAATGACCGAACGAGAGCAAAGCGATGACAAAAATACACCAGCTACGCGACCTTTCCAAATCGAAACAATCTGGAAAATCTCACGCGCACAACGAGAGAGCAAGCAAAGAAGAACAGCGGAAGAGCTAGTCACGAGGTCGATTCTACTAATTTGGGGGTAATAAAACTAAGAGTTTATGATTTGTCCCGTCATGACTCTATGAAAGCTAGATATTAAAAAAATATTTTAAATTATCCACTCCAAATATGGGATGAGGAGGAGTACGTGTAACTATAGTATATAAAGCCCGGGAGCAAAGGGCATACGATCAGTCAGTTCAGTTCAGTTCAATTCAGTTCAGTAAAACGAGCAGTACAAGAGCAGTAGTCAAAGCAGTTCAGTCAAATAAGCAGTTCAGTTCAGTATACAGTCAGTCGTCAAGTCGCCAGACCAGACCAAGAGAATGCTACTCTGCTAGTTCACAAGACTAGTCTAGTTGATTACAGTCTATTTTTCAAAGCGTCATTCGGACGTAACATCTCTATCTCGGAGCCCGATTCGATAACACTCTACCTCGGAGCCCGATTCAAGAACCCACTATCTCGAAGCGTATTTCATTTCTCAAAATTTGTAGTGGCAGCCCTTCAAGATTTAAAAACCAATACAGAGTAAACATAGTAATTCGCAGTTTTTTGGGAATCACGCGCTCGATTATTAGCACGATGCAGTAGATGGACAGAGGGTGAAATAAATGTTCGAATTTCTTCCCCTGAACCACCCCTACGCGCTAAAAAATAGTATTTCGCGCTTTTTCTGTAATCGCGCGCTCGTTTGGAAACACGATGGGGTTGATGGACAAGCGATCGAAACTATTTTCGAATGTCATCCCCTAAACCACCCCTATGCGCTAAAAAAAAGTATTTCGCGCTTCTTCGGGAATCGCGCGCACGTTTAAGAACACAATGGGGTTGATGAACAAGGGGTGATATCGATTTTCTATTTTCATCCTAAACCACCCCTACGGGAAAAAAAATATTATTTCACACTTTGTCGGAAATCGCGTAGTTGCTAGACCGGGGGTGAAATTATTTTTTTTTAATTTTTTAAGGTTTTTTATTAATTTTTCTATATTGTCTTATAGAAAGTTTAATATTTTTCTTTTGCGAAAGAGAATCGTAGTAGAGAATCATAGAGAACAAAAATCATTGATACTATAATTTAGCAGTTTATAAAATTTTAGTTCAGTGTTCATCGACATCACAATAAGCATACACATGATTTAACCATTTTATTGACGATACACTTGCGTTGTGCAGATAACATATTATTAACTATTTTATTTCTTATT
Source organism: Muscidifurax raptorellus (assembly GCA_020010945.3). Taxonomy (NCBI): domain Eukaryota; kingdom Metazoa; phylum Arthropoda; class Insecta; order Hymenoptera; family Pteromalidae; genus Muscidifurax; species Muscidifurax raptorellus. Next base: position 29,322,178 of record CM052077.1, on the reverse strand, counting down.
ATTTTTACATTTTGTCTGCATGTGCGTGATACATGCGCGTATACCCGAATGGAATTCAAAAATCAACCCCAAAAAACGAATTCTTAAGCGAGCACACGATTAGCGAAAAAGCGCGAATTACTATTTTTTAGCGTGTAGGTGTGAAATATTTAGTTTATCGATTTCCCCAACTCCATCGTGTTCTCAAACGAGCGCGCGATTTCCGAAAAAGCGCGATATACTATTTTTTAGCTGACATAAATTTGTCTATTATTATAAATTGAATTAGTATCAAATATTGAAAATAAATTTACAAAATGAATATGTGTATTAAACGAATGAACTTAAGTAATGAACTCATCAGAGGTGCCCAATTATTTATAGGAGGAAGAATCTTGTTATATAAAGCCGAGAATGAAACCAGGACCTACAAAGTAACTGGAGGCATACCCCCAAGCGTCAGTACTCTCCATCAGTAGCGGATTACAAATTTGGAACACAATTCATGATAGTATACTGAGATTACAACTTCGGAAAGGGACAACAGTTGTAGGAATCGCTGACAACATAGCAGTAGTGCTGGTAGTGAAACCCAAAGAAGAGATAACAGAAATAGCGGAAGCGGCCATTCGTATAATAAGCAGATGGCTAACAGAGACGGAACTGGAATTAGCCAGTTGTAAAACCGAAGTTATCTTTATTTTTAGTAGAAAGATGATGGAGCCAGTTACACTGACGGTGGATAGACATAAGATTGTCTCACAGTCAACTATTAAGTATCTGGGTATTATCATTGATGCAAAACTGACGATTAAACAGCATCTCGGAACGGTGAGCGATAAAGCAGCAAAAGTCGATGCTGCTCTAACAAGATTGATGCCTAATGCAGGAACCTAAACAGAAATGAAGGTTACTCCTAGCTAGCTTAACCACATCGATTATGTTGAATAGGAATCCAATATAGGCAGACGCAATTTTTGTGAAGTCATACTTTCAAACGAGAGTAACTCCTGAATCGATAATGACGGCTATGCTGACCTCGGAACATAAACGGTGCGTGCAGACATTCCTAAGAAGGTTAGGAAGGACGTTAAAGAGAGAAGAAGAAAAAGAGGCTCAGAGTATGCGAAAATGTATAGGTGTAGATTTATGCAACTAAAAGATTGTAACGAAAAACAAAACGCTCACGCACAAGTGAATGTGGAATGATCATAAATGAATGTTTAGGTGTGGGGGTAAGTGTATATATACATCCACACGCACACACTCCAACACATATTCCAACATACATACACCATATACACCACGAGGCGGAGCTGTAACCCATGTGGCGCGTCCTCGTGTGGCGGATAGAGGAACACTCGCTGTAAGCGCATAGTACTACGTACGTCGTGCTGCAAACAGAGGGTTGGAGAAAAATAAAATATCTCCCGTGGACCAAAAAGCTTATTGAAGATCTGTCACTACCGAAAACAAGGTTTGATCTTCGGGTTATATCTGAGCAGGCGCTCTCCGATTGCCGCAGTCCGACTCGACATTAGCTGCTGAAGGGAAGGGGACGAGATAAACTGGGTTTAGACAATCCCAGGCTGCCGGAAAGTACAGGGGCCCAGGGATGTTTCGCCGACACGCCCTAGCTGCCTTATCATCCGGCAAAAATCCCAATGATCGCAGTAGTGCCGGGTGACGCCCGGAACGGGTCCTATTGTTGTCAGAGGGAGGGCCTCGTTACCCTTTTCCAGAAGCTTTTTGAGGAAGACTTGCGCTGGGATATGAGGCCAGAATTCACGCCTGTGAAGCATAACTTCGCGGAGAGAGCTCGGTGGGAGGTAGGTTACTAAAGATGGAAGAGGAGGATAATAATAAAAATGCATAGTACAACAAACGAAGCAAACTTGGGGACTTCGGATACCCCGAAAGTGTCTTAACAAATCGATTCCCTACCCAGAGATCGGACGACAACAGCAGTCTGAGTAGAAAAACGAATGCCATGGAGTGTATTCCAATAAAGACTATTTCTGAAATGGCAATACAGACGGAACAAGAGCAGGTAAATCAAGGAGGCAGTAACTCAAACTGGGACTACAACCTTGAATGAAGAAGTGACCAGGTGGAGCGTCTAGGAGAAAAGATCCAGGAACTCAGATAGTGTGTAAAGGACAAACATAATGTCCATAAAACTATTAAGGACATGGCACAAAGCATTAGTGTCATGTATAAAAGTTTGTGCAGCGCGGAGGACCTCCTACAGTGCCAACGTCCAGGAACGATAGGCAAGAAAACTCAGACAACACCAAGTCTGAGATCTAAAAAGGCGGGTATACCAAGGGAGGCCTCAACTACTCCGCAGGATAGGAGTAACAGAGAGGAGAAAGAGAATAAACGACCTAAAGAGGCAACTTGGCAAGAGGTCGTTACAAGAAAGGAGAAAAAAAGGAGAAACAGTCAAGTAAGAAGAACAACAAGGTTCTGGCGTTAACAATCAGAATAGGACCAAGAAAGACAAAACAAAGCGGGCAAGATCGACCAGACCGGACGCTATTATCATTAAGGCGCCGGAAGGAAGGAGCTACGTGGACATTTTGTTAACATTGAGAACTGCTCCTTCACTGAATGCGATAGGAAATAGCGTAAATAAAATACGCAAAACGGTGGCGGAAGATCTCCTCATAGAGATCAAACGCACAAACGAAGTTAAAACCGCAGACTCCCAAGAAGCGGTTAAAGCAGTACTAGTGGAAGGAATCACAATAAAAACACTGCAGCAAAAGGACACCTTTAAAATAAGGGATCTCGACATACTTACCTCAACGGAAGAGGAGGTACTGGAAGCCTTACAAAGGGGACTAGAAGAAAAAGATGCGATTGCGATCACTGCCGTAAAATCGCTGAGAAAAGCGTACGGAGAAACGCAGATAGCTGTTGTGCTATTGTCGAAAGAAATAGCGACCAAGTTCACAAAGCTAGAGAATATTAAAATTCAATGGGTCAATTGTAGGATCCGTTCGTCAAACCGCAGTAAGGAGCGGCTTGGGTGTTATAAATGCCTTGGTTTTGGCCACGTCGCTACCAAGTGTACTGATCCGAAGGATAGAAGCAAATGCTGCTACAAATGCGGTAAGACGGGGCATAAAGCAAATAGCTGCCGTAATGAACCGTGTTGTTTATTGTGCCGTAAAAAAGGCGACAATATACCGACGAACCATGTCACTGGTAACAACTTGTGCCCAGCCTACCAAGCAGCGGTTAAAAATATCAGGATAGGGTAATGAGAATAGTTCAGCTAAATCTCAACCTCTCACCAAAGGTGAAAAGGCGTTGCGAAAAAGTACTCCGCGGTGGTTACACTTGACGTTAAAAATGCATTTAACTCTGCAAATTGGTGCAAAATATACGAAGCTCTAGTGAGACTAGAAGTCCCTCCGTATATAAGAAGAATAATGTCTGACTACCTGAAGGACAGAACTCTCTTGTACGAGACCGAAGAGGGCACGGTAAATTATAAGGTTACCGGGAGAGTTCCACAGGGGTCAATACTGGATCCGTCGTTGTGGAACATTCTGTACGATGACATACTCAAGCTAGATTTACCAGAAGGAGCAATAATCATAGGATTCGCAGACGACATAGCTTTGGTAGTGGTTGCAAAAGAGAAAGAAGAGGTAGCTGAAATTGCTACTGAAGCTATCGTTAAAATACAGAAGTGGCTAAATAATGCGAATCTAGAGCTTGCAGGCCATAAAATGGAGGCAATCCTAATATCTATCAGAAAGAAGACGGAGACGATTACCTTAACAATATGCGATCATGAAATTAATCTAAACCGACTATTAAATATTTAGGCATAACGTTAGACGCAAAGCTGACCTTTAAACAGCACTAGGAAGCAGCAGGAGAGAAAGCCGTAAAAACTACCGCAGTGCTGGCGCCGCTGATGCCAAATGTGGGTGGTCCCACACAGAATCGCAGAACGCTACTGGCAAGCGTTAGTACATCAATCATGTTGTACGGAGCCCCGATATGGGCTGACGCTATGCTGGTGAAGGCATTGGACAAAAGCTCTCCTCAGTGCACAAGCGAAATGCACTTAGGGTCGCGTCTGCTAACCGTATGGTATCGGACGAGGCGGTCTGCGTTATTGTAGGTCTCCCGCCAATAGACCTATTAGCAAGGGAGAGAAAAAAAAAAGAGAAAAAAAAACGAGACAGCGGAAAACCAAGATAGAAATTAGGATGCCGCTAGGAAAGTAACATTGACGGAGTGGCGAAAGCGATGGAACTCTAGTAATAAGGGACGGTAGACACATCGCCTTATACCAAGTGTAGAAGACTGGACAAAACGAAGACATGGGGAAGTAAACTTCTACCTAACACAGTTTCTGAGTGGACATGGATGCTACCGGGTACATCTGCACCGATTTAAATTGGAGGATTGCCCGGATTGCCCGACGTGCTTGAATGCAATCGAGGACTCTGAGCATGTATTCAGTAAATGTCCACGCTATGAATAAGAACGAGAAGAACTTGAGTGCTACCTGCAGACCAGAGTAACGCCGGAGTCTATTATGGTAGCTATGATGACTCCGGCCGATGGATGGAGCGCAATAAACAATTTTGCTGCAGACATCCTTAAGATGGTCCGGACGGACGAAGAAAGAAGAAGAAGACGTGAGATGCTGGAAGAAAAAGACGACCGGACGATGCGGTAAGAAGTAAACGGCAGACGGCAAAGAAGTTTTATGACGAACGGCTATTCAAGTGACAGAAACAGAGAAAAAGGTGATGATGACCACATCACAGACGAGGGTGGTAGCCCAAAGTCCCCCCGCGAAGCAATACTCAAACGGTTTTACCGTGGGGGTAGCTTATTGGAGAAAAAGCCAGGTCCAACTTACTTATGGTCGGTAAGGAGGATGGAGAGAATTTTGTTGCCGTTAAAATTCAAAAGCTAACGGTAGCTAAGGGGTTAGTGGCTGAGAGTCCCACACAGGTGGTACCAGTCGGTGCCATATCGTCCATAATGGATTTGTCCTTAACCTCTCACTCTATAAAGAAAAAAAGACTTTCTTGAAAAGGTCTGCTGCATAGTTGCTGACTGTGCACCGTCCATCTCTGAAGTAGCATAACTGTCATGATAGACTCCTCTTTGGAAATTGCCCTCGAGATCTTCTCGCTTCTTTTGATATCATAAGTAGTAACACAGAAGACATACTCCGGATCCTCGTTAGTATCCAAACCCACCGAGCAGTTTAAACAATCTTCTAATTTGACTCGATACAGATATACCCGAAAGCAACCGTGCCCGGTCAAGAACTGTAAGAAGTAGTAATTGCCATAATAAACTCATCTTTTTTGCCACTCAGTTGTTATCTGTTTCCTTCTGGAATCTCCAGTTTCCTTCTGAGTGTTGTCATATAGCTGTTGCTTCATCTCGTAAACGTCCATCTTCTCCATTGTTACAAGGTCAGCCTCGTCCGAGTCCCTGCGAGCAGTACCAACTTTTGCTCACCGTTCCGAGATGCTGTTTAAAAGTCAGTTTTGCATCAGTGGTAATAATACCCAGATACTTAATGGTCGCTTGTGAGACAATCTTATGTCTATCTACCGTCAGTGTAACTGTCTCTATCATCTTCCTATTAAAAATAAGGATAACTTCGGTTTTGCGACTAGCTAATTCCAGTCCCATCTCTGGTTGTCATCTGCGTATTATACGAATGGTCTCGTCCGTTGTTCCTGTCATCTCTTCTTTGTGCTTCGCTACCAACACTACTGCTATGTCGTCAGCGAATCATATAACTTTTGTCCCATTCCGTAGTTATAATCTCAGTACACCATCGTACATGATGTTCCAAACTGGCAATTCAAGTACTGACTCTTGGGGGATGCCTCCAGTTACTTCTTAGGTCCTGGTGCCACTCTCGGTTTCATATTACAAGATGGTGTTCTGCAAATAATAATCAGCCACCATCCTTCTTATATATGAAGGCACATCTTGCTTTCTGAGTGCCTCGTGTATTTTACTCTATTTAGCCGAGTTGAATGCATTTTTAACATCCAACGTAACAATAGCGCAGTACTTCTTCGTCCCTCCTTTCCTTTATCCATTTTTTAGCCTCAATAACATTTATGACGGTGTCAACTACCAAACTAACTGCATCTAGCGTAGAACGCTGCTTGCGAAATCCATACTGGGGCTCTGCTAGTCCTTCTGAACGTTCTATAGCCTAATCTATCCTTACATAGATGATCTTCCCCGAGGTATCCAGTAGGCAAAGCGGTCTGTATGACCAGGAGTTCTCAGGAGGCTCCGTTCCTTTTGGTAATAGCAGTAATCGCTGTTTTTTCGAGTTGGTGGAGAATATACTCTCTAAAAAACATGAATTATACAAGTCTACAAAGATCTCTTGAAATAATTGATTTTTCATTTATCCCTGCTTCGATAACATACGGTTCCTTTTATTATCTTTGGAGCAGTGTAGACATGACTGGATGGAAAAATTTCTGATATTTAGGAGGAGGTATTATTTTCTATAATCTTCCTCAGGGATTCTGGTCGACCTCGTCCTGTAACTCCTGAAGGAACCGCCTCATTTTATTTCGGATTGTCCTCTTGAGGTTCGGCTTAGCCTTCTTTATTTCTTCTTTTTAGGATTCTACTGTTGCATGTCCTCTTCCTGCTTTGTAGTATTTCTTTTTTGCCCGCTGATCTTGTCTTCTAGTATGGTAACCTTCGTTACGAGTAATCTCTACCTCTTTGTCCCACCAATATACTGGTGGTCGTCTTCAGTTGAGTATTCTTCTTAGCATAACAGCGTCGCAGATTGGAGTGATATTTTCCATTACCCGTTTAGTTTTGCTGTTTGACGATAATAACAGATTTATTTCTTTCAATAACAGCAGAAACATCTCCTTATCGTAGTCCTTCGTTTTCCAACCGACTCTATTGGTCCTTGCATTCTCGTTGGAACCCTGTTTCGATTTACTCAGCTCCATTCTTATGGCCTGGTGGTCACTCTTTATATAGTTGTTCACTCGCAGTCCACGTGTCATATGTGCCAATTAGACAGCTGCCAACATACTTCAGATCTATAATAGATCCTGTCTTCTCTTCTAAAAGTGTACGTTCAACCCTTATTTGGTTTGTCCTTTGGCTGCCCCACTCTACAGTCCATGAATTGAAATTCCCTGCTCTCGAGCTGTTCAATATAGTAGCTGTATACCCATATACCTGTCACCTTTGCGCGAACAAACCCTTCCTCACTGATCAGCATTTTTTCCTGCAATGCAGCGTCTCCACATGACCAGATGCCGCTTTGCCAATGTAGTCCGCTTCTCATGATGCCTTGACCATATCCCTGTATTATTTACATTTAATGGCTACGTCAACGGCCGTCTTTCGGACGTACTAGTTGAGTAGATTCTGTGCTGTCTCGCAGTAGTTTAGATTTAACTGCACTCTCTTCATTGGTTTTATTTCTTGATTTCCTTTAATACCTCTCGGTAGACTGGGCATATGTAGCTACCAACCGCATGATCCCTTTTCCCTTCTGCACCTCTTTCATGGCAGAGTACGCAGTTTGGTTGGTTTTTACAATCTCTCACTTTATGATGTTTACTCCCATAATTGTAGCAAAAGTTACTTCAATTCTGTATTGATGTGTACGTTTTGGCGATATGACAAAACATAGGCATTTATAGCATCTAAGTTGCCTTGTCCCTTATTCTATCTCTCGAATTCTGCATATTAACCAACCTATATTGATTTTCTGCCTTGTTATTATCTGTTGAGCAGCTAATACTGGCATTTGGATGACCACACCACTGCGTGTATATGTGTGTGTGTGTGTGTGTAATATACATATACGTCTATATATTATCCTGTACATGTTTTTCTTTCACACTGTATGCTCTGTATGCTGAGGGCGAAGGAGAGCGAGGTGGCGATCTCCGCCTGTGAAGTGCACACAGCAGCTAAAGGGTGGCTCCAAAGGGTACTTAATGATAAATGGAGAACTTCTCGGGGCATGAGGCAGGCCAAAAGACTTCTGGGCGAGGTTCCACCGGAAGAATGGATCTCGGGAATACGGAACCTGAATAGGGGTAGACTGAGGCTGGCAATGGGTTGGCTCACTGGACATAAGGGCGTGCGATACCACCTCTCAAAGATGAATATTTGTGAGAAGGCTATTTGCAGAAGGTGTGGGACAGCAGAAGAGACTACAGAGCATCTTTTGTGCGGCTGCCCCGCCTTTGTGGGAACTAGGAGCAGGGTATGGGGCATCCCTTTATTAGCAGGGAGGACTTAACGCTATGTAGTCTTCAGTCCTTGTACGAAGTAGCCCGGGCAATTGACAGGAGATTGTAGCGGGTGGAGATAGTGTACGACAGGTATAAAGGAGGGTAGAAGGCATAGCACAATGGATGGGCAGGGGCCGACGCGGTCACCTTCGATTCATTCATTAGTCATTAATCATGCCCTTATAATCGTTAATCATTATATTCCATTAAATCTTCCGTTAAAACTTAAGTCTTTTCTTTGAAATGCGATTACCAATGTAAAATGACTGGACCACCCACCCGCCCATGCACGATAAACTCCTTTTATACCATTTGTTTTGGTAGTTCAACCTTTTGTAACTGTCACCTCACCTACTTAAGTGACACCTTTCTTCTATTTTAAAGATTTTGATCAGATTTTTCTAATTACAATTTATAAGAAAATTGCTCCTTCAGCCAAATAATTAAGATTAAAAATATTTAAAAATCATTAACATATTGTATATTCAAATAACATTGTATCTATTAGAACTATACATTTAGTTGAACGAAGCTACATGTCAGTAAAATGGTGCGATTGTTTTCACTATAATGCAAATAAAATTTTGTCTTAAAAATTTGGTAAGCTTTTAAAATAATATAAAAAAATTTTTCGGAAGCCTTAAAAAAAATAAAAAATTAAAGTATCGCTTTTCTATGCTAAATTTCGATTTCCTATAATCAAAGATTCATTTATCGCGATTTAATTTAATTAAACATTTAAAAATCAAGTAACCTACGACATACTTCATAGAACATTTATCTAATGTTTCTTCATTGCTTCAGTATTATTCTGCGATGTTTCAATTCTTGACCATTCCAAGCTTCCATCATTATGCGCACAAGGAATCAACCCAGAAATCGCACAGCTAATTTTACGTTCATTTTTTCAAAATCATTCAGACCTAAATGTTGACTTAGTCTTGGAGCAGCTCTACATAATATTAATTGTTCTAATTCTCTTAATTCGTGAATTGCTTACCATGAAATAGTTTCTTTACCCTTATCAAAATCGTTATTTAAAAGATTATTTCTATAGTATTTAAAAGATAAGGAGAATCAAAGTTAAAGGAGATTTGGCGACCATGACATTCATTGGAAGCAATTGCGTAATTGTTTTCTGATTTGAAGTGCCTTGGTCGTAAACCATCATTTTGATCTTAAAACCTGTTTGTTCAATATTATCTATTATATCGGTTATTATGGATTTCAAAGTTTTTCCTAGAACAGGTCCGGTGGAAACACGAAATAAATAATTATTATAGAATATCATGAGAAAGGGACCTGTGAAAACTCAAATCTGGAATCTGAACTTTTGTGTTCATACAATTTTTTTAAAAATACGAGCGAGATCAGTATCTTGCAGAAGCAAAGCGCTGGAGCACTTTGCATTTGTATGGTGGCCATAGGCATGTATCCGTGTAGAAACAGCCCCGTTAGAATATATATATATATATATATTTAGACCATATACAAAGCCTTGGCAAATTAGAACAAGGTATCCTAAAGGGCAAATGAAATTGCCTGTACATAGGTATGGTACAAGAAAAATACTTAAAAACTAAACACTTACAGACTAAATGGCCCTATATATTATTGCTCATTTTTATATCACAACAATTCAAAATAGAAGTTATTTAACAAGTGAATGCTTTCATCTATACTAAATTTTCTCTTATAAATCTTTTTAGTTTTTTTTATTGTAAATTTACTAAAATCTAAAACTTTAAGCTCTTTGTTTAACATATTGAACACATAAATTGCGACGTAATAGCTATTTTTGGGCTGATACTTTTCACAATTTTTGGCAACTGTAAGTACTTGTTTCTTGTATTACTAGTGCTGCTTTTGTATAAATTGTTTAATGTTAGGTAATGAAAAGAAACAGTCACTAATTGGAACTGCCTTTTGGTTAATATCCAACTAAACTTTTAAAGAAAGCATGATATAAGACCATCAATGTTTTTCTATCCATTGTGTTTTCAATTTTAGCAAAAATGAAGATCAAATATCTCGTCTTTTTGACTAAATATTCAATATGTTTGTCCAATTTCATATTAAAATCGAATATTAATCCCAGTTATTTGTGGCTTTATACTCTTTTTATAACATTAATACCAATATTAATATGTATGTTGTCAGGGACACTATTGCAATAGTTACCAAATGTAATGTACACTGTTTTGCTTATATTTAACGATAATTTATTTAAAGCAAGCCATTTGGCTACTTCACTTAGATAATTATTCATCCTATCTTGAACAGAGGACCAATTGTCATCACTCGAGATGATGATAGTGTTATCTGGATAAGACATGATGGTATCTTGTCGCATATCTTTCAATAGATCATTTACGTACAATATGAAAAATAACGGTCCTAATATGGTTCCTTGTGGAACGCCAATAGATATTTCTTTATAGACAATTGTACAGTTCTGAATTTACACGCATGGTTTTCTATCAGATAGATAGCTAGTTAACAATTTTAAGTCACTGTCCCTTATTCCATACCTTATCAACTTATTTAAAAGTATTCCATGATCCACAGTGTCGAAGGCTTTCGCTAAATCCAGAAAAGCAGCAATAATAGTCTTGCTTTTATCAAAATGCTTGTATATGACATTAGAAATAAAATTCAGTGCATCAATAGTTCCTCTATTTTTTACAAATCCGAATTGTTTATCAGAAATGATATTGCATTTCATCAAAAACACGAAGATTCTATTATGTATTGTTTTCTCAAAAATTTTTGCAATATTAGATATGAGCGATATTGGTATGTAATTTGCCATACAGCCAATATCACCAGACTTATAAATTGGAACTATTTCAGTTTTTTAAGTGCTTCCGGCCACGTAGACTGATGAATACATAAATTAAAAATATGTTCTAGAGGTTTACCTAGATGGTTAGCGATTATTTTGAGCGTATTTGAATTGATATTATTAACTCCTCCAACTTTACTTTTCATAGAATTTATAATTTTTTGTATTTCAAAACTATCAGTTGGATAGATATAAATTGTTTTATTATTTCTATCTGGAAGATTGAGCTAATCATCACCCAAATTTGGAATTTGCTTGCTTAAATCAATGCCCACTCTACAAAAATAATCATTCATTGTGTTAGCAATGTTGTCTTATCGTTTATTTTTTGATTATTTACCACTAAATAATTAGGTTCTGACTTATTTTGAAGGGGTTTACTAGAGAATTTTCTATAGCTCCCTTGGATTATGACTACTTCTTTTTATATCATTATTTTCAAATTTGTATTTGGCATCTTTTATTATTCTACTTAAAATTTTTTCATAATTTTTGTATTCATTTTTTAGTACCGTGTTTGCCGGATTTTTTTCCATATTTTATATAAATTTTCTTTTGTTTTACAGGATACTAGTATAACTCTAGTCATCCATTCTTTTCTTGGTGTTAAGTCATTGTTTTTTTTCTTAAATGTTTATAACAAGTAGCTTTTTCAAGGCAGCTATGTATCATATTTATTAGTTCATTTAATGCACAATTGGAGTCCTGCAGTGTTAATGAAAAGTTCCATTCTACTTTTCTTGCAATATTTTTTAATTTCCTATAATTTATATAAGATTCATTTTTTCTATTCTCTTTTCGTACTTTGAACTGGTCGACGCTTATGATCAATGGATAATGGTCGTTAAATGGATCATTTATTTTATAAGAATCCAGTTCAATAGTCCTCGTTTTTGCAAAGCAATTATCTATACAAGTACCGTTTTACATGGCCAATGTAGCCTCTCCTTAATAAGTCAAATTTCACACTGACTAATAGAGAGAAAAGCGGCACTCACTCTATTCCTATAAATCGAATGAGCCGTGAGCCTACACTGTGGCTTCTATAGATCCACAGTGCCGATGCGTCTACCTGCGGAAGTGTGCATGTCGGGAACAAGTAATATTCACTTCATCTGTCGTAAATTCATCGTTCTTATTATTTATTATAATTTTAGGTGTGCACTTTGTTTTTGGCTTGATGTCAGTTTTGATACTTGAGATAACTTCCGCAAAAGTTTTATTTTTTACGACACCCATATCATTTTTCTGTTTATCAAGTAATTCTTTTAATAGCTTTCTTCTTTCTTTTAGTTCACTATTCAGCTCTTTTAGCAAGACATTTTCATATTTTAATTTATTGACATCTACTTCATCATTTTTATTTTCATTTTCATCAAGTATTTGTTTTTTTACTTCTTGTTTTTGCTCTGATTTTAGGTGTGCAATTATTTGCTTCGCATCATTGCTCAGCGTTTTGCTGTTTACTTTTAACGTTACGTTTAATTCTTCATGTTCAGGACATATTCCAAGTACCGCTATCAAATGTCACCCTTTCCTCAAATGAATTCGCCTATAATATCATGAAGAAACCTGAATACATAGCAAGGATTGCAGGAGAGGTTGTACATTTAATAAAATGTGTACAGAAAAGAGTCAAAATACTACATTTAAAAAAAGCTAGAACCAACCACCAATTTCTACAGGAAATGAAACATGGTTCCTTACGCCGAAAACATATATTTTGATAAAAAAAGGAGTTCAAGTAAATTGCAACTCAATAGTACACACATACTACAAAATAGCAGAAGAATGGATAAAGTCCACTCCAACACCAATTAAAACAATATCGCCTAATAGTCTGAAACTAAACACGAAGAAAAGATCAGTTAGACCTTTGAATCTGCCGAGACCTTAGCAACGTGTGGAGTGTATTCTCAAGAAGAATTAGATTAACTACAACAGCAACTAATGTTTCCCATGGAAAAAACATCACTTTTAAATGTGATTGCTAGAGAGATGGCAGGAGAAAAAACATCTGGAAATATTTTTACCGAAAATACTCTAATACGCCTAGCCGAAAGTACATGGCACATGCTCATTGGAAAACTTATTGCATGTGGTTCTTTTTCATCTGTATTCATCATGATTCTGACTATTTTACATATCGGAAAATTGATTACAGACACGGTTGTTAGAGGATATAATTTCCATACGATTTATGGTTGGTCTATACACCTAATTGGAGCAATTTTTAGTTTTATAACACACTTGCTGACTACACTCGGAAATACGAACATCATTCAAGAACAGAATATCAATAATTTTATGCTGTACAAATAATCGTAATAATGATCGTAGCAACCATCAAAGTCGCGTTATCAACGGACAAATACCACTATATAATTTTATTTTCAAACGTATAGCATTGCATAGACCATCTGTTATACTTAATTTTCTAATTAATATTACTATTGAATTTATTTTTAATCACAATTTATGAGGTGGGAAACCATCTCTAATATTATTCAACATTTCAACTGGGTAATTTGTAAGTATATTTTCATTGGACTGATCTACAGCTTTCTGTGTTGCATAATCTATGCTATCATATGTCTTTGATTCATCATATAATAATTTCATAACTCTATCAATTATAATTTGAATATTTTCACACATCATGGCCGAAATCTACATTATATTAATATTTTTAATTTAGAAAATGAGTTTTCTGTAAAAACCTTCCAATTCTGTGCAAAATATGTTGTAAAAATAATTTTTTTTCATGTTCATATAATCTCTTTATATTAATATATTGAGTCATGGTATTAGGAAATTGTTTACTTAAGTTAATAAAGTAGCGCACGTACGTACTTATGAACACATTTATACTTTTCCATATATCTTTTCAATATGTTTGATATGAAAACGCTTAGTTATTTTTTTAATTTAAAGTTTTTATCTATTATACAATACTATCAATAATACAACGACAGAACGTTATCAATCTCTCGTCAATAATGCTACTATATTAATATAGTTGTTCAAAAAATGCAAAGAAAAACGGACATTATTGCTCTTAGCAATATTGCTCAAGAATTTATAAAGAATGCATCATTTTTCTATGATATTATTGGTTTTGGCGAATCTATAAAAGCAGCATTCGGGCAATATTATTTAGCGATTGAGGGCTATATAGGATATATTACATATACATCATCAAATTTTAAACATATACAAATTGATTAAATTTAATCATGTTATTGAATCGTTTTCTATTGTTACGAGTGAAGAGTGCAACGTAAAAGTTACGGTCCGAGCCCGAGGTCCTCTGACTTGCAAGGTAGACTCTCAGTCATCGCGCCAAAGTCGCCACCCACACTGCACTTTTCTATTCGTCTTCTTATAGTAATCAGCAACCCGTGACGTATGTCCACACATGACACTATATTTCTGAATATACTCATTTTTTTGTATATATCTTAGCATCGTCGTCTAGTTTTCTTCTTTTTGCATTGTTATTTATAGAATTATTATCATGTTTATAAAACAATTATGTACTTTCTTGATATGGCTCCTAGCAAAGCGATTGAAACGGACGAACTTGTGATCCGGGGAGTGAGTATGGAGGGGACTCGAATAAGGATGGGGTTAGGTAGTTCACTTACAACGGGTAGAGAGCTATATTCCACCGAGACCAGCTTGCCCTCGAGTTCGCTGTTCACAGGTATTCTCTAGCCCCTAGTGATATGGCCAATGCAAGTTCTATACCAATAGGGGGGCGTCACTCCACGTGTATCTGGGCTAGCGTTAGAGGGGAAGATCTCTCTTGTCACACGTGCGGTCTAAGACTCGAACGCCCTACCTACAGCCTCAATGGAGGAGCTTCCACTTAAGATCAAAGAGTCAGGCAGATATCCGGTGGTTATTCCCAAAGGGGGGAGGGGCATTTGAATATTATAACTAAGAACAAAATAATTGTTAGATTGGTTGAACTTTTGTTTATTTAACTTTCTCGTATAAATATAATTCCTTATTGGTTTGGAGAGAGGTGGTAGGTTTGCCCAGAACTATTCTGGAAGAACGTAGCTCGTAATACAGAAAGTCTGGGAAACCTGGATGTCTAACCTGTTCGGGAGCGGCCGGTAGACCAGTTGATGGTAGTCAGGATGACCAGCAAAAGACGATGTTGCAGGCTACAATGCTCCTTTTATATTATCAATGAATGATCCTAACACAGCAGTAAATAATTTAATAGAAAAAATAAATAAGTGTACGAAACAAGCAAGTGTTTATAAAACTATTAATAAAAAACAGGGTAAAAATATTCCTAGAAGTAACTGGATTACTAAGGCAATATTAATTTCCTGTGAAAGAAAAGAATTTTTATATCAAATGTGGAGAAAAGAACCTAATAATGATACGCTAAAAACAGAATACAAAAATTATACCAAAGTCCTGAACAAAGTAATAAAGGAAGCAAAACTATTATATGATCGTAGATTAGTAACTAATAACTGTGATAATCCGAGAAAACTTTGGAATATTATCAATCAAAAATTAGGCAAACATAAAAAGAAGGACAACCACATTGAATATCTATATGATGAAAAAAATAATAAAATAACAGAAAAAAAGGAAATTGCAAACCACATGAATGAATATTTTAGTTCGATTGGCGAAAAATTAAGTAATAAAATTTTGCAACCGCACAATGATAAAGTACAGCTACCTCAAATGAATCAAAAATCTATCTTTATCTACCCAACCAATGATAGGGAAATATTACAAATAATAAAGGAAATGAAACTAACAAATGGAGGCACGGATAATATAAATTCCAATACGCTTAAATTTTTAGCAGTTTACATTACAGAACCATTAGTACATATTATTAATCTTTGCATCACACAATCTATTTGGCCAAATAAACTAAAAGAAGCTAAAATAATACCAATACATAAGGCTGGAAATAAGAAAACTGCGTCAAACTATAGACCAATATCTTTGATCTCAAATATAGCGAAGATTTTTGAAAAAATTATACATAACAGAATTTGTAATTTTTTAAATTTGGACAATATAATATCTAAAAATCAATATGGTTTTGTAAAGGGTAAAGGAACAAAAGATGCAATTACGTTAATCACAAAGCTTATATATGAAAAGTTAGACAAAAGTACTCCAATTGCAGTTACTTTCCTTGATTTAGCAAAAGCTTTTGATACAGTGAACATTATATAACTACGGAATCAGAGGCAAAGCAAATAAACTTATAGCTAGTTATTTGGACAGTAGACAACAAAGAGTACAAATCAATGATTGTGAAAGCATTAATAAGAAAGTAGAGACTGGAGTACCGCAAGGTACTGTATTAGGACCTTTGCTTTTTATTGTTTATGTAAATGATCTGTTAACTAGTATGCCAAACCATTCAATTATTTCCTATGCGGATGATACAGCTATAATATCTACGGATACTAACTGGACAGCAGTAGAAACAAAAATGAATAATTACCTACAAAAAATTGACAATTGGCTTGCACTTAATAGATTATCATTAAATGTTGACAAAACTGTATACATGACATTTGGAAATTATTGTAATAGCGTTCCAAACGAAATACGAATAAAAATCAATGGTAGAACATTAAATAGAGTCCAAGAAGCAAAGTATTTAGGGATAATCTTTGATTATAATATGAAATGGTTAAATCATATAGAATATATAATTAATAAGACCAAATATCTAGTGTTTGTCATGAGAAAAACATCTAAATTTATGGATATAAAAACATTAAGAATGATATATTACACGCTATTCCACAGTATTATTAGTTATGGTATAATAGCATGGGGAGGAGCATACTCGAATAATTTAAATCTATTGCAATCTTTACAAAACAAAATTTTGAAAATTGTAAACAAAAATCAGTTTGTACTCGCAGATAGTCCTATGAATCTGAGACAAATGTTTGCATATGAATCACTGATATATTACTATGAAGTCTTAAAGCAGGAATACATCAATTCTAACAGTAAAACTAGAAAAAAAAGCTTACAAATTCCGCAAAGACAAAAAACTATAAGTAATAAAAATAGCTATGTAAAAGCTATCGGCACGTTTAATGACTTGCCAAATGAATTAAAGAATATTAATACAAAGAATTATAAATCAATATTAAAAAAATGGATTAGAAATAACTCATAGGAAATGGGAATTCAACTCAAAATTATAATGAGTAGATGTAAATATATGTTTTGTTGTAATCTTTCTAGAGTGTAAGTAATTATAGAATATTATATTTTGATTATACAAAACGTATGAGGTTGATTAGTTTGTAAGTCACTTTAGTATATAAGGTTATGCTGGTGTCGCGAACAGATAACTACGTTTATCTCTGTGACAGTTTACTGTTATGTAATATAATATGTAAATTTTTACTGGTAATAAATAAATAAATAAATAAAATATTATGTGTTGTATATTAATGGATTATGTGTTATATATTAATGGATTATTGATTTTACGAAATAGAGAGATAAATTATTTGATAATAATAATGAAAATATTATTTTACATTCAAAATATGGCGATGACTCAGCGAAATAATTGTTGTATGTGATCAACAATGGTGATTACTCAGCCAATATATAATTATTTATTTATATGTATATTTTCGTACCTTTTAACGATCTTAATGATATTATATGTAGATATTAAACATACAATCAATATAATAATAATTTTATAAAATTTTGGTTTTATTAAACTGAATACTACTTTATATTTGGAAAATATAAAAAATGGCGATAACTCAGTCAAATATTATCGTCTGTGAAAAAAATGGCGATGACTCAGACAGATAATTATTGAATTATTGAATGTGGAAAACAATGGCGATAATTTAGCCAAATAATTGTTGTATTCAATTATATGTAATTACATTACGTGTTATATATTAATAGATTATTGATTTTACGAAATAAAGAGTTAAATTATTTGATAATAATAATAATAATGAAAATATTACTTTACATTAAGAACATGGCGATGACTCAGCCAAGTAATTGTTATATTTGATAAATTGTGGCGATTACTCTGCCAATATATAATTATTTATCTATATGTAAATTTTTGTACCTTTTAACGATCTTAATGATATTATATGTAGTGTAACGCTGGACCCAGAGTATTGTAACGCTGGGTTTTTCCCCTTTGGTGTTACCGATGAAATACTCCGTCTACTCTGCTCGTTTCAATGCATACGAGGCGGCGGGCCGTGTGCCGCGCCGGTGACTTCGCCCGAACTTCGACGCGCCCACTCACACGTTTTATATCGCTATAATTAACTTAACGGAACCGCTGTCCCAAACTATCATACTTTAATTACATTCGGTTTTCAATTTAATCTAATACTAAGTCTTAATTTACTATAAAATAACGCGCGGGCTAGAACTAGCGATGGACGTGACCGTGTGTCTGTCGTGTAGGTCATAGTTGTGTCGTATACGACAGCGAGGACGATAGCTTGTTATTGTAAGTTTAGTTTTTGTCATTGTCGTGGAGCAAGAGCGATAGCTTGAAAGTCACTTTCACGAGAGTTATGCCTTCCAGGGTGAAAACGATAACCTGTGTGTAATCTTATCGAGTCTAAAGTCATAGTGTGAAAACGGTAGCGTCAGTGTAGGAACAGTTAACGGTAGTGTAAACGATAGTGAGAACGATAGCTTGTCGGTAAAAATTGTCGTCAAGAGTGTTCGTCAGTCAGTGTACAGTAATTACGGTATGCGGTAAATTCGGCATGAGGCTTGATGTTTATTTAACACGTCGGACTACTCAGCGCTGTTAAACCGACGAAGTATGCTATCGCCGCACTCCGCCGCCATATTGGCCACATGGCGTATTACATATCGCGAGTTCGCGCTACTCCGCAATCGGCACACTAACAATCAAGAAGTTACACCTTACTCACAGTAACGGAGTAGTCTATAGCACAGCACTCCCTTACAACGGGAAGGATCGCCCAAGTAGTCCGGTGGTCGAAGGCGGAAGGTAGCGGTAGGAGCGGTGGTCAAACGGACCTGTTGCTCTGCTGGTGGTCCGACGCAAAAAGGGGCGAGGTATCGAGTAGTGCTCGCGGCGATCCCGCTCGCGGTCGACGTTAGGTTGGGTCGCTCACCTTCCCTACTCTCGTTCCCGCGTGCTCAAGCCTAATCGATGTCGGCCGAGGCGTCACGAAGACGACCGAACGCGCATTCGTCGACCCGTGCCAAGTCGTTGCCGCGCGCCGCGCGGCCGCTTGTAACTGGCGGCGGGATGCCATGTTACAGTAGATATTAAACAATCAGTCAATATTTATTTATTTATTTATTTATTGACACATAAACGGGCAAAAATGCCCTGTAAATACAAAAATTTATACAAGTTAGATACTGTTGAACTTACAAACCATGGAATAATACAAGATCAAAACGAAGTAACAAAAGATCTTAATCTAGTCTTAAACTCTGCTAAGCTACTGATCCGCGTTAAGCGTTCAGGAAGAAGATTCTACGCTCTCTTAAGTCTGTTCAATGTGGAGTAAAATCCAAAATTCGAAGAACACAGGTTCTCTTGGAGTACTCTATGACTCCGCAAATTATAAGACAGCTGTCTTTCAAAAAATACGCATGACGGTGAATTGCACATTAAAATTTTGTGTACCAGTTTAAAGGCTAGAAAGCCGTCATGATAACGGTGCACAGAAGCGATCGTCGGGATACCAAGCTGTGCAGCGATAGGGGTGTAATCATGATCCGTAAATGCCATGGGCTGACGAGACTTATAAGCCAAGTAACGAATAAGTTTGTGTTGTACCATCTCGAGAGAGTGAGTAGAAACTTGCGTATAAGGTGACCAAATTTGAGAACAGTATGTAAAAATAGGCATGACTAAAGCATTGTATAAATAAACTATTGCAGATATATCGGAAAAATCAAAAGTGGAACGCTTTATAAATCCAATCAACCCATGGTACCTAGAGACCACACCCTCAATTTGAGGTTTGAATGTCATTTTAGAATCAAACAACACTCCCAAATCCCTCACCACCTCGACCAGATCTAGCGTTGAGCCACTGAGCGTATAGTTGAACGGTAAGTAAGATCTACCCTTAAAAAAAGAAATTACATGACATTTATTCGAATTAACACTTAAACCGTTCTCCCACGCCCAGTCGCTCAGGGCAGCAGCGTCGGAATTAAGCTTTGCACAATCCTCAGCCGAGCAAACACGAGTATACAACTTCACATCGTCGGCATATAGTAGTATATCACAGAATTCGATACGCGAGACCAAGTCATTGATGTAGATGGAAAAAAGCAAAGGACCCAGGTGCGAGCCCTGCGGTACACCAGACTTAGCATCAACCCGTGAAGAAACGCACTGATTGATCCTCACGGCCTGTTAACGGTCCAAGAGGTACGACGATAAGATCTTAAAAACTGTACCCCTTATGCCCCAGTTCCACAGCTTGGATAATAACCTGCCATGGTCTACTCTGTCAAAGGCCTTAGAAAAATCTATGTAAACAGCGTCAACTTGATACGAGGCTTCAAGAGATTCAGAAATAAAATCATGAAAAATCAGTAAGTTAGATAGAGTTGAGCGGCCAGGCAGGAATCCATGCTGCTTATCAGTAATCTTACCAACAAGAACATTTGACAACGTATAAGTTAACAACGCGTCCAGGAGTTTGGGGATACAGCTCATAATGGAAATCGGACAGTAGTTAGTGATATCGCACTTGTTCCCATTCTTATAAATCGGATGAATGAACGAAAATTTCCATTCCCCGGGGAAATAACCTGAACTCAAGACCTTATTAAATAAAATAAGAATGGGCTTTTCCAATGCCGACCAACAGTTTTTAACAAAAATATTTGGAATATGATCAGGGCCAGGGTTGGCAGAGTTATCAAGTTTTAGGACAATCGCACGCAAATCCTCCGCAGTAATATTGATTTCTGAGATTATGTCATCAGAGTTTGAGAATCGAGCGATCGGAGCGGCTGGCTGGTTAGCGTATATAGAACTGAAGTACGTGGAGAAGAGATTTGCCGTCTGATGTTCATTAGAAGCCTTTACGTCGCCAAGAAACGTAGACACAGGGAGACCGGAATCTCTATTTATACACCTAACAAACGACCAGAAAGAGCCGATGTTACGCTTCAGGATGGATTCTATTGAACAAATATAAGCACGGTATTTTAGACGCGAAAGGCGGATGCACTTGGCTCTCAATCTCTTAAACTCAATCTCATCGAGCTTTTCACCAGTCGACATCCAAGAGACATGAGAACGTTTCTTTTCAATAATCGCATTAATCAGTTCCTGATCGTACCATGTGGGGTAAGAACTGGGATTGGTCCTGGAAATAGGTACATATTTTTCAATACAACCGTTTATGACTCTATAAAACTCCTGCAGATTGTCATCAATGCAGTCATTAGACAGGGCAGAATCCCAGTTCACACTCCTAAGATGATCTATAATTAAACTATAATTCGCGGTATAAAATTTACGTTTCGGGACAGGTACAAAATTATGCGCACTAGACACATTTATACTAAAGAACGCAGGCACGTGATGAGAATCAGTCGGCAGCAGCTGTTCCTGAAGATCAAAGGGCGCAACCAGCCCAAACGGAGCAAATAGGAGATCCAGTGAGTAGCCCTTCAGAGGATGAGGTTTATGTGTTGAGCTAAGTCGAGCGAGGAACAAGAGTCACGAATTTTCTCAGCACATGAACAATGACTGGGATCCCCGTACCCAGTCTGATAGAATTGCAGAGGGAATGAACTCCAGTTCACAATGGGAACATTGAAGTCACCCACCAGCACAAATTTACAGTCCTCATTGCCTTGAGATACCAAGTCTAAGGTGCCAGAGCACTCTTGGTAGATTGCAGTACTTTAATCAGGTTGGAAATACACTGCTCCAAGTATCAGCTTCGTATCTGGAAGAGAAACTTTGATAAAGATCTGTTCCAGAGAGGAATTAGTTGTAATTTCAGCGGCGATGATGTTATTCCTTACAGCTACAAGTACCCAACGTCCTCTAGTAACACCAAGAGCTCGTAAATCACGATCATGTCTGAATATATTGTAGCCCTCGAGCCCCAGCTCCGTCGATAATACCGTGGGCTGCAGCCAAGTCTCTGTGAGAACTATGATATCCGGTAAATAAGAGAATTGAACAAGATTAGATCTGATATAAGATGTCTTATTTACCATCGAGTGCGCGTTCTGATAATAAAGTGAGAACTTGATATCGTTCTCACTGATTACTTCCCTCTCCGGGAAAGGGCTGCTGACGCCTCCTCGCTTCAATAAGCGTCAAACGGCCTCTGACAAATTTGACAGCCTTGGGCTTGTCAGGGTGCTCCTCAGTAGTAGGGACTGCACTGCTCCTGCGCCACACAGCTCCCACGCCACCGAATACCGACCGATGGTAACTTATATTAACAGATCCCTGTTTTACCGACCGTGTATCTGTTATCGATTGAGAATTTACCACAGGCCCCACATGTTACGGGTAGTAGTAGGGGCTGGGGTGGTACTGCGCCTGGCGGGACCCGCGCCACCAAATACCGACCAAAGGTAACTAGTATTAGCAGATTCCTGTGGTCCCACATGCCCCCGGCCCCATGCCCTGGCTGCTGCCGAGGCCCACGCAGCCTCCTACATTACCGACAGAGGATTATTCTTCGAACATGTTTTTATCGATTGATATATTCAAGGATCTCACGACCTGACCTCTAGCGGCTGAAATTCCGCTGATTCACGATTGGCTATGGCTGATCCACAGAATACCGCATATTACTATATATAGGTTACACTTCTGTGGGTGAGATCCCAATAGGATGATGAAGGAATAAAGTCTGTAGCATTAGGAAGGTACGAGTGCTGCAGCTCAGCTTCCTGCGCAGGTGCATAAAGGATTTTTTTATCGACTGACGAGGGATTTTAGGGTGGGAATATAAATACAATAATCATTTTTTAAAAATCCTTATTTATTATATGAGTATACGTCACTGAAAAAAAACACACAAAAACTCTTATTACATTATTCTTATAACTAAAACACATTGAAAAATCTGTATTTATTACATGATTATAAATTCTTATAACTAAAGTATAAACGTAAAAATCCTTAAATACAATATTTATGATTAACAGCGAAATTAGCGGCTAAACATTCTAGAGAAGAACTGTGAAATATCGTGCATACATATATATATATTTAGCCTATACGTTGATGTGACATAAGAACGCGGAGTGTATAAATGTGTACTTGATATCAACCTTATCGACTAGAAACTGCACCATCGATCCATAATTTTCAGTGTATCGAGAAAACCATCAATAAACAATTAGTATTAATTAAGTGTAAAATACGCTTATGTACAACAGCATTGAAAAATCCTTAAAGTTAGTGTAATATAGCAAATAATAATATATTAATACGTCAGCTAATCCTCTACAATAATTTTCTTCTATTTAAATTTTATGTATAATACTTGGTGATAGTAAGATATCGAGAAACCCTTAATAAACAATTAATTATAAGACGCGTTTACAAATAAGAAGATCAAAAATCCTTAGAATATTTTAGCAGATGATAATGCAAAATAATAACATATAGCAAATAAAAAAAATCCTTAATCTTAGTAAGCGCAATACACCTATGCATAGTTTAAAAGAATTTAGCATACACACTCTAATGATTGAGAAAAAATCCTTAATATTATACGCGATGGAGATATATTGTTATTAAACAAATTCAATAATGTTGTTACCAAGGTGTTGGAGATAAACATCTCTAGTTTCTATCTCCCGCTTCAACTCCTCCTCGTCGACGGCGTTTTCCATGAGGAAAGTGTTCACTTTGGTGGGTAGGAAAACGTCGAAACTTACATCTAACTCTAGCACTATCTTTACACCGAACTTGGTCTGAATTTTCTTGCATTTTGTTATCTTGTACTTTTTGTTGATCTCCAAATCCTTAATTTTTTTCGTAGGCAGGAATGGTGAAGTTTTTGTCACGGCGTTTAGCGACTCCATCCTGTAAAAATAATGAAACAATATATATAAGTTTATTATATTTATGTATTAGTTTTAAGACTAATACATAAATAATGTACATACATAAATACATACATAAATAAGTCCTGTAAAAATAATGAAACAATATATATAAGTTTATTATATTTATGTATTAGTCTTAAGAATATATCATACTTACATAATAAATTATATGTCTAATGTCGATGTCGTTGAATCAGAATCCGATGTGTAATGCTCACACAAATGGAGTGAGCAGAGAATATCTTGGCGTTCCGTCCAGAGCCACTTATTTATAGCGTAGACGTTTTGAACTGCACAATTCTCCTTCCAGTCAGGAAGGTGATGTGTACACACCAGCGGAGGACGAAATCCTGGTGTCTTTAAGGATGGACAGCCGAGATCTTCTATGTTACGGATATCTGGAAAATATGGCTGCAGCCACTCCTTTTTCTGCGCACCTTTTACCCAAACAACGATGTTCCTTGTAGGTGATAAGTCTAGAAGGTTGGAGTAAATCTCGATCAACTTGTCGTATGGAAGATCACCGTCGCTCCAATTCAATCCATGAAACGAGTATTTCAGCCATAGATTGACACACTTGAGGTCATGCGGCAAGTCGTACCAAGAGTGCGGCGATTGAAACGTCGCTAGTTGAGCTACTGCTGCTGGTTCGTTAGGATTAATGTATGCCAACTCCTTGATTATGAAGTTGCCGTTTTGTCCCTTGAAGCCCTGAGTATCAACAATCAAATCCATTTTCTGAAATTCATTCTATGAAAAAATTCAATGCTTAATATTATTGATGAGAATGTAATGATAAAATACATTTATTAGAGTATACTTACAATTGCTTTCTCGACTGTGCGTGAAGCTCGAAAATGTGTACCAACACGGGACGCAGCACAGCTTAAATACACTCAAAACTTGCACCCCTTCCACTCAGACGTGGGTGTACCGATTTTCACCGCCTAGACACCTCAGCAGAGCTAAAACACGCGTGCGGTACATCAAAGTGCAACGGTCCTGTGCGCTATCGATGCACCTCGTAAGCGCATGCGGTTCATCAAAGATTTCTTCGGACTGGCTATCCGAAACTTTTCCTCACGCACCGCCTAGCCCTTAGCACGGCTAAAACACATGCGGTTCATCAAAGATGTGCATCGACTTTTACTTTGGATATCAAACCTTTCGATCCCTAAAGTCTTGCGGTACATCAAAGGGTTACAAGTGCTTGATATACATTAAAATACCCCCCCCCCCCCCCCTCCCCCACTCTTTCAATTTTCATGATATATAAGCCTGCTCGAAAAACGCAATGCATTATTATTTGGCTTGATTGTATACATTTATAAAGTCTGACTATTATAAGTTTATCGCGCTAATTATTAAAAAGTCTGGATAAGTGGCATACAGTTTGAAAGGTATAATTGACATTGTTTTTTTAATTTAAAAAAATGTTTAAATTAGATATAATTTGAGAAAAGAAAGACTTAAAGGAAAAAAAGTGCGTTTAAGAATCTTCCCCCGTAGTCTCTCAGATTTCTAGAGTTTTCCCATCCCTTGAACTGATAGGTCTAGTATTTACCTCTAGGGAGAGTATATCAGTGTATTATACATATTTATATATTCATAATAATGGTATTATACATATTACACACACACACACACACACACACACATCTCTCTCTCTCTCTGTAACTCCGCTACACCGGTCCCAAGCCCGGGGCCCCACTACCCAAGAGGTGGGGAAGGAGGAGGGGGAGGAGTAACAACCTCGCTTAAAAAACCAAGGTGCATCTGGCCCGGATGCTAGCACTTTGTTAAAGGGCCCCTTCCTAGGGTACAGGAGCTAACGGTGCTGCCACGAAAGTCATCGGCACCCCAGCACTGCTTAGAATTACCGAAACATCAGGTATTTAGGGTGGCAAGGACAATCAATCAAGAAGCGTTCTCAAACATATGAGTACCCAGGCAGGCATTACTAATCCTGCCGTCGATTCCGATCGGGTATCAGCCCCGGTGGTCGACGCTCGCCTCCTTGGGGATAAACCCCTTGGATCTGGGAGAGGCGAAAGTACGCTTTCGAAGTACAACACAACCAGCCCCGTTGTAGGTAACCTGGCACGGGAAGGCAATGGTAATGCTACAGGAAAGAAGGCAGAGAATATGGAGGTAGACGCAGATGGCGACAAGCGAGCAGAAAGCGCGACCTCCAAAAACGTGCACTTAGATCGCCTTGGCAGCAAAATCGATGAGCTGATCGATTATGTCAGGGACAGACACAATGTGCACAAACAAATTAAGGATCTCGCACGGAGCATAAGGGCCAGCTACAGGGCTCTCTGCTCTGCAGACGATAACCTTATGCAGTGCCAACGGCCAGGGACTAAGGGCAAGGTGACCCAAACAACCCCTGGCCTTCTGGAAAGGGCAATTAGCCTAGCAGAGGCGAATGAAGTGACCCCTAAGCCGGTCGGCAAGGGGAAACCACAGCAGGCTAGCCGCGTTAGTGGGGCGAGCACTGCAAGAAGAGTAGCCGACGACAATGTCCACCAGAGGGAGAAAGACTCGTGGCAAGAGGTGGTGACAAGGAAGGCAAAGAAGAAAAAAGAAAAAAGCGTGAACAGGAAGGACAACACTGGTGCTCGTGGCCAAGACCAAAAAGGCACCAGAAAAAGTAGGACGGCAAGAGCAAGACCTCCTAGACCTGACGCCTTAGTCATCAAGGCCGAGGGTGGAAAAAGCTACGCCGAAATCCTAAAGAAAATGAAGGCAGAGCCTAGCCTAGAAAAGTTAGGAAACAGCGTACATAGAATACGCAAAACAACAGCAGGAGATCTGCTACTCGAGCTACGACGTTCCAAGGAGGTGGAAACAGCTGAGCTCCAGGAAGCGGTGAAAGCAGTACTAGTGGAAACTGCTACAATCAGGGCGCTGCATCATGAAGAGGCCTTCGAGATTAAGGATCTTGACATGCTGACCACTAAGGAGGATATAGTGGACGCACTACGCAAAAATGACGAGGAAGGACATAATTTCGAACCTACGGCGGTTAAGTCGCTTCGTAAAGCTTATGGAGATACGCAGAAAGCAATAGTACAGTTACCTGCCCAGATAGCCCAGAAGTTTATCAAGGGTGAGAAGATAAAGATAGGGTGGGTTATCTGCCGAATAAGGGCAATAAAGCGAGACACCCGCCCGCTCAGGTGCTATAAATGCTTGGGCTTCGGCCATACTGCTGCAAGCTGCATTGAGCAGCACGATAGAAGCCGCTGCTGCTACAAATGTGGCTCAGCGGGACATGTAGCGAAAGACTGCACAAACCAGCCCAGCTGCATTCTCTGCAGAGGAAAGAACGACGTAGAGAGAAGCGATCATGCCGCAGGTAGCTATAATTGCCCAGCGTACCAAGCAGCAGTGAAAGCCACAAAACAAAGAAGATGAGAATAGTACAGTTAAACCTGAACCACTGTGAGGTAGCACAGGACCTTCTCTGTCAGTACGTCCGTGAGCAGAAGATTGATGTTGCTATAATCAGTGAGCAGTACAGAGATCTTGAACAGCCAAGGTGGGAATCCGATGGCTCCGGTAAAGCAGCTATTTGGGCGTGCAGAGACCTAACATTTGTTAGTAGATCTCTGGTAAAAGAGGTGAGTAAATGGACCGTAAGCGATCACTTCACTAATAGTGATCACCACGCCATTATAATGGAGCTGGGCACACAAAACATGGTGCACTGTACTACTAACCCTATAAGTACGAAAATGGAATGGAAAGCCAAGGAGTACGACAAGGAACTATTTCTGATGATGTTAGGAAATATCCAATTGACGGGATCAGCAGAACATAAGGCTGAACAAATGACAAAATGGCTCACCCGAGCCTGTGACGCAGTTATGCCAAGAAAAGTGACCAATCAAAGATGGGCACCAGTATATTGGTGGAATGAGAAGATTAGATCAGCGCGCTCCGCTTGCCACCGAGCACGAAGGCTTGAGCAACGGGCAAGGAAAAAGTTTTACCGAACCGGTATTGGAAGCGAAGCTGTAGAAGAATGCAGCAGAAGAATGAAAGAAGCCAAGTGCACCCTCAAGAAGTGCATCAGTGAAAGCAAGCAGAGATGTCATAAGGAGCTGCTAGAAGAGGTCAATAAAGATCCATGGGGCAGGCCCTACAAAACAGTTATGAAGACACTCAAAGGAAGCTATATACCCCCACCAAAGTGCCCAGAGGTACTAAAGAGGGTAGTGACAACACTTTTTCCAAGTCAGCCGGACGCACCATATGCTATAGCAGAGGAAGTGCGGGAAGAAAATATACCTCCAATTACAGTTGAGGAGCTACTTGTAGCAAGCAAGAGGGTAGGAAACAATAAGGCTCCCGGTCCTGATGGCATACCAAATGTAGCGCTGAAGCATGCCATCGAGGCTAAACCTGAAGAATTTGTTGGCCTCTACAATGCATGCCTGGCCGAAGGGAGATTTTCGACCAACTGGAAAAAGCAGCGACTTGTGTTGTTACCTAAGGGTAACAAAGCGCCCGGAGGGGAGACATCGTACAGACCATTATGTATGATGGACACTCAAGGAAAAATACTGGAGCGCATTATCAGCAACAGGATGGAGTGCATAATCGAAGAGACCAAGGGGCTTGCCGAGCACCAATATGGCTTTCGGAAGTGCCGATCTACTTTGGACGCGATCGGCCTAGTGGTAAACACAGCCCGAGCAGCCATCAGTGGAAAACGGTGGAAGGGCGGAACAAAGAAGTACTGTGCAGTTATTACTTTGGATGTCAAAAACGCATTCAACTCTGCAAATTGGACGAAGATACATGAAGCGCTTGAAAAGCTTGAGGTGCCCACATACATCAGGAGGATGATGGCCGACTATCTGAAGGACAGAACTTTACTGTACGAAACGGATTGCGGCACTGAAACCTACAAGGTCACGGCAGGTGTTCCACAGGGATCAGTACTGGGCCCGCCATTGTGGAACATTATGTATGACGGAGTGCTGAGACTACAACTCCCGCGGGAGGCTATGGTAGTAGGATTCGCAGACGACATAGCTCTTGTAGTAGTAGGGAAGGAAAAAGAAGACGTCGCTGAAATCACCAATGAAGCGATCACCACCATCCAGAGGTGGCTGAGAGAAACGGGACTTGAACTCGCTGGACACAAGACCGAGGCGATCCTGATATCTAGCAGGAAGAAAATGGAGACAATCGCCCTAATGGTAGACGGCCATGAGATAACCTCTAAATCGACTATCAAGTATTTGGGCGTTACTATAGACGAAAAGTTGACGTTTAAACAGCACCTTGAATTAGCAGGTAAAAAAGCGTCAAGAACGACTGCTGCTCTTTCTCGGCTCATGCCGAATGTCGGTGGAGCTACTCAGAAGAAAAAGAAGCTGTTAGCAAGTGTCAGTACATCGATTATGCTGTACGGGGCACCAATTTGGGCAGATGCAATGGTAATAAAAGCCTATGCGCGGAACCTGTCATCCGTGTATAGACGGAGTGCGCTAAGAGTAGCGTCTGCTTACCGCACGGTATCGGACGATGCAATAAGCGTCGTGGCAAGCATGCCACCCATCGACCTCTTAGCACTAGAGAGGAAGGCCATATACATGGCAAAACAGGAGAACAGCGATAGAACGAAGGCAGAAATCTGGAACGCTGCCAGAGAACAAACAGTAGCTGAGTGGCAGAGAAGATGGGACAGTAGCCTGAAAGGGCGCTGGACGCACCGACTTATACCAAAGATTGAAGACTGGATCACAAGAAGACACGGGGAAGTAAACTACTACCTCACGCAATTTTTGACGGGACATGGATGCTATCGAGCATACCTGTGTAGATTTAATTTAGAAGACTGTCCAGACTGCCCAGCATGTTTGGGCATGTGCGAGGACGCTGAGCACGTTTTTTGCTACTGCTCGCGTTACCAGCAGGAGCGTGAAGAGTTTGAACGCTACCTCCAGACCAGAGCAACTCCTGAGTCTATTATGGTAGCTATGTTCGCCACCGCTGAGGGCTGGCACGTGGTTAGTAACTACGCCGCGGTCATCCTCAAGAAAGTGAGGGGCGACGAAGAGAGAAGAAGACGAGAGATGCTGCAAGAAGCTGACGACCGGACGATGCGGTAAGAAGTAGACGGCAGCCTATAATGAAGAAGGTACGATAGTAGATCTACTAGATATGGACGCATAAGGAATGACAATCACATCAAGGAGACAAGGGCAATGTCCCTATGCCCCCCCGCGAAGTAATACTTGACCGTGGTACCGCGGGGGAAAAAGGCACTGAAGACGGAGCTTGGCCCTCCTCACCGACAAGTCGGTAAGGAGAGCGAGGAGGATTCGGGTTGCAATTGGATTTTATATTCGGTCGCAAAACGAAGGGTTTTAGTTGGTGAGAATCCAACACACGGTGGCTTAGGCCATGTCATGGTCTATTAAGATTTTTCCCTCCAACCTCTTTCTCCAATAAAAAAAAAAAAAAAAAAAAAAACATCTCTCTCTCTCATACATAATAAAAATAGATTCTCTCTCATGCGAACACACACACACACACACTCCTCGAGGGGGAGCTGTACCCCATGTGGCGCGTCCTCGGGTGGCGGATAGAGGAATGCTCGCTGTAAGCGCATAGTACTACGTACGTAGTGCTGCAAACAGAGGGTAGGAGAGAAATAAAATATCTCCCGCGGACCAAGTAGCTTATTGAAGATCTGTCACTACCGGAAACAAGGTTTGATCTTCGGGTTATGACTAAGCAGGCGCTCGCCGATTGCCGCAGTCCGACTCGACTTCAGCTGCTGAAGGGAAAGGATACGAGACAAACTGGGTTCTGACACTCCCAGGCTGCCGGAAAGTACAGGGGCCCGGGGATGTTTCGCCGACACGCCCTAGCTGCCCTATCATCCGGCGAAAATCCCAATGATCTCAATAGTGCCGGGTGGTGCCCGGAACGGGCCCTATTGTGATCAGAGGGGGGGCCTCTTTACCCTTTCCCGGAGGCTTTCTGAGAAAGACTTGCGCGGGGGCATGAGGCCAGAATTCACACCTGTGAAGCATAGCTTCGCGGAGAGAGCTCAGTGGAAGGTAGGTGACTAAAGTTGGAAGAGGAGGATAAATAAAAATAAAAATGCATAGTACATCAAAGAAATCAAACTTGGGGACTTCGGATACCCTAAAAAGTGTCTTAGAAACTGGGTTCCCTACCCAGAGATCGGACGATAACAGCAGTCTCAGTAGAGAAACGATTGCCATGGAGTGTAGTCCAATAAAGACTATTTCCGAAAGGGCAATACGGACGGAACAAGAGCAGGTAAATCAAGGAGGCAGTAACTCAAACTGGGACTACAACCTTGAAAGAAGAAATGACCAGCTGGAGCGTCTAGGAGAAAAGATCCAGGAACTAAGAGAGTTTATAAGGGATAAAAATAACGTCCATAAAACTATCAAGGACATGGCACGAAGCATTAGTGTCATGTATAAAAGTTTGTGCAGCGCGGAGGATGACCTGCTATAGTGCCAACGTCCAGGAACGGAAGGCAAGGAAACTCAGACAACACCAAGTCTGAAACCGAAAAAGGCGGATAAACCAAGGGAGGCCGTAAATACTCCGCAGGATAGGAGTAACAAAGAGGATAAAGAGAGTAAAAGACTTAAAGAGGCAACTTGGCAAGAGGTCGTTACAAGAAAGGCAAAAAAAAGGAGAAACAGTTAAGTAAGGAGAACAACAAGGCTCCTGGCGTTAACAACCAGAGTAGGACCAGTAGAGACAAAACACAGCGGGCAAGACCGACCAGACCGGACGCTCTTATCATTAAGGCGCCGGAAGGAAGGAGCTACGTGGACATTTTGTCAACATTGAGAACTGCTCCTTCACTGAATGCCATAGGAGATAGCGTAAACAAAATACGCAAAACGGTGGCGGGAGATCTCCTCATAGAGCTCAAACGCACAAAAGAAGTTAAAACCGCATACTTCCAAGAAGCGGTTAAAGCAGTACTAGTGGAAGGAACCACAATAAAAACACTGCAGCAAGAGGAGACCTTTGAAATAAGGGACCTCGACATACTTACTTCAAAAGAGGAGGTACTGGAGGCCTTGCAAAGGGAAATAGGAGAAAGAGATGTGATCGAGATCACTGCCGTAAAATCGCTGAGAAAAGCGTACGGAGATACGCAAATAGCTGTTGTGCAAGTGTCGAAAGAAATAGGGACCAAGTTCACAAAGCTAGAGAAAATTAAAATTGGATTGGTCAACTGTAGGATCCGTACATCGAACCGCAGTAAGGGGCCGCTTAGGTGTTATATGCGTGCAAATGCGGTAAGACGGGGCATAAAGCAAATATCTGCCGTAATGAACTGTGTTGTTTACTGTGCCGAAAAAAAGGCGACAACATACCGACGAACCATGTCACTGGTAGCTACTTGTGCCCAGCCTACCAAGCAGCGATTAAAAAAATCAGGAAAGGGTAATGAGAATAGTCCAGCTAAATCTCAACCATTGTGAGACTGCGCAAGACCTTCTCTGTCAGTTTGTACGAGAACACAAGTTCGATGTCGCTCTCGTCAGTTAGCAGTACAAAGATTTGAATGAACCATCCTGGGAATCTGACGCCTCAGGTAAAGCCGCAATCTGGGCTTGCAAAGACTTTATCTTGCAGGGCAAGATGGTAAACAAGGAAAATGGCTTCGTAAGAGCGAAAATAGGCGGCATACATGTATACAGTTGTTACGTCCCGCCTAGCGCATCAATAGAGCAGTTTCAACAACTACTGGACCGCTGGTGCAAGACGCTACGAATAAAAAACCAGCTATAATAGCAGGAGATTTTAACGCATGGGCGATCGAGTGGGGTAGTAGCAGAACCAATAAACGGGGACTAGTGCTACTGGAGGCATTCACGCTACTAGACTTGGTGTTGCTGAATCAAGGCGACACCCCGACGTTCAAAAAACGAGATGCAGAGTCATTCATAGACTTGACATTTGTCAGTAACTGCCTCGTAAGGCAGGTAAGCAAATGGATCGTGAGTTATCACTACACAAATAGTGACCACCTAGCTATAATAATGGAGCTAGGCGGACCAAATAGGAAATTCTGTACAAATCCCAGTAGTACAATAACTGAATGGAAAACCAAAGAGTATGACAAACATCTTGACGATGTTTGACAATATTCAATTGACGGGATCAGCAGACGACAAGGCTGCACAAATGACGGGCCAGCTCACCAAAGCGTGCGACGCGGTAATGCCGAGAAAAGTGTCCAGTCAAAGATGGCTACCAGCATATTGGTGGAATGACAAGATCAAATAAGCGCGCAGCGTTTGCCATCGAGCTAGAAGATTGGAACAACGGGCAAGGAAGAAATTCTACCGAATCGGTAGACGAATGGATACGGTGGAGAACTGCAACGAAAAAATGAAAGAAGCAAAGCGCAACCTTAAAAGGTGTATAAGACAGAGTAAACAAAGATGTTTAAGAGAGCTGCAAGATGAGGTCAATGAAGACCCTTTGGGCCGACCTTATAAAATTGTCATGAAGAAGATCAAGGGAAGTTACATACCCCCACCAAAGTGCCCAGAGGTACTAAGCAGGGTGGTAACAACACTCTTCCCAAATCAGCTGGACATTCCATGTGCTATGGTAGAAGAAATAGATGTAGATAATATACCCTTAATTACGGAGGAGGAGCTACTATCAGCCTGCAGGAGGGTTGGAAACAATAAGGCTCCAGGACTTGATGGCATACCCAATATTGCATTGAAACATGCCATCCAGGCTCACCCAGCAGAGTTTATAGACTTGTACAACACTTGTCTCACAGAAGGAACGTTTCCACGAAACTGGAAAAAGCAAAGGCTTGTGTTGCTACCAAAGGGTAGCAAGCCACCTGGAGAAGGGTCGTCATACAGACCGCTCTGCATGCTCGATACACAGGGCAAAGTATTAGAGCGCATAATCTTCGTTAGGATGGAAGACGAAACCGAGGGGCCAGAGGGGCTTGCGAAACACCAGTATGGTTTCCGTAAGTGCCGCTCAACATTAGACGCTATCGGCTTAGTGGTGAATACAGCACGGACAGCCATAAGCGGGAAAAGATGGAAATGCGGGGCGAAAAAGTACTGCGCGGTTGTTACACTTGACGTTAAAAATGCATTTAACTCTGCAAATTCACGGAGCACTAGTGAGACTAGGAGTTCCTCCGTATATAAGAAGTATAATGTCTGACTACCTCAAGGACAGAACTCTTTTATATGAGACCGAGGAGGGCACGGTGAATTATAAGGTTATAGGGGGAGTTCCACAGGGGTCTGTACTGGGCCCATCGTTGTGGAACATTATGTACGATGGCGTACTCAAGCTAAAATTACCAGAAGGAGCAATGATCGTAGGATTTGCAGACGACATAGCTTTGGTGTTGGTAGCAAAAGAGAAAGAAGAGGTAGCTGAAATTGCTAGTGAAGCTATCATTAAAATACAGAAATGGCTAAATAATGCGAATCCGGAGCTTGCAAGCCATAAAACGGAGGCAATCCTAATATCTAGCAGAAAGAAGACGGAGACAATCACCTTGAGAATAGGCGGTCATGAAATTACCTCTAAACCGACTATTAAATATTTAGGTATAACTTTAGACGCAAAGCTGACCTTTAAACAGCACTTGGAAGCAGCAGGAGAGAAAGCCGTAAAAACTACCGCAGTGTTGGCGCGGCTGATGCCAAATGTGGGTGGTCCCACACAGAATCGCAGAACACTACTGGCAAGCGTTAGTACATCAATCATGTTGTATGGAGCCCCGATATGGGCAGACGCTGTACTGGTGAAGGCATATGGACGAAAGCTCTCCTCAATGCACAGGCGAAATGCACTTAGGGTCGCGTCTGCTTACCGTACGGTATCGGACGAGGCGGTCTGCGTTATTGCCGGTCTCCCGCCAATAGACCTATTAGCAAGGGAGAGAAAATCAATCGACGAAGGAAAAAAACGAGACAGCGGCAAAACCAAGATAGAAATTTGGGATGCCGCTAGGAAAGTATCAATGACGGAGTGGCAAAAGCGATGGGACTCTAGTAGTAAGGGTCGGTGGACACACCGCCTCATACCAAGTGTAGAAGACTGGACAAAAAGAAGACATGGGGAAGTAAATTTCTACCTAACGCAGTTTCTGAGTGGACATGGATGCTACCGGGCGTATCTGCACCGATTTAAATTGGAGGATTGCCCGGATTGCCCGACGTGCTTGAATGTAATCGAGGACGCTGAGCATGTGTTCAGTGAATGTCCACGCTATGAACAGGAACGAGAAGAACTTGAGTGCTACCTACAGACCAGAGTAACGCCTGAGTCTATTATGGTAGCCATGATGACTTCGGCCGACGGATGGACCGCAATAAATAATTTTGTTGCAGACATCCTTAAGAAGGTCCGAAAGGACGAAGAAAAAAGAAGAAGACGTGAGATGCAGCAAGAAACAGACGACCGGACGATGCGGTAAGAAGTAGACGGTAGCGGAAAACGTGATGACGACCACATCAACAGACGAGGGCGGTAGCCCAAAGTTCCCCCGCGAAGCAATACTCAAACAGTGTTACCGCGGGGGGGCTTATTGGAGAAAGAGCCAGATCCAACTTACTTAGGGTCGGTAAGGAGGACGGAGAGGATTCGGTTGCTGTTGGAACTCAAAAGCTAACGGTAAACGAAGGGTTTAGTGGGTGAGAGTCCCACACAGGTGGTACCAGTCGGTGCCATATCGTCCATAATGGATTTGCCCTTAACCTCTCACTCTATAGGGGAAAAAAAAAAAACACTCTCATTTGTAGGCTTTGGCTTACACATTAGCGCCCTTTCCTTACAAGACTTCTGTTTTATCATCATTCTCTCTCTCACTCATATGCGCGCTCTCTCACTTACACATTAGTGTGCTTTCCTTCTACAGTATTCTGTTTTATCATACTCTCCCACTCACACGCGCACTCTCTTACACACATTAGTGCACTTTCCTTACCTTTCCATACAGTATTCTGTTTTATCATCATTCACTCACTTATATACATGCACGTATGTACCTAAAGTAAACTTTCTCCTTTATAAATGTATATTAAACGGATAATGTTACTATGTTGATGGCTACGATGCAAATGGTCTTGTTTTTAGAAATAGGGTTTATACATTTATATTTTATATTTTATATTAATATATATATATATATTTTTTTTCTTTATGTTTGATTATAGTTATCATCAAAATGGATGATATAATAGCTGAATGTATGCAGCAAGCTAAGATTTTGGAGGCAGCTGAAAAATTGTTATTTTCTTCTTCTTCTACAGATTCAACGACTATAACCCGTTGGAAAAATAATTTTGTTTTATCACTCAAGACTTTTCGTAAAGTTTTAACTAATAAAGGACTTTCAGTACATCAAAAACAGAGTGTTTTATGCATTATTGCAAAATTAGAATGTATAAAAGCACGACTTGAAATTATATGTAAACGAAAAAGTGGTGGTGGAATACATACGACCAACAATACCATTACTAAACGTGTACGTTGGATAGATATGGATAACGCATTTGAGAATCGTATGAGAACTGTTGTGATAGCGAATTTGATACATATCGATGTGATGAATTTTTTGAAAGACTGTGCTATATTATTCTCAAGAAAATTAAAAAATATAATGCGTTTAAATGATGAAGCTTTAAAAGTAAATACTGTTTTATCATGCAAATTTAAAAAAATATGTGTAAAGAATAACGATAATGAAGAAGAAGAAGAAGAAGAAGAAGAAGAATGTATTGAGACTAAACATTTTAACACAAAAAACCATGAAATTTTATCGGCGACATCATTAAACAAATGGTTTGAGGCTAAGTTACTGAACCTCTACTCTCAGATATTGAGGAATTTCAGGAACGCGACTCTGGTTGGACTCTACATTCAATTGAAAATATACAGATAAACATAAATAAATTCAATCCAATTGCGTAGCGGCAACTCGTATATACCTCTACCAACATTTATAGAGAAAAGAAAAGCATGTATCAATGTTAAAAATTATGATAACAAATGCTTCATATGGGCTATTTTATCTACTTTATATCGAATAAACAGTAAAAATCATCCTAACAGATTAAGCAATTACATTCAATATGAACAGACCTTGGATATGAATGGTATTGAGTTTCCTGTATCATTGAAAAAGATACCAAGATTTGAAAAGCAAAACACTACAATATCAGTCAATGTGTTCGGCTTAGATAATAAAAATGTTGTACCTTTCTACTTAACTTCATGTAAAAAGAGTAATCATATAAATCTGCTTTTACTCATGAGTTATAATGATGAAAGTGATGAATTACCAAATCAATCACATTATGTATACATCAAAAATCTTTCACGTTTAATCAAAAACGATTTGAGCAAACAAAGAAAAAAACTATTTACATGTGACAGATGTTTAAATTTCTTTTACAAAGAAGATCATTTGACTAAGCATGAAGAACATTGTAAAAAGTTGAATAATTGTAGAATTAAACTCCCTAGTGAAGATAATAATGTGATAATGTTTAAAAATCATTGCTATAGTGAAAAGTTACCTTTCATAATATATGCAGACTGTGAGTGTTTGTTAAAACCACTAAGACAAGATGTGGAAACTAACACTCGACCAGTACAGAGTCATGAAATTTATAGTATAGGATACTACTTTAAATGTAGTTACAATGACTCTTTATCGAAATATGATTTTTATAGAGGTCATGAAGCTTCAAGATGGTTTGCTGAAC
The DNA here is from genome assembly GCA_020010945.3 of Muscidifurax raptorellus. Taxonomy (NCBI): domain Eukaryota; kingdom Metazoa; phylum Arthropoda; class Insecta; order Hymenoptera; family Pteromalidae; genus Muscidifurax; species Muscidifurax raptorellus. The sequence continues at coordinate 29,284,157 of CM052077.1, read as the reverse complement.
AGTTGAAAAATATTGAGAAACAAATAAGTGCTTTATATGCGAATCCTTTACCCATGCCAGTTCTATCTGAAGCTGAAAGAACAGAGTATTATAATTCAAAAACGTGTCATATTTGTAAAAAATTTTTGAATAATGATGTCAAGGTGCGTGATCATTGCCATCTCACTGGAAAATATCGAGGGCCGGCACATACTACCTGTAACCTAAATTATCAAGATTCAAAAATAATACCAGTTGTGTTTCACAATTTAAGTGGTTATGATGCACACTTTATTATATCCGATATATCAAATCATTTTCCAGGACAGATTGATCTACTACCTCTGACAAAAGAAAAATATATTTCATTTACAAAACATGTAGAGAATAGTAAAATTAAATTCAGATTTCTGGATTCGTTTAGATTCATGCCTTCATCACTGGAAAAATTGGCATCGTATCTACAGGACTATAAAATTGTTAATCATGAATTTAATGATTGTAACAGAGACCAGATTGATCTGTTAACGAGAAAAGGCGTTTTACCCTACGAGTATATAAGCTCATGGGACAAGCTAGAAGAGTGTAAATTACCAGAAAAAGATGATTTTTTTAGTATGCTTAATGATTCACATATATCTGATAGAGATTATGATCATGCACAAATTGTCTGGAATACATTTAATGTTCAAACGCTTGGCGAGTATTCAGATCTTTATATGAAAACTGATGTTTTGTTGTTAGCAGATGTTTTTGAAAATTTTCGAGAACAAAGCATGAAAGTTTATGGTCTCGACCCTGCTCACTATTATACCACTCCAGGTTTTTCCTGGGATGCAATGCTCAAATATACTGGCGCACAATTAAGACTTTTAACAGATATCGATATGGTACTTTTTATAGAACGTGGAATTCGAGGTGGCTTGAGTCAGTGTTCAAATCGTTATGCAGCAGCCAATCATAAGTATATGCTTGAAAAGTATGAAAAAGATAAAGAAAAAGAATATTCCTCATAAAATCCTCCAGCTATTGGTTTGTCTTGATAATCCTTTAGATGATAGGTGTAAGGCTTTGTTTGAGAAACTTGCGTTATTGTAAAGACTTCAGTTGACCAATTGGGTGTATAACCTTTATCGAAAACCTCCTTGTTTCGACTTACACGTACTTTATCTCCAATTTTAAACTTAGCTCGTTTAAATACATTTCTGACAGTGTTTGTCTTTCTAATTCTATTAAGTATACTATTAACTTTGTCTCGATTCACTTCAGCAGGCTTCATTCCTATTGTCCGATGCCGTCTATTATTATACTGTAAAGTTAAATCTGGCAAAATATCCAACCATTTATAGGTACCACGTAGACTAAATAACTGCCACATCTTGCTTTTTAAAGTGCGATTAAAACGTTCACAAATTGATGCTTTGAGATTACTGTAGGTGGAGTATAAATGAATTTTATAATTTTTCATTAGTTTCTCAAAATCTTTATTGTAGAATTCTTTGCCACGATCGGTTTGCAAGTTCTTAGGTACTCTTTTTTGTAGCAGTATTGATTTCATAGCTTGAGTTATACATTTTCCAGTTTTCTGTTTCACTGGCACAGTCCAAGTATACTTTGATAGTATATCAATGACTGTAAGCAAGTATTAGACACCTTTATTCTGTTTAGCATATGAAATCATTTCAACAAGATCTGCCTGCCAAGTTTCATTGATATCTTTAACGAGAACAGAGCGACGTGGATAATAACGTCTAGCAGGTTTATGAAGTTCTTCTACTAGCGCTGCTTTCATCCTGATTTACAAGTTTATTTACTGTGGAATCTAAGATTTGTAATTTCTCGTGTAAATCTCTTAACGTATTATTTATTCTAGAAAATTCAGCCTCAGTATTTATAACTCTATCATTTACTAAGCTCTCCAATTCTTGTACAATTTTTTCAGCTCTTCGTTTAATCAACTTTTTTACAGACTTTAAATTTACGGCATCATCTTGATCCACAGCATCACCAACATGACATAGTTTTCGGTTCTCTAAATCAAAATTTCCATCACTAGTCAGCTTGAATCCTAGTCCAGGCGGTCCTCGAGATGTGCCTGCGTGGAGCAGTCGACGTCCAAACACATCGATGCTCATTTTGATACTGAGTTGTTACAAAATAATTCCTACTTCACGATGCTCTTCAACGATTGATTGTATTTCATTGACATGGTTATTATTGCCAGCAGATGTTTCAGCTATAAGTAATCTCAAACGATCTACAAGCTCGTTTGGATCATCCCAATAAATGTAATCAGTATATGTATTTTTACGAGCATTCTTATATAACAAAGTCTTACTAAGTCCTTTTCCACTTTTACCTTGCGGAATCTTGAGAATTTTACTCACAAAATCAGTATACTTTTTACTTGAATTTTCACGAATATCTTCCCTTGTATTATAGTATTTTTTGTGAGCATTTGTGTCTTTTAAAATCTTAGCATAATTTTTCTTATCAGTGATTAAAGTATCATCAGGATATTTCATGAACAATAACTCCACTAGACCTGGATCTTTGTCATACTGTTTATCGCTAACGATAATTTTATCTTTTTTAAAATTTATAGGACTATTTCCAATCATTAGTTTACCATCTCGCATTTTCCGCACTCCATATACTGTATCTAAGGTTTGTGTTCGTCCCTTAAGCAACAATTGAACGATTTCATCAACACTATCACCCACAACTGTTTTTTCATGATCTGAAAAATTTGATACATTACTTTTATTTACAGTTTCTTCTTAATCTGAATCACCTACAGCTGACTCAAACGCTGATTCTCCAGGATCATCATCATCATCACCACCATCATCATCATCATCATCATCATCATCATCATCACAACCATCATCACCACTATCATAGTCTTTTTTATTGTTTTCAATCCGCTCAGATTTTAATTTTCTCTTCTTTCTTTTTTCTTTTTTAACTGATGAAAAACTTTTTTCTTGTTTTATTTTATATTCACTTACATCGATTAATTTTTCCAATGGTTTCACAATCGGCTTCAATGAGTCCTCCAAACCTTTTTCTACCTTTAATTTATGTAACTTTATCAAATCATACTTTCTTTTCACAGCGTTTCGAGCTTTTTCAACTTCGCGCATTGAATTTGAACAACCAACACATTGAACAAACATCTTTAAAGCGTTGATATGTCATGTTTGTATTAACGTGATCATTGTAAACATGTTTCAAGTTCATATCATCTTGTCGAAAAATTACCAACAAGTTGACATTGTCACGCACCAAGTGTTTCGGTACTTGTGCATACGACTGACACAAGTAAAAACAATCCACGCTTTTATGTCTATCCATGCAGTAGAAAGCTTTGACATTATCCTGCTTTTCACATGCAATATCATCAAAAACAAAAATTGAATTTGGTTGAGCCTCATCAGGTGATACTACAAGATCGTGTTCACCGAACGATAAGTATTTGATACCTTCTAAAGGCTGAACAAGTTGTTGTAAGAATTTATATTTAGGCTGATTCAGATATTTCGAGTATACATAAATATTTTCAAATCTCAAACCATTAGGATGAATGATTAGAGATAAGAGAGCGTTCGTTTCACCACAATTAGATGGGCTACAAAATACTGCTCTTATACTGTTAGGTAGCAATTTTCCATGTCGAGGTTTTTTTTGCTGCTGCTGCGTTAAAAGATCGAAATTAACCACTGGTAACTTTGCTGACTGTTTCTTAAGATCTATCATGCTTCTTAAAAATTCATATCATGACTGACTCGAAACATTATAAATATAAGCATTTATAGTTTCTTCAGTCAGTCTCGCATGAGCTTGTTAGGAGCTAGCATCATGCAACAGAAAAAAGGTACAGGTTTAGTTAATACATTGATTAACAAATTACCCATTGAACTTCATGTGCCTGGTTATCAGTACTGCGGACCAGGTACTAAACTAGCTAAACGTCGAGCTCGTGGTGATCCTGGAATAAATCCTCTAGACGCTGCTTGCAAAGAACACGACATTGCTTACTCGAAGAATCCCGATAACATTCAAGAGAGAAACGCAGCTGATAAAATTTTAGCAGAGAAGGCGTGGCAGAGAGTGAAATCTAAAGACGCTGGTTTGAAAGAAAGAGCAGCAGCTTTTGCTGTAGCAAGTACCATGAAGTTAAAATCAAAGCTTGGTATGGGTGTTGGAGGAAAGGCTCGAAAATCTAATAAACTCAAGAAAACGATTAAAAAGAAAAAGATCACGCTAAAAAATTTGATTGAGTCAACTGGAAAATCAGTCATTCCTGGCAATGACTCTCGCTCTATGATTAAGTCCGCATTGAAGATGGCTCGAGAACATGTGAAAAAAAATGGTGGAAAAAGTAAAGTTAGTGTTCCGCGCATATTGCCTGTTCCCAGTAAAGTAGGTGGCTTTCTTCCAGCGCTTATTCCACTTTTTGCCGGTCTCAGTGCAGTAGGCTCACTTGCAGGAGGAGCTGCAGGAATCGCTAAAGCAATAAATAAAGCAAGTGCTGCAAAAAAACAAATGGAAGAGCAAAAAAGACATAATGAGAGAATGGAAATGTTGGCAGTCGGTAAAGGACTGTTTCTGAAACCTCATCGTAAAGGTTTCGGCATTGTTTTGAAAAAAAAAGGAACAATGTAGAGGAGGAAAAAAAAAACTTTGATGAAATAAGACTACCAAAACGTGCACTCACCGACTATGATTTACTCAAATATGTAAAATTAATGAAAATACCAAACTTTCGTGGAGTTTTTATGCGAAATGGTCTGCCTTGGAATGGTTGTCGAGCTAGAGAATCGGCAATCATTAATCTGGATGATGCAAGTGGACCTGGTAAGCATTGGGTAGCTTATCGAAAAATTGGTGATACAGTTACATATTTTGATAGTTTCGGTGATTTACAACCACCAAAAGATTTAATGAACTATTGGAAAGTATCTCAAGTCAGGTACAATTATCAGAGGTATCAAGAATTTTCAACTTTCATCTGTGGTCATCTCTGTCTGAAATTTCTCTGTAATCAGCTCGATCGTAAGAATAATTTTTGTCTATATAAAAAGAAGTAGACTATTGATTTGAATTAGTCTGCTCAAGATGGTTGTCGAATCAATGACTCTCAGCCTTTCCGGCACGTCATCAATCCTTGAGACGCACTATTTTCCTCCAATAGAACTAAATCCGGATAAGCAATACAGTCTTGGACTTGTTGAGTTACTGACTTTTAATTCTATACCGAACGTTGATGAAAACTGTAATAAATTTTATGTTGGTCAAGAAATTATTGAACTTCCTACGGGTAGTTATGAGATTGAGGATATTGATCGAACTCTGCAAGGGATCCTTGATACTCGAGACATAAAAGTTAGTATCAAGCCAAATAATAATACACTGCGCAGTATTATTGGGTGCAGTCATGAAATTGATTTTCGACCGAGTGACTCGATTGGTCGTCTACTAGGATTCACTCCAAGACTCTTAAAACCTTATATAAGCCACGACTCAGATTTACCAGTAGCTATTCTCAAAGTGAACGCTTTACGTGTCGAGTGTAATGTTACGGCAGGAGCATACATAAATCAACAAAAAGTTCATACAATACATGAGTTTTTCCCAGCAGTTCCTCCCGGCTACAAGATAATTGAGGTGCCTAAACAAATAATATACTTACCAATATCTGTGAAAGTAATCGATCATTTACAACTACGCATAGTAGATCAAGATGGTGATTTGATTAATCTGCGAGGTGAAATTATTACGATTCGTCTACATTTAAAAAGCTATTGAAATGGGTATTGTTTTTAATGCGGAGAAAAGCTATATTAGCGGTACAGTATGTCATCAGACAGTTAGTCGGCAGCGAGTGATCAAACGATTAACACGTCAGAACAGTCAGTTCCTGCAAAGTCTCGGTTTCAAAGTACGCGGTGGTGGAGGAAGAACAAGGCAAGCGAAAAAAATATTGAAAAAATAACTTGTACGTTTATCTGCTGCTGCTGCTGCCAAGATGGAGGCAGTTCTTAACGTACAATCTCCAGTCATCTTTGATGAATCTGTCTCACATTATGAGGTTCATGCACATCAACCCTACACCGCACTTACATTCAACAATAGTGATGAAATTCGAATTGCTACAATTACAACATCAAGATTTGTGTGTACTACCATCCAAAAGTTCACTACACATTTGTGGAAAGATTACAAAGCAGGATGGTACTGCTTTAGAGCATACTAATTTCGTGAACAATGCTATTAGTCATCTCTTTGAGGAAATTCGATACGAGATGAATGCTATAGAAATTGATCGATGCAAAAATGTTGCTGCAACAACTTTCATGAAAGGCTACACTTCTTTCTCACCCAGTCAGCTAAAGTATCTGGAAAATTCCGGCTGGACGCTTACTACTGACGTGGGAAATATATCTGATAATAATGGAAATTTTGATGTGACAGTTACTCTATCATTGATTTTCGGTTTTGCTGAGGATTATCGAAAAACCGTTGTAAACGTTAAGCATGAACTGATTCTCACAAGATCGAGAAATGATTTGAACGCTGTTTTACAAGAGCCGATAATGGTAGATGGAAGACCTACATACGAAGACTTTAAAATTGAAATCACTCGTATAGAATGGCTTATGCCCTACCTCGTCCTATCAGATCGACGAAAAATACAACTATTTAATTACATACAAAAAGATGTGTCTATTGCTATGAGTTTTCGTTCATGGGAATTGTATGAGTATCCAGTACTTCCAACAACCACACAACATGTATGGACAGTGAAAACATCGAATCAACTGGAAAAGCCACGTTTTATCATTCTAGGTTTTTAAACAGCGAGGAAAGGAGTACGAAGAAAAAATGCTAGTTATTTTGATCACTGCGATATTAGTAATGTAAAACTTTTCCTCAACTCTCAGAGTTACCCACACGGTAATCTCAATCTTGATATTGCAAACAATCAGTTTGCCATACTCTATGATATGTATGCAAATTTCCAAAATGTATATTATTCTGATAGAATTGTAATAGATCCTCTTTTGAGTAAAGAAGAATTTATTCTACATGCACCACTCATAGTCATAGATTGTTCAAAACAAAACGAGTCTCTTAAACAAGCAGCTATCGATGTACGCCTTGAATTTGAATGTAAGAATAATATGCCTGCAAATACAACTGCGTATTGTCTAATTTTACATGATCGCATTGTTAAGTATAATCCTATAAGCGGTGATGTTAAGAAACTCGTCTAAAACTATATAAAGTTCGCGTGAACAATTAATTAGTCAGTACTGTTATAAACCATCAGTCAAGATAGATCTCAAAAATGAATCGATATAGCGCTTCGTACACTCCTCTCAAGGAGGACAAAAGCGCTAGAAGAGTGCAAGATGATAAACAATGTAATACGTATCGTGGAAAACCTTGTTCTGCTCCTACTAATAAAAGTGAACAGTGGAAAAATACTTTTGAGAAATATTCCACTAACACAAAGTCCATGCCAGAACATCAAGGTTATAAGAAGTTCTGAAATATTTTATCATGTCTTTACAAATAATGTTTTATGTACTTATCTTTTTGAGTAAAGAAAAAAAAGTCATATGTTATTTTTTAATTATTAATCCTAACCTTTATTACTTCCATCTATTCCTTTATTATCCTATTGGGATCTCACCCACAGAGGTATAACCTATATATAGTAATATGCGGTATTCTGTGGATCAGCCATAGCCAATCGCGAATCTGCGGAATTTCAGTCGCTAGAGGTCAGGTCGTGAGATCCTTGAATATATCAATCGATAAAAACATGTTCGAAGAATAATCCTCTGTCGGTGATGTAGGAGGCTGCGTGGGCCTCGGCAGCAGCCGGGGCATGGGGCCGGGGGCATGTGGGACCCGGTCGGTAAAACAGGAATCTGCTAATACTAGTTACCTTTGGTCGGTATTTGGTGGCGCGGGTCCCGCCTGACGCAGTACCACCCCAGCCCCTACTACTACCCGTAACATGCGGGGCCTGTGGTAAATTCTTAATCGATAACAGATACACGGTCGGTAAAACAGGGATCTGTTAATATAAGTTACCATCGGTCGGTATTCGGTGGCGTGGGAGCAGTGTGGCGCAGGAGCAGTGCAGCTCCTACTACTCTCCGCATTGTGTTTTTTGGCGATCTCAAACAGCTGCCTCCGACGAGTCCTTTGGGAAGGCGTGAGATCCGCAGCCGCTGATACTCCATGCGGCAGCCTACTCCTATACGTTATAACTCTGATGACCTCAGAGCTCGTGCTGAACCGAACAATGACCGGAGGAATCGAGCTGCGGGCTGTGGGCCTAGAGAACCTTCGTACATTAATCTTAGCCAGGTCCAGGTTAGGAATACCGTTCAGATATTCCCCAACCACGCCGATGTCTCCCCTGGCATCACCAACAGGCACCTCGTAGAGAAGGACATCACGCGTGGAAATACTACGCTCAACCGCAACAAGTCTGGCGTCGATGGAGTTCAGTGATAGACTCCCTCAGTTCGACAGTTGTGAAATTAATGAGCGCCGCCAAATTTTCTTGGAGCGAGACCATGTCGACGGGAGCAGGCAACGGCGTAAAGGCTCGGATATCAACATCACTCGACCGCTCTTCAGTGCCGACTGCGGCCAGCTGAGCGGCATCAGCCGTTGCAGGCGCGACTGGGGTACAAACATCACAAACGACCACCCTCAGGTCGTCCCTGTCTCTGCTGCAACCGGCGAGAGTCGCACACTCGTCGTGGAAACGCCTCCCACACTTCATACAAAATAATTCGCCGGTGCCAAAACGAGAGCATCCATCGTAGTCACAGGCAAAACGGTGACTCCTTCCTGGCTAACGCTTAGACACCAGAGATTCATCCAGAACTGGGCCGAGTGCCCCCGCTGAGTTCACTGAGGAGAAACTCCCGTTGTACGACTTGTTAACGTCCATAATGCTCTACGTAAGCCGAAAACGCAAGAAAGACTGAGGCCGGTTCACTAATACAGTGATCGCAACGACGACACACCAATACACACGAAAGTCAGTCAAGTACACAGCCGCACACAGCAACTGAGCGCCCTCTGTGTACGCCCAATATAATAATAATTTTATGAAATTTTCTGAAAAATATAAAAAATGGCGATAACTCGGCCAATATATATTTACTATAAATATTATCGAAAACTCTGTAATTTAATTTTGGTATAAACTAAAATTATAAATTATTGAAAAATTCATTATTATTTTGGTTATTATGATGTTGATTTTGTAATGAAAGGGGTGAAAGTACAGTCATACGATTAATATTAGATTAATATTAATTTCAAATTTAATACCACGTTATTCATATTTTTCAAACATTCCATTAACTTTGGAATATTTCCGAATATACTATATTATGTGTATATATTTTTTAATTCTTGTCAATTTTCCTCTTTTTGCGATTTTACTAGTCAAATCATCATTATTTTGTTTGTAAATAGACTCGCTACTTAAATATAATTTTAAGTTATTCCTTGATGTAGTTCTTGACAAAGCGACATATAATTGTCCATGACTAAACACTGGAGTACGTAAATATAATCCAACTTTGTTGAAAGATTGTCCTTGTGATTTGTTTATTGTCATGGTAAAACTCAACCTTATCGGGAATTGTCGTCGTATCATATCAAAAGGTATTTCATCTAATGATGGACTTAAATCGATTGGTGGCAATAAAATAATTTTTCCTGAATTCTTTCCAGTTATAATTTCTCCCATAATTACATGACTTTTCATATCTTTGATAATTAATCTTGTTCCGTTACATAGGCCACCATCAATGTCTAAATTTCTTAAACAACAAACTATTGCGCCTTTTTTCAATATCAATTTGTGTGGTGGTAATCCATTAGGTTATTAAAATAATTTATTACGTCAGTATATATATTATATATATATATATTATTTATTATTATTGAATCTATGTTATATACACAGAGAAAAACAACCGTTCAATCTACTGAAGCGACTTCAGTAGAATTCACTTAAGTAAAAAATATGCGAGAATAGACTCGTACAGCACAATATTTCTGAGCGCAAAGCGGTGGGGGAAGCGTGACAGTGGCGGTAGGCAGGGCTAGACCAGATTGGGCCCTTATGCGGATTCGATAAGCGACTACAGCGCAGAATTTTCTTTACCTAAAAATTTAAGTAGATTCTACTGAAGTCTCGAGTAGCCCCAACACTTTTTTTTTCTCCGTGTACAAGTATAGCAATAAATCTAATGTTTCGATATATATTTTATTATAACTTCAAAATATATATTACACGATAATCCATAACGTCATATATAATCCTGCAAACCGTACTACTACGCACACAATGCTAATGTAATTTTCAAAATTATTATATCTTTACCATATACATCTCTAATCATCTCTATAATAGTAAACCACAATTGATATAATATTTGTTATTTAATTTAATTATAAATATCAATATTCATAAAATAGTTTTAATTTACTTTGTTATGCGATGCGATGTTTGAGATTATTTTATATTTAGTAAAATTCCTTACAGGGTAATGTCAATGAGTGAATGCGTATTTATAATGATTATAAATAATAAAAGTAATTAATGTTTGAATTCAAGTAAGGGCATGAATATACTTTGAAGTTATAAAATTTCTTATTAAAATGTATAGATAATAATGAAATGAATTTATTTTGATTTATTGGAAAATACTAAAATGGATATAGGGGAACTAGAGTGAGCATTCATTACAATCATATGAAATATTTCGGATAGTACAAAATTCTATTACCAAATATTATTTATGATTTCATGTAGTATTACATATAGGATAATAATTCTATTCATCTTGTTTAAGCTTTATAAATAATCTTATTGTTGTAGAAATATTAATTTACTATTTTTGCCCGTTAAACTATATTCAAATATATATTCAAAAGTATTAAATAAATATTATGACAAATTTCTAGTTAGAATTGATAACGGATTATCGATTCAACCATAAAGTCGATTACAAGATGATAGATAATTATTTAATAGCCAAAGTGCTGTGATCGAATTAAACATTTTTATTTAAATATAATTTAAATGAAATGTGTTATCCAAATAATTACACTTTGAATTAATATATATTACATGACAAATTGTGATATTGACAAAAGAAATTTAAGAAATCTTAAAAAGCTAATGAATATACAATAGTGCGCTCAATCTAATTGCCGTATTTTTGCCGTATTTTTGCCGTTTTTTAAGATTTTTTAAAATAACTATTATTTGCTAATATATGTAATAATCAAAATTAATAATAAGAATTATAAAAATAAATATAAATTGTTTTTAAGTCGTACTTTTTTCTGCTTCATCTACTTATCCTCAATTCATCCTAATAATATACACTTATTTATTATAATTTAGTATGCATAACGTACTCATAAAATACAAAACATTATATTATTATTATATTATTATTGAATTACTAATACTTACTCGACTTTTAATCAATAAAACTCGATTAAAACTATAATAAATTTTTTAATGTTTAAATAATTGGGTTGTTTTCTACTCGTGCTACCCCGAACTAAAAAAAAAGAGCAAAAAAAAGATACGATCAAATTTGACCGTTTTACGATACTTTTTTCCGAGCGCCACGATTTGAACTAAGTTTTTCAGTTTCGAGCGTGAGGGCGGTTCCCCTGGAGACGGTTCCCCCACTCCGTCTCCCGCGGAGAAATCGGCCGCCGTTGCGCTATCGCCCTTTTTCGACACTGAATATACGATTAATAATTGATTTTAGAGTAACGGCTAATATATATCTAAAAAGTATAAATCTAACTGCAGCTACAAAATCTCGTTTATTTACGGAGCAATGGTTTATTATAAAAAAAAACCTATCTTGGTCCCCAATGCTCCCAGAGGACCAGCTTTTTTTCTCATTTAGATAAAAAAAGTAGCTTTTCAGTGGACTTTGTTCGATTTCGATCGGCTTAAAATGTTGTCTTTAGGGATAATGTTAATTAGGCATTTTATAAACTTTTACATCCAGGAGCGTCCCTAATTAAAATTTTTTGGTTTTTTAAAATGATAATTGAAATATAACTCTTCTTTATCACATTCAAGCAGCGGCAACTAAATTGTTCAATTTTTTTGCTGATGCCAGTACTGTGAAAACAAAAAATTTTGAAATTATTGGTACTTCTAAGTCAGAAACTTAGAAGAAATTATTGGTACCACTATTAAGTGGCGTTGTCACTTAACATAATAATTATTCCGTGAGTTCATATACACGCACACAGCTATAAAACTATGGAAGAGATTAGACTCACATAATCTCTCCTAACTTGCAATATGAACTGCTTTCTCTCTTTCCCTCTATTACACTCTCACATAAAGATAATTTGCTTTACCTTGTTGTAGATGCAGAATTTAAAAGGGTGACTTTTCTCCTCGTTTAGAATTCCTTCTCTCGTTTCTTCTAAAATCCTCCTTGAGACCCTATTTGGTTTCCTTCTTGGAGTTAATGTGGCGGGGCCAATTTAAGATAATGTTTAAATATTCTTTTTATAAATACTTTTATTTAACAAATTATTAAAACCAAAACAATAAACTAAATTAAAATTTATAGTTGGTCTTCAACCAAAGAAATTAGAACAGCAAAATTAAACTGACAAAACAAAATTAAATAAAAATTGTGCGTCCGCTCGGCAGCCTGGCTCGAGTCGGAGTGCTGCGAGGTAGCGTGGCTTGGGGACGCTCGGAAGTGTTTCCGGACCTCACTCTTTCGTGAGTTTTTCCTCCCATTATCTACGTCACTGTTTCGGCACTTGTTGCACTCATTAGGTCTTACGGGGGCTAGCAACTGCACAAGCCTCCAAACTGCAGCGTAGCTTTGCACGCGCGGTCCCGAGCGGCGGAGGGAAAATTGTTTTTCGCTGTACTTTTTATGTGTAAAACTTTCTCGATTTTATATTCGAAATAATTGTTCGAATATAATTGTAGTAAAGTTGCCACATAACAACCTCTGTTTTACGCTATTACGTTCAACTCTTTCTTAAAATACCAATGTAAAAAATTAATTTTTTCAACAGTTATTAACAATTTTCGATTTTGACAAATTTCTTGGTTTTTCACAATTCGCCAATAAAATAATACACTTAGATAGGTGCCCTCGCGGACTTTTTTGTGGATGATTTAATAACGAACCACTTTTATTCAAAACTTTTTCCGCTAAAAGCAGTACTTTTCAAACCACAGAGGTAAATACGAAAAAAAGTGCTGAAATCACACTTTGATTGTTTATTGTTAATTTACTTTACAAAATTAGCCGCTGCCATTCTTATATTATCATTCTACATGATTATCCGAGCCATTTAAGACATCAAACTTACTTGTTGGAATTTCGGGGAAAAAACTCGGTCTTTTGGGCATAATTTGGCTGGCCTAATAGTAGATGGCACGCGTTAGTCCTATATAAGTCCTTTCTTCTAAAAGAGAGAGAGAGAGAGAGAGAGTGTGAGAGAGAGAGAGAGAGAGAGGGAGAGAGAGAAACTTCTAACTGGCTAGTAGCAGCGTATAGAATTGACACCTGCCTTTTGCTCGACTTCTCAGCCGGTGACGGGAGTTACTGGGTCAGTAGTCGACGCGAGATATAAATTATGTAGTTATGAGATGCAATCATGCAAGGACTCGGATGTAGGAACTCGATTCAAATGCCTTAATTTAAAAGCAATAAATCTTCATTTATTCACTTACAAAATGAGATTCACTTAAAATGACAATTACTCGACCTTGATTTTATAAGACTTTATAAGACTTTATAAAAAGTTTATAAGACTGCATGTGAGAGACGATCTGCTCTGACATACGGTACGAGCTGTACGTTTTTTTACTAACGAGGCTACTAGCACCCAAAAACTATATGTGTCGCAGTGGTGCATTCGAAAGACTTCCATCGCGTATAGTTATTTTTATTCTGCTTGTTGCTATGCGGTGACTACTGTTTCTGGTGGCTCGATTTTTGTGATTTCCGTCTCTTTATATAATGTAAAATTTACTTGTGCTCTGCGTTAATTTATCCGTTCGCGATGTGAGATTCAAATTTCTTTCGATGATTCCGTCTGTCTTATTTAATTTAAATCCCGAGTTGATTGATTTTATATGCGTTGATGCTAAGTCCCCCGAACCGAGCTTCAGACCCGCGCAGCCTGTCTCGGACCTTATATAGACCGTATTACCACTATGGTGGCGTTACAAATTTCAAGAATATTCTCAGCGAAAATATTCAGTAAGAGAGCTTAACTTTTCTATAAATGGATTTATCTATGATCATTTCTCTATTGCTCTTCTCATTATTCCTCGTTTCTGGCTTTTTAACTGCTGCTTGTCAAAGTATTCCTCCTTTAATTTATAGCTTCTCATTTGCTCTACTCTATAATTATTGTATTTGTGCAGGTGGTCAAAAGGTTTTTGCGTGATTTCTGTAAGTGCTTTTACTTGTTTGTATAGCTTCTCGGATCTTCCTCGCGTTCGTAAATGTAATAAAAGTAGTGATATTATCTAGCTGGACTTAAATATGGAGGCTCACTGCTTGTGACAAGGCGACTTCTTTCTCGTACCTCTCTTGCATTTAAAATAGATGTATTGAAAATGAGACCGCTGTTAACTTCGCTCCCGCGGTACATAAGTACGGCAATCCGTGGCCGAAGTTATGTCTCTATGTTGCTATGAGGTATGGGTATCGGAAGAGTTTCTTATAACTGTACTGCTGACTAACGTACAATATCTGGCTATCGCAAGGCATTGCATTTCTAATGTCTGCATTCCTCAGCTTGCCCTTGACTTTCCTCATTGCGGATATGATGTTCTCGTAATTTTATACTCGATATTGAAATGCTTTGAGTGACGTTCGGCCTGCTCGTATCCCAGTTTGGTTTTAACTTTCCCGTATTATGACTTCGTGATGTATTTTATCGAAATTTATGCTCGTATAATAACGACGATTCGCGCACGATCGTTTGTATTCCGTTTTGTGTATTCGTTGTATCAATAATTTTAAATTAATAACAGTAGTTTTGCCACGACCATTTATCTCTATCATTTTCGTCGTCTCCCGATTCCTAGTTTTTAAAGTATTCGAAACGTATAATGTGCTAGTAACTTGTGTTGATCCTAGCTATACGAGTTGGCATGTACTTTTATTTTCCTGACCTTCTCGGTTCGGAGCTATTCAGTGGTTAGACTCTCTCTCTCTCTCTCTCTCTCCGTCTCTCCCTCTCTCCGTCTCCTCGTCTCTCCCTCTCTCTCTCTCCCTCTCTCCCTCTCTCCCTCTCTCCGTCTCTCCGTCTCTCCCTTTCTCCCTCTCTCCCTCTCTCCGTCTCTCCCTCTCTCCCTCTCTCCGTCTCTCCCTCTCTCCCTCTCTCCGTCTCTCCGTCTCTCCCTCTCTCCCTCTCGCTCTCTCTCCCTCTCGCCGTCTCTCCCTCTCTCCCTCTCTCCCTCTCTCTCTCGCTCTCTCTCTCACTCTCTCTCTCGCTCGCTCGCTTGCTATAACTTACAAGTCAGTTGCTATTATCTTACTTGCATATAATATACTTTTAGTAAGATATACTCTTGTAACAATGGCTTTATTACTTCGATTTGTGATTTTCATTTCTCCTGCTTCTAAACCAGAGAATCTAGGCATTTCCTTGCGCGTATATAACTGTCGAGCCCCTTCGTCACATGGCGTACCATCCGAAGTTATAAAATATATATAATTATCTTTTCGCGTAAATAATTGTTCCTTGCATTCAACAAATAGTTTTCCAAACCTTCTTTCTCTATTTATAATAGGCTCAACATTGTTTTCCTCCGTTCATTCTACGGGTATTTCTAATTGATTATTATGCAATTCCTGAAAATTGTGTACAAATCGACGATAATATCCGGCTAATCCCAGAAATTCACGAATATTTTTCTGAGTTCGAGGTAATGGAAAATTTCGTACGGCTTCTAATTTTTTTGGATCCGGTTTAACTCCGTCTTTACTTAACAAATTCCCGAAATAAATAACTTTTTTCTTTAAAAATTCACATTTATCTGGCTGTAATTTTAAATTAGCTTCGCGTAATCGTTTCAGAAATTTCTCGAATTTAATATTATGTTCCTTAATAGTTTTTCCATAGATAACCGCATCATCCAAAAATAGGTAGATTTCTTTGCCTTGCATATCTTTAAAAATCTTATCAACACAACGTTGAAAGGTAGCAGGTGAGTTTGAAAGACCCATTGGCATTATAGTGAATTCGTATAAACCATTCGAAGAACAAAAAGGTGTTTTATGTCTGTCGGCTTCGTGTAAGGGAATTTGAAAAAATCCTTGAGCGATATCAAGTACGAAAAAATATTCAGCTCCACCTTCTTGATCGATTATATCTAATATATTTGGCAATGGATAATTATCTATTATAGTTATATCATTTAATTTGCGAAAATCAACAACTACTCGATATCGTTTATTACCTTTACTATCCGGAGATTTTGCTACTAAAAATACAGGTGAAGAATAATTAGAATTAAGTGGCTTGATTACACCTCCATCAAGTATTTCTTTTATTTGTCGGTCGAGTTCTTGTTTAAGAGCGTGATGAAGTCGGTAATGCTTAGTACAGATAGGCGCATCGCTAAGGGTTAATACCCTATGTTTAATAAAATGAGTAGTCCCCAACTTTTCCCCTTTTAAATGAAAGCAATCGGCATATTCCTCTGTAAGGCGCTCGATTGGCTGTCGCAATTCGGTTTCTAAATGAGCATATCTTAGTAATGGTTTCAAACGGTCTATTCTTGGTTTTTCGGCCTTTTCAGCTTCCGTGACTTGGAAGATGGGAATTGTCATTGCGTTATCTGGCATTCCGTTGACAAAATAATCTTTATCTGAAATGTCCATATAATTGTAACATAAGTCATCCATTTGACTATTCTCAATATAATTTTTAACAAAATGACAATTATTTGTTTTACGTTCTTGTTTATCTCCGTATAAATTTTCAAAAGTTTCAGCATTTACAGATCCTTCTTCTAGCAAACGATTCTCAAGTCCTTCTTCGAGTACATAATCAGTAGCATTATTAGCAACTATCTCGTAATTATCGTTACTTTTATTATCCTCAAATATATTCTCCGTATCCTTATCAACAAATATATTTTTCGTATCAATATCATTATTTATCATTTCATCATTAATAATTTCAACAAAATTAACTTTACCTTTCGTCTCATCGTTTTCCGCACTGGAATCAATTTTATTCATAACGACATTTTTCTTAATATTCACATAATTTGTATGCTCACTCTCGTTGCCTTGAGAAATGTTGGCTTGCAAAAGCTTTTTTAAACGCTCAATTTCTTTAAATAAATTCTCAACATGTTCAATTGTATATATATTTTCACTTGATTCGTCTTTTATTTCTCGAATATTATACTCGTCATTTTCTATAACGTCACGATCATTAGTGTCGAAATGCACATAAATATTTTCCGGATTTCGGTTAACATAAATACTTTCATTCCGTGCATAAAAATTTTCATTATCTTTTTCATCAATAAATTCATAATTTTCTTCAATTAATTCATTATTTTCCTCAATTCATTCATCATTTCCTTGATCAAACGTAACTCGTTTATCATCAACATAAGAATCATTATAATCGTAGTCTGTTTCCCCTTCTTCACTCAGATCGCTTCTTATTCGGGAATTTTTAGATTCACTTTTTACCCTCTTTTCTGTTTTCGTATCTATCGGTTCCGTTTCCGTAGGATACTTTTTAAAAGGGATTATTTGTCCATTAACTTCAATATAATTTTCAATATAATTTATTGTTGCTTCGTTTTTACAAAAGAAATCATTACCTAATATGCCGGCTTCCGCTATGGGAAAATCATCGTCAACTAAATTAAAGTCTGTTAACACATTATTAAAATCTACCGTCACCTTGCCAAGAGTTGAAATATGTTGCATTGTTATGCCTTTTAATCTTATAATTTCGTCTGTTTTTATGTTAGTATAGGGCGATACCTCCGATTTACGCACTAAACTAACAGAAGCTCCGGTGTCAAGCATAAATTCTAATGGCTTATTAAACTCTCCGATGTCTACTCTTATGGTAGGCACCGTGCTTGCGCGACTCAAATTTATTGTTTCGGTACGAATGTGGGAGTATTCCTCTCGTTGGAATCGTTCGGGCGAGTGCCAGCTGTCATCTCTCTCCGTGTGCCCTCCTGAGAGAGAGACTCGGCGTTTCCCTGCGCTGTATTTCCCGCGCGCATCTCTCGCTGTAGTCTAAAACACTCGCGTTGCGTGTGTCCTCTTTTTCCGCAATAATAACATGTAGGTACGAATGAACTTTGGTTATTCGAAGGATTGTTGCGATTATAATTGTTATAATTGTTGGATCTTGAATTATTTCCACTGTCAGGTTGTCTCCGATTTTCAAAACTCCTTTGATTATAATTATTATTACCACTATCGCGATTATACTCATTGTTACGATTCAGTAAAAATTCTACACGTCGTCTATTATCAGCGTTCTATCCTCCGAAGTTCGTATTATTTGGCCGATTGTCATTTCGAAAATTTTGATTAATGTCGTTTTGTCGCTGTAGATGCTGTAGAGCGAGCTGTCGGCAGTTAAGTGTCACGTGCCCGACTTTTCCACAAAAACCACACTTTATTGAACTCTGGTCAAGATCGACTAAATGCACTTTTCGCGTGTCTCTACTTTTAAATTTTGCGTCCAGCAACTCATCGTCGTCGATCGCGCACCCCGCATATTCGCGTTCTATCTCAATGGCCTGTTCTCGAGCCTCTTTTAACGTGGTAGGCGTACCCATACGCCCTCGGATTTCCCATCGTAGTCCCCTTTTAAAAAATTTGATGCAATCTTTTTCGAGGTCACTTTGAAATGTTTGTTTATTACTTATTCGGCCCTCCCGCTGAGCTGCGGCTGTAATTTCTTTTTCGATTTCCCGAATTCTATTTAGAAATACAATCACTGATTCATTACTTTTCTGTTTCATGTTTGTTAGGTCGCCAGACCAATCGTGATAAGTTTTTGCTGAACCGTAAATATTTTCAAAAAATTCCATAACTTCGTTTACCGATATAAAAGTCTGCCCGCGGGTGCTATTTAGTGCATCTCCATATAGACGCATTCGGATAAATTTGGCTAATTCTCCTTCGAGTGTACTGGGTAGCAATTCTTTAACTTCTCTGCACCCATCGAGAAAAAGATACCTTGGATATGGACATTCCCCGAACTTGAATTGTTTTTGCCATATTGATTGATTTTTTATTTATAATAGATGTATCGCGCGATGATTCGATTTTAGGTACGTTTAGACTTCTATCAAAGGAGAGATAGAGTTCTCTTTTCTCGTCGGTCGAATTGCTGTCACTTGGAGATATTTCTATTTCTATCCTTGATTGTTTAAAATTTTATTAATTTCGGTCGCGTTATCCTTGTTTTCAAAAAATGCGTCTAATACTTCCGGTTTTATTTCAATACTCAATTGTTGTTTAATTTTCTCGATCGCTGGTTTATAAATAGGTGTTTCGTCGCGTACTTCTAAGTTCTCAAAAATAGTCGTTAAATTTTCTTTGGGAAGAGATCTATGTACTATAGGTGTACTAGTGTCGATGTGATCCGAAAAATTTTCCCTTTTTTTTATCGCGATTCAGATTGAAAATAGGGGGTTTGATTTTATTTTCTGAGGTGTTTTTTTATTGTATCATTAAGGTCCTCATCCACTTCGATTATAGGAAAATCGTTATCACTGTTATCTTTAAAGAGATCTTGGTTAGTACATGAACGATATTTATAAAATTCAATTTTATTTTTTGGAAGTTCTTGTTTCCTATCTAAGTCACGGTTAAATTTTTGGGATGATTTGTTAAGTTCTTTAGTTAAGCGACTTACTTCGTTAATTAATTTTGTTACTTCAGGACTATTTTTTTCAATTGCAGTTTTTAATTCACACTCTTTGTCTTTTAGTTGTGTTAAAAGCGAATCGTTAGTATTGTATTGTATTCACATACATTCATTTGTATTCACATACTCATCACGCTACATGGTAGAGAATTCATGGCAAGTGACTTCGTTTCTGCGTTTCCCAGCCGCTATGCATCATTTTTAAATAATAAATATATGGATGTGTTACGTCCAAATTACAAATTTAAAACAATTACATTAATTCCTACCTGAATTGATAATCGAACTTGGCGATACGTGAAAGTTATAATAATTTAAATGATTAAAAGAGTGAAGGATAGGAAATCCCTTTTGGCTACCGCGGACGCGGTCATCGCCTACCGGGGAAGGGAGCCGGATACGAAGTCACTTTAAACTATATACTATTTCTTTTAAATCGACAAACGTTTATTTTTATGAAAAGAGAAAAGTACCTTGATGTGTAAGTGTGCGTGGCTGTTAGTATATATGTGTGAATAGGTTCTTGAGTGTCTGCAGCTATCAAACCTCGGCGCCTTCCAGCCTAGGCTCGGTGGTTCAGTTTACAGCGGTGGCTAGATGCACTGAGGTGTGACGGCTCGTCCCTTTGGTGTGCGTAGTGTAGATCGCAGAGAGTCCACTGCCTCTGTTGCTTCTTTTTTTCAGCAGGGGTGATATTCGGAAAAATGCCGATGGATGCACTTGCTCTACTGAGCGACTAAGCCCGGTATACTCTCCACTTTTAAACGTACGAGTAGCGAGTAATGCGTGATACTTGTTTTAAGAATGGTCTGGCTACGAGCAGAGTAACGTGCTGCGAGAGATTTCGGATATTACTGAGCGCTGATTGCCCTTTGCTCCCGGGCTTTATATACTTGCATATCCCCTTGTTTTTCACTATTTTGTATTTTCGTCTCTCAATATTAAGAGAATCGTGGCAGGTCAAGTCATAAACATCATAGTTTATGACTACCACTTAAGAATCTGTCTCTTTTAGAACTCTCCCGCGGTCTCTCTTTTTACTGGAGATCGTACATGTGTTTCCTATGAAATTCCAGATCGACGAATATTGCGTCTCTGTTTCTCTCTGCTCTCTAATTTTTCTATTATTTGTGCTCGTTTTTCCGCCATGATTTGTCGCCGTAGTGCGTAAGGCCATCGTTGAAACAGCTCCCCTCGTTCTTGTGCTTCTTAATTTATGACTTTCCGTTTAAAAATACGAACTCGCGGTTCTTATGAAGTTATTATTGATTCTAAAATGTCGCTTAGCGTTTTCATGGCATTTTGGATTTATTGCGTGGTTCATCGGAATATAGTCCATTTGTGTGAAGGTGCCGCTGACACGTATGTGTGAATATCTCTCCGATTTTTAGATCCACTTCTTGGGTGCCGCGATGACGTGTTAGTGAGTAAGTGTGTGTGTGTGTGTGTGTAGATGTGATATATATAACAATTGTAGTGTTTTGGATGCGTAATGGAATCGGTGATTCCATTACAGTATTGAGGTGTTGAAAATTTTTCTTAAAAAACAGGCCAAGAAGTATTTCCTACATCCGGCGGTAGTAAGCCATTGCAGCCCACGCCTGTAAGGGGAGATGTGCTCGTCACTCCTTACACCGTAGATATAACGGATCCCCGTATTTGCAAGCCTCTGCAGTTTTCAGTCAAGTTCCTGAGTCAGGTCGCAGTAAGCAAATGAGCAATAGTCGATGAGGGGAAACAGGAGTGCCTGCACTAAATGTTGGCGCAATCTGAGGCTAGTGCTTTTCCGAAAAAAATAGAGCCGATACATTAAAAAGTGAGCACGTTTACAAATTTGTGCAACGTGCTATTTCCACGTAAGCTTGGAGTCAAGCACAAGCCCCAGGTTGCGCACCGATGATTCAATGTTGACCTGGGCTCCCCCTATATTTAGGTATTGAGGCTGTAGATTTGCAAGTCAACCACGTAGATTAGATGGGACACATCTGAATCTAGACAAAAACCAATATCATTGATGTACAACGAGAACAATAAGGAGCCTAAAACTGACCCCTGTGGGACACCGGTGTTTAGTGGTAGAAAGGTAGAGATCTCATTGTTGTCACCAATGACGGCCTGTTCTCTTCCGCAGAGGTAAGATGAAAGCCAGCGGATAACCTGCTTGGAGAAGCCGAAGGAGGATAGCTTTTCGAGTAGCCTGACGTGATGCACCGCATCAAACACCTTGCTAAAATCAAATAGAAGCAGAAGAGTGACCTTCTTCCTGTCTATCCCAAGCCTGACATCATCAGTCAGCTTAATTAAGCCGGACTGCGTGCTATGATGCGAAACCCAGCTTGGAAATTGTCAAGATAAAGTCTTGTGTCAAGGTATTCAGAGATTTAATGGTGCACCAGCCACTCCAGCGCCTTGGATAGGAAACACAGTAAAGAGATCGTACGGTAGTTTGACAGCTGTTGGAGAGAGAGAGTGTTATAGAGAAAGAGTTCATTCGGTGGCAGCGAGCTGCACGATCTAGCTCTGCGGTGGGTCGGCGGCGTGCCGTGCGAGGCGAAGAAGGACAAGGAGAGATCGCAGAGAGAAGTTGGCCGACCGCTTACTAGGTGCTTACGTACCGGGAGAGCGCCGAGCCTATGTGACAGAAGCTAGAGCGAGAAGGCCTTGCGTGGCTGCGTAGTGCGCGGGAGGCTTATTTAGCCACCACGTTGTAGGAAGGGGTTGGGGCAAAATACAGTATCATTTCTCTCAATTCTGTTGTTGTTATTCTCCCTCCTCTTTTCCAGCTCTCCCAAGCAAAAGCGATTACGTCGAATCCCTCGACATTAAATAAAAATCGAGCGTATTAGTAGCACAAGAGTTGCGTGTGCGCTGCTGGGAGACAACACGTTGCATTTTTATTTTGTATTCAAATATTATAAATTTCAAAATTGTAAGTAATTTATATACTTTAAATATGAATCTAATGTTCGTTAAACATTTTTTAATTAATAATAAATTTAATGGTAGCTACGAACATGCTAAAGTAAAGAAATAATAAAAATGTTAAAATTGAAGTGTAGGTAAAATGACATGATTAAGGTAACCTGCATTTCGCGTTGAACCACTCGCTGGGCTTATTAGTAAGATGGTGAAAGGTTCTATCTTATACGTAATATTGTAAGCCGAAATAAGGTATACTATTTTACTTGTAGGGATTCAGCACGAGTAGCACAGTCGCCGGAGAAAGCAGCAGTCTACTCCAGCCTAGACCCGACTTTGAGTGGCGGAGCCCTTCCGCTCTCGACGAGGAGACTCTTGCGCGAGACACCATACCGTGGCGAGCGGGGAGCGCACCCCTGATCGCCATCCTCGATTTGGCCGTTGACTCGACCGCACGCTGAGAGTTCACAGTAGATTCAAGAAACCTTGTTGAAATGAATAAAGCCAACATCGCATTACCTCTTTTCTTTACTCAGTGTGTTCAGTTATTCGCCCAGTCATTTCCTCGTCCCGATAGTCATAATTATTATAAGGATTTTAAGGCGCAATAGCTGTACTAATCATCTAAATACTTATAGATCAAAATGATAAATTTTGCTGTCGGAACATAAAGACATGTAGTTCCTCCAGCGTTCTGGAAGAAGAACTAAACTTTTTTAACTTACATCATGGAATATTATTTTGTGAAATTTATCATTTTGATCTACAAATATAACCCTAGCTTTGCTTACAATGTTGCGTATAAGAATCTATCGCCATATGACTGATGAGCCCAGCGAGAGGTTCGGCGCGAAATGCACGTTACCATAGTCATGCCATTTTACCTACATTTAAATGTTAACATTTTTATTATTTGATTACTTTATCCTGTTCGTAGCGACCATTAGATTCATTATTAATTAATAATTCATATAATTGTTTTAGATTCAAGTAATAGTTTGTAACGGGGCGTTTGTGCCGATGCGACGGCTCCAACGCTGCGCCGGAGGCTCGACTCCGGCGTGAAGATTCTCTTCGTCCCGTTCAACGGAGAGAGACTCTCCTTGATGCGACGGCGATTACTTGCGCCGTCGCTCGTGCAGCCTACTGCTGCCGTGCCGCCGTGGCACTCTGCTCGACTAGTCAGTTATCCTGCAAATCGCGAAACACGCGATTTGCCCGCGTAGGCTGTCGGGGTACTCGGGAAGATAAGGACGTTAGGAGCAAACGAAGTGTAAACACTTAGGTACAAGCGAACGTCTGTTTATTCAAATTCGGATCACACGAGCTAACAACATGTTGTATACGCGCGACGCGAGAAGGCAGATTGCGCACGCCGATAATAACTCGCTCGCGGCGAGTTCGATTGCTATAATGATTGAAGCGCGACAAATGATGATTGTACTTACAATCTCGCAATGCGCCGCTCCTGCGTGGTGCGGCGCGCGCAAATGGCGGGAGCGTCCTCCCTCGGATACACTGAGTGGTCGGCGAGTCGGTGGCGTACCGACTGGTTCGTCGCTGGCTCGCTGGATGACTCCTCTCGCGTATTCGCCCTCGCTCGCTGCCCCACGGATACACACGCGCACGGTGGAGGCACTGTAGGTCGCGTTCGCGCGGTAAAAAAAAGGTCGGTGATGCTCCAGCACGTGTTGCTCGTCTCGCGGCCGGAAGCTCTCCCCCGATCGCGCTCGCGACGCGAGGTGTCGCGAGCGCCGCGCGCAGCGCCAGCGCGCTGAACCGCGGCGACCCTGTGCATGACATGCGAGCGCGATTCAAATCGCTGGATCGCTTACAAGTTTTTTTAATATAGTACATAATGTTAGCTATGTATATTACATTAATAAAAACTAATCGCAATTGCTTCCTCCCAGAGGCTTGTAATAGTAAAATTTTCAATTTCGCTAAAACTTCATAGAAACGTGTTTTAAGGTGTTTGGAGTTCGAATGATGTGTTTTTAGAAAATGTCCGTGCGGGTAGCTGTGTGTGTATACCGTCGTATTTCTGGAACTACATGGTCTATAATAATAAAATTTGACGTGCATAAGTGTTTTTTGATTCCGAATTCGAGAAAAAAATTTTTTTAATTTTGACAATTGTAGCCATCTTTATTGGCTATTTTTTGATTTTTGAAATTTTTTTTTAAATTTTTTTAAATGATATCATTTATACAAAAAATTCAGCAATAATGTTTTTGAAAGAGTATAACATTTCCTAATTTTTCCCGCAAGATTTTCTAAATTGACCGTTTAATTCAATTGTTATGACAAAAAAAGATGTTTTATTTTTAAATTTATATCTTCCAAATAAGGCAGTCTAATGTTTTGAAAAATTCATGATAACAAAAAATACTAATGTCTACATGTTGTAAAAATTTTAAGTCACTTTGATAAATCATTTTTGAGAAAAAAATCGAAAACCTAAAAAAATTGGTTTTTTATGTTGTAACGTCCCATGTTCATAAAAGATAATTATATGTATGGATATGCTGTATACAGAATGATGTATGTCCCACTAATTAAACCAACTGACCCCCGAGTCAGCAATCCCAAAACCTACTTATTCTGCACCATCACCAACCTATATTGTAAGACACTTTCGGTGGCGATCGGTGATTGGTTATTACCCTAACATTGAGATCATCCGCCAAGCCTTATAAGCCCCGCACTCAGTCCTCATATTGCCTTTAGCCTTTAGTGAAGTCTCTTTTTACAAGGACAACGAGTATTGTACCTGCTGGACCTGGTGTGTGAATACGAGTGCCGTTTAGTCCTTCGCGTCGTCTATTGGGTGCTTAGAAACCACTCAAACTCCGTGGAAGCTAACCGGTGGAATTCTTCATACTCTGGACGTGAGTTGGTACAGTACGAGGCTTAAGGACCGTCAACATATCTGGCGTTAGCTTCGGCAGCTTAGTTAAGGAACTTACTCTCAACACGCCACGGAACCATCCGTGTAGGATAATACTAAACACCGCCCAGTCATCGACCGTGCAATCTACTAGTAGTGTCCGAACGGGATTGTAAGTTGAACCAATATAGAAATAAGTAAATACGTAACATTAAGAACAAACATAAAGATTAGATTAAAACATCTGTGTAACATCTGTATCAAAGCATTGGGCCTTCGTCTAAATAAAGTCATAGCAAAGAAGTACCATAAAGAGACAGTTTATTAGAATCATAACCTACTTAATAGTAACAGAAGACTCTCGAGTCAAGGCTAGTTCACCTATACTCAAATAAATAATTATTTGTATATAGAATTACTGCGCGGTTCAGCATAGTAAATCCGAACCTTACAAATGGCATCCCTTGTGGGGAACTAAGCCATTGTTACTAAAGTACCAACTGTCTCGTTTAGAATTTTCATTATTAAGAAGAAATTTAGGGTCAGTATTTTTGAAACTTTTAGACGAAATAAATCATAATGGCGTTTAATCAGACTAGAGAGGAAATCTTAAGATTACCCAACTTAGAACAAAGAATCAATGCTTTAGATCAATTTTATAGATTTAAAGAGGCAGAAAGAGAAGAACAATTATTAGAATTTTCACGTAGTATATTAGAGTCAAATAATTTTCGGGCAGTGGAAAGTCAACATCTTGCAGATTACGATGGAACGAACATGAATCTAAAAGAATTCTTACAAGATGTTGATAACTGCTTTACCATGATTTCTACAGATTCAGAAGCACACTTTTTAAGAATCGTTATATCAAAATTAAGGGGTAAAGCCAGACAAGCCTTGGAAGGTAGCACATTTAAAACTTGGAATGATTTAAAATCGCATTTAAAAGACTGCTTTGCACCGCCCCGCACATATAGTCATTACTTACACGAAATTCAATCATCTTCCATGAGGCAGGGAGAGAATATTCGACAGTTTTACGGTCGAATAAACGCGCTAGTTAATGCCGCAATTAACGCCGCGTTGGAAGTACTGGGAAATAACGTACAGCGAGATCATTTAAAACCTCAGATCGAAATCATTGCCTTAGAATCATTTATTAATGGATTACCAGATGGTTGGAGAACCCGTATTATCGAGTTAGCACCAGAAAAACTGGATGACGCGTTCGCGTTAGCATCGAAATATGAACGGGGTAAAGTAACCATGTATAATAATCATTACTCCAATCCACGTATTCATCAAGTAAGTCATACACAAGATCGAAGTCCACATGGTTCACGGGATTCACCCCATGGTTCAGGAGAAATATATGAAAGTATACATCAAGTAAGAACATTGAATAATGAGGAAGGAGATAGAGGAGGGCAAATAAGAGTGAATTTTCATGATTCTACGCATAATAGAGATGAGATTTCTTATTCAATAGACCGGGATGACACCTATTTCCCAAAAATGACTTTTGAAGGAGGCAAGATACACGCACCACCACAATTGAGTTATAAAAAGCCAGTACCCGAGCCTATCAAACATCCAAGTATACTCCAGAGGGAATATACTGAGAATACTATGGTGCCAGTAAGACCACCAGTACAAAGACATGTTATACCACCAGAGGCACCATTATATCTGGATTACAGACCCTGTAACTGTGCTGCATGTTATATATACTTTCAAAATCAACAGAGAGCCGGATATTGGTACCCACCTCAAAATGGAGGCTACCAACATCAAAATCCACCAACGTGTACGCACAGGCCAGTCCCAATGCAGGAACCATATCACCATCAAGAATCCGCAAATAACAGAAATCAAGACTATTACGGAGAAAAGCCGAAGTCGCCAAACCCGTTTCGCAGTGGAAATAAAAATCATTTAAACTGGGACAACGCTCACTGGAAGAACGCACCAGTGAGCGGGACGACTCAACCAGTCCCGGCCCCACAGCCAAGTCGGGAAACCAGCCCAAGTTATTCGACTCACGTCAAGAGTCGAATCCTCGCCCACAATAAAATTAAAAATAGAACAATTGGCAGTTCCAGAAGCCTTATGTGTAGTGGATACCGGAGCCCAAATCAATGCAGTAAAAGAAAATGCATTGGGTCCTAATGCTATAGTAGACCAAAATGACGTGATCTCTATACTAGGTATTTCTCCACAGGAGGTAAGGACTCTAGGAACTGTAAAATTAAAAATCTTAGGAAAGGACCATTTATTCCACGTGTTACCATCTAGCACGCCACTATCAGAGGAACTTATATTGGGTAACCCTTTTCTACTTGTAGAAAAAGTAAACATCATGTTTGGAGAGGGAGTACTAGTAACGGAAAGTTATCCGATAACACCCGTTGCCTTCGTTCATAAACTAATACCAGAAACTCGTGAAGATAAACATCCAGAGAAAGCATTTCGAAACACGGAAGTAAAAAGAGTTCAGATTGAATCTGAGTTTAAATTTCCATATGCCGAACGCGAGATAGAACCGGAATCTATAGATACAGTAAATTGGAATTTTAATTCTAAAGGTTTTAAATCCAATGGTAAAACTGTATTTAAGTTACCGGCCAGATCAAAAGTTCCTGTAAGAATTCCCGCAACTAAACATTCAGCTAAGGGCCAAGCCTACTTAAGACGAATAAATACCGTCCCAGCAGTTTTTATAGGAGAAGCCGTCGTTAAAAATAACAAAGGCTACTGCTATGTAATGGCCACTAATACTCTACCTGACCCAGTTGAAATAGAAATTACTCCACAGCCATTGGAAGCATTTGACTTTTACGATGACTTGGAGGATGACTACGAGTTTCCATTAGAAGGGGAACCACCAAAAGTTTGAGTACCTATGTATGCCCTTCGGCCTTACCAACGCGCCTGCAACCTTCCAAAGGCTCATGGATTGCGTCCTAACAGGTCTACAAGGATCAGAAATGTATGTCTTTTTAGATGATATAGTGATTTATGCAAATTCTCTCGAAGAACATGAGGAGAAAATCGCTAAATTGTTTGAAAGGTTGTCAGCGGTAGGCTTAAGACTACAAATGGATAAATGCCAATTCCTTGTACCAGAAATTAATTATTTAGGTCATATCATCGACAGTAATGGAGTAAGACCGGACCCTAAGAAGTTAGAAGCCGTTAAAAACTACCCGCGGCCGACTAACCAAACTGAAATCCGACAGTTCTTTTTTGCAGAACCCATAGTTTCCGAACCACCATCAATGAGTGAAACAGATAACTCAGAAATAACCAACTCAATCGAGAGTAGTATTGCAGAATCTTCCGATGCTCCACCAATACCACTAAGCAACAAACCTTTGCTTCCTAGCCTGTTGAATCAAGATACAGAGTCAGAAGAGGAAACTGATTCTACTATGGCCAAGTCAAACGAGGATCCAGGTGAAAGTGAATTTGATGAAATAATATTGAATAAACCCCACAAGAACAAGAGTAAAAATCCCAACAACAAAAAGAATACTAATTCTAGACAAACTAGTCCGGAAATTGAAACAAAATTTAGAGATTCTTCATCATCAAGTGATGACAAAGAGTTAATAAACCCAAATTTACAATCTACTATGAGACGATCAATGCCAGGTCAACTCATGGATAATTCAGAACTACAAGAATTATCTAGCATTGAACTAAACAAAAGTGCAAAGGAAAAAGAGATTAATCCTAATGGAAACCCAAGCGAGACTACAAATAACCAACCACCCTCGATGTGCTGGGATAATTTCTTAGAGCTCTATCATGAAACTCCAACTGAGAACTGGGACCTCATGAAAGATATTGAAAGCTCATCACCCTTACAACAAGGCGAGAAAGCCAGTTCAGAACCACCTACGTTACTAGGAGAAGCTTCACAGGCAGTAGTCCCCAGTAGCACTGTGAGAGAATGGATGCTAGAATACGCAGATAGTCAGTCTAATCCAATTCGTTTCAAGTCACCTATAAAACAACCTAGAGCATCTTCTACTGCTTGGACTGAAGAGATGGCCGAAAACACCAATTGGCATCACCTTTCCACAATAGAACAAGAGGATAGTGAAGAAGAAACGGAGGATGAGATTAACGAAGAATTAAGAAAAAAAATATCTAAACCCAAAAAACGAAATAATCTACCTAAAACGACAAAAACAATAATAACACCCACAAGTGGAACATTTACCAACAACCAAAATACTTCTTATATAAATAGTAAACCGAAGGAAGACAGTACAGCTCCAAGATTAGGAAATACATCAGCATCTGTATTTTTCGACTATGTAGATTCAGATTTGAACTCGAGTGAATCATTAAAATTTTTAAAAACTAGAGAATGTATAACATATCTAAAAGATAATATAGTACATTTTATTTCAAAAGATTTAAGTTTATCATATGGAACCAACAAATTACTTATTGACATAGAAGCTATTTATCGCGATGAATTATCGAAGGCCAAGATAACCATCGGTGATGTAATAGTTACCCAAAATAGAAAAAGATTCATTTTTAGTTTAGTTATTTCGGATAAAGAAAAAGACGAAATTACACCAGATAATTTATCGAAATGTTTAAGTACATAAGCAAACGAAATTAAGAATAAAAAGTTAAAGTCTTTTAGATTAGCTGGAAGCGGAGAGCTAACTGACACTCTTCCACGAGGGGTATTATTAAATAAAATTAAGAAAAAACTGAAAAATTTACAAATAGCAGTAACGATATGTTACGGTGAGTGTAAGATACTAGCTCCTGAATACAAGTTAGTAGTTCTGAACGATTACCATAATAGTTTGTTTGGAGGACATCGTGGTATGGGAAAAACCTATAGAAGAATAAGAGAACGATATTATTGGAAAGGAATGAAAGAAGATATACATGATTTCGTACGCAAATGTGAAATCTGCCAAGAACAAAAGCTGGTTAGAGTAAAGACAAGAGAACCAATGGTAATAACGGATACACCAAGTGAAGTTTTCTTTAAAGTAGCCATAGATACAGTTGGACCTTTATGCAAATCTACGCAAGGTAACGTGCATATACTAACTATGCAGTGTCAGTTTTCAAAATTTTGTATAGCAGTACCAGTGCCCAACATCAAAGCAGTTACAATCGCAGACGCTTTGACCCGACACCTTTTCGTACATTTTGGAGTACCTAGAATAATTCTAAGCGACCGAGGACGCAGTTTTCAAAACAATCTATTGTCACAGTTATCCGAAATTTATAATTTTAAATTAAATACTACGACTGCATACCATCCACAGTCTAATGGATCCTTAGAAAGAAGTCACGCTGTCTTAGCTGACTTTCTAAGAAATAAATCATCGAGCAAACAAGACTGGGATAAAGTAATTCCCTTTGCTATTCATGAGTATAATACATCCGTACATACATCAACAAGTTACACTCCTCATGAATTAGTATACGGCAAACCAGCCCGTACACCCAATCGTCTGCCGAACGAATTTGAATTAGAAACTTACAACGATTACATACAAGAACTAACTGAATGTTTGAGAGATGCGCAAACAGTAGCCAGGAATAATCTCATACAATCAAAACATAAGAACAAAGAGTACTATGATAAAAAGGCAAGACCTTTACAGATTTCTGTCGGAGACGAAGTGAGAGTATTAAAGGAACCCAGATATGGGAAATTAGATAAATTTTATAATGGCAAATTTTTTGTAAAGGAAATTAAAGACAATAGTAATGTCATAGTAGAATCATCTAATGGAAAACTTATAGTAAAGCATAAAGATAAGTTAGAGAAATTTTATCGCTGAGTACAGTTTAAACAAAGTTACAGTCAACCCATTATTACAACACGATACTAAATATAAAACCTGCAACATTGAAGAAATAAATTTAGGAACATCTGCAGAATCAGCAATTTCAAGGATATCCACAACGCTACCACCGAATACCTGAGAGGTCATTGTGTACAATACACCGGCGACAAATCCAGCAACGCTGCAATTACCCAATAAACGCCGAACAACTGGCGTAAACTTAGTGCGCAACCAGACAAGACCACTACAAATTCAAGACACGGTATTTTAAACTTACCGGTGTCCAAATTATTCTCTTTCTTTCGACTAAATGATTTTGGTAGTAATTAATTTTTTACGCAAAAGGAAGCAGCATAGGATCGTGGGTTCAATGTAATTACTGGGATTAAAACTCTATTTTTGAAAGAAATGTTTTTCACTTAAAGATTAATTTTAAATAAAATTTATTATCTTAGAAAACGTAACAACAAATACTTAAGATTATGCAAACAAAACAAGAAAATAAGCAGTTCATTTTCGGCCTATTGTCTATCTCTATCTATTGTCAGCAAACTTAGCATTGCGGCTACTGCCATCCGAAGCCAATGCACTCGCGCTCACGTGTTGTCAGCTCGCGCCGAAACTTACACAGCACGCGTGTATACGTAGGCGTGACGAAAGCACGAGTTCGCGCCAAAGCGCGGTAACTCCTGCCACCGAGCGGATACTTGAAGAGTCAAAAAGACCAATCCAGGAATGCGATCCACCCAGGAACGCAGTACGTCACACTCGCAGTCAATACTATACTTATATATATACAGCGAGTATATATATAAATGTACATAACGTATGGACATGCGAGTATATATAAAGTGTACATAAAGACAGGTAAGAGTATATATATAAGTATACATAAGACCAGTTATACTTGTATACAGGCTTATACCTACACACATGTACTTTCCAATCTAGCGGACTTACAATAAGACCACATAAGGGTTCATATTATATGAATACTAAACATGCGGAATAAACAATTTAGCAACAATTGGCATTATCTAACAAAATAATAATAACTTCGAACTTTTAGCACTCGACTGCACCTTAGGAAGTCAAAATACACCCAAAAATGAGTAGCAACAATCAAATGTTTATAGGCCTGTAACTCGAAAAATTACAGTACGAAAATTGTTATTTTTGTACCTAAATTGTTAGTTAAGAATACTCTATCGACCTACGGAAAAAAAAAAAAAAATAAATAAATAAATAAATAAATAAAAATTATGGTCGGATTCGAACCAAACCTTTTTTTAATTTAGCAATTAAGAGTCCCCGAACTAATAATGTAATAAAAGTTAGTCAAATTGTTTATATTTACATTGTTATCCTGTAAATAAAGTACGAAAAATCGCAATTATGATCGGATCGGAACAAAAATTTTACAACTAGGATTAGAGATCACAATACCGAAAATTTCTTTTTAATCACTTATTAATCTTCCGAGATAATGCATATGTCAGCATTATATTATTAACTTTATGAAAACAACATACTTATGTAACAACATATTGTGAATGAACATCGCACGTTTTTTTTCTTTTTGCACCAGCACCCATTGCTGGGGACAGCAATACTCTGGGGGGGGGGAGGTGTAACGTCCCATGTTCATAAAAGATAATTATATGTATGGATATACTGTATACAGAATGATGTATGACGGCGTGTATGTGTACAGGCGCAGGTATATGACGATAATCACAATGTAAGCATTTCCGCAACCGCGTTTACGACATCAAACGCGTTCCACTAATTAAACCAACTGACCCCTGAGTCAGCAATCCCAAAACCTACTTATTCTGCACCATCACCAACCTATATTGTAAGACACTTTCGGTGGCGATCAGTGATTGGTTATTACCCTAACATTGAGATCATCCGCCAAGCCTTATAAGCCCCGCACTCAGTCCTCATATTGCCTTTAGCCTTTAGTGAAGTCTCTTTTTACAAGGACAACGAGTGTTGTACCTGCTGGACCTGGTTTGTGAATACGAGTGCCGTTTAGTCCTTCGCGTCGTCTATTGGGTGCTTAGAAACCACTCAAACTCCGTGGAAGCTAACCGGTGGAATTCTTCATACTCTGGACGTGAGTTGGTACAGTACGAGGCTTAAGGACCGTCAACATATCTGGCGTTAGCTTCGGCAGCTTAGTTAAGGAACTTACTCTCAACACGCCACGGAACCATCCGTGTAGGATAATACTAAACACCGCCCAGTCATCGACCGTGCAATCTACTAGTAGTGTCCGAACGGGATTGTAAGTCGAATCAATATAGAAATAAGTAAATACGTAACATTAAGAACAAACGTAAAGATTAGATTAAAACATCTGTGTAACATCTGTATCAAAGCATTGGACCTTCGTCTAAATAAAGTCATAGCAAAGAAGTACCTTAAAGAGACAGTTTATTAGAATCATAACCTACTTAATAGTAACAGAAGACTCTCGAGTCAAGGCTAGTTCACCTATACTCAAATAAATAATTATTTGTATATAGAATTACTGCGCGGTTCAGCATAGTAAATCAGAACCTTACAATGTCACACGGTTACGGGAGTAAAAAAGCTTTAATAAACTTGAAATTTTGGGAAAAGATAGATCTTTTGAATACCTCGGCTAAGTTCTTTGCACAGCTTACAAAATCCTTTAGAATCGTAGTGAAACGGCAGCACAACAAAGAGACCTCGCGCGCACCCAAACAACCGACGCTGGAGCGGCAACAAGGAGCGGCGCACCCAAACAACCGACGCTGGAGAACCAACATAAACAACAACATATGGGACGGCGCCGACTATATAAGGCCAGCACGCACAGCACCAGAAAACTCAGATTTGTCGCGAATGCTATTCTGTTCAGCTCTCCGGACTGAACAGACTATCATTGTCAGGGGCTCTCCCATACGTGTATCTACGTGTGACGAGACACCCCATCCATTGTACTTCACGTTATTCTAATAAATCTGCAATATATTATATTTCTATATACACTAATTCTTTCATTTAACTGAGTCATATCCCGGGGCACTCTGCGTGGCGTCGAGCTATTGCATCTCCACACTACGCTAAGATACCCCCTACCTCCGTGTTGACGATCCGCGCTCACCCTCCATCAGTGCGGGTGATCGCGTATCCGAGGTTATCTCAAGTGCATCCTGCCCTAATCTATTCCACGCTCCGAGTCTCGATACGAACGCGATCTCGCGATTCTTCTGCGGATCTACCTGGTCCGTTTCAGTAGATACGGAAATTTCAATTTTTTTTTCACCCTGTATACCCTGTATAACCGTTAATCATTATATTTCATTAAATTTTTTGTTAAAACTTGAATCTTTTCTTTAAAATACGAGTACGAATGTTAACTAATTGAAATTTACTTTGGAAAAAGGTGGATTATTTGTACATTGTGTAAGAGTAATTTGCACAGCTTTCAGAACGCTGTGTTACGTCCAGATTACAAATTTCAATTTCAAAGTCTAACACATTAATACAATTACATGAATTCCTACCTGAATTGATAATCGAACTTCACGATACGTGAAAGTTATAATAATTTAAATGATTAAAAGAGTGAATGATAGGAAATCCATTTTGGCTACCGCGGACGCGGTCATCGCCTACCGGGGAAGGGAGCCGGATACGAAGTCACTTTAAACTATACATTATTTCTTTTAAATCGACACACGTTTATTTTTATGAAAAGAGAAAAGTACCTTAATGTGTAAGTGTGCGTGGCTGTTTGTATATATGTGTGAAGAGGTTCTTGAGTGTCTGCAGCTGTCAATCCTCGGCGCCTTCCAGCCTAGGCTCGGTGGTTCAGTTTACAGCGGTGGCTAGATGCACTTAGATGTGATGGCTCGTCCTTTCGATGTGCGTAGTGTAGATCGCAGGGAGTCCACTGCCTCTGTTGCTTCTTTTTTTCAGCAGGGGTGATATTCGGAAAAATGCCGATGGATGCACTTGCTCGACTGAGCGACTAAGTCCGGTATGCTCTCTACTTTTAAACGTACAAGTAGCGAGTAATGTGTGATACTTGTTTCAAGAATGGTCTGGCGACGAGCAGAGTAACGTTCTGCGAGAGATTTCGGATATTACTGACTATGCTTGCTCTTTGCTCCCGGGCTTTATATACTTGCATATCCCCTTGCTTTTCTCGGGCTATCGATTTCCAT
Organism: Muscidifurax raptorellus; assembly: GCA_020010945.3. Lineage (NCBI taxonomy): Eukaryota > Metazoa > Arthropoda > Insecta > Hymenoptera > Pteromalidae > Muscidifurax > Muscidifurax raptorellus. The sequence continues at coordinate 29,248,323 of CM052077.1, read as the reverse complement.
GTTGGGTCACCTCACTATTTTGTACTTTCCTCTCTCAATTTTAAGGGAATCGTAGCAGGTCAAGTCACAAACATCATAGTTTATGACTACCACTTAAGAATTTGTCTCTTTTAGAACTCTCCCGCGGTCTCTCTTTTTACTGGAGATCGCACACGTATTTCCTATGGAATTCCAGATCATCGAATATTGCGCCCCGGTCTTTCTCTCTCCTCTCTAGTTTTTTCTCATAGTTGTGCTCATTTTTCCGCGGTGGTTTGTCGTCGTATTGCGTGGAAACAGCTCCCCTCATTCTCGTGCTTCGTAATTCATGGCTCTCCGTTTAAAAATACGAACGCGCGGTTCTTGTGAAGTTATCATTGAATCTAAAATATCCCTTAGCGTTTTTATGGCATTTTGAATTTACTGCGTGGTTCGTTGGAATATAGCCCATTTGTGTGAAGGTGCCGCTCGCACGTATGAGCGAATCTCTCTCTCTCTCTCTCTCCCGGTTTTTCAGATCCACTTCTTGGATGCCGCCTGCACGTATGAGTGAATCTCTCTCCCTTTCTCTCCCAATTTTCAGATCCACTTCTTGAGTGCCGCTTGCACGTATGAGTGAATCTCTCTCTCTCCCGATTTTCAGATCCACTTCTTGAGTGCCGCTTGCACGTATGAGTGAATCTCTCTCTCTCCCGATTTTCAGATCCACTTCTTGAGTGCCGCTTGCACGTATGAGTGAATCTCTCTCTCTCTCTCTCTCTCTCTCTCTCTCTCTCCTGATTTTCAGCTCCACTTCTTGAGTGCCGCGATGACGTGCTGGTGAGTAAGTGTGTGCGTGTGTGTGTGTGTGTGTAGATGTGATATGTATAGCAATCGTAGTGTTTTGGATGCGTAATGGAATCGGTGATTACATTACACCCTATGGGCCTTAACTCATTAACGCCGAGGTGATCAGGATTTTTACTAACTTTTCAACGTGTTTATTTATTATGTTATCAGACCAAAAAAATAATGCAATAACTCTATTCCTACGCGAAATGGAGATCAGTGGGAACATCTGCAATGTAAATTCATAATGGAGATCAAAATGTGATTATATATACAATAAAACGAATAGATAAACAACGGCAAAATAATAAAGATTGGAAATATGTAAAATAGCATTCACATACAGTATATTCAAAAAATATTTTATTAATTGGAACTATAAATTTAGTTAGAGGAAGCTACGTGCCAATGAATTGGCAGCGGTTTTTTTTATAAATATAATAGACCAAGGCAGAGGGGTTGTGGAGAGTTCGGGCGAGGGAAGTAGGAAATACGTGCAGGGCTAGGGGAAAAAGTTGGTGTTCGGGAGGTTCTAGAGTTGTCAAAAATAACATAAAAATGAAAAAATTGTACGTTATTTTTTTGGGGGTGGAGGGTCTTTTACCAATATATATATATATATTTGTATGTGCCTGCGTGCGTGTGTACGTATGTTTACTGATTACGTATATTATCAAAAAATAGTGAAATCGTTTCTAATTTTTACAGTACAGAATGGACCCTGTAGGAACGACCCGGACTTTATTACTAGCACTGCAATCGTTTTGGACATTATTTGTGTCTTCGGCTTGCAGTAGAATAAAAAATAATTTTAGAAAAAGGACTCGGACTGGATCATTATATAGATTTGAAGCACTGAGAGAAACTGTCAGGGGGTACATTAGTAGCAACAAAAGAAGAATAGTAGTTATAGCAAAGAAATTGTTCACAAGTCGTAGGAAATCAATGGTAATTAAAACAATGAATATAACGTCGTTATACCAACTTCCTCATGCTCTAAACTGATGAAAAAGTACAGTCGAATTAATAAAATTTGTAATTATAATTGTACTTATTGTATACGCAAGATTGTTGGTGATATTACCACCACCAAATACTCGACGGACCATGGACGTGTTCGACGAAAAAAATGGCATTATTTCTGGCTTTGATGGCGATAATGAATACGTTAACATACACTTTCTCATTGGCGATCGCAAAGAAATTGCTTGTTTCCGACCTAATCAAGTCACAGACTCAGAAATCAAAGGTAAGCAGAAATATTCTATTTCGCTAATTTTAATGATCAAATTATTGGCTCTCACCAAAATAAATAACTGTACAACAACATGTTTTCAAATATATCATGTCCAAAATTTTTAAATTATCTTGACACAGTCATTGATACCTCTGCGTCGCCGCCACCACCTGGACAACCTTCTTTTTCCGTTGGAGAGCGAGTCGCTAACGGCTTTTTTAGAAAGCCCGGGAGAGAAAAAGCGAGTTCCCGCCAGTTCAGGCGCTACTCGGAGGGAGAGAGAGAGGGATAGGGAGATGGAGAGGAAGAGAGCGAGAGAGGGTGAGAGGGTGAGAGGGTGAGAGGGTGAGAGGGTGAGAGGGAGAGAGGGAGAGAGGGAGAGAGGGAGAGAGGGTGAGAGGGAGAGAGAGAGAGAGAGAGCTGCCGTGGTACGCGTCCAACGGTACGTCGCACTATATTAAGGACAGGCAAGGGTACCGAAGCTAATTTAATGCAGCACTTCCAAAAAGCCTTACGATACATGCATAACGGAAATCACACAAAATGAATGGAATGAACAACAAGTTCGAAAATAGAATTGTAGAGAAATAAAAGGTAAAATACCTAGTGAAATGTACAATTTTCTAGAAAAAATTTTAGGCCAAGTTTTTAAAAAAAACGTTAATTTAGATGATGTGGACTTACTTTACCACAGCTGAATTCTTTAGTATTCAAGGAATTAGTAGAGATAGTCATGCTTGATCAAACGAAGTTACATCCGCTGTGTGCTGAAGACGCATACAATTTATACATCAAAATTAATACGTGTATTGAAAATTAAAGTACTAGTTAATATACTTGACGGGAATATTCTTGTTCTTGTTCCTCAAATTTTACCTGCAAATATGCTAACTGTTAGTATAGTAACTCAAATACGTAACACGATATGAAGCGAAAAAAAACTATTAACCTGTTACTAAACTCGATGTGGCAATAAAAATGGATAGATACGGGTATAAAAATTTAATTTTACACTATTCTCAGTGGAAGAACGTAAGAAAGAAATTGGTTTGCAAATTGATTAAAGCCACTATTATAAATATTATTATAGTGGAAGAACGTGAGAAAGAAATTGGTTTGCAAATTGATTAAAGCCACTATTATAAATATTATTATATTTTTATGTAATCATTCTGAAGTTATAAATAAAAGAAAAACTGTTTTCATACAAAAGAAATTTTTATTTGTGTCTGAACACAAAATCATATTATTTTTCTACTTGACATAGCAGTGGTTAACAGAATGTTTTTAGTGTATTACAGCTTTGGATTTGCGTTTTTCATAGTTTTAATTCACTTATCACACTTTATGTAATCACTATAAACTGGTAACAATATAAATACTATATTGACTCAAATTTTAAGTTTTTTATTACAATATAAATGCCATAGTTTAACTGCCATAGTAAACGTATATAAATATAGCTATTTCTAAGATATTAATCAGTCGTTTCATAAAGTACTTTCATTTTACATACGAGATTTAATGACTTATTTGCTTAAAAATGATTCAGGAACAGTACTGAACGATAACCACTTAAGTGCAATTAATCTTAATATCTAAGAAGAAATACGTTACCTTTACTAACGTTTTTTTTTTCTCAAACGCTGTTATTTTAATTATGATGCAAACAAATTTAGTAGTATTGTAATACTTGGTCTTCTGCACGGTTCATAAATAATCAAAGCATTGATTAATTTCTTTCTGAAACTGGACTGGTATTTCATCAGTATTGGATTTTTGTATTCGTACAAGAAGATTTTGCAAATCTTTGTATAAAGAAGAGAATGAACTTCCTATTTTTCAAACTTCAGTTTGTGAATACAATTTAATTAAAGTATCAGCTAAAGATCAAATATCAGACTTCACAGTTGCTTCTTTGCAATGTAAAAAGACTTTTGGAACCATGAATAACATTGTGTTTTGCAATATATTCAATATTTCATCAAAGCTCTTCCTTTTTTTCCCACCCACTTTCAATTCTGACTTTACTTTATCCAAAGATTTATTACATGATTTATAGCAGTGTTCTTCAATGTCAGTTCTTAAAGTATAGTGTGCATCGTCAGTATCAAGCAGATCGTCTTCTAACTTATAAAAAAGTGTACCGTTGCTGCCAAAATAGTAATTTAAAACTTTTTTTCAATTTCTCTTTATTAACGACTATACATTTTACTTCATCATTATTCATTATTTTAATACTCCTATTGTTCATTTCATCCATCTAAATCAATAATGAAAATTCTATATGACAACTTATTTAATTTTGATTATCGTCGTTTTGTCGCTGTAGATGCTGTAGAGCTAGCTGTCGGCAGTTAAGTGTCACGTGCCCGACTTTCCCACAAAAACCACGCTTTATTGAACTCTGGTCAAAATCGACTAAATGCACTCGTGTGTCTCTACTTTTCAATTTTGCGTCCGGCAACTCATCGTTGTCGATCGCGCAACCCGCATATTCGCGTTCTATCTCAATGGCATGTTCTCGAGCCTCTTTTAACGTGGTAGGCGTACCCATACGCCCTCGGATTTCCAGCGTAGTCCCCTTTTAAAAAATTTGATGCAGTCTTTTTCGAGGTCACTTTGAAATGTTTGTTTATTACTTATTCGGCCCTCCCGCTGAGCTGTGGCTGTAATTTCTTTTTCGATTTCCCGAATTCTATTTAGAAATACAATCACTGATTCATTACTTTTCTGTTTCATGTTTGTTAGGTCGCCAGACCAATCGTGATAAGTTTTTGCCGAACCGTAAATATTTTCAAAAAATTCCATAACTTCGTTTACCGATGCAAAAGTCTGACCGCGGGTGCTATTTAGTGCATCTCCATATAGGCGCATTCGGATAAATTAGGGCTAATTCTCCTTCGAGTATACTGGGTAGCAATTCTTCAGCTTCTCTGCACCCATCGAGAAAAAGTGATAGCGATACTTTTTGTCCTTTAAATCGCGGAATTAAATCCGATATGTTGAATATGGACATTCTGCGAACTTGAATTGTTTCTGCCATATTGATTGATTTTTTATTTATAATAGATGTATCGCGCGATGATTCGATTTTAGGCACGTTTAGGCTTCTATCAAAGGAGAGATAGAGTTCGCTTTTCTCGTCGGTCGAATTGCTGTCACTCGGCGATATTTCTATTTTTATATCCTGTGGATAGGATATCGCTACTCCCGCTGCGAAGGTACTGAGTCTATCTCTCACGAGTTTGATCGCTTGGAAAAACCCAAATCCTTGATTGTTTAAAATTTTATTAATTTCGGTCGCGTTATCCTTGTTTTCAAAAAATGCGTCTAATACTTCCGGTTTTATTTCAATACTCAATTGTTGTTTAATTTTCTCGATCGCTGGTTTATAAATAGGTGTTTCGTCGCGTACTTCTAAGTTCTCAAAAATAGTCGTTAAATTTTCTTTGGGAAGAGATCTATGTACTATAGGTGTACTAGTGTCGATGTGATCCGAAAAATTTTCCCTTTTTTTTATCGCGATTCAGATTGAAAATAGGGGGTTTGATTTTATTTTCTGAGGTGTTTTTTTATTGTATCATTAAGGTCCTCATCCACTTCGATTATAGGAAAATCGTTATCACTGTTATCTTTAAAGAGATCTTGGTTAGTACATGAACGATATTTATAAAATTCAATTTTATTTTTTGGAAGTTCTTGTTTCCTATCTAAGTCACGGTTAAATTTTTGGGATGATTTGTTAAGTTCTTTAGTTAAGCGACTTACTTCGTTAATTAATTTTGTTACTTCAGGACTATTTTTTTCAATTGCAGTTTTTAATTCACACTCTTTGTCTTTTAGTTGTGTTAAAAGCGAATCGTTAGTTTCAGACGAAAAATCTGTTTTTCGATTTGTATTCACATATTCATCACGCTACATGGTAGAGAATTCATGGCAAGTGACTTCGTTTCTGCGTTTCCCAGCCGCTATGCATCATTTTTAAATAATAAATATATGGATGTGTTACGTCCAAATTACAAATTTAAAACAATTACATGAATTCCTACCTGAATTGATAATCGAACTTCACGATACGTGAAAGTTATAATAATTTAAATGATTAAAAGAGTGAATGATAGGAAATCCCTTTTGGCTACCGCGGACGCGGTCATCGCCTACCGGGGAAGGGAGCCGGATACGAAGTCACTTTAAACTATACATTATTTCTTTTAAATCGACACACGTTTATTTTTATGAAAAGAGAAAAGTACCTTAATGTGTAAGTGTGCGTGGCTGTTTGTATATATGTGTGAAGAGGTTCTTGAGTGTCTGCAGCTGTCAATCCTCGGCGCCTTCCAGCCTAGGCTCGGTGGTTCAGTTTACAGCGGTGGCTAGATGTACTTAGATGTGATGGCTCGTCCTTTCGATGTGCGTAGTGTAGATCGCAGGGAGTCCACTGCCTCTGTTGCTTCTTTTTTTCAGCAGGGGTGATATTCGGAAAAATGCCGATGGATGCACTTGCTCGACTGAGCGACTAAGTCCGGTATGCTCTCTACTTTTAAACGTACAAGTAGCGAGTAATGTGTGATACTTGTTTCAAGAATGGTCTGGCGACGAGCAGAGTAACGTTCTGCGAGAGATTTCGGATATTACTGACTATGCTTGCTCTTTGCTCCCGGGCTTTATATACTTGCATATCCCCTTGTTTTTCTCGGGCTATCGATTTCCATGTTGGGTCACCTCACTATTTTGTACTTTCCTCTCTCAATTTTAAGGGAATCGTAGCAGCTCAAGTCACAAACATCATAGTTTATGACTACCACTTAAGAATTTGTCTCTTTTAGAACTCTCCCGCGGTCTCTCTTTTTACTGGAGATCGCACACGTGTTTCCTATGGAATTCCAGATCGTCGAATATTGCGCCCCGGTCTTTCTCTCTCCTCTCTAGTTTTTTCTCATAGTTGTGCTCGTTTTTCCGCGATGATTTGTCGCCGTATTGCGTAAGGTCATCGTTGAAACAGCTCCCCTCGTTCTTGTGCTTCTTAGTTTATGGCTTTCCGTTTAAAAATACGAGCTCGCAGTTCTTATGAAGTTATTATTGAATCTAAAATGTACCTTAGCGTTTTCATGGCATTTTGGATTTATTGCGTGGTTCATCGGAATATAGTCCATTTGTGTGAAGGTGCCGCTGACACGTATGTGTAAATATCTCTCCGATTTTCAGTCCACTTCTTGGGTGCCGCGATGACGTGCTAATGAGTAAGTGTGTGTGTGTGTGTGTAAATGTGATATATAGCAATCGTAGTGTTTTGGATGGAATCGGTGATTCCATTACAAAAGTTAAAAGTAAAGAAGATCAATAAGAACGATAAAACAAAATTCCAGGAACTAGTTAACAAACGTATTAACAAAAAAGGTGATGATGAATTAATAATAAACTGTGCTGACGAGATAAGTGTTATTGAAGCTGAAAAATGCCTATTAACCAGTATAACAAATAGTTTACCAATTGAAAAGGAATCCATGCTAAAACCAAAGGTAAAAGTAGTTGAAATTGACAATACACTTGACCTTAATCTTGAAGAATTAGAAACAGACATTAACAACCAAAACTTCAAAGATTATGCTCAGAAATGTAAACAGACTAGAAGTTCCTGCTGATATTTATGAACACATTAGAATGAACCGAGATAGAATTTTTGTTGGATATCAACAGTGCAGAGTTTATTATGTGATTGACGTTAAATCCTGTTTCAAGTGTGGAAGAATTCGTCACAGTGGTCAAAGGTGCATAAACAATGCTGTATCTATGCAATGTGCTGGTGCACACCTAACTAAAATATGTAATAACTTGAAAATTCGCAATTGTGCAAACTGTATGTGTTGGATTAGTTGGTGGAATTAGACGGGATGAATAAAAAGGAGATTAGTCCTATATTTTATGCTTCTTTATTTAACACACATGAAATAATATAAAAATATACTCTCGGTTGTATATATAAGACTGAGGTGTTGTCACTAGCTAGGACGAAATCGGAATGAATAGAGAGAGCAGTGCGATAACGCCATCACGTCTCAAGAGCATCAGGCGGGCGTCTAGAGAACTAGTCGCGAGCAGCATTATACTTCTGACACTCCCTCCCTGCGAGCGACTCTGATTATGTTTACTCTGAATTATTGTCGCCTTGGTTTGACATATCTGAAAGAGAAAAGAAGCTTTTCACATCTGATTCAAAATTATTATATGAATAATGAGTTTATTTAAAATTTAGAATTTTGTCTCTGAAATATTTATGTTTTTCTATAGGTAGAGGTTTTGTCATAATGTCTGCTATATTTTCTGATGTAGAAATCCATTTTACTCTGAATTTTCCTTCTGATACACATTTTTTAATATAATCTCCATGTATGTCTGCCATGTGAGCTTTGCTGCCTGATTTTTCTCTTTTCTCTAAATTCCTCTGAATAGTTTCAAGGTCGTCATCAAAATTTTTCAATTTGTGATTTCCTTCCATTTGAGTGCAATCTCCTGCTGACTTGTTGTCACGCCAAATAGTAATAGGGTACATTGTTTTCCCAATGATACTTCTGATTGCTTTGTCTCGTGAGATTAAATCTTGACAACAATTACTCATCGCTAAATACTCTGACTGGCAAGTTGACAATGATATATGTGTTTGCTTGTAACTTCGCCACATAATTGGATCACCAAATAGTAGTATTACATATCCTCCAGTGGGAGATGAATCGTACCCATCTCTGAATCTGGCGTCTGACATAGCTTCCAATTCTTCCTTTTCTGCTTTGAACGTCAGTCCAACATCTGAGGTATCTCTAAGATATCTGAAAACACGTTTTACGTTTTTCCAGTTATTCTCAGTGGGGTTCAGTTGTCTCCTTGACAGATAATTTACCGAAAATGAGATGTCAGGTCTGGTTGCTCCGGCTAGATAGAGTAAACTGCCTATTGCTTCTCTATAGGGAGCTTGTGTTCTTATTTCGCTGTCCTCATTGATTTGTTTTTCTCCTGAATCTCTGATTTCTCTGTTTCGTACTTGTCTAGTTACCATGGGTATCTTCTGAGGTTTGCACTCTTTCATGTTGAAACGTTCTAAGCATTTTTCAATGTATTCTGACTGTGACAATTTTAGTGTCTTTTCTTCCATATTTCGAGTTATTTTCATACCTAGAAAAACTTTTGAATCTCCCAAATCTTTCATCTGAAATGTGGCATTAAGTTTATTCTTTATTTCGTTTATTTTACTCTGATCATTACCAGCTAGTAAAATATCGTCTACGTACAATACCAACACTACCATCTGATTTTGTTTTCTCCACGTGAATACACATGGTTCATTTATGTCCTTCTCTAGACCAAATTCTAATGCAACTTCTGAAAAACGTTCGTTCCATTTCTTGGGACTGATTCTCAGTCCGTACAGGGATTTCTGTAATTTACAGACTTTGTTTCTTCTAAATTCTGAATCACACTCTATCCCTTCAGGAATTTCCATATAGATATCTTCTTCTAAAATTCCGTTAAGAAAAGCTGTCTTAACATCCAACTGGTATGCTATCAAATTGTATTTGTTTATTATAGCTAAAGTTGCTCTGACCACTGATAGTCTTGAAACGGGTGCGTACGTTTCTTTCAGTTCGTACTCGTTTCTGTCCTTCAATCCTCCGATGACTAGTCTACCTTTGTATATAGTCTGACCATCATCTGAAGTTTTCCTTTTAAATGCCCATTTTAAATCGATAGTCTGAACCTTCTGACCATTTCTGTTTAGTAAGGGTCTGTCAACGATAATCCAGACATTGTTATCCTCCATTGACTTTAGTTCTTGTTTTATAGCTTCAGTCCATCTGAGTTTATCTGCTGATTCTATGGCTTCTTAGTCTCTGGTAATTTTCTCTGATTTCTTTGAGTTTTATTTGTGTATTTATCTTTTGATTGGTGTTTTCCGATACAGTATCTACTGTAGCTTGCCTGAGGTGTGTCCAGGTTCTTCTGTTGGTTTTTGCTTTTCTTTCCAGAGGTGGTCGTTTTTCAGGTTCTGGTTTGTTCATGGTTATTTTATCTAAAGTTTTATTTTATTCTTTGATTCTTTATGATCTGATTTTCTTTTGTTAACTTTTCTTGGGGTCTGAGGTTTGTCTTCTTCCAAGATATTGTCTTTGTTAGTCCCTGGTTCATCTGATTTGTCATTTATTTCTAAGATCTCACTGATCTCTGAGTTTTCTTGTAAATCAAGCTTATGTACATCTTTGTATACCAGTTTTTCGTTAAATCTGACATGTCTAGACGTCAGAAATCGTTTTGACGTCGGGTGCTATAAAACATACCCTGTTTATGAATATCCTTCCATAATTGCTGTAATTGCATTCTCTGAAAATTTACTATCTGAAATAGGTATCTTGACATAAGCTAAGCAACCAAAGCGTCTGATTTTATCAATATGAGTATTTCCTTTAGGTGAAATTCTTTTTAGAGGTATTTCTGAATTAATCCCTTTGTGTGGAGTTCTGTTATAGACACGTATTGCAACCTCAAGTGCAAGAATCCACATACATTTGGTAAACCAGAGTTTAACATGAGGGCTCTGATTTTCCATTGTAATGTCTTATTGAATCTCTCTGAAGTACCATTATGTTGTGGAGTATACGGAGGTGTAAATTCAGCTTCGATTCATGACTTCTGAAAATTTGCCGCCTGTGAATTCGGTTCCATTGTCCGTTCTGATGTAGCATACTTTTTCGTCTTTGCCTAGAATGTTTCTGGCAGTGACTAAAATCTTTTCTATACAGTCTCCAGCTTCATTCTTATGTTTGGCTGAGTACGCCTTTGCGAACCTAGTATATTCGTGTATGGATACTACAATGAATTTATTATCAACTGGATATGAAACAGGTTTTATTGGTCCCATCGTATCAGTTGGAATTCTCTGTAGTGGTCTGGAAGCTTTAGTCCTTACTTTCGAGAAAGAAAGATTTTCCATTTTTGCTAGTATGCACACTTGGCAGTCAAGAATTGTTTTATCGAATTTTATCTTTCTGAGTTTCTCTTCTGATTTTTTTAGTACTATTAGGTACTGTAATGAAGCATGGCCAAGTTTAATATGCCAGAGCATCCCTTCACTCAATTTCTTTTCAAGTCTCTCTGATTTATTTGTTGTGTTGTTATTTGGGGTTTCTATAATTTCATCTGAGATTTAATCTGATATATTTTCTAAGTTTAGAATCTTCCTGTTTAGAACACTTTCATCCATGTTCGTGTCTCGTATTTCATTTGAATTCAATTTTTGTACATTAGTTGTTTCTTGCTCTTTCTGCCTCCCAATCTCAGCAGGACTCGTGTGAATATTTTCTGGTTTGAAATTTTCTTCTGAATTAACATCATTTTCAAGATTCATGATGTCTGCCTGAGATTGTTGTAAGAATTCATCAACGGATACTATATTTGCCATACAGGAGTATGTATCGTATTTAATGTTGTGATCGTCTAAAACTCTGATTTTCAACTTCAAATGAAATAATCCAGTTTGGTTTTTCGTATATTCCTGTCAGGTACTCTGATCCTGACTTTTTATCAAAGATTTTAAGTATTTTGTCATCTAAATATTGATTGTCATATATCTATATACTTAAGCCTGTGTCTGCAAAGCGTCTGAGAGATATTAAATTATCTGAAATATCTTGTGCAGCTATTACGTTTGTTAATATAATTTTGTTATTTTCGTCTGATGTAGATTTTAAATATAGGTCGCTTTTTCCGTCTATGATAATATTGGCTGATTTATTCTTGTTTGGACAAGTGTCTTCCTTGTGGTTTGCTATGGCCTGACAATAAAAGCAGTACCATAGTCTGTACACAGCTAGGGGGCAATCTGCTGCCTTGTATCCTACTTTATTACATCTGAAGCATTTAGTCGTTTGACTGAAGGTTTGAGTCACTAAGTTTGCTTTGGCATCTGAAAGTTTCCCGTCTGAAGTTTTATTTTGTGCTTCTATCTTCCGATTTTGTAATTCTTTGACGAGGTTCGTCATCTTCGTGGCTATTTTGTTGCTTTCGACCATGTACTTCTGAAGATTTATGGTGGCATTGGCTTGCTTTTCAAGTACTTCTGCCTGGTTGTTCATAGCTGCCTTCATGGCCTTGATGCCACTTTCTACCATCTCCAATCTTCTGACATATGGAGCAGGGTGTCTTAGAGTAATATACTCTATTCCCTCTCCCACTGAATTTATAAACAAATATTCTGATTAAACATTCAACCTCTGATTTCTTACTTCTGAGATTACTTATTAATAATAATAATAATAACTTTATTGTTTTTATACATTATGTATTTTACAATATTTTCTTAACTAAAATATAAAACATTTGTGTGCATTAATACGCATCCTTTTTTTTGCTTTTCTTTTTTTTTTTTTTTCTTTTATCTCTTCTCCTAATCTTCCTTCTTCCTCCTTTCCTCTCTCATCTCTTCTTCCCTCCTCTCCTCCTCTCTCACCCTTCTGATCCTTCCCTCCTCCTCCTTCCACTCGTACATTATTCCATCCACCCTCACTTTGAAGTCCCCGTTCTTTAGAAGCTCCTCATTCATTTTCGCTTCCTCTCTCCTTCTCTCTCTTATCCCCATGGCTTATTTTTTTGCCTTTCTCTCCTCCCAACTCATCCACTGCTCTAATCTCACCTTTCCCCCTTCATTTATTTCATCTCTCCTCCTCCATATCTTCTCCATTTCCTCTTCTGCCGCGAATATTATCTTTTTTGTGTCCTGGTTTGCTGTCTCCTCCAGCTCCCAACTCGTTCCCTCCAGGATCTCGTCTAGCCAGTCCTGCAGCACCTCCTTCTCGCTCCAGTTTGTCCCTTTATGTATTATCACACCTCTCTCTCCTACTTTGCTCCTCCCTCCTTCCGTCCTCTTTCTCTTGTTGTTCACGATCCTAACCTCACTTTTCACATTTATCCTTTCCCTTTCAATCCCTTTTCTCTCCTCTCTCCTCATTTTACCTTCCAATTTTTCTACCATTCCTTTTAATTCTTTTACTGTTCTTTGCACCTTCTCCCTCTCTCTCCTTTCCTCACTCAGTTTACCTTTCAATATTTCTACGTCTCCTTCTATATCCATCATCTTTCTCTCCGCCGCTTCTCTTCTCCCTCTCTCCAGTTGCAGCTTCACCTTCCACTCTTTCATCTCCTCTCTCATATCCCGCATCTCTCTCTCCGCTCTTCTCTCGTGCTTCGACATCTCTCCCTCCTACTTTTTTGTCGCCTTCGGTTCTTTATCTTTTTTCTCTCTGCTGCCTTTACACGCTCTCTCTCTCCCTGCTATAACCTCTCTACTCACCTCACCATGTGCTCTCCTTTCTATTCCTCTCGTTCCTCTTTCTTCTCCCTGTTCCCTCCGTCTAGTTCCTCCTAGAGACTTTCCCTAGACTTCCCCGCATGGAGATTACTTATTAATTTATATATAAAAATAAGTGATTTTATAGGCCTATCGTCTGTCTCTGATTTATTTGTTTATATTCTAATAGAAACACTTTTACCTTGTGAGACTGGTACACTTTCCTCGTCTGAATTGCCGGACATCTTGACCCTTCTGATATTTCCGAGTCTTATTTCACCCTCTGTAATGTTGAATGTTTCTTTTAGTATTATTTCTTGCTTAGTCGGGCGCACTGCAAGTCAGACTAGCTTAAAAAAAAAATGTTTTGTTCCGCCAAACAACATACACGTGCTCCCTCCCGACGTGAGCAAACGAACACAATTTCCTCAATTTTGTGTGAGGGGCGATCGCACACGCGCATGTCGCCACGGTGAAATTGCAAACAGTGGTTTGCTGAAATTGCATTTTTATAGGAAAACTCGACTTTACTGCACTGCCGTATTATCGAAGATTCTATTTAATTTGTGTTTCTTTTTACTTTAAAGTTCTCGTCTGATTGATTTTTGATTTTACGTCTAAGAAAAAAATTAATTGCAAATACTCGAGCATGCGGCACTATGCCATAAACATCTGAAAAAAAATTCTGAAAACAAACGTTCGCTTCATGTTTGCGAGAGAAAAACCGAGAGATCGAAAAGTAAACAATCCGGACTCATGACTCTCCGCGCCGCGCGTCGCTGCACGCTTGTCTCCGATTCCAAGAATCGGCCTGCGCGAGCTCGCGCCGGCTTGCGTTCGCGCGGTTTCTACGTGCGCTATAGCGCTTCTATGCTTTGTTCTCTCTCTGAAGGATAGTGGAAACAAAACTTAGTTTCTCTGACTGTAAATCTCTCCTTCTAATGTTTTTCTCTATTCTGAGTTAATTAGACACCGCACTGTCTATCCTATTTTTTTCACCACTCTGAATACGGCACGGTTAAACAAAAACACGAGTAAAAAAAACAATTATGTGTACATTGTAACGGGGCGTTTTGTGCCGATGCGACGGCTCCAACGCTGCGCCGGAGGCTCGACTCCGGCGAGAAGATTCTCTTCTTCCCGTTCAACGGAGAGATACTCTCCTTGATGCGACGGCGATCAGCTGCGCCGTCGCTTGTGCAGCCTACCGCTGCCGTGTCGCCGTGACACGCTGCTCGGCTAGTCAGTTCCTGCAAATCGCGAAACACGCGATTTACCCGCGTAGGCTGTCGGGGTACTCGGGAATATAAGGACGTTAGGAGCAAACGAAAAGTAAACACTTAGATACAAGAGAATGTTTGTTTATTCAAGTTCGAATTACACGAGCTAGCAACCGTTACATACGCTGTATACGCGCGACGCGAGAAGGCAGATTATGCACGCCGATAATAACTCGCTCGCGGCGAGTTCGATCGCAATATTAATTGGAGCGCGACAAAAGATGATTGTACTTACAATCTCGCAAAGCGCCGCTCCTGCGTGGTGCGGCGCGCGCAAAATGGCGGGAGCGTCCTCCCTCAGGTGCGCTGCGTGGATTGCGAGTCGGTGGCGTACCGACTGATTCGACGCTGGCTCGCTGGATTACTCCGCTCGTTTACTCGCCTTCACTCGCTGCTCCACAGATACACTCACGCACGGTGGAGGCACAGTAGGTCGCGTTCGCGCGGTATCGCAAAGAGGTCGATAATCTCGAGCACGTGTTGCTGCTCTCGTGGCCGGAAGCTATCTCTCCGTGCCGATCGCGCTCGCGATCGCCGAAGGTCGCGAGGTGTCCGATCGCCGTGCGCAGTGCCTGCGCGCCGAACCACGGCGACCCTGCGCATGACATGTGCGCGCGATTCAGATCGCTGGATCGCTTACAACATCTGATTAGTTTTTCACTTCTAATATTTATTTTCCTTTTGTTCGGAAAAGAAAAACGAACGTTACCTCTGAAATTGTAGCAAACAGCTTTCCTCTGAATCGAAAAAAAAACCCGTCAGGCTTGCTGGCCCACAACCTGTTGGATTAGTTGGTGGAATTGGACGGGATGAATAAAAAGGAGATTAGTCCTTCTATATTTTATGCTTCTTTATTTAACACACACGAAATAATATAAAAATATACTCTCAGTTGTATATATAAGACTGAGGTGTTGTCACTAGCTAGGACAAAATCAGAATGAATAGAGAGAGCAGTGCGACAACGCCATCACGTCTCAAGAGCATCAGGAGGGCGTCTAGAGAACTACTCGCGAGCAGCATTATACTTCTGACAGTATGCACAGTAATACAACATTCAGCACAACATACAGCACAGATCATCACGCAACAGACACAGAAAACTGCCAAATTCTAAAAAAGAAAGTGAGGTTAAGCCTTGAGAGGTACGAGTACCCAAGTACGTATGCGCCTATCATCCCAAAGCATGTCGGCAAGGTAGTGATTCTGGGACATCGGCAAGATAATGGTCTACAACAACAACAGTGTGATAACAATAATTCTACTGGTACACCTACAGCTACTCCAACTAGCAAAAACACTGACTAAAGCACAGGAAAACTACAAGCGGGGCAACAATACCTCAAAGGAAACAACAATAAGACTAATAGTAAGCCAAAACATTAATCGTCGAAATTTGTTAAAATGGATAATTTCGATGATCTACATATGATAAGGCGAGATTCAATAAAAAAGAGAAGACTTGTAGTAATGTAGATGTTTTCAACAAGATTGTTAACAATAAAAACGATTTAATCATGCACATTAATATAAGAAGCATGAACGCTAATTTTGATAAAATTAAAATATTACTCGAGAAACTTGATTGCAAACCTACTATCATTATATGTACCGAAACTTTTGAACAAGTTAAGCATGATATATATGTATTAAAGGGATCAAATTATGATTACAAGAGTTACTATAATGATAGTCGGATAAATAAGAATGATGGCGTTATTGTTTTTATTGATAGCAGTTTAGTTCAAGAAATTAAAATAGTTAAAGCTGGTAGTATAAAAATTATTAATACTCGTATCACACCTAATAATAATAGTAAATTGGAGATCTCAGCCATGTACCGTTTGCATGGTATCACAAAGACTGCATTTATTCTTGATTTTATTAAATATCTAAACAAAAAGAAAAATATTATAAATCACTTAGTGATAGGTGACTTTAACATAGATCTCTTAGAATGTGATAAACTGATCCAGGAATTCTTTTGTAATTTTTGTGAAAAAGGATATAGGCCTGGTTTTATTGGTATAACCAGACCGCCTACTAACTTATGTAAAGGGTCCTGCATAGACAATATATTCATAACTATATAATAAACCATAATAAATATAAACCAATGATCTAGCTACGGTCACATATAAACTCAAACTTTCGATAACTGATCACTACCCCATTTTTATTGCTATAAACAGTATGAAAACAGTAAACAAAGAATAAATACATTTTCTAAACTACAACAAATTAACAAATCTAGCTAGAACAAAAAATAAAAATTGGAATGAATGTATGTCAATTCATGTCCCTAATCAAGTGTTGGACAAATTATTGTTCGAAATTAAGCAATGCATAAATTTAGCAAAATCAAAAAAAAGTAACAATAGGTATAAAGGAAGGAAAGCATGGATTATGGAAACTATTATAAATTCCTGCGAAACAAGAATTTTTATACAATCTTTGGCAAATGGATCTTAAAAATGATCAAATACGACTACAATATAAACAATACTCTAAAATACTTGATAAAGTAATTAGAAAGAACGTAAATCCAATATGATAAAATTCTAGTCCAAAGTAATTCTAATAACCAAAAAAAACTTTGGGAAATTGTGAATTCAAAGGTAAGGAAAAAATAAAACTAATGAAGCTATAAGTTGTATAAAAATTGATAATAAGAAGATTACGGATAAAAGTTAAATAGCCAAAAATTTTAATGAATATTTTTTCAGAATTGGTAAAAAATTTAAGTCTTAAGATTGTTAAACCGGTAAATCCTGAGATTAGATTACGTGCTAAAAATGCTAAGTCCATTTTTCCTAAATTCTACTAGTGTTACTGAGGTAACAAGCTTAATCAATAACTTAAAGTTGAAAAGTGGAGGTGTCGACACAATTAACGCAAAAGTCTTGAAATTACTGTGCAATCATATTGCGGAACCACTTACTTATATTTTAAATGTATGTATTGAGACCTATATTATAGACCTAATTCTCTAATTTCTAATGTGGCGAAAATTTTCGAAAGAATTATTTATAATAGAATACTTGATTTTGTAAATATGACCAACCTTATATCGGAACGTCAATTTGGATTCTTGAAAATATAGGTACCAAGGACGCTTTGAACTATATAACCAATATATTATATGTATAATAATATCGATAAAAGTAAGCCAACTCTGATAACTTTTCTAGACCTGGCAAAAGCATTTGATACAGTTGATCATAAAATTCTATTAGAAAAACTTTATTGCATTGGGATTAGAGGTCAGGCTCTGGATCTGTTATCAAATTATCTTACTAACATACATCCATTGGTTATTATAGATTGTAATAAAAGTGATAACTTGGTGAGAAATACAGAGGTTCCTCAGGGTTCAATCCTAGGACATCTGCTTTTTATTCTGTACATTAATGATATGCTGATTGATACCATTATTGATGAAATACTGTCATATGCGGATGACACGTCTAAAATTGCCACTGGCGATACTTGGAACGAAGTCCAAGTTAAGATGAATAATAATTCTTTAAACATTATTAGCAAATGCTTAGCGTTGAATAAATTGTCATTGAACGTTGATAAGACAGTTTTCATGACCTTTGGCAGTTATTGCAATAGTGTCCTAAATCATCTGGATATAACAATTAATGATAAACAAATAACCAGAGTTGAATATTTTAAATATTTAGATTAGTTTTTGACGGCAACATGAAATGGGACAAACACATTCAATATATTATTAGTATAACTAAATATTTAGTATACATTTTCTATAAAATCGTAAATTCAATGTCAACTGATACTTTGAGAATTATATATTATGCTTTTTTTCATAGCTTGATGAGTTATGGCATCTTGACTTGGGGAGGAACATACCTAAATAATCGAAATCTACTGCAAAATTTACAAAAAAAAATTTTTTAAATGATTAACAAAAACAATATGGTCGTACACGATAATCCACTAAATATAGAACAACAGTATACAGTTGAGGCCTTAAACTATCATTACTCTGAGCTAAAACGGAAATATACGACATCTACTGGGGTAACTAGAAAAAAGAGTATAATATTACCTAAAAACAACAAAAGAATAGGAGATAAGAATTGTTTCAATAAAGCTGTTGTAACCTATAATAATCTACCTAATGAATGAAAATTCTGAACAATAAAAAATTATCACATAAGAAAATCTTGAAAAATTGGATCAAGTTGAACATCTAATTTGGTTGTTGCTTATTATTTGCAAATATATACATAAGATTAAGGATTGTTACGATACTATACCATTGTTACATAATAATAACTGTTGGATTCTATATTTTAGCTTTACGTCTTAGTTTTAAGTTTTGTTTTGTTTATTATTACTTTATATTTTTATATTTTGTCATACCAGGCCTGCGCACAGATAACTATGTTTATCTCTGTAGGATTTTTACAGTCTATGTAAATTTTTGTATCTGGTAAATAAATAAATAAATAAATAAATATATGCTAATGAATGTAATTAAATTAGTATTATGTAAGCTAGGATCAACTGACGAGTAGTTATAAAAAGAACATGGTTACGTTTTTTAAAAATATTATTTTAATTCATGCTTGCTGTTGTTCTTGCTATTCTTATAGCCTGCACGTCGACAAAGGACACACCTCATATCCTATCCCTTGTCCCTACAAAGCCAATACAGTCACACAGGAAGTGGCTGGTTGTTTCCCTCATCGACCTTTACCAACTGCACATGCCAGCTTCCTGAAGTCCCATTTTATGTAGGTGGTACCCCACACTCCAGTGCCCCGTCAACCACCCTATCGCTAATCTGAGTTGGCTACTTCGGAGGTCTCTGATGGCGATTTGCCATTTTTCTGGTAGGTAGTAGCCTACCAGTTCATTAGCTTTCCTAAGCCTTACTCACTAGCTCATTTTTGAGACAGCTTTTGAATTCCTTCTTTACTTCGCACGATAACGACCCCACAGCTTCTCGCCCGAAGATCGCTATCTGTTCTACCTGATAGCCGGTCTGCTTTCTCACTCCTTGGACACCGGAGTGTCCTAGCACCCACAATAGCCTAATGACATTCCTGGCTGCCAGTGACTCCAGTTCCTGCCTGCACCTTAAAACCTCGTTCACGGTGATACTACCCAGAGTCAACAAGACAGTCTTGTTGTCCGAACAAAAGACAATCGTTTTATTAACTGTCCCTCTAATTATCATTTCCCTGGCTGCTTAAAAGATCAAACCTGGGTAACACTTTTGCTCTCTTCCTTTATCTGCCAAATCTTCTCTTCTTATTTACAGATGATCTTAGCATTCTATTCGTTTACTCTGGGATCATCTTGACAGATCAAACATTCCACTTATTTGCAAAATAATAATTAACTTTTATACTTTCCAACTAGAAATGCTATTTGATATTATGAAATTATTAAATAATTTCAATAAAACTGAGCAATTGTAGAGAAAACATATTTATCAAAATTCATGAACAATGTTCTAGTCAGCGAATTTTATAAATAGTAACGTTCATTTTTAAAGAAATAGTTTTAAGGTTGTTGGTCCACGATTTTTCGAAATTTACCGTTTCGTATGCTTTCGGTATTTTGTCGATAACTTTGCGAATACAATTTTAAAAAATAAACTGATTGCAGGAGTGTAAATTTCTGTGTAAAATTTCCTAATAAGTAGCTAATAAAAAAAATTGATTTTCTTTAAAGTGTAATCCAGTCCTGACCACTTAACCGGTGACGTTAACCATTTACTTAAACTGAACGCTTACTTACAAAATTTCTGATCTGATATACTAAATATCTTAATACATGAACCTTGTGTTAATCAGAGTTTAAAACCCATAATTTACATTTATTTGAAATAATTAAGTTGTTATTTATTTTTTACAGCTCTAATTGACAAAATGTTATTTATCTATTATTAACGTTAGCTCATGCATAAAGATACTTAAAATATTAGAGCTAACATTTTGTATGTAAGAGCTTTGTTTAGGTAAATGATTAGCACCGCCGACTCTCTAATTTGTTAATTCTTAACGTTGTAAATCGTATTCATATATTATAATTCAAATATTTAAAAAAATTTCTTTCCGTGTAATCTAATCTACCTGAAGGTATCTTAGAATAGCGGGACGAATGCTAGGGGACCTGAAGGTATTTGAGGATACATGAAGGGATCTGAGGGTTATTTTATTAGGAAGAAATCATAGAAAGACCATAGCATGACTTTGTTCATGACATCGTGAAAATAGCCACTTCATCCACATACACACGCGCACGCGCCTGGTATGTGGATGAAGTGGCTGGTCCGTCCACGGTTTACCTGGGTTGTCGAAGAGTGTGGATAGGTTCCATACGATGTGAGAGCTCCACACTCCCCCCGCGGGGCTTAAAGCTGGGTTATTCGTTCGTGGCGTTCGCGCACCCGGTATAAAAAAAGCAAGCACAATGGCAACAAGAAAGAGAACAGTAATGCAGCCGATAATCCGCTTGTTTTCGGCATCAACACGTCTCGGGAAAAACCCAGCCGCGGCCACGTGCCGTCCCAAAACCTACGCGTGGGGTAATACAAAAGGGAC
Organism: Muscidifurax raptorellus; assembly: GCA_020010945.3. NCBI lineage: Eukaryota > Metazoa > Arthropoda > Insecta > Hymenoptera > Pteromalidae > Muscidifurax > Muscidifurax raptorellus. The sequence continues at coordinate 29,227,080 of CM052077.1, read as the reverse complement.
TCGGGAATACCCAATCTCATGTAGACGGCAGTTTGCTGGCATTCTAGGCGTCACCCCCTTCTAACTCATCGTCTGAAACACCACCAAAAAGAGACATGGTAGAGGGGGGCCACAGCATTTTTCCGCGACGAAATCGGAAGGGACTCAGACAGTACGATTCTGGAAATCATCGAGTACAGCTCTCTCCCTCTCTCTCCCTCTCCCCCTCCCCCTCTCCCCCTTCCCATCCCTCTCTCCCTCTCTCTCTCCCTCTCCCTCTCTCTCCCTCTCCCTCTCCCTCCTCCCTCTCTCCCTCTCCCTCTCCCTCTCCCTCTCCCTCCCTCTCCCTCTCCCTCCCTCTCTCTTTCCCTCTCCCTCTCCCTCTCCATCCCCCTCTCCCCCTTCCCATCCCTCTCTCCCTCTCTCTCTCCCTCTCCCTCTCTCTCCCTCTCCCTCCCTCCCTCTCTCCCTCTCCCTCTCCCTCTCCCTCTCCCTCTCCCTCCCTCTCCCTCTCCCTCTCCCTCTCCCTCTCCCTCTCCCTCTCCCTCTCCCTCTCCCTCTCCCTCTCCCTCTCCCTCTCCCTCTCCCTCTCTCTCTCTCTCTCTCTCTCTCTCTCTCTCTCTCTCTCTCTCTCTCTCTCTCTCTCTATCTCTCTCTCTCTCTCTCTCTCTCTCTCCCTCCCTCCCTCCCTCTCCCTCTTCCTCTCCTCTCCCTCTCCCTCTCCCTCTCCCTCTCCCTCTCCCTCTCCCTCTCCCTGTCCCTCTCCCTCTCCCTCTCCCTCTCCCTCTCCCTCTCCCTCTCCCTCTCCCTGTCCCTCTCCCACTCCCTCTCCCTCTCCCTCTCCCTCTCCCTCTCCCTCTCCCTCTTATAGATTATAGCTAAGCTGAAGATCTAGATAGGCTGGGTAGTATGCAGAATACGGGAAATGGCAAGGAGCACTCGCCCATTTAGATGTTATGAATGTTTAGAATTTGGACATATAGCCAAAAGTTGCTCCGTACTACAGGACCATAGTAACCTCTGCTATAAATGTAGGAATGGAGAGCATAAAGTAAGAGATTATACGAGCCAACCGAACTGCGTACTCTGCTGTAAAGGAGGCGCAGAAGGGAAAAGTGATCATGCGATCGGTAGTTACTCGTACACATACTCAGTCTACCGATCGGCATTCGAAGAATTAAAGAAGAAAACAAAATGAAGATATTACAGCTAAACCTAAACTACTGTGAGACAACACAGGATCTACTTACACTGGATCGACGTACAGGACTCAAGAGGAAGGTTTTGAGCGAAAGTAGCAGGTATATACTTATACAGCTGCTGTGCTTCACTTAACGCACCAATTGAGCAGTTCGAAAGACTGTTAGATCGACTCGTACAGGTTGCTGCAGGAAGAAAGCCAGTAATTATAGCGAGCGATTCTAAGGGGTAGACCGTAGAGTGGGCCAGCCAAACCACTAACCAAAAAGGCCGGGTGCTACTGGAAGCATTAGTTGTCCTGGATTCGGTACTAGTTAATCAGGGTTGTACCAATACTTTCACGCTAGGTAAAACGGGATCTATAATAGATCTGACGTATGTTAGTACCTATATAATCAACTCAGTCAACAAGTGGATCGTGAGTAAACACTACACCAATAGTAATCACCAGGACATAATAAGGGAGATAGAGTTGATAGGAAAACAAAGAATTATAATAAGGAGATATTTCTGTTGGCACTGGAGAAAATACTACTCTCTGGGACGGCTGACAGCAAGGCTAAACAGGTAATGGATAATATTACCCCAGCCGTTGATGTTACTATGGCAAGAAGATAGCCCAATGATAGAAGACCAGCAACCAACCCGGTGGGATAAAGAGGTGGAATTATAAAATGGGATATTAGACTAGAAGACATGAGCAGCGAGCAAGAAAGAAATACTATAGAACTAGAAAAGGCTAGGATATAGTAGACGCCTGCCAGCAAGCAATGGAGGACGCCAAGTGGAAACTTAAGACAATCCGTACCAATAAACAACGGTGTCTGAAAGAATTGAAAGCCGAGGTCAATAAAGACCCCAGGGGTCGACCTTATAAAATAGTAATGAAGAAGATTAAGGGAGGCTACGCATCCCCAAGGGCCTGGAATTTATATAATGGGTAATGACTTACACTCTTCCCCAAACAGCTGGACAAATCGTAACAAACCTATTCCTTCAGTCATAACGGAGGAGCTGCTAACCCCTTGCAAGAAGGTTGACGTAAGCGGACCTGTTGGGGGAGAAGAGGCGGAAGAGAGCGAGAGTCTCTCGTTAGACGCCTGAAGTTTGGCCCCACGTTGGGTGCCACTTGATGTAAGCGGGCCTGTTGGGGTGTGTTAAGTGACGTTTTGTTACTTATATAAAATAACTTTGTGAGTTCTCGCACACGCACAGCTATACAGCTATGGGAGAGATTAGACTCACTTAATCTCTCCTGATTGCCAATATCGTTTGTTTCTCTCTCTTTCTCTCTTTCATATAAAGAATAAAAATTCGTCTTACCTCGTCGTAGGTAGTCAAAAAGGGTGGCTTCTGTTCTTGTTTTGAAGTTGTCTTTTAAGACCGTGTTTGGTTTTTGGTAGTTGATATTTTGACCAATTTAAAATGACACTCAAACGTTCTGACTTAAAGACTTTATTTAACAACCATTTAATTCCAAATAATAAACTAAATTAAAATTCACAATTGATATTCAACCAAACAAAATAAAATCAGCAAAATTGAACACAGAAACAATAATTAGAAAATAAAACAAAAAGAAGTTAGGAAAATTGAATTAAAAAAAATGTTGGTTCGCTCGGCAGCTAGGCTCGAGTCGGAGTGCTGTGTGGTAGCGTGGCTTCGAGACGCTCGGTAGTATTTCCGATCCTCCCACGCTTTCGTGAGTTTTTCCTCTCCTTAATTACATCACTGTTTCGGCAATTGTTGCACTCATTAGGTTTTACGGGGCCTAGCAACTGCACAAGCGCCTAAACTGCAGCGTAGATTTGTACGCGCAGTCTCGAGCAGCGGAGGGGAAATTATTAGAATCATATTAGAATAGAAATTATTTTAGATCAGCGAGATTCTTGGCTACCTCATACTTTTGTGGCCTTGAGTCTCGCTGTACCTTTTATGTGTAGAACTTTCCCGATTTTATATTCGAAATAATTCTTCGAATATGATTACAGGAAAGTTGTCACATAACAGGGTGTTTGAAGGCGGAAGAGAGCGAGAGTGCTCTCTCATCAGACACCTGAGGTCTGGCTCCTCGTCGGGCGCCGCTTGACATATGCAGCATGTAAGGGTACAAGGCGAGTGGGAGCTGGTGAGCGCGGCAAGATAGGCGAAATGCCCTGAGGAGCGCTCATGACGGAGGTGTTGGGCCGTTGTCGATTGGCACAGGTGCGGTGAGCTGGTGTTGCCCGTGTTGATGTCCTGGTGCCGCTGCTGAGGCCTTATGTGGAAGCTTCTTCGTTGCCTAGAGAGCAGGCACAGCTCGGACCCCTCTAGGTCGACTCTTGGAGTGAGGTAGATCGAGAGATACCTTAGCGCTGAGCCCGGCGCCTTTATATCCCTTTCCGGGGCGCACTCCTACTGTAGGGAGCGTGAACTGGTAGCGTTGCCACCTGGCGGCCGGGCGCGGAACTATTGGCACGCTGCGCTGTCGTGGGGGTTTGTTGGGTTGTGTGCGCTCAGGGGCTTCTGCAAGAGAGCCTGCGAGTGGGTTATGACAAGGTCGGAAACAGCAAGGCTTCAGGCCTAGATGGCATACCCAATATAGCATTGAAACATGCTATATATTCTCAACCAGAGGTCTTTATGGAATTGTATAACTCTGGACGCAGTAAGTTTGGTGATTGACACCGTGCACACAGCGATAGAGGGGAAGAGAAGGAAAGGAGAATCAAAGAAGTACTGTGCTGTCGCCACATTGAATGTCAAAAAAGCCAGAAGTACCTTTATATATAAGAACAATGAGGTCTGATTATTTAAAAGATAGACTCTTATTATATGAGACGAAGGATGGCACCAAGATCTAGAAAATAACAGGAGACGTTCCCCAAGGATCAGCACTTGGCCCACCTACCTGGAACGGCATTCATGATGGGGTACTAAGGCTGTAATTACACAAACGATATTATATATAGGAAATTGTTTTTCGCACATATTAAATGGCACTTTGTCACGGATGGGAGGGGGACGGATGGGTGCTCCTCCGAACACAAGAGAGAAGCAAGGAGTTGTGTGTGGCACTTCTTTATTGCCGAAAAGAGAGCTCTGCCCTCTGTCGCGGTCGTCGGACGTCTGCCGCTCTGCCGCCGCTGCGACGAGGCGGTGGCGAGCGTCTCCACGTGCAGAAGTGCAAGCATTGCACCTCTGTGCGTGAGAACTGCAGGCAACGGCGTTCCCTGCTGACGACGCATCCGGCGTCGTCGGTAGCGGCCATTTCAGATGCCATGGAGAACCTAACGCTTCTCCGTGACACGTCCTCGGGGCGCGCGGGTGCCGTCCTCGGCGCCCGAAAAACAGGGTCATCGGCGAAGCTGTGCGTGCAGTGCAAGAGTGTAAAGCGTCGGGGCGCGCAAGAGCGCGCTCCGCGCTGAAGTGTGTATGAGTTCACGTTTATTTGAGAAAATATGTTAGCGGGATGCCAGTGCTTTGTGCACATACGCGCGAGGTGCGCGCATTGGATTCTGATCCAATTTTGCCCTCGACTCCGTGAATTTTGACTTAAGTACAGGAAAAAATTTGTTTTATACAATATTAAGTGTGTGTGGAGGTGTTGATGTATAGGCGCGGGTGTTGTCCTTGACAGCCGCTGTTGCCTTACATTCTGAAAAATATATATATATAATTATTCATGGTTGAATTTATGCTCCTGCACATGAGTACTTTTCTTTTGTGTACCGTGGCCTGTCCGAGCCTGTATTATTACAAAATATATGGCTATTGCGTAAAAATACGTTTGTAAGGCTCAGAACAATTTGCTGCAACTGGTGAGCATGATATATGCATATAAATGGAGAGGAAAAAAAAATATATGTATAACGGCGAAGTATATACAAAATTATACTAAACCCTTTAGTGTATGTATATAAATGATTATTATAATATAATTGTAATATGGCTGAAATACTAAAAAAACCCAATAACCCATTGATACGTAGGTGATCATAATGCACCTATTTATTATTAAAGTTTGATATTATTATGAATATTTCTAGAAAGTTAATGTTTTTCTCGCCGTTGAGCAGCCTGGCTTATGGCAGTGAGGCCCGTGAACCACGAGAATAATTACTCGTAGCGCGAGAATGAGTCGGCCTATTCATTTCCGTTGAAATAATTGAATTTGATAACCGGCTCGTTTATGCAACATGACTCGCGGCGATGTTTCTACGGCCGTGGCGGCGAGGATGCGTCGAACTTGAGCTGCATTTTTAGTTTGCCAAGTTCGCTCTGCTGCGGCTAATTTCCCGAATCGATTCGAACTGCAGCATTTCGCGCTGTTGTCGCATAAGGTCGCGAATTGGTTTATTGGCGCGGTAGCGCATACAGCACCATATTACGAGGATCACTGCTGCGATTAGACCGAGCGAAGACCACGAGACCCAGCTGAGCAGGCTAGTGGTGTAGCTTAAGTCTTTTAATTCGAAGGCCGACGACCTTCTCTGTGCGATCTCGTGAGCTTTAGTCGCGATTTCGCGCAAATTGGCCCCGCTCTTTAGGTACTCAGTTCTGGAGCCATGAGCGGCGTCAGCCCAATATTCGGCCAGATTTGAGATAGCCTGGTGCAGATCCATAGCGGAAGCGGCTGATTCATTTAGCCGTGCTATGATTTTTGATACGTTAAATTGCAGACCGCCAAATGACGTGTCGTTCCATTTTTTAGCTACTGTGGAGGAAGCTATTAAACGTGCGCTCGCCGTGTGAGCAGTACAGCCCTCGCGTAGTTCGAGGATACCAGCTCCCGCGATTTGCGCCGTTATTTGCTCTGCCCGTAAGCATTGGATATAGATATCCTCTGGGTGCTTTGCAGAATAAACCCAGGTGTTCACTCTGTGCAATCGCAACCAGAATGACTCTTTCAGCCTCTTAATGCGAATATCGCATTCTTCTGGGTTATGAATCTCGTGTCCGGCTGCAATCTTTATTTCGCAAACTGCGCTGTCGCGAATTTCTCGCACCGGTTCTGGGTCTACCGCAATAAATGTATTTTGAAGCTTTCGAAGCTTTGGTACTTTCTCGGCTGGGATTGGCAGATAAGTGCGATTAGTCGAACTTATTGCGAAGTACCTGTGAACTGGCCAAATGTAAGCGGCCATGTACGATATATTAGATATTTGTTGGATTGCGGGAACCGGTGAGGCCTTAAATAAATAAAACTTTTCAACGTCGACCAATGGAATAGCGATGTGATATACCAGGTGGCCGTTCGAGACCAATATGGAAATTTGAGAGATTTCCATTATCGAAATTGCCGAAAATTCGTTCGGCTTAAGAGGAAATTTCGCGTGAATAATCGAACTCTCGATGGTTTTTGCCGAACGGGCTATAGTTTCCGGGGCCATAACCTTTGGGTGGATAAGCCCTTTTATTGCAAAAAGAATTGCATTAGTGATCACTTCCGTGTCAGAACGGAATTGCACTAGGCTGACTCTAATGCTCATTTCTACCTCAAGATCATTGATGTATTTCGCATTTTCAGCGGTTCTGTTCGCCCATGTGGTCGAAAGTACTTCTAACTTGCGCATCCTTTCGTTCAGATGCGCGAGTTCGTGCTTGACTATCTCTGTTTGGTTGGCAAGTAGGGTAGCTGTCGCGCGCACGTCCTTGGCAATTGTCCTGACTGCCTCCTGGATTTCGGCCTCGTCAGCTTCGGTTAGCATGCCATAAAGATATTTATGAATCGAGCCTATGAACGGCAAAAGCGCGCGCCGCATACGTTGAGGATCGGCTCTTTGGCCGTGAGTTAAAATCAGATTTTTCGTATGCTCGGCGTCGCGAGTGGTGGATTCAGCCTCCTTTATCAGGCCCTTCGCGTCGCAACGCGGGATGCACGCGCGTACCGCAGTCGTTACGAGCTTTACCAGGACATCGCTAGCCTGGAAATAGGTGCGCAGATCGATTTTCTCGATGATTTTCCAGTTCGTACTGGAGGTTGCGAGCGGCGCTATCTTCTCTGTTATTGAACCTAAATTTTCTCGTAGTTGCTGGATGAAATGGGCCGGATTGTTGACTGTCTGCGTTTCTCCGCTCCCTAGGCCGTATAACGCACAGAGTCTAGAATTTTAGAGAAAACAACAAGGTTATTTTAGCTAGACAAAAATAGCTATTGAGCAGCTTGGTTTGCGGAGGTTTGGATTTAATTGGGATGGCTCTAGCCATGGGACGTTCTTGTTTTCTTTTGCGGCGTAGCCCGTCCGGGGACGCGCAAAAAAAAACAGTAAAAAAACGTCTCAACCCACTGGGTCCAAATCCGAGGCCTCTGCGTTTCTTGCTAGCTCGCTCGGACGCTCAATTTCGTTGCCGACTTCTTTATTGCCGAAAAGAGAGCTCTGCCCTGTGTCGCGGTCGCCGAACGTCTGCCGCTCTGCCGCCGCTGCGACGAGGCGGTGGCGAGCGTCTCCACGTGCAGAAGTGCAAGCATTGCACCTCTGTGCGTGAGAACTGCAGGCAACGGCGTTCCCTGCTGACGACACATCTGGCGTCGTCGGTAGCGGCCATCCCAGATGCCACGGAGAACCTAACGCTTCTCCGTGACAACTTCTTCTTTAAATAGTGATAAATTTATCCTTGGTATCATAACTATTTTTCCATTGTTTTTTTACTGTAAGTTCTACCTGAATCGAATACTTTAGACATTTTTTTGTAATTAATAGGGTTCCATTAAAAGGCTTTCATTAATATTTAAATTTCTTAACAAAATTACAATTGATCCAATTTTTAATTGCAATTTATGTGGAGGAAATCTATTGGGAGTTGAAGAATTAAAAAATTCCGTACACTGAGAGAAATTTTGAACTGCCAGCGTTCGATACTTTCGGAACTACGGGAAGTACGGGAACACGAATTTTCGTGCATGTATGAATGCGAGAATGGTAGTATTAGGGGTCGGATTGGGAGAGTGGAGACTTCGAAACTCTCCGCACCGAGGGACTCGTCGCTTCGCAGTCTCAGACCTCGAAACTTGGAATGCTAGCGTGCCGACTGTCGGCTGTCGCAGAACGCGAAGGACTAAAAAGAGGGGAGGGGCGCGATTTCACAAAACACAGCCGCGTTTAACAGCCGACAGTTGGCACGCTAGCATTCCAAGTTTCGAGGTCTGAGACTGCGAAGCGTCGAGTCCCTCGGTGCGCAGAGTTTCGAAGTCCCGACTCTCCCAATCCGACCCCTAATACTACCATTCTCGCATTCATACATGCACGAAAATTCGTGTTCCCGTACTTCCCGTAGTTCCGAAAGTATCGAACGCTGGCAGTTCAAAATTTCTCTCAGTGTAGGTAATATAACATCTAAGTTTTCTCCATTGTTATCTTTTGCTGTATCTATACTAAGATATTGAACGCAGCATCCTTCCATAATAGCCAGTATTTTATTATTAATATCAATCACCTAATAATTTAATAGCCATTATTTAAAATTGTCATCATTGGTTGATACACCAAGATTTTCAATGTAGCGCTTTTAAAATTAGACCATAAGTTACTATACTTAACCGAATTTTCAATTACATTAATACGACTAGTATGCGGAATAACTGGTAATGTTTGTTTAAAATCTCCCGAAATGAGCACAGTTTTGCCGCCAAATACTTCCTTCACGTCACAAAAATCTTGAAAAAAATGGTCAATTGCTTTAAAGGCAAATTTTGATGTCATAGATTTTATCCCATATTATAATTTGCATATCTCTCAGCATTTTTCCGTGTATAGTATTGAGTTTGATATTACATATTGTAGAATTAGTAATATTCAGTGGTAATTTAAACGTGGTCCCTATTGAAAAATCTCACGTGAGATCTCACACGAGATCTCACATGAGATCTCAGGTGAGATCTCATGCCAAAATCTCATCTGACCAATTCTTTGCTTATCATAGATTGTAAGCCCTTCTTAATTGATTAATAACATTTTTTGAAAAATTTGAACTTAGAAAATTTTTGGGAAATTCGGACTTAGAAAATTTTTTGAAGTCTATATTTTTTTCTAAGTCCAAATTTCCCAAAAATTTTCTAAGTTCAAATTTTTCAAAAAATGTTATTAATCAATTAAGAAGGGCTTACAACCTATGATAAGCAAAGAATTGGTCAGATGAGATTTTGGCATGAGATCTCACCTGAGATCTCATGTGAGATCTCATGTGAGATCTCACGTGAGATTTTTCAATAGGGGTATGTAGTGTTCTTCCATTACTGAGTAAGTTCGCTGCTATACCACGCCAAGCAACAAATAAAAATGGAATATTGTGTAATTATAAGTAGTATATTAAAATATTGTGTAAATAACCTTTTCTACTTTCTCCTGGCCCATCAACAAAAATACACTTCTCATGTTTACAATCTTTGGTGGAGAGGGAGAGGGAGAGGGAGAGGGAGAGGGAGAGAGAGAGGGAGAGGGAGAGAGAGAGGGAGAGAGAGAGAGAGAGAGAGAGAGAGAGAGAGAGAGAGAGAGAGAGAGAGAGAGAGAGAGAGAGAGAGAGAGAGAGAGAGTAAACACTGAATAGCTCCGGACCGAGAAGGTCACGGGAATAAAAGTACAAGCCTAAAAGAGAATACTCTAAAAGATAGAAAGCGAGAGACGATAAGAACAGGAGAGACAAAATGATCGTATGCGGAATTAATATTATTAAAGTTATATCAATGTCCTCAAGCAAATAGACCACTGGCGATAACAATTCGATTATCCGACAAGGTCCTGTGAAATTTGGCGCTAATTTAGTAGCAAAGTTATCAGCACCTGATGACAAAACCCGATTTTTTCGAAGGACGAGATCTACTTTTAGCTTGAGATCCCGTCTATTTTTATCATTCGGATTTCCCGTTTGCGAAAATTGATTCGATTGTGAGAAATTATTTAGCTGGGGTGGATGGTTTGTTTCGGGAATCTAAGTTGTTTGTTGAAAATGATTGTATTGGGGACATTGATTCGATTGTGGACATCGGTTGAATTGAGGCATTTCATTCGATTAGTGAGATTGGTTCGGTTGGGTTTGGATGGTAGGATTCGATGTGAGGTCTGGGGTTTGGTTAAATAGTGGATGGTTAGGGTTATGTTGGTTTCGTGTGGCATTTGCCATACGTGCTGGGTGATCTCCCAAATTCGAGTGAGGGGGCGCGATTCTCTGCTAGAGGTAAGTTGTCTCGTACCAGTTGACACTGTATGGTAATTGCTATCTCTAATTTGCTGATATGTTTCGCTACTACCCTTCGATCGCGGTGTTGTTCCCGTTACTATTGCATCTTCTATCAATAATGCTACTGGTGGTGCTATTTTTCTGCCTAGTACTCCTCCATCTGGGAGTGACATATAGCGGTTGGTTTGGTCTATCAATGCGGAAAGACTGTCAAAGATGAATTGACTAGCGACTGGATTTATCAAATCTTCACTCATTTTGACCGATGCGTCTGTGACCTGTGGACTTTTTTCTTTGACCGACTCGGTGACACTTTCACCAGCTGATGACGTCTCACTTCCCTCAACTTCTGAATTTTTCTCTTGTTGCGAAGCTGTGTCGATTTCGCTTTCCAAATCCCAACGGGTTGCTTTCTTTCCGAATTTCTGAATTAATTCATATCGAATTAAAGGGTCAATGCACTCCGCCTTTGTTTCTCTTTGGGTCAATCGTCTCTCTTTTAAGTCTTCCTGAAGTTCCGATACTTTCTTCTTTTCTAAATTTTCTTGCAGCTTAAAGCTGAATCTTTCGATCTGATAAAGCGACATTATCTTAATAAATATTCTCAATTGGCCCTTAGCTCACTTTTGCTTCGTTCAAGGCCGATTAATATTACTGGCTCCCTTTCTTTCACTATTATTATTTAAATTTAATCTACTACCCATGTAACAACATGGAGAAAAAAAATTCATTCAAGTAAACAAGCAAAGAGAAAAGAAAAAAAAAATTTTTTATAAACTAATTCTGTTTAAAAAAAAAAAAAAAAAGTTTGTATGATAAAATACGTTAATCTTATATTCAGAAAGAAAAAGCACAGCAAAAAAAATTTATCAGCAAGCAAGAGCAATGAGAAAGAGTGCAAAAGTATTAATTCTCATTACGTGCGAATGTCATTTGTAAGGTGAAAGCATGATATAATGTGGGGTGATCAGGGTAAAGCAATTTAAAATCGAATTTCAATTTCCAAAATTCAGTATCTCGAAAATTATTAAGGTATACGAAAATGTGAAAAGTTCGAAAGGGTTTATGGCAATACGAGATTCTCCGAATTCAATTTAATACAATGCGATTCGATTCAAGTGGTTTTGTATCAATACTAATACGAGACAATGCTTGCTGCTAAATTCAAAATTCAAAATATGTTATTCACAATTATTTAGAGGGGATCAATTAGTTTATTTACCTAATGGTTATTAGCGAATTGTTATGACTAGGGCATGGGGGGGGGGGGTCTATTTGTGTGAGTTCGTATTGTGAAAGGAGAAAGGAAAGTGAATATTTATTTTTCAATATGAAATGCGTGTAACGATAGGCGGGCAGGGCAACGAAAGAGAAAAAAATAAGTAAATGCACACACACAGCAAAAAATAAAATATTATACTTAATATATCAAAAACCATCAAATAATAATAAGCCATAGTTATGAGGCGCTGATGTGAGATGACTTCCTCAGTGTCTCGGTGGCGAAGGGGGTTATGTCTAAGAGGATCACCTCCCCCCTCACAGGTCTGAGTGCGACGTGAAAGTCAAAGTACGCCAGGATGTAAGATGGTGCCGCGTTGTTGAAGAGCTTTCTTAAGAAGCAGGCCATGAAGTACTTCCTACGCCCAGCGGTAGTGAGCCATTGCAGCTCGCGCCTGTAAGGGGAGATGTGTTCGTCCCTTCTTACACCATAGATGTAACGAATTCCCATGTTTACCAGTCGCTGTAGTTTAGTGTCTAGTTCTTGAGTCAAGTCGCAGTACACCAGTGAACAGTAGTCTATGATAGGGAACAGGAGTGCTTGCACGAGATGTTTGCGCAGCTTCAGATCAGTGCTTCTTCTAAAGAAATTAAGTCGATACATTAGCGAGTGTACACGTTTACACAGTTGTGTAACGTGTTCCTTCCAAGAGAGCTTGGAGTCAAGCACCAATCCTAGACTACGCTCATGTGATTGGTAATCAACCCGGGCTCCCTCTATGTTAATGTAGGTGTTAGCAAGCGATGGTAAAGCGTTTATGAAATAGGGGGAACCTAGGACTGTGTTTTACGGACATTGAGCTTAAGATGGTTTTGCGCAGCCCAGCCTGAATTCCTTTCGGCGTTAGCACTCATCCTCGCGGAACAGGAATCGAGCTCCTCAAGTCGGCATTGGCTGTAAACCTGCAGGTCATCCGCGTATATGAGATGAGAGATGTCGGGGTCAAGTCAGAAGCTGATGTCATTGATGTATAGTGAGAAAAGCAGGGGACCCAAGACTGATCCCTGCGGCACTCCGGTGTTAAGTGTGCGGAAGGTGGATAGTTCACCGTTGTCACCAATGACAGCCTGCTCTCTGCCTGTGAGGTATGATGCGAGCCATCGGATGACCTGCTTAGTGAAGCCGAAAGATGTTAGCTTACTGAGTAGTTTGACGTGACACACAGTGTCAAACGCCTTACTAAAATCAAAAAGGAGGAGAAGTGTAATTTTCTTTTTGTTAATGCCAAGTCTGACATCATCGGTCAGTTTAATAAGTCCCGATTGAGTACTGGGTCCGGAGCGAAAACCAGTTTGGAGGTCGTCTAGACAAAGCCTTGATTCAAGATGATCAGAGATTTGTCTATGAACCAACCATTCCAGTGCCTTGGACAGAAAGCAAAGAAGGGAGATCGGACGATAGTCACTTAGTGATGTTGGAGAGCTGACTTTGTTTAGCGCATGCACTAATGACTTTTTCCAGACAGAAGGGAAGCATGACTCGCTCAGAGTCAGGTTAAAAATTCAACAAATAATAGGAGCGAGTACTGGCAATGCCTTGTGAATGACAACCTGTGGGATGCCGTCGCTGCCTCTTGCCTGGGAGTCAAAGTGCATTACTGCGGCTATTACGTCCGATTCCGTTATCTCCCTGAAGTTGAAAAGCTCGGAGGTGTTCAGACTCTCAAGCGTACGCAGATATTCCTCAACAGCAGGTGTCAGCGGGTCAGATGATATGTCGCTGAAATGCTTGTTGAGGTCTTCATTGGAGAAGCGAGAAGGAGGTTTTTCTTTGGAGGTGGTGATTCCAAGTCTCTCGAGCTCTCTCCAGATCTCAACGGCGTCAGTTAAGGATGCCAGGCGTGAATGGTAGTAATTAAGCCTGGCACTCTCAACCTGCCTGTGAGCATCATTCCTAGCTAGTCTGTAGAAATACAGGTCCAGAGGGAGACGTGATCTGCGGAAACGTCTATATAGTCTGTCCCGTTCCTTAAAGAGGTCAGAAAGAGCCGCGGTGAACTACGGGTGACGCTTCTGTTTAGGAGTCACTGTGCGTAATGGGGCGAGATGGTTTATGGCGTCTGTTATGTTTGTATTCAGTAGAGTGATGCAATCGTTTAGTGATGAAGTATGAAGCAATGACCAGTTGCACGCGCCGAGGAAGTCCCTTAGCTTCTCGGCACAGATGCCTTTGTAGTTTCTGTAGGTGTAAGTTTGAGGTACGTGTAGTGGCATCTGTACGTCTAGAGTGGCCGTTATTAAGTCATGTCCATTTATGAAGGGAGTGTCAGTCATAAGGCTGCTCGTCAATAAGGCAGAGGTCAAGCCAAGTGTCGGATTCCGATTTATGATGTGTTGCACCATATGGAACCGACTGAAGGGAGTTTTCATCAATGAAAGCCCTGATGAACTTGGCATCTTCGGATGATGAGAGTTGGTCGGCGTTGAAATCTCCCATTATCAGTTTAATAGAATAATTATGCATATTAGTGGTGAGATTTTCAAAGAAGTCACTGCCCTGGATGAAAGGGGCATGGGGTGGACGATAAACAACGCCGACGAAGATAGGAATGATTCCCTTCGCAGAGATTTCACAAAATAGATACTCCGGTTTCCCTGGCTTGCCCGACCAAGTACCATCAGATGAGGAAATGATTTTGGTTGTGAGAGTATTATGAATGTAGAGGGCCACACCCCCACCGTTCCTGTTTCTGTCCCGTCTAAGCAGTATGTAATTGTCAATTGAAGGGATGGTATTTATCTTGTCGTTTAACCAGGTCTCAGTTACAGCAATCACGTGAAAGAAAGGACGAGTAGACAAGAAGAGCCTAACCGCCTCAATGTGACCCATGAGAGAGTTAGCATTGAAGTGGCAGGCCCTTAAGCCCTTGGACAGAGTCACCTTGGAAAATGCAGGTGTAGTTGGGAAAGATGAAGATGAGGGTGGTGAAGGATGAATGATACTCGTTGTCCTCTTCAGCCGTTGTTGTTGGTGGTGTTGCAGTTGACTGGTGGCCTCAGGGCTAAAAAATCATCTAGGTCCTTTTCAGAGCTGATGATGGTTGCCCTTTCTGAGTCCTCTGCGGACCTGATGTAGATGGTCCCATTTCGGACATAGGACCTGCATCCACTTCTCTTCCTCGCCTCTTGCCTGGCCCTAACGCGAAGCTTGTGTGCCTCAGTTGACAGCAGCTCATTCACATTGATTAGCCCTCCTGACGTGGGGCCTTAGCTTCCTCCAGGATGTTCGCGGCGAGCTCGGCAGTATGGAGTTTGCCCTTCCTAATTTTTGCTCTGATGGTAGAGCGTGCAAGGGCATGGGAAGAGAGAGTGACAGCAATTGGTGGTAGTCTGCTGTCAGCGATCTGGATATCATTAGCCGCGTTCAATCTCCCCATGACCCTCGCGCCGGCTATGTCTCTTCTGAGGACTGAAGGGTCTAGGGCAGAAACTACTGAAAAGGCCAGCAGGTCGATGGATGTACCCCTCGAGTAGCGCAGTCCCGATAGTACGACAGCATTGTTGTTATTATTGTTCCCCTGCTGCTGCTTGATTTTTAGTAGCTCCCTTCGGAGATTAGCAATTTCCGAGGGGACGATGGCAGGGGAGACGCTGTCGGACAAGGTGTTGTGAGGGGGCTGCGCAGGAGGGGGCCTGGACGACAGATCTTTAACTTGTGCCCTAAGCTCCATGATCGTCTGCTCAGCATTTGTAATGCGAGTTTGGAGCAGGGGCAGGTCGTCCAGGGCTATGAGACGGTGTTCCAGCAGGCCCAGTCTCGTCTCCAGCCCCGTAAGCTTGCTTGTTGTGACCCTCAGGGAATCCGCCGCTTCATCTTGTCTCGCACGGACGTCCTTTATTGCTGCAAGGACGTCCTGCAAGGTGACATCCTTCTCCACAGTGGACGTCAGTGGACGTGACGGCGATTGATTGCGCGAGTTGCTGGTCGAGGCGGGCGCTGACGAGGATGGTTTCGTCCTTCTGGCGTTTCTCAGCACCGTGCTGGCATTGAGTGAGGCGTCCAATCTCGCCTTGCTGTTAAGGTCAGCACATGTTGCACACGCGAGCGACGGGGCGCCTTTCATCATCACAGAGCGAAAAGAGAAGCAACGTGTGTGAAAGAAGTTGTGACATACCTCGCACTGCTTGGGGTCCTTAGTCTGTATGGTCTTGTTACGGACTTCGCAGATGGTTTGGTATGTCTCTACAGCTTTCTCTCCGTTTAAACTCATTGCCGATAACTTGCCGGTAACTTACTGTGTAATTGTAGACGTAGATCTTCTTTGTTGTCTCGTGAGATGTCGCCTTGTGTGCTGATTGGAAGATGCAGATGAAGGAAGAAGGAGAGAAGGCGAAGCCAAGCCAGGCGAAGCAGTTTGAGGTTAGAAACCAGAGCGAGACTTCCGTAGATTGGACAGCGTGTAATTAGTGCAGCCTCCAGCGAAATTATGGCAGGCTGAAGGTTGCAATAAGGAGCGTGCAACAGACTGCAAGAAAACACGCCCGAAGGCAGAAGGCAGCAGAGGTAGCAGTTCAAAAAAAGAGTGTACAGTAAGACGTCTAGTACTTACGGAGCGCAGGCGTAAAGAGAGAGAGAGAGAGAGAGAGAGAGAGAGAGAGAGAGAGAGAGAGAGAGAGAGAGAGAGAGAGAGAGAGAGAGAGAGAGAGAGAGAGAGAGAGAGAGAGAGAGAGAGAGAGCTTCACTGCAACATCGAGCAACACCGCATACTATTTTGAGAGTTTCTGTGCCGTCCTTTGAGAGAACGAGATATCACCAGGACGAGAGGACGAGAAGGATTGCGAGATCATCGATATATTAAGGTAGTAGGTACTTCGATCGGTACGAGACATTCGCGAGGGAGAGTAGTTTCCGCGGGATGAGTTCGAGTGATTATTAAAGTGCCGCCTATCGAATAAATTGAATTGTTACGAAGTGAGAGTTATTCCTTTTTTTACAATCACGGAATTCCTTCTGAGTGCAAGAGTCACACTGGCTGGGCATAAGAAGAAAGAGTGACCTGGTACCTATAAACAAATTCGGTCGTGGTTTAATAAATTAACAAGTCGAGAAATAACATGTTAAACGCGAGTTCGCCCGTGTTAAATACAATGTTACAAAAGACGCTCAACGTGGGGCTCGGTAGCGGAAATTAAAGTGAAAATTTAGTGAGAGAGTAGGTGACATTTTGATAGTCGGGGAGATGCCGTGTCACCATTTAGGAAACAGAAAATTTTTCGAAAATCGTGCCTTGCGATAAAGACGCATTGTTAAGTTAATAACAATACTAGCAACGATTGAACAAATTTATAAGTGCCGCGAAGTAAATAACGAGGTAGTGCCGAAGAGTTTTTGCCACCAACGATATAGACTTCGTGACGTGTGTGAGTCAAGAGCTACTACGAGGATTGAAAAACTGGGGTTCTCAAAGGTGACGTCGTAGTTTACCCTCGTGTGAACAATCTCGCGTGCTGTTGTGAAAAATTTTCTTTCGGGTATAGAGTCTTTGAAAATGAGTGAGAGATAATTAGCAAAAATAATTGTTTAAATAATCAAAAACTCGTCGGGTGAAAAGCGCGCGGATACAGAAATAAATTTTTTTCTCTTCGTAAACTGCCACGAAAAATCATATTAGTGATTACTAGGGACGAAATGGATGCATATCATAAAATTATGGATGAATTAAAATCGGACCGAGATGTCCGAAACCTGTGCTATAATATTCATAAGCTGGATACGGAAGACATCAAGACCAAACTCAAAGAATCGGATGTTAGTACTGTGAAGGAAAGGGCCATATTGCAAGAAAGATTGATACGTTTGATGGTCTTACAAAAGAGTCACAGTGAAAAGATACCGTGGTATGATTGGGACAACGAAGGAGAGATTTCACAGTTATCTCAAGAAGCACTGTTGGCTATACTGAAAACGAACGGTCAGAAGGATAACAACCAGTAAAGATTCGGTAGTGAGAGCAATTAGGCCAGAGTCCGTGACGACTTCACAATATGAAGCAGAAGTCGATACAGAGAAACCTAATGACGCCATGGTTGCTTCCTTAAAACAAATTCATCCACTCTCAGTGACTTTATCTAACAGCGGAGCAACCAGTACCGCTTTTTAAGTGTCGATATCGAACCAACTTAAAGAATTAGTATCGTTACAAGTTCTTGGAGCTTTAAGAAATTCTTCACTGAATAGCTTGCAGCCACTATTAGAAAGCCACTATTAGTAGAGCCACCTGTACTAATTTCGTAGGAATAAGCCCATATACCGAATCACCTAGAGCAACATCACCACAAGTAACTGGGACGAAGAAGAAGCAGTGGAATCAGAGAAAACCAATACTGAATATAACTTCCATAAACTCAGCGTCAGAACTCCAAGCGCCTGGTGGGAGAAATCAGACCTCCACAAACTCAGCATCAGAACTCCAAACACCAGGTCAGAGAGATGACACATCAATACCGTCGACTAGATTAAATACGTTGTTTGCCAAAGAGAAAACCAAAGTTCCGAAATTAAACCACTCTCAAAGGAAAAAGATAGAGGCTCCCAGCCGTAGCGAGGAGTATACCGAGAGTAGTGAGACGGATAGCAGTAGTGAGGAGGAGGATAAACCACCCAAACCTTTATCTAAAGCACGTAAATATCAATCGTGCGAAAACCTTGTCAGCCCAAAGGCCAAGAGTACGGCTTCGGCCAATAAATACGAAGAACTGTGGAAATCAAAAAATAGATCGCGAAAAAAAGAAACAACCAAATGATACAAATTCCGCCTATAGAGGAAAAGTCGAAGCCTCAGTTCGAGCAGTAGTTCCAGCAAATGCTCCAGTGATAGAACTATAAATAGATCAGACGATAGCAGTAGTGCCTCCAGCGAAGACAGCGAGGCAGATCATAAATGGAAGTCAAACAAAATGAAGTCTAGACGCCGAAAAGATGTTAACAATAATTTATTCCTCCGATCTACCCAGATGCAAATAATCCAGGACTAGAATATTAAGTTTACCGGGGAAGGAAAAGATGACCCCGAGGAATATTTGGCTCAAATAGAAGAATGCAAGGAGAACCTAAACCTCAAAAGTTGAGACATGTTAGCCGCCATACAGTATACCCTGTCCAAAAGAGCAAGCATGTGGTACTGAGTACAAAAAGATAATTTAACAACATGGACAAATTTTAGAAAGGCCTTTACACAACAATTTGTTGCACCCATAAACAACGACGTAATGGGTGAACTACTTCGCAGAACACAAGAAAAGGGGGAGAAAATAGCGACTTACATCATGATCTTCCGTTATATTATAGATCACCTAAAAAAACCTATGAAGTTAAATGAACAGCTAAGACTCTTGACGGAACAACTGAGGCCAGAATATTGAAAGGTAATATAAAGAAATACTGCCAAACACTAGAAGAAGAAATGGAGCAAGACGCTAGATATACTCTCCCGCCGCCCGTAAAAAAGGCAAGATTTCCTGCCGCAGCATGAACTCCGACTACAAAGCCCGTATAGCAGCTATAGAAGAGGTGATGGATGTAGCGGATACTACAGAGGCAAATGGTGGACGCAACAAACCGAATAATAATAATAAGAAGCAAGTGCCATCGACGCCTGGTCAGACTCAAGGAACTGCATTAATTGTGCCTTACTACGAGAGCAGTTGGGAAACGAGCGGGGACCATTCTGAAGTCGAGGTCTCTCGCACAGTCTCAAATCGGCCCTAAGTAAGTAAAACAGTGCATTCCGTGCCGGCTTGGCATCGAGGTATGCATGTTTTGAGAGGAGGAGGTAGTGGTCGGAGACCATCAGAGCACGGTGGCAGTACAGTAGAAAGCAAGCCAGGAGGGTTTACCGCAATCGACATTATCCGCCAACCAAGCTATGGGAGCAGAGAAAGGGAAAAAGAGAAAATACCGCGTGAGAAAAATCGAATGATAGCTAAAGCGGACATAACCTGTCTGCCTAGCCTCTCTCAAGTAGTAGAATCGAAACAAGAGATAGTTGCCGCCGCTGAGTTAACCTGTCAACCAGGCAACGGGATGCAAAGAAAATAGAAGAAAATATACCGGACAGCAGGCCTATCACCAGTACAAGGTTTTCTAAACATTGGGTTTGAACTGGATGGCATAAGTTCTACCGTTGAAACTTGAGCCATTAAAGAATTGGAACATGATATCGTATTAGGGAAGGATTTTTTTGAAACATTTAAAATTGATACCGATCATCCTGGTTGGTTGAAGGCCAACGGCGGCAAATGGCAAAACTTCGATTGCCTAAACCTGCCCCAGAGGAAAAAGTCTGCAGAATGTGCTAGTATTTGAGCAAAAAACTTGAGCAAAATCGACCTGCATCAAGCTTATTATCAAGTTAAAATGAAAGAGAACAGTAAGAAGTATACCGCATTTACAGTGCCGGGGTATAGGCTGTGGCAGTTCACTAGAATTTTGGGCTTGTTAACGCTCCCAGAACACTGCAAAGGTTAGTTGAGTCCCTATTTGGCCCAGAATTTACCCCTTATGTTTTCGTAACATAAACAATGTATTAAATGCGTATTAACCCATTAACGCCCATGCCAAACCTCGGCAAGATAGTGCCAAACAAACTATGCCAATCGTAGCTAAATCGAAAAAAAATACCCGTGCCTTCTTTTGACATTTGCAATTGTTTATAAGAAATTATTTAAACAAATTATCAAAAAGTTGTTATTTTCAAAAAACTGATAGCGGCAATTGATTGTACGGTAAAAAACATGAAAGAAATGTACATAACGTTTTTTTGTCAGACGTCTATTTGTTTCTGAAAATAGGACAGAAAGCATTGAATTTTTAGAAATTGTACATTTAGAAATTTGGATAACATAGGCTAATTGTTGGGTGGCTGAGTTTATTGTCATTTTACACTAAGAAATTGACGTCTGACATAAAAACGTTATATACATTTCTTTCATGTTTTTCCCGTAGAATAGATTACCGCTATCAGTTTTTTGAAAATAATAACTTCTTGATAATTTGTTTAAATAATTTCTTATAAACAATTGCAAATGGTAAGAGAAAAGACATGGGTATTTCTTTTTCGATTTAGCTACGATTTAGCATAGTTAGTTTATCGAGTAGTAATCCCCCCTCAGTGGCGAGTCAAAACAAACCAGCCGCCCCCGCCGCTGGTTGTGCTGACGCACCACTGCGGGGGGAAGGGGGGGGCTTCAGCGCGCGGCAGGAGAGACTGCCATGAGAGAGAGACAGAGAGGTGCGCGGGAGAACAGACTGCTCCGGCGGCGGGGAGGGGGTAAAAGCCCCGCCTTCCCCTTCTTCCACCTTTTTTATTATTTTTTTCTTTCTGTCTTTCTTTATTCTTTGCTTTCTTTTGTTTTTTTTTACGCTTAAGTTTGAATAAAAGAGTGTATGAAATGTATACAGAATGCACCATGGAAATGGATAAATGGTAAGGATATAAATAAAAAGAAGGTAAGGATTTTTATATTCACTAATAATCAATTATTTATTCAATCATCGATATTTCTACAAATTTATTGCCATATACGGTATTAATATATATATAAAATTGGTTATAATATCAAAAATTTGAAAAACAAAAAAACATTATTCCACTCGTTGTGACTGTTTAGTAAGTCGACAATTACATCGAGGTGCTGTGACGCAAGCTGATAAAATACATCGACAATATCATTGCGGCTAAATGGAATGTGGTCTTTCAATTTCCTCGCACGCGTTTGCACACTGGCTGTAATAATATCGAACTAATTTATCATCAATCAGATTAATAATTTGTTTGACAAAAGTCGTTGTATACACACTAGTATTCATGAGTGGTATATTGTCTAGATCAACACTCTTAATGTATTCTACAGTCTCTCTGACAATACAACTTACACTGCCGGCTACAACCTTAAGATATTTTAGGCGTGCATCAATACATTTCACAATATACTCATTCAAACGAAGAAACTTAACTTTATTCATAATAATAGTTGCACAATAGCGATTGCTGAGAACTCCAAGTATCCTAGGAGGAGTATTATCCTCAATTTCAATAGCCCTGTCTTTCCCACTGTATGTGAATTTTGCTATCCATCCTGTACCACAAATCTATTGTCCCGTCATGTCTTCACTGCTGGGTCCACAAAGATACTTGAACAATTCGTTGAAGCAGTCTCTGAATTGCAGCCATCCATTATAGGTAAAAGCAATTCCATTTGAGTCATCGCCCAATAGGCGTACAACAGGCTCATCTCTGAAGCTGATGTATTCCAGGCCGACAATGATCTCTGTTGCGTACGACTTGTCTAAAGTGTATAGGGTATTCAGCAGCTGAAACCCGTCTTCCTTTTGGTGTGCCATGTCGTTGCTGTCACCTTTACCACCACTTTGAAACGACTAAACTACTCCGAGCGCTTGGTATGTAGTATAGGCAATGGTGGAGATGGTGGCTGTGGAGGTGGTAACCGCCACGTATGCGACACTCATCGGAGGGGGAACAAAGAGATTGCATTAACACTGATTGAGTAGCAAACATTCGAAGAAAAAAAAAACGCTGTCTCTCACAGTATCATCTTGCGCTACAACAATGACATCTTAGAACTGCAGCTTTGCAAGCATCTGACAATGCAACCACCGCTTCCGATAAAATTTTTGTTAGCGTTTTTTCTTTCTTTACAGTCTACATACCGCCAGACTACATCATCGTTTTTTCCCAGATTATCAGAGAAACTCTCGAGAAATATATTGTAACCCAGACCCGCGCTCATATAATGCAGAAACATAATACAATACTGACCGCACACTTTGGAAGAGTCGCTCTGTAGTCGCATATTATTCCAGCGAAATTGTTTATAATTTTTTCGCAACCGATTTATATGATCGGGTGTTACGTACAGATTACAAATTTTCAATTACAAAATCTAACATATTAAAACAATTAGATGAATTCCTACTTGAATTGATAATCGAACTTGGCGATACGTGAAAGTTATAATAATTTAAATGATTAAAAGAGTGAAGGATAGGAAGTCCCTTTTGGCTACCGCGGACGCGGTCATCGCCTATCGGGGAAGGGAGCCGGATACGAAGTCACATTAAACTATACATTATTTCTTTTAAATCGACACACGTTTATTTTTATGAAAAGAGAAAAGTACCTTAATGTGTAAGTGTGCGTGGCTGTTTGTATATATGTGTGAAGAGGTTCTTGAGTATCTGCAGCTGTCAATCCTCGGCACTTTCCAGCTTAGGCTCGGTGGTACAGTTTGCAGCGGTGGCTAGATGCACTTAGGTGTGACGGCTCGTCCCTTTGGTGTGCGTAGTGTACATCGCAGGGAGTCCAGTGCCTCTGTTGCTTCTTCTTTTCAGCAGGGGTGATATTCGGAAAAATGCCAATGGATGCACTTGCTCGACTGAGCGACTAAGTCAGGTATACTCTCTACTTTTAAACGTACGAGTAGCGAGTAATGCGTGATACTCGTTTTAAGAATGGTCTGGCGACGAGTAGAGAGCCCTTGTTTTTCTCGGGCTAGCGTTTTCCATATTAGGTCGCTTCACTATTTTGTATTTTCTTCTCTCACTATTAAGAGAATCGTAGCAGGTCAAGTCATAAACATCATAGTTTATGACTACCACTTAGGAATTTGTCATTTTTAGAACTCTCCCGCGGTCTCTCTTTTTACTGGAGATCATACATGTGTTTCCTATGAAATTCCAGATCGACGAATATTGCGCCTCGGTCTCTCTCTCTCTCTCTCTCTCTGTCTCCTCTCTAGTTTTTCTCATATTTGTGCTCGTTTTTCCGCGGTGATTTGTCGTCGTATTGCGTGACGTCATTGTGGAAACAGCTCCCCTCGTTCTCGTGCTTCTTAATTCATGGCTCACCCTTTAAAAATACGAACACGCGGTTCTTATGAAGTTATCATTGAATCTAAAATGTCTCTTAGCGTTTTTATGGCATTTTGGATTGCGTGGTTCATCGGAATATAGTCCATTTGTGTGAAGGTGCCGCTTGCACGTATGAGAGAATCTCTCTCCAGATTTTCAGATCCACTTCTTGGGTGCCGCGATGACTCCACTAATCCCTTGTTCTGATTTTCTGTGTCGTTCATTTTTCCAGCCGTATCCTTACACCACAAGACAATCGACAAGTGGGAGGATTTTGCGGCAGATCCGTAATTCAGCAGTGTTTCGATGTACGATCTGTAGGCATAGGCGTTGGTAGGTGGTGACAAGGGCTACTGATTGAAAGACACATCCACTTGATTGAACAGTAAATGCATCAAATTATTGATTGGTCCTACTCGGACTTGTAAAAGTCTAAAAGCTGGTCGATTTACCTCAGATATATCTTCGTCGGATGTGGTAGATCTCAAATTAATACCAAGACTGGGCAATGTGTGAGCCAGATCGAGGTATTCATCACTATTGCCAGGGATGACAAATTCTATAGGTGATTCATTAGTCAAAGACGATATCGGTTTGTATTGAACCCAAAGCGATCCCTTGATTGTGGTTTGGATTGGTAGAATGTCGAACAATAGCAGCTCGGACTTCAAATACTCGCAAGAATGAGTGAGTAGGAATGCCATCTTTTTTTTGTTCCACTGTAAAAAATATCTCTAGCCGTTCTGCTTCTTTTGACCCTCCTCTTGGAGCTCTTGTTTCGAGCTGTCTGCTTCTTCTTCTTCTTCTTTTTCGTCTTTTTCACACTACTTCTCGACTTGCGTTTTATACTTCTGTCAGTTTTACGTTTTTTCCTACCGACACCCCTCTTTCTCTTGCTCACTGTGACAGATTCACCGAGCAACTGCAACTAAGCTGGATTCCCGTAGCGTGCCATTTTATATCCCGACCCCTCTATCAGTTTGTCCAATTTTTCTTCCGCCTTTCTTTTCAGAACTTCACGAGATTCTCTCACATAGTTGCGAAAGGACTCCTTAACTGATGTGTTGCGTGCCGTTACGTCGGACACAATGTTGAAACCCGCACGTACAGCTTCCTTACCCACAGCTTTGGCTCCCCGACTAATAAGCGGAAGAACTCGACGAAATATGCCGGCTAGGAGGGAGCCTATACCACCGAGACCTCTTTGGTAGGGATAACCGATGTAAATATGGCCAATTCCTCCAGTATACGGATTCCTACCTCCTCCTCCTACTGTAATGTAATCAACGATTCCATTACGCATCCAATACACTACGATTGCTATACATATCACATCTACGCACGCACACACGCACACACTTACTCACTAGCACGTCATCGCGGCACCCAAGAAGTGGATCTGAAAATCTGGAGAGAGATATTCTCTCATACGTGCAAGCGGCACCTTCACACAAATGGGCTATATACTAACGAACCACGCAGTAAATCCAAAATGCCATAAGAACGCTAAGGGATATTTTAGATTCAATGATAACTTCACAAGAACCGCGTGTTCGTATTTTTAAACGGAGAGCCATGAATTAAGAAGCACGAGAACGAGGGGAGCTGTTTCTACAATGACGTCACGCAATACGACGACAAACCACCGCGGAAAAACGAGCACAAATATGAGAAAACCTAGAGAGGAGAGAGAGAGAGAGAGAGAGAGAGACCGAGGCGCAATATTCGACGATCTGGAATTCCATAGGAAACACGTGTGCGATCTCCAGTAAAAAGAGAGACCGCGGGAGAGTTCTAAAAATGACAAATTCCTAAGTGGTAGTCATAAACTATGATGTTTATGACTTAACCTGCTACGATTCCCTTAAAATTGAGAGAGGAAAATACAAAATAGTGAAGTGACCTAATATGGAAATCGCTAGCCCCAGAAAAACAAGGGGATATGCAAGTATATAAAGTCCGGGAGCAAAGGGCAAGCAGCGTCAGTAATATCCGAAATCTCTCGCAGAACGTTACTCTGCTCGTCGCCAGACCATTCGTAAAACAAGTATCACGCATTACTCGCTACTCGTACGTTTAAAAGTAGAGAGCATACCGGACTTAGTCGCTCAGTCGAGCAAGTGCATCCATCGGCATTTTTCCGAATATCACCCCCTGCTGAAAAGAAGAAGCAACAGAGGCACTGGACTCCCTGCGATGTACACTACGCACACTAAAGGGACGAGCCGTCACACCTAAGTGCATTTAGCCACCGCTGCAAACTGAACCACCGAGCCTAGGCTGGAAGGCGCCGAGGATTGACAGCTGCAGACACTCAAGAACCTCTTCATACATATATACCAACAGCCACGCACACTTACACATTAAGGTACTTTTCTCTTTTCATAAAAATAAACGTGTGTCGATTTAAAAGAAATAATGTATAGTTTAAGTGACTTCGTATCCAGCTCCCTTCCCCGGTAGGCGATGACCGCATCCGCGGTAGCCAAAAGGGATTTCCTATCATTCACTCTTTTAATCATTTAAATTATTATAACTTTCACGTATCGTCAAGTTCGATTATCAGTTCAGGTAGGAATTCATGTAATTGTTTTAATGTGTAAGATTTTGAAATTGAAATTTGTAATCTGGACGTAACACTACCCCATGGTAGTCATTGCCAACTTGACAACTGAAGTAATCTTCGTAGCGATTCATCTAGTCGACTTTCTTGAAATGAAGTGTCACAGTAACTGTCCCATAATCGAATGGTATCGATTGCCCACAATCGTCTCTTATATCGATAGTGCGTACATTGGCGGAGAGAAACTTTTGATTCGGGTAGTACCGTATTCGTAATTATCGGTATTCATCGATACAGCACGTAGCAACCTTGATTGAACATCACCTGTCATATACGGTTTACAGATGTCGCTGTAGATCATAAACATGGTTGGTAGACCATTGGAAACTCGAGCAGGTCTATCAGCCTCTATGGCGTATTGATCGTCAACAAAGAGAATCTGCTTATCCTTTTCAAATCCGAAAATTTTTTCCGATAAGCAAAGCCCCGTGACTAAACGTCAGCCGCAAATGACTACTAATACATTCTAAGTTATTTATCTCCTCAACGAGAGTGTGTGTGTCTTTGTAATTTTGTGGACAAAATAGCGATTCTGCGATTGTAAAATTTTCCACTCTTAGTTCATTCGTCTCGAGTCTTGTGGGGGAAATTCGTTTCGGGGAAAATTTTCGTTCTTCTTTGTCGACTGACACGTATTGGAACGTTAGCGGAATTTGAACTTCTGTGAGCACTACCAGCCATGAACCTTGTACTCTGATCTGTTGTGGCAACTGTGTAACATAATGCGTTGCAGTGTTTTCCGCGAAATAATTCATACGGCTGTTACCAGGCAGAATAATATAAAATGGATCCCTCATATTTCCGAAAGTTGATTAGCCTTGACTCAGGAGTTGAACTTTTTTAGATAGCCTTTCCAGCTGATGAAATACTCCTTTGAGCGACCCTTACCTCTACTGCGTAAAATTTTTTTTGAATGATTCCGTGACCAGATCTTTTCAAACTCTGCTCAATTCCGCCGCGTAGAAACCACCATCTATGTCCTCATCTGACAGATCTTGCAAATGGTAGACAGGTGATGGATGTGTCAGAGAAATTCGCACAATTTTGAATAACTCTAGTGTCCAGCCGCCCTCGTATCCTTTGTCAAAGACGGATCGTGCACAACTGACGCAAACCAACTCACCGACTTTGAACCTGGGTAAATTACAACCATTGTTATTATTATAGCGACGCTGTAAATTTTCCCGTACTTTTCCAACATTTTACAAGGTCAGAGATGCAGGTGTCATCGTTATCGCTGAGTGTATACTGTGATTGTATGCCTCTATAATATTCTGCAACACATCGATGTACCTCTGTGTATTTTTGTGAATGAAATATCGACAAATTCGCTCTTTAATAGTTCGTATAAGTCTTTCCGCGATGTCAGCCTTTGTATCCGGACTGCGTGCCACTCTGTGATTGATGTCATTGTTGCGCAAAACTTGCTGCGCCTCACGACCAAGAAATTCTTTACCCTTGTCTGTCTGGAGACACTTCGGTTTACGCCCATTGCTTCTCGACAGTACACGCAAGAAAGCATCAGCGACATTTCTGGAGGTTTTTTGCTTGATCAGTTCCAACCAGCTATATTTGCTGTCAACAAAGATGACAGTCAAAATATAACTGTAGCCATCGTTGTAAGTTTTCAAGGATCTCAAATCCATGAGATCAACCTCCCACACATCATCCAAATTTCGCACATTGTAACTATGTCGCTCAGATACCTTCTTCGTTGGAAGGTAACCTCCACTAGCAATCTTTTTCAGGCCCTCTATCCATCGAAACATATAACATACATCATTTGATTATTATATTATTTAAATGATAATAATAATTATAATTGATATACATACTTTTAATTTTAAAATAGATAAAAAAAATCGTGTAGTTCCTCTTTAAAGCTGTACCATGTAGCTAGTCAAATACTGGCAATTTGCAGTTTGAACACGTTGACTTAAATATAGACCCCCCCCCCCCCCCCGACTAGCGTTATCATGGTGACCGCCCACCACCACTACCACCAGCTGCATCACTACAAACAGCCAATCAGCTCGACGGCAGCGTACCTTGTCCAATCAGGTTGATGGTGGTATGTCGTGCCCAATCAGCACGATGTCAGCACAATTCTCAGCCAATAAATAGTTTTTTCTTTTGTAGTGTCGTCTATATACAAGTTTTGCTACATGTAACTACAGGCTGTCAGTTACCGATATCTTACAGCCATACGGGTAACTTTTGTCTAACTCTGTAAATCTTCGTTTGCTATATATAGATTTGCATGTCTTTGTCGCATTCTGAGATATCACGTCGTCAAATGCCGTTCTACGTATAGTGGAATTCGTCAATACTATTTCCAGGTATGGAGAAACGATCATCTCTCGAATCGAATCAAAATTGACTTGTTCACTGTTCGTATAGTTCGACCGAATCCCTTTAACCTTGCATATACACTCCTCTTCACTATCCGATTTTTTACATTTATACGCATAAAACTTTGGACCACCTGACAAAAAGGTCGTTATATATGCACCAGGGCCCTTGTCGGCTAGTTCATTTGTCAGACTGCCCAGCGACGAACCGATTGGCAACTTGTATTCACCGATTTCACCTCTGCTAACGTAAAATACCGAATCAGTATCGTAGTAGAGAACTTGTGGACCCAAGGCATGCAAATATCGGAACAGTTTTAGACCTGCATATGCTGTTGTAAAAGCAGCGAGGACCACATTTGTCATTGATGACGATACTGATCATGACAGAACTTCGTTTCTGTAGCACCAATTGACGCAGAGTGTATCGTTATTTACAGGTAGAATACCGTTAACTTTAACCTCTGCACTGGTAAATAAATTCATAAGATTCTCTGGATTCTTCACCACGATTGTTTTTGTTAAATTTTCGCCTTGACCAAACTTTCCCCATAGAGAATTTAGACACAGTTTAGCCACAGATCGTAACCCAGCATTGAAATGTATATCATTCTTGTTCAATTTTATATCCTCGTCGTGTTCCAACTCTCTCACGTAGCAATCCTTATCCTCATCTGTGATACAGTGTGGTGGGTATGCCGACACCGCGATCTTTTGAGCAAAAAAATCGTTGATGTATCCTGCAAATACGCCACCTTTCCGCTCTTCTTGACTGTACTGCGTCATTTCGTCTGCCAAATTTCATAGACACTATCGGCGATGTATCCCAACGTGACAGCAGCCTTCACCTCCTCTGAAACCCAAGTTTTTCGCGGTATACGCTCTTCAGGATCTTCATGAGGGCAGTCTTCTTGAATGAATTGCTCTCAGCATGTCCGACAAAGAGGAAATATCAATTTACCATGCATTTTTACTGGAAACAATGGATGATATAGATTTTGTGGTGGTAGTATATCGCACGCGATTAACCTGTTTACTTGTAAAATGTCGTTACTCAGCCTTCTCAGCTGCCCACACTCTTCTTGACCAATATAAATTTTCGGGTGACTAATGGGATACTTACCACGTTTGCAAATGAACGGATACAGTGAGCACACGTCAACATACCTGATCTTCTCTTCGCCTTGACAATCAAACACTTTGACTGTGTTACCTGTGCGTCCACCGAAAAATGCATCACGTGGATCAAGCACTTTTCTTTTTACATTCACCACATTTTCTCGAACAAAATGACAAAGTTCTTCATTTTGTGAGATCTCGTTCTTAAACTGACACTCCCATTTTTCAATCAACTAGTAATTTGCCATCTTTAGCCTATAGCTAATGGCCAATGTTCTTTTGTATCTGGCATCCATCGATTCACCACTTTTCATATCTATATCTCTGTTTATCCCGCAACATCGGGGGCACTCGTGCCAAAAACAGCCTTGAAACTGAAGCCCAATACCGTTGTGTTCCTCACCGTCTTGGGGTGCACAGTAACCATCGACACAGATATTCTCTTTTTTCTTGATCTCATCCTGCATGCTCTATCTGGCGATGAAGAACTCGTTGTTCCATCCAAGAGAGCCAGTGTAGGGCAATTTCAGACTGATTGACTACTATTCTGTAATTACGAGGTGATATAATACCTATTTGCGACTTTTAAACCAAATTTTTTCTAAACACTCGTATACAAGATGATGCAATAGTTGTAGCTTCGACGAAAGGGTCAACACCAATTTTCATGAATGTTTTGCGGAATGCTAAATATGCTAATCTCATAATTGTCACGTCTTGCTTACAGTATTTCATAATTTCTCGTTAAAAATTGAATACGTAGCCATTTTGTACTTGTTCGTCGTACCATTTCAAAAATTTCTCTCGCTCCTTGGCCATCGAGTCTGGTGAATATGAATCAAGAGGTGGTAGAGGACCTTCGTAAGTCTGATTTTCCATCGTATTGAATAAATGCGGAAAAACACCTTTCTCCATTTCGGATAATCCATTGGTAAACTGCTTAAAGGCATATGAAAGTAATTTAAACTATCAATAAATTCATCACTACCGATGGTACAACTCGATCTTGATTGAATTTTTCCACAACGTACTTAAATATGAACTGTGCGTCCAATCCTTGGGCATTGTGTGCTATGCATATAACCTGCCGAAATTGTCTTCTTGGCGCCAGTGCCAGATCAACAAGCTGCTTTACTGGGGCGCGATTAAACATGTATTCCCGAATACGGCACATCTCGCATCTAATTAAAATATCTTGAATTATGTATCAATTGCATAGAGATTGATCTCTATGCAATTGATACATACTTGCTGCACAACGCACAAATTCGGAACGTGCACTTTTTTCTCATCGACACCCAACACCCGAAGAAATTGTAGGGTTTGAAAGTCGTAAAACAAAAATAAGACTGGTCTTACACGCTGTGTCTGTTTGATCGGTTGTACGTAACACAGGTGTCTAATAGGTAATCTTGATTTACACGTTTTACAAAAAGATACATTACACTCATGCGGCTGACTTTTATTTACTTGAACTATTTTAAAGCAAATTTGACAGAGTCTTATTTTACTGCATACATTACTGCTTTTATTATATGATCCTATTTTAAGATAATTTTGCAAACAACCATTGCCAAAAAATAATCTTAAACAAGCATTACATTTTTTTAGACTTTCCGCTGTATTACACGGTGGCGTGGCCATGCACTTCTAGCACTTGTTTGAACATCTATGTTCCTCGGCTTGCCAATAACTTATATTGCATGGTATACAGTAGCCCTTGCTACCGCTTGCTCCAACAAGATTTAATATTGGATGATAATCATTTGTCCGGCCGTAATACATTATGCGTAATACGTGTGTAACATCACCGTGATTTTCACTGACATATCGTGTGTCGTCATAGATTGGTGGATTTCCACGAGCGAACGATAAAAAATTATAAACTACGATTGCCGTACCGCTAGTAGCGAAGAAATCTTGAAATTTACGGATTTCTGCTAGTCCACAGCCTTCCACCCGTATTTAAACGTTTGCCAAATTCATAAGATCTGTGGCAGCAGTTTTTTGAATTCTTCTTTGTGATTGACGAATCTGGTTCCAATATTTGTGAAGCAGTCCTGAGCGCACCTGACCTCTAATGGCATAGGCATAAGCAGCAGCTAAACTTCGCGGTAGACAAAGATTGTAATCGTTATTGATGTTTAATATAGATTGTTTTTTCATTTACATTCAACTCGTTCGCACTTTGCATAGCACTGTGTAATATTTCCCTAAGATCGTCGAATTGAAAATCCTGTATAAGTCTGAATGATAGCCAAAGGGGACCACGATTGAATTGATCCGTTATCCGTCCGAATTGATGGTTACACCAACAAAATCCATTGGTCCATCTCTCTCACAAGGCTGCCGATGAAGGTCTTGCATGCAACCCTTTAACCAGTTGTAAACATGGGCATTGGCTGGTGGCTGCGGTATGATTCCACGGATCTCTCTATCGTCATATCCAAAATATCGATAAAACCACGATGCCTTATTCTGAATCACAAATCTAGGTCTCTCTCCTCATTCACCGGTCTGCAAATGAGTATCTATAAGATCAGCCGGTTTATACATATAATTTATTAAATTAAACAAATTTCAATAAGAGTCTTACCTTCTTCGTCAGCTGTATCAATGCTGCTACTGCTATTAGCATTGCTGGTATTGGTACTGCTACTACTACTGCTACTGCTGCTGCTGTCACTCCTGCTGCTACAGCTACTGCTATGGGTAAGCCTTCTGAGTTTGCGTTCCCCATCACTACAGCTATTTTCGGATACGTCGTCATAGTTTCCATTTCGATTACGCTGCTGCCTATCTCTTGACCTCTCTGAAGCTTAAGTATTAGAGTGTGACTTTATATTGCAGAAAAAACAATAAATAAAAATTATATACAGACAGACTTAATACTTACAATTATTTATGTTTGTCGATGATTAGTTTCCTCGATTGTCCGATGATTGTGGGTGGTAATTTCTAGATGTTGATGGTCTAGCGTCTATAACTAAAATGGAGAATGTGCATTTAATTGAATAATAATAACAAAAATTTTAATTATAACATATTCACCACTTACCATTGGCTGTAACTTAGTGTGCAGCACCTTGTTGATCCGCCATATGCGCATGTGGCTCTGAAACAAAGTATTGAGAGAATTAAAATCATTTAATTAAAATGAGAAATTACAACCCATAATGAAAGAATCACCCTCGGTGTCTCTCATCATCTGGTTAATCACTGAAAAAATGTTGATAAAAAAATATTGAAATAAATAATAATATTCTAAGAGTTTAGATGTGAAAAAAAGTAATTGATACTTACATTGACAGTGAAACATAGCACGAGCTAGCGGGTGCCCGTGATCGTTGCGTTGTCGTATTGTTTGGAGAGCAATCGACAGAACGTCTGGATTACGGAATAGACCGCCGGTAAACATGTAATATACCGTGGTTATTCTACAATGCAACAAGAGAAAATGCAGCTTTCTGCATAAAACCTCGGCTAATTGGTTCTGTAGGTCTGAGGCCCACACTCTGCCACACATTGTATGAATATGTGAGTCTCGATCTTTCTCGATACTCGATGCCTGACCGATAACTTTGGCTAAATGTGCCACACTTGCCCTAATCATTCTGACAGAGATGTTTTGACTATCCAAAGTGGAACTGCCGAAACGTGCAAGTGTAGCTCCTTAAATATTGTCTCTGTCTACACGGTGGGAATGCAGCATAAAACGCAAAGCTTTTTTTGCTGATACTGCTAATAAAAGACAATACATCTCGGGGGGATCATACTGGCTATTCATGTGCACGTGTGCATATATTTTCTGGTATTCGCTGGTTATAGACTTCTTAGAATGACATTTGCAACAATGTCGAGTAGAAGATATATTTACAGCACACATGGTGCGAGAGTTGACATGAAAGAAAACTGATAGCAATAATTTCGCGGAATAACGAGTAGTGATGACTTTGTTAACAATTGACTGCAATCTGATACCCAGGTGCAAAAATGCACCAGTACGTTCTTGTAATTTTTTTTCTCTTCACATCAATATTTAAACACTATTCGCGATTATCCGTATTGGGGAAATTTTCAAATTGTGAATTAAAAATGAGCGGCAAGAAAGAGAGAGAGTGCTATAAA
This sequence comes from Muscidifurax raptorellus, assembly GCA_020010945.3. Classification (NCBI taxonomy): domain Eukaryota; kingdom Metazoa; phylum Arthropoda; class Insecta; order Hymenoptera; family Pteromalidae; genus Muscidifurax; species Muscidifurax raptorellus. The sequence continues at coordinate 29,193,374 of CM052077.1, read as the reverse complement.
AAATACTTGAGATCGTCGTTCACGATGCTCGAGCTTATCGATGATACTTGATATCCTGCGAAATTCAAACATAAAAAAATTACGAATTTTGGTAAATTTATTTTTTTTCAATTGCAATTGATAGAGTGCGTTAAGATACACCTACAGTTCAAAAATCGTTGCTCTAGGTTGAAAACTAAATTTTTGCTAAATAGATAAAAGCTAAAAAATCGCGATATCTCCGTAAATATTGGAGATATCAAAAAAATAACGGAATTTTTATTCTCTTACAAGAAACGGTTCTAGGGATGTTTACTCCATATCCATGGTCAAAATAAAGTTTCAGCCATTATTTAAATAATGTTATATACACTAAGCTTGACACAAGGGTAAATATTTTTTTCTTGAGAATCCTGACTTAGAAAGCATATGTATGGTTATACTAGATATGCCTGTGAATGTCCTGGGTCTCAAGCAGTGTCATTACCGAATTTCTTTTTCTCTGTTTCTGATGATCAGCGAAAAAGTATGAATAAGATAATGCAGCTGCGCTGTTATAGCAAGCAGCTGCATAGTACAGGCTCTAATATACGTGCAAATGATTTGGGAGTTGGTCAAAGATATTGTTTCTGAATTTTGAAGCATCAGCTTTTTGCTAAAAGAGAATGAGTAAGATGTGCTTGTAGCGTGGGATCGCACGTATTGAGGGCTAACAAAGTGTCGCAGGATCACACCTCTGGAAGAGAGCAGCCATCAGTGATGGTTTAACTCTCTCCGGGTTATTATCATGCGTGATTATAGCTGTGATTTTACCGGGAGCATTTGTAAAGGAGCGTACAGCGCAATGAGGAAAATCACACAGGACGACAAGTGCTACCTCTGCCATGTGCACTATCATTGCCAGGGCAGATATCAACGTATACGCTGGTCGTACAGCATCAAGTTTAAGGTTTGGATGTGCCCGCGTTGTAATATCAGATTGTAAGTAAAAACTTTTAAATAATTGAACAGTGAAGTGTTTTTAAATAAATAAACTTTTAAATAAATGAACAGTTAAGTGTTTTTAAAAAACAAAAAATAATTTCGTGGATTATTGGTGCATGTGCGCGAATAAAAACAATTATACTCCCGGATGATGGTAAAAGTGAGGCCTCTGCCCTTGAGACTGATTCACCTGAAGAACAGATCGAAGAGCAGGTAGCAGTGCCCAGTGCTGTTGTAAGGCCGCTTTCCGATTTGCTTCGTCGGCGATTAATAGCTCTCGTGCGGTGATTATTTGACTCCTATCACACTATTATGGAGTCTTAAGTTTCGTGTTATAGAAGTGTTGATGTGGCCTGTTTATTATCGGCTGTATAATCTACAAAATATGCCATTAGAACAAGCAGATAGCTTGTTTAAAGTGCCGGCAGATAAATCTTTAATTTGGCGTAGAAATAACTCGACAATGCCAAAGTTGAAGCCTGGACGTAGACCGAAGTACGTCGTAATCTATTTAGGTGCATCAAGATGGACGATTCTGAAATCAACGGATTTGAGAGCCAAGGAAAGGCAGTTGAAGTCTACCTTCACATATCGGGATTAAAGGTATTTTTTCAATCATATTATATATATATATATATATATATATATATATATATATATATATATATATATATGTATGTATATATATGTATAATACCTCCAACTGTCTCTCTCTCTCCCTCTCTTTCCCTCTTTATCCCCCTCTCTCCCCTTCTCTCCCCCTCTCCCTCTCTCTCCCCCTGGTGGGGCGCATACATGGTAGTCTCCCGCGTGCTGAGGGTTCCCCCCCCCACAGTGGTCCGTCAGCACAACTAGCGGCGGCGGCAGCTGGTTAGTTTTGACTCGCCACTGTGGGGGGATTACTACTTTGGTGTTATCTTGACGTGGTTTGGCATGGGCGTTAATGGGTTAAAGAAGTTAGTCGCCGCGGGGTTAACAAACAATCCAAAGAAATGTCAATTCCGTGTCAGTGATGTAAATACCTAGGGTTCATTCTAGACAGAGACGGGTTGTGAACGAATTCCGCCAAGGTTGCCCCGGTATTAAACTGCCCGACTCCTCGAAACGTCGACTCGCTCCCAGAGTCGACTTAGAGAGGTCCGAGCTGTGTCCGCTCTCTAGGCAATGCAGAAGCCTTGACGAGGTCCTAACCGCGGCTCCAGAGGCACTATCATGGGCCGCACCAGCTTGCCGTACCCGTACCCTCCCATAGACGGCCCAGCACCTTCGCACCGAGCGCACCTCAGGGCGCTCCACCGACCTCTCCGCGCTCACCAACGTCCGCTCTCCCTGCACCCTTGCAGACCGCCTATATCAAGTGGCGCTCAACGTGGAGCCAGACTTCAGGCGTCTGACGAGAGAGCGCTCTCTCTCTCTCTCTTCCGCCTCTTCTTCCCCAAGAGGTCCGCTTATATCAATTTGATTCAGAGATTGCCGCCATCGAAGATAAGTGATCCATGATATCTTCGTAGATTTATAGAGGTAGAAGAACCACCCCTAAATTTGCCGTAGTGGAGGTTAGAAGACGGAGAGTTATACAGATTTAAAAAAAGAATCGACAAAACGTATGGTCGTATAGCTAGAGAATATTTCTGGCCCGGCATGTACCACGATGTACATTCTTTTGTTAACTCATGCTTGCTTTGTTAATAATATAAGGTCTCCCAACAGGGACCTCAAGGTTTAATGTGAAAAAGGGTTGTCGAACGGCCGTGGTCTGTTGTTGCCACCGACATGATAGAATTTCCCAGGAGCAAAAGTCAGAACAAATACCTCCTTGTTTTCCAAGATATCCATATTCACTCGTTGGGTTGAAATCAAGCCCTTGAGGAAAGCTGACGGGAAATCTGTCACCAGAGCCTTTGAGGAGTTAGTGCTGTTCCGATGGGAGACACCTGAATATCTGTTGACCGACAACGGCACCGAATTCATTAACAAACATCTGTCAGCAACTTTGAAGGAGTATGGGGTTACCCAAGTTACGACACCCCCGTACGATCATCAAGCCTATCCAGAAGAGCGAAGTAATACTACTTTCAAAACCATGATAGCAGTTTTTTCCTGACAGCCATAAAGACTAAGATAAGCATGTACACGAACTTCGACACGCGATAAATACCGCCGTTCAGTCTACTATTAAAACATCACCCGCATTCCTAAATTATGGTCGACATCCTACTTAGGTAAAAAGCCTACGGAAGGAGATAGAGGGAAATAGCATTAAGTTACCAACTGATCCAAAGTCGTGGGGGGATTGGCTAAAACGCTTGGATGCATTAATAGAATTAGTCGCTAAATTTATAGACGATACTTGAGAGAAAAAAGGGAAAATTTATAATAAGGGGCGAAGAATAGCGAATTTCTCGGTCGGCGATCTAGTTTTGAGGTGACCTCATTACTTATCAAATGTTGCCAATCGTTTTTCCGCTAAATTAGCTCCTGAATACAAAGAAAACGCGACGTGGCGCCTTTCGATCGTGGTTTAATAAATTAACAAGTCAAGAAATAACGTGTTAAACGCGACTTCGCCCGTGTTATATACATAGTTACAGTACTTTGAAAAAGTGTACACGTACTTATTTTCTTTATAATATATTTATATAACATTTTTATAATTTAAGCGCTAAATCATAATTGTTCTGTTTCAGAACTTTTCCGAAGTGCAGCAGAGGCTGGACCTCTAGATATAGTTAAACTAAGAAAGGGAGACAAAATTTTAAATATATCACAACATTTACCTGAAAATAAAGCCGACGATCCATATGTACTTCAGGTAAATTTGTTGTGATTTTATAATAGACTTATAATTTTCTAATTGACATTTTAATGCATTTAATATATTAGATTTATAAGACGCTGCGAATACTCCAAAATAGTAGTTGAGTAAATACTGGACAATCCTTTTCCAAGACGACTTGGAAAAAAATTGTAGCCGAGGGAAAGAAGGAGAGCCTCAAATCATTTTCATATCGAAAGAAACTGAACCTTTTTCTATAATGAAGATGAGGCACGAACGCATTGAGCTATGCCCATCCATTTCTGTCACTAGACAGTAGAATTTACCCACATATTAGCTTATGGGATCAGTTGCGCTGGGCCCGTATACCTGCTCTCTCCGTTAAACCTTTTTATTGCGATCTCTCTCAAGATGCCTAAAAAGTTTATTTATTTAAAAATAAGTATAAATAATTATTTTCACTGACCTTTAATAGAGATTTTAAAAACAAACAAAAGGAATTTCGGAAAAAAAAATTTGTCAATTTTGGCCATGACTGACAGAGTTTTTCATGATTCCTATATCAAAAGTATTGTATAATTGCGTTTTTAACTAACATTTCAACCATATTTTTTTAGGTGCTTAATACGTGAGTTTAGTTAATAATTTATACTATGATTACGTGCCTTAATCTTTGATATTTCTATAGTTAAACAAATAATAACACGTAACAATGTTAAAACTTTTAAAAGGGTATGTAAGAAGAGGCTCTCTTTAAAAAATTCGTTAATTTGTTCAGCTTCTTGGAAGCTATGCTTATTAGAATTTCATTCATGTTTAGAAAGTACAATATTGCCTGAAGTGGACTGACTGATTTTATTATCTATTTTAAAAGATTGTTAATGACGCAAACAGATACCATAACGGCCAAATTGTATTTACAATGCTTGCTTGAAAACCTAGTAGTTTAATTAATAATATAATTTCAGATCGTATAATATTGCTAGAAATAAATCAAGTTTTTATTATCCGTCTCGACAAATTTTGATTACCTCTACATCGACAAATTTTCATGACCTGTCTCGACAAATGTGGATAACCTAATGACCAAAGCCAATGTACGCTTCTGAACAACATCGGAATATTGCGACAGTTATACGTTTGAGCCTTTTGTTTAAGAAATACCGTCAACCTCATGCTAATCTTCGTTCCGTTTTCGGTATAAGGCTCTCTGCGATGCCCTGCAAACACAGTTACCAAATAAACGTCATTGTATTCAGTACGTGTATTTACGAAACTACGTACTCCATACAGTGAAAATTAAAATTAAAATATTATTTTGTTTTTTGAATTTTATTCATTTTGTTTGAGTTGAATAGAAACGAGTCAATAAAGGGATTATTTTTAATTTTAAAGTGCGTGTCTATATGTACTATTTCAACCGTGAATGGAAACAATCAGAGTGAAATAGTAGTTTTCGATACAAGTGCGTAAAAGTTGATTCTACACGAGTGAGAGGTTTGTCGCCCGAGCGAAGCGAGGGTGATAAACTCACGAGTGGAGAATCAATTTTCGCACATATATCGAACAATATTTTTTGATACAGGGAGCGTAAATGCGATTTTAAAAAGTTTACGCACACGGTGTCAAAAGAGCAGTTTAAATTTGACTCGTAAAAGTGGGTATACATAAATTGTATTAACGGAAGACCTAATGATTATCAACTGTATCGTTTCCCAAAATATGTTCAGCGGAAAGATTTATGGATTAAATGCACAGGTATGTCTTTATATTTTCTAATTCAATCATTTTTTTCAGTTACAATATAATGTATAATGTTTGACATACAGTAACAAACTTCCTTGTAAGCGAAATATTATTATGCACGTTTACTTTTAAGCAGAAAAAAGTGGTCGTTTAATATGTACTTCTTTTAACACCTCTTTTTCTATCTAGACTAGAAAACAAAACGTTATATAATAAATAGATATTGGCCTTTTATATGAAAAGCATGTAAACAAGTATTAAAATTGTTTATGTAGAATATATTCGAGAGGAAGAATGACATATCTTGGCGGGGATTAAAAAGCCGTATTTCCATGAATGGGGCGTAAAGTTGAACTTTTCGTACCGAATAACGAACATATTTTTCCCCCTAAGTGTGTATAAAGTAGTATATTTCGGTACAAGTGCGTAAAAGTTCATTCTGCACTAGTGTGAAGCTGAGCGAAGCGAGGGTGATAATGACACGAGTGTAGAATAAAGAAAAGCACGTGTATCGAACGTTATATTTCGATACAGGGCACGGAAAATGTAAAAAATTATTTTTTATCATTCTGCTTCCTGTTTTCCTCCGTTACGTAAAGCTAGAGTTAATTTACTTTGAGAATTAACTGAAAATGGGTATCGGAATATCTGTTGAGCCAGGATTTCCTGAAAATTTGCCATCTCTTTTTTAATGAAATTTTTAATGAAATTTACAACTAAAAATACTTTAGAAAAATTGCCAGAAGAAGAACGGCTTTGTGCGATGAAGTGAGATGAAATGACAATAAAAGAATATGAAGAGTATTCAAAAAAGTACGATTTGATAGAATGCTTAGTTGATCTGGGATAATTAGGCAGAAGGAATGATAGATATAATTAAGTTTTATTACTTTTATAGTTAGCATTACTGCGAAAAATTCCTGGCGTCAATTGTTTGCTTAGTTTTTTACGGGATCGGGCGCTAAAGGTGAAAAAGTTGTTCAAATAGTGCATGAAGCACTTACATTTACTAAAATAGCAAAAGCCATCGTAAAATTTGTTGTTTGCTATCAAGGTAGTGCCAATCAAAAAGCATTTAAATTATTGAATGTGTCAGTAAAACAACCTTCTTTTACTTGGGAGAATGAAACATATTTTGCCGAATTTGATTGGCCACACCTTATAAATAAATTAATTTATCAAATGCGGAAATATAAAAACATTTACTGTAAAGACAACATTATTGCTTCATTTAAAAATTAACATTCAACTTGGAAAATCGATAGCTTAAATAGTATTTCAAATTTATTGTCTCATTTATCTAAAATTCAATTTGATCCAAACAGCTTCGAATCAATGAATGTGAAAAGAGCAATTTAACTGCTTAGTCATAGAATGTATTCTGGTATTAACGCTGCTAGTGGAAAGGAATTAAAATTGTCAACATGGCAAGAATCAGCCAAATTTGTGAAAAATATGAACAAAGTTATTGATGTTTGCAATTCACGCAAGTTACAGTATCGTAATCGCTTAAAGTGGCCTTTATCTGACTCAAATCCCGAAATATTATATTGTTTAATAAAATTCAAAGATTACGCATCAGAATGGAGAATAAAGACAGAAAAAAATAAGTTTGTACAACGTCCGTGCTTTCAAGGATTACCTTTAATTGTAGGCGCTATTGAGAATTTGTATGAAATCCTAAAATTAAAATATGATTTTGAGTTAGCAACAGCCTTACTTAATTAAGACTCAGTAGAGCATTCTAATTGTAAGTTTCGCAGCCAAGGCGGTTTTAACAATAATCCGACAGCTTGATTATATAGATTGTCATTTAGATACATATTGCTACAGATATTTTGTGTAAGTCGAGGCGAGTGAATGTTATTTGTGATGACGCTGTATTACTGAATATAATACATAATATGAATAGCGATGTAAATACCGATGCTGAAGTTACAGTGGATGATTTACAAGTCATAGAAAAAAAAACCTAGATAGAGATAACGAAGAACAGGATTTAATTCTTTTAAAGCAGCAATGAATATTTTATTGGCAGAACATCGAAGTAAGGATGAAAATAAAGCGTCTTTATCATTTAAGAATATAGAAAGTTATGAACAAAATGCAATCGCATATTTTGCAGGTCATGCAGCTCACAAATGTCATAAAAATACCATGCGATCGGTGTAAAACTATTTTCTTAAAATGCAGTATAGCTGTAGTTGACGATGATGAAATGTACATGAAATATTGAGAATATGAGTATAAAAATGCTGATGCATCTACTATAGAATTTTTGACTCGGCCAAGTGAAGAATTTATAATAGTAGTTTATATACAACTTATCGCTTGTGATAAATGCTATACAGCCATATGGCATGAGAAACAACTTTTAGAGAAACTGGCAACGTATGCAAAAATGTATTCAAAGCAAGATTGTCCTGATTGATTGAATGAGCATGATAGTTGTTATACACACAGAGTTGAAATGCTCTAATATTTATTTTGCGCCAAATTTATGCAAAAACAGAAGATAATAATATAAAATCTCGATTTCAAAAAACAAAAAATATTACTTTTAATAAAGTTAATGAACTTAGAATGATATATTATAATGTTTTTATTACAATCAAATGGACTGAGCTCGATGCGTTCGTGCCTCACCTTTATTGTAGAAACATTTTCAGCTTCCTTCGAAAATACGAAAATGCTGCTATCTCACTTTCCGCTCAGCTTCAATTTTTTTTGCCCGTTGTCCTCGAAAAGGGTTATTTAGTAACTAGCAACATGTGCTTGGTACTACTATAACAGAGCTGAAGAAACGAAAAGTTCGGACACAAAAACCAGAGCGTTCCCCATCTTTCTGTTTATATATGCAATACCACGAAGTGTAATAAGTAAAGTACTTACGTTGTTTTACTTGGTATTACTGGTTCATTCTTGTAGTTTTCCTGTAAAGCTCTTAGGCGAGACTAAAGAATATGTTAGATGTTATAGGGTTGATAAGTTTTGATTATCGATAAATGATCCAACCAGCATATTCTTTTTTGCTTTATATATTTATTTAATTGTCGTACACCATGTGCATTCTTATATCCATACGACGATGCGTGAAAATTAATAGTTCCTCTGCGTTTCTCGTTTACATATCTTCATCGGGAGCTTCGCATGCGCGCTTTTTATTCGCAGAGGTATAATCCATAAAAATAGAAAAACAGCTACGTGTGATTTTTTCCGCAAAATTAGCTTTGCTTTTTGTTTGTAGATAACAAAGGATATGTCCCACTCAAATGCTTGTCGAAAACTACCTCTAGAATCATAATGGTAGTAAAATGAGATTGTTTACAGGTAGTTTCAGAAGAATGACGCTATTGCCTAGCTCGTGATATGTTTATTAGTTATTTAAATCGAGCTTCCCTCTGGTGTGATCGCGCGATAAGCCGACTCCTCATTGTGTGAATATTGGATAATTTTTAATAATCAGAGGTAATGTAAAAAATTCTGTCGGAACTTATGGAGGACCGCTGACTGCACTATCGGCGGTCGAGAGAGGAGACACTGCCGACGAGGGCGAGAAAGTTGTACGAGTGCGTGCGGCAAGGACTGGCCTTCCGTAAGTAGAACTGTGACTCTTTTGTGGATCACTATTTTTTATTTAGTGCAACGGCACCCTGGCAAACCTTCTCGAGCGCGCGTGAGCGTACATCGCGTCATCGCCACACGCCTTCACTATGACGGCTTTTAATTTTGTAATCTAACGTTTTTTCGGTTAAATTTAATAATATTTAGATTTGTAATATACCGTCATTATTGATTTTCGCTAGAATCTATCCCATTTTTTCGCTTCTACCTGTAAATACCACCGCCTATGCGGGCGTTGCAAAATAAACAGTCGAACCTATTGCAAAGTGAGGCAGCTACGCAAGCTATACGTGCGAGAGCGCAGGTTAGCAAAAACAGTATTTATCAGATGTCGATTTATGATAGTAGTAAGTAATGAATATAATAACAGTCACAGTTATTACATGAAAGAAGGGACGACTGGACAAAAAGAGCCTGATCATTTGAATGTGACCTGTAAAAGAGTTCGCATTAAAATGACATACTTTAAGACTATTACACAGAGTTACCTTAGAATCGAGTGAAGATGTAGTGCTCGATGACGACGATGATGACGATGTTGGTGGTCTAGATGGAATAAGACGTGTGTGCTTCAGTTGTTGTTCGGCGGCGTTGGGTCCGGCTGCATCCGGGTTGGGCGTGTGCGATGTTGAACCTTGTTGGAGTGCAAAAAATTCTAAAGATTCTCCTCAGATGTAATTCTTACAGTTCGATCTTCCTTCCTTAGCTTAATATAAATTCGCCCATCTCTCATAAACGTTGTGGGCATGGGCATCCAGCGGTTTAAGGGCTACATAGGCGAGACGTCTTAATGATGTCGTCTCTGTAAAAGTCAGCCCGGTGATGACCAATTCTCCTGAGAGCCTTCCTGAGCCTGTGACGACACGACGTTATCCAGCTACGTCTAGATCCTGGTGTTGGCTTCATGGAGATTTGGATAGTCTCCGTGTACGATTCTGAAACAGCCAAAGCCGAAGACGACGGGGCAGGACCGGCACCATTTGACGGTAGTTGATCAAGCTTGGTCCTGCTCAGCCTTCAATCTCGCGATATCATCCTCGACCACCGTAATACAGTTCATGAGACTCGGCATCTCTTTCAGTGTTCTCCTAGGGCTTTTCAATAGTCGTCATTCTACTCTCAAGAAGATGCTTGCTCTGATCAGTATTAGTAGAGTATTTTATTAAGCGCTGAATCTTGAGTAGCTTGTGGACTGGAGCATCGCGACGGTGGCGCAGTAAAAGGTTTTTGCCGTTACGGTAGCTTGGCGAGAGGACTGCTATTGCGTGATGATGATGAAGAATTGGGGGTACTAAGTATAGTCTTATTAGCGTCCTCAAGGCAATTACGGCAGACTTGTATGGTTCTCTGATCATCAAGTATTGTCAGAGTAGGTGTGCACTTGATATGGTAATGCCATCATTATTTATCGTCTTTACAAGGGTTTCCCTTGCTGATCACTCTGGTGCACGTTTTACACGACGTTGGAACTAATAGACGATTAGCAGCTTGTTCAGTATTAGACATGATGTATAGAGCCGATTACGAGATTTGAATTTCCCGGTCGAATTCAATGGTAACTTATCGACTATAGATAACTACTCAATCGATTAGTAATCGACGTGATGAGTGTCTGATGCACTGGTATCGCCGCTGAGTAAAAAGAATGTGGGAGGGATCTAGTGTTGGCACTCCGGAAGATTGTAGGTTAGAAAAGCGTGCAATGAATAAAGTTATACGTTCAAAAGCTGGTCTACGTTCTGTGGTAAATCATTGTTAAATTCTCAGTGGGGAAAGTTTGGTCAACGCAAAAACTTAGCAAGAACATACGTTGTGAAAAATTGTGAGACATTATAGTAGTTTTCGATACAAGTGCGTAAAAGTTGATTCTACACTAGTGAGAGGTTTGTCGCCCGAGCGAAGCGAGGGTGATAAACTCACGAGTGTAGAATCAATTTTCGCACATGTATCGAACAATATTTTTTGATACAGGGAGCGTAAATGCAATTTTTAAAAGTTGCAAAGTACGTAAAATCGCACTTTACGCACACTGTATCAAAAATAGATTTATTTACTAGTGCAGAGGTGGAAGTAAACGGTATTTTATCTATATCAATTGGTGCTACGTAGATAAGGCTATAATGATAACGATCAATAACAAATGTTATCCCCGCTGCTTTTATAACGGCACCGATCAGTCTTAAACTATTCGAATATCTACATGGTTTGGGTTCCCGAGTTGTCTACCATGACACCGATTCGGTATTTTACGTTAGTAAATGTCAAAACGGCGAGTACGAATTACCGGTGCATATAGTCGCCCCCAATTCGTTGCGGAATATATCAAACTCGTCTAACTTTTTACTTTTTAAAAAATTAATTTTTTTAGAGTATTAATTGTCAAGAAATATTTCTATAATAAATTTATTCTCATCTTCAAGAGTAATCTCTCCAAACAATGTGGTGTCCTCGGGTTACCAAAATAACTTTGTTCTATAGGTATTTGAATTTAGAAATATAATTAATTTATCCTCAATAGTTTGTGATTTTCGTGTATTAATTTGAATCTTACTTATTACAAAAATTATATTTTTGTTATTTTAACCGCTTGCCGAAGGATATTTCATTATCCAGCTGGTAGAATGGTTTCAAACGTTTTATCAGAATATAAAAATACCTTCGTTTATCGAGTTATATTATTCGCATTGCTGATAAATCATTGCAAGCATAGACGCAGTACGTCTATACGTGAATTAACATTCATCATAATTATTAATATTATCAAGTTACGTGCATCTGACAATTGAAATTTAATTTTTTTTAAATACGACAACCCCAGGCCATAGACATATGGGTGATTCCGCAGTAACTTGCTAAAAACTGGTTTCAAAATGTTCCTGTAACAAAATCAATTATTTACAACTTCTGTAACAGTTTTCTTAACTGTATAATAATATATAAAACAAATTCCTGAAGCAAAACCAGAATAAAATAATTGTTTAAAAAGTTATCTGTCTAATTAATATATATCTGCATTACGGAACTGCATCGATATGTACGGTTTACACCCAAATTTGAATTTTGAACTTTAACGGAATTGACATTTGCGGTCAACTTTGTGGATTCGTTTAAAATAGGAGCAAGAATCTACGTTTAATACTTTTGATAAAAAAATTTCCTGAATATATAAATGCTCCATATGCTCAAATACGAAATGGGAAATGTGAAAATTACGACGGAATCACCCATATATATATAAAAAGTATTTCAAGCCTTAGCAAACCAAAATGGATAATGCGCGCTACTGATAAATCTCACTTGAGAATCGCTTGAGATCTCACTTGAGAGTGACTTGAAGTGATTCACAAGTGATTCTCAAGTGATTCTCAAGTTGTATTGTGAGTGAAAATCAATAGAAAAATATATTATATTATTACAATAATTAATATTGAGAATAATAATAATTTGCACAGCATGCATTACAGATAAGAAATACAAGATATAGGAATACTGCAAAAATAATGAAATTAGGATTGTTTTAAAATGTATTTATTAAAAAATATATGTATGAATAATTTTCATAATCGGTAATACAAAATTAACTGTACAGTTTAGATTAATGAGTCGGTAAACGCTTCCGAATTCTTTGAAAATCGCTTCTGTATTCAATAATAAAGTAGATTAGGCAAATACACTTGGTTCCAAGTATTTGCATGAAAACACAAATAGTCATAATCTCATTGGTTTGAACACTCATTGATTCTGTGCAGACATTTTTTATTACTCGAAGGTTATTGTAATGTTTGCTAAATCGATGCTTTGTTCTAATAAGATTACAGACACTAAATTCTTGATTGATTTCATCATCAGCAATAAAACTATCGATTTGAACAAATCTTTTATCCTTTAATTGTGCAATATTTTACAGGCATTTTGCACTTTTGGGCCTTAGGGCATTTAGGGCCCTCTCTTTGGGCCAGACAATCATTACCCCCTCCACTGCCACAGAGTGGTGGGAGGCAAGTTTGTCTGGCGGCATAGCGAGGCGGTGTGGCGGGCAGACCCAGTGGAGCTCCGTGAAGTCCGAAAATGACTTGCAGTTATCGTAATAAAAAAAATACCAGTAATTGCCGAATCGTTAACAACGTTAACAACCGCAATTAAAAAAACTGCGGGTGCCCTCAATTTTTTATGAAAAATCAAAAACTTTTTGGGTAGCGGCAATATATAGATATGCCGTTTTCTCAGTTGGTGTTACATGTATAAGTACTAGACCAATGCAAATCGATCGCAATTAAACTGCGGGTCATGAAAATAATTGCGTTTATATCAAATTCGCAGTAATTTTTGAAATATTTGTTACATAATTATTTTGAATATTTAGTAGTGTTCCGCGTTTCATGCATCAGCTCAGCTCAGCTGGCTGCGGTATCGGTTTTGAATTGTGTGCATCACAACATAACCTTAAATTCTATAATCTCTGTAGAATATTATTATGAAATAAAGGCTGAAGTGGATCAGGACAGAGCGGATATTGGCAACAGACAATTCAATAGTCAAACAAATAAGAGGCCAGTGCCTTTGGAGGGGTTCATTAAATTTGCCCACAGAGTAAGCACATTCAATGCGATATGTACTTCCAGCCTTTCATCACATCTGCACACGAAAGTAGATAGTTTGTCTGGGAACTGTCGGGTAACCTTTGCATGTCAGTTAATGCAAGTTCAGTGCTCATCAACGCTAACATTCAAGAGACTGAGGATATTGAGGTCATGTCAACAGATTCTTCCAACAGCTCGTCAAGCAAGGTTCAATGAAACTGCATGTACTCTTACTTTAAAAGAGCAACTGTAGAAGTTCCAATGTAGTCTTATAGCGCTTTTAGCACAAAGCCACAACATACCATGACACGAGTCAGGTATCCTCTGACATCAAGAGCTTGTTCTGATTAATGCCTGGAGTTGAAGTCAGGTGTTGGGATTATTATTCAGCAGGTAATACCTCATAACCTTATAACTACAACGGCTTATTTAAAACACCATAAAAATCATTATACTTGTATTCAATATACAAGCATAATAATATAATGATTCTTTGTATTTGTATGATGTATCGTACTCATATTCAAATATACAAGTTCATTTTTATGCACATAGTTACATTTCTGTAACATTGGATAAGATTATGGCTATAAATTGTTCTTTCAGATTTTATTTTAACATATTTATTCATTGAATCGAGAACTTGTCTCTTCTAATTAGCTTTAATTTTTTGACATCCTTTATGAAGTCAATTATTTGTAATCAAATTTAGAATCTTTCGATATTGATTTAGTTTTCACAAAAATAAGCAGGAAAGTCATTGTTGAAATAATTTTAAAGCTGTATTTTCTAATATTTGTTTTCAGAATTATGGAGCGTTTGGATTTGTTCATATTTGGAGCAGCTGATTTTACAAGAAAATAAATGTTTTAAAGTACAAGATATTCCACTACTGCAAGAGACAATCGCAGCAATGCCAGAAGAGAAAGCTAGGTACTACATGAAGAGATGCATCGACAGTAGATTATGGGTACCAGATGCCAATAAATCCCCTTAATCTCAGGCTCAAGTGAATTAACGTATGAAACTTTTTTACATTTGTATTTGGCTGTACACTTAAAATGAAATTATTCTGCTTCTGTTTCTCATGTTCTGTATTATTATTATTAGGTGTGCGAGACTTTACAAATAGCGATTACTTTTTTCTACTTGTAAGTGAATGTCAAGCTGAAAAAAGACGTATAGAACAGCATTTTGTTATTTTTGAATTGGAGATGATAGATGATTGCTTTCAGATATGGATCTCCAAAATGCAGCCAACTACCAGTCTTACAAATGCAGGAGCTTACTGGCTTGTGACTCCGGAGGCATGGTTTTTGATGGATCCAAGAGTTTTGCTATCAGAAGCTATGGCGAGAAGTGCACGCAGAATGCAAGTGCTAGTCGAAGTACGACTGGTCTGTCAGAGAAAGTTATATATATAATTGATGCCAACAGTCAATCAACGATCAATAGCAGATCACTGGTTAATCTGACTACTCATTTGGATGATGATGAATTCAATGATTATGAGATAAAGTCAAGCCACAGCGGCTTATATAAAAATGAAGCTGTCCAGTATATTCAGAATGCTAACGAGATCAATCATTTGAAGATAGAAAATAATAAATTTGAATACTCGAGTGTTCAAAATGATATAGATGAAACTGTATCCAAATTAGTTGATGAAATATTGGAACATGAAGATACTTTTACAATTCAGCATTCCCAGTCATCTCAAAATTCTAATGAGGCAAATAATTTGAATTATTACGGAAGTGGCTCTAATAGCATTAGGATTGATAATTTATCAACAGAAGGCCGCAATATTCAATTTTTGTCTACTTTATCTCTGAGTGAAACTGCATCTTTGATTTCAGATATTGTAAGCACTCGAGCCAACTGAAAAGCCAATTGAAAAACCAACCACTACAACTACAAAACCAGAGCCATCTCCAACTCCTAAGCCTACAAGTGCTCCATCGAACGCAACTGCTTCTTCACCCGTTACTCCACCAACTCCACCAAAAGGAAGACACTTTGATGGCCTGAGCTTCTTGGGTGAGTTAACTATTTATATTTTTGCTTGATTTGTTTACAAACTCTATTTAACACTGACATTTTATTTGCAGGTGGCATCATCTTGACAACCTGTCTGGTTGGACTGAGCGTTGGCTCTTACAAATTTTACAAAGCCAAAAATGAGCGTAGTCATCGCACTCTCTGAGATTACGCTGAGTGGATAAATAAGAATCTCAATCTCTGAAAAAATCGAATCAAACATATAATGTTAAAGAAGATGGATTCAGTGAACTTTTGTGTGACAGTAAGAATGCTCAACAAGACTTTCAAGGTGTGATACACTAGGACATATACCAAACGTAAATCACGATGTAAAACCATCACCTGCTCCATTGATTATCAAGATGAAAAGAATTAATCAAGGAAATAACGATTATGTAATTGACGATTCAACTCGGCAAACGATGAAAGCCTTTCAAAAGAAAACAGCAGCTACTGTAAATAACATTTTACTTCACTTAATTATCTTAAAGAAAATGTTGACCAATTTCAAATTTTACAGGTATGAATGCCATGATGAGCGCAGCTTCCTAATCTCAGGCACGTATAGCGAGCAAATTTAGGCCTTTGAAAGAGGCTTCCTCGCCCTGAGCCAGTGTCGGAGCACATGCGCGCCTCGGTAGAGGCGAGACCGCAACCGAAACGGAGGTAGCCTGTAATTTCGTAAGTCACTCGAGGGGCTGCTGTTGCTGCTGATACTTCTGCTGCTGCCGTGTCAGTGCGCTCTATCAAAGCCGGATTTACGTAAAGAAAGAGAAGGCCCCGAGCGCCGCGTGGTCACGCGGAGTTATCATCGAAAATAAAACGATCGGTGTCTTGATTGCATCGCACGAGCTCGTATAGGGGTGGAACCCAAAACAAATGAGAGGATGTCTTTTCTATAGGACGTGTTGTATCAGCTGTGAGAATTTCTTGACGTCGGTGTCTATTACGGCTCTTTTATTGCTGTTTTGAAGAAGAAAAAGAATGCTCCGTTAATACTACTATACTTGAATGCTCCGTTATACAACTATATTTAAATATGACACGAGATTGCGTCTAGAACGTGACTTCGCACGCTAATCAATCTTAATGCTAACACCTTCACCTTCGTACACCAAGTATTCATGATCAAGAAAGAAACGGACACTAACTACTTAATTATTCAGATAAAATATATTTTCAAAAAAACGAATATTGTACATAAAATAACCAATCTTGTAATAAACTTCGAATAGAATGATGAATATGTTTTACATTGAGTGATATATCAAATACTTATAATTGTAATTTTGCAAGTTTTCGTAATTTATAATAACTTTTGTTAACCACTGAAATGACAATATACCAAGTATCCTTATTATAATAATATTTTGGTAATAAACAATGTAATTTTTTTAATGATTTCACTTAGAATAACACCAATGGTGAAAAGTTTACCGAAACTTTCCGTCGCTTTTTCAACGAAACCTTAACGAATACTTATCTTCATGCTTGTATATAAAATTTGTATAATAATTTAATATCAGAATCGTTGAAAATCCTTTGTTTTTTCATCAGTCTCACGACTACTTTGTACTCAATATGCTCATGTATATTTTTATGCAATTTCTCTTTACAGCCAAATTTTAAAAAAAAGTTAGTAACTCTCTGATACAAAACAAAAATTATCGTCAATAATCATATTACAGAAATTATGAATATTTCATTTTGGCTTTCTTTTCTTTTTATAATATAACATGAATTCTATATTTACCTTTTACTAACAGCTTACATATTTTGAGTTTATTTATAAATTTTTAGTCTCTTTTGTGCGTAGGTAAATCAAATAAACTTGTTTGATGATTTAGTTGTTCTTCTTTCTTTAGTTTCAATGAAGCTGCTTTGATTAATGAATCATTTCTTTTGCAGTCTCTCAACATAAATTTTTGAACTTTAAGCGGATGTGTAATGCGAGCCTTTAAACATTTGAAATTAGTCTCAGACCTGGCTGATGTGCCAACTTCATTCGGAGAAGAGAAATAATTCTTCATACAGTTGGTCCATGACGGAAAGGAATAACAAAGCTCTTTGAATAATTTTGTGAATTCTGGGCAATAATAAAAATTAGCTTTGTCTGAAACTTTGTCATCAGTAGGGCAGTCAGATAATATTTTAAGAAAAAGATTATCTATAAACAACGTTATCTTGTTCCGATCATCTGACTGTGATTCAACATTAATGCTTAATGGTTCATTATTCTTTTTGCTCGAATCATTAACTGCCGTTGCCAATTCATCTAGATGATGTTTGTACTTCTTAAACAATTGCATTAGTTGTAATGACAGTAATGCATGTGACAATGTCTATAAATTTTTCTAGTGAATCGACTTGAGTTAAATACCCAACAGATCTCAAATAAAAGTGTCGAACAGCTTCATTGTCTTTTAGACACTTCCATCCTGCTACAGCTTTAAGTAAATGTGCTACATCATGCCTGTAATAAATAACAAGGAGGAAGTTGGTGATTCTTTTCATCTAGTAATACATCAAAGCACTTTGTATTGTACGTCTTGAAATTAATTTTATTAAAAGCAAGGCAAATTGTATTTTGCAATGCTAGAGAACCATCGGTGCTAATTTCTTTTGGAACTTTTGCTCCACTGTCAATCCATCTATGTAAAACCTCATGTAATACTGGTACATGATGAATCGATAATAAAGCTTGTACTAATGGTACAATTTTTCCAGCTATACCAACAACTATTACATAATAAAATAGTGCTTTAGACTTTATACCCGGATAAAAGTTATATTTTTGTGCCAAGCTACCAGTGGCGTCAAATGACAAGGGCAACATTTTGTCTTGAATTTCGTTCTAAAATTTCAATTGACTATCAGAAAAGTAAATAATATAGAAAGGGTTCAAAGATAACTTTCTAACATGGCAGTGGTCAAGAAATTTCGTATTCGTTATTGTTTGACCTTTATACTCTGTGTACTTAATCAACTGGTCTAATCCTTCTACTCTGACTTTTCTTAAAGTGATCGTATTATTTAAGTGTGGTGGCTCATAATTGGTTGTGATTTTTTGCAATTCTTCTTCACGATAACTGCTTCCAGATTGATGAGATAAAATCTTTTTTAACTTACGCCTTCTGGATCCTTTAAGTTTGAGCTTCTTTGAATGAGAAATTGCATAGGTTTCAAACGTCTTCACGTGTACTTTGAAAGGTTTCCAAGAGTCCTCTTCATGGTTCGTACTCCCCATTATGCCACTTTTGCAATCACTGCATTTTCCAGAAAATTTGAATTCATCACTAGTGACATAACCATTTAAAGCAAAAGGACATTTCAAACTTTTTGCTTTCCATATTTCTTCGCGAATTGCGTCAGCCCATTCTTCTTTTTTCCTTTTTTTTATTTTCTACACATTCTATTAAGTGATCGCGAGGTATTTCTATCTGAAATTCTAATTCTTTGCAATTATAAGGATTTTGGAGTTCACAGTTTGGAATGTAATCTGAATCTAAATTAGATGAAATTTCTTTTTCTTCAATTTTATTGGTTGTTTTAAAATGGTCTCTTAATTCCTCTATCAACTGTTTGTTTTTATACACAATTAAATATAAAGACTGAGGTAACATGCGTAAATGTAACGCGTTTTTCAAATCCTTCCAGAATGTACTTGATTTCCCTATCAAAGATCCATCTTTGCAAAAAACGTCTGGGCGTTTTTTCAACTCCGATAATAAATATGTTTGCGAAATTTCTGGTTGTTTAGGCATAGTGTGTACTTTAAGGTTAAGTCGATTGAATGTAAAACATTGCACACGCACCGAAGATCAACAAGCTAAATATCAGTTAAAACTGTTACGCTGTAGGAGTGGGTGATACTATCACATTATACATAAATCGTGAGCTAGCCCAACATTCGACTTTGTTTCCAAGAAACGACAAAAGCGCCTCTCAGTGTAAGATTTTGTAGTATGTCTGTGGGTTGGTAACAATATGTGGCGCACCGACGGACGCTTCTGAGCTAGACTAGTCAGAAAGCTGCTAGCATTGGTTCGAACGAGTTGCAAGAAAGAAGACGTGTTTTTATACGAAACAGTATTTTATATTTTGGATTTATTTATGATTATCATTGTTCTACGATGGGTAAACGTGGACCCAAACCCTCTGTGACACACGAGAAAAAAGTTATTGCTTGAAGCAAATTTGATATATTTTATTCATCTCACAAAGTAAAGAAAGAAAGCGATCCAGTATGGCAACAAATTTGTGATTTTATCAATAGCGAGTATCTTGATGATGATCCGAACAAAATGATTTCAAAGCGTAACATTCAGAATTATTTTACTCAAAATCGTAATAGTATTATTTTCGATTTAAATTTGGAAGAAACGAAACGAAATTTTAATAAGAAATCAGAAAGTAGTTCTGAAAATCAGTCTAAAGCGAATGATTTTACGCAAGAAAATGTAAAATTACGTATCGATGAAGAAAAATTTGTTGCAGTTACAGATGAATGTGATGTACAAACCAATTATTAAAGAAGTAACTAGTTTTCCATTTAATGTTTTCTACTGGACCATGGAAGCTATCGATTTTGCTTGCAAAATTATATCTAAAAATAATATCTTTATATTTGGTTCGGTAGGAAGTTTCTGTGAAAAATTTACTTATCCAGAAGGCACAAAAAGTGAGGTTATTAATTCATACAGTTTCGGGACAAAAGTTAATGACGAATTTATTCCCATCTTTCAATTGTTAACAGAGGAAAATAGTATGACCATCTTTAGAAGATTTTTTCATGAAATTATGAAAGCTGGTGCACCTATACCTAAACGATTAGTAGTCCATTACAAATATAATCTGTATATAGCAGCAAATTCCGTTTTTAACGTTAATTTATCTTTCGAAGATTATTTAACAAGCTGTTTTTTATATCTGACTGAAAATAAAGAAGATACGTTGCCGAGTTGTACCATTTATACAGACATCAGATTACTATTACTAACAGTTTTAAATTGGGATTCGATAATCAGTATTTCTCTAACTTCTGTGAAGTACTTTTACGTTTATTGTATTATTTTGCTAAGTTTCCAAACAAGTTTGCATAATTTTGATATAATACTTGAAAAAGTATTTGTAATGGCTCTAAGTGAATTTCAAAATAAAGAAACTCGCGAATGTTTTGAATTTCTTATGGCTGAAATGAAGAAGTTTGAAATTGACACAATTTATGATAAAAAAAATGTTGAAATCATAAAGAATGATTTGAAAAATATTTTGGATTCTGATAGTTTTTCTACGATAAATTATGATAAATGCCCTTAAATATTAAATTATATCGTCAAAATTATAAAAAAAGCTAAGCAATGGATTGTGATGGCAGGGATGGAATGTGAACGAAATGCTTTTTATAGCGAGAGCGTTTGTAAAAGTATAATGAAATGTTGCGTGGAATTTGTTCTTTGGACTAAATTGATGCATAAAGGTGACGATTCCGTCGAAAAATTATCGTTATTCGATAACTGTTTAAAAACTTATAAAAATGATTTTGAAAGTTATTTATTCAAAGATACTAGTACTATGCCGACAGTTGTACCATATTTGTTGAAAAACATTGAATACGCAGAAAATAAATTAGAAAACATGAAGCATACCATTCAATCATCTCAGCAAATAACAGCTACGAATCAGAATAGCGAATATGAATATTTATTTCAATATGAAAATTGGAAGGGGCGTAATACAATAGATTCGGACCATGACAGTAGTATTGCAAGTAATGATAGCGTAGGAAGTTCCTCAAGTGATGAAGAATTAGATCACATCGATAATCGATAATTCTTGCGAAGAGTCATCTTTAAAGAAACACGATTTACCTAAAAGATGTGATGATGATATAAGTAACAAATCAGATGATGAGAATACCAATTTGTTTACAACACACAATACCAAATCAAATTGTAAAAAAATCGAATCAAATATTAAAAGAGGTACATATTTAAGAGCTTGTCTAGAAATCGACTTATTACACCAACAACCGACGACTAAAACGTTAAAGCGAAAATTGATAAAGAATTATAATTTATTAAAACCTGGATCAGTGGAAAAGAAGAAAGTTTACATTGTTACATCTTGTTTTATTGATTCAATCATTGAAATTCTGGTATCGTCATATCATTCTATTCAGAAATTTCAAAATTCAATTAATGAATTTTCTGACGCATTAACGAAAACTAAACAAGATTTCTTACATTTATTAAAAGAATATATTGAAACATTGAATATGACAAAGTATTACGCTGCAAGATATAAACTGTGTATTGATGTCTGTGAATTGAAAAATGATAAATTAACATGGTCAAAGTGTGTTGGCGACTTTTTAGAATTGTTCGTGGATAAAGCGAGGGAAAAGGTTAAAAAATGATACACACAAATAAAAATTTTGTTTGAATAAATATATTATAATAAAATAGAATATAAAAGATAATTTAAAATAAAATCACACACGCAACTAATTTATTAAGTATAATGACTAAAGCTAAGTAAGAAAAGATTAATATTAAAGCAAAGTGAATTTAAAAACTCGCGAACTAGCTAACACGAGGGGCTAGAACGAAGTGTCACCACCCGACACCACGGTCTCTCGCCACCCTTGCGCTGGCCTCGCCGCCGAAATCTCAACGCCGCTGAGACCCGAGGCCCAAGCCGATAATTACCGAGAGGACTCGAAACAGTACGAGCGCGCTTTTCCACTACAGTTTTTCATCTAAACGCCTCCCACCACTCGGTCCTCGTGCCATGCAGTCACAGATTAGCCTTTCAGCTTCTCTGCACAGGAGGTCGACCTTCACGTACCATGGAGCGAACTCCCACCCGAGGTCTAAGGCAGTCTAGGAGTGATTAAAAAACCACCCCTAACCGTATTGGCTGAAGCCACGAATCGCACTGCCGATTCGCGCAATGAGGATCAAGACAGCGGAAGAACGCTTGTAAACAAACATACATACATAAAAAACGCGTGTCGCACTTATTTCTACACTCTCAATAAATAAACCATTTCGTCCGGAACAAGAATGCGTAATGTATTCGAATATAATTACAAAGATGCAGTGCTTAAACTGAAAGTGTAATAGGTATCAATATTGTAACCTTATTAAATTATCTTTCGAACAAATCACTTCAAAAAAACTATCGAATATCATACATGATTATCTGACAGTGGAAAGAAACATTTGAAGGTGTTCAACGCAAAGTCTTATATGCGAGTATTTTGTAAAGGACCTTTTCGGCATCGATGTTGAGACAGAAGCCACAAAATGTTCTACAATACACATTAAGGAGTTGGTGTCTTTGGTAGATATTGCCAATCAAAAGTTTATTTTGACCGGTGCAATAGCGTACGAAGCACGAATCGGCAATAAAACCTTACGTCATTACGTATCTTATATTAGAAGCCTAACAGGAATGTGGATGAAATATGATAATATTAATATCGAATCATCAAAACCAGAAAAAGTAAAAGAAAATAGTAGTATCAATGGAGCCCTTTTGATATATATCAAGTATGATACCGTTGACAATAATGCAAACGAGAATAATTGTGTGGTAAATAATCAAATTACCCAAGAAGAACCATCACATTTCCAAGATACAGTTGCAAATGATGATATCGAAGAAACAGAAAACTTTATTGCAAATGAAATTGTGGCGCATAGTTCCCTTGTAATTAATAGTCACTTAGAAAGTTCCATTATAAATGCAGTTGATGTCGAACGTCCTATTGTAAAAGAAATCTTACACAAAAGCTGTGATGAATCAAGCTATACCGAAAGACGCTGGTCACAAAATGAGTCTACAAGTTCTACAGAATCTTCAAATGTATTTATGCATAAATTGATTAATGATTTACATAATTGGAGAAGTTTGGTACAAAATGGATTGAACCTGCCACCTACAAAATTTGCCACAAAAAGTGTTAAATTAACTAACACATGCCCACTAGATAGTATTGTAGAAGTTCTCACTGCAGCTTATGGTTTTAAAAGAGCAATCAATCAACTAATATTTGAAATCAATCTGTCAAGTCGACCTAATAACGAGATTTTTGAAATCGTGAAAGAGTATGCCAAATGTAGATTAAGACATTTTTATAATGAAAGGAGAATAGAATATTGCAATTCTCAACTGGAACGGTACAGACAAAAAGAAAATACGGATTATACTTTGATCATCAAGACAATGTTGTTCGTTTATTTGAATCAGTAATGGGAGATGAGTATTCTATTGAAAAAAGTATCACATGTATCTGTAATTATAGTAATACACAAAAATATAAAATTCAAACAGTAAACACTGATTTTCCAGTCGAGGATAGTAAAATTCAGGAATTGGAAACTTATTTAAAAGCTAATTTCTCAAGACAAACAAAACAATGCTATGAATGTAAAAAAAGTGCACGGTTAACTTATAAAATAATGACTTACTTTTGTGTAGAGTTGGAGACAAATTTTTTAATCCTTAAAAATATTCAATGCTATTTAACTAGCATTCCCGTTAATTTGCATTCATGTAAAGAAGACTATGAATTAGTAGGGGTTATAGCATTTGATTTACCATTCAATATTGATAATGGATTACTGCATTATTATTCATTTATAAAGTTACCCAACGATGAATGGGAAGAGCGAAATGATTTAAAGGATGTAATAATTCATCATGCCAAACGCAGTAGCCTAAAAATAAGACCAGCTCTTTTGTTTTATGTACGAAGAAATGTTTATAAAAGGTAAATATAGAATTCATGTTATATTATAAAAACAAAGGAAAGCCAAAATGAAATATTCATAATTTCTGTAATATGATTATTGACGATAATGTTTGTTTTGTTTCAGAGAGTTACTAACTTTTTTTTAGAATTTGGCTGTAAAGAGATATTGCATAAAAATATACATGAGCATATTGAGTACAAAGTAGTCGTGAGACTGATGAAAAAACAAAGGATTTTCAACGATTCTGATATTAAATTATTATACAAATTTTATATACAAGCATAAAGATAAGTATTCGTTAAGGTTTCGTTGAAAAAGCGACGGAAAGTTTCGGTAAACTTTTCACAATTGGTGTTATTCTAAGTGAAATCATTAAAAAAATTACATTGTTCATTACAAAAATATTATTATAATAACGATACGTGGTATATTGTCATTTCAGTGGTTAACAAAAGTTATTATAAATTACGAAAACTTGCAAAATTACAATTATAAGTATTTGATATATCACTCAATGTATAACATATTCATCATTCTATTCGAAATTTATCATTTACCAAGATTGGTTATTTTATGTACAATATTCGTTTTTTTGAAAATATATTTTATCTGAATAATTAAGTAGTTAGTGTCCGTTTCTTTCTTGATCATGAATACTTGGTGTACGAAGGTGAAGGTGTTAGCATTAAGATTGATTAGCGTGCAAAGTCACGTTCTAGACGCAATCTCGCGTCATATTCAAATATAGTTGTATAACGGAGCATTCAAGTATAGTAGTATTAACGGAGCATTCTTTTTCTTCTTCAAAACAGCAATAAAAGAGCCGTAATAGACACCGACGTCAAGAAATTCTCACAGCTGATACAACACGTCCTATAGAAAAGACATTCTCTCATTTGTTTCGGGTTCCACCCCTATACGAGCGCGTGCGATGCAATCAAGACACCGATCGTTTTATTTTCGATGATAACTCCGCGTGGCCACGCGGCGCTCGGAGCCTTCTCTTTCTTTACGTAAATCCGGTTTTGCTAGAGCGCACTGACACGGCAGCAGCAGAAGTACCTCCGTTTCGGCTGCGGTCTCGCCTCTACCGAGGCGCGCATGTGCTCCGACACTGGCTCAGGGCGAGGAAGCCTCTTTCAAAGTCCTAAATTTGCTCGCTATACGTGCCTGAGATTAGGAAGCTGCGCTCATCATGGCATTCATACCTGTAAAATTTGAAATTGGTCAACATTTTCTTTAACATAATTAAGTGAAGTAAAATGTTATTTACAGTAGCTGCTGTTTTCTTTTGAGAGGCTTTCATCGTTTGCCGAGTTGAATCGTCAATTACATAATCGTTATTTCCTTGATTAATTCTTTTCATCTTGATAATCAATGGAGCAGGTGATGGTTTTACATCGTGATTTACGTTTGGTATATGTCCTAGTGTATCACACCTTGAAAGTCTTGTTGAGCATTCTTACTGTCACACAAAAGTTCACTGAATCCATCTTCTTTAACATTATATGTTTGATTCGATTTTTTCAGAGATTGAGATTCTTATTTATCCACTCAGCGTAATCTCAGAGAGTGCGATGACTACGCTCATTTTTGGCTTTGTAAAATTTGTAAGAGCCAACGCTCAGTCCAACCAGACAGGTTGTCAAGATGATGCCACCTGCAAATAAAATGTCAGTGTTAAATAGAGTTTGTAAACAAATCAAGCAAAAATATAAATAGTTAACTCACCCAAGAAGCTCAGGCCATCAAAGTGTCTTCCTTTTGGTGGAGTTGGTGGAGTAACGGGTGAAGAAGCAGTTGCGTTCGATGGAGCACTTGTAGGCTTAGGAGTTGGAGATGGCTCTGGTTTTGTAGTTGTAGTGGTTGGTTTTTCAATTGGCTTTTCAGTTGGCTCGAGTGCTTACAATATCTGAAATCAAAGATGCAGTTTCACTCAGAGATAAAGTAGACAAAAATTGAATATTGCGGCCTTCTGTTGATAAATTATCAATCCTAATGCTATTAGAGCCACTTCCGTAATAATTCAAATTATTTGCCTCATTAGAATTTTGAGATGACTGGGAATGCTGAATTGTAAAAGTATCTTCATGTTCCAATATTTCATCAACTAATTTGGATACAGTTTCATCTATATCATTTTGAACACTCGAGTATTCAAATTTATTATTTTCTATCTTCAAATGATTGATCTCGTTAGCATTCTGAATATACTGGACAGCTTCATTTTTATATAAGCCGCTGTGGCTTGACTTTATCTCATAATCATTGAATTCATCATCATCCAAATGAGTAGTCAGATTAACCAGTGATCTGCTATTGATCGTTGATTGACTGTTGGCATCAATTATATATATAACTTTCTCTGACAGACCAGTCGTACTTCGACTAGCACTTGCATTCTGCGTGCACTTCTCGCCATAGCTTCTGATAGCAAAACTCTTGGATCCATCAAAAACCATGCCTCCGGAGTCACAAGCCAGTAAGCTCCTGCATTTGTAAGACTGGTAGTTGGCTGCATTTTGGAGATCCATATCTGAAAGCAATCATCTATCATCTCCAATTCAAAAATAACAAAATGCTGTTCTATACGTCTTTTTTCAGCTTGACATTCACTTACAAGTAGAAAAAAGTAATCGCTATTTGTAAAGTCTCGCACACCTAATAATAATAATACAGAACATGAGAAACAGAAGCAGAATAATTTCATTTTAAGTGTACAGACAAATACAAATGTAAAAAAGTTTCATACGTTAATTCACTTGAGCCTGAGATTAAGGGGATTTATTGGCATCTGGTACCCATAATCTACTGTCGATGCATCTCTTCATGTAGTACCGAGCTTTCTCTTCTGGCATTGCTGCGATTGTCTCTTGTAGTAGTGGAATATCTTGTACTTTAAAACATTTATTTTCTTGTAAAATCAGCTGCTCCAAATATGAATAAATCCAAACGCTCCATAATTCTGAAAACAAATATTAGAAAATACAGCTTTAAAATTATTTCAACAATGACTTTCCTGCTTATTTTTGTGAAAACTAAATCAATATCGAAAGATTCTAAATTTGATTACAAAAAATTGACTTCATAAAGGATGTCAAAAAATTAAAGCTAATTAGAAGAGACAAGTTCTCGATTCAATGAATAAATATGTTAAAATAAAATCTGAAAGAACAGTTTATAGCCATAATCTTATCCAATGTTACAGAAATATAACTATGTGCATAAAAATGAACTTGTATATTTGAATATGAGTACGATACATCATACAAATACAAAGAATCATTATATTATTATGCTTGTATATTGAATACAAGTATAATGATTTTTATGGTGTTTTAAATAAGCCTTTGTAGTTATAAGGTTATGAGGTATTACCTGCTGAATAATAATCCCAACACCTGACTTCAACTCCAGGCTTTAATCAGAACAAGCTCTTGATGTCAGAGGATACCTGACTCGTGTCACGGTATGTTGTGGCTTTGTGCTAAAAGCGCTATAAGACTGCATTGCAACTTCTACAGTTGCTCTTTTAAAGCAAGAGTACATGCAGTTTCATTGAACCTTACTTGACGAGCTGTTGGAAGAATCTGTTGACATGACCTCAATATCCTCAGTCTCTTGAATGTTAGCGTTGATGAGCACTGAACTTGCATTAACTGACATGCAAAGGTTACCCGACAGTTCCCAGACAAACTATCTACTTGCGTGTGCAGATTTGATGAAATTTTGATGATGATATCTAACATCGATGCTGTAAGCACTTCCCTAATTTAATTAAGTATGATATCGCGTCTTTATTAGAAACATTTCACGTTTTATTCTTGAATCCTGCATTAGGTTCAAGTTATCTAAAATATGCGGACACACAGAGTTGTATATATTATATACGTGCACGTAATATTAGAATTTATAAATTCTGCCATTGTTAAATATATTTCACAATAATTTTCTACAGAGATTATAGAATTTAAGGTTATGTTGTGATGCACACAATTCAAAACCGATACCACGATCAGCTGAGCTGAGCTCATGCATGAAACGCGGAACACAAGCGGAATGGCCTGATTTCGTGCCTAAATATTCAAAATAATTATGTAATAAATATTTTAAAAATTACTGCGAATTTGATATAAACGCAATTATTTTCATGACCCGCAGTTTAATTGCGATCGATTTGCATTGGTCTAGTACTTATACAAGTAACACCAACTGAGAAAACGGCATATATATATTGCCGCTACCCAAAAAGTTTTTGATTTTTCATAAAAAATTGAGGGCACCCGCAGTTTTTTTAATTGCGGTTGTTAACGTTGTTAACGATTCCGCAATTACTGGTATTTTTTTTATTACGATAACTGCAAGTCATTTTTGGACTTCACGGAGCTAACCAGTGGCGGAAGGAAGACACAGTGGTGGGGGAAACCGCCGGGGTGGTGGGAAATACTGAGGGAGGTAGAGAGAGAGAGAGAGAGAGAATTTCCGCACGTAATGGTGCCGCAATGATGTGTAGTCAGCAGGCGGTAAAACCAGACTGACAACGTTACGATGCCGTTTTATGCATCTGCATCCGCACTACTGTTACTCCCTCCACTGAATAGAATAGAATAGAATAAAATTTATTTTGCACAAGTCAAAAACATTTTGTACATATCATAGTCATATCATAGTCAATATACATTTCGTCGATACAACTTTACAATGCACAACTTTTATTCATTGTCAACTCGGTACATGTAACGGCGTATTGCTGAACTAAAACTAACAAGCGACGGAAGACTTCTTAATTCGCGCGGTAGCGGTAGCGAATTCCAAAGTCGTGCACCCTGGGAACTGAAAGACTTCATACCAGCCTCAGTACGCGAATTCGGGACTATGAGTTCTTTGGGGTCCCTGCTCGAGGTCCTAGATTGGTTTCTCTCAAAAAGAGGAGCAAGATATGGAGGCTGCCTCATAACTATAGCCTTGTACAGCATGACCGCGGCAAAATACTCTCTTTTTTCTTGAACCGTTATCCATCCCAATTTCTTTTTGTATGGGGAAATATGCTCGTCCTTAGAACACCGTCTGATAGTGAACCCTCAGGCCCCTGAAAATTGGCCAAAACATCCTGAAGATCGTTTATGTACAAGCTGAAAAGCAGAGGTTCCAACACCGAGCCCTGTGGTACGCCAAGATTGGTAGTGAGCCAATCTGACTCGCCGTTTGTTTTTGTAACTACTCGATGGTTACGTCCTACGATATATGATCCAATCCACAAAACCACCGACTTAGAGAACCCTAACCTAATCAGTTCGCTAAGGAGTTTAGAAGGAGCAAACAGCAGAAGAATAGTCAGTAGCTGCTTCTTGCTGTTAATGCCTGCTCTGATATCCTCCTTCAGGATTAGAAGCGCCGTCTGCGTGCTATGAAACGGGCGAAATGACGGGAATCAAGAAGCTTCTTCGATTCGATGTTCTCCGAGATCTGATCGTGAACGATCTTTTCAAGTACCTTGGCGAGGAGACTTTGCAATGATATTCTGAGGAATACCGTCTACCCCTTTCGCCTGTGATGTAAAATGTACAACAGCCAGAACAACATCAGAAAATGTTATATCACGAAACTTAAAACCATCTTCACTGGCCGTTGCAAGGACAGCATGTATGTCCTTCTCACGGTCTGCCTGAGAAATGGAAACGCCCGCAAAATGATTTTTTTATCACAGATGTTTTTATCGCCATTCAAGGCCTCCGAGATTTTATTCTGAATGAAGACATCCCGCGCCTCTGCCGTGCGTAGCTCAGCCTCCGCAGCGAGCGGCTGAAACTCAGTCCACAGACGATTGTCACGCGTACGACGAAACCGACGTCTAACAGCATCACGTCAATTATAGTTCTTGAAGCTCGACGTTGATCCATGGCGATAGACTCTTCCTCTTTGGTTTAAACTGCTTTAAGGGCGCGAGTTCATCAATAGCAGCTGCAACATTTCGGCTCAGAGATTCAAGTTGTTTATCTAACGACTCAGCAGGACAGAGGACAGTCGATCAGTCAAATGTCTCAAGGAGAGAAAGAAGCTCACCCTGCCTAACAGATTTAAAATCTCTGAAATAAAAGGAGTTCAAAGTAGGAGGTGACGACCTAGGAGCAGGGATGGTTAGGTCAATGATGTTGTGCCTGCTCGGAAAGGTCACCATCAAGTTATTCCTGCCCAGGACTGTCTCATCCTCATCAACAAAGACCACATCAATCCAGGTGTGAGAATCCGCAAGATGGTGGGTCGGTCCATGATCAACAAGCTGAAGATTCAGCTCACAAGATAGCTCTCTGATGAAATTTGCATCCTGGGACGTCGACAACATATTCGAATTCAGATCTCCCATTATTGTGCGATGATCAAAGTCAACCGTGTGTAGTCTCAAGTTATCGAGCTGGTCTGAATTCTCTGTGAAAGAGATACCCGGTGGTCTGTAAATTACAGCAACAAAAACAGGGGGTAATTTGCCCCTCTGTACTGTACCTATGAGATATTCAGGAATTCCCGGTTTACCAACATCTGTCATTGTTGAGGATGAACATAACAGAGTAGCCTTGTAACTATTATGGATATCAAGAGCCACTCCACCGCCATGGGTATTCCTATCCTGTCGAAAGAACCGAGTATCCATCAACCTGCGCAAACACATCATCAACATTTTGCCTGAAATGCGACTCAGCCACACCAAACAAATGATAGAAGGGACGAGCACCTATAACGAATTGGCGAAACATTTCCATATGTTTATTCAAGGACGTGTCATTTAAGAAATCAGTCTTCATTCCCTCGAGCGCAGCTCCCTTAGCGTTTTCTCCATCTAGTCAAATATTATTAGCCATATCTCGCGCTTTGTCACACGAAGATACTGCATCGTTTGCAGAAATACAATTTTGTACCGCTGTCACTATATTTACGAAGAGGTGGGAGGCAAGTTCGTCTTACTCCATAGCGAGGCGGTGTTTTCAGGGGTTGAGGAGAGAGAAAGAGAGAAAGAGAGAGAGAGAGAAAGAGTGAGAGAGAGACGCTTCTCTCTCGCACTCACGGACGTATATGCATGCGTATATCAACGCTGCAAGTGCGAGAGAGAGAACGCTGTTGCAATGCGCTGCCGCGCGACTCTCTCGCACTCGCTGTACTATAGACGTTTCTCTCTCGCACTCACGGCTGTATACGCGCGCGTATGCCGACGATACGAGTGCGAGAGAGAGAAAGTGAGAGAGAGATAGAGAGAGCGCTGATGCAATGCGCTGCCGCGCGTATGTATACTCTCTCTCGCACTCACGGCTGTATACCGACGCTGCAAGTGCGAGAGAGGGAGAGAGAGAGAGAGAGAGAGAGAGAGAGAGAGAGAGAGAGCGCTTATGCAATGCACAACCGCGCGTGTGCATGCTCTCTCACGAACTAACTGCGCGGCAATTGGGGGAGGGAGCCGCTTTTCTCTTGCTCTCACGGTGGTATACGCGCGCGCTCAGACACTGCGAGTGTGAGAGTGAGCATGCGCTTGCTGACGCATGGTAAGCTGAAGTTACACATACCCACATACACAAATAACATGCAACTTTTGTTTACCATAAGATTTATCTCTGTCTCCTACGCTAAGTGTCAGTCGATACTCAAACCTTCAAGTGTACTAGTTCGAGTGGTCGAGCATTTTTTATTTCGGGTCAGTTAAAAAAAGTGTACTAAGCCGAAGTTGTCATTACCCTTGATAATTTTCTGAGAAAACGAGCATTAGAGAAAGAAAGAAAGACAAAGAAGGCAGAAAGACGGACACAGCAAAAATAAAAATGTGAGAGATTTCACTGTAGCTAGCTTATCAGGTTACATGAAAAATATTACGTCGTATAATTGATTGCAAAAACGTAGTTGCACACGCGTCGCATTGCCTTGCAAATTTTCTAAGAAGACGGGGTGTGTTAGATCGAGGAAGGAAGAAACGTGGAAACAGCAAAAAAGTGTGAGAAATTGCGCTGCGACTACCGCATCGCGTGGAATAAAAATCATATATAAGGAGCTGTATCTGCAAGAGTCAGTACAGATACCTACGGGCCTTTACAATATTAGCATGGTTTGAGCAAGCATAGTACATTTGGCCAAAGTTTTACGGCTTGCGCACAATATTGCGAAACTGCGTGAACCGCACATTAACACTATGTGTGGCAGAGTGTGGATATCGGATCTACACAACCTACCTGCAGAAATTTTATGTTGTAAGTTGCATTTTCTGCTATTACATTGTAGTATAGAGACGGTATACTATATATGTTTACCGTATCTTTATTCCACAATGACGATATTTTATCGATTACTCTGGACACAATTTGTCGCATCTTACATCTTACATCGTCATCGTAAGTATACCTGTCACATCTTACATCGTCATCGTAAGTATACCTGTCTAATAATTTTGCTAAATTTTAATTCTTATATATATATACAGGGAGAGTCATTTTAATCTATGGATGGGAATTGTTCTAAAAGTAAGCGAGATACAAATAAATGTTTCAGCCAAAAGTTTTTCAGTATGGAGGCGGACATCGACCTGTCAAGGTCACTTTGACCTTGAAGGTCGTTTTCAAGGGTATTGCTCGAAAAAACCGTTTTTTCAAACGGGACCCCCTATTTTTTATTGCGGATTCGAAAAGAGCGAAAAATTTTAGGTAAAAAATGATTTGCACACAAATTTTATTTTGACCTTCACAAGGTCAAATTAAGGTCAAATGTGTAAAATCGCGAAATTTAGCCCATTTTCGCAGGAAAAAGCTTGTTTTGACACCGGATTGATAAGAAACAGGCAACTGTTTGTCAAAATTGATATTTTGGACCTTTTTATTATGACCTTGACAAGGTCTAACTAAGGTCAAATGTCAAAAACTGCAAGAATAAACTCATTTTCGAGGAATGCATTTAGATAAGCATAATTATGGTTTTATGAAATTAAAAATTCATTTCTGAATTAAGTAGTTGTATTTTCTCATTACTGGGTACCTAAAGAAAACTATTCTGCAAAAAAAAAAAAAAAAAAATCGAAAAATCGAAAATTTTTGGTAAAAAATCGCAGTGTCGTATCTTAATACTAACGTAGGCAATGGATATTTTATGAACCATTGATAGCTTTTCAATAAATAATAATAATCTTTGATCATTTTTATTATGAGCAAATTAGTTGTCAAATGCGTTTGAAAATTGTGTTTAAAAATTAGAAAAATAAAAGTAACATTTATAAAAAGAATTTGTAACGATAGTAAAAATGTAAAAATATTATTATTATTATTTATTTAGAAGCTATCAACTGTTCATATAAAACATTGATGGCCTAAACTCATTTGACATAAAAAAAATTAAAAATATTTTATGTCACATCCTTACATCACAATAAGTATTTATTTTACATTTTCATACAACTTTTCATAATGGCTGATTATTCTCCTAATGAAATTGTCAATATGGTATTGGTTTTGGGGGAGTGCCATATCAATTACATTGCTGCATCCAGGCTTTATGCTGAACGTTTTCCGGACAGACGACATCCTACGGA
Source organism: Muscidifurax raptorellus (assembly GCA_020010945.3). NCBI lineage: Eukaryota > Metazoa > Arthropoda > Insecta > Hymenoptera > Pteromalidae > Muscidifurax > Muscidifurax raptorellus. The sequence continues at coordinate 29,159,324 of CM052077.1, read as the reverse complement.
TTTAACAATTCGTAATTTGGCCGAAAGAGCACGAAATGGACATCTTAGTCGTCAACGTCGACGTCATGAATATGACGAAAATGATCCAAGAGTCGTCACTATTCTAGCAGTCATTCATATTGACCCACATGTAAGTACTCGTCAGATAGAAAGGGAAATCGGCATACCTCAAAAAACAGTTTCAAGAATTTTGAGAGCTGTTCATTACCATGCCTATCATATCACTCTAACGCAAGCTTTAAGAACACAGCACTTGATAGCTCGTGTTAATTTTTGCCAGTGGGCTTTACAGATGGTACATAATGATCCTCACTTTTTCCGATATGTGCTTTTTCCTGATGAAGCTATATTTGAAAGCGACGGACAGTTAAATCGACACAACTATCATTACTGGTCGGATGTAAATCCCCACTGGCACAGAGCTGCAGACCATCAAAATCGATGGAGTTTGATGGTATGGTGCAGGATAGTTAACGGTTATCTTATTGGACCCTACTTTTTGGATAGAAACGTTGATAGAATCACATATTTAGAATAGCTAAGAGATCACTTACCAGGTCTTTTGGAAAATGTCGATTTAGAAACTAGATTGAGAATGTGGTTTCAACAAGACGGCGCTGCGCCACATTTTGCTAGAATTGTACGACAATTTTTAAATGAACGCTATGCTGGTAGGTGGATTGGACGAGGAGGTCCAGTTCAATGGCCCGCTGGCTCGCCAGACATGACATCGCCAGACTTTTTCTTGTGGGGATTCTGAAAAAATGTTGTTTTTGCTCAAAGGCCAACCAATAAAGATGACATGATTGGCCGAATTAGACGAGCTTGCGCGGCCATCCCTAGAGCAACTTTGCTAAGAACTGTGGACAGTTTAGAAAGATGTTTACGTATGTGTCTTGAAGCAAACGGAGGTAACTTCGAGCATTTAATCCGTGGTTAATTAGTAAGTTACATTAATGTGTACTAAAAATTTTGCATGTTCACAATTTGTTTTGCACACATGTTTATGGCACGTACCACCGCTCTAGCAGTGAACAATTTTACAAGTTCAGAATCACTGCTCCGAGCAGGAAATTATAAAGATGTCGCCACGCTGGCTGATGAAATAAATAATTTGGAATGTATTAGAGGTCATTTACAGATGGTGATTGAACGTGGAGGTTATGTAACAGTCAAACGTTTGATACGCATGAACTATGCGTATCGGACAGGGTGCGAAAAATTCTCGGCTTTGAAAAAGGGAGAAAAATTCTTTTTGTTATCAGCGACCCCAAAAACCCCCGAGCGATCATTACTTTCAAGGTGCTATTCGTTTTTGAAATAATTTGCATAAACAAAGATGTTTAAACAAATTGTTTTGCAAATCTGAAATCATATTTGTGTTCAGCGACTCTAAAAACCTATAGGTACATACATAGCTTGTGTGATTACCCTTCATTTCTGTTCCCTGTGAAATGACATACTTTCCGCCGATAGTGGAAAAGCGCCTTAATCCACCTTTTTGCAATTTTTATTGTTTTAAAACATATTTTATACTTCCATCTTGTTCAAATCATTGATACGAATTATATTATTCATTATCTAAGCGATTGCAAATACCTCCATTACACAAATTAAAGTTTTTCACAGCTTTTATTGCGAAATATACGTAAAACTTCGATTATTTATAACAATATTAATTCATGCAAAAAAATTAATTTTTTACAGTAACTTTTCTTATATTTACCCATAAATAATTGTCCAATATTTTAAATATTTTTTAGGCGATATTTATTTTTCTTAGATTTTTAATTTTTATTTTTCCCTCCTTCTATTCTGTCCCTTTTGGCTACACTGGTTTTGTCAAAAACAGAGCAGCGAAAGATGCTCTAGCAGAAATAACCAAAACTATCTATGAGAACTTAGATAAAAGTACGCCGATTGAAATAACATTTCTGGATCTTGCGAAAGCTTTTGATACGGTGGATCACAAGATCCTACTTAATAAACTTTATAATTATGGAATTAGAGGCATTGCACACAAACTTATTACAAGTTACTTGAAAAACAAGACTCGGAGAGTAAAAATTACTGATTGTCTAAGCGATACTGAAATAATTACTACAGGAGTACCACAAGGTACTATTTTAGGTCCCCTGTATTTATATCTTATGTTAATGATCTTTTACAAAATATGCCTTCTAATTCAATAATATCGTATGCAGACGATACAGCAATTATATCTATGGATAACTTCTGGACAAAAGTCGAAGCTAAGATAAATAATTATTTGTGTACAGTTTCCAAATGGCTTGCTCTGAATAAGTTTGCACTAAACATTGACTAGACGGTGTTTATGACTATCGGGAATTATACTAATAGTGTTCCTACAGATTTTCTTATACAAATTGATGGCAAAAATATTAAAAGAGTTGAAAACACTAAGTACCTAAGCATTATTTTTGATTACAATATGAAATGGATAAACCATTTAGAATATTTAATAAATAGAACAAAATATTTGGTATTTATATTTCGTAAGTTACATAGATTTAAGCAAACTAAAACTTTAAAAATTATATTCTATGCATTTTTTCAAAGCATTATCAGTTACAGTATGATAGCTCGGGGAGGCGCGTACTCCAGTTCATTAAATCTTTTGCAAAGGCTACAAAACAGAATTTTGAAAATTATAAATAAAAACAACTTTCTTCTTGAAAATCCTTTGAATATTGGTCAACAATTTTCCTATGACTTACTAGTATATCATTACAGTACTATAAAAAATAAATTTTTAAAATCGGAAAGCAAAACTAGGAATAAAAGCATACAGGTACCTCGAAAATTGGACGATCGAGCGAGCCCGCCGAAGGCGGGCGAAGCTCGATTATAATTATGCCGAGAACTCGAGAAGATCACTATGTAGTACCGTTAGCGTACGCCAGATGTCGCCACAACTTTTAGCGTATCCCCACTTTTGAAACACTCCGTTGCCGTCCCACGGCCCAGCTCGTCATATAGTTTAAAGTTTCGTGTTTTTTTTTTTTTGGGGTAGGGACAAATAATTTTTATTTAAGGGAGGGGAGTGATCTTCTCGAACGAGAGTTCTCGGCATAATTATAATCGGGCTTCGCCCGCCTTCGGCGGGCTCGCTCGATCGTCCAATTATGCCTCACATCTCGTTCTCAAGATCACTATGTAGATGTTTAGAGTAATTTAACTCTTAAAATAGAAGATCACTCTTAATCTTTATTTAACCAAGTTACAAACCTTATGCAAACTAGTTTAATAAAAGACCTTACATATATACTATTAATTATTTTCCTCCTGAAGGATAACTGCTCTTGCAAAATCATTTTTATTCCCTACGATAGGTCTATTATAGAATTTATTGAAAACCTCTGACTGCTCGGACCAGCCTGCTAAACTTTTAATTATGCTGATATCAACCCCTTTTTTCAACGCCGACGATGTTGACGCATGACATAAACTATAAGGTGCATATTCCTTGCTGATCCCACATTTAACAAGAAATGCTCGTATCCACCTACTCAGAGAATCCTTAGATGCTTTTCTATACGGAGCTCTTGTGGTCAGTATAAGTTCTTCACAACCGATCCTTATCGATTCTGTCACCTTCAGATATCTCAACAGTATGTACTACACATAACCCTGGTTTTTCAATGAATCTTGGTAGTATCAGCAACGGCTGATAAGCTCCACGGCGTGTCGATCTTACTCTATCAGGTATCTTAATCTCCATCCCTTGATTCGATCTTTCAATATTACTAACTTTAATTAAAGATATTGTTTGTTTATGGTGTGCTGTTACCAAGGCCAGAAGGGCCACTAACTTCTCAGTTAAGTCTGGCAAACTTAAATTTTCTACTGGATACAGTTCTGCTAATTTTGCTAGAACTGGATCAAGATCAAATACTTTATCATATTTTGGTTTTTGAGGTCTACCATTAAATGCTCCTTTCAACAGTCTACAAACTAAAGGATTTTTTCCTATATTCTCTCCGATGATCAAAGCTAGGGCCGACCTATAAGTGTTGAGAGTTCCAGATGAAACTCCTTCTTGATATTTAGTAGCCAACCAGTCTACTAACTTATTTCTCGGCGGGTTAAGTGCATCTAGACTATTGCTCTGGCAATAAGTTGTCCATTCTAGGATCGGTCTCGAATACTGTGTAAGCGTAGCTTCAGTTATCGAAGAAATCAATAATTCTATGACCTTTGAGTCTAATCCTCTCCTGTTGAACGCTTCCCAGACAATACTCCGGCCATCAACCACATCTTTGAGGCTAGCGGATGCCTGACGTTCCTGAAAGGTGAAATAAGTAATTCAGCGTTAGATTTAAAATAGATTGGATCTCTTAACAACATTTCTCTCCACAGCGGATACCAGGGCTGGGATAGCCAATAGGGTGCAACTACAACACCTTGTGATTGTTCATTCTTAATCTTTCTCAAGACCCGTAAAATCACAGCAAAAGGCGGGAACGCGAAAAAACTGAACCCAGTCCAATTTAACGTAAATGCATCCACACAAACAGCCTCGCGATCTTGGTACCAAGAACAATATCTTGTACACTTTTTATTATTTTTATTTGCAAACAAGTCTATATTGACCCTTCCGAATTTTTTAACAATTAATGAGAAAGCCCAAGGTGCCAATTCACATTCTGTATCCAAATTGTTCATTCTTGAAGCTTGATCCGCTTCTACATTTTCACCTGAGGCTATATACGATGCAAAAATCCACAGCTCCCTTAATTCGCAAAATTGCCAAATCATTTTAGTTACCGCGTTTAAATTGGGAAACTGCACACCTCCCATTCTATTTATATAAGATACGGCAGTCGTATTATCAATGCGCAATAAGATCTCAACATTGTACTTATCATCAGCAAAACTTTTTAATGCATTAAACGCTGCTAACAACTCTAGATAATTTATATGTTGCTTTAATTCTGGATCTGACCAGTTCGCAAACACAACCTCACCATTGCAAGCAGCCCCCCAGCCGGTTCTAGATGCATCCGAGAAAATTTCCATAAGAAAATTGTGCTGCCGAATAGGATTATATGCCTCTAGAATCTTTTCTTCCCACTAATCAAATTCAATAGCTAACGACCTTGGTACCCGCATTACATCATCATAATTGTCGTAATTCTTCCTTAATTCTAAATATTTTACTCTTTCTAACATTTTTTTGTACAGCCAACCGTATTGCACCGCTGGACATGCTGCTGTTATACATCCTACTAGACTCGCAAATTGTCTAATTTTACAATTCGTATTTCTTAATTTTTTAATCATTTCTATAATTTGACTTTTTTTTTATATCCGGCAATTCTAATCTCATTTCAAGTGAATTTACTACAAACTCTAAAAATTGACATTTCTTCCCTGGTAATAGCTCAGATTTGTCATAGTTTATAATAAACCCTAATTTTTCAAGCATCTGACATGTTACATTAGTATTCGACAAACATTTTTCATATGAGTTACCAAAACATAACCAATCGTCTAAATAAACCACAGACATGAACTGTTTTTCCCTTAAATAATTAATTACAACCTTCATAATTTTTGTGTAAAGCCAAGGAGCTACATTCAATCCAAAAGGAATACACTGAAATTCGTAAATCTGATTTTCCCATATAAATCTTAAATATTTACGACTAACTTCATGTACCGGTAATAAAAAATAGGCGTCCTTTAAATCTATAGATGTCATAAAACAATCTTTTGTTACTAGCCTTAACACTGTCCTAATATCTTCCATTTTAAAATGATTTACAGTAATATATTCATTTAGTTTTTTCAAATTCAACACAAACCGATATTTACCATTTGATTTTTGTATGAGAAAATAAGATGATATAAATTGATTTTTACATTTAGTCACTTTCTTTATTGCACCTAACGCAATTAAGTTATTAATAACCGCGTACATATGTTGTTCTACTATTTTGTCCAAAAGATTATGCTTTGGCGTTTTCTTTTGAATCGGAACCGTATTAAACTGAATTTTATATCCTTCCAAACATTCAAGTATAAATCTATCATGCGTAATTGCTCGCCAAAGATCGATATAATTTCTCAAGCGCCCTGCTATATTACCTACCAAAGTTACTTCTTGACTAACGGCGGGTTGGGTGGACGGTCCTGAATCTGAGTGCCCAGAGGACGTCCCTGGTTCGTCACTCGACTTCTGTTTTGCGTTGGCGGTCCATGTGTCTACGGATATCTTTGTCCGACGTTTTTGTAGCCCGTCTGTGCTGGTCCGCGGCCTCTTACAGACGAGCCCCTCCAGTTTAAAGCTGATGCTCTAAATAACACTGGTCTCCTCTCTGTTGTTTGAGGTTTAAGCGAAGTTACGCTTATCTTCTCAACCGCCTTTGCAGATTTTAGTCTTTGAGACAACTCAGGCCCAAATAGGAATTCCCCAGTTTGAGATTTCTCTAATGTCGCCTTGGCCTTCTTATCTAGGTTAGGATAAACAAAGGCCAGTTCCCTTCACGCGGGTAATTGTCCAGCAATTCAGTTTTCTTTTCTTTTTTAAGTCCAGATCTAATGATCTTTTCCCACGAATTGGCGAGTTTTGGGTGAAAAACAAATTTCTTTTCCCTATCTGACGCACCATCCTCGTCTATCAAATCCAAAGTCTCTTCGTCCAATTCTGGGAAATCAGCCTCCTCTATGGGGTTAGGCTCTGTCTCTTCTGAATTTGAAGGAACTGTGTTATCCGGGCAATTTTCTTTGGAATTGTCCTCAGTCTCAACTTCTGCATCTAAAAGAGCAATTGATCTGGGTTATGAGCTATCTATTATCTAGACGCAATCATATAAACCCAGTCATAATGTGCGGAATCGTCTCACCTCTCGTGTGAGCTCACCGCCATGTTGTATTTGATTTCTTACCTGACCCCTGCGATTCCGAATCGCCTTCAGACTTGTCGTCAGATAATGAATCCAAACCTATTTTTTGTCTTTTCTCTTCCATTTGTTTTCCTAGCTTGTCCATCTTCCGTTTCAATTCTTTTAATGATGGAGATCTTTCTCTCTTTGGCATGGTTAATCTCCCTAACGTAAAAGCGTGGCAAACTCTACGCGCACAAAAAGCGTTATGACGAGCTGGGCCGTGGGACGGCAACGCAGTGTTTCAAAAGTGGGGATAAGCTAAAAGTTGTGGCGACATCTGGCGTACGCTAGCGGTACTACATAGTGATCTCGAGAACGAGATGGAGAACGCATAATTTAAAACAATAAGTAATAAGAATAGTTACGTAAAAGCCATTGCAGTTTATAACGAACTGCCTAATGGCCTAAAGACTCTCTGTTCTAAGAACTATAATTACAAATTAAGAGAATAGATTAAGGTTCATATGTGATAAAATGTTATATAGATACTAAGATGCTTTCATATTACATTAGCCAAATTGTTGGTATTTAAAAAATTTTGTATTTTACATGTTGAGTAATCTTTTCAATTCTATTAAATAAACTATAGTTTTTTGAACGTACACAACAAGAATTTTCTGAATTTTTAGTTTTAAGTAAATATTTAGTTTTTAAGAATGCCGGGCCCGCGTTCAGATAACCTGCGTTTACCTCTGCGGGATTTTACTATTATGTAAATAATATGTAATTTTTCTGGTTTAAATAAATGATTAAAAATATTACGAATAATATTTCGTTTCTTGCTGTGTGTGAGCATTTAGTATTCTCTCCTTTTTGTTCTGCTCGTCTAAAGCTACACTTATTTATCATCTTTTTTTAAAAAAAATCCCTCGAAAAATCCACTTTATCTTCTCCTTTCACACAATATTAATTCGCACGAATAGATCCCCCATACCCCATTTATAACAAATTCGTCAATAGTCTGTGATCAAGGAAAATAAAACAATTTTTTTCCTTTTAGTAATATTTCGAATAAAACGTTTTGAATTTTGAACTTAGCAACAAGCATTGTGTCGTATTAGTATCAATATAAAACCACTTGAATCGAATCGAATCCTACCAAACAGAATTCTGGGAATTTTATATTGCCATATGTCCACATAGTAAACTATGCTTGTCTGATAATCGTATACTCACTTTGAAACTTTTCGCACATTTTAATAATACTTGTCTAGAGTCCGTGCTCGATATAAGGACGGGCTGCGAGAGTTCTACAAATAATGGGTTAGAGAATAAATAATTTCGGTTCTTCCTAATAGGTGGCGTTAAAGTTGTATATATATATATATATATATATATATATATATATATATATATATATATATATATATATATATATATATATAGTAATGCTTATTCAATGAAGCCACGCTATAGCGTGTTTAGAAGTTTAAAGTCTAAAGTATATTCTATAGTACAAAGTAGCGTCATTTGTTTACTGATTTAAAAATTATTGCGCTTTGATAATGGAGAGTTCAGAAGGCCACTTTCGTCACATTTTGCTTTTCTACTTCCGAAAAGGGAAAACTGCAGTGCAAGCTCATCGAAAATTGTGCAGTGTTTATAGTTATGTGTGCTTAAGTAAACGCCAGTGTTAGAATTGGTTTGCTCGGTTTCGTTTCGAAAACTTTGATCTTAAAGATGAACCTCGCCCTGGTTAGCCAATCGTTGAAAAAGACAGCAGTTTTGGGTCCGCCATAATTTCTTTTAAGATTTCAGGAAGGACTTACCGTCAGAAGCCTTTATAACTCGCGTATCCGGCCGAGTCGGTCTTGCCCCTGGTGATCTTTGACTTTTTGGTTTGCGACACCAGCGTCACATTCGTTGTTCTCTTTCTTTTTCTTCATCTTCGTCCTTTTTGTTTCCACCACCTGCCAAGGTGCGTCTTCGACGCTTGTTGGGAGATGACCCCATCTGTCTGTATACAAAGGAGGGACAAGTTTAGCTCTCCCGATCCTGGCTATTTTTAGCATTTGACTGAGTACCTGTTCCCGTTTTCGTCAAGTCGCTCAATGTTCTTCTAATAGCCCTTGCCATAGTCTTCAACTCCATGTGGATGTTTGTCTTTTCCAAGATAAACTTCACCAGAGCTTTAACTTTCTCTTGTAGGGACATAAGAGATAGAGTTTCTTCGTCCTTGTCGTTAGATTCATCAGCATGTCCACCACTTCCTAGGTCTTCATCTCTATGTATCACATGGGCAATGGGGGACAGAGGAATCAACAACTCCTCTGTCTAGCATTCCTCCCTGCTCTTTTTCCAGTCTGTTGTTGGTGCCTGATTTCTCGGTAGGGAACCCAGTTTCAACACTTAACACTTGTTAGGGTATCCAAAGTCCCTAAGTTTTCTTGTATTGATGTTCTTATAATTTTTTATAAAACTCTTCTCTCACCTACTTCTACTTGGATTTCTCTACAAATCTTGGCCAACACAAGGCAAGTCGTCCTTAAAAAGCATCCTGGAAAAGGTGGCGGGGCCACCTTCTGGCCACGACAGGACACTGTCCGGGTACCGCGATAGCCATTAGGATGTTTGCCGGTTGATAGAGCAGTCAGAGCAGGTCGGCTAAACTGCCCCGGCCCCTGTATTTACCGACAGCCTAGGAGTGTCAGCCCATTTTGTTTCGCACCCTTTTCCCTCAACAGTTAAAGTTAAGTCGCCCTGCAGCAGCCGGCAATCTTCGGCTCAGTCATGCTTTGCAAATCTAACCTCGTTTCTTCTGTTGAGTTTTACTGGATATTCGTTAAGCTTTCAGTCCGCGGGAGATATTTTATTTCTCTCCTACCCTCTGTAATGTAGCACTATTTATGTAACACTTTATACCTACAACGAGCACTCCTCTATCCGCCACCTGAGGACTCGTCACGTGGGGGTATAGCCTGCCCTTGTGGACCATCGTGTATGTGTATGTTTTTTTTATTTTCTCATGGAGACGGATATATTAGGGAAAATCGTATAAAGATCATAGTATGACTTTGTTCATGGGATCGTCGAAACGGCCCATTCCTAATGTCAGTTGTGTGTCGGATTCGCACCTAGTAAACCCATTTGTCTTTAGGTCAGGTTAATACACATAACCTAACTCTGAAACAAACCGCTTCCCCTTCAATGACCCTTAGTACAGGCGAATCTGGCTCCATCTTCTGTATCCTCTTATCCCCGCGGTATAACCGTTAGCAATGCTTCGAGAGGAGGCGTACGGCTTCTGCCCGCTTCTATACGATGTGATTGTCATTTCCATAATTCACAGTGGCAGAGCAATATCATAAGCGCCCGTTGATTATTTTTTTATAAGGTCCAAGGAGGAGAGATTTTTAAAAGATACCTAAGCGGGTAGTGTCTGATTCACGAATTCTCCATGCAGCGCTTAAAATCCTTTCTTGTATGGTTTCCAACCTGGAGGTTTTTAACCGTTCGGTATGTATTTTGGTATGTTCGGTAGCATGCTCCTATGAGCCCCTCTGGAATCTAACAGAAGTCCGTGGATGTACGCCAGCCTCCGGGGTAACCACAGGGGCAGTTAGACGGGCTTTGGTAGATCTTGAAAGGACTATAATGCACCTGAGGCGACGTTTGATACCTTTGTTGAAAAGTATAAATGATACATGTGAATGAGCAGGTTCTACGGACTCTGTCTCATTGGGGAGACATACTATAAAAGTTAGTGGTTTTATAGTTGGGTTTTCATGGCTAACGCATGATTTTTTAAGATTGTTTGCGTATGTGGTCGTTGCTTTCTGGAGAAATGGGAGGTTGGTTTCTTATAGAATTTGACGGTTGCAAATGTATCATGACATTTCGAGAGAGTGTCGGAGAGTTTCGTCAATAAAAGCGACTGGTTTTGTTGGAAATAGAATTGTTTGAAAAGAAAGGTCTGAGAGCTTGATAAATTGCCGACATTTTGTCTCTGACTGCTTTTATTTGGTGGGTCTAAAAGAGTTTACGATCAAAGATGATATGTAGGTATTTGGTTTCGTTATTTCAGGGAATTTTATTTGAATTAACTATTAGGATATCGGGAGTAATATTTTCATAGGGAAAGAAGACTGCTACTGATTTTGTTTCATTCAGGTTGAATCCCCATTTGCGGTACCAGAGAAGAAGTTTGTGGATGAATTTAATCATGACGGAGAAGCAGTGAGTTTTGACTTTAGAGGTGTAGAAGAGAGCAGTGTCATCCGCTTATTGGGCTACAACAATTTCATCATGACTGAGCATATCGTTTGAGAAAATGTTAAAAAGAGTGGGGGAGAGTTTTAAACCTTGGGGTAAACCCGCAGTGTTGTTTCCGGGCGAGGATAGTGTTCTGTTTATTCTGACTCTGAACAAACTACCTGTGAGGAACGATTTTATGAGGCCGGTTATGCCATTTGTTAGAAATAAGTCTAGTATATCAGGATTTTTTGCTTCCTTCTAGTGGAAGTTTTGTAATAGTAAAATTTCCGACTTCGTCAAAAACAGGTTAGAAATCCATTTTGAGATGTTTGGAGTTCGAATCACGTATTCTTAGAAAATATCCGATGGATGTGTGTGTGTATCTATACCGTAAAATTTTTGGAACTACTCAGAAAATATCAATAAAATTTGACATGTATATCTATTTTTGAATTCTGAATTCAGGAAAAGCATCAAATTTTTCAGCTATAATGCATTTGAAAGAGAATAAAATTATCTACTTCTTTCCGTTTGGTTCTTGGGATCGACCGCACCGTTTGGCAGCAAAAATGAGAAAGGTGATTTTTTTTTTTTAAATTCACATCTTCGAAACTACACATCATAACCTCACGAAAAAAATCATGCAGATGGGTCACGTGTCGTATATCCCATTAAAATTCAAGTTATTTGACTACGTATTTATTTAGTAATAAATCGAAAACTGAAAAAAATGAGTTTTTTTGTTCCTTGATTACGGACGGAAAAAAGCTTTGATGCACTTGAGATTTTGGGAAAAAGTAAATATTTTATGTGTCTTAGTTAAGTTCTTTGCACAGTTTTTAAAAACTTATAGTTTGTAAGATATGGTTACTTGAATTTAAAAAAAAAATTTTTTGATTCATTATATTTTTAAAACTAAGCAGTAGACTGTTTAAAAAAAATTTGGTGATTTATCATAGCAAAAAGTAATTACTGTTAAATTTTTAAATGATTTTGGTGAGTGGTTCTTGAGCTATAAGCTGATCTCTAAAATTCTATTTTTCTATACAGTATTGCTTCCTCCTAAAGGAATATTTGTAATAGGTAAAATGTTCAGCTTCATGAAAAACATGATAGAAACGCGTTTTATAAATATCGCACACGGAACGCAACAAGGATATGGATTTCCGTTTTTGAATTTTGAATTTGAGATTTAATTTTACATTTCTTCATTTTTGGCAAATACATTATTCATTTTTTTAATCATCCCATTGTTACAAACAATTAAGCTGTAATGCCAGAAGCTGTATGAATCTATTAGCCAATCATTGCATTCCATGTCCATACCCTGATAATGCTATAACAGCTATTGTTCGAAATCGTAAGTAGTAATCACCCCACAGTGGCTAGTCAAAACAAACCAGCCACCGCCGCCGCTGGTTGTGCTGACGCACCACTGTGGGGGCAAGGGGGGGCCTTCAGCGCGCGGGAGAGAGAGAGAGAGAGAGAGAGAGAGAGAGAGAGAGAGAGAGAGAGAGAGAGAGAGAGCATGATAATCACCCGGAGAGAGTTAAACCATCACTGATGGCTGATCTCTTCCAGAGGTGTGATACTACGATACTTTGTTAGCCTTGAACCCGTGCGATCCCACGCTACAAGCACATCTTGCTCATTCTCTTTTTGCTAATGTTTCAAAATTCACAAACAATATCTTTGACCAACTTCAAAAACATTTGCACGTGTATTAGAGCCTGTTCCGTGCAGCTGTATTTTCTTACTCATGCTTTGCTTGCTATAACAGCGCAGCTGCATTATCTTATTCATACTTTTTCGCTGATTATAATATACAGAGAAAAAGAAATTCGGTAATGACACTGCTTCAGACCCAGGACAAAATTGACCAAAATTCACGATTTTTTTATGTCTGAATTTCGCAGGATATCAAGTGTCGTCGATAAGCTCGAGCATCGTGAAGACCGAGCTCGAGCACTGTACACGAAGTCTCTTTCTTTCTTTCTTATCGCTTCTTTCCACTTTACAATTTTAAAATTTCTTAAATAGTTATGAAAAATTAATTTTACTCCTCGTAATGGGGTAAGCACCCCTATAACCGATTCTCGTAAGAAATTTCGTTATTTTTTCGATATCTCCAATATTTACGGAGATATCGCAATCTTTTAGTTTTTACCTGTTTTCGAAAATTTAGTTTTCAACCTAGAGCGATAATTTTTGGACTGTAGGTGTATCTTAACGCACTCTATCAATAACCATTGAAAACAAAAAAATTTACCAAAATTCGCGATTTATTTATGTCTGAATTTCGCAGGATATCAAGTGTCGTCGATAAGCTCGAGCACCGTGAACGACGATCTCAAGTATTTTTTATAGCGCTCTCTCTTTCTTACCGCTTATATCAATTTACAATTTAAAAATTTCTACAATACGGATAGTTGCGAATAGTGCTTAAATATTGATGTGAAGAGAAAAAAAATTACAAGAACGTACTGGTGCATTTTTGCACCTGGGTATCAGATCGCAGTCAATTGTTAACAAAGTCATCACTACTCGTTATTCCGCGAAATTATTGCTATCAGTTTTTTTTCATGTCAACTCTCGCACCATGTGTGCTGTAAATATATCTTCTACTCGACATTGTTGCAAATGTCATTCTAAGAAGTCTATAACCAGCGAATACCAGAAAATATATGCACACGTGCACATGAATAGCCAGTATGATCCCCCCGAGATGTATTGTCTTTTATTAGCAGTATCAGCAAAAAAAGCTTTGCGTTTTATGCTGCATTCCCACTTTGTAGACAGAGACAATATTTAAGGAGCTACACTTGCACGTTTCGGCAGTTCCACTTTGGATAGTCAAAACATCTCTGTCAGAATGATTAGGGCAAGTGTGGCACATTTAGCCAAAGTTATCGGTCAGGCATCGAGTATCGAGAAAGATCGAGACTCACATATTCATACAATGTGTGGCAGAGTGTGGGCCTCAGACCTACAGAACCAATTAGCCGAGGTTTTATGCAGAAAGCTGCATTTTCTCTAGTTGCATTGTAGAATAACCACGGTATATTACATGTTTACCGGCGGTCTATTCCGTAATCCAGACGTTCTGTCGATTGCTCTCCAAACAATACGACAACGCAACGATCACGGGCACCCGCTAGCTCGTGCTATGTTTCACTGTCAATGTAAGTATCAATTACTTTTTTTTCACATCTAAACTCTTAGAATATTATGATTTATTTCAATATTTTTTTGATGAACATTATTTCAGTGATTAACCAGATGATGAGAGACACCGAGGGTGATTCTTTCATTATGGTGTTGGATGAGTCGATAGGAAACGATAATAATTGTAAGTATTGAGCCAATTAAAATACAAATATTAATTTTTCCTTTTAATTAAATTATTTTAATTCTCTCAATACTTAGTTTCCGAGCCACATGCACGTATAGCGGATCAACAAGACGCTGCACACTTAGTTACAGCCGATTGTAAGTGGTGAATATGTTATAATTAAAATTGTTGTAATTATTATTCAATTAAACGCACATTCTCCATTTTAGTTATAGACGCTGGACCATCAACATCTGGAAATTACCACCCACAATCATCGGACCATCGAGGAGACTCATCAGCATCAAACATAAATAATCGTAAGTATTAAGTCTGTCTGTATATAATTTTCATTTATTGTTTTTTCTGCAATATAAAGGCACGCTCTAATACTTAAGCTTCAGAGAGGTCAAGAGAGAGGCATCAACCTAATCGAAATGGAAACATTGACGACGTATCCAAAAATAGCTGTAGTGATAGGGAACGCAAACGCAGAAGGCTTACCCGCAGCAGTAGCAGTAGGAGCGAGAGTGACAACAGCAGCAACAGTAGCAGTAGTAGTAGCAGTACCAATACCAGCAATGCTAATAGCAGTAGCAGCACTGATACAGCTGACGAAGAAGGTAAGACTCTTATTTAAATTTGTTTAATTTAATAAAGTATATGTATAAATCGGCTGATCTTATAGATGCTCATTTGCAGACCGGTGAAGGAGGAGAGCGACCTAGATTTGTAATTCAGAATGAGGCAACGTGTTTTTATCGATATTTTGGATATGAGGGTAGAGAGATCCGTGGAATCATACCGCAGCCACCAGCCAATGCCCATGTTTGCAACTGGTTAAAGGGTTGCATGCAGGACCTCCATCGGCAGCTTTGTGAGAGAGGTAGACCAATGGATTTTGTTGGTATAACCATCAATTCGGACCAGTTCAATCATGGCCTCCTTTGGCTATCATTCAGAGTTATACAGGATTTTCAATTCGAAGATCTTTGGGAAATATTACACAGTGCTATGCAAAGTGCGAACGAGTTCAATGTAAATGAACGGTTATCCGTTAATTTTGGTGTTGTCAGAGGTGTGGCCGATCGTGGACGAGTTCGTTTAACCGAGAAGACAGTGAAAAAACAATCTATATTAAACATCAATAACGATGACAATCTTTGTCTACCGCGAAGTTTAGCTGCTGCTTATGCCTATGCCGTCAGAGGTCAGGTGCGCTCAGGACTGCTGCACAAATATTGGAACCAGATTCGTCAATCACAAGGAAGAATTCAAAAAACTGCTGCCACAGATCTTATGAATTTGGCAAACGTTCAAGTGCCGGTGGAAGGCTGTGGACTAGCAGAAATCCGTAAGTTTCAAGATTTCTTCGCTACTAGCGGTACGGCAATCGTTGTTTATAATTTTTCATCGTTCGCTCGTGGAAATCCACCAATCTATGACGACACACGATATGTCAGTGAAAATCACGGTGATGTTACACACGTATTACGCATAATGTATTACGACCGGACAAATCATTATCAACCAATATTAAATCTTGTTGAAGCAAGCGGTAGCAAGGGCTACTGTATGCCATGCAATATAAGTTATTGGCAAGCCGAGGAACATAGATGTTCAAACAAGTGCTATAAGTGCATGTCCGTGCCACCGTGTAATACAGCGGAAAGTCTAAAAAAATGTAATGCTTGTTTAAGATTATTTTTTGGCAATGGTTGTTTGCAAAATTATCTTAAAATAGGATCATATAATAAAAGCAGTAATGTATGCAGTAAAATAAGACTGTCAAATTTGTTTTAAAATAGTTCAAGTAAATAAAAGTCAGCCGCATGAGTGTAATGTATCTTTTTGTAAAATGCGTAAATCAAGATTACCTATTAGACACCTGTGTTACGTACAACCGATCAAACAGACACAGCGTGTAAGGCCAGTCTTATTTTTGTTTTACGACTTTGAAACCCAACAATCTCTTCGGGAGCTGAGCGACGATGAGAAAAAAGTGCACGTTCCAAATTTGTGTGTTGTACAGCAAGTATGTATCAATTGCATAGAGATTGAAGATATTTCAATTAGATGCAAGATGTGCGGTATTCGGGAATACATGTTTAATCGCGACCAGGTAAAGCAGCTTGTTGATCTGGCATTGGCACCAAGAAGACAATTTCAGCAGGTTATATGCATAGCACACAATGCCCAAGGATTCGATGCACAGTTCATATTTAAGTACGTTGTGGAAAAATTCAATCAAGATCGAGTTGTGCCATCGGTAGTGATGAATGGTTCAAAAATAATTTTAATGGAGGTTCTACATGCAAAGTTTATTGATAGTTTAAATTAATTTCACATGCCTTTGATTAGTTTACCAAAAGCGTATGGATTATCTGAAAGGTGCTTTTCCGCACTTATTCAATACGATGGAAAATCAGACTTTCGAAGGTCCTCTAAGAAGTTTCCAATGGTCTACCAACCATATTTATGATCTACAGCGACATCTGTGAACCGTATATGACAGGTGATGTTCAATCAAGGTTGCTACGCGCTGTATCGATGAATACCGATAATTACGAATGCGGTACTACCAGAATCCAAAGTTTCTCTCCGCCAATGTACGCACCATTGTTATTCAGCTCATTTCAGACCATTGAAATAGATGTAAGAGACGAATGCGGACAATCGATATCATTCGATTATGGGACAGTGACCGTGACACTTCATTTCAAGAAAGTCGACTAGATGAATCGCTACGAAGATTACTTCAGTTGCCAAGTTGGCAATGGCTACCGTGGGGTAGGAGGAGGAGGTAGGAATCCGTACACCGGAGGAATTGGCCATATTTACATCGGTTCTCCATACCAAAGAGGTCACGGTGGTATCAGCTCCTTCCTAGCCGGTATATTTCGTCGAGTTCTCCCGCTTCTTAGTCGGGGGGCCAAAGCTGTGGGTAAGGAGGCTGTACGTACGGGTTTCAACATTGTGTCCGACGTTACGGCACGCAACACACCAGTTAAGGAGTCCTTTCGCAACAATGTGAAAGAATCTGGTGAAGTTCTGAAAAGAAAGGCGGAAGAAAAATTGGACAGACTGATGGAGAACAGTTGCTAGGTGAACCTGTCACAGTGCGTAAGAGAAAGAGGGGTGTCGGTAGGAAGAAACGTAAAACTGACAGTAGTATAAAACGCATGTCGAGAAGTGGTGTGAAAAAGACGAAAAAGAAGAAGAAGAAGCAGACAGCTCGAAAGAAGAGCTCCGAGAGGAGGGTCAAAAGAAGCAGAACGGCTAGAGATATTTTTGACAGTTAAACAAAAAAAAAAAAAAATAAAAAAAAAAATGGCATTCCTACACACTTATTCGTGCGAGTGTTTGAAGTCCGAGCTGCTATTGTTCGACATTCCACCAACCCAAACCACAATCGAGGAATCGCATTGGGTTCAATACAAACCGATATCATCTATGACCGATGACTCACCTATAGAATTTATGATCCCTGGCAATAGTAGTAGGGGCTGGGCTTATACTGCGCCAGGCGGATCCCGCGCCACCAAATACCGACCATAGGTAACTAGTATTAGCAGATTCCTGTTTTACCGACCGGGTCCCACATATCCCCGGTCCCATGCCCCATGCATTGCCAACATAGGATTATTCTTCGAACATTTTTTTATCGATTGATATATTGGGATCTCACGACCTGACCTCTAGCGGCTGAAATTCTGCAGATTCACAATTGGCTATGGCTGACCCACAGAATACCGCATATTACTATATATAGGTTATACCTCTGTGGGTGAGATCCCAATAGGATAATAAAGGAATAGATGGAAGTAATAAAGGTTAGGATTAATAATTAAAAAATAACATATGACTTTTTTTTCTTTACTCAAAAAGATAAGTACATAAAACATTATTTGTAAAGACATGATAAAATATTTCAGAACTTCTTATAACCTTGATGTTCTGGCATGGACTTTGTGTTAGTGGAATATTTCTCAAAAGTATTTTTCCACTGTTCACTTTTATTAGTAGGAGCAGAACAAGGTTCTCCACGATACGTATTACATTGTTTATCATCTTGCACTCTTCTAGCGCTTTTGTCCTCCTTGAAAGGAGTGTACGAAGCGCTATATCGATTCATTTTTGAGATCTATCTTGACTGATGGTTTATAACAGTACTGACTAATTAATTGTTCACGCAAGCTTTATATAGTTTTAGACGAGTTTCTTAACATCACCGCTTATAGGATTATACTTAACAATGCGATCATGTAAAATTAGACAATACGCAGTTGTATTTGCAGGCATATTATTCTTACATTCAAATTCAAGGCGTACATCGACAGCTGCTTGTTTAAGAGACTCGCTTTGTTTTGAACAATCTATGACTATGAGTGGTGCATGTTGAATAAATTCTTCTTTACTCAATAGAGGATCTATTACAATTCTATCAGAAAAATATACATTTTGGAAATTTGCATATATATCATAGAGTATGGCAAACTGATTGTTTGCAATATCAATATTGAGATTACCTTACGGGTAATGAGAGTTGAGGAAAAGTTTTACATTACTAATATCGCAGTGATCAAAATAACTAGCATTTTTTCTTCGTACTCCTTTCCTCGATGTTCGAAAACCTAGAATGATAAAACGTGGCTTTTCCAGTTGATTCGATATTTTCACTGTGCATACATGTTTCGTGGTTGTTGGAAGTACTGGATACTCATAGAATTCCCATGAACGAAAACTCATAGCAATAGACACATCTTTTTGTATGTAATTAAATAGTTGTATTTTTCGTCGATCTGATAGGACGAGATAGGGCATAAGCCATTCTATACGAGTGATTTCAATTTTGAAGTCTTCGTATGTAGGTCTACCATTATAGGCTCTTGTAAAACAGCGTTCAAATCATTTCTCGATCTTGTGAGAATCAGTTCATGCTTAACGTTTACAACGATTTTTCGATAATCCTCAGCAAAATCGAAGATCAATGACAGAGGAACTGTCACATCAAAGTTTCCATTATTATCAGATATATTTCCCACGTCAGTAGTAAGCGTCCAGCTGGAATTTTCCAGATACTTTAGCTGACTGGGTAAGAAAGAAGTGTAGCCTTTCATCAAAGTTATTGCAGCAACATTTTTGCATCGATCAATTTTTATAGCATTCATCTCGTATCGAATTTCCTCAAAGAGATGACTAATAGCATTGTTCACAAAATTAGTATGCTCTAAAGCAGTACCATTCTGCTTTGTAATCTTTCCACAAATGTGTAGTGAACTTTTGGATGGTAGCACACACAAATCTTGATGCTGAATAGCTATTCGAATTTCATCACTATTGTTGAATGTAAGTGCGGTGTAGGGTTGATGTGCATCAACCTCATAATGTGAGACAGATTCATCAAAGATGACTGGAGATTGTACGTTAAGAACTGCCTCCATCTTGGCAGCAGCAGCAGATAAATGTAAAAGTTATTTTTTCTGTATTTTTCTTGCTCGTTGACCTATTTTTTTTCCACCACGCTTTACTGTGAGACCGAGACTTTGAAGAAATTGACTGTTCCGACGTGTTAATCGTTTGATCGCTCGTTGCGGATTAACTGTCTGATGACATACTGAGCTCTTATTATAGCTTTTGTCAGCATTAAAAACAATACCCACTTCAAGTGCTTTTCAGATGCAAACGAATTGTAATAATTTCACCTCGAAGATTGATCAATTCACCATCTTGAGCTACTAGACGTAGTTGTAAATGATTAATCACTTTCACAGATATCGGTAAGTATATTATTTGTTTAGGATCCTCGATTATCTTGTAACCTGGTCGAACTGCTGGGAAAAATTCATGTATTGTATGAACTTTTTGTTAATTTATGTATGCTCCTGCTGTAATATTACACTCGACTCATAGAGCGTTCACTTTGAGAATAGCTACTGGTAAATCAGTGTCATGACTTATATAGGGTTTCAAGACTCTTGGAGTGAATCCCAGTAGACGAGCAATAGAGTAACTTGGATGAAAATTGATTTCATGACTGCACTCAATAATGCTACGCAATGTATTATTATTTGGCTTGATACTAACTTTTATACTTCGCGTATCTAGGATACTTTGCAAAGTTCGTTCGATATTCTTAATCTGATAACTTCCTGTAGGAAGTTCAATTATTTCTTGTCCAACGTAAACGTAACGTTTGGTATGGAATTGAAAGTTAGCAACTCAACAAGTCCAACGCTATACTGTTTATTCGGATCCAGCTCTACTTTCGATAAGCTGATTGCCGATTCTTTGGCTCGACAACCATTTGAAGGTAGGGCATTTCGCATAAAAACTCCACGAAAATTTGTTATTTTCATCAATTTTGCATACTTTAGTAGATCATAGTCGGTGAGTGCACGTTTTGACAATCTTATTTCATCGAAGTTTTTTTTCCACATTGTTATTTTTGTTTTGTTTGACAAAGATACCGAAACCTTTATAATGAGGTTTCAGAAACAGTCCCTTACCAAGTGTCAGCATTTCCATTTTTTCATTGTGTCTTTTTTGCTCTTCCATTTGCTTCTTAGCAGTGTTTGCCCTATTTATTGCTTTTGCGATTCCTGCAGCTCCTCCTGCAAGTGAGCCGATTGCACTAAGATCAGCAAAAAGTGGAATGAGTGCTGGAAGAAAGCCACCTACTTTGCTGGGAACAGGCAATATGCGTGGAACACTAACTTTACTTTTCCCAGCAAGTTTTTTCACGTGCTCACGAGCAGTTTTTAGCGCTGACCTAATCATAGAGCGAGTGTCTTTGCCAGGAATAATAGATTTTTTTGCTGACTTGATCAATGTTTTTAGTGTAATCTTTTTCTTAGGTTTGAGAGATCTACCTCCTACTCCAACACCCATACCGAGCTTCGACTTTAAATTCATAGTATTTGCTATGGCAAAAGCTGTTGCTCTCTCTTTCAAACCAGCGTCCCTAGATTTTACTCTTTTCGACGCCTTCTCTGCTAAAATCTTATCAGCTGTGTTTCTCTCTTGAATTTTGTCAGGATTTTTCGAGTAGGCAATGTCGTGTTTCTTGCAAGCAGCGTCCAAAGAATTGATTCCCAGATCTCCAGGAACTAGGCGTTTAGCAAGTTTAGTACCTGGACCACAGTACTGATAACCAGACACATGAAGTTCAATGGGTAATTTGTTGATCAATTTATTCACCAAAACTGAACCTCTTTTTTTCTGCATGATGCTAGCTCTTAGCGAGCTCATGCTAGACTAACTGAGAAAAACTATAAATGCTTACATTTATAGTAGCTCGGCTCAGTTGTCATATGAAATAGAAGCATGATGGACCTTAAGAAGCAGTCGGCAAAATTGCCAGTGATTAATTTTGAGCTTTTGACGCAGCAGAAAAAACAGCAAAATCGTCACGGAAAATTATTACCCAGCAGTATAAGAGCAGTATTTTGCGGTTCATCCAATTGTGGCAAAACGAACGCTCTCCTATCTCTAATCATTCATCCGAATGGTCTGACATTTGAAAATATTTACGTATGCTCAAAATCTCTAAATCAACCAAAATATAAATTTTTGGAGCAACTTGTTGAGCCATTGGAAGGAATCAAATACTTACCCTTTGGTGAACACGATCTTGTCGTTTCACCCGACGAAGCTCAACCAAATTCAATTTTTGTCTTTGATGATATTGCTTGTGAAAAGCAGGATAATGTCAAAGCTTTTTACTGCATGGGTAGGCATAAAAATGTAGATTGCTTTTATTTGTGTCAATCGTATGTACAAGTACCGAAACACTTGGTGCGTGACAACGTCAATTTATTGGTAATTTTTCGACAAGATGATATGAATTTAAAACATGTTTACAACGATCATGTAAATACAGATATGACATAGCAACGTTTCAAAGATATTTGCTCAATATGCTGGAATGGTGGCAATCATAGTTTTCTCGTCATAGACAAAGATCGTCATATCAATGATGGTCGCTACAGAAAAGGCTTTGATCAGTTTGTAATAAATATACAGAATACTGAAGCAATTTAGCATTCAGTTGTGAGACTTTCAACTATCAAGATGTCTACTGATTTTAATAAAGAAACTGCAGTCCTACGTGAAGTTGAGAAAACTGGAAACGCTGTGAAAAGAAAGTATGATTTATTAAAATTGAATAAATTAGAAGCGGAAAAAAGTTTGAATGACTCGTTCAAACCGATTGTGAAACCTTTAGAAAAGCTCATCAGTGTAAGTGAAAGTAGTTTACCACTGACAGTAGTTAAAAAAGAAAAAAGAAAAAAGAGAAAATTAGATTGGAATAGAAAAAAAGAGGACGGCAACAAAGACGACGATGACGATGGCGACGATGATGATGATGACGACGATATCAGAGAATCAGCTGTAGGTGATTCAGATATTTCAGATCAAGAAGATACCATTACTAAAGATGATACTGATGATTTGGAAAAAAGTGATAGTGTTGATGAAAATGTTCAATTGTTGCTAAATGGGAAAGTACAAATCTTAGATACAATATATGGAGTGCGAAAAATGCGTGACGATTCACTAATGATTGGAAATACTCCTATAAGTTTTAAAAAAGATAAAATTATCATCGGTGAGAAAGAGTACGAAAAAACTTCACGTCTAGTGGAATTATTGTTCAAGAAATATCCTGATGATACTTTAATCACTGATGATGATAAAAAAAATATGCTACGATTGAAAAGGCTACAAGTGCACACAAAAAATACTATGATCCTGTGGGGGATGTTCGTGAAAATACAAGTAAGAAATATACCGATTTCGTGAAGAAAATTCTTAAGATTCCACAAAGTAAAAGTGGTAAGGGGCTCATGTCATATAAGATTGCTCATAAAAATACTCATATAGATTACATTTATTGGGATGACCCATACGAGCTTGTAGATCGTATAAGATTACTTTTAGCCGAAACAACTGCTGGCAATAATAACCACATAAACGAAATACAATCAATCATTGAGGAGCTACGTGAAGCTAAAATTATTGATTCAGTAGCAAAATGAGTATCGACGTGTTTGGACGTAGATTGGTCCACGCAGATGTATCTCGAGGACCACCTGGACTAGGATTCAAGCTGACCACTGAAGGAAATTTTGATTTAGAAAATCGAAAACTGTGTAATGTAGGTATCGCTACAGAGCAAGATGATGCTATGAATTTAAAGTCTGTGAAAAATATAATTAAACAAAAAGCAGAAAAAATGATTCAAGATTTCCAGGTAATAGAGAATGTGTTAAATAATAAAGTCGTAAACATTGAGTCTGAGCTTTCTTGGATAAATAATACGCTATCACATTTACAAGAGAAATAAAAAATCTTGAATTCTGCAATAAATCAGTATGAAAGCGGGACTATGGAGGAACTTCATAAACCTGCTAGACAAAATTATCGACGTCGCTCTTTTCTTGTCAAAGACATAGATGAAACTTGGCAGGCAGATCTTGTTGAAATGATTCTATATGCTAAGCAGAATAAAGGTTTCAAGTACCTACTCACAGTTATCGATGTATTCTCAAAGTATGCTTGTACTGTGCCAGTGAAACAAAAAACTGGAAAGTGTGTAACTCAAGCTATGAAATCAATACTATTGCAAGAAAGAGTACCTAAGAATTTGCAAAGAGATCGTGGAAAAGAGTTTTACCATAAAGATTTCAACAAACTAATGAAAAGTTATAAAATTTATTTATACTCTACCTACAGTAATCTTAAAGCATCAATTTGCGAACGTTTTAATCGCACTCTAAAAAGCAAGATGTGGAAGTTATTTAGTCAACGTGGCACTTATAAATGGTTGGATATTTTGCCAGATTTAACTTTACAGTACAATAATAGTCGACATCGGAGAATACGAATGAAACCTGCTGAAGTGAATAGAGACAGAGTCAACCGTATACTTGATCGAATTAACAAAAAACCAAACAGTTTGTTTAAACGTGCTAAATTTAAAGTTGGTGATAAAGTACGTGTGAGCAGAAACAAGGAGATTTTCGACAAAGGATATACACCTAATTGGTTAACTGAAGTCTTCACAATCACGAGAGTTTCGCCTACAAAGCCCTGCACATATCATCTCAAGGATTATCAAGGCAAGCCGATAGCTAGAGGATTCTATGAGGAAGAACTTCTCAAGACCAAATATTCAGATATCTATTTGATTGAGAAGGTTTTGAAAAAAAGTGGCAATGGAGTTTATGTAAAATGGTTAGGTTTCGATAATACTCACAATAGTTGGATAAATAAAAATGATATGTAAACGAAAATAAATTGATGACAAATATATTGTTTATTGTGCATTCATTTTACATTTCCTTTAATTTTTTCAAAAGTACTGGCATTATAATCTCATTTGTTTGTACAATTCTTCGTCTGAAACGATCTCGATCACGTGCTGCTTGCTCCCACTGACTACATCGAGCTTTCTGATATGCGAATTTCCAGGTATACATTATGTGAATGGTTGGCTCACCCTTAAATCGTATACACATTTTGCTGGAATTAAACATTTGTATATTTAATTTTGTGTAAAATAAGTGTGTATAGTTCATTTTAACTTACCCATTTTGTTTTATTTTGTAGTGGCCCCAGGCTAATGTATCTGTACTGTTATCTTGAAGGGATCTCTTATTGTCGTAAGGACTAAGTGCAACCTTTCTCTGTCTAATGGTCTCGACGTTATGAAGTTTTGATCTTATAGCATACTACTTTCCACTCTGAATGCATGAATTCTTAAGACAATTCAAATAGTCGTTGAATTGGATAGTTTTCTTAACAATATAAGCCTTGATACCCTTAATTTTTTTCATAGAATCCTGATTATTAACACGCGTACTGTACATTTTGCTTCTTCATCCGACAAACTCTGTGAGAATTTGTCCATTACACTCATCTTTCATGAGACCTATAATTTTTTTATTAACTCGTGGCATATTAAACATATTGTCTTGAGGATAATCTGATGTATCAAATAGGTGAATATTTCGTTTCATATCTTCATAAAAATCATCACATTTAATAGTATAGATGAGACTATCAGTATCTGTGTAGAGTAATTTACAATCATCTTTGTACATTTTTTGCATATAATTATAATGAAAATCATACATGTGTGTCTTAGAGAGATTTAGAACTGTAAGTCCAATATAAATTGGTTTATCTTTACCAATTGTATCTTTACCAATGTATTTATCAATACATCAGTCTTATTCATTTGTATAGCAACTAGATTCTCATTAAATATTGAACTGCTGTAAAAGTATGGACTTGAAATTTGAGTCTCAACACCGTATCGTCCATCATATTTACTCATAAGCTTGACTAAAACACGTTTTCTAACGATTTCCATAGTTTTACAAAACACTGCGTTGTTCATTAGTTTGAAAAATTTTTTTTCAAATTCATTTTTTGCAGAAGCTCTTAGACTGCTATTTAAGTTAATGTATGATTTAAGCCATGGTGATTGTTTAAATTTCAGAACTTTATGGATTTTTAAAAGTTCTAAACCCTGTGAAAAAGCTTGTTTTGGAGCAATGTAATGAATAAGGTAATTTTTTTTCGAATGAAGAGTAGCCAAAAGTTTTTCTTACTTAGATCCTGGAGGTTGTGCATGCTTAGGACAGAACGGTAAATCGTTATGACTATCATGCAACTGGCTTGGATAATAATCTATATCAACTTCTAAAATGTAGCCGTTCTAAATGAAGTTTTTACTTCGTCCTTTCGGACCTTCTTAAGGATGTCTGCAGCAAAATTGTTTATTGCGCTCCACCCGTCGGCCAAAGTCATCATAGCTACCATAATAGACTCAGGCGTTACTCTGGTCTGCAGGTAGCACTCAAGTTCTTCTCGTTCCTGTTCATATCGTGGACCTTCACTGAATACATGCTCAGCGTCCTCGATTGTATTCAAGCACGTCAGGCAATCCGGGCAATCCTCCAATTTAAATCGATGCACATACGCCCCGTAGCATCCATGTCCACTCTTAAACTGCGTTAGGTAGAAATTTACTTCCCCATTTCTTCTTTTCGTCCAGTCTTCTACACTTGGTATGAGGCGGTGTGTCCACCGTCCCTTACTACTAGAATCCCATCGCTTTTGCCACTCCATCATTGTTACTTTCCTAGCGGCATCCCAATTGGCGGGAGACCTGCAATAACGCAGACCGCCTCGTCCGATACCGCACGGTAAGCAGACGCGACCCTAAGTGCATTTCGTCTGTGCACTGAGGAGAGCTTTCGTTCATATGCCTTCACCAGCAAAGCATCTGCCCATATCGGGGCTCCATACAACATGATTGATGTACTAACGCTTGCCAGTAGCGTTCTGCGATTCTGTGTGGGACCACCCACATTTGGCATCAGCCGCGCCAGCGCTGCGGTAGTTTTTACGGCTTTCGCTCCTGCTGCTTCCAAGTGCTGTTTAAAGGTCAGCTTTGCGTCTAACGTTATACCTACATATTTAATAGTCGGTTTAGAAGTAATTTCATGACCGCCTATTCTCAAGGTAATTGTCTCCGTCTTCTTTCTGCTAGATGTTAGGATTGCCTCCGTTTTATGGCCTGCAAGATCTAGATTCGCATTATTTAGCCACTTCTGTATTTTAATGATAGCTTCACTAGCAATTTCAGCTACCTCTTCTTTCTCTTTTGCTACCAACACCAAAGCTATGTCGTCTGCAAATCCTACGATCATTGCTCCTTCTGGTAATTCTAGCTTGAGTACGCCATCGTACATAATGTTCCACAACGATGGGCCCAGTACTGACCCCTGTGGAACTCCCCCGGTAATCTTATAATTCACCGTGCCCTACTCGATCTCGTATAAGAGAGTTCTGGTTCTCAATTTGCAGAGTTAAATGCATTTTTAACGTCAAGTGTAACCACAGCGCAGTACTTTTTCGCCCCGCCTTTCCATCTTTTCCCGCATATGACTGTCCGTGCTGTATTCACCACTAAGCCGATAGCGTCTAATGTTGAGCGGCACTTACGGAAACGATACTGATGTTCCGCAAGCCCCTCTGTCCCCACGGTTGTGTATTCCATCCTAATGAAGATTATGCGCTCTAATACTTTACCCTGCGTATCGAGCATACGAAGCGGTCTGTATGACGACCCTTCTCCAGGTGGCTTGCTACCCTTTGCTAGCAAACACAAGCCTTTGCTTTTTCCAGTTTAATGGAAACGTTCCTTCTTTGAAACAAGTGTTGTACAAGTCTATAAACTCTGCTGGGTGAGCCTGCATGGCATCTTTCAATTCAATATTGGGTATATCATCAAGTTCTGGAACCTTGTTGTTTCCAACCCTCCAGCAGGCTAATAGTAGCTCCTCCTCCGTAATTAAGGATATATTATCCACATCTATTTCTTCTTCCATAGCACATGGAATGTCCGGCTGATTTGGAAAGAGTGTTGTTACCACCCTGCTTAGAACCTCTGGGTACTTTGGTGGGGTCTGTAACTTCCCTTGATCTTCTTCATGACCATTTTATAAGGTCGGCCCCAAGGGTCTTCATTGACCTCATCTTGCAGCTCTCTTAGACATCTTTGTTTACTCTCACTTATACACCTTTTAAGGTTGAGCTTAGCTTCTTTCATTTTTTCGTTGCAGTTCTCTACCGCATCCATTCCTCTACCGGTTCGGTAGTATTTCTTCCTTACCCGTTGTTCCAATCTTCTAGCTCGATGGCAAACGCTGCGGGCTTGTTTGATCTTGTCATTCCACCAATATGCTGGTAGCCATCTTTGACTGGACACTTTTCTCGGCATTACCGCGTCGCACGCTTTGGTGAGATGGCCCGCCATTTGTGTAGCCTTGTCATCTGCTGATCCCGTCAATTGAATATTGTCAAACATCATCAAGAATAACTCTTTGTCATACTCTTTGGTTTTCCATTCAGTTCTTGTACTACTGGGATTTGTACAGAATTTCCTATTTGGTCCGCCTAGCTCCAATATTATAGCTAGGTGATCACTAATTGTGTAGTGATCACTCACGATCCATTTGTTTACCTGCCTTACGAGGCAGTTACTGACAAATGTCAAGTCTATGAATGACTCTGCATCTCCTTTTTTGAACGTGGGGATGTCGCCTTGATTCAGCAACACCAAGTCTAGTAGCGTGAATGCCTCCAGTAGCACTCGTCCCTGTTTATTGGTTCTGCTACTACCCCACTCAATCGCCCATGCGTTAAAATCTCCTGCTATTATAGCTGGTTTTTTTATTCCTAGCGTCTTGTACCAGCCGGTGTAGTAGTTGCTGAAACTGCTCTATTGATGCGCTAGGCGGGACATAACAACTGTATACATGTATGCCGCCTATTTTCGCTCTTACGAAGCCATTTTCCTTGTTCACCATCTTGCCCTGGAAGGTAAAGTCTTTGCATGCCCAGATTGCGGCTTTACCTGAGGCGTCAGATTCCCAGGATGGTTCATTCAAATCTTTGTACTGCTCACTGACGAGAGCGACATCAGACTTGTGTTCTCGTGCAAACTGACAGAGAAGGTCTTGCGCAGTCTCACAATGGTTGAGATTTAGCTGGACTATTCTCATTACCCTTTCCTGATTTTTTTAACCGCTGCTTGGTAGGCTGGGTACAAGTAGCTATCAGTGACATGGTTCGTTGGTATATTGTCGCCTTTTTTCGGCACAGTAAACAACATGGTTCATTACGGCAGCTATTTGCTTTATGCCCCGTCTTACCGCATTTGTAGCAGCATTTGCTTCTATCCTGCGGATCAGTACACTTGATAGCGACGTGGCCAAAACCAAGGCATTTATAATACCTAAGCGGCCCCTTACAGCGGTTTGATGAACGGATCCTACAGTTGACCCATCCAATTTTAATTTTCTCTAGCTTTGTGAACTTGGTCGCTATTTCTTTCGACAATTGCACAAGAGCTATTTGCGTGTCTCCGTACGCTTTTCTCAGCGATTTTAGGGCAGTGATCTCAATCGCATCTCTTTCTCCTATTTCCCTTTGCAAGGCCTCCAGTACCTCCTCTTTTGAAGTAAGTATGTCGAGATCCCTTATTTCAAAGGTCTCCTCTTGCTGCAGTGTTTTTATTGTGGTTCCTTCCACTAATACTGCTTTAACCGCTTCTTGGAAGTCTGCGGTTTTAACTTCTTTTGTGCGTTTGAGCTCTATGAGGAGATCTCTCGCCACCGCTTTGCGTATTTTATTTACGCTATCTCCTATGGCATTCAGTGAAGGAGCAGTTCTCAATGCTGACAAAATGTCCACGTAGCTCCTTCCTTCCGGCGCCTTAATGATAAGAGCGTCCGGTCTGATCGGTCTTGCCCGCTTTGTTCTATCTTTACTGGTCCTATTCTGGTTGTTAACGCCAGGAACCTTACTGTTCTCCTTACTTGACTGTTTCTCCTTTTTTTTTGCCTTTCTTGTAACGACCTCTTGCCAGGTTGCCTCTTTAGGTCGTTTACTCTCTTTCTCCTCTTTGTTACTCCTATCCTGCGGAGTATTTAAGGCCTCCCTTGGTTTACCCGCCTTTTTCGGTTTCATATTTGGTGTTGTCTGAGTTTCCTTGCCTTCCGTTCCTGGACGTTGGCACTGTAGCAGATCATCCTCCGCGCTGCACAAACATTACATGTTTTATACATGACACTAATGCTTCGTGCCATGTCCTTGATAGTTTTATGGACGTTTTTTTTGTCCTTTACAAACTCTCTTAGTTCCTGGAACTCTTTTCTTTTCTCTCTTTTCTCCTAGACGCTCCAGACCATGGCATGGCCTGAGCCACCGTGTGTTGGATTCTCACCAACTAAAACCCTTCGTTTTGCGACCGAATATAGAATCCAATTGCAACCCGAATCCTCTTCGCTCTCCTTACCGATTTGTCGGTGAGGAGGGCCAAGCTCCGTCTTCAGTGCCTTTTTCCCCCGCGGTACCACGGTCAAGTATTACTTCGCGGGGGGGCATAGGGACATTGCCCTTGTCTCCTTGATGTGATTGTCATTCCTTATGCGTCCATATCTAGTAAATCTACTATCGTACCTTCTTCATTATAGGCTGCCGTCTACTTCTTACCGAATCGTCCGGTCGTCAGCTTCTTGCAGCATCTCTTGTCTTCTTCTCTCTTCGTCGCCCCTCACTTTTTTGAGGATGACCGCGGCGTAGTTAGTAACCACGTGCCAGCCCTCAGCGGTGGCGAACATAGCTACCATAATAGACTCAGGAGTTGCTCTGGTCTGGAGGTAGCGTTCAAACTCTTCACGCTCCTGCTGGTAACGCGAACAGTAGCAAAAAACGTGCTCAGCGTCCTCGCACATGTCCAAAAATGCTGGGCAGTCTGGACAGTCTTCTAAATTAAATCTACACAGGTATGTTCGATAGCATCCATGTCCCGTCAAAAATTGCGTGAGGTAGTAGTTTACTTCCCCGTGTCTTCTTGTGATCCAGTCTTCAATCTTTTGTATAAGTCGGTGCGTCCAGCGCCATTTCAGGCTACTGTCCCATCTTCTCTGCCACTCAGCTACTGTTTGTTCTCTGGCAGCGTTCCAGATTTCTGCCTTCGTTTTATCGCTGTTCTCCTGTTTTGCCGTGTATATGGCCTTCCTCTCTAGTGCTAAGAGGTCGATGGGTGGCATGCTTGCCACGTCGCTTATTGCATCGTCCGATACCGTGCGGTAAGCAGACACTACTCTTAGTGCACTCCGTCTATACACGGATGACAGGTTCCGCGCATAGGCTTTTATTGCCATTGCATCTGCCCAAATTGGTGCCCCGTACAGCATAATCGATGTACTGATACTTGCTAACAGCTTCTTTTTCTTCTGAGTAGCTCCACGGACATTCGGCATGAGCCGAGATAGAGCAGCCATCGTTCTTGACGCTTTTTCACCTGCTAATTCAAGGTGCTGTTTAAACGTCAACTTTTCGTCTATAGTAACGCCCAAATATTTGATAGTCGATTTAGAGGTTATCTCATCGCCGTCTATCATTAGGGCGATCGTCTCCATTTTCTTCCTGCTAGATATCAGGATCGCCTCGGTCTTGTGTCCAGCGAGTTCAAGTCCCGTTTCTCTCAGCCACCTGTGGATGGTGGTGATCGCTTCATTGGTGTTTTCAGCGACGTCTTCTTTTTCCTTCCCTACTACTACAAGAGCTATGTCGTCTGCGAATCCTACTACCATAGCCTCCCGCGGGAGTTGTAGTCTCAGCACTCCGTCATACATAATGTTCCACAATGGCGGGCCCAGTACTGATCCCTGTGGAACACCTGCCGTGACCTTGTAGGTTTCAATGCCGCAATCCGTTTCGTACAGTAAAGTTCTGTCCTTCAGATAGTCGGCCATCATCCTCCTGATGTAGGTGGGCACCTCAAGCTTTTCAAGCGCTTCATGTATCTTCGTCCAATTTGCAGAGTTGAATGCGTTTTTGACATCCAAAGTAATAACTGCACAGTACTTCTTTGTTCGGCCCTTCCACCGTTTTCCACTGATGGCTGCTCGGGCTGTGTTTACCACTAGGACGATCGCGTCCAAAGTAGATCGGCACTTCCAAAAGCCATATTGGTGCTCGGCAAGCCCCTTGGTCTCTTCGATTATGCACTCCATCCTGCTGCTGATAATGCGCTCCAGTATTTTTCCTTGAGTGTCCATCATACATAATGGTCTGCACGATGTCTCCCCTCCGGGCGCTTTGTTACCCTTAGGTAACAACACAAGTCGCTGCTTTTTCCAGTTCGTCGAAAATCTCCCTTCTGCTAGGCATGCATTGTAGAGGCCAACAAATTCTTCAGGTTTAGCCTCGATGGCATGCTTCAGCGCCACATTTGGTATGCCGTCAGGACCGGGAGCCTTATTGTTTCCTACCCTCTTGCTTGCTACGAGTAGCTCCTCAACTGTAATTGGAGGTATATCTTCCTCCCGCACTTCCTCTGCTATAGCATATGGTGCGTCCGGCTGACTTGGAAAAAGTGTTGTCACTACCCTCTTTAGTACCTCTGGGCATCCGATCTCTGGTGTGTGTTTGTATGTGTGTGTGTGTGCGTGTGTGTTCGCATGAGAGAGAATCTATCTTTATTATGTATAAGAGAGAGAGAGAGAGAGAGAGAGAGAGAGAGATGTGTGTGTGTGTGTAATATGTATAATACCATTATTATGAATATATAAATATGTATAATACACTGATATACTCTCCCTAGAGGTAAATTTTAATAAAAATAGAAGCATGTGATATTTAAACTTTTTTTTCCTTTTTTATTAGAGAACGTTACATTACAAAATATACAAATATACAAATATTCTATAAAACAATATCAATGTATTGTTTTTTTCAATTTAGCATTGTTCTTGGACATAACACTTGACGCTAGTTTTTTAATTTATTTTATTATTTCTTCGGAATTATTCTCTTTATTGAATTTTTTTAGTTTTTTAGTTTATTTGGGTTCTGTGCAGAGCATTTTCTTTTTCTTCTCATTCTGTTCCCGGGTTGTGAAATAATCTATGAAATAATTCTAAGTTTTTATTCATTTTTTTTAATTCACTTACAATGTTCTTATTTTGATAGCTAATATCTTTTAATAATTTTTCAAAAACTTCAGTGGCTTTGGAGATGTCTGCGGGATTGCTCATGTAAGGCGATGCATTGCTGTGACATCACTGGTCTTACTTCTTGCTGCTGCTCCAGCAGTGTACGATGCTTTTGTCCATAGATAATTTCAGGCTTTTCTTTTGGGGCTTACTTTTCCTTTGAAGCAGGTTTTGTTAAATCGATAACTTCTTCCTCTAATTGATGTAATTCTTCATGCTGAGTTTTCTCAATAACTTGTTGAGCTGGTTGCCGTTCTTCCTCTAAAGAAGTGACTAATTCTTCATACATACTTCCTAATTCTTCCTCAGTAAATGTAATAAAATTATCCTTTTGTAATAAACTATCTATATCTAAATCCTGGAGCGTAAATAGTCCATCGTTTCCTCCTCCAGTAATTTCTATGCCTGAATTCTGGAGTGTGCTTTCTCCTTGAGCATCGCTTACCATTCCAATAATTTGCGATACACCTTGATGTCCAAGATCCTCAGTATCACTAACGTTTAATACAAAATTCAATCCCATTGAATACTCGAGTTCGTTCTGAAAAAAAAGAAATAAATAAATAAATTATTTAAAACAATGAAAAAAAAAATAAATAAAACTGACTAAAAAAGTTCTATTAATACTTACAGCATGTTAGGATGTCACTGCACATCCTTCATTCCACATGGAATCCAAATTTTTCTAAAAAACAAATAAAAAAGTTAGTCAGTATATGAGAGTGAGAGAGCAAGAGAGAGTGAGAGAGAGAGCAAGAGAGAGAGAGAGAGAGACTTAAACACTTATTTCTGACAAGGCCTATTAAGACCGTATGCCAGGGTGCATTAAATAATACAAAGTAATATAATAATACCCTTATCAATACAAAATGATAAATTAAGTAATGTTTAGTAACAAAAACTTAGTCAAGATTATTATATAAAACGCATATAAATGGCAATATTTTTATGATATATCAATCGTAAATAAAAGGCAATATTTTTATAATACAGCAAAACAAAGCCAAAATCATTTTGTGTAATAAGAACGTAACTGAAATATAATATATAAGGTAAGCACAAGAGAATAAGCTCGGTAATTAACAATTTAAGTGAAAAGTAAGACGAGAAGGTATGCAGGGATACAGCTTGTGAAAGAGAGAGAGAGAGAGAGAGAGAGAGAGAGAGAGAGAGAGAGAGAGAGAGAGAGAGAGAGAGAGAGAGAGAGAGCGTAAATAGACGTAAAAATTTACTTACAATATTTTCCATGACGATGATCTTTGTAAATCTCGACACTCGTTTTAGCACCCGTTATTTTATATATATATATATTTTGATGTTTATATTCACTTATATAGACACTTTTTAGAGACTGTTTTCTTAAAACTTTTTATGTGCACACTCAATGTTACTACACCGAGAGCTAGGATTTGAATGGCCTCCATGGATCAGTGAGAGTGTCCGAAAAGCTTGGCTCGACACATGTGGATGCAATAATTGTCACATAACCTAGACCTATCAGTTCAAGGGATGAGAAAACTCCAGAAATCTGAGAGACTGCGGGGAAAGATTCTTAAACGCACTTCTTTTCCTTTAAGTGTTTCTTTTCTTAAATTATATCGAATTTAAACTAAAAATTTAAATTAAAAAAAGACAGTGTTAATTATACCTGTCAAGCTGTATGCCACTTATCCAGACTTTTTAATAATTAGCGCGATAAACTTATAATAGTCAGACTTTATAAATGTATATAATCAAGCCAAATAATAATACATTGCGTTTTTCGAACAGGCTTATATATCATGAACACTGAAAGAGTGTGGGGTGGGGGGGGGGGGGGGATTTTAATGTATATCAAGCACTTGTAACCCTTTGATGTACTGCAAGACTTTAGGGATCGAAAGGTTTGATATCCAAAGAAAAAGTCGATGCACATCTTTGATGAACCTCATGTGTTTTAGCCCTGCTAAGGGCTAGGCGGTGCGTGAGGAAAAGTTTCGGATAACTAGTTCGAAGAAATCTTTGATGAACCGCATGCGCTTAAGAGGATCATCGATAGCGCACAGGACTGTTGCGCTTTGATGTACCGCTCACGTGTTTTATCTTTGCTGAGGTGTCTAGACGATGCAAATCGGTGCACCCACGTCTAAGTGGAAGGGGTGCAAGTTTTAAGTGTATTTAAGCTGTGCTGCGTCCCGTATTGGTACACATTTTCGAGCTTCACACACAGTCGAGAAAGCAATTGTAAGTATACTCTAATAAACGTCTTTTATCATTACATTTTCATCAATAATATTAAGCATTGAATTTTTTCATAGAAAAATGGATTTGATTGTTGATACTCAGGGCTTCAAGGGACAAAACGGCAACTTCATAATCAAGGAGTTGGCATACATTAATCCGAACGAGCCAACAGCAGTAGCTCAGCTAGCAACGTTTCAATCGCCGCACTCTTGGTACGTCTTGCCGCATGACCTCAAGTGTGACAATCTATGGCTGAAATGCTCGTTTCATCGATTGAACTGGAGCGACGGTGATCTTCCATACGACAAATTGATCGAGTTTTGCTCCAACCTTCTAGACTTATCACCTACAAGGAACATCGTTGTTTGGATAAAAGGTGCGCAGAAAAAGGAGTGACTGCAGCCATATTTTCCAGATATCCGTAACATAGAAGATCTCGGCTGTCCATCCTTAAAGACACCAAGATTTCGACCACCGCTGGTGTGTACACATCACCTTCCTGACTGGAAGGAGAATTGTGCAGTTCAAAACGTCTACGCTATAAATAAGTGGCTCTGGACGGTACGCCAAGATATTCTCTGCTAGCTTTATTTGTGTGAGCATTACACATCGGATTCTGATTCAACGAAACCGACATTAGACGTATAATTTATAATGTAAGTAAGATGGATTCTTATAACTAATACATAAATATAATAAACTTATATATATTCTTTAATTATTTTTACAGGATGGAGTCGAATGATTTTGCGCAAATGAAACTTTGATTCGTTCTGTATTTCACTTAACCATCTCCTTCGTAATTCATTTACATTCAGGCGATCTCCGACCGCGCGCTTTACTAACTACGACATTCCCGTCGACTTGCGCACATACTCACTCTGTGACACGCATGTCACCACGCCGATTTTCGAGCGAGGAAATACCGGCGCACGCCCTGGGCGCGTATCCGGTCGTCTCGAAGTCCTGTTCACTGATCGGCGCCGACCTCGCTCGTGCCCACCGGTGTAACCTCCTAGCCGCGGCGTGTTCGACAACACGCCGCCGAACGGCTTACCCGAAGCAGACGGTGCAGCTGCCTCGCCCTTCCGATCGTCTACCGGTGCCGACGATCGTAGCGTCCGTCGCAGCCTGCCCTCAAGAGACCATTAATCCGCGCCCCGACGATAACCATTCTCTCCCGACGTACGCAAGTCCCCAGGCGTACCCGCCGTTGCCGCGCCGGTGACTTCGCCCGCACTTCGACGCGAACATTCACTCACTATTACTGAACCGTACCTGTCTCCTATTATTTGAATTGTACGTTTCGTTGAATGGTTATCTATCCCGTGGGTCTGTATTTTGACTAAAAGTGTTCCGGAATGTGCCTCTCGGCTCGTTACTAATGGGGGTGCTAACGGCTTGTCCTGTGTGAGGGTGTAGTTCGCTCCGGTTACTAAGATCTGTTCGTTCCGGTAATTGGTTATTCCGTGTCTGTCGTATATTGGAATTGTTTGGAAGTTCTGTTAGTGTATTGGGTACGCTGGGTGGTTGGTTCTGAAACAAATTCGTGTTTTGCGTGTTTGCTTGTGTGCTTGGTATAGCCGATAAAATCGTCCTTTCCGAGTTTACGCGTGTGTTATCGGTGTTTGGTAATGTCATAAGTGGGGTTGCGCCTACGGTTGACATGTCAATTCCCTGTTCTATGTATAGCGCGTCCGCTCAACGTGGTCTAAGTTCCTGAACCTCCCCTATTATGTTCAAACCCCTTGCTTGTAACTCTTTTCTTAACTCGTCCGTTGATAATCCGAATATCCAATTATTTATTTGCTCTTCGCGGTCCCCTGGGTCAGTCATTGTGCTTGTGTGTAGTGATCTACCCGCTTTAGGTGGTCTAATGCTCGATAATTAGTGGTCTAGTATTATGGTATTTGTTTTGAGTGTTGTAACTATATTGTATTTAAGTCGACACTTGATTACCAGTGTAATGTGTCTGGGCGATAGTAAGTCGGCAGTTGGTCAAGTGTATGTGTAAACGTCGATAGTAAATCGATAGCTGGTCAACTGTGTGTTGTGTAAAAATCGGTAGTAATCCATAGCTGGTCAGTTGTATATTGTGTATTAATGGTAGTAATCGATAGCTGGTCAGTTGTATATTGTGTATTAATGGTAGTAAATCGATAGCTGTTCAAGTGTATGTTGTGCAAACGTCGGTAGTAAATCGATAGCTGGTCAGTTGTATATTGTGTAACAGTTGGTCGTAAATCGATAGCTGTTCAAATATATGTTGTGCTAACGTCGGTAGTAAATCGATAGCTGTGTGTTGTGTATGAACGGTAGTAAATCGATAGCTGTATGTTGTGTGTGAACGGTAGTAAATCGATAGCTGTGTGTTGTGTATGAACGGTAGTAAATCGATAGCTGCATGTTGTGTACGAACAGTAGTAAATCGATAGCTGTGTGTTGTGTATGAACGGTAGTAAATCGATAGCTGTATGTTGTGTGTGAACGGTAGTAAATCGATAGCTGTGTGTTGTGTATGAACGGTAGTAAATCGATAGCTGTATGTTGTGTATGAACGGTAGTAAATTGATAGCTGTATGTTGTGTATGAACGGTAGTAAATCGATAGCTGTATGTTATGTATGAGTAACGTCAGTTGGTAGTTGCACAAATGTATAAGTAGTTTGTTATTGATAAGCTAAGTTGGTAATTTCGTCAAATTAATGTTTAATAATTTCAGTCAGGTATGAGGTGCGTGTGTTGTTATGTGTTTACGAGCTGTTAATTGGGTTTAAGTATCTAAAGTCTATACCCAAACTTTGTTTTTAATATTTTTCTGCGAGAGTAATGTTGTTTTTCCGTATGAGCTATAGTAAGTTTCTAGATAAATTGGTACGGTCGTCACGTCACGTTTCGTCTTGACCACCTAAGCCGTTGCACTCACTTTACACTCAATGTATATAATTATATTAATGTTATAATATAAATAAAATAATGTCGTTCTATAATTCGTCACTTAACGGTCTAATCGCACGTAGATTCGCCGCTATACAATTTTCGCTAGTGTGTTGCGGAGTATTCGAGGTGCTAGACGGTGTGCTGCTTGCTTGACTGCTCGCTTACGACTGACCAAAAATGTGCGATTTGGTCGTATTGTTCCCCGATAATAGTAGGGAGAGTAGGTTCAAGTACACGAGGACGGAGAAAAAAAAACAAAAAAAAATATATCGTCGCACTATGTGTTTCCCAGGCTTGTGACCTTGTTATTGGTTTTGCTAGGTCGAATGGTCGGTCAAGTTAAACTGCTGGTATGTTATGTGTCTAGCCAGTCCGTGTTGTCTGTTTGTGTATTTCGTGTTATTCGGTAAGTCTCGGTAGTCTATGTAACCTTGTACGCATTGTTTGTGTATACGTTCTTATTTAGTAAATTTTCCAGAAAGTGTATCCGTTTGTCGATTTTCGTCTTTTGTAATTTTCGGTCTGTTGTTGATAGTGTCGTTGTGTCGTTCTAGTTTACTTAATTCTAAATTATAACATAATTTAATTTATCGATGTTTTTATCAATTACTCGCTTTTTAGTTATCTAATTCCTACCTAAAAAATAATTAATTCGGCCTAATTCGCGTCAATACATTCATCCATGCGTACTACCACTAAGTTGGGCGCCAGTTGTAACGGTGGATGCAGCGTACGGTAACACTGGGTTTTTTCCACTGCGTTACCGATGAAATTCTCCGTCTCCTACTACCGCTTTAATACATACTAGGCGGCGGGCCGCCTCGGCCCTGGGCGCCAGGCACCGGAGTGCCAGATCTCCCGCGATCACCTTACCTTGAGACGCCGCCTCGTGTCGAAACATCACTTCGACCACCTGCTCGGCTAGCCAGTATACGAATTTATACACAGAGAAAAATGAGACAATTACACAAGGTCGTGGGTGTCAGTACGGAGTGAATGAACAATATTAACTTTGATTCGTTCTGTATTTCACTTAACAATCTCCTTCGTAATTGATTTACATTCAGGCGATCTCCGACCGCACGCTTTACTAACTACGACATTCCCGTCGACTCGCGCACATACTCACTCTGTGACACGCATGTCACCACGCCGATGTTCGAGCGAGGAAATACCGACGCACGCCCTGGGCGCGTATCCGATCGTCTCGAAGTCCTGTTCACTGATCCGACGCCGAACTCGCTCGAGCCCGCTGGTGTAACCTCCTAGCCGCGGCGTGTTCGTCAACACGCCGCCGGATGGCTTGCCCGACGCGGACGGTGCAGCTGCCTCGCCCTTCCGATCGTCTACCGGTGCCGACGATCGTAGCGTCCGACGCAGCCTGCCCTCACGAGACCATGAATCCGCGTCCCGACGATAACCATTCTCTCCCGACGTACGCAAGTCCCCAGGCATTCCCGCCGTCGCCGCGCCGGTGACTTCGCCCGGTTACCACTGTTACAACTGGCGCCCAACTTAGTGGTAGTACGAGCGGATGAATGTATTGACGCGAATTAGGTCAACTTAATTATTTTTTAGGTAGGAATTAGATAACTAAAAAGCGAGTAATTGATGAAAATATACACTAGTGGAAAAAATTAAAGGATCAAAAAAAAATTTCGAATTTTTAGGGTTTTTTTAAATGGCTGTATTTCCCTTAAAAATGGTCGTATCATGATTTTAAAAAAAAGCATTTTAAAGCTTGATGTATCTAGTTTTAAGATCTTACAATGATACAATTTTTCAAGCATCACGTACTGCGCAATCCTAAGAAATACTAAATAAAATTTTTTCTCAAAATTTTTTCGATTCCTTTTTATGGTCCACCAACTTGGGACAAATTTTTCGAATTTAACCACCATATGTGTCGAATAACTTGTTTATTCAGCTTCAATTTTTTTCTTTTTTCAAATTTACCACAAAAATCAGTGATAGTTTTTTCAAAAAAAAATTTTCTTTAGTCTTTACATTAATTTGAAAAAGTAAGAAAAAAATGGCCTTTGGTGGCTTTTCGGATAATCAGGCGTTTAGTTGGAAATATCGCGTAAACCTGTAATGTTAAGTGTGCCTTTTACAGTTCAATATGCCCACAAAAATCTCACAAAGTTTCAATTTGATCCATCAAACCGTTTTTTTGTTTCATTAGATCGAATTTCAAAAAAATTAAAGGATCACGACTTTGACGGTAAATGATCATAATCTTTACCAAAATGAAAAAAAAAATGTTTTTTTCGGTCTTTGACTGCAGTTTTATGGATAGAAGTGTTCAAATTTATTGGAAAAAAAACATTTCAAAAAAAAAATTTTTTTTTTCTTAACTGCAGAAAATTTTAATCAAAATTAACCGCCGGCATTCGCATTACCCAAAGCGTACCACGTGGAGATTGCCCGGTCGGATTTACGCTTCTTGCGTGTGTGTCTGCGTATGTGTGTCTGTATGTGTGTTCGTGTGTTTCTTTAGAAGAAATGAGACCCAGAGGCTCGTCAGTTCCTCCGTATTTAATGACTCCAAACTCATTCTCCAAAGAGTGTGTGGGTGTCTGTGTATGTTGACGTCTGTTCGTCTGTCCGTTCGTCCGTATTGTTTATAACGGGTATTAGCACCCCTGTTCTCAATTACGGCTGCCAAGCGTTCAGCCATATTGATGCAGCGGGCAATCTGAGGTTGCGGGATAGTGTTCCAAATGCACAGAAGTGCACGCTCTAATGCGGCCAAGTTGTGCAAATTTGGATACTCTCTGCGCAAACGACGACCCATTATGTCCCAAACATGCTTGATGGGGCTAAGATCTGGGCTCATTGGTGAGTGCCGAAGCAGAGAGATGTCATGCCGTTCAAAAAAGCGTCTGGTGATATTGGCCGTATGTGGACGTGCGTTATCTTGCATTAGAATAAATGCCCTATGTCGTTGCCGTCTGCGCAGTACAACTGGCCTCAAAATTTGGTCGATATAGCGTCTAGCTGTTAAGTTTTCACGCACAATCAGCAGAGGTGTTTTCCAATTTCGCGAAACGCCGCCCCAGACCATGACTGATCCACCGCCGTAGGCAACAATCGGACGGACAAAGTTCTGGCGAAAACGTTCTCCACGACGACGCCAAACAAGGGGACGTTGGTCGCTCCCGTGAAGGTTGAACCGGGATTCGTCGGTGAATAAAACGTTTCCCCATTGTCTTAATGTCCAGGCTCGATGTGCGTTTGCATACGCTAAACGAGCTCGGCGATGTCTTGCTTTCAACAGTGGTACACGATTAGGATGGCGTGCATTTAACCCAGTTTCACGAAGACGGTTAATGACTGTCCGCGATGAAATAATACGGAATTGGTGTCGCTGTCTTTGTCGTTGTCGCTGTTGCTGCTGTTGTACCCGATTTGGGAAATTTCTTGCCACGATGTTCGCATTGATGAAAGGCTCACGTCGAACTTGTCGGACAATTGCCCGATCATCACGAACAGTCGTGACACGATGACGACCTTGTCCAGGACGACGAGTGTATTGGTTCATCTCCTGGTATCGAGCATTCATTCGGGATACGACAGATTGACTAACACCCATCCGATCGGCAACATCACGTTGACTGTAACCCTCTTCAAGCAGAGTGATTAAGCGAGCAACCTCCGGCTCTGTTAAATGCCGTCTTACCATGATAAGAAATCAAAATAAAGTTTTGATTTATGGAAATTTATTAAATTTTTTTTTGATGCAAAAGGAGTAGTTTTGAAAAAAACTGTTTTTTTTAGCGTTGTAAAATTTTTTTTAAAAAATTTTAAGAGAACTTTCGAAAAGTGTGCGGAAAATATACGTTAGGGGTAATGATAAATGGCTAGCGTTACATAAAATAATACCTCGTCAAATTTGTAATCTCGAGTACGTTCAGGATTGCCCGCCTTTCGATAAATTATCGTCCGATGTATACTGCATGCATCACGCTGTCAAACCTTGCTACAAAGATTATCGTTGTGCACTAAATCAGGCTTATAGGCTAAAATCGTGGCTACTCACAGGTACGATTAAAAATTCGAGCAGTACTTTTGAAGACATTTGCAATGATGGACAGTCTTCAAATATTGAAAAACCTGTCGAAAATCCACTCGCACACTATCGGTGTATTCCCAGCCGATCAGATACCGAAGGTGTGGACGAAACCGACAGCGTTGTAAATACGGATGATCTAACGAAATCGGGTATGCGTTGGGTTGTCCTGTAAGCTGACAAATCTTGCAGCGCATTTTATTTTGATAGTTTTGGTCTCCCTCCATTCATACCCGATCATATAAATCGGTTGCGAAACAATTGTAAACAATTTCGCTGGAATAATATTCGACTACAGAGCGACTCTTCCAAAGTGTGCGGTCAGATATGAGCGCGGGTTTGGGTTACAATAAATTTCTCGAGAGTTTCTCTGATAATCTGCGAAAAAACGATGATGTAGTCCGGCGGTACGTAGACTGTAAAGAAAGAAAAAACGCTGACAAAAATTTTATCGGAAGCGGTGGTTGCATTGTCAGATGCTTGCAAAGCTGCAGTTCTAAGATGTCATTGTTGTAGCGCAAGATGATACTGTGAGAGACAGCGTTTTTTTTTTCTTCGAATGTTTGCTACTCAATCAGTGTTAATGCAATCTCTTTGTTCCCCCTCCGATGAGTGTCGCATACGTGGCGGTTACCACCTCCACAGCCACCATCTCCACCATTGCCTATAC
Organism: Muscidifurax raptorellus; assembly: GCA_020010945.3. NCBI lineage: Eukaryota > Metazoa > Arthropoda > Insecta > Hymenoptera > Pteromalidae > Muscidifurax > Muscidifurax raptorellus. The sequence continues at coordinate 29,116,400 of CM052077.1, read as the reverse complement.
TACATACCAAGCGCTCGGAGTAGTTTAGTCGTTTCAAAGTGGTGGTAGAGGTGACATCAACGACATGGCACACGAAAAGGAAGACCGATTTCAGCTGCTGAATACTCTATACGTTTTAGACAAGTCGTACGCAACGGAGATCATTGTCGGCCTGTTATACACTAGCTTCAAAGACGAGTACTACGAGTCTGTGGTACGTCTATTGGGCGACGACTCCAATGGAATCGCTTTTACCTACGATGGATGGCTGCAATTCAGAGACTGCTTCAACGAATTTTTCAAGTATCTTTGTGGACACAGCAGCGAAGACATGACGTGTCAACAGATTTGCGGTACAGGATGGATAGCAAAATTCACACACAGTGGGAAAGACAAGGGTATCGAAATTGAGGATAATACTCCTCCTAGGACACTTGGAGTTCTCAGCAACCGCTATTGTGCAACTATTATTATGAATAAAGTTATGTTTCTTCGTTTGAATGAGTATATTGGGAAATGTATTGATGTACGCCTAGAATATCTTAAGGTTGTAGCGGGCAGTGTAAGTTGTATTGTCAGAGAGACTGTAGAATACATTAAGAGTGTTGATCTAGATAATATACCACTCATGTATACTAGTGTGTATACAACGACTTTTGTCAAACAAATTATTAATCTGATTGATGATAAATGGTTCGGTATTATTACAGCCAGTGTACAAACGCGTGCGAGGAAATTGAAAGACCAAATTCCGTTTAGCCGCAATGATATTGTCGATGTATTTTATTAGCTTGCGTCACAGCACCTCGATGTAATTGTCGACTTACTAAACAGTCACAACGAGTGAAATAATGTTATTCTTTTTTTTAATTTTTGATATTATAACCAATTTTATATATATATATATCTTATTACCGTATATCGCAATGAATTTGTAGAAATATCGATGATTGAATAAATAATTGATTATTAGTGAATATAAAAATACTTACCTTCTTTTTATTTATATCCTTACTATTTATCCATTTCCATGGTGCATTCTGTATACATTTCATACACTCTTTTATTCAAACTTAAGCGTAAAAAAAGCAAAAGAAAGAAAAGAATAAAGAAAGACAGAAAGAAAAAAATAATAAAAAAGGTGGAAGAATGGGAAGGCGGGGCTCTTACCCCCTCCCCGCCGCCGGAGCAGTCTCTCCTCCCGTGCACCTCTCTCTCTCTCTCTCATGGCAGTCTCTCCTGCCGCGCGCTGAAGCCCCCCCTTCCCCCCACAGTGGTGCGTCAGCACAACCAGCGGTGGCGACGGCTGGTTTGTTTTGACTCGCCACTGTGGGGGGATTACTACTATCGTAATTCATTTGAAACCGTAGAATCTCATAGTGCAGTAATTGATAGCTGTGAGATTACTGACTATTCTGCTACGTTTGATAAGATGAATGATTACGAAGAACACAAGTTAGTATATCATAATCCTGGTCTTATCAAATTAATATGCAAAACTTGTAGTAAAGCTTTCAAAAATAAAAAGATACTACGAAAACATATCGATAGGCAACATGCCAAAATAAAGTCAATTTGCTCGATATGTAATAAAACGCAATCAAGGCAAAATATGAAGCGTCACCAAGCCAAGTGATCTTGGATCTCATAAAATTGGTATATAAAATAGTATTATATTCGAATGTATCCGAAAAAATTTATATTAGTAGGTAATCTTTTTCGCGAAAATGAACATGAAATGTCTTATTTTTGTTTGTAATAATATAAAATTGTAATAAATATAACATTTGAATGTTACATATATTGAATTATTAAACTACGAATTTTTCTAAATTTGCACTATGCTCCTCTTCTAAAATTGCTACTATCTCTTAAAACAGTATTTTATTTATTGGAACTATAAATTAAGTTGGAGGAAGCTACGTGCCAATGAAATGGCAGCAGTTTTTTTCATCAGCTGGAAAGTGCGTAGGTTCAGGGAGGGGGGGGGGGGGGCTCTGAAAATGAAATTGTGAGATTCTAATAAATGGAGGAGAGAGGAAGGTCTCTTTAGTGTTATTGTTGCGATAGCCCAAGGATGTATTTTTTGTATTAAAGTTTCCTACTAGAACCGTGGGGTATTTGAATCTAATAGCGTGAGGATTTCTTTGAATTTTTTGTGTCTGTGGGAGAATAGCAAGTGATAATTTTCATAGGTCCCTAGCATAGAGTGGGCGTACTAATGGATTTATATCGAAGGGTGTTGCGAACTATAGTAGCAACTCCTTCGAATCTGGAATTTGGACTTTATGAACTTTATAAACGGAGAAGTTTAAGATGAATAATTTTTGGGTGAGATGTAAATAAGTTTCTGTAATGAAAGCTATACTTACCACGTGCTCTTCTAAAAGCAGAGAGAAAAGGATTGACAGGTTTATGTTTGCAGCTAATATGTTATTAGCATTCTAATTTTAAATTCTGAGACTAGAATGTTAGGAGGGTTTGGAGGGCCTTCTGTTGTTCAAGGGTCGCAACGAATTTGTACACAAAGGTACGAAAAAGCTCAATTAATTCAAAGTTTTGGATTGGGTCTGATTGGACTGTTAAAGGCTGTTAGAAAAGGTTACGGGTGCTTGTGTCTGTCTGTGTTGGTATATTATCGCCTATGACAATGGAGTATAGGATTTTTATGTATTGGTGGATTGATATATGTAGTTCGGTTGGGGTCGTGGATGTGTTCTCTGTGCGGTTGCTGCGTTGGAGTTGTGAGCAAGCTTTACGAGTCTTATCGAGTGTACGCTTATCGAGTGTATGCGATGGAGTGTTGTTCCTCATGTTTAAGTTAGTGTCTGTGTAGCGTGAGTGATGTGTATATCGCATCTCCAGGATTATAGGACATCCTCTGTAAGTGGCGCTGTGGGAGCCTGAGCAGTTGACGAATGTCGGAGTTTTCTTTTTATGACAGGTGGTAGTGGCATGTTTCTCGGCACAGAAGGCACACGCCAATTCAAGTGTATCCGAATTTTTGACAGCGGCGACACTGGGAGATAAAATTTTGTCACCCTTGCGCATACGGTATATGGAGTTTATTAGAAACTTTTTGTTTTCAAGTTCTTGGTAGATTTAGTCCTTAGATAAGGATTCGATCATCCGTCGAATGATCACTATTAGGTCTTTACCTTAACGGACCTGGTTGGTGGTGTATTGCAGTTTTCCAGCTTTTAATTTAGAAGGTAGTAGACGGAAATCTGTGACAGTTTTGAGATACAGTCTGAATGAGTCAGAAGTATTGATGGCACGACGATATTATATGTCCTCGTTGGTAAGATATTGTTGGATAGCAGGCCATTTTGACTTTGTTTGATGCAGATAGGTGAATGGGAGTCCTGTTGCTCACTTTCGAGTTCGTAATCAGATTCATCCGAGTTTCGAGAAGAGTCATTTTCTAACATAAGTGCAGTTTTCCTGCGCTTTATTTTTTGAGAAATTTCGGATTCTTTCGTGGGTGTGTTAGATGGAGAAGTCAGAGATTCAAGTACTGTTTCTGAGGCAAAGCCATTGCTGGTAATTTGTTAGGTTACCTGGTGAAAATCCATGCCATTGAATGCGTTGGGCATGATTGTCAAATTGGGGTTAAATTGGTTATTCATAAAGAGTTCAAGAGTTCAGTGCGCACTGAAGCGTATTAATAATAATAGAAGATCGGTCCTTTTCAGGGCTGAAAAATCTCAAAATGCCATAATTGATTCGCTACGAGTTTCTTATATATCTGAGGCTCTTTCTTTCTCCAATGCTATATGCTCGCACGTTTTCTAACATCATTTAGGTATACTCTTACACGATGACTACTACCGCCACGCAGTCGGTACTTTAGCGGCGTCGATAAGTTATCGGATGGTTCCGAAGGTAAGTAATCCGATGTTGCTCTCTTACCTACCCGGTGGGGCCGCCGTCTCAATAGATATATATATATATATATATATATTATAACGCGGTTAACAGCTTCTGCATATGCGGCCGCGCGGACGTTAGCTGTGTGCAGAGCAGCCGAGAACTCGCGTTATAATCGAGACTCCTCTCTCTCTCTCTCTCTCTCTCTCTCTCTCTCTCTCTCTCTCTCTCTCTCTCTCTCTCTCTCTCTCTCTCTCTCTCGAATTTCTCTTTTAAGTACTTGTTTATCGTTTATCGTCGTTCATGGCTTTTTGCTTATAGTTTTAACTAGCGTATATCTGAAATATGAAGCTATGAGTGAGCGTGTGTATCCTGCGTGTAGCGAAACTGTAAAGCGAGGGTCAAAATCCTATAGGAAGTGCAAACTGTGCGGTAACGTTTATCACTCGGCTTGTTTGAAGGTTCTGTGGTTGTGAAACGTTATCTTTCACTATTGCGCTACGTGTTCTAGGGATCAGTCATCCTTAACTTCTTCGGAGCCCACTTCTCTTGAACAGCAGGGAAGCACCTCCACTGTTGACACCAATTTCACTGGCTCCTTATCACTGACCCCTGCTTCCTCCGGTAGTCTCACAACACAGTCTAGGAAACGCTTACCTGACTCGCGCTCACCACCTTCGCCAAACTCAACCCAGCCAACCAAGTTAGTGCGTGATATTCGACTACATCCGTTCGCCATGAGTAATTCAGAGATGCCAGAATGGTTCGCAGCCTGGTCGGCAGCAAGAATTGAGCCGTTTATTGCCTCAGTCGAAGGAAAACTGACTGAGCTGTCGGGGCGAATGACGCAGCTTGAGACAGCGAGAGAGGAAGACCGCAAGCTACTAGATGATGTTCGTGCTGCACAGAAATCTAGAGATGACCGTGATCTCTCGACCGATCGTGCAGAGGCCACCCAGAAGGTCTTCAACGCGACCAACAACGCACAGAGCTTGAACTTCGTCCAATCAACCAGACCTTGGCTGAGCGCAAGGTCCGACGTCTCAGGAGCAAATAATGGCAACGACGTCACCATCTCTATTGTGGTCAAGTTAGTATCTGCGTCAAGTCGTGATACGGTTGTCTCCCGGTCCAGACTCTTAAAGGGGAAGACGTCTCGATCCATCTTTGGCGTCGGGGGCAATCAGAAAGTCACCATGCGGCTCCTCTGGCCCCAACCTGTCTTCGAGCTACTTCAGTCGGCGATTACGCGATCCAGGGAGCTCAATTATCTGAGACCTGTTGTCAGAAATCTCAATGTTTATATGCGTCCACACACCAGAGCTCAGCTTCTTAGAATCAACTCTTCGGCTGACCTGGTTGCGCTTCCTCCACATGTCGTACAGGAATGAGATCATGTGGCTCAGCCGACCAATCTGGGCTTTCGCTCTTCGGGATTTTTCAGGATCTGTCATAGTAATATAAATCGTTTATCTGCAAATTTTAATCAGCTCGAGTGTTTTTTAACGACATCTACTACATATGATGCCATTGCCCTCACTGAAACCTTCCTTTCTCAAGGTGTTCCAGACTCTCCGTATGGTCTGGAAGGTTACGATTTTCTACGGCAGGACAGAATTGGTAAGGAGGGTGGAGGTGTTGCTATCTATGTTCGCGACTGCTATGCAACCAAGATCTTGGCTAGCTCTAATAACCAGTTCGATAATAAGCCAGAATTTCTTATAGTTGAAGTTAAACAAGGTGCTGTCATAATACTTCTGGCTGTAGTTTATCGCAGACCTCATGCAACCTACCCGAACGAACTGTTTACTCTATTGAGTAAATGCACCGAGTACATGCAGACTCTGATTACTTCTCGAACCTTCTCAATGAACATAATTTAGTTATAGTGCCGTCTGAACCAACTCATCATGTTTTCAGAGAAGATGGTACTCGAAGTAGTACCTGGCTGGATCTTTTCATTGTTCCATCGACTGAGGTTATTCGCTCATATTTTAAGACTGACGTGCCTCTAGCGACAGGCCATGATCTCATATCTCTAGAATATAGTTTTCCCGCTTTGGCTGTGAATGAAAGAGAAATTGTTATGCGGAACCTCAAGCGACTAGATCTTAGCCAATTTCTTGATGATTGATTGAACCACAATTGCATCAAACTCATGATTTGTCGTCTGTGGTAACAGCTCTCAACCAGAGCCTTATCGCCACCTTTGACTCTCACGCTCCTTGTCACAAGGTTGTAATACGGAAAAAGGACAGGCCCTGGATCTCGACTGACATTCGCCTACTTATGGAGGCTAAACGAGCAGCTTATCGCAGGGTTTGTGTCACGGGATCACGTGTGGATAAAGCAAAATTTATCGCACAGCGATCAAAACTGAGCAACGGTATTGATACCGCGAAGAACCGCTATTATTCCTCACTCCTGGACTCGAACGCAGATCCGAATGAGACATGGAAAGTTCTTAGAAGGATGAACATATCCTCACTCAAAACACCATCGCCACTTAAATATTTCACGGCTGACGCTCTAAACCTACACTACGCAGCAGTGTCTCGCACGGTACCACCTCTACAACCTTCTGACATTAATGACACGGTTAACCAACCTCTGTGTGGCAGTGTACCCGGTCTATTTGAGTTTTCTCCGATCACGGGAGCCGACATTGACCGCGTCTTTACAGCTAGTACGAAGAATTGCACTGGCCCTGACGCCATTTCCACAGATATGCTACGGGTGGCTTATCCTGTCCTGCGTCCATACCTCATCGAAGTCTTTAACCAGTCAATAGAGCAAGGAATCTTGCCGGACTGCTGGAAGCTGGCTTCGATTACGCCACTTGCTAAGGTGCATCCCCCGTCATCCCTATCTGATACGCGGCCAGTTGCCATACTATCGAAAATATCGAAACTCTTCGAACGACTGATCCATGATCAACTCGCTGAGTATCTCAACAGGCACAACCTCCTTGATTCACACCAGTCTGGTTTCAGACCTCATCATTCGACGCAAACAGCACTACTAGGCTTCACAGAGGAAGTAAGAAGGGGTATAGACAAACGCCAGTTAACACTTTTGATTCTCTTTGACTTTTCCAAAGCGTTTGACACTGTATCCCATAAGCTCATCCTCCAAAAACTTCGTGCCTTGAACTGCTCGACCAGAGTAATTAAGTGGTTTGCGAGCTATCTAAAGGGCAGATCGCAGATTGTAAAGGGTGATGGTAGACCAGACTCTGATCCCGTTGAAATATTTGCTGTAGTCGGGTTCAACCATCTTCCGAGCCTGTTGCCGTTGAGTTTGCTGATTTCGCATTTTTTACTTCATTTAAATTCAGTCTGTTTGTATTATTTTTTTTCATTGCATGGTCATCTGATTTTCTATTGTATCCAAAAAATTTTTGGATTGCAGGTTTGATGGGATAATCAGTATTACTTATTTTTTTTGATCATTTTCTGTAGGTACGTACACCTTTTAGTGTCAGTTGCAATGTGATCAACATTACGATCGTCTTTAAACTTTTCCTTGCCGAAACAACAGTTTGAACATTTCGTCGGTAATTTACCATCACAGTCTTTTGTCTGATAACAAAAGTTATTTCCACGTATGATATTGTAAATATCAGTTGGAACACGAATAATTGCCGTTTGCTTTTATGTTCTATGGTTGGTAAATAAACGTTCCACACTGCATTAAGAATCATTGTCATTGAAATTTCTTTCTCAAATGTCTTGTTCCAGTTCTTCTGCTGTCATGTTATTATTGATTCCAACAATTTTGAGTCTTGGATTTTGCATTATTTCCTGCTTTACCATATAATGTGGTCCAATCTTTTCAGACAGTTTGGATTAATTGGAACTATAACATCATTTATTAATTTATTAATAACTGTTTTGCTAGTCTTCCGTTTGTACTCATTTGTTTTAGGTATTACCATGATTGATGGGATATGCTGGGATTGTACTTCTTTTTTTTTAATAACTTGTGCATATGTAGGAGTTGTACTTATCACTTTTTGCTTAAGTCCATCAATTGTGTTATTTTTTTCATCGATAGTTCTTTCAATATATTGTTTTTATCTTGTAATTCCCTGACTAAATTGCTTAGTAAATACATTTCGCTTTTCATTACAGCATAGTCATTCTCTTCTTTCGCTGATATAGTTAAGTTATGTCTGTCAGCAGTGTCTTTATGCACGTGTACTGAAACATTGTGAGAATCTCTTCCTGTGCTTCTTCGTTTTCGAGTAACTTAACTTGTGCAATGATTATTCTACCTGGAACATTTAATGCAATATCACTGCTTTTTGAGGTTAGGTCGACATCTTGGTGGTTTGGACATATTCCTAGAACTTTACTAATTCTCACAGCACCTTTCGATTCTAATTTATTAAAATACGCATCATGATACGCATTTTCACAAATAACACAAATCACTGTACACACTCTTCTTCTTATCGTCAACGTAAAACTTATCAGACAGATCAGGCGGGGCTCCTCCGTCCCCCGCCATCTTGGAGTGATATATATTAGGGTGCCACTTATTTCCCAAAGTGCTTGAATACGGGCTCCCGTGTCGGAAATCACTTGCTTTTACCCAAAAACGATGAATTCAGCAATAAAGTCCGGTTTAGCAAGTGTTTAACCCGTTTCACTTTTCAAAAAACATGATTTTTTCGCGCCTACGTATTTATTGCTTTAGCATTCAAGGACAGTCAAACATGAATTTCCAATATGTAAGATATGTTTTCGATGTATTTTTTGATGTAAAATACGACGGCGTTGTTGCTTTTATCATTACAGATAAGCTAAAAGCGCTAGGCGCAAAAAATCGTGTTTTTTACTGTTTTTCAGTGATTTTTGGTCCCTACTGCGTTAAGGTTATGTTTTATGATAAAATCAATAGCGCCATCGTATTTTATGTGAAAAAAGACATCGAAAACATTTCTTACATATTGGAAATTGACGTTTGACTGTCCTTGAATGCTAAATCAGATTTTATTGCTGAATTCATCGTTTTTGGGTAAAAGAAAGTGATTCCCGACACGGGAGCCGGTATTCAAGCACTTTGGGAAATAAGCGCAACTCTAATATATATATATATATTATAACGGGCGGCGAAAAATCGCGAAAAATCAGCAAGCGACCTTGAGAGAACAGCAGCAGCAGCCTACTACGGCAGCAACATCTCCGAAGGCAGCGCTAGTATCCCATCAGTTAGCAGCCCACGGTAAGGTCGAGCGGGATACTCCCTTGCCAGAGAACAGCGTCGAATATCGCAGCGTAAAAGTAAGTTCAGAGATCTATTTAATTACCTGTGATTAGCTTAAGAGGCATTTAGCCCCAGAGTTTATTCAGTGAACCTTCCGAGGCCGAGAGTTTATTTAGTGAACCTTCCGATTCCTTTCCTATATATAGCCTCCGGATACCGCCGCCTTGAGCACTACACAGGAGTATAGTGTATTCTGAGTATCGGAGCATCGTCGCAGGTAAGCGACCTCACGAGCGAGTACAGCATCTCGCAGAAGCAAAGCACCGCAGTGGATTGCATTTGTACAGTGGTCATTAGGCAGTTTCCTGCCTAGAAACCGCCCCGTTACAATATATATATATATATATATATATATATATATATATATATATATATATATATATATGTGGACACACACATATTAGGCAATGTCAAAGAAGCGGGAGTTAAAACTCTTTTGCTTGCGCTCAATTTGTTTATTCCCGTTAGTCGAAAAACGATGACTTTTGTCTCCATTTTTAGGTCAAAAAAAACCGCGATAATCACGCATGTGGTAAAAAAGCATTTTTATATTTAGGTACCAGCATAAAAAAGTTTCCTACAATTTTTTCACTTCTTTTTGTTGAATGCTTAGAATTTGAGATAAAGGTAAAAACCCGTTTTTGCCTACAGTGATCGAGCCTAAGAAACGCGAAAATTGTGCATGTGTAAAAAGAAATACTTAAATATATTGATTTAACACAGAGGGGGATATTATTACTGAAATTACGCACATAAAATTTTATTATTTTAGTGTAGATTAATATAAATAATGTTAGAATTTATCATGTATTGAACAGGTAGTATGTGCACATTCAGTCTCATCAGGGATAATAGAGACAGATATGTTCCATGCTTTAGAAAGGCGAGTGATGACTCTGGAACGAGAACTATATGATCACAAAATAGCTATATCTACGGCCTCATGTATTGCGCTGCGAGAGCTTAAAATGCAAGTCGATTTGTTTAAAAAAAAACTTGAAACAACCGAGCACCTTAGTTGGCTAGGTAAGTTGATTTTCAAATATACATCTATAGTTTTTGATTAGTTAAATAAAGTAAGCTTATGCGTATCTACCAAGAGATTTGAAATATTTTTTTGTACATAATAAGTAAAATAATTTACCTTTCTTGCTAAAACGGTAGTGTTACCGGTGTGCATTAGCTGAAAGCACAAACATTGGCAGCTTGTCTCACACTTAGTCGGTTACGACTGATTAATAGGTGAGGGCCGAGACAGAAAGGAGGACTTGGGTTGTTTTCTCTCTATTCAGTTACCCATGGGAGACATATCATTTAATACGGTCGCTGCTTTATGGAAGAGGCTTGTGTTTTTGGAGAAACTTATTGCACGTGTGTAGATTTCATCGGTAATGTACGCATAGAATAAGATACTTGAGTATATTTCGTAGATGTGTCAATCTTTTCTGGCGTGGGCTTATTCACAAAGTTAACTTAAGTAAATGAAGGAACTGCCCAATTGTTTTAGGAACGTATATTCAATAGATAGCATTTGAGTATTGTGCTGTTCAAGCGAGAGCAGATCTGAAGCAGGCAGGTAGATTTTAAGAAAGTTTGTATTGTTTTATGACTTTATTTACTGAACCGAATGCAGAGTCCAGTAAGAGACCTGTTTTTTATGACTGCACGCGGATCATCGCCGCTCCTAGTGTTGAGAATCAAAAATTGGGTCTTATTAGACTTGATACATACGTATTGTTGACAACTGGAAGTGCTAGATATTTAATAAGAGCAGGAGATTTTCCAAATATTATATGGGAATCAAGCCGTGCACAAAGGAAGGAAAGCTCCCGAGAAAGCGGTTCTCGGCAGGATGTTACAGGAAGAAAGTCAGTAATTATAGCGGGCGATATTAATGCATGGGCCGTAGAGTGGGACAGCCAAAGAACTAACCAAAGAGACCGCGTCCTAGTGGAAGCATATGCTCTCCTGGATTTGGTACTAGTTAATCAGAGTTGTAACATCACTTTCAGGTGACACGGGATCTATAATAGATCTGACGTATGTGAGCAGCTGTTTAATTGACTCAGTCGACACCTGGATCGTGAGTGAACACTACACCAATAGTGATCATCACGTCATAAAAATGGAGATAGGAAAATCGAAGCAGTGTGCCAGCGCGAGTACAAGGATCAATAGAGTCGGTTGGGAAACGAAGGATTATAATAAGGAGATATTCCTATAGGCACTGAAGGAAATACAACTCTCTGCGACGGCCGACAGAAAAGCTAAACAGGCAATGGATAACATCACCCGAGCCTGCGATGCTACTATGGCAAGAAGAGCCCAATAGACGACCACCAACATACTGGTAGGATAAAAAGGTGGAAAGCATCTGTAGCGAGTGCCATCGGACTAGTAGATACTAGGTCCGGTAGATGCCTGCTATCAAACAATGAATTAAGACCCCTGGGATCGACGTTATAAAATAGTTATGAAGAAGATCAAGGGAGGCTACGCTTCCTCCCCCAAGTGCCTGGAATTTCTACAACGTATAATGACTACACTCTTCCCTAGACAGCGGGACAAACCGTCTGCCATTGAAACAGAGGCAAATGGAGAAGCTAGCAGTATAGAATTGAAACGTGCTAAATATGCTCAACCGGAAGTCTTCATGAACTTGTATAACTCATGTCTAGAAGAGGGCGTATTTCCTGTCTAATGGAAGAAAGAACGCTTCATGCGGCTGCCAAACCGAAAGAGGCCACCTGAAGACGCTTCATTATACAGACCGCTATGCATGCTGGACATCTCAGACAAGATCCTAGAAGCCATAATCTGCGTCAGAATAGATCAGGATATAAAAAGAAAAGGTGGACTAGCGGAACATCAATACGGGTTTCAGAGGAAACAATCAACTCTAGACGCAGTGATCTTGGTGTTAGCGGGGATAAAGGGGATGAGATGGAAAGGAAGAAGAAAGAAGTAGTGTGCTGTCCTCATACTGGACGTCAAAAATGCATTCAACATGGTCAAATAGAGCAAAATACACGAGGTCCTTCGGAAGCAAGTTCCTTTATGTATAAGAAGTATGATGTCCGACCTCTCATATTATATGAGGCGGAGGATGGCACCAAGACTGTTATAACCGACCGACAGGCTCTCTGGCACAAGCCCCTGAACACGTGCAACCCGGCACACTGCCACGACAGCGCACCACGCCAGTAGTCCCGCACCCGGCCGCCAGGCGGCTACACCACAGTTCGCGCTACCCATAGTAGGAGTGCGTTCTGGAAGGGGATATAGGTAGGCACTAGGTACTATCTCACTCAAGCCCATAGGGCGAGACTTACGGAACGACGACGTCGGTCTCCCTTAAGAGTCGACGCCGCTACCCAGATCGAGCCGGCAACCGCTTACCAGGACCGCAGCACGCAAGTGGACTGTCCTTCCCTCGTGCCCCTGCCCATCAGACGAGACTGCCTACTCCAGAGCCCGCAGCTGACAGCCTCAGCGCCGAGTGATCAAAGCATCTGGAATTGGTGGATGTACCAGCCCACCCTGCTTCTCCAGGCTTCAGAGCGCTCTTAGGGCCCCCGCCCGCGGCCTCGCCATCAATAGCTCCCCCGTAGCTGTGTATCATCAGCCGAAGAGCGATTCCTTCCCCAACACATGGTTGAGGGGGCAATCAATCTGACGATCACCGACTAAAGCACCCCGCGCTTCTTAGTCATTTTTGAGTGGACCGGTCCCTCTTTGGGATTGTCCCCGTATTAAACACAAACATAAAGTTCCTCGGAGCCCCATTTCCCCTCAGCAATAACTGGGTGGTGTAGCCTTCACCGGGTTGGGCGGCCCTCCCTCGTTCAGACTCGCTCCCAGAGTCGACCTAGAGAGGTCCGAGCTGTGTCCGCTTTCTAGGCAACCCAGAAGCCTCGATGAGGCCCCAGCAGCAGCTCCAGGGGCATCATCACGGGCAGCACCAGCTTGCCGCACCCGTGTCCTCCGACAGACGGCTCAGCACCTTCGGAACCGAGCGCACCTCAGGGCGCTCCACCGACCTCTCCACGCTCACCAGCTCCCTCTCTCCCTGCACCCTTGCAAACCGCCTAAGTCGAGTGGTGCTCGACGAGGAGCCAGACTCCATCAAGACTTATAAAGTAACAGGAGGCGTTCTCCAAGGATCAGTACTTGGCCCACCTACCTCGAACGTCATGTACGATGGGGTACTAAGGCTGGAATTACCTAAAGGGGCCACGGTGGTAGGATTCGTGGATGACATAGCAGTATTCGTAATAGCCGTATCACCCGTAGACGAATCCTGTGGAGAGGGTGAATCGCACCGTAATGAATATGATGCGAGTGCTCATCGAAGAAAATCGTACTTCTTGGGATGAACGATTGAGCGGTATCATATTGAGGTATAACACAATACCGCACTCGTCGGCAGGCGTGAGTTCCGCTATGTTGATGTATGTATGGAACTCAATCACGCAAGCCGTCACCCGCTAGGTGAGAGCAAGATCGCGCAGCTGAAGAGGAGCTGCAACAAACGAGCCATTGATGCCTGGTATGATCGGATGGGAGATCTAGGCCAGGTGCGTGATCAAGCAGTTCAGAAAGCTCGTAGGGCGCAGGACAGACAAGCGCAATACTACGACGCGAGGCATCGGCCGGTACCCTATATGGTGGGGGACTACGTGATAAAGAAGAATCACGTAATGTCTTCAGGAGCTAACCAACGATGTGCGAAGTTCGCTCCCCTATATATCGGTCTTTACAAGGTCGTAGATGTGTTGGGCACGAATACTTACCGACCGATCGACGTAGAAGGTGTACAAGTCGATCTGGTGCCGGCGTCATTACTAAAGCCTTTCTACTCATGGGCGATACATGAAGAGTCCCAGAAGAGCAAAGAAGAGGACGACGCTCAACCGCCGTGGGATGCGAGCGTAATTGCGAGTGCGAGCGATACACCAGTCAGCGACGAGCGAGACTCTGAAGGCGTTCAGAGCGATCCGGTGTCCGAGCATAACGAAACCACTTCGCGACCGCGAAGACTACGAAAAGAGGTAGACCAAGGATGAATGTTTATTCGGTCAGGCGAGCTCGGCGAGGAAATCAACGCAAACGAGCGCAGGGAAGAGTAACCGAAAAATTGCTACGGAATTGCCCAATACTAACACAGTGATGTCTCAGAGAAAAACGTGCGCGCAAAGAGCAGGGGAGTTACAGTTGGTGGAGGAGAGCGAGAGATCGCACGCTCTCATCCCTGAGGTGGTGGATGAAAACGACCCGTGGAGCCAGTTTCCGGACGAGGAGGATCAGCGGGAAGCTCATCTCTGGGAGAACGCAGCGGCTCTGCAACCCTGGCGCTGTTCAACGAATTCACCTCCACCACCTCAGGACGTCAAGCCTCGGGTGGAAGGGCTGCGCCGTCCCAGGACGGCGACGACCGAATGGGAACGGTCTTCCTTTCTCGGTGTGGGGACTCTCCCCTCCTCCCGCCGAGTGGGGGTAAGTCGCCATGTTGGCGAGGGGAACTCGCCGTCTGCGTGCGGCAGAAAGTCGTTGGCTCTCGAGCTGTACACAGCTACTTACCTCAGCTCGTACTAATAAAGTTTATATCTTCCAGACTTTCTAACTACGTCATTTAACCTCTCCGATTAACTCCTGGAGGAAGTGGGGCTCCATCCAGGTCCAGCTGGACCAGGCATCCCCCGCATCGGCGCGACTGGAGCGCCATCCCGTCGTCCATGAGAATAACTCCCCCAACAGGTGCGCCTACACGGCGAAGAGTTTTATCGTAGAGCTGGCGACTGGGCACCGCTGCTGGAGGGGGGCAAGGCGGCTTACCAGGTGGCAGAGGCCGCCCGCCAAAGGTACAGTGAGCAGCGCAAGCGCTGTCAGCGCGAACGCCGTCTGGCGGAAGAGCGACGTCTCCGCAAGATCGCAAAGATGGAGGTGAGACTTGCGGAGGCAGCATTGCAGAAGACTCGCGCTTGTGCCCGGTAATAGGGAGCGCCACCGAGGGAGAACCACCTTCAGCCATCGATCCGGTCACGCGCGAAGAGCGATATTAGGTCAGCGATACCGCCATCGGAGGGCAAGACGATTCAAGGAGCCTGCTACATGTGTGGGCACCCCAACTTGTCGCGGAGTAAGAAGTAGTGCAATGTAAAGGCCCACAAGGCCAAATAAAGGCGCGAAAAGTGGCGAATGCCAATAGTGTAGTTTAGTTTAGTTTGGTTTGACGGGGGTGGACCGTTGCGGCCCCTGCTCGGGAACATGCAGATCAGGCACTCAGGCTTGCGTCCATTATGCCAACCCCCTTCCTTACACTAATATGAACCCATTTAAGGTGCTAATATTCCTACTGCTGGCCTATCGGTTTCCTTCTTTCTCAAGTACTCTTCTTTAATCCAATCTCTTGTTGATGGCATGGGCGACCCTGCAGATATCCGCCAGTCTTGCCAACCTTACAAACTCCTTGTCAACCAAGGATGACCCCCATACCCTCTGCCTCGTCCCGACAAAAGCTGAACATTTACACAGTAGATGAGAGGTCGTCCCTTGGCCGCTCCACACCACCTGCAGTTGCATGAATCCCGGAATCCCATCTTGCACGGTACCCAATTCTCCAGTGTCCTGTCAACCATCCCACTGCCAGCTTGAGCTTGTTTCTACCCAGGCTCCCTATGGTCGTTCGCCACTCCTCGGGTGGGTCCTCCCCTATAATACCCTTGGCTTGTCTACATGTGTGCGTCCCCTTCCACAGTCGTTACGTGCTATATTTACAGTAGTGTTACGTCCTCGGCTATGATGCTGTCGTCGGTTGCAACATTTTTTATGGTTAGTTTATTATGGGGGAACACGGAGAACGACGAGAATTTTTATAAGAAAATACTAGCGCTTTTGGTGTTTAGACATTTCCACGATTCTGAGGAATATAGCAAAATGCCTGGTTGGGGAACCCTTTGCTAGTGAAAAACAACTTTCGCGCCTTCAGAATATAACTCGATTTGAAAAACCCCGAATAATCGATGCTACGCGTTAGTTGTATATAGTCTTTCTTCTAAGAAAGAGAGAGTGAGAGAGAGAGAATCTTCTAGCGGGCTAGTAGCACTGAATTGAATTGACGTCCTTTCGGGGGGTGATCGAAATCACTGGGTCAGTAGACGACGCGAGATATAAGTTATTTAGTTAGGTGATGATATTATGCAAGGACGCGGAATTAGGATTTTGATTAAAAAGTCGTAATTTAACAGCAATAAATCCCTTTTTTATTTGTTTGAAATGACAATTACCCGAACTTTGTCTCAATGTGACTATCGCGTTATTGAAATATGTTGAGTCGATGTAGTACTGCTAAGCTTATAACTATGGGTGAGAGACGATCTACTCCACGAGACGGTACGAGACGTAATAATCGTATACTTCTTTACTGAAAGGGCTACTAGTACCCAAAACAAATAGTTTAAAATGCACTCAATTCCGATTGGTTCTCTGATGGCTTTATTTTATGTGACTCAGAGACGCGTTTGAAAGACTTTCATAGTGTATCACGTTATTCTTTTCTTTGTCCGTTGCTATGCAGTAACTATTTTATCTTGCGGCTCGATTTTCTTGGTTTTCATCCAAATTTATGCTATATGAAAATTATTCGTGGTTTGCGTTAATTTGACGCGAGGTTCTAATTTCTTTCAATAATAAGCCTTGTCGAACTTGAATCCTGGACCGAATAATTTTTGCGCGCACCGATGCTAAGTCCCGAACCGAGTTCCGACTCGGCTAAATTTTGTCCGACGGCAACTATAAGTTCCCTATTGAACTTCTGAGATTGTGATAATGCAGGTGTCTAGCCCCGTTCAAGATTCTAGGCGCAACTGAAAAAGATTAACCCCAACTGAGAGTTTAAGTCCGAATGAGGGGCTCGTGCAGTTTATCCGGACCCTTATATAGTCCGAACTTACGAATGTTCTAGAACAATAGGAAGGGTTAACTTTTCCATATATGGAGTTATCTATGATTGCCCCCTACTACTCTTCTTAATATTTTTCCTCTCTGGCTTTTTCTTGCTGCTTGTCATATGCCCCCCCTTCCTCCCGGATTTATAGTTCCGGCCCGCTCGGCTCTATCATTATTGTGCTTGTTCAGGTGGTCGAGCTTCTTTGCATCGTATGGCTTCTCCAGGCTCCCTGCAGTCACCAAAGTAGTGATCTACTTTGCCGTGAATATAGTTTGTGGGTAAGGCTGCTTCTTTCGTGTACCTCTCTTGCAATAGGTATCGAAAGAAGGACCGCTGTTGGCTTGGGCCCTGCGATGCGTAGGTAAGGCGGTCCGTCGGTAACAGGTGGAACATTGCGTTTCTGGCGTCTATATCGCCCAATTTGTTCTTGATTTTCCTCGTTGTGGATATGATGTTTGTACATTATTACACTCGCTGTATTTTTACACTCGCTATTGAAATGCTTCTAGCGACGTTCGATGTGCTTAAATCTTAGTCTGGTTTTAACTGTCGTGTATTATAATCTCACGACGTATTTGAGTTAGTTATTCTGACTCGTTGTTTAATTGTATTTTACCGAAATTTGCGTTCGTATAATAACGTCGTCTCGCGCATGATTGATCGTATTTCGTTTTGGATATTTTTTATATCAATCGTTTTACTTCAATTTAATAATGTTAATCCCGCATAAGTTAATATTGTCTCTCCTGTTCTTATCGTCTCCCGTTTCCTATCTTTTAAAGTATTCGGAATGTATAATGTGCTTTCCCAAGTTGGCTTGTACTTTTATTCTCTTGACCTTCTCGGCTCGGAGCTATTAGATAGTGTGTGTGGACCGTAAATAGATAGTGTGTGTGTGGACCGTAAGTAGCATTTTACCGTTGGATCGTTCTTGCTCTCTATCAAAATATCAACATATTTTTCCCTCAAAAGAGTGAATTTTTTGCTGCGGGAAGGACTCTCCACTAGGCTCCCAGGCTTGCGCTGAAAAGACACTAGTTTTATGTGCTTTACGAGCTTGAAGAGGTATTTCCCGCAAAAGACGGCCAATATAACCTCAAACGCACTACCGGACTGTCTTACATACACCAGCGGCACTATCATCTGGCAGGGATCGACTCTTTCACACACCATAACCAGGCTGAGAAAGAGCATTCTCTCCAGCAGAGGAAACATAGATGCAATTGAGGTTCTGCAATAAATAAATTCTTGAGGTCAGACTATATATATACAGGGTGGGCCATTTTAATCAAACCAGTCTAATAACTCCTAAATTAAGCCATGAACAGAAAAATTATTCAGATGAAAGTTGTCCAGGATCAAGGGGGACATCTTTTTGTGCAATTAATTTTGACCTTGAACTCAAATTTCAAGGTCATTTGAAGGTGAAATTTTTTTTTAAATAGGAACCCCTATTTTCGATAGCAGATTTGGGAAGAACAGGAAATTTTACGTCCGAAACGGTACTTCAAATTTTTTTTCATGACCTTCACAAGGTCATTTCAAGGTCAAATGTTAAGAAATACTGCAATTGCTATTTAATCACATTTTCTGATAGAATAATCGTAGTTAATATACTTTTATGATGAATATTCAAACCCAATGTGACAATGATCATGAAAATATTTACCTTGAAAACAAAATAATTCCCTAATTTCAGCGCTACCCAGGAACAACGACGTGGACGTATTAGGATTATATTCACTTTGGGGTGCTTGTTTATCGTGAGTCCCCTTGCCTCTCATTAGGGTGCTTGTTTAACATTCGTTCACAAATTTTTAGTGGTCAAAAGTAAATTTTGAAGTAAACATGATAATTTTAAATATCTGAGTTCTTAATGGGAGTGGGAAATGGAACGTTAAAAATCAATGTTGTCAATTCATTCGCGGTCGAAGCAGGGTCAAGTATAAATTTAACGTTTCAAAAGCGTATAAAATAGTTAAACAATAAAGGTAGGATATTTAAAAATACATTATTTAAGATAAAATATTAAACAGCATTTTGCTTTTGTAATATTAAAAAAATCTTTTTAATGATTGTATTTGCCAAAGTGCATCATTTCCAGTTTAGATGTTTTTTTTTTTAATTTGAATTTCTTTAATGTAATATGACTTGTAACGATTGTTCTCACGCTCTCTTCAATTTAAATCACAATGTCTTAACGTAAGAAAATAAGAAGTTACAAATTTGATTTAAAAATTATACAGTTTGACAATTCCTCCTTTTTTTTGTTGTCACTTTCTTATTTTGGTTTAGTTTCAATTTCAATAAAGAGTGAATGTAAATAAAATAGTTTTTCTTATTATAAACAAAATTTTCAACATGGTCGATTATCAATCCAATGAAATTGTTGATATGATAATGATCTTAGGCGAAACCCAAAACAATGCCAGAGCCGCGGTGCGACTCTACACTGAACGCTTTCCTCTAAGAAGGCGTCCTACTCACGACACATGACTCAGATTAGTTCGAAGAGCTCGTGATGGACATCTTCGTCGTCAACGCAGACACCACGAATACAACGAAAATGATCCTAGTATTATAGCCGTTTTAGCAGCTGTTCATCTCAATCCACAAATTAGTAGTCGACAAATTGAAAAAGAAATCGGTATACCACGAAGAACAGCATTGAGAATTCTCAATAATCTCCACTATCACGATTACCACATGAGATTGGTTCATGAGCTGAGGCCACGCCATTTTCTAATGCGTATTAACTTTTGCCAGTGGGCTTTAGGAGTTTTACAAAATGATCCAGATTTTTTCAGATTTGTTATGTTTTCTGACGAGGCTATATTTCGCAGTGATGGCCAATTAAATAGCCACCATAGTCACTACTGGTCACCTGTAAATCCCCACTGGTACAGGGCTATTGACCATCAAAACCGATGGAGTTTAATGGTGTGGTGTGGGATCATTAATGTTTACCTGATTGGGCCATATATTTTCGATCAAAATGTTAACCAGAATAGCTATTTGGCATTGCTCAGAGATCGACTACCAGAGGTTTTAGAGGATGTTGACTTGGAAACGAGAAGAAGAATGTGGTTTCAACAGGATGGCGCAGGTCGCCACTTTGCGCGAACAGTGTTTACATTTTTGAATGAAAATTATAATGGAAGATGGATTGGTCACGGAGGTCCAATTAACTGGCCATCAAACTCACCAGACATGGTATCCCCTGATTTTTACTTGTGGGGCCATCTAAAAAATATCTGTTTTGCACAGCAGCCGACGACTAGACATGCCATGATGGACCGCATTCGCAGAGCTTGTGCAGCGATACCAAGAGAAGTTTTGCTCAGGACGGTACAGCATTTTCAAAGATGGTTTAATTTGTGTCTTCAAGCAAATAAAAGAAATTTTGAGCATTTATTGTAAAATAGTAATGTAAGAGGCAAGGGGACTCACAATAAACAAGCACCCCAGTGAGAGTTTTTCGTCCGCGTCGTTGTCCCTGGGTAGCGCTGAAATTAGGGAATTATTTTGTTTTCAAGGTAAATATTTTCATGATCATTGTCACATTGGGTTTGAATATTCATCATAAAAGTATATTAACTACGATTATTCTATCAGAAAATGCAATTAAATAGCAATTGCAGTATTTCTTAACATTTGACCTTGAAATGACCTTGTGAAGGTCATGAAAAAAAATTTGAAGTACCGTTTCGGACGTAAAATTTCCTGTTCTTCCCAAATCTGCTATCGAAAATAGGGGTTCCTATTTAAAAAAAAATTTCACCTTCA
The DNA here is from genome assembly GCA_020010945.3 of Muscidifurax raptorellus. NCBI lineage: Eukaryota > Metazoa > Arthropoda > Insecta > Hymenoptera > Pteromalidae > Muscidifurax > Muscidifurax raptorellus. The sequence goes on along the minus strand of CM052077.1, from coordinate 29,095,546 downwards.
AATGACCTTGAAATTTGAGTTCAAGGTCAAAATTAATTGCACAAAAAGATGTCCCCCTTGATCCTGGACAACTTTCATCTGAATAATTTTTCTGTTCATGGCTTAATTTAGGAGTTATTAGACTGGTTTGATTAAAATGGCCCACCCTGTATATATATATATATATATATATATATATATATATATATTCTAATCTGAGTCATGTGTCGTGAGTAGGACGCCTTCTTAGAGGAAAGCGTTCAGCGTAGAGTCGCACCGCGGCTCTGGCATTGTTTTGGGTTTCACCTAAGATCATTATCATATCAACAATTTCATTGGATTGATAATCGACCATGTTGAAAATTTTGTTTATAATAAGAAAAACTATTTTATTTACATTCACTCTTTATTGAAATTGAAACTAAACCAAAATAAGAAAGTGACAACAAAAAAAAGGAGGAATTGTCAAACTGTATAATTTTTAAATCAAATTTGTAACTTCTTATTTTCTTACGTTAAGACATTGTGATTTAAATTGAAGAGAGCGTGAGAACAATCGTTACAAGTCATATTACATTAAAGAAATTCAAATTAAAAAAAAAAACATCTAAACTGGAAATGATGCACTTTGGCAAATACAATCATTAAAAAGATTTTTTTAATATTACAAAAGCAAAATGCTGTTTAATATTTTATCTTAAATAATGTATTTTTAAATATCCTACCTTTATTGTTTAACTATTTTATACGCTTTTGAAACGTTAAATTTATACTTGACCCTGCTTCGACCGCGAATGAATTGACAACATTGATTTTTAACGTTCCATTTCCCACTCCCATTAAGAACTCAGATATTTAAAATTATCATGTTTACTTCAAAATTTACTTTTGACCACTAAAAATTTGTGAACGAATGTTAAACAAGCACCCTAATGAGAGGCAAGGGGACTCACGATAAACAAGCACCCCAAAGTGAATATAATCCTAATACGTCCACGTCGTTGTTCCTGGGTAGCGCTGAAATTAGGGAATTATTTTGTTTTCAAGGTAAATATTTTCATGATCATTGTCACATTGGGTTTGAATATTCATCATAAAAGTATATTAACTACGATTATTCTATCAGAAAATGTGATTAAATAGCAATTGCAGTATTTCTTAACATTTGACCTTGAAATGACCTTGTGAAGGTCATGAAAAAAAATTTGAAGTACCGTTTCGGACGTAAAATTTCCTGTTCTTCCCAAATCTGCTATCGAAAATAGGGGTTCCTATTTAAAAAAAAATTTCACCTTCAAATGACCTTGAAATTTGAGTTCAAGGTCAAAATTAATTGCACAAAAAGATGTCCCCCTTGATCCTGGACAACTTTCATCTGAATAATTTTTCTGTTCATGGCTTAATTTAGGAGTTATTAGACTGGTTTGATTAAAATGGCCCACCCTGTATATATATATATATATATATATATATATATATATATATATATATATATATATATATATTCGCCAACATGGCCGTCTAAAAGTAAGCTACCTGACAAGGTGGATCTAAATTTCTACAAATGTCATAAAAAGAAAAGTGTTTCAATAGTGATGTGAATAATATGTGGTGGTGTGTATGATCAAAGTTGCTTTGAAAGATACAACAACAAAAAGTATATTACTGAACCCATGGTAATATGTCCAGAGTACAATATAACCTCAAATTGTGATGAATCAACACTAAACGAAGAAGCCAGGGAACTCTTCGTACAAATGAGACTGTCCTTGAAAACAGCTGTTAGACAAGGAATATTAGAGGAAATTCAAGATGCTGATAACGGTAGTGATATAAGTACGCAGGACGATAATGATCTAATCACTGAAAATAGAAGCTTGAAAAAAGAAAATAGATTATTAAAACCATTGATTGAGGAGGTACAAGACAAAAATAAAATTCTAAAAGATCATTTAGTAACAGTGCAAAAAGTAAAAAAAAAAAACATATGCGCAAGCAGTAAATATGAACCCAATATAGAATAACGTATACCAAAAATTGCAATAACAAAGAAAAACAGAGCTGATGGAAATGATCTCAAGAAATACGTTACACACTACTTAAACGAGGAAAAAGCAATACAATCAAAAAGGGTAACATTTAAAAATGATAGTAAAATAATTATAAGCTGTATGAATGAAACAAGTGCAATTTAAGCAGAAAAATTGTTAAGTAAAAAACTATCAAGTATATGTAATATTGCAAGAGAAGAAATTAAAAAAGCAAGAATAAAAATTGTCGGTATAGATAATTATGAAAACATGGATTTAAAGGCATTATAAGAAGACACAAATACAAGGAACTTGTAAAAAAGAAAGGAACGAAAGCAATAGCCTTACATACTTTTGTAAACAAGGAAACTAGATTACATTGTGTAATAATGGAGGTAACATCGGAAATATATAAACACATCCGAGAGAACAAAAATAGAATTTTTATAGGATACCAAAACTGCAAAGTATACGACGATCTGAATTTACAACCATGTTATAATTGTGGTAGATTTGGACATAATAGAAAAAAAATGTCGAAATGAGATAGTGTGCCTAAAATGTGCAGGAAAGCAAAGTACTATTAATTGTAGAAATACAGCTGAATTATGTTGTATAAATTGTAATTATAATAATAATCGATATAACACACAATATAATACTAAACACGGGGCTAATCATAGCATGAATTGCACGACACTACAAATGAAGATTAAGAAATACATAGCTGAGACAGATTATCCTATAAGTCCAATTATCGACAGATACATTGCAAGGTAGATATTATAAGAGCGGAGGGCAATAAACTGAAAAGTGCAAGACTAACATCTACGTCATCATTAACCCATTAACGCCCAAGCGGCGAAAATATTTACGAACTTTTCAACGACTTTATTTCGTACATTATTGGACTGAAAAAAATTTGTGTCACCACTATTTCTACGCAAAATTTAATGCTCTTTCAGAATCCAGGGTCAAAATTTGGATAAGACATCAAGAAAAAAAAATGGCCGATTTAAACATAAAAAAAAAATTTTCTCGGAATATATTGAGTTTAGCGAAAATCATCTAAGAATAAAAATGTATTAGAATTTATCATAAAATACTCATGAATTTTTTCAGAATTTTCAGAAATGATTTTTGTTTTTGAAAAATCGCAAAAAATTGAAATTTGGAAAAAAATTTTTTTTAATTCTGAAAAAATTCATGAGTATTTTATGATTAATTCTAAGACATTTTTATTCTTAGACAATTTTTGCTAAACTCAATATATTCCGAGAAAAAAATAAAAGTTAAAGTTTTTATAAAATTTTTACGTTCTGGCCGCTATTTTGTAAAATGTAGTAATCCAATCATTGAGTAAAAATTTTATGTTAAACTTCAATTATCGTGATCACCGCTGATCATGATTAGAACATGAATTACTTCCGACAACATACCTACAAAAAAATTAAAAAAAAAATTTGTTTGAAAATTTTCTTATTTTTTATGTTTAAATCGGCCATATTTTTTTTCTTGATGTCTTATCCAAATTTTGACCCCGGATTCTGAAAGAGCAGTAAATTTTGCGTAGAAATAGTGGTGACACAAATTTTTTTCAGTCCAATAATGTACGATTAAATTCGTTGAAAAGTTCGTAAATATTTTCGCCGCTTGAGCGTTAATGGGTTAACATCGCTGTCACCAAGAAGCCGTCTCAACGGAAATGTAAACAAGGCAGCTAGTACTACAAATTTAAAATCAAAATAAAACTCAACATGGATCAAGAAATCCAGTTAATAGAAGAGATACACAATGTGCTAATTGAACAGGAAAGTACATTTCATAGTATTAAAGTTCTCAATAAATACATAAAAAATAAAAAAAATATTGTATTATATCTAAACATACGAAGTCTAAACGCAAATTTCTTAAAACTAAAAACATTTATTGAGGGCTTGGATACTAAGCCGACTATTATAGTATGTGTGGAGACGTGGGTTTTAGAGCATAGTGATTACTTCTTTTTACCGGGATATAAAATGTACTATAATAATAGTAAAATAAACAGGTCAAATGGTGTAGTAATATACTTGGAAGACGGTATTACTGAAAGTACTGAAATAATTGAAATTGGGCAGATGAAAATACTAAATTCAATTATTAAAACTACTAATGATAGTCTAGAAATATCAGCATTGTATAGATCGCAAGATATTACAAAAACTAATTTTTTAACAAACCTAAAAGAGCTAATGAATCTAAAGGGAAAAGCTACGAACCATATAATCATAGGAGATTTTAATATAAATTTGTTCGATATAGATGGAGTTAGCCAAGAAATGCTACTGAATTTCCTGGATAAGGGATACAAAAGAAGGAAATTGCAAACCACATGAATGAATATTTTAGTTCGATTGGCGAAAAATTAAGTAATAAAATTTTGCAACCGTACAATGATAAAGTACAACTACCTCAAATGAATCAAAAATCTATCTTTATCTACCCAACCAATGATAGGGAAATATTTCAAATAATAAAGGAAATGAAACTAACAAATGGAGGCACGGATAATATAAATTCCAATACGCTTAAATTTTTAGCAGTTTACATTATAGAACCATTAGTACATATTATTAATCTTTGCATCATACAATCTATTTGGCCAAATAAACTAAAAGAATCTAAAATAATACCAATACCTAAGGCTGGAAATAAGAAAACCGCGTCAAACTATAGACCAATATCTTTGATCTCAAATATAGTGAAAATTTTTGAAAAAATTATACATAACAGAATTTGTAATTTTTTAAATTTGGACAATATAATATCTAAAAATCAATATGGTTTTGTAAAGGGTAAAGGAACAAAAGATGCAATTACGTTAATCACAAAGCTTATATATGAAAAGTTAGACAAAAGTACTCCAATTGCAGTTACATTCCTTGATTTAGCAAAAGCTTTTGATACAATGAATCATAAAATTCTACTGGATAAATTATATAACTACGGAATTAGAGGCAAAGTAAATAAACTTACAGCTAGTTATTTTGACAGTAGACAACAAAGAGTACAAATCAATGATTGTGAAAGCATTAATAAGAAAGTAGAGACTGGAGTACCGCAACGTACTGTATCAGGATCTTTGCTTTTTATTGTTAATGTAAATGATCTATTAACTAGTATGCCAAACCATTCAATTATTTCCTATGCGGACGATACAGCTATAATATCTACGGATACTAACTGGACAGCAGTAGAAACAAAAATGAATAATTACCTACAAAAAATTGACAATTGGCTTGCACTTAATAGATTATCATTAAATGTTGACAAAACTGTATACATGACATTTGGAAATTATAGTAATAGCGTTCCAAATGAAATACGAATAAAAATCAATGGTAGAACAACAAATAGAGTCCAAGATGCAAAGTATTTAGTGATAATCTTTGATTATAATATGAAATGGTTAAATCATATAGAGTATATAATTAATAAGACCAAATACTTAGTGTTTGTTACGAGAAAAACATCTAAATTTATGGATATAAAAACATTAAGAATGATATATTATGCGCTATTCCACAGTATTATTAGTTATGGTATAATAGCATGGGGAGGAGCATACTCGAATAATTTAAATCTCTTGGAATCTTTACAAAACAAAATTTTGAAAATTATAAACAAAAATCAGTTTATACTCACAGATAGTCCTATGAATCTAAGACAAACGTTTGCATATGAATCAATGATATATTACTATGAAGTCTTAAAGCAGGAATACATCAATTCAAACAGTAAAACTAGAAAAAAAGCATACAAGTTCCGCAAAGACAAAAAACTATAAGTAATAAAAATAGCTATATAAAAACTATCGGTATGTTTAATGACTTACCAAATGAATTAAAGAGTATTAATAAAAGAATTATAAATCAATACTAAAAAAATGGATTAGAAATAACTCATAGAAAATGGGAATTCAACTCAAAATTATAATGAGTATATGTGAATATATGTTTTGTTGTAATCTTTCTAGAGTGTAAGTAATTATAGAATATTATATTTTGATTATACAAAACTTATGAGGTTGATTAGTTTGTAAGTCACTTTAGTATATAAGGTTATGCTGGTGTCGCGAACAGATAACTACGTTTATCTCTGCGACAGTTTACTGTTATGTAATATGATATGTAAATTTTTACTGATAATAAAATAAATAAATAAATAAATAAATAAATAAATAAATATATATATATATATATATATATATATATATATATATATATATATATATATATATATATATATATATATATATATATATAGCAGGGTACTATGCCATTGGTATTTGTTGCATTAATATATCGTCCGCCGGGCATCTCAGTTTCAGATGACTCAGATCTCGTTGATGATCTGCGCACATACTCGGTGAATTATGACTGCAGAATTGTAATGGGAGACCTGAATGCGAACATGCTGTCGAAATCTCATGACGCAGAATTTTTTTGAGAGATCGCGCGAAAATTAAATCTTAAATTTGTTGAGCACGGTGCAACGCATCATGCGGGAGATTCTCACACCTGGATCGATGTGATCCTCGTTGACGATGACAATGCAGTGCTGAATGCAAGCAACTCCCTGTCGACCTTTCCAAGCAGACACAATATAATTGACGTTGAAATTGATTTTCAAACTGCTAAACCTCCGACTCTCAGCGGTTTCGAGTACAGGGACTACATATCTATTAACAAGGAGGAACTATCATCCCTGCTAGCTGCTTGCGATTGGTCGCCAGTTAGTTACTCAGACAGTGGAGTTGACACAAGACTAGAACACCTTAGTCAAAATATCATGTGTCATTGAGCAGCTTGATCCGTTTAAACAATTTAGACCAAGGAGGAAAATGCATCCTCCTTGGGTAGATGCAGACTTGAAAGACGTTTACAACCGACGAGACGCAACACAATAACATTGTAAACGTACGAGACGGACAGACTTAAGGACAGAGTACCAGGCTCTGGTACGGGAGGCTGAGGAACGTGCTGCGCAGGCTCGTGAAGCTTTTATTCACAATAGAATCTTCGACGCGCTCGATAAAATAAAAATGTATGGGAAGAATTACGCAATCTTGATTTAGTTTCTAAAGCCAAGAATGACCTGCATGGCTTTACCCCGAACGAATTGAATAATCATTTCGCTGGAGTATCCATATCGGACCTTGAGGGCGAGGCGGATTTGGGTGGCATCGTGGCGGTGGCTGGTGAGGGAGGCTTCACTTTTCGTGCTGTTACCCTCGCTGACGTCGTATTTTCTGTTGGTCACTTCTCGTCTCAAGCAAAGGGTGAGGATGGTATACCGCAAAACATCATCGCAAAATCGTTGCCATTTATCGGTCAACATCTGGTAATCTTATTTAATTCATCACTATCAACCGGGGTCTTTCCTACGGCCTGGAAGAGAGCACATCTGGTACCGTTTAAAAAGACAGCAATTCCATTAGCTGTTTCGGACTTTCGTCCAGTAGCCCTTTTGTGTTTTCTTTCCAAGGTCTTGGAAAAGATAGTATACGACCAGATTGTCGAGTTCTTGGAAACGCAGATAGTTCTTGACTCTCTTCAGACTGGTTTTTGACGGTATAACTCAACACAGACAGCGCTGCTTAAATTGAGAAGAAATTAGGACAGAAATTGACAATGAGAAGTGACTGCTGACCATCTTACTAATGTTCGACTTCCGCAAGACGTTTGACACAATATCACCCTCCAAGTTAGTTCGCAAGCTGATTGGATTAGGATTCTCAAGATCGGTAGTCCTGTGGGTTAAATCTTTTATGACGGATCGTAATCAGAGAGTGGTTACCAAAACTAATGCGGAATCGGATTGGCTAACAACAACAATCTTGGTGTTTCCTAGGGCTCGATACTGGGGCCTCTTCTTTTCAGCTTGTACATAAATGATTTGAAAGACGTTCTATCCAAATTTAAGGGATCAGAGGGTTGTCTGACGAACGGTGTCACGCACTTGCTTTACGCGGATGACCTGCAAGTGTACACTCAGGTCGCGAGGGATGATCTTTGTAGGGAGAGGCTGGGCCGCATGTCGGCTATGGCGCGCGCCGTGTCGGCCTGGGCATCTGAGAAGGCGCTGCGCCTCAATACCAAGAAAACGCAGGCAATAATATTTAGATCTGAATATAATATTAAACAGCTACAAGGACTGAACCTGCCGGGTATCGAGATTCAGAAAGGCGTTCTGATGCCCTTTGTCGGCACGGTAACTAACCTTGGAGTGATCGTGGATTCTAAACTTACATGGAAGCCACAGGTAAACGCAGTTAGCTGTAAATTAACAGAACTCTTTATGGGCTCAGATCATTTAGATCATGTACCACCGAGGTGTTGCGGAAGCAGCTGGCCGCTGCCTTGGCTGTTTCCTACCTGAACGGTAGTCTATCTTGATATGTCACAGGAGCTTCAGACGCGACTGCAGAGGTCACAAAATTCATGTGTGAGATATATTAGGGGTGTTGGCTGGGGCGAGCGCATTACCCCTCATCAGAAAGAACTGGTTAAACATTAATGATCGAACAGCCAATTTCGCGGCGGTACATGTATATAAGGCTTATTCCATGGGACATCCGTCGTATCTTTCTACCCTGTTTGAAAGGAACCAGTGTAGGTTCTCGGGAATGGTGTCAAGGGAACTGGCGATACCGAGATCACGCACAGAGGTGGGCCAGAGTTCATTCAGCTCTATACTCTGAACGTGCAATGTACATTATTTTGACTTGTCAAATAAATCTTATTCTATTCTATTCTATTCTATTCAGTGTTTACTCTCACTCAATGTCGTCGATGCTCTCTCTCTCTCTCTCTCTCTCTCTCTCTCAGCAGCTATACTCAGTAGGATTGCTATTCTATTGCTTGCATATAATATATTTTTAGTATTGTAATGGAATCCTCAATTCCATTAAGCATTAACTAAGTGTAAAAATATTATACATACACACACGCACATACATGGCACACATAGCTACATCAAAAATGCCGCCATCGCAGCTGTCGCCCGCCGAGGTAAAGGAGTAGCACTATTTCGAAATAGACAATAAGTCATAGTCAGTGCATATCTACGCACACTTCCGCAAGAATTGTAACTTCTAGAAAATGACACCGACATTAGAACGGAAAAGCCAATCAATAAAACAAACCAGATACAAATTACGACACTTGTCAACGACGAGAATTAATAAAAATGAAATACGCCACAACACACTAAAAAGAGAAGATTAATGATTCACGCGCAAATGACCGAACTAGAGCAAAGCGATGACAAAAATACACCAGCTACGCGACCTTTCCAAATCGAAACAATCTGGAAAATCTCACGAGCACAACGGGAGAACAAGCAAAGAAGAACAGCGGGAGAGCTAGTCACGAGGTCGATTTTCCAAATTTGGGTGTAATAAAACTAAGAGTTTATGATTTGACCTGTCATGACTCTATTAAAGCTAGATATTAAAAGAATATTTTAAATTATCCACTCCAAATATGGGATGAGGAAGAGTATGCGAAACTAGTATATAAAGTCCAGGAGCAAAGGGCATGCGAGCAGTTCAGTAAAATGAGCAGTCCAGGAGCAGTAGTCAAAGCAGTTCAGTTCAGTATACAGTCAGTCGTCAATAGTTAGTTGTAGTCAGTTGTCAAGTCGCCAGACCAGACCAAAAACTACAGCAGTGCTGGCGCGGCGGATGACAAATATGGGTGGTCAAGCGTTAGTACATCAATCATGTTGTACGGAGCCCCGATATGGGCAGACGCTATGCTGGTGAAGGCATATGGACGAAAGCTCTCCTCAGAGCACAGGCGAAATCCACTTAGGGTCGCGTCTGCTTACCGTACGGTATCGAACGAGGCGGTCTGCGTTATTGCAGGACTCCCGCGCATAGACCTATTAGCAAGGGAGAGCTTAAAGTCCCCCCGCGAAGCAATACTCAAACGGTGTTACCGCGGAGGGGGAGGGAGACTTGTTGGGGAAAGAACCAGGCCCAACTTACTTAGGGTCGGTAAGGAGGACGGAGAGGCTTCTGTTGCCGTTGAAATTCAAAAGCTAACGGTAGCGAAGGGTTTAGTGGATGAGAGTCCCGCACAGGTGGTACCAGTCGGTGCCATATGGTCCATAATGGATTTGTCCTTAACCCCTCACTCCATAAAGAAAAGAAAACACACAGTCACCCACTCAAACGCACAATGCACACTCCCCCAATCACCAACAATCACTCATACAAACACACGCATATGCCAACGATCAGGATTGGAGGGAAAGACTACGCAGACCACTCCGAGTCTACGAAGTAGAAAAGAACAGGGTGGCTCCGATAACTCCTGAACCACAAAAAGCGATAAAGTCCCAAATACAGAGACGACAAGCCGCTGGAGGGGCAACAGAACAGGAAGAAAGTATCCACAAGAGAGGATCGCAAGAAGGTGAGTGGCTCAAGGTCGCAAACAAGAAGGTAAGTCGAGACAAGACACCTTCGGAAAGGAAGCCTCCAAGTAGGGCCAGACCGAACTCCATCGTAATAAAAGCTAAAGATCGGGTGTCCTACGCTGACATCTTGTAAGAGATCAAAAGCGACCCGGAGCTCACCGACCTTAAACAGGAGGTCACCAAAATTAGGAGAAATGCTGGGGGAGTCTTAATATTGGAGCCTAACAGTAAAAGCACGAAGGCGCAGGAATTTACCCACAAGGTGAAGGGAGAGGTAAAGGAGAACGACAAGGTCCTAGCAAATCACTCTGAAAATCAAGGACATCGACGAAGTCACTACAGAGGAAGAAGTTTGTAAGATCTTATCCGAACACATCAAGGAAGGGTTACCTGAGTCGATATCAGTAAGATCCCTTCGACCAGCTTACGGGGGAACGCAGATAGCAGTCGTAAGTACTCCACTTAATTCGGCAGCAAGTCTGATAAGGGAAGGCAGAATCCGCATTGGATGCGTGAACTGCCGGGTCCGCGAATTGGCCATACTGCAGCTATGTGTGTAGGAATGGACAGGTCAAAAGCCTGCATAGGTGGCAATATGGTGGCTCAGAGCACGAAGCCATGTCATGCATGAGGGATCCATGCTGTTTGCTTTGCCAAGAGGCATCATACAGCTATGCATGCCCGCTTACCCAGGAGTATATCAAAAAGTTTAGAGGATGAGAATACTTCAACTCAACCTGAACCACTGCGAAGTTTCACAGGATCTTCTGGAACCGACCGCTCGTGAATCTTTTATAGATGTTGCTATCATCTCAGATAAATACAAAGACAGGAACGCCACATAACAATGGTTCACCAATTGCAGCAGCAGGGCAGCAATCTGGGTTAACGCGTACGATCACATACAGGAACGCCCACACTTTTCAAGCGAGCTTTTTACTTGGGTAAAGGTGAGCGGAATATACATTGTCAGTGTGTATGCCCCTCTAAGTCTCACGGAACAACAGTTTGCAAGGCTTCTCACTAGGTTAGGGGATGAAGCAACTAATAAGAAACCCCTATTTATCGCCGGAGATTTCAACGCGTGGTCCACCACATGGGGGAGTACCACAACGAACAACAGAGGTAACATACTCCGTGACAGTTTTGTAAGACTGGAGGTCTGTCTAATTAACACGGGCACCGAGCCTAGATTTGTAAGACTCGAAAACTCTTCAATAATAGACCTGACCTTCACTAGCGTCGACCTTACGTCAAGAATACAAATGAAGACAAATTATACAAATTTCTAATCCATTCGTTTCTTTTTTTTGTAGGATTGGATTCCCGTACCAGCAGCATCTTTACGATTAAATATTTGAATTTAGAATTATGCGATTATTGTATTGTATTTATATTAATATAAGTTTCAATAATGTTATAAGTAGGGGAAGGAATCCTTGTTATTTGTAAATAAAGAAACGTAGATAATGTATATATATATATGTGTGTCTGTGTGTGTTTTTTTATTAATATTGATATTAGCTATCACTAGTGGTTAGTGTTCTTACTATGGTTTATTTTATTCTGAGGTATTTCCTGTTAATTTATCCAGTTCCTGCCATATTTGATTTTCTTCTTCTTTGGTTAGTGGAATCATGTCCATATCGCTGATAGTGTTCTCTAAGAATTCCATTGTTATTTCCTCTGTTATAGCTTCTGTTATTTCTTGTTCCATTACTTCTTCTGTTGAGGTTGTTTTTGATATTGGAGTATCATCTATCACGGGTTCCATATATTCTCTCATGGCTTTGATTATTTTTGCATTTACTTCTTCTATTGTAAATGTTATTTGCGGCTTCGGGGTTCCCTCTGTCATTGAGTGCTTCCTTTTTTTAAATGGCTTTTCTTCTTGCTTTGTTTCGATGCTTGATTCTATTGGTAGCACTTTTGTATATGTATTTATGGTGTTCGTTGGTGAGTTATTTATTTGTTGTCTCTAATTCGGCCATCTCCGACCGTAGTATAGATTGATTGAATCTTATTTGCATTACTGTTTCTCCGAGTTCTGGATTTTCTCTGCTTATTATTGTTCGCGGTTCTTCTTTTTTTATGGCTTCTCCGGCTTTCTCCGTGGATGGTTCCTTCTTTTTGCATTACTGTACCCTATACCCCTATTACTGTAGTTACTATTTCTATAATCCTGATGTCATTTATTTCGCGTTGTTTTTTTGCTTGGCGATTTTTCTACGTCTTCTGTTACTTCTAATATTTCCAATTATTCTTGGGTGATAAACAAAATGTTTGCAGTCCTAGCATACCCTGATTCTTTTTTAATATGTCTTTAAACATTACGTTTTTAAATTATCATTCCTGGTTCTGATTTTCGTACACGACCTTCACAAATTTCTCTTCTGTTTATCCTTTGATATGTTGTTGTTTTGATCATACTGCTCGTCATATTAATTCATCTGTACACCTTCCACACTCAATTATTGGTCTAATACTTAGTAACGATGTCAGACAACCCCCACAGTTAATTGACAGGACGGTAGGGACTCCTACGGCGTCTAAATATCTTACGGTGTTTATTTCTTCGTCTCTCTCGTAGAAGAATGGTGTATAACAGTAGTTGCAGAGTATCAGTTTGCATAGTTGCCCCACGTAGTTGCAGCTGATTTCCTCTTTCAGCCTGACGCACCTTGAACGTAGCAGGATACGGTAAACTTCTGGATGTTCGCTCGGGAAAACTCCGTCGAATGGTCTATTATCTTTCTGCATAATTACCCTAAATTTTATTTTTTTTTCCAAATTTTTTGTTAAATTTTCTTTTGTTTACTTTACCCTATTATATATTTTATTAGTCACTTGTTTTATAATTTTGGTATAGTTTTTTTCTTTTATTAGTTTTTTTTTCACACAGGAGCTTATTTAGTTTTTATCCTATTTTGTTTTAGTATTTGTTTTTTACAATTATTTTTAGGAGTTATGTATGCGTTTATACGGGATCGAGTTTTTGATTGTCATATATCGGAATTTCAGTATATAGGAACTTGTGGATGTGTTGGAATTTGATACGCAGGTTCGATCTCTTTGTTTCTGGTAGGTTATTTTTGCTTATTGTTATTATTTTTCCTATTTCCTCTATCCCTTTTTTATTAGTAAAAATTAGCCTAAATTTAATAGTAGTTGTGTGACTGAATTCCAAATGGCTCCAAGCAAATGTAGCGAGAATTTGTATAAGTTATATATCGTGTATCCATGTATAGTGCCTGTGAGTAATTTAATAAGACTACAGAGCGTAACCCCAATCAATCCTGCGCTCGCGGTCCCGAACGCTAGAAAACTAGACCACATTCTATCCCATGTAATTTTTGCGATTACTTCGATAGCTCGTTCATCAAACATGCTTTTTATTGCGATCCCTTCTTGTTTTACATTTTTATCAGCCATTCCCAATGCTACCTTATTTAATATGGTTGGTTTTTCAATCGGAAATAATATCATTTCACGGAGTCGATTTAGATCTTTTTCTCCGTAGATTCCTCCTATGGCTAGTGTTTCTGGATTCATATACTTCCGCGCAGGTTTTGATTGTGGTTTAAGCGTTACTGGCTCTTCCCCAATTATTTGCATAGGTAACATTTTATACCAGTGATTATCTATTTTAAACATCGCGGAAATTCTGCTATCGTGTGTAATTGGTGTACCGGTTCTTATAAGTATCCGGGTTATAGAAGTTAGGAAGAGCTCTTCCTCCCCGCGTCGGTCTGGGAGCTGTTTGTAGCATTTAGTTGAGTTCGGTATTTTTACTTCTACGCGCAGACATTTTAACAGATGTACCGCCTCTCCGGCTACCAAGCCTATATATCCGTTGGATTCCATAAGTCTGTACCACGATTGAAATTGCATTTTAAGCACTTTCCTTTCAAGTTCGCATTATTGCCGTAAAATTTTATAATACATTTCTTGGAACTGCCCTCTTATGTGCTTTTCGATATACAAAAATTTTAAGTTTACGTAGACAAAAATATGTAGGTTAGTCGTGCTTCAGGTGACTTTTGATTGATTCTCCCGAATGTGCATCTTCTAATACAAATAGTTTTGGATGTTAAGTCCCAAAGAATTTTGAACTTAACTTAAGTTTGTAACTTGTTTGTTTTCCATAGAACAAAAGTTATATCTTTAGATTGTAGTGAGTACATGACTTTCTAAGCCTCCTCGTCGTACACATTATTTAAATATCCATCGTAAAGCACTGAGTACTTATTGAGTCCGCAAAAGTCATCCGGGACATTTATTCAGAATACGTGTGCGCAGTCATAGTCTACGCATTGTTGATCCGAGAAAATACAACGCACCCCTATTTTTAGTATGATTTTGTTTGAATGTGAATGTATTGGTGGGGAGTAATCGTTAAAGTGAAATTTCGAACCAGCCCGCAACGTATACATCGTCCCATCGATCATATCGGTCAGAAAACGATCCCCCTGTGCATTTCCCATGCCGTCGCTTCTCGCTCCGAAGTCCACTTGTTTGTAATGAGTACTGTTTCCGCGAAGTCCTAACAATCTAGTCTCCCCGATTTGAAAATATCCGGATTGTTGCATTACGTCACATTCTCTCGAAGATAATTCTTTATAGTAGCTAATTTCGCCTGCTGTGGTTACTCTCGAGTGTGTAATAATGCGCGTTATTTTTACCGAGCATTTATATACATGAGCTGACGAATATTCATTTAGTTGTAATAATGGAGCGTACGTTCGCGTGACGTTAACTGTTGGTCTTTTGATATCGCAATCTCCGATGTTTAATAAGGATATTGTTGTTAGATTTAAAAGGTGATTTCCACAATCAAACCTATACAATCCATTCACGGTACGAATGGTCCTTATAAGGAGCAGGGGCAGCCATAATATAGCCATCTGTAAAGAAACGAAAATACCAGTGTTCAACATTTTATTTTGCACCCTTTTTTGTTTATTTAATCTTATATAATACATTGAATATATATATATATATATATATATATATATATATATATATATATATATATATACATATATATATATATATTGAAACCGTTAGAATTGCTAGGCTTCATTATTTCATCGCGCACCGATGAAACTCCAATTCATATGTAATGGCGGGTCGCCGCGGCCCAAAGCGCCAGGCATACGCGATGCCAGGGATCTGAGATCCCTTTACTTGGTGATACCATCATGTGTTGGTGTTCATCGACGCGATAGTTGATCGAGCTCGGCTAGCTCTGTTGGGATAAGGTGGCCGATTCAAGGTCGTGGGTAAATAACAATACTTGATTCGGTTGTTGTTGATTTTAATATATATTTCTTTCTCTTTCTCTGTTTCTTTGACTTTCAAACATTACATAAATAACTTCGGGGCCCTACCGATTATCACTGTCTCTGACATGGCTTGCTGATCGAGACTTCAATCCTCGCGATAAGCTCTGCGACTCACACACCGCACACCCGCCCACAGTCGCCGCACAAGGTCGTCGTAATTCACACATGCACTGCACGAGCGGCCCCACACATTTAACCCATAAAAAACTCATTTCGCCGGAGGATTCGCCCATGTCCATCGGATGGACGATCGGCACCGCATTCACACTCGTCAGCGTGAACGCCCGCCGACTGTACACAATGCTTCCGCGCATTAATCTTTTAACAGTTTAATCATGCCCTATATCTAAGTAGCCTAAATACTAACCTACTCGATAGCGAATCAAACGGCGAGAACGAATTTATTGTGACGGTCTAATATTAACGAGAGCGTAAACGAGAGCTGGGGACATTCGATAACTGGAAGACGATAGCTGGTAAGGAGGAACGGTACCTAGTGAGAGGAAACGATAGCTGAGGAAAATGATAGCTTATTTACGGAAAACAATAGCTTGTGAGGAGGCGATAGCTTGGGAGAGGAGGCGATAGCTTATGCGACGACCATAGCTTACAGGTTGTCACGAGAGCTGGGAGGAAACGATAGCTTGTTCAAGGAAATGATAGCTGAGGAAAACGACAGCTCATTTGTGGAAAACGATAGCTTGTGAGGAGGCGATAGCTTGGGAAAGGAGGCGATAGCTTATGAGGCGACCATGCTTAAAGCACCCGGCAACAGGTCAGAAAAACTCTTTCTGCTTTGAAACTTCATCACGCGCGAGCTCTGTTAAATTTGAATTTTTTGAATAACTTAGACAAATTTCTGTTATTTTACACTTAGAACTATTATAAAACTTAGAAAATCTTCGTAGTCATTTGTCAGTTTTTGAAACAAAGTTACAAATTTATAGTTAGGCATGAGAGAGCATTAGCTAATAAATTGTAAAAAGAAAAGTGAATAAATATCATACGGGAATCAAAATTCGAATTCATTTTAAATCGCAAGTCCTTATTCCCCACTAGTTTTATCACATTCATTCCGCTTTGGAAGCTGAACCGAAGCCTACTGAGAGGGCGAGCAGGTAGCTGAGTAAATCAGTAGCAGAAAAACCGAAGGTAAGTAATATACATCAAACAGGTTACGCATCTCTTATTTGCCCTCTCTTTCTCTAATTCTCTCACTCTCTTAGATTAGGTTAGGTTATTGTGATTTCTATAGAAATCCCGGTGGCTACTGGAGGCTGCTTTTAACTAGATCCCTAAGGTAGTAGGCACCGACGGGGCTCAAGCTTGCGTTTCAAAGCTTCGTCCGTGCTTACTAGAGTCGAGCAACTTTTAAAGTTACTGTTCGATGACTACCTTCATTGGTTTAGGACATAACAATAAGTTGTTAAATTATCGTAAGCACAGAAGACGACGCGCACACTTGTTTAGTGAGTCTAGCGCTGACGATGTTTAGTTGCCTTTGTGATCCAATGGGGCAGTAAAATCCAACATATATATAACCGAGCGCGATTAATAAAATTACACTGACGTTACTCTTTTCGCTATGTCCTGGGTTTCTAATGACAGTGCAATGATGAAGCGTGTAGCCGCTAGATCCTTAGATTTTTCGACTACCCTCTCTCTCATACTTTTAAATGCATCTCCCATAGCTCCCACTCTAGCGTATTTTCGGTGCATCGATTCTCCACAGCACATTCGGTGCATCCGAAAGAGCTATATTCTCGGATTTTTCTTGGAGCACATGCAGCTACCCTTTCTCTCATACTTTTAAAATATTTGTAATGCTTTTACATTATGAAAATTGCCACCACTCTTTCAATTATTATGCTATTTAAACCAAATTGCAAACGATATGTATTTCAGTTGTCTGAAGTTGTCTTGCTGCACGGATTATTATCAGTAATTTATTAGTTTAATTGGAGGAAGCATCTTAAAATAGAAAGCTGAGACTTTACTGGTATAAATAACATTAATTTTATATGAAATAAGTAAAAATTTTAGAAAAAAATATCTACAGCAAAAGCAGTGCGTCTAAGAATTCTACCCTAGAGGAATAAAAAATAAGATTGCTAAAAACAAAGCCTTCAACGTGAACACTGTATCGTCATGTAAATTTAAAAAAATATCTGTAAAGCATAATGAAGGTGCTGAAGAAGAAGTAGACTGCATTGAGATAAAATATTTTAACACAAAAAATCATGAAATTTTATCTGCATCATTGTTAAACGAATGGTTCAAAACTAATGTTATGGAACCTCTACTCACAGATATTGAGGAATTTCAGGAACGTGACTCTGGCTAGACTCTGCATTCGATTGAAAATTTACAGATAAATATAAACAAATTCAATCCAATCCGTATTGGCAGCTCTTACATACCCTTACCAGCATTTATAGAGAAATGAAAAGCATGCATCAATGGTCAAAATCAGGATAACAAATGCTTCGTATCGGCAATTTTATCAGCATTACGTCCTGTAAATCGTAAAAATCATCCTAATAGAGTGAGTAATTACATTAAATATGAAAACATCTTGAATATGAAAGGTATAGAACTTCCTATGTCATTGAAAAAAATACCAAATTTCGAGAAGCAAAATACTACCATCTCAATAAATGTGTTTAGCCTAGACAATAAAAATATTGTACCTCTCTATTTAACATCATGCAAAAAGAGTAAAGTTATAAATCTCCTTTTACTCACGAATGATAATTTAGAAGATGATGATGGTTTGCAACAAAAACACATTATGTATACATAAAACAGGGTAATAATTTTCCATGACGATTTTGCTGTTTCTTCTGCTGCTGCGTCAAAATATCAAAATTAATCACTGGCAATTTCGCTGGTTGCTTTTGAAGATCCATCATGCTTCTATTTCATATCACGACTGACTCGAGCTACTATAAATGCAAGCATTGCTAAGAGCTAGCATCATGCAGAAAAAAAGAGGTTCAGGCATACTTTGATAGTTTCGGTGATTTACAACCACCTTGAGATCTTATGAACTACTGGAAAGTATCTCAAGTCAAGTACAATTATCAGAGGTATCAGGAATTCTCTACTATCATCTGCGGTCATCTCTGTCTCAAATTTCTCTGCAATCAACTTAATCGTAAGGAACAGTTCTGTCTATATAAAAATAAATCTATACGAGTGATTTGAATTAGTCTACTCAAGATGGTTGTTGAGTCGATGACTTTTAGCCTTCTCAAACCTCGAGACGCATTATTTTCCTCCCATAGAGCTCTACAGTGGATAAACAGTACAGTGTTGGACTTGTTGAGCTACTCACTTTTAATTCCATACCAAACGTTGATATAAAATGCAATAAGTTTTACGTAGGACAAGAAATAGTTGAATTTCCTACAGGCAGTTATGAGATTGAGGATATTGAACGAACTCTACAAGGTATCCTCGATACGTGAGGCATAAAAGTTAGTATCAAGCCAAACAATAACACATTGCGCAGTATTATAGTGTGCAGCCATGAAATCGATTTTCGTCCAAGTGACTCGATTGCGCGTCTGCTGGGATTCACCCCAAGACGTCCCACCTGGCTACAAGATCATCGAAGTTCCTAGACAGATAATATACTTACCAATATCTGTGAAAGTGATTGATCATTTACAACTGCATCTAGTAGATCAAGATAGTGATTTGATTAATCTTCGAGGTGAAATTATTACAATTCGTTTGCATCTGAAAAATACAGCTATTTAATTATATTCAAAAAGATACACCAATTGCTATGAGATTTCATTCATGGGAATTGTATGAGTATCCAATACTTCCAACAACCACACAACATGTTTGGACAGTAATAACATCGAATCAACTGGAAAAGTCCCGTTTTATTATTCTAGGCTTTCAAACAGCGAGAAAGGAGTGCGAAGACAAAATGCTAGTTATTTTGATCACTGCGATATTAGTAATGTAAAACTTTTCCTCAACTCGCAGAGTTACCCATACGGTAATCTCAATCTTGATATTACAAACAATCAGTATGCCATACTCTATGATATGTATGCAAAATTCCAAAATGTATATTATTCTGACAGAATTGTAATAGATCCTCTTCTAAGTAAAAAGAATTTATTCAACATGCACCTCTCATAGTCATAGACTGTTCAAAACAAAACGAGTCGCTTAAACTGGCAGTTGTAGATGTACGTCTTGACTATGATTGTAAGAATAATATGCCTGCAAAAACAACTGCGTATTGTCTAATTTTACATGATCGCATTGTTAAGTATAATCCTATAAGCGGTGATGTTAAGAAACTTGTATAAAACTATATTAAGCTAAATCAATTAGTCAGTTTGCTGTAAACCATCAATCAAGATAGATCTCAAAAATGAATCGGAATAATGTTTCGTACACTCCTCTCAAGGAGGATAAAAGCGCTAGAAGAGTGCAAGATGATAAACAATGTAATACGTATCGCGGAGAACCTTGTTCTACTCCTACTAATAAAAGCGGACAGTGGAAAAATACTTTTGACAAATATTTCACTAACACAAATTCCATGCCAGGATATCAAGGTTACAAGAAGTTCTGATATTATATACATGTATTTACAAATAATGTACCTATCTTTTTTTGAATAAACTAAAAATAAAAAGGAATATTCTGATTTATTTATTAATCGCAACCTACGAATCCTACAAATCCTAATTATCCATCACAGTTGATATAATAGTAATAGCCGATCACACCTCAGGTCGGTAAAGTAGACTCTACCGATGCTCACTCTATCGATAAAGTAGACTGGAGGGTAATGGGGGGGGGCTGCACGGTCGATATGCTCTGCCGGTAAAAGAGGGACCTAGTAATATGAGTTACCATTGGTCGGTATTTGGTGGCGTAGTCTTGCCCCCACTACTTACATCTAACATCATCCTAAGCATATAAGAACCGCTGTTTATATAATTTCTAAAGAAGAATACCAGATACTCGCTGTCTATGGTGTTTAGGTGTCAGAAAAGTCCTAAATCGACAACTTGTGGTATTTAAAATGGAGCTGTAATTACCTGTAGAATTAATAAAAAAAAATATCAGCACTACATGTGGATTATGTACACGTATCTAAATAATCCCTAGATTGACTAGTTATTGTATTTTAAAAAAGCAGTAAATATTTATTGAATTAATAAAAAATCTGTAGGCATCACCTGCGTAAGCTGTGCAGGTGTCGAAATATTCCCTATATTGACCAGTAATTGTATTTAAAACGAAAGTAATATATTGAATTATCAAAAAGATCACCAGACAACTTCTGTAAATGATGTACACGTATCGGAATGTTCATGATATTGACCAGTAATTGCATTTAAAAAATATACTATTCTATAAAAAACTTTTCCAAAGGTGAAATATTGGCAAGTCGAAGTTTCTTTACAAAAGAAGCAAAATTTCCGAAATATAACTGTCAAATAATTGTATTTTGGTATACGTTTATAGGTACATTTTTTCAGTCAATAAAATATTTGTAATTGCAATACTTACTTTTTACAATACTTTAAATTCATTATAATTACAATAGAGATCATACATATCACAATGTAAAAAATATCAGGAAAAAGCTGTCGCTTTCCAACGATAAAAAAACGTAATAAACCGTGACTCTGGACGTGCTATGCGAATAGTACCTACACGAACTAGACATCAAAAACTACAGAACACTACTTAGATCTCGTTGGCGGCCACCCTGTACACCAAAAACTACGGAGCACACGTCCTAGACCTCGTCATTGACTAACCAGTACACCTATACACCGTCATCCATCAGTATTCACACCTAGACACCGAAAACTACGGAGCGCACGTCCTAGATCTCGTCATCGGTCACCCTGTGCACCTAGACACAGTCTATCATCAGTATTCATACCTAAACACCGAAAACTACGAAGCGCATCACCTAGACTTGTCATCGGCTACCCTAGTTACTTAGATACCATCCGTGATTAGTATTTGCACCTATGTACCAAAAACTACGGGGCGCGCCTCCTGGACCTTATTATTGGCAGCCCTATACGCTACAAATTTTATTCAAATTTTCGCGCCCCCATGGCCGTAAGTCACGTGACCGGATGGACAATGAAACGTTTTACAGGGGAAGAAAGACTTTCGGCGAAAAGAAATTTAATAAGCAAAAATTCAGCAAATGGGTGTAATAATAATGATATATATGCATTAAGAAAATTTTTTTGAGGGTTAGGGCGCCCAATATCAAAGTATAGAAGGGTCGCGATCCGCGCCGTCGTCGTGTCGTATATACTACGTATACTTTTACTCGCCAGCGCCATAATTAAATTCATAAAAAATTTCTAGACACTACCTATGTATGATGTACAGGTGTCGGAATAACTCCTAGATTGACCTCTAATTTTTTCAAAAAGGAACAGTAATCATTTATTAAATAATAGAAAATCATCCGATGCAATCTGTTAATGTTGTACAGGTGTTAAAAGAACTCATTGACTGATGGAATACAGTATTTGAAAAAGGTATTTAACATTTATACATTTATAGTATATAAGTACCAGATACCACCTGCGAATGATGTACTGGTGTGGGAATTATCCCTTGATTGATGGGTTATGATATTTAAGCACTAATATTTATATATTCATAAAATATTACCATACATCACCAGCGAATGATGCACAGGTGTTGGAATAACCCCTATATTGATGAGGTAGGGAAGAACTCTACGCCACTACCAAGCAACAACTACCCTGCCATCCCCACCAAATTCTCGCCGTTTCCGTTTAACACCACGTTGACCTGGTTATTAGAAGCCATCAAACGTGTCTATTCGAACCTCCCTTCACAACCATTTCCCTAATTATTCCCACCCTCCTTGCTAGGATAATTTATGTATTCATGCTTGTAGCGCACTTAAGTGTAAACTCGTTCACGTCGCTCTGTATCGGGATTACTTTTCCTATTGCTACTCGTAGTTGTCTTAAATAAATTGTGTAAGCATAAAGATGCTTAGATTGATTGCTCGTTCAAAGTCGCGCCTATTCCATGTTCTTTATTCGGCTGCCGGATCCATCGCCCTCTATACATCTCCAAGGACATCATTCCACAAGGCAACCTCGCTGTTTCTATCGATATTAGCATAATTCTACTAACGTTCACGTTTGCCTTTCTTTTCGTCACAATTATTGATGGTTTATAATTGTTAATGCCTTAGAGTCGCGATCCCGCTTAAGTAATTATTCGCTTATCGAAACCACGTCGTCGAGAATCGCTTCCTTACCGACTTCTCGCTTGCATTGTAATTCGTGACGTTACATGGTATTGAAAAAGAGCGCTCATTTTTTGTACATTCATAAAATTATAATAGCCAGTCTAGACATATATCGCATATCAATCATGCATACATTCACTCACACATACTAATTAAGGGGTGATGTTAAATATGTGATATTACAATAATTCAAATTATACTCTTCAATGTAGTTCGTGTAATATAATTGTTAACACGTATCTCACCAGGTGAATTATATTATAAAAATATCTTGGTAACTATTGGACGTATTGACAATTACGTGGCGCTATATACTATTATATTGCATACACTACATGCAGTTCAGACATGTATCGTATATTAATCATGCATACACACACACGTAAATATGAGGGATGCAGTTATAAAAATTACAATATATTTAATAAATTTATAGCATATACTTGAATGTATACGAATACAATTATGTTGTAACACGTATATGCCAATGGAATAAAACATTTTGTTCTATATAGTATAAAATAATATAATTGCCAACTCATACCTAAATTATACAAGCGTCAAAATATATTGCACTTTAATATACACTAGTGGAAAAAATTAAAGGATCAAAAAAAAATTCTGAATTTTTAGGGGTTTTTTAAATGGCTGTATTTCCCTTAAAAATGTTCGTATCATGATTTAAAAAAAAGCATTTTAAAGCTTGATGTATCTTGTTTTAAGATCTTACAATGATACAATTTTTCAAGCATCACGTACCGCGCAATCCTAAGAAATACTAAAAAAAATTTTTTCTCAAAATTTTTTCGATTCTTTTTTATGGTCCACCAACTTGGGAAAATTTTTTCGAAATTATCCACCATATATGTCGAATAACTTGTTTATTCAGCTTCAATTTGCTTTTTTTAGAACTTCGATTCGACTACTTCTCGCTGAGATATTGAGCTTTGAATGGAAAGATCTTTTTTCTCTTTAATCATCAATATCTCAGCAACCGCTTATTGTACAAGAAAATGAAGGAGGGTCTTGAAATCTTGAATAAATTTACCATAAAAATCAGCGATAGTTTTTTCAAAAAAAAAAATTTTTTTTTAGTCTTTACATTAATTTGAAAAGGCAAGAAAAAAATGGCCTTTGGTGACTTTTCGGATAATCAGGCGTTTAGTTGGAAATATCGCGTAAACCTGTAATGTTAAGTGTGCCTTTTACAGTTCAATATGCCCACAAAAATCTCACAAAGTTTCAATTTTATCCATCAAACCGTTTTTTTGTTTCTTTCGATCGAATTTCAACAAAAATTAAAGGATCACGACTTTGACAGTAAATGATCATAATCTTTACCAAAATGAAAAAAAAAATGTTTTTTTCGGTCTTTGACTGCAGTTTTATGGATAGAGGTGTTCAAATTTATTGGAAAAAACACATTTAAAATAAATTTTTTTTCTAAAATAAAATAAAAAAAAAATTTTTTTTGAAATTTTTTTTTCTTAACTTCACAAAATTTGAAAGAACAATATTTTATCATTCTCAACATGATTCTGTTGTTGCATTCCATGATTTTTCTGATTTGTAAACTGAATTGACTCAAACATTTAATTCAATTTAAAATGAAGTTTATATACTCAATCGTATTTCAAACTCGATCTACACGTTTTTCAGAAATTGCTTATTGTTAATTTTCGTGAGTTCTTACAACGCTAAAAAAAAAACAGTTTTTTTCAAAACTACTCCTTTTGCATCAAAAAAAAATTTAATAAATTTCCGTAAATCAAAACTTTATTTTGATTTCTTATCATGGTAAGACGGCATTTAACAGAGCCGGAGGTTGCTCGCTTAATCACTCTGCTTGAAGAGGGTTACAGTCAACGTGATGTTGCCAATCGGATGGGTGTTAGTCAATCTGTCGTCTCCCGAATGAATGCTCGATACCAGGAGATGAATCAATACACTCGTCGTCCTGGACAAGGTCGTCATCGTGTCACGACTGTTCGTGATGATCGGGCAATTGTCCGACAAGTTCGACGTGAGCCTTTCATCAATGCCAACATCGTGGCAAGAAATTTCCCAAATCGGGTACAACAGCAGCAACAGCGACAGCGACAAAGACAGCGACACCAATTCCGTATTATTTCGTCCCGGACAGTCATTAACCGTCTTTGTGAAACTGGGTTAAATGCACGCCATCCTAATCGTGTACCACTGTTGACAGCAAGACATCGCCGAGCTCGTTTAGCGTATGCAAACGCACATCGAGCCTGGACATTAAGACAATGGGGAAACGTTTTATTCACTGACGAATCCCGGTTCAACCTTCACGGGAGCGACCGACGTCCCCTTGTTTGGCGTCGTCGTGGAGAACGTTTTCGCCAGAACTTTGTCCGTCCGATTGTTGCCTACGGCGGTGGATCAGTGATGGTCTGGGGCGGCGTTTCGCGAAATTAGAGAACACCTCTGCTGATTGTGCGTGAAAACTTAACAGCTAGACGCTATATCGACCAAATTTTGAGGCCAGTTGTACTGCGCAGACGGCAACGACAGAGGGCATTTATTCTAATGCAAGATAACGCACGTCCACATACGGCCAACATCACCAGACGCTTTTTTGAACGGCATGACATCTCTCTGCTTCGGCACCCACCAATGAGCCCAGATCTTAACCCCATTGAGCATGTTTGGGACATAATGGGTCGTCGTTTGCGCAGAGAGTATCCAAATTTGCAGAACTTGGCCGCACTAGAGCGTGCACTTCTGTGCATTTGGAACACTATCCCGCAACCTCAGATTGCCCGCTGCATCAATATGGCTGAACGCTTGGCAGCCGTTATTGAGAACAGGGGTGCTAATACCTGTTATTAACAATACGGACGAACGGACAGACGAACGGACAGACGAACAGACGTCAACATACACAGACACCCACACACTCTTTGGAGAATGAGTTTGGAGTCATTAAATACGGAGGAACTGACGAGCCTCTGGGTCTTATTTCTTCTAAAGAAACACACTAACACACATACAGACACACATACGCAGACACACACGCAAGAAGCGTAAATCCGACCGGGCAATCTCCACGTGGTACGCTTTGGGTAATGCGAATGCCGGCGGTTAATTTTGATTAAAATTTTCTGCAGTTAAGAAAAAAAATTTTTTTTTTTTTTTTAAATGTTTTTTTTTCCAATAAATTTGAACACTTCTATCCATAAAACTGCAGTCAAAGACCGAAAAAAACTTTTTTTCATTTTGGTAAAGATTATGATCATTTACCGTCAAAGTCGTGATCCTTTAATTTTTTTGAAATTCGATCTAATGAAACAAAAAAACGGTTTGATGGATCAAATTGAAACTGTGAGATTTTTGTAGGCATATTGAACTGTAAAAGGCATACTTAACATTACAGGTTTACGCGATATTTCCAACTAAACGCCTCATTATCCGAAAAGCCACCAAAGGCCATTTTTTTCTTGCTTTTTCAAATTAATGTAAAGACTAAAGAAAATTTTTTTTTGAAAACACTATCGCTGATTTTTGTGGTAAATTTATTCAAGATTTCAAAACCCTCCTTCATTTTCTTGTACAATAAGCGGTAGCTGAGATATTGATGATTAAAGAGAAAAAAGATCTTTCCATTCAAAGCTCGATATCTCAGCGAGAAGTGGTCGAATCGAAGTTTTAAAAAAAACAAATTGAAGCTGAATAAATAAGTTATTCGACACATATGGTGGTCAAATTCGAAAAATTTTTCCCAAGTTGGTGGACCATAAAAAAGAATCGAAAAAATTTTGAGAAAAAATTTTTTTTAGTATTTCTTAGGATTGCGCGGTACGTGATGCTTGAAAAATTGTATCATTGTAAGATCTTAAAACAAGATACATCAAGCTTTAAAATGCTTTTTTTTAAATCATGATACGAACATTTTTAAGGGAAATACAGCCATTTAAAAAACCCCTAAAAATTCAGAATTTTTTTTTGATCCTTTAATTTTTTCCACTAGTGTAATAAAATTGTACCTTTTAATTGTTGAAGAGTTGACTCATCTATAATAAACTCCTGCAAATATTTTATGAGATCAGATAGTTTTCTTAATTTATCCATTACATAAAAAATAACAATCTGCAACAAAAAATAATATAATACATATAGTATGCATAATATTCCCAAGTAGATAGATCCTCTCTAAAAAAAGTGATGGCCTGCTATAAGTCGTTGATTATGATGGAACGATAATTTGAACCATGATGCAAAATATTGTGTTTTTGCAAATTTGAGTTTGAAATCTTTAAAAATAAAAAATTTTTTATTAATATGGAATTAAAATAATTTTTACTATATGTGTCTAATAAAAAATAAGTTATATGTGAAAATTAAGAAATCAAAAGCGAAACGCGGAATGAAACATGGAATTATTCTTATTCCTTTTGCTTAGTGAGGTAGCGCTTGAAGTTTGCTGATAATATATATATATATTTACTAACCTAACCATAACCGATATATTAAAAAATGCAATATCTGAAGATTTTTTTAGAACAAAGGAATTAACTATGAGTCATCAAAAAGCTTATGCGCACATCAATCATTTATTAAATATAGAGGGTAACACTTTGAGCTATTTTTCCACTATGAATCAAAAGTCGAGATACATGAGGCAACTAATGCTGCAACTATGGTACAAATGGCAGAGACTGGTCAACAGCAATATATTAAATTAAACAACGAGCAAAAGGAAGTCGTAGATACTGTTCTTCTTGCAATTATCAATAATAATCAAGGACATTGATGGTCCAGAAGGATCGGGAAAACTTTTATCTACACTACATTATACAATTTATTATCATCAAAAGAGGTTAAAGTATGTACAATGGCATTTACTGATGTATTTATTTGGGATGAAGCTCCAATGGCTCCAAGATATGCTTTGGAAATTGCAAACCAAATATTGCAACATGTTAAACATGTTATGAACAATAATTTACCATTTGGAGGAAAGATCATTATACTAGGAGGAGATTTTCGACAACTTCTTCCAATTAAAATTAAGGGAACCAGATCTAAAACTTTAAATCTTTGTATAAAAAACAGCGAGCAAGTTTACTCTTGCCACAAATATGAGAGTAAATCCAAATGATATAAATTTCGCGAAATATTTACTAGCAGGTGGCAACGGAATAATAAATGATATACATGACAACATTGAATTATCTGACGATTACGTTCTTGACAGAAATCATAACATTGCTCTGTATGCATTCGGTAAATTAATTCAGGAAAACCGATTTGAAGATATCAGTAAATGTGCTATTCTTTCAGCTCGAAATGTTGATGTCAATGAAATCAATGAACAGTTACTAATTTATTAGATGCATCAATAGAACATATTAGATGAAATGATTTTGCCAGAATATTTAAATTCATTAAATCCATCCAGTCTACCTCCTTATAAATTAAGCTTAAGAAAACATTGCATTATAATGCTTATTAGAAATATAAGCATTAGTGAAGGTTTATGCAATGGCAATATATTAAGAATAATAGAATTTTCTAATCTTTTATTAAAATGTATGATTTTACCTGGCGATAAAGCAGGAGGTATTGTTTTTATAAATCGCATTACATTATACTGCAATAATGAATATCCTTTTACGTTTAAAAGAAGACAATTTCCTGTCAAACTAGCTTTTGCAATGACTATCAATACGTCACAAGGCCAAACATTTAGTAATATTGTTATAGATCTGCAAAGAGATGTTTTTAATTACGGACAACTGTACGTAGCAATGTCCGGAGTTAGATCTTGGGATTCCCTTGAAATAAATTTAGCAATTCAAAGACAAGGAGTACAAGTCAAAAATTACGTTTATAAAAAATTATATTTATAATAAACTCATACTAAAATCGACTGAACATATGGTCTATTTTTAAATAAGTATGATACAAATAAGGATTTAGACATTGAACAAATTTTAAATAGTTAATCGAATTAATATCAGAACTTAATTAAATATATATGTTGTTTATAATATATTAAGTTATAATATTTAAGATAAAAATTTACAAATATATAAATTTAATTTGTAATTTTATAAATATATATATTCTATATTTATAAATTTGTATCTTCTACAATTATATTAATTAGTTAGTATGTAGATTTGACAACAAAATTAGTTAATTTTTTATTTATTCATATACAAAACTTACTGAATTATTTTAAATATCTATGCATTAATAAATTCTATTAATCAGAATTTTTTCTATTAATATTGTTTTAGTCAAGATTAGACATCGAGACGCGTGCATAGCGCGCGCAAGATTCCTAGTATATGTATAGACATAGGTATATATGTACATATAGATATACATATAGGTTAAGTTAATAAGTGCAAGAATATAGAAGGTATAAAATATTTTGTTCGGGTTATTAGTGTGCGTCCATAATAATAACAATTGTTAAATTTACCTGTAGGTATCGTAACGTGACGAGGACAAAGATCGTTTCCCTCTGCGTTAGAGTATTCACTGTTTTGCTAATTAAATTAATTTAACTATTGGAAACAGTGAAATATTCACTAATTCAACAGTGAAAAGTTTGTTCACTAACAAGAATAGTGAAATTTTCACTGTTTTACATTAAGAGATTGGTTAGAAATACCCATGGACATCACAACACTTTGACCCGTTGTAAACCCGAAAGTTTGCGCCCTGATTTTGCCTATAGGGCGTATCAGTTAAACAGCCAGCAAACTACTCGCGTTGGTAGCCCCGTGTGGGAACGGAGCGTCTCTCACATCGGGCGCTCAGCATTCACGACGCTAGCCTTCGGGAGTATGTGTGAGTCACGTGGTACGTCAGACTAGTACTCAAAAAGTAGCACGGCACCTTAGACACCACAGCCACCGACATCGTCATTTTGAAAAGATCAAAAGTTGCATACGATCATAAACCCCCTGTGGGGGCTTTGGTAGTGCTTGGATTTATACTCAAGTTGAAGGTTTAGTTAAAGTTTAAAATGTTGTATGTTTAATAAATACATATTTAATAAAAATATCCAGAGTGCCGATAATTGGTGCGACTCGTAGGACGGTAAGTATATGCGGGTAGATAAATTTTGGCTAATAAATGTATGTTAGTAGTATCAAGAGTGAAATGCAATATTTGCAACTGACTTATTTCGTTATTTTTGTATTAAAATTTATAATATTAAATATATCATTGCGATATCCAATCAGCCCACTATATACGCTTATTTCCTCCGAGGTTATTGTAATAAATTAGTTGATAAAATGGCAACATTGTACATATTTTTAAGAAAAGATAGATATAAAATAAAGCATCGGATAATCAAATGCGTTTCTGGTACGCGAGAACATTCGCGAACGTCGCTACAGAAAATGTAGCATATTCACACACACAAACATAGCGTACTGTGTTGGTGAATCGCCCACTGTCGACACAAACGCACGTATTCAGGGGCTGACTGTAGGTGTATATCATCTAGTACAATGTTTCTGTGGCGGCGCCCTGCGGTGACGAAGCGAAGGACTTCAATGAGATCACAAGAAGGGTGGTCGTCGGTTCACCTCTCTTTCTTACACCGTGATATTGGTAGAGCATCTTCTGCGTTATGCACGGAAGACCTGGTGAGATATTTTCTCACGTTGGGTTTTTGCCACGTTACAGCTATGACCTGTAATCCAAAGTAGAAAGAATTAAAACTGACTCAAAAGAAATTTCCTAGTATTACCACTCCAAGTGACATTCCAAATATTCCTGTTAGACTATTTTATATAAAATTTGAATAATATTCTAAAAATTAAAATTTTTCGAGCCACATGCTTATATTGTAGATACATTATGGTAGTCTTGCGTGCTTTGAAAAAGTGTACAGGACTACCAAAACAAAATTGCAGGACATTAATCGCATCTGGAATAGAAATGAAGTAGAAAAGTCTTAAAAATAAGCCTACTCCGAGATAGGTCGTTCTCAAAGTTGATCGCGAGATAGGCCGTTCTCGAAGCGGGTGGCCAGACGGGCGTTCTCGAAACGGATCCTAAGATAGGACGTCTTATCATGTTAAAAAACTCTATTACATTTTATGGAGAAGTTTTTCATTAATATAAAAGAAATCTATGTATCCGATGCACATTACAATAATTATACCGTTTTCTCACAATACCTCCGGGGTGGTGCGCAAATCTATTCCCTTCTAATAAACAATTCAAAGTGGAGGGAAAGTGGAAGAGGATGGATGGAGTTGGATGAGATGTGGAGAGAAAGTAGAGGGGAAGCAGAAAGGGGTAGAGAATTAGTGGAACTACAGAGAATACGGAGGCGCAAGTTAAGGGCCTGTAAAGGGCTGCGAAGGGGCATGGTTAAGGGTGAAGAGGCGCGGAAGAGAGTGAAGGGACTACGAAGTCGTAAGATCTCATAATTTTTGACATATTTTTACGCTATTTTGTGGAGGGGAAGTGGGGCAAGTGTGCTTCGATCACTCTTACAACTTGTAATGGGGTGCTTTCTAGGCGGCTATCTGCCTATGTACCCCGTACAAATGCAAAGTCCTCCTGCACTTTGCTTTTGCGAGATGCTGTACTCGCTCGTGTGGTCGCCTACCTGTGACGATGCCCCGGTGCTCAGTATGCACTACACTCCTGTGTAGTGCCCGCGGAGGCGGCGGTATTCGGCGGTTTGAATAGGAAGAGGGATCGGGACGACGATCAAATGAACACACTACCGATTCTAATAAAAAGGCGTTTATTCAATTAAGCAATCCGTCGTCCGTGTTGCGCGTATTCGCGTCGCGAGAAGGCCACAAAATATACCGGCTCAACGACTCGGGCCAAATGCCTCGCCAGTCGATCGCGCATAAATAAAAGGAAATCAGATCCTACTTTTTGTCGCGATGATCCCCGTTGTACGCTGGCCAGGGAGTCTCCTGCTCTACCTTGCCGTGTTGCTGTGCCGTGGTAGCTCTGGATGCTGCGGTTGCTGCCGTTGCTGCTGTTGCTGCACTCGTTGCTGCTCTTGCTGCTCACGATGCTGCTGTTGCTGCTAGGGCTGCTGTCTTTGCTGCTGCTGTTGTTATTACTTTTGGCGCGCGTCGTCAATACTACTCGCGAGTGCGGTCAAAAGTTAACTGTCTCGAATTTTCCTCTAATTGCGAGATCTCTACCGGCCTTCCCGCGCTTCGGCTCCCCGCGCCGGCGTGCGCGTTTCGCCGCCCGTTACGTTAATAATTCAAGATTTATATCTTCATGGAAACTTTTGCCTTTAGGTGTTAATATAAATATGTAAAAAATGCAAGAATTGTTAAAATTTTTATGTAAAGAATACAAATAAGAGAAAAACTTCATAAACGTTAAATATTTTTTTAAATTGTGTATTTTTTTCAGTATTTTCTATATTAATTTTGCTAAACTTATTGAATTTTTAATAATATTTTGTAGGGTTTCACAAACAGCTACCAGAGCCGATATCTTCCGAGGCTTGCCGTAGATTGCAGTATCGTCGCAAAAGTGACAGCGTTAAGAAAAAAGTTCGGGAAAAATTTCTTAATATATGGTAAGTTTTTATTTTATTTAATTTGTGTTGATTAATTACGAAATTCTATTGAAATTATTTAAAAATTTGAATTCAATTTTTTTTAATAAGATGTCAATGTATTATTATATAACTCCAACTTCACATTATAGGCCTATTGTGTACAAACAATCTATAACTTAATGTGTTTAGTAATAAGAAAATGATTCTATCAGAGAGCGTAGCTAGGTTAGTACCAGGACCAACCTTTATAAAATATTCAATGAAGGGTGGCCAGACTGGCAATTGTGTGTAGACTTGCTTATTTGAAAAATAAATAAATGAACGAATAACTAGTGAAATTACCAGAATGGCCACAGATAGTAAACATGAACACGATTCGAGCGTTCATCTCGTTTATTAGAAACATGCTTTCTTTTTTCTAATAGTTTATTCGCCGTTGGTGTTTATTTTTAATTGACTAGTTAATGGACTAATGTTACGTCCGAATGAGCGCATCCCACCAATATACTTATGGTGTACAGAGTTCTTGCTGATGAGAGTACGCGCGTGACACTTCCCTGATTTGTTTGGAATTAAAAGAATCGTGTAGCCGGTGTATTTTTATTTTTATGTATTGTCGATGTTGATAACGCTCGCGATTTGTTGGTAGTCTGTTTATTGACTTGTTTTTCCGTCTTCATGTCCGTGTTGGTTTCCTGGAAGCTGCCATTCTTGCGGTAGTTCGGCGCAGATACGCACTGGCTATGGCTTATTGTCTATTTTTAATGCAGTGCTGCCTCTTTCCTTGGCGGGTGATGACGACGTTTCGTGAGGGTATGTGTATGTATATACAGGGTGTCTGAAAAGTTCCGGAAGGGCATGATAACATCTGAACTAACAATAGTAAAAAAAAAATAAAAACACATAGTTGCTAGGATTATTTCCCAGCTTTCCGATGGGGACTTTGAATTTGACCTTGACCATGTTCATCAAGGTTATTTGAAGGTCAAATCGATTTTTTTAAATAGGACCCCCTATTTTCGACTCTAGAAATGAAAAGAGCGGAAAATTTTACGTTCAAATATGGTCTAAAATATTTTAAAATTTGACCTTGGAAGGTATGGACAAGGACAAATGCAAGTTTGGTACGATGACTCGAAAATCAGAACTCGTAGAGAACAACATTTAAAACGTAATATTCATAGCAATTATCCAGCTATTTGATAGAGACCTTGGTTTTGACCTTGACCATGACCTGCAAGGTCATTTGAAGGTCAAATCGATTTTTTTAAATAGAACCCTCCATTTTTGACCCCGTAAATGAAGGGAATGGAAAATTTAGCGTTCATATAGGGTCTTGACCATTTTTAAATTTTGACTTTTGCAGGTCATGAACAAGGTTCATCCCAGGTTCAGTTCGATAACTCGAAAACCAGAATTCGTAGAGAAAATTATTTAAGACACAGTATTCATGATCATAACCTGCAAGGCCATATGTAGAATAAATCGTGGATAATTTTGTGTCTTAAAAACGTATCCAATTTTAATCTCAACTTAACTTGATTGCTTCACAGTAAATTCTACATCATCAACTCAAATTATTCCGATATTCAAACAACCCCATTGTTGAACGTCCCTGACATTATAAATTTTTTAGTTATCATTATCTTACTTCTAAACTGCTTCAGCATAATTTTCACCCCGTAGACTCAAATTACTCCACTTCTACTTTCATTTATTAATTGCTTAAATTTTTAAACCTTCTATTAAATGGACAAGACTTGTTTAAATGAATAATGAACATTAACAATGTAAAGAAGGGTTCATAATAACCCATAAAACTATTTTTAAAATTAAATTTTAATTTTACAATCAGAGATATTGTTAATCAAGAATTTCTAAAAAATTTCTTCGTTTAATCTTTACAATCTCAGTCATCTTTCATTCAATTTCAATTTACCAAAGCACATTTTTTATTTCTTAGTATCTCGTGATATGTGGAGATTGACAACATTTTTTTTTTAAAGAAACGTTTTTTAAAAAACGTAATATTCACAGCAATTATCCAGCTATTTAATGGAGACCTTGGTTTTGACCTTGACCATGACCTTCAAGGTCAATTGAAGGTCAAATCGATTTTTTTTAATGGAACTCTCCATTTTTGACCCCTGAAATATAAAAAGCGGAAAATTTTACGTTCAAATATGGTCTAAAATATTTTAAAATTTGACCATGGAAGATATGGACAAGGATAATTCAGGTTTGGTACGATAATATGAAAACAAGAATACGTAGAGAACAACATTTAAAACGTAATATTGATAATATTTCTCCAACTATCTGATTAGGACATCGAATTTGACCTTGACCATGACCTTCTTAATGATTTGAAGGTTAATTGTTTTAAATAGGATCACCTATTTTTTATCAATTATGGCAGACTTGGTGTTATCCAAGCAGTTAAGATAAGACTGGGCCCAATCAGTCAAGGTTAGACGCTGTTTAATGAATTAAGGCAGGTCTTGGTTTTTGAAATCAATTTAGGCAAGAATCTGTCCAATCAATTAAGGCAAGACTTAGTGTTGTCCAACTAGTTAAGGCAAGACTTGGTATTATCCAACAAATTAAGGTAAGACTTGGCCCAACCAGTTAAGGCAAGACTGGATCCGGCCAATTAAAGCAGAACTTGGTGTTGTCCAACCACTTAAGGTAAGACTTGGTGTTGTCCAACCATTTAAGGCAAGACTTGGTGTTGTCCAACCAGTTAAGGCAAGACTCAGTCCGACCAATTAGGGCAAGAATTAGTTTAGCCAATGTTCAAACTGATGGCCTTCGGTTTTTTGACAGTAACCTAATCGATAATAAAAACTATGAATAGAATTTTGAATGTGTTCTGCCGAAATCAAAGTGCTTTCATCAATTATCCTTTGCCGTAATTCATCTAAATTTTGTGGCTTAGTTTTATAAACACGATCTTTTAAGTATCCCCAGAGGAAGAAATCTAGAGGAGTCAGATCAGATGATCAGGCGGGCCATTCGATAATACCTCTGCGGCCAATCCAGCGATCAATGAACACAGTATTCAAATACTGTCGAACATTGCGTCCATAGTGAGCTGCTGCACCATCCTGCTGGAACCACGTGTGTTCAAAATTGGCTCCCGTAACCTTTATAATTCTAGGAAAGATTTGCGTCCGTAACATGTCCTCATATTTTGCTGCATTTAAATTACCCTCTATGAAAAAGGGACCAATCAATTGATTATTCAATATTCCAGCCCAAACATTTAATTTTTCGGGATATTGGGTATTATCTTCGCGCATCCAGTGAGGATTTCGCTGAGCCCAATATCTGCAGTTATGCCTATTCATAGTACCAGTTGATTGGAAAGTAGCTTCATCTGAAAAGACTATATTGGAGGCAAAATTGGGATCTTCAACAATCCTAGACATCATTTCTTCGCAAAACTCAACTCTCCTATCAAAATCATCTATATTCAGCTCTTGCACAAGATTAACCTTAAATGGATGGAATGTGTTAGTTTTTAATATTTTCTGAATAGAAAACTTGCTTATTTCATGTTGTTGAGACATTTTGCGAATTGAAGTATGGGGATGCAGTAGACGATCTTCCAGAACGAGGACGATCGTTTACACTTCCTGTATTATGAAACCGTCTGACAGCTCTCGATACTGTAGATTTAGAAATTGGAGTAAGGCCAAGTCTGAAAGTTTCATTGAAGAGAATTTGGCATCTTCGTAAGATCGTCTAAGTTCACCCAAGCCTATCATCACCAAAAGTGAAATTCTTTCTCTTTCATTAAGTCGTAGCATGTTTATGTGCAGATAATAAATATACACGTCTGCGAAAATGACAAATTAACTACTGAAAAATATTCGACGAGAAAATTACCAATGAACGAGAAAACACTATTTTCAAGAAAAAATTAGAGAAATACTTCTTAAAAAAAAAATGTTGTCAATCCCCACATATCACGAGATACTAAGAAATAAAAAATGTGCTTTGGTAAATTGAAATTGAATGAAAGATGACTGAGATTGTAAAGATTAAACGAAGAAATTTTTTAGAAATTCTTGATTAACAATATTTCTGATTGTAAAATTAAAATTTAATTTTAAAAATAGTTTTATGGGTTATTATGAACCCTTCTTTACATTGTTAATGTTCATTATTCATTTAAACAAGTCTTGTCCATTTAATAGAAGGTTTAAAAATTTAAGCAATTAATAAATGAAAGTAGAAGTGGAGTAATTTGAGTCTACGGGGTGAAAATTATGCTGAAGCAGTTTAGAAGTAAGATAATGATAACTAAAAAATTTATAATGTCAGGGACGTTCAACAATGGGGTTGTTTGAATATCGGAATAATTTGAGTTGATGATGTAGAATTTACTGTGAAGCAATCAAGTTAAGTTGAGATTAAAATTGGATACGTTTTTAAGACACAAAATTATCCACGATTTATTCTACATATGGCCTTGCAGGTTATAATCATGAATACTGTGTCTTAAATAATTTTCTCTACGAATTCTGGTTTTCGAGTTATCGAACTGAACCTGGGATGAACCTTTTTCATGACCTGCAAAAGTCAAAATTTAAAAATGGTCAAGACCCTATATGAACGCTAAATTTTCCATTCCCTTCATTTACGGGGTCAAAAATGGAGGGTTCTATTTAAAAAAATCGATTTGACCTTCAAATGACCTTGCAGGTCATGGTCAAGGTCAAAACCAAGGTCTCTATCAAATAGCTGGATAATTGCTATGAATATTACGTTTTAAATGTTGTTCTCTACGAGTTCTGATTTTCGAGTCATCGTACCAAACTTGCATTTGTCCTTGTCCATACCTTCCAAGGTCAAATTTTAAAATATTTTAGACCATATTTGAACGTAAAATTTTTTGCTCTTTTCATTTCTAGAGTCGAAAATAGGGGGTCCTATTTAAAAAAATCGATTTGACCTTCAAATAACCTTGATGAACATGGTCAAGGTCAAATTCAAAGTCCCCATCGGAAAGCTGGGAAATAATCCTAGCAACTATGTGTTTTTATTTTTTTTTTTACTATTGTTAGTTCAGATGTTATCATGCCGTTCCGGAACTTCTCGGAAACCCTGCATATATATATATATATATATATATATATATATATATTATGACGCATATTCCGTCAATGCCTCGGAATATGCGCGCTGCATTCTGGGAGACTTTAACATACTTATTTGTGATGTCGAGCAATTACTAGGGCGTAAATATGATACATAAATTTAGAACTGTGTATTACTCTGTACATAATATATTTACTTAAGTGCATAATATTTTTACATCCAGTGAGTTTATATCATAACTATATAGATGAATTATAAACTATTAACTTTATTTGGGCGCCAGCTACAGTTGTAGCACGAATACAAGTGAATAAATACAAGGTTTACTTCGCGCGCGGTATCACACACAATAATCAAGTGTAACTTACAATTCGCAGGATGCTGTCCCTTTTCGAACGTGGCTTGTTGACTCTCGGTGTATCGCACAAGGCTTCGATATAAACTATGTATATGATGCTGTCGAGGGTGTCGAGGGCGAAGTGTAGACGAGCGCTTCGAGTGTAATTTCCGAACAGAGTGTTGAATGCGAAGTTTTCTCAATACTATCCCGGAACAGAGTGATCGAGGCTATGGGGATTCGGCAGCGGCGAGGTCCGACTGCGTAGTTCCCATAACAGCCGTCGAGACGCTGAGAAGGCCAGTCACGTGACGGGAAAGGGACTGTAGGTACGGGAGTGAGAGAGAGCGAACGAGAGCGGGCATGCTGCTACAGCATGACCTACGACATGTAGTGCGGTGCGTGTGTACAGGTGCGGCTTCCTCCTGGTGCAGTGGAAATACGACCAGTCAGCTGTTCCTGTTGCGAGTGCTGTGAGTTGGCCATCCCATCTTCTTCTCAACGTTCCTGGACACAGTGTGCGAGGATGCTGGTGGAACTTGTGATCTGATAAGTGCATACATAGGTTATGATACCTATGTATGTTGACTGTACGCCTCTGACAGTTTCTGTGTAGTGACTATTTTGCTTCTAGGATGCCTGGTGCATGCTGTTCTCTTCTCCTGTCAGGACGTCCAGTGAAGCAACATACTTCGGTGGTGACTCCTTGAGCGATAGCAGGTACGTTTTATTCCTTATGTTCATCGTAGTGAGTCTGTACTAATGTTCTCTTCTTTGCAGGAGCTGCCTAGGAGTCGAGGTAAGTCAGTCTGTGTCGTTGCACTGCACTAACTATTTCTCTCTCTTCTAATCAGTTACTAATATCTTTGTCTATTTACAGGGGACTAGGTTGGATTGTGACTGGCCTCCCAACACCTCAACGCCTGCCAGGGCATTGAAGAAGGAGGGTATAAGGGGGATATGGGTAGAGCGTAAGGTAGCATATGAGGGGATAGGGTAGCTTAGATAGATATATTTTAGTTAGGTAGGATTTAGCATGTGAGGGGTTAGGTGTTGGGGGGGGGTTGTGACGCATTGGCTGCATAGAGCCTTTGCGTTAGTACAAGTCGTAATTGTCTTAAAACTATGCCTATTCTTGTAGTAACGCAATTTATACAATGTTTGCCTATTCTATCTTAATAATTATTTTCGCATGTACGTGAGAAAGAAAAGTACAATAATACTTTCGATTTATATTACAAACTTCTCTAATTTTTCATTATCGCAGCACTTCATGGTTTTGCTGATGTTCCCATGGCTGGACTCTTTTCTTTCTCTGTCGAACTTTTGGCCCATCTTCCTTCATTGGAGGTCTTGGACGCAACCATCTTAAGTCTATTGGCATCTGAAATTCTTAAATCTATTACAAAAATACAAAATCCTATTCGCAACAATATTTTTTTATGTGAAACTAAAATAATGCAAATAGCAAGTGACACTTAATATTGTGTGAAAATTTTCTTAAATGGCTACGACTTGTACACGGAGTATTTTAATACATCTCTCCCCCCGTGCGGCATTTCAGAAAATTTTAGTTATTCCTGCGTAGACGTAAGCGATTTACTTGCTATGTGTGTGGCTTATAATTTTAGTTATATACAGTTTTTACAATAGGTGCTAAACCAAAAGTTAGCGTTTTGGTTGACTCGAGTAAGATGCCGAAATCTAAAGAATGTATTACAACGAGCGATGGGTAGTATTATCATGGTGCTCGGTATTGGTGTGGTTTATTATTGCAATAGTCGGTACGGGAGGTATTTTTCGATACGGTATGGGTGGATCATATTTTCCTTTAGACGATAGAGCGATAATTATGCGATATGGGAGGGATTTTTGTGGTATACGGTATGGGTGGGTTATTTCCTTTTGGGACGGTAGAGCGATACGGGGATTTACTGGGGTGTCGGTTGACGTGGGGAACCGAGGTAGACTGATGCTCCCTGCATCACGATCATCACCGATTGTATGGCCTCTCCATGAACCCCTTGTTGACCGTAAATTTCATGCGTTGATGCCGGTGGCTGAGTACTATTCGATGATCTAGATTGCCGAGATTCTGGACGTATTCTTAATGCTGTTCCATCCTCTCCCGTCCGTAGAGCTGGGGGAGATTTGGAACATGTCGAGCACGTTCTGGTATCGGATCCACGCTGGCCACACTTGTAACAGAACCGAGACTTCGGTTGTGTACATCTCGAGTACCGATGGTCTGTTCCTCCGCAGTTCCAACACTTGTCTTCCCCAGTTTGGGTCAGGATGGGTGGCTTTCCAATTCGCAGACTCATAAGTGGTGGTATCAAGGTTTGAGTCGTGGCTGCACTATGGGTTTTGCTGGTTTTCGGGGATTGTATAGAGGAATGTGCAGGAACGGCTTTAACGGTGGTAGGCGATCCAGGCCGAGGGATTTTGAAATCCATCAGTGCAGGGATACCTTGTAAGGCTGCAGGGGCTGCTGGTGTTCCACCAGGTATGAACCTAATTGGCCCTGCAGCTATGCCTTGTGGGATTTCTCCCACACGGCCTTCCCGCGCTGATGGACTCACCTCCCTGGTCTGGGTATGAGAGTCCTTGACGAACGTGATCTCGTCGCCTCGGTGAACTCGGATCTGTTCACCCTTTTTACTATGAACTACCTTGATTATGGGGGGTGGGGGATTGTCCAGCTCACGGGGTCTACGAATCGGGTTTAGGTAGGTGGGGGGCTTTGGTTTGGGGATCGGGCACGGGGGAATCCTTATAGGGGAGTGCTTCGGGAATTCAGTATCGCCTTGCCGTTCCCTACGTCTCTGCCTCCCGAGTGAGGTATCCTCTGAAAACGGTGCATGGAAGGCTACCGGATCGTCACAGGGCGAGTAGGGACATAGGCCCTTTTTAGGAACGGCTCGAGGCAATAAATTGTATCGACCGCTGATCGGGTCCAAAATATACTCCTCTCGCGGAGATGCTGACCTAAGTGGCGGAGGGGTATCGGCATTGTCCTTTACTTTTCGGTAGTGGACCCATTATATCCGCAGCTACGTTCGTCCAAGGTCCTTCTATTTTTCGATGGCCCATAAGTCCCGTTGGCGATTGTTGGGGAACTTTGCACATTTGGCAATCTGGGCATTGTTTGACATAACGCTCCATATCCTTCCTCATTTTCGGCCAAACGTATGACTGTAT
The DNA here is from genome assembly GCA_020010945.3 of Muscidifurax raptorellus. Taxonomy (NCBI): domain Eukaryota; kingdom Metazoa; phylum Arthropoda; class Insecta; order Hymenoptera; family Pteromalidae; genus Muscidifurax; species Muscidifurax raptorellus. The sequence continues at coordinate 29,054,235 of CM052077.1, read as the reverse complement.
GAGATGATTGAAGGTTTTAGCGGTCCCCATGTGACCTGATTGAGGAGTGTTATGACATTCGAACAGAGCTCGCTCGCGATCGTGCTCTGGTATTACTAATTTCCAGCTATCTAAATCTGGTATTATTTTATTTATACGAGTGTTTGGGATATGTTTGTACAATAAGTTATTTTGTACTTTCCAATTGGGATATTTGTCTGGCTTCTTCATTACTGCTGCTTTACGCTTAGCATACCAGCTATCCTCTTCGATCATCCCTGAGGCTGCTATACAGCAGATTTCCTCTTCGAACATACGAGACAGCGCGTCGGGTACTTTATGAAGAGCTCCTTTACGATGCTCTATTTTCATATTTTAACGCTGTAGTGCTGTCGCCCATCTGGCTCATCTTCCAGCTGGGTCTTTCAGGTTGTGTAGCCACCTCAGACTACTGTGGTCTGTTATGACTGTGAATTCTTCACCTAGCAAACAACCTCTAAATTTTTCGACTGCCCACAGTACTGCCAAGCATTCTTTTTCCGTCACAGTGTAGTTCCTTTCAGCCTTCGTGAGTGATCGACTTGCGTAGGCTATTGGGTGTTCTTCTCCTTCAATTGTCTGTGTTAACACAGCTCCCAAAGCGAAACTACTTGCATCTGTCTGGAGACAAAAAGGCTTAGTATAATCTGGTCGAGCCAGTACTGGGGCTTCGGTCAGAAGAATCAACAATGTTTCCAATGCTTTTTGTTGATCTTCTTCCCATTTCCACGGGGAATTTTTCTTCAGCAACTCAGTTAGGGGGGTTTATACGAGTGCTAGGTCTTTTATAAATCGGGCATACCATCCGATCATTCCAAGGAATCTCCTGAGTTGCTTTAGATTACGAGGAAAAGGGTAATTGAGAATTGGGGCAATTTTGTCGGGGTCGGTGTTCAATCCTTGGCGATTTATCACATATCCAAGGTATTTAACTTCAGGGCAGCAAAATTCCGATTTTTCTCTATTCAGTTCTAAGTTTGCTTCCTTTAGCTTCTGTAACACAATTTTTAAATATTCTAGGTGTTTACCGAAAGTGTCTGTTGCTATGATGATGTCATCCATGTAAACAAATACATGGGGTTGCAATTCTGCCGTAAATAATTTATCCATTGCTGCCTGAAATGTGGCTGGGGCATTTGATAAGCCGTAGGGTAGTCTGCAGAACTGAAATAATCCTTTTGCGGGGACTGCGAAAGCTGTGTATTGTCTGCTGTTTTTGTCCAAGGGTATTTGATGATATGCGTGACTCAAGTCTATTTTCGATAGGTATTTACAATTTCGCAGATTTCCTAGCAGCGTATCCATTAATGGTAACGGGTATGCGTTCTTCTTTTGTTACACCATTGAGGGCTCTATAATCTATGCAAAATCTTATTCCTCCGTCTGCTTTTGGTACTATTACTGGACAGCTGCTCCAGGCGCTTTCACATGGTTCAATTATCCCTTCAGCTAACATTCTATCAATTTCTGCATGGACTTTTGCTAGTAATTTGGGAGAGATGGGGCGCATTCTTTGTTTTATGGGGCGATAATTTAAAAGTTCAATTACATGGGGGGTTAGATTTGCATGAGGGCTGGGCTTTTGAGGGGGTAGTGTTAAATCGAAAATAATTTGTTCGAGTTTTTTCCTTTGGTTCTTGGATATTTCTGAAATTACTCCACATATAGCAGCATTTGCCACTATACAACCTGGATTCTGATTTTTCGGATAAAATTTCCTTACTATACCGTCATCAGTGTGCCAAGTTCGATTTTCTAAGTCGATTTTCAATTTTAATTTTGGCAGCACGTCCATTCCTAATACGAAGTCGTAATCCAGGTTTTTCGGTACCCGTATGAGTGTTGTAATTTCGCTATTTTCCAATTTAAAATTTATTTTTACTGAACCAAGGATTTGTTCTATGGCTCCTTTAGTCATTACCATATAGCCGTCTTCACTGAGTATTTCAGCTCCTAATTCTTTGACAGCTTTTTCACCAATAAATGAGCCGACTGCTCCTGGATCTACAAATGCTGGGAACATTTTGCCTGCGATCTCGATATTTAGGTACAGTCTGTTGTCTACTGTGCCAACCGGGCCTGCTGGTATTTCTACGTTCTCATCATATCCAGCATTTATCAATTTACTAGGTGGTTTCGAGTTTTTGACGATTGTTGGCCCGGTCTCCTGCACCTGGGCCTTCGAGTGTTTGGAGGTTAACCTAGCCCTAATGGTCTTCCTTCCTGTGCGTTTCCCGACTCCTTAGAGCATTTGGGACACGTACGGATCGTGACATTTGCTTTGCCACATCGATAACAAATTTTTCCTCTCTTTTGAGGACAATCAGCCGCCCAATGGCTTGTTTCTTTACAAACCCAACATGGGTATTTTTTCTTTATTTCTTCTTCTGTTTTATTAACAGTTTTCCTATCTGTATTTTGTGTTTTCCTAGGTTGGTTTCCTTGCTTTGGATTGGCGATCGACTGATTGTTTTTGTTACTATTATTGTTATTGTTGTCATGTTTATTATTGACATGTGCTCCTGCTCCATTCGGTCTCTTACTAGTGTAATTATTCATAGCTGCTACTCGCTGGTCTATTTCTTCGTCTGAAGATTCATTATCTATAGGATGTATTATTGCAGCTACTCGATTTTTCTTCTCTTTTGGGCTCTTGTAAGCTAATTGGGGACATAGGGACTTTTCGGGGGGTGGTGGGGGACGATACAAACTTTTTCTTGTTTCTCGTATTTCAATCTTATTTCCTATTGCTTCTAATTTTTCAAACGAGTCGAAGTCTACTCTTTCTATTTTTACATATTTCACATTCAAATTCCTATGTACTCTGTCTAGTTGTTTTTCCAGTGGCCATTCAGGTATACAACGACCCATTAATTCTCTCATAATTGTTATATATGACCCGAGTGGCTCTTGAGGTCCTTGTGTTCTATATACAATGTCATCTTCTAATCTAATTTGATAATCTAACTTCCTATATTTGCGAACCAAGCCTGTTAACAATTCTTCCACTGTTTTCCAATTGAATTTTTGGGCTCTAGCCCAATACAGTGCTTCATCTTTTAACAGCAACGTAACATGCTGCAAAATATCCTTATCTGATATCTTCAATCCATCTCTAAATCATCCTCTTGATTCCCTGAGAATGGTTTGACATGCTTCTGTATTAAGTCTGCAGCTCGTTGTTCCCTCTGGTAGGTTGTGTCTATCACTGCATAACTTGAGTTTACTGCAGAATTGTTGGCGTTCGAATTTGGTATATGCTGGATCGTATTGTGGGGGTTATTTATCCACGGCAGCATTTGACCTTGTGGCATTGCAAAATACGGGTTTGGGAATCCCGACAAAAATGGGTTCATGTACTGCCACTGGTACATGTTTGCTAACCAATTATAATTTTGTGGCATGTTGTTTCCTAAGTTAGACGTGTTCATCTCTTCTCTATTCGAATTTCCCATTTGCGAGAATTGATTCGCTTGTGAGAAACTATTAGGCTGCGATGAATAGTTTGTTTGGGGAAACTGAGTTGTGTTTTGAAACTGGTTGTATTGGGGCAATTGATTTGATTGTGGAAATTGATTCGATCGGGGTATGTTGTTCGATTGGTTTGGTTGGGTTTGGGTGGTAGGATTCGATGTGGGGTATGGGGTTTGGTTAAATAGGGGTTGGGTAGGATCATGTTGGTTTTGATAATGATATCGGTGGTGCTATTTTTCCCTCTAGTGTCGCTGGAGTCGATGCAACGGGTACTCTTCCGTCTGGGAGTGACATATCGCGGTTGGTTTGGTCTATCAACGCTGAAAGACTGTCGAAGTTGAATTGTCTAGCGATCGGATTCGTCGAATCTTCACTCATCTTGACCGATGCGTCTGTGACTTGTGGACTATTTTCTTTTACCGACTCTATTACGCTTTCGCCAGCTGATGACGTTTCACTCTCCTCAACATCCAAATTTTCTTCTTGTTGCGAAGCTGTGTCGATTTCACTTTCCGAATCCCAATGAGCTGCTTTCTTGCCGAATTTCTTAATTAATTCATATCGAATTAAACGGTCAATGCACTCTGCCTTTGTTCCTCTTTGGCTTAATTGTCTTTTTATTAAATCTTCCTTATGTTCCGATACTTTCTTCTTTTCTAAATTTTCTTGCAGCTTAAAACTAAATTCTTCGATTTGATAACGCGACATTATCTTACTAAATAGGCTCACTGGTAACGCGACATTATCTTACTAAATAATTCATTCAAGTAAACAAGCAAGGCAAAAAAAGCAAAAAAAAAAATTTTTATAAACTAATTCTCTTAAAAAATTTTTAAAACCCTATTCTTTCAAAAAAAAATTTCTATAAACTAATTAAATTAACAATAACAAAAAATAAAATGTTGTTGCTAAAATACATTAGTGTAAAAAGAAAGAGCACAGCAAAAAAAAATTTTTGTCAGCAAGCAAGAGCGATGAGAAAAAGTGCAAAAGTATTAATTCTCATTATGTGCCAATGTCCTTCGTGAGGTGCAAGCGATGGTATAATGTGGGGTGATGAGGGTAAAACAATTTAAAAGCACATTTTAATTTCCAAAATTCAATAACCCGAGAGTTAATAAGGCATACGAAAATGTGAGAAATTCGATGTCCGAATACGAATAGCAGACAATCATTGTTTACTATATGAGCTTATGGCAATACGAGATTCTTCGAAATTAAATTCAAAACAATACGATTCGATTCGAGTGGTTTTGTATCAATACAAATACGAGGCAATGCTTGTTGCTAAGTTCGAAATTCAAAACATGTTATTCGAAATTATTTAGAAGGGATCAATTAGTTTATTTACCTATTGGTTATTAGCTAATTATTATGTCTAGGGCATGGGGGGGGGTCTGTTTGTGTGAGTGTGTATTGTGAGAGGAGAAAGGAAGGTTATATTTAATTTTACAATATGAAATCGTGTAACGATAGGCGGGCAGGGTGACGAAAGAGAAAAAAAAATAAGTAAATACACACACACAGCAAGAAATAAAATAAATATTATACTTAATATATCAAAAACCATCACATAATAATAAATAAGCAATATGTATATGAAGGAAAAAAAAAGTTTATCTTAACTAATTTACGAGGATAAATATCCGTACTAACTATCGGTTTACATACACACACACAAAGTGTGGCGTTACAATATATATAAACATTGTACACTGATTATAGCTGTCACTGTCACTGTATAAGAGAGAGCCGTGATACTGACAATAAAAACTATATATAACGCATCATAATCCTTCGTAACTCTTCTTGTGCGATAATTCAACGCAATCATACATTATTTGCCTTATAAAAGGCCATACATATTTTTATAAAAATACTCATGCATATCTATATCCATTTATACATATCTGCCCGCGCACATGTCCTTCTACATACATACAAATCCAGACGCCCATACATGTACACCCAAATGCAAAACCATACATCTGCTTGCACACGTATTGACATTTGCACTCCAAGTCATACACAGTTTCCCGTTGAACGAAGTTCACAGAAATCACTATCTATTATTATTGGAACCTATTATAAATAAAAGAAATTATATGAACATTTAAACTTCTGGCAACTCATTTCACCTGGATGATCAAGCCCTCTCATTCAAGTTGCCAACCTCTGGCTCTACCAAAAGAATTCATCAATGAAAAATACAGACTGATATCATGGGTTTTTTCTGGCGCAATATTTCAATGCCATCGGCGGCTCTCTGGCGCGATGTTTCAATGCCATCAGAGGCTCCCTGACGCGATGTTTCAATGCCATCAGAGGCTCCCTGGCGCGATGTTTCAATGCCATCAGAGGCTCCCTGGCGCGATCGTTCAACGCCATTAGAATCTCTCTGGCGTGATGATTCAACGCCATCAGAGGCTCTCTGGCGCGATGATTCAACGCCATCAGAATTTCTTTGTCGCGATATTTAAACGTCATCGTAACCTATTTCCAGCGATGTTTCAACGCCTTCAGAACCACTCTTCTGTGACTGATTAATATCACAGCTTCCCTCTTGTAATACATCGACGGCATCACAGTTGTTGTGTATTGTTGAGACGATGGTATTATTTTCTTGCATAAAGACCTTTGTCTTTACCACTTTTTTACGTTTTGCTTCACTCTGACAATTAATTCTTCAAGCTGCGTAGTCTCATCTTGCAATTCACAAACGTTTGATTCAGAAGCTTCCGTTTGTAATACATTCAGTGCTTCGTCATTATCAGGAGGTGCATTGGTATTCTGTGGATCCTTATATATAAGCATCTACAGAAGTTTCTTCGTGTGCAAATTTAATAGCTTCCTCATTTTCAGAAATCATCTTCATCATTGCTATGTGTTAGGAGCATCTCATTTCCATTCGTTGAGTTCAATGTATCGTCAATAGATAATTTATATTCTTCATAAAGTTCTTCGTATGCCGACACAACAGCTTCCTCGGTTTCAGTTAGTAAATCTACATTGTTGCTTTGTATTATTAGCCACTCCTTTCCATTGGCTGTGTTCAGTGTGTCGTCAGCAAATAATTCATATGCTTCCGAAGGCATTTCATATGCAGATGCAACAGGTTCGTTCCTTTTCAGTTAACACATCTTCTACATTCTTGTTCTTCGTTATGTGCAATGCATTGTCATTTGTTAGGTTCAGTGAGTTGATAGCGAATGCTTCATACTCTTGTATGAATTCTTTGACTTGTATACATACAGCAGTGAATTGATACTGATTGCGTAAGATACTGTCTTCATTGGAATGGCATTGCATGTTTTCCAGCAAAATGTCATGTAATTCGACCCATTCCGTCTTTCCGATGAAGCAAGCTTTACCATATTCTGTTCTCAGACCATTATCTGCTCTACTATAAGAATCAAATATTCCAAAACACTCATAATCATTAATTATAGCAACGGATATGTCGTTACAAGTCAAAATACCACCAACTGGGCTTGATAAATTTCCTAGCAATTGTTGCAGATTCAGAAAACCTCTCAACGTTCAATTCACATGCTTTCTCAGATACAGAAACATGGGTAGACAATTCTTCAGCTGTCAAATAATCTATATTTTTCTCGTTCATATTATTATTAGTTCTAGCATCAATAATGCGATGGTACAGGTCATCCCCAGATTTAAGAATGCCATCCATAGTGGCTCATGTCCACTTGGTTGGCGACTCTACAGCACTTGCAGCAATTGATGATGCTGCCATTGTAGTACATTGTCTGCCTCTTGATTTCTGAGGAAAAAAAGTATACGCTTGGTGCATCGATCCTCTCACAATGAAATTTTGTAACCCCCTAACGTTACTGTTAGAGATTTCCTTCAATAGTTTGGCGTTGCTTTGAACCGCATGTTTCTCATTCTGATTTTGCATTGCTGAATAATCTGCCCCATGAGTAAGCACAGTCGCAACGTTTAAAGGAACTTTAACATACTTACTCGACTTCACGTCGGAATTCAAACCTCCGGGATTTACTGTAGTCCCTGCCTTGACAGCTTTGCGCCTTTCCATAAAAAAATTTAAAAAAACGTATTAAACAATGTTCATTATTGTATGAAACGACATATGATAACACATTTATTTTTAAATCGGGATGTTATGTATGCAGCAATATACTTAAAGAATAAATAAAATAAATTATAATGAAAATACGTCTTAATGCTATTAAGCAGTTTTATTTTATAATGATATTATCATATATGGCAAAGGCTGAAATTTTATTTTATAATTAATAAATAATGAAATTAAATTTTACGAAGCTTATTTTGAAATACTGGAAAAATAAAATAAAGCACCTTCTTATAAAAATTTATTAAATTAGTCGAAATGTACAATAATACGTTACGTTAACATTACGTTAACATATTACGTTAACAGTTACAAAAAAATTATATTTTCGTAAAGAAAAAATGTATTACCAAATACTTCAAAATTTCCAAATTCTATTAAATCGTATAAGATGTTATAAGTATACGGAATTCTATATATATCATTAATTGGTTAATAAAACATTATTTTTAGAGTGCAATCTAGCACGGCCATAGAAAAATGTAAAGGTGAATGGCATATCATCTCTGTGTACGTGTATACGAATGAGTCACTATATTTTTAGGAATAGGCGAGCGCTCACTATATGAAGTAAAACCGCCAAGACATTCACACACCTTGTTACGTATCCACGCACGTGCGTGCATATTTATAACCTGACATGTAATAGTTTCAATAATTTGTCTTAAATATGACCCGACAATCATATATATGAATAGCATTATTATAAAGTTATTTCTAATTATATATGATTAGTATAGTAAAGTAATTTGTAACTAGCTAAGAACGCGAATTACATATTTTGTTTATTATATTTTATTGTCGAACATGTTATATAATTCAGTTTTTACATGGAACAACGTGTTACTGTTGGAAATATTTGTATTTAAGAACTAAGTCTAAAACGCAGATGCTAGGAAAAAGGCCCTTTTATATTTTTATGACTAGCTTAGCGACACGTCGCTCGTCTCCGATTTTATAAAGTATTTAACCATCTGGAGTTTGATTGTACGTATTAAAAGGGACTTTTGTTTTAGCTTTAAGTAAACGGCTGGCATGCTATATTCTTGCACTGCCAATAACTAGTCGATTGCTCCGAACATTTAGTCCACGACTGATTCTAGTAGAGTGTAGACGTGCATCTTACCTTATGCTACTCAGAAATAAATTAAAAGTTTAAAAATAAAATATTCTGAGTTGTGTATTTAAATTATTTAACCCATTTCCAATAGTTAGTAAGAACAAAATAAATGTTAGATTGATTGAACTTTTCTTTATTTAACTTCCTTGTATAATCATAATTCCCTATTGGCTTGGAGAGAAGGGATAGGTTTGCCCAGGACTCTTCTGGAAGAGCGTAGCTCGTAATACAGGGAGTCTAAGGGATCTGGATGTCTAGCCTGTTCGCAAGCAGCAGGTAGACATGTTGATGGTAGTCGGGATGATCAGCAAAAGACAATGTTGTAGGGTACGATATCCTTTTTAAGCGCGGCGGCTCCTCTCTCCAATGCTGTATGCTCGCGCGCTCTCTGCTCGCGCTCGAGCGGAATACTACATATGCTACGGCATAAGTACTTACTACTACAGCTCGCGTGGTAATACAGCAGCGTCAGCATATAGTTTGCTTCCGCGCTTGCTGAAACGTGTACGCCGTCTCAATATATATATGTGGGAGTGTGTGCGTACTCTGAAAGTAACATGACAGAGGGAGGGAGAGAGAGAGAGAGAGAGAGAGAGAGAGAGAGAGAGAGAGAGGGAGAGAGAGAGGGAGAGAGAGAGAGAGAGAGGGAGAGGGTGAGGGAGAGGGAGAGGGAGAGAGAAAGAGAGAGTGTGCGTATGCGGGTGAGAGCGTAGGAACGTTCTGCCCAGCGGATACTGCCCCGCCAAGCTGCCCTCACCCCCCTCGGATTACCAAGAGGGCTGAGGCGTCGCGGCAGCATGAGTCTCAGAACGACCCTGAACGAACGAAAACTTAAGAACCCTAGACAACTGAGTGAACTTCTACAAGTATATTTTTAAAAGTGTATTCCATTATTTTACAATATACCAACATTTAGTCTATCTCTGTTTATTTATTGCCACCCTGTAAGACCACGAGTCCCACATATATCTACAGGGTGTCCCATTTGAAAACCACCAACCAAAAATTTTTTTAGTCGTCCGACTATGATCTTGACCCCAACCCTGACTTTGACCTTCAGGGTCAATATGAGGTCAAATCGATTTTTTTATGTTAACCTTTAGTTTCATTTCCTATTCCGATAGTGCTAAAAATTCTAAGTATCAAATGATATCTAACAATTTCTACCCACTGACTTTTCTAAGGTTGAATAAAATGGCTTACACCGCATAGCAAGGAAGCTTCCCGGAAGCTTCCCTGTGAGAATACGAATCTTGCAAGATGCTTCCAGAAAGCTTCCATGCTATGTGAGCACCATACTTTTTGCACCATCCAGAGATAACGACGTAGACGTAGTAAGTTCAGTTACTATTGGCATGCTGAATTATCGTGAGTCCCCTTGCCTCTTGCCTTCGAGATGCTAGATTAACGTGAATCCCTTTGCCGCTCACTACTGTAACTATTAAGATTTTTAATCTCGCAGCGAATGTCTAAAGTGGCTGTCATTTACTGGAAGGAAAAAATTTACTCCACTTTGGGAATGTCGTGTGACCAATAAAATAAGGATTTCCATTTCAAAAGATCGTTTTGACCTTATCCCATTAATGCCCGATACCACTGAAATTTTACTTTTTATTCAGCCGCTCATAAATGTCAGTTATTGGTTAAAATTTTAAATCAAAGATACCTTTTCGACTATTTTTGGGTATGCTTTTCCCGAATATGCTATTAAAAATTCCAACAAATTTGATTAAATGCATGCTTTTTAAGAATTACAATAAAAACCGTCATTTTTGAGCTTCCTTTTTTAATATAACCCAAATTTATTTTAAGTTACAGTATTGAAATTTGGCAAAAAACTATGAAATCGGTGAAATTTTCACCTAAGCTTTCAAATGCCACAAGTTATTTTTCAAAAGCTATCATGGCCGATTCAAAATTACCGTTCTTAGAACTTAGTTTAATACAATATTTCGACATTTTTTTACTAAAAAACGATGAGACTTACAAAAAAGTTTTATAAAACAAAAAATGTTTAGAATTATACAAAATATACGTGTGAATTTTCTAAAAAGTTCTTGAGATATTTTTGAATTTTTGGGATTTTGCCATTTTTCAAAAAATTCAAAACTAATTCAAAAAATTAAAAAAAAATTCACGCGTATTTTTTGGATGATTTTCAGCATTTTTTTTTTAATAAAATTTTTTGTAAAGTCCACTATTTTCAAGTGGAGAACCGCGAAATTTATTATAATATATAATCAATTATTTTGAATGGGCGAAATTGTAAATCCATAAATTGAGACTGGTCTAAGAAGTTTTTCAAAAATCATTTGTAAAGTCTCGCGATTTTATTTTCGCGAAAAATTGTAGCAATTGCAAACACTAGTGAATGCGTTTCTGCATATGAAATATAACGCAGTTAGAGTGTATCAGGACTAAAGTTTGCTCACCTTTACGTAATTATGAATTTGTTGATCATTTATATGTAGCATTCATTCGAGTATATTTGCGCTCTCATATATTCTCAGGTTTAAAAATATAAAATATTTTTTACAAATATGTGAATACCTAAGTTTTTTAAATGTATTAACAAATCTGCACAGCAAAAAAGATTAACAGTTAGTATAGGTTGTAGCATTCGAATAACTACTCTACTTCCTTGAACTATTTTAGATAAATCTACGCCAGTTTCAGAGTTTTTTCCACAATAAATTTCAAATAACCAGTAGAGCTGCAGACTCCCCATAATTTTATTCCATACCTTGTTGGCTTCGATTTGATGAACTGTTATTGAAACTTTACCAAAAAAAATCACCATCATTTCCTCCACAGAAAGTGCAGAAGAAAAAACTCCGAATTGCATTAAGTTTTTTTTGAAAATATCTACGATCTACTGAACTCTCCAGGTCTTATTTTGTTTGTCTTCGTCATCAGGCTTTGAATATTTCAAAAAATATTTTATTGTTTCAAATTGGTTTCGACTCATAGCATAAGAAACTTGTTCTGCATGCAGAAAGGGATCAGTACTCCAAAAATCTCGTTGAGCATTTCTTCTATTGACAAGATTATTACTCGAATAAATGTACTTAGTTCCTGTAAATTAAATGTTTTGTCTGGATATCCATTTAAATTTGTACATTCAATAATGTAGTTTTTTAATTCCAATGAGATAAAATGCTCAAATAGCTCTGTAAAAGATTTAGAAAGAATTAATTTTATATCATTATCAGACATGGATATATCATTTTTCAACTCATCATAATATACTTTTTCACCCGGTACCCATTTGTAAATATAATTTTTTTCTAATTTAGTTTGCGTACTATTATACTCTGCTGATACTTTTGAGCATTGCTTCGGAGTTGGGAAAGCATTATCATCAATATCAGATTCTGAGTAAGATTCAACCAATTCCGATTCAGATAAATCTGATGAAGTTTGTGAATCTTATTCAGAATAAAGAGAATCGTCAGTATCAGAGTCTCCTGAATAATCAGGATCTGGGATAAATGATACTTTATTTCTTTCATCTATCTCAAAGTTACGACTGTTAGCTTTTCTAGTAACTTTTTTAGTTGAAACAGCGTGATCTGATGCAATTGTAGATTTTCGTTTTCCCATATTCACGTATTTGTAAAAAATATTTTATATTTTTAAACCTGAGAATATATGAGAGCGCAAATGTACTCGAATGAATGCTACATATAAATGATCAATATGTAGTTATTTGAAATTTATTGTGGAAAAAACTCTGACACTGGCGTAGATTTATCTAAAATAGCTCAAGGACGTAGAGTAGTTATTCGAATGCTACAACCTATTCTAACTGAGGGTTCTACACTAAGAAACCTTAGTAAGTTCCACGTTTATTTCGACAATCTTTTTTGCTGTGCAGATTTGTTAATACATTTAAAAAAATTTGGTATAAAAGCGACTGGTGTTGTATTAAGTGATCAAGCTCCTGAAAAAGTCGATTTTGATAAAAATGCCGATAGAGGTACCTATGTATCCAAGTTTGATAAGGAAAGTGGGCTGAATTTCATTAATGTAAAAGATTCTAAATGTGTTTCGATTCTTTCCACAGCAGCAGACTTAAGTTCTCTAGCTCTAGTACAACGTTATAACAAAGCTCAGAAAATGAGAAGTGAAATCATGTTTCCCAATTCCTTTTCCGTTTAAAATAAATTAATTGGTGGAGTAGATCTCCACGACCAGTACTGCAGCAAACTGTTACCTTCTTTGCGATCAAAAAAGTGGGCTTGGGTGATATTTATGCGCTTGATTCAATCAGCAATAACGAATGCTACTGTTTTGTACAATATGACTGGAAATAAGAGAACTGGCACTAAAGAAGTTGCTATGTGTAGCTGCTCACGGGAGCAGTGTCGCGCTCGAAGATTGTGCAGTAGATAAATAAATAAAATTACTAAATGAATTTACTCTACAATTTTAAAATAGATATAATTTAATTCAATTAATTTACTAAGATATAAATCTAAGGTAATTTTAGTTAAACACGCAATGAAAAGAAAAACTCTAAGATTTTAGGAAATAAGTTGAAAATATATTGTAATATCTCTGAAGTTACAAAAATGAAGCGTTCAGCTCCGTGTCACGACCGAGAATGCCTCCGCAGAGCACACAGGGCACGCTCGCCCCCGCAGAAGTCCCCGAAAACGACATCCCCTCTCTAGGTCCTTGTTTTCCTCGCCCGGATCGAGAGAATCGCCAGATGCCGATGCAACTGAGAATGCGTCGATTTTCTCTCGCGAAAAGCTATAAAAAAATAGACCCAACGCCGCGCTCGTTGTTGAGCCGAAACAGATTGCGCGAACCCGAAACCCTGCGCCGCGCCCAGCACAGGGCCATAACGCTGCGACGCGAACAAGAGACCCTTTTTTTCTACGCGCGTGCTCCGCGGCCGTAAGCCGTCTTTACACTTAAAGCCTGCGCTGTCCCCGCATTCACTCAAGCTATCGCCTGCGACGTAGGAAAAACCTCTTGAGGAAAACCTACGCCAGGAACAGCGCGTATACATAATAAATCTTAAAACTATAATCTTAATTTATAGCGCACGCAAACTCGTTGTCGACCAAAAAGACGCACTTAAACTAAAAACATTCCCACCCGCACGCCCGCTCGACCGAAGCGCAGAACAATGGCCCATGCTTTCACCTCATGGCAGCCAATCTGGGCGACATACCCCCAACAAGCCCTTCCTTGTCTTTGTCTCAAAACGCGTCTGCGAAGGAAAGTCTCTCGGCCTTTTCCTTGCCTCGCGACCACTCCGATTACCGGGCGTATCCGCCCGAAGGAGAGAAAAATCAAATGGCCCCATAACCACGAGACTCACGCAGCACTTAGCATACTGCGCTGGAGTATTCACCCGCCGATTTTTGTTCTCGCTTGCGATCCGCTTGCGTACGTCGGGAACACTATGAGTATTAGTAAAGAGTACTTGAAAAAAAATGCTCTGGGTCCTAAGAAAAAACGAAAGCCAATAATTCATGAAAAAAGTAGAAAATTAATTAAAAGAAATTGCAATGGTAAAAAATGTGGTGTTCGTACAAATGTATATTGCGAAGGATGCAACGAATTTCTTTGTAAAAAATGTTTTGAAGCTAAACATTAGTTGAGTAAAAAATAGAAATATTTAAAAGAAAAAAAGCAAAAGATACTTTAGAAATTGAAATCTACAAAAACAAAATAAAACTACAAAAAATACAAAAAACTATAAAACTACAAAAAATACAAAAAAAAAAACTATAAAACTACAAAATATACGAAGAAAAAACGAAAAAAATGATTCTTCAAGACGCAACCTCCTCGTGGTAAGAATCGAAAACAATCGGTTTGTTTAGTTTTCGTTTTGGCATACCAGCCACTGGCTAATGGCGTTGAGATAACTACACAAGCAGTTGATACTAATAATGATTCTGTTTTTAAAAAAATGATAAAATTTACAAACGTCCACTGCACTGCCACTGAAAGTTTCGTGTTTTTTCACTTGGAAATAATGGACTTGGAAATAATTACGAAAAAGTTTTATAATACAAAAAATGCTGAAAATCATCCAAAAAATACGCGTGAATTTTTTTAAAATTTTTTGAATTAGTTTTGGATTTTTTGAAAAATGGCAAAATCCCAAAAATTCAAAAATATCTCAAGAACTTTTTAGAAAATTCACACGTATTTTTTTAATGATTCTGAACATTTTTGTTCTATAAAAATTTTTGTAAGTCTCATCGTTTTTCAGTAAAAAAATGTCGAAATATTGTATTAAACTAAGTTCTAAGAACGGCCATTTTGAATCGGCCATGATAGCTTTTGAAAAACAACCTGTGGCATTTGAAAGCTTAGGTGAAAATTCCACCGATTTCATAGTTTTTTTGCCAAATTTCAATACTATAACTAAAATAAATTTGGGTTATATTAAAAAAGGAAGCTCAAAAATGACGTTTTTTATTTTAATTCTTAAAAAGCATGCATTTAATCAAATTTTTTGGAATTTTTAATAGCATATTCGGGAAGAGCATACCCAAAAATAGTCGGTAAGGTATCAGTGGTTAAAAATTTTAACCAATAACTGACATTTATGAGCGGCTGAATAAAAAGTAAAATTTCAGTGGAATCGGGCATCATTGGGTTATATTGACCCTGAAGGTCAAGGTCAGGTTTGAGGTCAAGATTATAGTCAGACGTAGAATTTTCCGCTCTTTCCATTTCCGGTATAAAAAATCTGGGTTTCCATTTAGAAAAATCAATTTGACCTTGAAATAACGATGAAGGTCAAGGTCGAAGTCAAGGTCAAGGTCATCGTTGTGTGTCCCCCTTGAAACTTGAAAACTTTTGTTTAAAAAATTTTTCTCTAAAATGCTTTGGTGGGAGATTTTTGGGTGATGGTTTTGAAATGGGACACCCTGTATATGTATATACAGGGTGTCCCATTTTAATTTACCACCCCCTAAAACTGGTGAATAATTTGCTCTGAGACAAAAATGTTTCAAATAAAATTTGTTGGGTTAAAACGGGGGCATCTTTTGGCTATTCCTGCTGTGACCTTGAACATGACCTTCAAGGTCATTTGAATAAGATTTATCACAGATTCGGGTTCTACTAAAAAAGTAACACTTTTTGTCTTAACCATTTTTTGATCATCAATAGGTAGCTCTCCCTTTAACTGAAAAGAGAATTTGTCCTAGAAATAAGCTGTTTTAGATGAATGTTACTAGCTTCAAACAAAGACAGAGGTATCCTTTGGATCACTTAAAGCAAGACCTTCACGTCCAGCCACTTAAGGCAAGACCCCGTCCAGCTACTTAAGGCAAGTCCCCGTCCAGCCACTTAAGGCAAGACCCCGTCCAACCACTTAAGGCAAGACCCTATCCAGCCACTTAAGGCAAGACCTTCACGTCCAGCCACTTAAGGCAAGACCCCGTCCAACCACTTAAGGCAAGACCCTATCCAGCCACTTAAGGCAAGACCTTCACGTCCAGCCAAGGCAAGACCCCTTTGTTCAGCTAGTCACGGAAATTTCAACGTCTCAAGTGCTCTATCAATTGCCCATTTTGTTGAATGCACATTTGTATTCTCTGCCGAAAACTTCTTTGGACATCTATTAATGTTTGTGGGGTGAACGCCCGGAATGCTGCAACAATTCTCTCTATCATATTTTGTGCCGTCGTCGGGGCTTCCGCGTAAACTCTCTGCTTCACGGCCCCCCACAGAAAGAAGTCCAATGGGGTCAAATCTGGCGATCGCGCAGGGAATTCACAGATTGGACTACCAATTCCAATCCAACTATTTGGGTATGTCGCGTTGAGAAATCTCCTGACAAGTAGTCTACGATGAGCGGGAGCACCATCTTGCTGGAACTACATGTCTCGCCTTATTTCTAGCGGAATGTTTTCTAGAAGAGGTGGATTTTGGTTCTCGAGAATATCTAAATAAAGCTCGTCGTTTAAATTACGGTCATAAAAATTTGGACCCACAACGTATTCCCCAACTATGCCCGCCCAAACATTAATTGACCACCGTCTTTGTGTACGGTGATCTCGCTGCCAATGTGGATTTTCTTCTGCATAATAATGCGCGTTATGAAGATTAACTCCTCCCATATTGTCGAACTTTGCCTCGTCTGTAAAGAGAGTCTGATCAAAGAAAAATGGATCTATGCGCATTCGTGTTTCCGCCCATTGACAGAATCTAAGTCGACTGGCAGGATCACCAGGCTCAATGGCATGTGTAAGGTGCAAGTGATATGGATGAAATCTAAAATGACGCAATACACGGGAAACTGTTGATCTGGGTACTCCATGCATTCGCTGAATTTGTCGCGTCGAAATATGAGGATCCTCGGCAATTACAGCACGAACCCCAAGCGCAATATGCTCTCTTGGGCCCGTCCGTCGCCTCTTCCTTCTTAAGTTACCTCCTTGAGCTCTTATCGTTAGAAGTTTAATATTCCTCCTACTAGGATGACGAGCGTCCGGATACCTTTCAGCGTACAGCCTCGCTGCAGCCTTGTAATTGTCGTGACATTCTCCCAGAATCTTGATCATGTTGACTATCTCTACTGGCGTGTAGTCAGCCATTATCTGTTGTAGGTAGATTTTTTAGGGAATATTTAATCTTACTAGAAATAATTTATTATAAGTATTTTTCTGCTCTGAAATTCAGAAAGTCAATGAAAACCTAATGATGAGAAGCTTTGAGGAGCTGTAAGAATTTACAAGCTTTACCAATAGAACGATAACGAAGCAAAAAAAGGTCTTTTAGCGAGAAATAAAGCATTTACGAGAAAAATATTTCTTAAAAAGATGCGTACTTTATCAGAGAATCTGAATATGATTTAAAATATGTACAATTTTACTTTATCAGAGAATCTGAATATGATTTAAAATATGTACAATTTTCATTAAAAAAACTAAGCTTGATTTTGATTCTCAGTTGAAAACATGCCCCTTACTGTTCAAACTTGCCCCAGATGATGTCAAACTTGTCCCAGTTGTGACCGTAAACTTGCCCCAGAGAATGTCAAACATACCCCGAAGATTGCAAACTTGCCCCAGAGAATGTCAAACATACCCCGAAGATTGCAAACTTCCCCCATGTGATAAAAAATGAATCAGATTAGCGTTCTAATGAACTTTGGTTCTGTTGATAAATTTTTTGGTAATTTCATTTCTTTGAAAAAGAGAGTATTTTCCATTAAAGTGATGGTTCTTTCTTAAAATGAATTTAAGGTTCGAGGTCAAGGTCATAGCCAAGCTTCAATTGCCGGAATAAAAATCGAGGATTACCGTTAAATAAATTGACTGACCTTCGAATGACCTTGTTGGTTAAGGACAAGTTCATGGCTAAGGTCATACTTGGACTTAAATTTGTAAAATTGTGTACGTTTCTAATTCCTCGGATAAAATGTAAAATTTTAGTGATTTTTTCAGCTATTTTAAAGCCGTTTACAACAAAAATTTGGGATTTTTTCAAAAAATGATTCGAACAAAAAGTGTTTCTCTTTTTTAGTAGAATCCGAATTCGCCATAAAAATATGCACATTTCATATGAAAATTTGGTCTTGACTTTCAAATGACCTTGAAGGTCATGTTCAAGGTCGCAGCTAAAATAGCCAAAAGATGCCCCCCTTCGAACCCAACAAATTTTATTTGAAACATTTTTTTCTTAGAGCAAATTATTAACCAGTTTTAGGGGGTGGTAAATTAAAATGGGACACCCTGTATATACACACAGTGTGTTTTCGAAACAATAAAACATTTATATACCATCGTGATCAGCGTGAAAAACTGAGCCTAAGGGAATTGGGCCGGAAAATTTTCCTCCACTTCTCAGCCTCCCAGTTAGCAAAGCAAATTCCCCCCACCACAGGCCGCGGCATAGGAAAAAGAGGGGTAAGCCGTTACTACGGAGGTCGGCGGCGGCCGGTGGGAAAGGGGGAGTCGAAGCGAGCGGCAAGCGCAAATATTACCGAACGTATGACGATCAGCTTCCTGTCCCAGCTCCTTCCCGTCACAATAACATCCCTATTGGAAAATCTCACCTGAAATTTCAGGTGAGATCTCAAGTAAGATCTCAGGTGAGATTTTCCAATAGGGATGTTATTGTGACGGGTGACTTTAACGCACTAGCGATCGAATGGGGAATGTTAAGAACCAATAGATGAGAACGACTGATCGTTCAAATTGCCGCTAGACTGGAACTGGAAGTCATTATTAACGAAAACGTTCTTACGTACATGCAACCCGGCTTTGGTAACTCTATACCAGATATTACCTTGGCCACGAACAGAATGTTTACGAGGCGAGAGGATGAAGAGTGACCATGGACTATAAAGCCACTGATCAACAGTACATTGTTTTCAGCCTGATCAACTACACTGCTCACGAGGCATCTGCGAAGCGTATCGATAACTTTAGCGGATCTGTCTGAAAAGCGAACAGACCGAATGACGGTTGAATGGAGAGCTAATGATCTGGAAACATATCTGCAGCATATCTGCGAATCTACGATGCGACGGAAACAATACAGACGGGACAAACGGCAAACCTACTGGTGGGCGCAAGAGATTGCTGAAATCTGAAGGGAATGTCACCGACTGTGCAGACAGACAATGGGACACCAAACGGACACGTAAGAAAGGGATGCTCTTTCGCAGGAATACAAACTAACAAAATGGACAGACAGCTCGGTTGTAGCAGAGGATGCTCAACAATCGGAGCAATAGCGGACAAATGAGGGATGGAGTGGATCAGCTGCAGAGGTGGTGGCACAGAGTACGGTGAAGTACGACATGCGTTGGGAGAAGCGTGCAGAGGTGCGGAGATGTACGAGGTTCGAGATATCGTCGAAGAGCTAATCGGCGAAGAAGAGTTCCTGCACTACCGGACTTTCTAAGGTGTAGAGTCGAAATCAGGACGATAATCGGACTCTAGCGGGTGGTCGTAACGAGGTACAAGTTCTCGATATGCCTGTTATCGGAGCAGGAACGGGAGTGACGAAATAGGGCGGCAGTGGCTCAGTAGATAGAGCGTGTGCCTAGAGATCTGGGGAGCGCCGGATAGATTCTCTGTCCTGGCGTCACCTTTTGTGTTTCTCCTCCTCTTGAAGACTGTTTCATCCCGTTACAATATATATATATATATATTCAAACCAATTCTATAGGTTTCAATATATATATATATATATATATATATATATATATATATTGAAACCTATAGAATTGGTAGGCTTCATTATTCGACATCGCGCCGATGGAACTCCACTTCATACGTGATGGCGGACTGCCGCGGCCCAGGGCGCCAGGCATACGAGATACCAGAGATCTGAGATCTCTTTACTCGGTGATGCCATCACGTGTTGGTGCTCATCGACGCGGTAGTTGATCGAGCTCGAAAAGCTCTGTTGGGATACGGTGGTCGATTCAAGGTCGTGGGTAAATGACAATACTTGATTCGGTTGTTCTTGATTTTAATATATTTCTCTACTCTTTCTCTAACTTTCAAACATTACATGAATAACCTCGGCATCCGGCCGATTATCACCCTGCCTCTGACATGGCCTGCTGGCCGAGGCTTCTATTCTCGCGACACACTCCGCGATTCGCATACCATACGCCCGCCCACAGTCGCCGCACAAGGTCGTCGCGATTTACACAAACACTGCGCAAGCGGCCTCACAGAAATAACTCATAGGAAAAACTCTTTCCCCGATAGGGTCAGCCGTGCCCACCGGACGATAGCCGCCGCATCTACACTCATCAGCGTGGACGCCCGTCGACTCGCCGATGCGGTCGAGCACCCCCCTCGCCTTTCTGAAATCGCCCGCCGGCCAGGCGATCAGCGCGTCCGTCACGGCGTACTCTTACGGGCTCGCGAACCCCCGGAACTACGTCTTAAAGCCACTCCATAGACTACTCGCGCGCCTACATTATAACCTCCCACTTGTCAACAAACTTGCTGCGACCGTGACCCGCGCGCACATACAACACAGGGACTCACTGTCCCTTAGTACTATACTATATTAAAACCTTAAAACTCTCCTTGAGGGGAGGCTTGATGCCGCCAGTCGGGGATCGGATCCTATCCCAGAAGTAAGGGAAATGATTGACAGACAGGTGGATAGAGTCTCGTCACTTGAAGACAACAGTGAAAAGCAGAATTCTAAGCTGGAAGAACTCTGTAATGATCGTCTTCTGTTCTTGCAAGAGAATAGACTTCTTCAAGAAAAACTTGATAAACTTACGCAAATGATGCATAAGGTGGAGGCCTCTGTCGACACTATTGCTAATGGTCTTCACTCTTTCGTGGATGATGGTAGTTCTAGTTCTAGTCTTAGTTTTAGGAATGGTAGTAGTAATAATAATGATAATAAGGACGATAATAATGACAACATGTGTAATAGTGACGCCAACGCATCTCGAGTTTTCGTCTCGCTAAGAGAGCTTAATCGTGTGGATACGAATGGTGGCGCAGGCGCCTCGACGTCGACCGATACAGACTTTAGGGTTTGTAAAAGTCGACGTCGTACTCGGGTATGTAAGCCTCGTGGAGAGGGTCATGATCACTCTGCTGGCGAGCGTTCCTCTCCACCCCTGACGGACAGGTTGAGCGGTGGTGAGCCCACTACGGAAATAATCATTTCTAATATATATGACGGTACAGAACAAGAACGAGGGAAAGTAGCCCACACAGTCCTCAGCACTGTTCTTTCGTCCGTTGCCAGGGATAACATAATTTCCACTCGGTTACTTCGCGCGCAATCAACATCCAACACTGAGCGCCCATCGCCGTGGGTGGTTCGTCTTTCAAGCCACACTATTTTAAATAACATATTGCGAGCGAAACATAGAATAACCGGCTCGAACACACGGCATATCAATGTCTCGCATGTACCACCGGAAACGAGTAATAGCCTGATTCAAAGTAAAATTTTTATAAATGAAATTTTAAGTAAAGAACTATTTCTGCAGTTTAAAAGTCTTAAAAGTGTAGCTTGCGGTCTTGGTTTTAAATACGTCTGGCATAGAGGCGGTCGTTTCCTGGTTAAAATGCGACATGGGGAGATGTCACATTTGTTTAATACTGCTACTGAGTTGCATGCTATCGCTGCATCCTATGAATGTTTGACGAGTAAAGACAATTGTGAAAATATTTTGACAACGGTACCTGGCGATGACACCCACGACTGTGTCGCGCAAAAATCGCAATAATCACTGAAAAAGAATAGACTAGGCAGCGAAAAAGTAAGAGAAGCAGAGTGTGACGGGTTGCGGGCGGGTATCTTAAATGCTACGTCTCTGAATAGGCATATGGAGATGTTTCGTCAGTTTCTGGCAACTGCTCGTCCCTCTTATCATCTCTTTGGCGTGGCAGAGTCGCGTTTTGGACCAAATGTCGATGACGTATTCGCTCAGGTAAGGGGTTACTCGATCCTGCGTAGGATAGGAATACACAGGTAGGAGGAGTAGCCTTATACATCCACAATTGCTATAAGGCGACCCTTTTATGTTCGTCGCCAACAACGACGGACGGTAGACAACCAGGTATCCCTGAGTACCTTATGTCTAAGGTACAAAAGGGTCGTATGCCTCCTATCTATGTAGCCGTTATTTACAGACAACCGGGTATTTCCTTTACGAGTGATTCAGATCTAGTAGAGAAATTGACATTTTACGCGAAGGATTTTGATCATCGAATAATTATGAGTGATCTGAATGCGAATATGTTAGCGACATCTCAACATGCGTCTTTCATCAGAGATCTTGCCTGTGAGCTGAATCTCAAATTAGTAGATCATGGCACGACGCACCACATTGGAGAGTCTCACACGTGGATTGACGTAATCTACGCTGACGACAATGAGGTGGTGTTGAATGCGAACAACATGATGGCGACCTTTCCAAGTAGACACAACATCATTGACATTACGATACCAACTCCTAAGTCGAAGTCACCTACTCTGATACCTTTCTTTTACAGAGACTTCAAGTCAATTAAACGGGAAGAGCTTCTTTCCGTTCTTGAAGCCTGTGATTGGTCGACCATCAGTTGCCCGGGCATAACTACAGACAGCAAATTAGAAGCACTAAGCTGTAACATCATGTCTGTCATTAATAAACTTGACCCTTTAAAAGAATTCAAACCCAAAAATAAGAAAGCTTCTCCATGGGTCAACGCCGAACTCCAGGATCCATACGATAAACGTGATGCTGTTCAGCGAAGATTTCAACGGACCCGTAATGTGAGGTACTTACAGGAGCACCGATCTCTCGCCGTTCAAGCAGAACAGCGCACAATTGAAGCGCGAGAAGTTTTTATTCAAAGCAGAATTTCGGAGGCTTTAAATAATAACAAAAATATCTGTAACGAGCTTCGCAATCTTGGACTCTTGTCGGCGATTAGGGAGGAGCTGCATTGTTTCTCCCCTGATGAACTCAATGCCCATTTCGCAGGGGTTTCTGTATCGAAATCTGAAAGTGAGGTGAACTTAGATGAAATTGTAGCGACGGCCAGTGAAGCTGGTGAAAACCACAGGCCAAACGGGAGGATGAAATCCCTCAAGATGTTATTGCTAAATCCCTGCCGGTCCTAAATCACCATATCGCGACTATTTTCAACTCCTCTCTGTTTTGTGGGGTCTTCCCTGGACCATGGAAGAAGGCCTGTTTAGTGCCTCTCAAGAAGACAGCTATCCCATCAGCTGCTATAGACTTTCGCCCGATTGCTCTGTTATGTTTTCTTGCCAAGGTTCTGGAGAAGATTGTTCACGACCAAATATCCGAGTACGTAGAGTCGAAAAAACTTCTTGATCCACGCCAAACGGGTTTTCGCCGGTTTCATAGTACGCAAACAGCACTACTAAGTTGGTCAGAAAGCATTAGGGAGGGTATTAACAGCAATAAGTACTTGCTTACTATCCTCCTGAGGTTTGATTTCAGCAAGGCGTTCGATACAATTTCACCCTCCAAACTTCTACGTAAGCTAATAGGTATGAGTTTCTCTAGGTCTGTTGTTCTGTGGATTAAGTCATACATTACAGGTCGTAACCTTCGAGTGGTTACGAAAACAGTTGGCAATTCTGATTGGCTCACTACCAATCTTAGCGTTCCACAGGGTTCAGTCCTGGGACCTCTGCTGTTTAGTCTTTACATCAACGACCTCCGAGATATCTTGGCCACCTTTAGAGGCCCTGAGGGCAAATTATCAGACAGTGTCGAGCATTTACTGTATGCTGATGACCTTCAAACCTATACTCGGGTAACAAGGGACAATTTGACTGAGGGGGTGAACCGTCTGTCGGCTGTAGCGCGGGCGGTGGCGGCTTGGGCGTCGGTGAATGCGCTTCATCTCAATGTTGGGAAAACTATAGCTATTATTTTCAGATCAGAGTATAACATTAACAAAGTACAAAGTTTGGAGCTACCTGGCACTGAGATTGAGGACAGCAATTTCGTGCCCTTTGTCGACACTGTAACCAACCTTGGTGTTGTGATGGATTCGTAAAAGTCATGGAAACCGCAGATTGATGCAATTAGTCGAAAGGTTAATAGAGTCCTTTATGGGCTCCGATCCTTTAGATCCTGCACCACCGAGGCCTTGCGTAAGTTGGCTGGCGCTCTCGTTACCCCGCACTTGGACTACTGCTCTCTTGTGTACCTTGATGTATCAGGTCAGCAGAACATTCGACTTCAGCGATTGCAAAACTCATGTGTGAGGTACATCTGTGGTGTTAGAAGGGACGAGCACATCTCCCCTTATAGGAGGAAGATAGGCTGGATTTCGGTTCAGGCGAGACGAAAGTACTTTGCAGCAGTGATGCTTTATAAAGTGGTCATGGGACAGCCCCCGTACCTTGCTGTCCTTTTCGATAGAAACCAGTCTAGAACCTCAGCCAGAGACCCGCAAGAGATCGTGGTTCCTGGTGCGTGCACTGATATTGGGCTACACTCATTCTGAGCTGGGGGAGCGCGGCTCTGGAATGCTCTTCCGCGCGAATTGAGTACTTCCTTCGCTCAGTAGTTTCAAAGCTGCTATGCGCCGGAGTATTCACCAGCGGGAATGTGTAAGCGAACGTTAATATGTAAAACTAACACTGTGATTTTCTGTGATACGTATACTATTGTACCGTCCTAGAATTTATCTATTTATTGTATTTTATTTATTATGACTATGATGATGCGACGTGATAAAATAGTGAATAAGACGAAACGGTGCATTACTAATTGACAAAACTGTGATATGACAAACATTGTGATATAATATGTGATAATTGTATTTTTTGACTTGTGCAAAAATAAATGCTAATCTATCTATCTAATCTATCTATATTAATCATCCACAATGCTACCGCACATTACTCTTTTAACTGATTAATTATGCCTTATGACTAAGTAGCTTAAATACTAAGCTAGCCGATAGCAAATCAAACGTCGAGAACGAATTTACCGTGACGGTCTACTATTAACGCAAGCGTAAACGAGAGCTGGGGTTTATCAGCGAGAGCTGGGAACGTTCGCTAACTGGGAGACGATAGCTGGTGAGGAGGAACGGTAGCTGGTAAAAGGAGACGATAGCTGAAGAGAACGATAGCTTACTTACGGAAAACGAGGGCTTGTGAGGAGGCAATTGCTGGGGAGAGGAGACGATAGCTTATTTCAGGGGACGATAGCTTAACACTGGACGAGAGCAAACATAAACGAGAGCAAACATAAACGAGACCAAAAAAGTGGTGCCGCTGTTGACCCAGGTCAAGCATTTAAGTGAAGTGTGTAAGAACTGCCGCTCCTCAAAATCTCGTTCGGTTTTCTGTTATATGGTGACGGGTCTCGCGAACGAGTATCTCGCGCAGTGGAACTATTATCGGAGAGCAAACTCGAAAGAGTTTTGTGTCGCTGTAGGACGAACCCAGCAAATTTAGTATTTTTCTCGCGACTGCTGACTACTGAGACCTTGTGTCCAGTAACAATGATAGTGCACTCGTAGATCATTTACTGATCGGACAAGAAGGTTATAACCGACGTATATCTCCGCGGGGGATTAATATTCTCACACGCTTTTGTCGTTGTGCCGCCATTGACTGAATGTTAGTCTGGCTATTTTTCTCCCATTTTCCAGGTGCTAGGTTGGAAGCAGTTGCCGGATACGTCCAAGTCGGGTCGTCTAAATTCATTTCGTGGATTTCAGGTTCGCGTCGCATCAAACTACCCACGTTCGAAGGAAAGGCGGTATTGGGGCCAGGAATAGACGCCGTCGTCATTTCCGCGCGTCGCATCGTGTGTGTTGGTGGGATAAACGCCCACGGTATTGCGAAGGAGTTTCTTTTTAATAATCAACCCGATCGAGCAGAGTTGGAACAACGAGTGATCGAGTTGAAGTTGAGCAGCGGACGACGCGACCACCTCAAGAAGAATAAAAGGGAATTCTTTTAGCTGACCCCGCTAATGGATCAGTCAGGGGTATAAGAATGTAGTATCACGATTATTCATACAATATAAGTTGTTATTTATTGTTTCCAATTAGCCACGCCAGGTTGTCCCAAATCCTACGTTCCTGTCCCCCTCTCGAGATCGGAGGAGTCCGAATATAGTTCGTCGACTAACATAGAGTATAGTGATTGTTTGCTCGAGTGGCTAGTCCCTCGTTTAAGGCGCAACATCACAATATATATATATTGTAACGGGGTGGGACCTTAAGTGAGCGACGAAAAACACAAAAGGAGCGCCGGGATCGAGGATCAATCCGGCGTCCCCGAGATCTCTAAGCAAGCATGCTATCCTTATAGCCAATGCTGTCTGTGTCGTCGCTCGCTCAACCTGCCTCGAATACCGCGTGGGTACGGGTAGCAACCCGTTATAACCCCCCGCTAGAGTTGGAGTACCGTCCCGGCTTCAACTCTACAACTCTGTGCAGTGCGGTAATGCAGGGAGCCTCTTCGTCGACTAGCTCTTCGACGATGTCTCCAGGCCTCGTACATCCCCACACCTCTTTGATCCGCTCCACCCCTCTTCCCTCGAGGAAGGCGAGCCTAGGGAGAGCCTTGTAGATCGTAGGTGGGGGTTCTTCTTTTCCTCGTCTCCTCCTCTGACGCAGAAGATCGGGAGACCGCCAGGAATCTTCTTTCTCCACTCTCTGTGGGTATTTCAGTTGGGCGCCATGTAACGGGGTGGGACCTTAAGTGAGCGACGAAAAACACAAAAGGAGCGCCGGGATCGAGGATCGATCCGGCGTCCCCGAGATCTCTAAGCAAGCATGCTATCCTTATATCTAGTTGAGTAGATTGGAGCTATTGACTCGTACTGAGTACAGCCCCAAAATTTCGTTAAAATCACAAAAAAACCGTGAAAATCGCATAAAATTATGAAAATTCTCATTAAAAAATATGGTATGAGCTGTAAATATTTTTGTGAGTGTACAATATACGTGGTTTTTATGTATTTTGACGCGCTGAATCCGAATTTAAGGTTTATTTTATCCGTACGCCCTTTAAACTTTAAAAAAATCGTGAAAAATTGTGAAATTTTATATTTAAGTGCGTAGGTTAGTTGCAATTTTTTGTGAGTGTCATATGTATGATTTACATGAATTTGAAATTTTTAAAAAATGACAATATCAAAAACCATGTATACCGTACACTCATAAAAATATTTACAGCTCATACCATATTTTTTTATGAGAATTTCCATAATTTTCCGCAATTTTCACGGTTCTTTGCGATTTTAACAAAATTTCGGTCCAATTGATCTTTGTGTTTGGTTTCAGACTATGAGGCGATATTATTTTGATTGGTGTTGGAGTGAACTTTATCCATTCTTCTGCTATTTTGTAGTATGTGGGTACTATTGAGTTGCAATTTACTTGAACTCCTTTTTTTATCAAAATATGTGTTCTCGGCGTACGGAACCATGTTTCATTTCCTGAAGAAACTGGTATTTGGTTATAGCATTCTTTTAAATGTAGTATTTTGACTGTTTTCGGTACACATTTCATTACAAATTTTGAATTAACATACATAAAGAAATCTAATTTTACGCTACATCATTATCTACATCATTATCAAACTGATACGTATTTATATAACTACTCTTTTCTCAAAATGTGTGTCCTCCTTCCATATCAATACAATGTTTTTCCGAAAATTTGCTTACTGTTCCCGAACTTAATTTTAACTTATCGTTCATTAAACTAACCGTAGCATTATTTTGAATTAACGTTATTTTGATTAAACCATGAACAAACACTGTATTCCATGAATCAAAACTATTGCCCTCAGCGCTTCCTACAAAATCTAAACCTCTTGTTGTTGACGAATTCATTTTTAAATTGGCTATTGTGTGAATGTTATTGTATTTAAAAATTCCCGTTTCATGAATTAATTTATATTGTTCATGACTTATCTCATAAATATATTCTTGTTCTCCATTTTCCGTAGGTATAAGATGACCGAAAATTCTGCAACTCGATACTGTTCCATGAATTTCTATTCTTCATTGAATTATCGTGACTTCTCAAAAATCTGCGACTTGTATCAGCTCGATATTGACGCTTGTTGAATTTACGAGTGTATTGTGAAAGTTACATTCCCCCGAGTCCATCAAAGAGAATGTATACATTATTACTTTATTTGCATGAACTGTATTTGGCTATCGTTTTTTATGTATTATGATATCTAAAATTTCAAAAAGTTCTAGGTTTTGATTTTTCTCTAATTTTTCTGGTTTTGGTTCTTTTCTGAGCCAGACTTGATCACCTTTGTTAAATTTAACTGGATTTGTAAAACAATCTTAATATTTTTTAGATTTTTCTTTTGCTTATATTAGATTTTCACGTGCAAGGCTTTCATATTTGTTATTAAATTCGATAAATAATTATTGAAAGTTGGAAGCTGTTCTGATATTTTAAAGGTTCGATTGAAGCTAATCTCGGTGGATATAATTAAATTGTGCCAGTTCTAACAAACTATCCCACTCAATCTTTTTCATAAAAAAGTTTTTCAGATATTTGCACAATGAGTGAAGAGCTTTTTCTAGTGAGCCATTCGATTGAGGCAAGACAGCTGTTTTTTCTATTTTTGAAAATTTATATCATCGTGCTACAGCTTTTAGTATTTTACTTGTAAAATTTGTACCTCTGTCTGTAAGAACAACTTTCGGTGAAATGAAGATGCATATGAATTTTTGTATAAATGCATCTGCAATTGTTTCTGCCGTTTGATCCTATAAAGATACTGCAGTTACAAATTTTGATCATTTATCTTGTATTGTAAGAATATACTTATTTTGGCTTTTAGTTAGATTCAGTTGCCCTACTATATCCATGGCTATTTTTTCAAAAATGTTAAACGGTGTATCTGTTATTACCAGTGGTTGTATCGTTTTTACTCTTTTTAGTTTTTATCTTTGATAATCTTCACAATTTTTGATTCTACGTCCAATATCTGATTTTAAATTTTCCCAAAAATATTTACTTTAGTACTGTTAATAGATTCACGTCTGCATCTTCGTCGAGAAGTATCGCTAACTTAACATTGGTTTTATACTTCACCGCTTACTCAATGCTGAGTACACCATCGTCATAGCGGGAGTGTCAAGGATATGGAAAAGAAAAGAAAAACACAACTACGTACTGCTACAATCCACCGACACAGTTTATTCTTGTTCCCTGGACATTTAATAATCAGCTATACAGGCATCTAGCTAGCGCGTCAGCTGAGCTAGGATGATACTACGATTAAACGATCGTTTCTCGCCTTATATATCATTACGCATAAGGAAGTAAATAAGGAAAGTCAATATGTAAATATTAACGAACATAGAGTGTTTACACACGCGGCGACCGTTGGCCGATCACACACACACACACACACACACACCCGCACAGCAAAACTCAAAATCTTCCAACAGGGAGTCTGCAGGTAGTCCTTCTTCTAGAAGTATTACTGTTTGGTATTTTGAGTTTTCCTAACCTGTCCTAGTGTCTATTGGTATTAATTCGGTTTGGAGTGCGTTTTCTTGTGAGCAACAGCAGCTCAGTCAACTGTAGTGCTAGTTGCAGTCCATGTTCAGTGATCCATGTACATACGCGACGAATCACCTGGTTCAGTTGTAGCGGAGCCAGGTGGGTTTCTCGTGCTGTTATTACAGCTGCCACGTCATCCGTATATGCTATGAGGCACGTATCTGTTGGCATGTCGTATTATAGTAAACATTTGAATGCTTGTAAACGAATGAAATTAGTCTGGCTTGTATTGCATTTAACAAAACTATGTAGTCCGTTGCTAGATTTAAAACAGCTATAGTTATTGCAGTTTGTCTTTATTAGCCTTTATAAGTTGGTATAATGATAGATTATTTTCAGTCTTCCGCTATGATTTCTTTTTTGAACAAATAAAATGTTCATATTTAAGTCACTTTGATGCTCTCGTATTAAAATTATTCAGCTGATAGTGCAGCGAATTTCCGGTGGCTTTATTACCGTGAAAGGTCAGGTGACAAATTGTTCTATACATCTGCACTTGAATGAATTTTCAACCCAATACCTCATTTTCCATGATAGCAGTATTTTTTGCCCATTATTTGTAATATGTCATAAGAGATGAGTACATATAATCAAGCAAGAAATAGAAATAGAATGAGTATTAATGTAAAGTATTTATTCTTGTGGTCTTGCCTAGTGTACCTAAATGAATGTATTCGCTAGTGTGGACTCATTTCACCCATACTTGGTCCTATTGACGGCCTATAGCTGCTTATTGATATTAATTGTATCAAACTTCATTCTCAGGAGGTATTCTCCTTTATCCGCAACCGCAAGCCGCGCAACTTTGGACAAAGCCCAAAATATGATTACGGCACCGGCACTGTAACAGTGAAATGGACCAAAGGTGTTGGGAGTATAATTGTCAAGATGGGACAGATGCACAAATACACTGATATTTAAACCTACGATCACCCCGCATCTTCAAAGGGTAATCCTGAGTCTTCCCTGTCCTCTGCAGCTCACCAGAGGCAAGCTGTTTATGGGCAACGGGAGCTACATACACTCCGCACACTTAGGATATCCACGCAGCTTTAGGTTAGTGTTTAAGGATCGACAATATTACTAATGACCTGTCACCGAAAAACACCACTACGATCAACTGCCCTTCTGATATTGCGAGGCATCCGAAAAACGGAAATGTGGAAAGGATAACTAATGAGGTAAAAAAGAAAGTATATAAATCATTTTTAAAAAATACACCATATCATAAAAATATAATTACTATTATAATAAGAGGAAAAGGAAATTTCGCTATACTATTGTTTAAGAGCGCTGTGCTCATCGGCTACTAGATAGTATGAAGTCGGAGATACGGATAAGAACGGCCCTTTATTCGATAACTCCCAGAAGAGAGTCAGATCATAAGTGCCTGCTGCTCGGATGCAGGCTCCTTTTATATCCTTCTCCCTTTCTCCAATGCTGTATACTTGTACATCATCTACCTTCGCGTAAATATACTCTTACATTGTGACTACTAGCGCCACATTGTCGGTAACTTACCGACGTCGATAAGTTATCCGTTGCTGTACTCTTACCTATCCAGTAGGGCAGGCATCTCAACAGATTACAAATAGTATGTAACAATGTAAACTCAAATATGGAGCTAAATGAAATAATTATCGCATTATTTGAACAATAAATAACTAAAGTATTTTGTACTTTTTATAAAAATGTGTATATTTTGTGTATATTTATTTATTTTAAGTAATAATAATTAACTTCATATTATATGTTTTAGCGATATAGCTGTCTCTGCAAGTGTACGTGAGTGGCTGCGATCACCAGCATTTGATGCGCGACAATGGGAAGATGAAGAGCTGCTTCTTATGATACAAACGATGTTTGTTGAACTTGAGCTTCCACAGAAATTTAATATACATCTCTCCACGTTACGAAACTTTATTTATGAGGTCTACAATAACTACAACGAGGTCCCTTTTCACAACTTTAGACACTGCTTTTGCGTAGCACAAATGGTACGTTTCAAACTTTAACTCCTGAATGTATATTGTATTAATATTTAAAGTAGGAATTCCTATACTATTAAAACTCAATATAAGCCATTGATTATTACACACACGCCCACACGCGCACAAGCGCACACGCGCACACGCACACACACACACACGTA
This sequence comes from Muscidifurax raptorellus, assembly GCA_020010945.3. NCBI lineage: Eukaryota > Metazoa > Arthropoda > Insecta > Hymenoptera > Pteromalidae > Muscidifurax > Muscidifurax raptorellus. Next base: position 29,022,346 of record CM052077.1, on the reverse strand, counting down.
CGCACATATATATACTGGGGGGGGTACTTCTCTGCTCGCTCTACTCGTCAACCCCCAATTTTTATTTTTAATTAATTGATGATTATATTAATTTTAATGAATTTAAATGTATTATGCTTTTCCAATAATGTTATCTAACTTGCGAACCAAATTACTTAAAATTTTCTTAAAGAATAAAATAAAATATAATATTGAAGTGAAACTTCTCTCTGCGTCATAGGGCTTATTAAGTTTTGGAGATGATTAGCCGACTTATTCTAAATTCATGGACATGTCTCCTTTAAAAATAAAAAAATACATTTTCCTTTGCAAATTTTTGCTCTATCATAACTTTAAGACGAATCGATATAATGAGCTATATATAGAATGATGTATAATCCGAATTTGCCTAATCAACAAATTTTAGAAATCGATATTTTTTTTATATGATTACTTATTATCTACATTTCCTAATCTTTGAGAAAGTATACTGCTAATTCAGTTAGCAGCGGTTTTGAACATTAGCAGCTTCATCATTTTTTTAATACTATAACAACAACAACTCTATTCTTCGGTAGTTTTTCAAAAATATTAGTGTATTATTCCTCGATCTCCCTGAGGCAACATGAGAGTGAAGAATAAGGAAAAACTAGAACATTTTTTCTTATTATCTTCTATGTTACGGCGGTCAATGCCGCCCTTTTCAAGAAAACTGTCAAATTGATGTTTTGTTCATCAGATGTTACTTTTTATACAGAGGATTTTTACAATATAATAACGCGGAGTCAGACTTACAATTACGGAGTAGTCGCCGGTGAGTAGTGTATGTGCAAAGATAGAAAAAAGATGGCGGCCGAAGCCGAGTGATGGGGTATAGAAAATCTTCCTCCCCTTCAGAAGATGACGTCGTATATATATAGCGTCTGTGTGAGTATGAAAAATTTCCCTTTCTTGAATGACAGGTTATGTGTTGGTAAGGGAGATTTCTGTACTTGGATCTATGCGTGTGTATGTGCGTTTGTTTGTATATACGTCTACATGCAGTGTTATATATGTACATAAATGTACATATTTTCATTATGATATAAAAATAATAAATAATAGACGAATTGATAATACAACTCAGAAATAAATAAATAATGGGGTCAAATATGTGTTTGGAATGTATCTTTTGTTAAATAAGAAGGAAAAAATTTTTGTTTTAGATCTATATTTTAAACGATTTTATATATACAATATATATTAAATAATCTTACAATAAATATAATATTTATTTAGATGTGGTAATTTTTTCAATGACACTTTCGCATATGGCATTACAACGCAGTGATATTAGTTCGCTAAAAATTATATCAAAATAATTTTCATTAAATTTTTGTTCAAAATTGGCTGCTATTATATTTTTAATTACAGTATTTTATGAGCATAAATATTGCTTAACATATGGTTTAGTTTGAGGCATTAAAATATTTTCTGTAAATTTTTTGTAAACATGTAACGGTTGCGTTCCCCCTGACCCGGATCTTGTCAGTTGGGATTCAGGATTCGGAAAGGGGTGAGGTTAGAAATAACTCCGTTTGGTTAACTTTAATAATTATATATATATTTAAAACGCCTCCTACAGTGCGTCGTCATTCGCCATCTGTAACCAAACAAAGCGCGCTTTTAAGAAGACTTATCTCTTACAGTTATGTCTTATAATCTAGGCGGTAATCGCGGTACTTATCAATTAACGGTACGGTCCTTAATTCTACGCTAGTAGTCGCTTACATTTATTTCGCTTAACATTGATAACGCTAGTTCGGTCGCCGGTATGTTTCGCCTACCTATTGACTACGCTTCGAGCACGGCGGTTCGGTTGGGTGTGTACTTGGCTCTTGCGGAGTCCTCGCGAGAACGTGTGCGCACGATCTCGTGTGGACTCTGCACTGGTTCCTATTTCCCCCTACCCTGTGTGCGCACAGTGGTAGGTGGAACGGAGGAACGTTGGCGGGATGTTTTAGTGTGGAGTCTCACAGGACCTGATTGAGACGTGTGCGCACGACTCAACACGGTACGGTGGCTGTCTCTCGCGGCTTCCCTTGCCCTGTGTGCGCACAGCGGCAAGTGAAGCGGCAGAGTGGTGAGTGACTGTGTGTGAGCGTGCAGAGTCTGACAGAGACGTGTGCGCACGACTCTGTAAGTCTCTGCAGTCAGTTTCGGGTTCCGGTTACCCTGTGTGCGCACAGTGGTAACAGGAACGGTCGAAACGGTGTGACAGTGTAGCGGTATGTATGTGGTGGGTGTGCAGATTCTAACAGAGACGTGTGCGCACGACTCTGCTAGTATTTGCAGCCGGTTTCGGGTTCTGATTGCCCTGTGTGCGCACAGCGGCAACAAGAACGGTCGAAACGGTGTGGCGGTGTAGCGGTATGTGTGTCAGTGTATGCAGATTCTGACAGAGACGTGTGCGCACGACTCTGCCAGTATCTGCGAGTAGTTTCGTATTCCGATTGCCCTGTGTGCGCACAGCGGCAACAGGAATGGTCGAAACAACGGAACGGGGTCTAGCGGTTTATTACGGTAATTTCGGTATCTGTACCGTTACGTGTGCGCACGAAACGGTCAGATATCGTCAGTTCTTCTAGAGCCCTCCTAGCGGTGTCGTGTGCTCACGGCAACGCTCGGATCGGGAGCTCTGATCGAACTGCCGCCGTGCTGTCGCGGCTGGGCTTATATAGCCCAAGTCGCTGGCGCCAACGCCCTCTGGTGGTGATTGGGTCGAGTATTGCTGGTGTACTTGTGTGGTGCTTACTGTGCTCTTTTCGGTAGTGTGCGTTGTTTAGTTTGCGCCCGTCGTCGGTTTCGTTCGCGGCTATGTTTACACTATACGAGCACGTGTTGCTACCCATGAGCACTCGGCTTGTGCTCATGTTATTGTCGTGCGGGCCTGCCTTTCGCTCGCGATGTTTGTCTGCCTACTTGTATATATTCTGCACGAGACTGATGTCTCGGTGCAAACATTATCAATAATATTAGCAGTGCACTGCGACACGATCGCTGCTATTTTTTCATTACCCTGGATTGTATAGTCGATACACCCGACCGTATTAACAATCCCTTCAAATGTTGTCTTCTGTAGAATAATTGCTGGTGAATAAGCTTTTTTCTTCTTGTTCACTTGACACTCTACTTTTCATCTGTGATTAATGATGTATAGGTTGCAGTAATCTTTTCTTCGATTTTGTCTAATAATATAGCTTTAGTATCATATGAAGTTGTAAAACTTAGTGTAATACCATTAAACGAAATCTTATCAAAACCAGATGAATTATTTTGCACTTCACTGAAATAGTTATTTTGTCAAAATGTTGTTTGAATGACTGCCAGGCTTCAATTGTAAAATTTACACCAAAAAATGTTTGATTAGTTATTTTTACAACGCATGTAAAATCACTACATTTTCGAGGTGCAAGACCAACGATAATTTTTTTAGTACACGATGTGTTTAAATGATAGATTCTTGAATATAGTAAGTATTGTAAAGCCTCTTCATGAGAATTATAAGATGCCACTTCGATACGCTTTGTATCTCTTGTCGACCGTGTGTTGTTCATGTTTCAAAGAGAAGTTGTAGTATTAATGTGAAAATATTGCGTATATACTACTAGCTGTTCTTACATAACGTTACAACCGAATATTCAAAAGTCTGAAGACACGCGTTTTTATATACGACTTTGTTAATAACGAGTATGTGTATAAAAGAGGGTAGAAGAGGAAAGCCCTGGTATGAATAATCGCGTACACATCATTATTGCCGAAAGTAACGTATGATAATATTAGTCATCGGAACGCTAAGTTAAGGAGCAGTAGTCGCAGTGTCATTACTCGGTATGCCGCCGAACATTAATGCCAGCGTAAGCATCAAGCATTATGACACTGGGATACTATGCCGCCAAAGCGGTGCTTCTCTATTGCTAAATTAATAGTTCATTTAGTTAAGTAAGTCGCCTTTTTTTAATAGTTTTATTCCTAGTTAGATACTTAATCGGTTTCTGCCGATACCGAAAGCCGATTAAACTTTAGGTTAGGTAAAAGACTTCGTAGAACCCAGTAATGAAGGTTATTAAGAGATCTGAATGTTTGCGCTCGGGTGAAGAGTCAGCCTCGGTAATGCGTTATTAAGCTTTTCTAGCTGTGCAGAAATTTGTGTTGCTTAAATAATGCGATTATAATGTGTCTAGTTCTCTGACCAAAGTGAATCTTTTTATAACCGGTATAGACACAGTGAATCACCTTACCAATAAAATGATTTGAACTGCATTAGAGGGAAATTGAAAAAAGGCTAGACTATGGGGAATTAAGTACGGCTATAGTACTGGATATTTTGAGTATGGGGAAAATATGAGCTGTACAATCGAAGGAGTATGTAAGAGTCCGTAACTAAATCCTAATATCTATACCAAGTTTAGCTTCGCCCCTGTGCTGACCATTTATTTGACATTGTGCTCTACGCCTTGCCGTATATATTTACGTGTGTTGTGTTGTATAAGTGCATCAGCAGCTACGATAAAATTTAACGGAGTGCCGATTTTTAAAATTTTAAAAAAAGTGTTGAATCGATCTTTTATTAAAGCAATAGGTGATCGTGAGTTGGACCAAATGACGAGCCGCTTTAGTTTCTTTTGAGAAAGCTAAAATAAGAGCGCTGCGATTCACAAAATTATGAGGACGGTCGTGGGTCAATTCACCGGTTTTATTCAGAACCTGGATACATACTTTCTGGCTCAGTTACACAGGCAGAGCATTTTCAATAGTGAATTACCCATTTTGGAGATCATGGCGGCCGAGATCGGAGCCCGGAATGCTACGGGTGAGTAAGCTGTGCAGCCCTTATTTGCTGACTTAAACAACATAAGGAATGGTAAGTTTAATTTTAGTAAGAATTATAGTGTAAGGCCTCTAGAATAAGTGGAGTTATTGAAGGATTGAGAAAAGGACCGGCTGAACTCGGGTTCACTAGTGTCGTGCACTCGCCTACGTAGGCCTGTTTGAGTATCATACATTCCGATTGGAGTGTGCTGTCGCTGGAATAACCCCTTTTCATATCGTTCAATAACAACTATCATGCAATTAGGACGTGAGCATGAAATTCCGACTCGAAAAGTTAGGGACTGTTAGGGCTGTTTGAAATTTACACACTGTAGAATGCCTACTATAATTTTACAAAGACTAGTACAACGCGAGAAAGGTTCATTCTAATTTACTATTTTTAAAACACTGTAGTAAAAAATTCTTTATAAATTAATTAATTAAACTTGAATATCATACTAACAATACCTTAAATGTATTAAATCTCGAAAGATTTTTTTTACTACAGTGTTTTAAAAAATAGTAAATTAAAATGAACCTTTCTTGCGTTGTGCTAGTCATTTTACACTGTGGTGCTATATCTATGTATGTGGATTAAAAAACAAAATTTATATCTGAAATTATAAAGAAATTTGAAAGTTTTAATTCTGGAGACTCTGGCATAGGGAACACAAAAAAACTCTACATGAATTTGTTTTCCTATACGGAAAAATTCTACACAGATATTTTCTACAAAATAATTAATTTTTCTCTACTACAAAGCTCAACACATCTTTATATACATTGTTGTAAGAATGGTATAACAATAAGTTATACATATTATTTTATATTATATATGAAAAATCTATACGTTGTTAGTATGAAAAACATTATATATATTTTCTTAAAACATTGCTTTTATAACAATAACGGGGAAATATGAGTAACACTGAGGTGATCAAGAATAAGAATCTGTTGCTAGAAATTTTGCAATCGTCTGATAGAGAATTGAAAAACGTACTACCTATTAATCAGGAGTTATATTCAGTGGTCTTATAAAGACGATAGCTATAAGACTAATAAGCAGAGGGTATATAAGCTATATACCCTTCGCTGCAACGAATGTCAGTATAGCTACATACATCACAGCATAGGCCCGGTTAAAATTATATAATTATTTAGAGAACTTGGGTGAACGAGTACTATATTACGATACAGACTCTTGTATATATTTAAATATAAATACACCTGGAGAATACAAAGTACCTACAGGTTGTTTTTTAGGTGATATGACAGACAAATTAGAATGTTATGGTGTAAATAGCTATATAGAATCCTTTGTCACAACGGGACCAAAATTTAATTCTTATGTAATATAAAAAATTATGAAAAAATAAAATCTTTAGTTTTAAATAAAGATAATAGGATAGTGCATAATTTCAACTATCAAACGCACTGAAATGCATGACGTTGTCACTTTTAGTGAATCAAAAACATGTAAATTAAATAGTATAAAAGGGCGAGCAGATAATATTTGTACATCAAGACCTTACGTAATTAAGAAGTGTCGAAAAATAATGTAATATAATTCTTTTTACTTGTAATTGTTTAGATTTCTAAATAGTGTTATTTAAAAATAAATCATAAATATTTAAAATTTTTGTTTAAAAATATATTGTCAATTTTGTTTTAGAAATATTTATCAATGTAAATAAAATGATACCGACATATTTGTTTAACGTATTTTTGTGCATTTCTGTTTTTTAGATTAACAGCCGGAGACCCCGATACGTATATTGTACCGACTTGTCACTTTTACCTGCAATTTAAAAAGAGTTTAGAAGGTGAAGCTTGGTCACAGTGTATTAATAACTTACTTAGGCTTAAGTTTGAGAAAAGTTCTCAGTATGAGAAATATTTATAAAAATTGAAAATGTAAGCTAACGTTTGCGACATAAAGTTTAGCGCACAGGTTAAGTATTTGGATGAGTGTGAGTGATGAGCTTCATGTAATTATATGTTTTGCGATTCCGATGATTGCCCACGAAACCTTAAAATCGTAGTGTATGAGAGGATGTATGTATTTTTGTAAATAATGATAAGGCCGTAGATTTATTGCTTTGGATAGCTTGTAAGGATGTAGTTTGTATTCAATTCACAATAGATAATAGATTCGATGTACCAACGTACACAACAATCATAGATGTCCTATACATGTAAATAACGAACGCTATCTATGTTGACTTAAAAAAGGTCATCGAAACCTTACTTCCGATTATTACTGATTTTAATAATACTGAATAAAGATTTAAAAGAATATTCTCTTTACATATGTTGTTGTTTTTATTTTTAGTACCCAAATCTAAAATTATCTTCGAAGAGAAAGTCACTGTAAAGTGCAACGTAACTATCGGTTCTTTCTTCCCAAAGTACAAACTATCATTGGAAGGATTGGGATGGCAACGTGTAGTACATACACTTTTGGCGTTGTAGAAGGAACACAAGAAAAACTATGATATTATGATGAACAACTTGAAACATTTTTCTCAATTCAGTAAAACTCTTTTTTCATTTCAATGTAGATATAAAGTACATGTACATGTTGTAATTTTAAAGTAGATGACGAGATTATTGATAAAAGATATTGTATTTTTCCATTTAAAAACAAGTATAATAGACATCTTTTAAAATTTATGGAAGTACACGATATGACTTCAGTCGAATTTATGGTTTCTAATGTTGAAAAAATATACGGATTTACAGATAATCCATATTGTCCAATTCATGTTACAAAAAATTTAAGATATATGTACAGAACTTGTGGGGACTTGTCGTATGAAAAAATAATGTTACCTTTTTTAAAAAGACAACAGTAAATGTAATAACACTAATTCTAGTGTTTTATTAATAATAATAATAATAATAATCCTCAACCAGTTGACCTGATGTATAAGCTAGTCAGTAAGCTTATAAAAAGAAAGAAGCTGAAAAAACGCTGTCATTGCTATAGTAGCGGTCGCGACGTAAACTTGTACATTACCTGAAATAATAGCTTGTCGAGTACCCGGCCCGCGCGCGTAGGAGGCATCTCAACAAGTAAGCTTTTCTAAAAAATAAATGAGTTTACCATGGAAACATCCTTGCACATCGATGATATATGGACCGACCGGTTGTACAAAAAAATACTTTTTGATACAGTGTGCGTAAAGTGGGATTTTACGAACTTTGCAATTTTTTAAAATCGCATTTACGCTCCCTGTATCGCGAGGGTGATAAACTCACGAGTGTCGAATCAATTTTCGCACTTGTATCGAAAATTACTATTGTCAAACAATTTTTTGGAAATTTAGAGCGTATGTCGGACATACCTTTTGCACGTTAAATGTTTTATTATTCAGAATGGCAGGACGGTTATTTAGAGTATGGTAAAGATGTAGAGTTTCACGAAGGTCTTCCTCGGGATGAGGATTTTGCATCAGATTCTAGGCCAAAGTTAGTAGTTATCGACGATCTTGTGCGAGAATCTTCTAATAACACAATCTGTTATCTTTTTACAAAAGGTTCTCATCAGAGGAGTTTATCATGTATATTAATATCTCAAAATTTATTTTATTAAGCAAATGCTTAAGCACAATGGGAAATGGCTGTAACAAAATTATACACTAGCAGAATCAAGAAACAGAATGGTTAATTAATTAACATTAAGTAATTAAGAAATAAATATAATCCAATTATTGTTATAACTGTTATGTTATATTTTAGTATACAAAGTTTAGAAAAAGGTTTAAATCTGAATTAAGAGAAAATTGTACTTATAATTCAGATAGTGTGAATGAGAGAATGAAAGGGATGGGTGGTGCAGACCGCTGTATGGAAGTCCGACAGAGGACTGTGCTAACCTATTGTGTTTTGAGTGGCTGTTAATTAGTTAAGGTAGTTTTAGTAATCCAGACCTGCAAACAGGGAATTTTATTTCCCTCTGCAGGATTGGCAGCTTCACAGTGAATTATTTTACATAATTGACACATGTGGAGTTTGTCAATGTGCATGAATTTTATATAATATATAAGTTTATGTAACTCTGGTAAAAATAAATAAATAAAAATAAATAAATCGGAACATGAGATACTTTTAATAAATTCGGTGAAGATCCGGTATCTAACATAAAAATTGCGGGGCGGGTGAATTCTTTTATATCAATCTCGACGTTTGGCGCACAATTCTTTTGATTTAAGTGGACTGTTATCTCGTAGGGGATGCGTTCCCATCCCGCATCCTAAGGATCGGGCGAATGCACGCACTGGCTCCCCCATTGCCTGGTTGAGGATAGCCACGGCCGTTTCCCGTTGTGTTAGCATCACGTACTTCTCTTATCCACTTTGGCAGTAGAAACATGTAATCGGTGCATGTTTATTTTCAATCGCGATATTGCTATTGTTGCAATTATTAAATTCACGGTTAGAATTATATCCACCTACGCGATCATGACTATTATTGTTAATTCCGTTCTGGTAATTATTGTTGCGATATCTTGATGGATTTGTTCGATTATTGAAACTATTTATTACTATTTATTACTAATTATTACTGTTATTTCATTTCGCGGGCATGCCCTGATTTTGTAATTGTAGACAAAATTTTAAACAATTCATAGCAGCATATTCTGTCTCGTTACAAAAATTACATTTTATTTTCGACTTCGACTATACTGACTCGCCATGAGTCTTTTGTTTTTGAACGGGAGTTATATTTCCTTATGTCTTCTTCCGATTCTCCCGTATATGCAAAATCTCTCTCTATTTGCCCATTCTTGTCTAAATTTCCCGTCGCAGTCCCCGTATGAAAAATTGTATGCAGTCTTTCACGAGATTTTCGTCGATATTTCTTTTTTCACGCGTTGATGCTTTTCTAATTCCTTCTTTATTTCAAATACTCGATTCGCGTACATGACAACACTTTCTGTCGATCGTTGTTTCGCTTTTGCTAGTTCTCCCGTAATATCATGATACGTTTTTGATGACCCGATATTTTTCTCAAAAAATTCTGTAATTTCATTAATTGTCGTGAAAGTGTGTCCGGTTGCGTACATCAAGGTCTCTCCAAAAAGTCGCATGTGTATTAGTCACGCTAGCTCTTCTTCTACTCCGTTGGGGAGCATCGCTTTTGCTCTAATGAAGCCGTCGGTAAAAAATGTGAGCGGAACATTTGAGCCATTAAACCTCGGAATGACCCCCCTGGTCTTTCAGGAAATACCTTTGATTTGCTAAGCCATTTTGCTTATATAGTCGTTTTCTTCGGGGTCGCTACTTGTGTCATAGTATTTTTCAAATTGCAATTGAGAGAATGGGAGATCTGAGATTGACAAGGTATTTATAAGGTTTCTCCTCGGTGTAGAAAATTCTTCGGTTTTGTCGGCTAATTCTAATTTATCTATAGGGCTAGTTTTCCCAAATCATTGTAATTCGTCTGCGTTAATAATTGTACACGTGTGAAAATTTTTTCCCGCTTCGAAGTTTTTCTTTGACGTCGTCAACGTTTTCCTGATTTAAAAAATAGTCGTCTAAAGCCTCTTGTTTTATAAACGGAGTTAAATCTCGTTTTAATCTAGTCAGAAATTTATTCCATAAATCCTCAGTCTCTTCGGCAATTTCTTGGTCAATCGAATCTTGTAAATTTGTCTCACTATTAACTATAGGCGTAGGATTTTGAACTACTATTGTGTTTGCCTTTTCTGAATTTGCAACACACATATTTATTGTCGACCGACTAAAAATTTCTGTTGTATCTATTATTAAATTTTAATCTATTATGCCTCCCGTCGCGCTTTGTATTGGGGAGTCGTGCGGACTTCGCCGCTCGGTAATATTTTCTGGCGTAGTGGTCGGGACAATGGCTGTAGTGTCTACACTCGGGATTTCGGTAGTCTTCGTTTTCGATTGATTTTTATTAAATATGGAGGGTTTCAAAGCTATTCTCTGTCGAATTTGAGGTACTGCTGTAACGTCTCTTGATTCGAATATTTCTACGCTTTCTGTCCCGTCGTCGTCGTTTTGTGCGCGGTATGTATTAAAGGAACTTCTTTCACTATTTCGTATTTGTCCGCTAACCGCAGTGAAAATTTTGGGACAAGAGTGTGGGTTATCTATATTCAGTTTTGCAAGATTTCTGTCTAACTCTTTATATTATTATAGCTATTGCGTGCTTTAATTTCAAGCCTCGAACTTGGGATTAATCGCTTAACGTTTGACTTCTCTAAGTTTTTCTTTTTCTCTAAATATTTATTTAATAAACTGTCGCTAAGATCAAGTTATCGGAAGTTTCGAGTAACTTTTACGCGTGGTTCTTGGTTTATAACGGTGTTATCAGATTCATCGGTTAGAATTTTTGTTCGCTCTATTTTTTTCTCTTGCTTCTTTATTGTTATCTATTTCTCTTTGGGCAAATGCGAATAACGCGTCAAATTTTTTTCCTATTTCAATTTGAAACTCTGACAGTTCCGTATTAGACTTCGGTATTGTATCGAACTTTCCTGTAGTAACAGGACACTTCGATACAATACCGAAGTCTAATACGGAACTGTCAGAGTTTCAAATTGAAATTGAAAAAAAATAAAGTAATTTGACATTTTTCTAATGCTGAGTTAAAATTTTTCTCCACTAGATCCGGATTTTTTTTTTAATACCGGTTTTCAACAAGGCTACTTTCTTCCCAGCCCTTCTATTTTTTTGCACGATTCTATTTTAATTACTCTTGGTATTCATTTATTGTGTGTATGAGGGATTGAGAGAACAGGTCGCTAATTAAAGCGATTCTCTGTTTATATGTAGGGAACAAGTTGTTGCTCAGCGATTCCTTATTCTTATGGAAAGGTTTGCGAAAAACAAGTCGCTAATCAAAGCGATTCCTTATTTCTCAGGAAGGGTTATAAAAATAAGTCGCTAATTAAAGCGATTCTTTATTTTTATGGGAAGGGTGTGAAAAATAAGTCGCTAATCAAAGCGATTCTTTATTTCTCCGAAGAACTATAAAAATAAGTCGCTAATTAAAGCGATTCTTTATTTTTAGAAATGCATAGTAAATATGTCGCTAATTAAAGCGATTCCTTATTTTTATGGAAAGGTGTGAAAAATAAGTCGCTAATTAAAGCGATTCTTTATTTCTCAGGAAGGATTATAAAAATAAGTCGCTAATTAAAGTCATACTTTATTTTTATAGAAAGGGTGTGAAAAATAAGTCGCTAATCAAAGCGATTCTTTATTTCTCAGAAGGATTATAAAAATAATTCGCTAATTAAAGCGATTCTGTATTTTTAGGAATGGATAGTAAATATGTCGCTAATTAAAGCGATTCCTTATTTTTATGGAAATGTGAAAAATAACTCGCTAATTAAAGCGATTCTTTATTTTTCGGAATGATGTAGGAAGGAAAATTACACAGAATAAAATATTACCTTAAATAATTATTTTTTATACTTTCAATATATTTTTCATAATTATTACCGATTTTATGAGAGAAAAAAAAGATTTTTTTCTTTTTGTCAAATAATTACTTCAATGTCCGAATTTTTGTATTTTCAAATGGTTACTTTTCACCAATTAAAAAGTTTCCCGGCGGCCGATGAACCAAAAAGTTTTATATATAAACAGCCTAAATATTTATGAGAAAATCCTGGCGCTTTTGGTGTTTAGACATTTCCGCGATCCTGAAGAACAGCGTAAAATGCCTGGTCGGGAAACCTTCTGTTAGTGAAAAAGAACTTAATTGCGTGTCTTCAGAATATGATTCGAGAGAGAGAGAGAGAGAGAGAGAGTGTGTAAGAGAGAGAGAAGCTTCTAGCGGGCTAGTAGCGCTGTATTAAATTGACACTTACCTTTTATTGAGTCGGCTGCTTTGTTGCTCTGCTACCTGTTCGTCCTCTCGGCGGCTGATCGGAAGCACTGGGTCGGTGGTCGACGCGGGTTATAAATTATTTAATTAGGTGATGATAATATGTAAGGACTCGGAATTTGGATTTCGATTAAAAAGTCATGATTTAGTAGCAATAAACCCGTTTTTTTATTTGCTTGAAATAACAATTACCCGAACTTTGTCGACGATTTACTCTGAGAGACGGTGCGAGACGTAATGATCGTATACCTTTTTACTGAAAGGGTTACTAGTACCCAAAACGAATAATTTAAAATGCACTCGATTCTAATTGGTTCTCGGATGACTACTTTATTTAACTTCGAAGCGCGTTTGAAAGGCTTTTGTGATGTCGTTATTCTTTTCTTTGCCCGTTGCTATGCGGTAACTACTTTATCTCGTGGCTCGATTTCCTGGTTTCCGTCCAAATGTATACTATATGAAAATTATTAGTGTTTATGTTAATTTGACGCGAAGCTCTAATTTCTTTCAATAATAAATCTTGTCGAACTTGTACCCCGGACCGAATGATTTTTGCGCGCACTGAAGCTAAGTCTCGAAACGAATAATTTTATGTGCACTGATGCTAAGTCCTGAACCGAGTTCCGACTCGACTAAATTTTGTCCGACGGCGACTAAGTCCCGTTTGAACTTCTGAGATCGTGATCATGCAGGTGTCGGGTCCTGCTCAAGATTCTAAGTGCAACTGAGAGATTAAGTCCGAATGAGGGGGGCCGTGCCGTTCGTGCGGGCCCTTATATAGTCCGGGCTCGCGAATGTTCTAGAATATTCTCAACGAAAATCCCCAATAAGAGGAGTTAACTTTCCCATATATGGAGTTATCTATGATCGATAAGTGTTTCAATTTTAATAAAAATAAAATCATATATAAATACAATAAAATAAATACAATTTTATGATGGTAATGTTTGTATATTTCTGGTTATAACTGTGTTGCATTGGTCGTAGCTTAATGTTGTATTTATGTACGGAATGAAGGCCAAAATATAAGTTAATGCTTGTAAAAATATGGGAAAATTCCTAAAAAAATTTCGGGTTAAATGGAGCATGTTGTACTGAAGTTGTTATTGAATTTATGTATCAAAAAATCACTTTTAGGGTTGTTGTTTGTCTAAAAGTGTTTTGAAAAAATTTTTGTCGCGTTAAAAAGCAAAATATCTACAACTTTTCCATTTAACTTTTTTTTGTAGAATGCTTAGAATTCGAGTTACAGTCAAAAATCCGTTTTTAACGATTTTGAAGGTGCCCGCATTCAGCACATATATTCGAGATCAGGCTAAAAATAGAACCATGAGGTTCTAGTGATGAGGGGAGTTTCCACAAAAATTTTTAGCCTGATTGACTAAAAACTCTCAGAGATATTCGTGTAACACCAAAATTTGTATTAGAAATACACGTAAAAATACACGTTTAAAACAACGTAGACGATCGGGATAAAAAAAATAGTTTTTCAGTTTGTATGAGAGGAGAGTTCTCCTCAAATTGTAGCCCAATTGCTTAAAAATTGCGTGAGATATCGCATCTCACACATTTTACGCGGGCGAAACTATAAAGCACTTGCGTACCGCGGTCGTGCCTAAAATGAGCTTTAAAACAGTTACTAGATAAAAATAGAAATGAAATACCAACGGTTTAAAGCAAAACTTTTGCTGAAGCTATTTCAAGTACTAAAAATATCCAAAAGCCTAAACGTGTTCCTAATATCATATTAAAAAAAAAATGCTGAGGATAAAACTATTGATGATTTAAACAGAAAGGTATCTCACTATTTGACAAAGTTAAATATAATTTTAATAGTAGTATTGCACTAGATATCAATGAAAGAAACTTTGTTAGTTTTAAAAAAAATGTGTATTTTTAATTCTTATAAGAATAGTAAAATTGGATTACAGTCTGTGGCATTGGAAGTGCCTGCTGAGTTATATCAACACATTAAAGAGACCAAGAATAAACTCTTTGTAGGATACCAAAACTGCAGAGTATATGATTATTGTAATGTTAAACCTTTTAAACCATGATACGTATTACATTGTTTATCATCTTGCACTTTTTTAGCGCTTTTGTCCTCCTTGAGAGGAGTGTACGAAGCGCTATATCGATTCATTTTTGAGATCTATCTTGACTGATGGTTTATAACAGTACTGACTAATTAATTGTTCACGCAAGCTTTATATAGTTTTGGACGAGTTTCTTAACATCACCGCTTATAGGATTATACTTAACAATGCGATCATGTAAAATTAGACAATACGCAGTTGTATTTGCAGGCATATTATTCTTACATTCAAATTCAAGGCGTATATCAACAACTGCTTGTTTAAGAGACTCGCTTTGTTTTGAACAATCTATGACTATGAGTGGTGCATGTTGAATAAATTTTTCTTTACTCAAAAGAGAATCTATTACAATTCTATCAGAATAATATACATTTGCAGGAAATTTGCATATATATCATAGAGTATGGCAAACTGATTGTTTGCAATATCAAGATTGAGATTACCGTATGGGTAACTCCGAGAGTTGAGGAAAAGTTTGTTTCCATTACTAATATCGCAGTGATCAAAATAAGTAGCATTTTTCTTCGTACTCCTTTCCTCGCTGTTTGATGACCTAGAATGATAAAACGTGGCTTTTCCAGTTGATTCGATGTTTTCACTGTCCATGCATGTTGTGTGGTTGTTAGAAGTACTGGATACTCATACAATTCCCATGAAGGAAAACTCATAGCAATAGACACATCTTTTTGTATGTAATTAAATAGTTGTATTTTTCGACGATCTGATAGGACAAGGTAGGGCATAAGCCATTCTATAGGAGTGATTTCAATTTTAAAGTCTTCGTATGTAGGTCTTCCATCTACCATTATAAGCTCTTGTAAAACAGCGTTCAAATCATTTCTCGATCTTGTGAGAATCAGTTCATGCTTAACGTTTACAACGATTTTTCGATAATCCTCAGCAAAACCGAAGATCAATGATAGAGGAACTGTCACATCAAAGTTTCCATCATTATCAGATATATTTCCCACGTCAGTAGTAGGCGCCCAGCTGGAATTTTTCAGATACTTTAGCTGACTGGATGAGAAAGAAGTGTAGCCTTTCATCAAAGTTGTTGCAGCAACATTTTTGCATCGATCAATTTCTATAGCCTTCATCTCGTATCGAATTTCCTCAAAGAGATGACTAATAGCATTATTCACGAAATTAGTATACTCTAAAGCAGTACCATCACCCTTTGTAATCTTTCCACAAATGTGTAGATAACTTTTGGATGGTAGCACACGAATCTTGATGCTGAATAGCTATTCGAATTTCATCACTATTGTTGAAGGTAAGTTCGGTGTAGGGTTGATGTGCATGAACCTCATAATGTGAGACAGATTTATCAAAGATGAATGGAGGGTGTATATTAAGAACTGCCTCCATCTTGGCAGCAGCAGCAGATAAATGTACAAGTTATTCTTTCTGTATTTTTCGCACTCGTTGACCTATTTTTTCTTCACCACGCTATACTGTGAGACCGAGACTTTGAAGAAATTGACTGTTCCGACGTGTTAATCGTTTGATCGCTCGTTGCAGACTGACTGTCTGATGACATACTGAGCTCTTATTATAGCTTTTGTCAGCATTAAAAACAATACCCATTTCAAGTGCTTTTCAGATGCAAACGAATGATTATATAGGGTCATGACATATAGGGTTTCAAGACTCTTGGAGTGAATCCCAGTAGACGAGCAATCGAGTCACTTGGATGAAAATTGATTTCATGACTGCACTCAATAATGCTACGCAATGTATTATTATTTGGCTTGATACTAACTTTTATGCCTCGCGTATCGAGGATGCTTTGCAAAGTTCGTTCAATATCCTCAATCTCATAACTTCCTGTAGGAAGTTCAATTATTTCTTGGCCAACGTAAAACTTATTGCAGTTTACATCGACGTTTGGTATTGAATTGAAAGTTAGCAACTCAACAAGTCCAATGCTATACTGTTTATCCAGATCCAGCTCTATGGAAGGAAAATAGTGTGTCTCAAGGTTTGAGGAGGTGCCGGAAAGGCTAAGAGTCATCGACTCCACAACCATCTTGAGTAGACTAATTCAAATCACTCGTGTAGATTTTTTTTTATACAGACAGAACTGTTCCTTACGATTAAGTTAATTGCAGAGAAATTTGAGACAGAAATGACCACAGATAAAAGTTGAAAATTCCTGATACCTTCCATAATTCTACTTGACTTGAGATACTTTCCAGTAATTCATAAGATCTTGAGGTGGTTGTAAATCACCTAAACTATCAAAGTATGTAACTTCATTACCATTTTTTCGATAAGCTACCCAGTGCGTGCCGGATCCACTCGCAACATCCAGATTTATGATTGCCAATTCTTTAGCTCAACAACCATTTGAAGGTAGGGCATTTCGCATAAAAACTCCACGAAAATTTGTTATTTTCATCAATTTTGCATACTTGAGTAGATCATAGTCGGTGAGTGCACGTTTTGGCAATCTTATTTCATCGAAGTTTTTTTTTCCACATTGTTTCTTTTTGTTTTGTTTGAGAAATATACCGAAACCTTTATAAAGAGGTTTCAGAAACAGTCCCTTACCAAGTGTCAGGATTTCCATTTTTTCATTGTGTCTTTTTTGCTCTTCCATTTGCTTCTTAGCAGTGTTTGCTCTATTTATTGCTTTAGCTATTCATGCAGCTCCTCCTGCAAGTGAGCCGATTGCACTAAGACCAGCAAAAAGTGGAATGAGTGCTGGAAGAAAGCCACCTAAATATCAAAGATGGTCGCTACAGAAAAGGCTTTGAACAGTTTGTAATAAATATACAGAATACTAAAGCAATTTCGCATTCAGTTGTGAGACTTTCAACTATCAAGATGTCTACTGATTTTAATAAAGAAACTGCAGTCCTACGTGAAGTTGAGAAAGCTCGAAACGCTGTGAAAAGAAAGTATGATTTATTAAAATTGAATAAATTAGAAGCTAAAAAAAGTTTGAATGACTCGTTCAAACCGATTGTGAAACCTTTAGAAAAGCTCATCAGTGTAAGTGAAAGAAGTTTACCACTGACAGTAGTTAAAAAAGAAAAAAGAAAAAAGAGAAAATTGGATTGGATTAGAAAAAAGAGGACGGCAACAAAGACGACGATGACGATGGCGACGATGATGATGATGACGACGATATCAGAGAAACAGCTTTTGAATCAGCTGTAGGTGATTCAGATATTTCAGATCAAGAAGATACCATTACTAAAGATGATACTGATAATTTGGAAAAAAGTGATGATGAAAATGTTCAATTGTTGCTAAATGGGAAAGTACAAATCTTAGATACAATATATGGAGTGCGAAAAATGCGTAACGAATCACTAATGATTGGAAATACTCCTATAAGTTTTAAAAAAGATAAAATCATCATCGGTAAGAAAGAGTACGAAAAAACTTCAGGTCTAGTGGAATTATTGTTCAAGAAATATCCTGATGATACTTTAATCACTGATGATGATAAAAAAAAATATGCTACGATTGTAAAGGCTACAAGTGCACACAAAAAATACTATCATCCTGTGGGGTATGTTCGTGAAAATACAAGTAAGAAATATACCGATCTCGTGAGTAAAATTCTCAAGATTCCACAAAGTAAAAGTGGTAAGGGGCTCATGTCATATAAGATTGTTCATAAAAATACTCATATAGATTACATTTATCGGGATGACCCAAACGAGCTTGTAGATCGTATAATTTTACAATTACTTTTAGCCGAAACAACTGCTGGCAATAATAACCACATAAACGAAATACAATCAATCATTGAGGAGCTACGTAAAGCTAAAATTATTGATTCAGTAGCAAAATGAGCATCGACGTGTTTGGACGTAGATTGGTCCACGCAGATATATCTCGAGGACCACCTGGACTAGGATTTAAGCTGACCACTGAAGGAAATTTTGATTTAGAAAATCAGAAACTGTGTAATGTAGGTAGCGCTACAGAGCAAGATGATGCTATGAATTTAAAGTCTGTGAAAAATATGAT
This sequence comes from Muscidifurax raptorellus, assembly GCA_020010945.3. Lineage (NCBI taxonomy): Eukaryota > Metazoa > Arthropoda > Insecta > Hymenoptera > Pteromalidae > Muscidifurax > Muscidifurax raptorellus. Next base: position 29,003,567 of record CM052077.1, on the reverse strand, counting down.
TAAACAAAAAGCAGAAAAAATTGTTCAAGATTTCCAGGCAATAGAGAATGTATTAAATAATAAAGTTGTAAACATTGAGTATGAGCTTTCTAGGATAAATAATACGCTATCACATTTACAAGAGAAATAAAAAATCTTAAATTCTGCAATAAATCAGTATGAAAGCGGGACTAGTGGAGGAACTTCATAAACCTGCTAGATGAAATTATCCACGTCGCTCTTTTCTTATCAAAGACATAGATGAAACTTGGCAGGCAGTTCACTCACAGCTATCGATGTATTCTCAAAGTATGCTTGTACTGTGCTAGTGAAATAAAAAACTGGAAAATGTGTAACTCAAGCTACGAAATCAATACTATTGCAAAAATGAGTACCTAAGAATTTGCAAACAGATCGTGGAAAAGAGTTTTACCATAAAGATTTCAACAAACTAATGAAAAGTTATAAAATTCATTTATACTCTATCTACAATAGTCTTAAAGCATCAATTTGCGAACGTTTTAATCGCACTCTAAAAATCAAGATGTGGAAGTTATTTAGTCTACGTGGCACCTATAAATGGTTAGATATTTTGCCAGATTTAACTTTACAGTACAATAATAGTCGACATCGGACAATACGAATTAAACCTGCTGAAGTGAATAGAGACAGAGTCAAATGTATACTTGATCGAATTAACAAAAAACCAAACAGTTTGTTTAAACGTGCTAAATTTAAAGTTGGTGATAAAGTACGTGTGAGCAGAAACAAGGAGATTTTCGACAAAGGATGTACACCTAACTGGTCAACTAAAGTCTTCACAATAACGAGAGTTTCGCCTACAAAGCCCTGCACATATCATCTCAAGGATTATCAAGACAAGCCGATAGCTGGAGGATTCTATGAGGAAGAATTTCTCAAGACCAAATATTCAGATATCTATTTGATTGAGAAGGTTTTGAAAAAAAGTGGCAATAGAGTTTATGTAAAATAGTTAGGTTTTGATAATACTCACAATAGTTGGATAAATAAAAATGATATGTAAACGAAAATAAATTGATGAAAAATATATCGTTTATTGTGCATTCATTTTACATTTCCTTTAATTTTTTCAAAAGTACTGGCATTATAATCTCATTTGTTTGTACAATTCTTCGTCTGAAACGATCTCGATCACGTACTGCTTGCTGCCACTGACTACATCGAGCTTGCTGATATGCGAATTTCCAGGTATACATTATGTGAATGGTTGGCTCATCCTTAAATCGTACACACTTTTTGCTGGAATTAAACGTTTCTACATTTAATTTTGTGTAAAATAAGTGTGTATAGTTAATTTTAACTTACCCATTTTGTTTTATTTTGTAGTGGCCCCAGGCTAATGTATCTGTACTGTTATCTTGAAGGAATCTCTTATCGTCGTAAGGACTAAGTGCAACCTTTCTCTGTCTAATGGTCTCGACGTTATGAAGTTTCGATCTTATAGCGTACTGCTCTCGACTCTGAATGCATGAATTCTTGAGACAATTCAAATAGTTGTTGAATTGGATAGTTTTCTTAACAATAGAAGCCTTGATAACCTTAATTTTTTTCATAGAATCCTGATTATTAACACGCGTACTGTACATTTTGCTTCTTAATCCGACAAACTCTGTGAGAATTTGTCCATTACACTCATCTTTCATGAGACCTATAATTTGTTTATTAACTCGTGGCATATTAAACATATTGTCTTGAGGATAATCAGATGTATCAAATAGGTGAATATTTCGTTTCATATCTTCATAAAAATCATCACATTTAATAGTATAGATGAGACTATCAGTATCTGTGTAGAGTAATTTACAGTCATCTTTCTACATTTTTTGCATATAATTATAACGAAAATCATATATGTGTGTCTTCGAGAAATCTAGAACTGTAAGTACAATATAAATTGGTTTATTTATCAATACATCAGTCTTATTCATTTGTATAGCAACTAGATTCTCATTAAATATTGAACTGCTGTGAAAGTATAGACCTGAAATTTGAGCCTCAACACCGTATCGTCCATCATATTTACTCATAAACTTGACTGAATGTGAGAAACATGCTTTCTCACATTTTCCATACTTTTACCAAACACTGCGTTGTTCATTAGTTTGAAAAAATTTTTTTAAATTCATGTTTTGCGGAAGTTCTTAGACTGCTATTTAAATCAATGTATCTAATTTTTTCATCATATGTATGTATGTAATTTTTTCATCATATTTCATTGCTTTAAGCAGACACTTACAGTCTGCATAGATTATAAAAGGTAACTTTTCATTATAGCGATGATTTTTAAATACTATAACATCATTATTTTCACTAGGAAGACGAATTCTACAATTATTTAATGTCCTTCACGCCTTGTCAAATTATCTTCTGTGTAGAAAAAATTCAGACATCTGTCACACACGTGTAGTTTTTTTCTTCTTTTACTCAAATCAGTACACATAATGTGATTTAAACTCATCAATTTCATCACTATGTCTTGTAAGTAGCAGAAGATTTATATGATTACTCTTTTTATCCGACGTCAAACAGAGAGGTGAAATACTTGTATTATCTAATCCAAAAACATTTACTGAGATTTCAGTGTTTTGTCTCTTGAATCGTGGAGTATTTTTCAAGGATACTGGTAACTCCATTCCTTGCATATCTAAATTATTCTCATATTGAATGTAATTGCTGTTAGGATGATTTTAACGTTCTACAGGGTATAATGCAGATAAAATTGCCCATACAAAACATTTGTCATCATAATTTTTAACATTGATATATGCTTTTCTTTTCTCTATAAATGTTGGTAACGGTATATATGAATTACCAGTACGTATTGGATTGAATTTGTTTATATTTATCTGAATATTTTCAATAGAATGTAGAGACCAACCAGAGTCACGTTTCTGAAACTCTTCAATAGCTGCGAATAGAGGTTCAGTAACATCTGAGTGGAACCATTTGTTTAACGATGTTGCGGATAATATTTCATGGTTTTGTGTATGGAAATATTTACTCTCAATACATTATTCTTCTTCTTCTTCGTCATTATTCTTTACATATGTTTTTTTAAATTTACACGATAAAACAGTGTTAATCTTGAGAGCTTTGGCATTCGTGCGCAATATACTTTTTATTTTTCGTGAAAATAATACTGCTGAATCCTGTAGAAAAGAGTTTAAATCGATGTGTGTTAAATTTGATACAGCAGCAGTCCTCATACGATTTTCAAAAGCGCTGTCCATATCAATCCAACGTAGATGATTGATGATAGTATTTTTATGTATTACTTGTACTCCTCCACCACCTTTTTTTAGCCATAACTTCAATCCTTACTTTCATACATTCTATTTTCGCAATAGTGCATAAAATGCTTTGTTTTTGTTGAACAGAAAGTTTGCTGTTTCTTAAAATCTTTCGAAATATCTTTATCGAAAGGAGAAACTGCTTTTTCCATTGTGTTATGATGGATAAATCAACTGCAGTAGTAGTAGAAAATAATTTCTCAACCTCTTCCAGAGTTTAACTTGCTGCAAGCATTTATCCATGATATCCTTCATTTTTAATGGTTGATATCTAATCATAACAAATTTAAAAAATACGTTAATTTATACTACAATATAATAAATGTTTTATATTTTTTAAACTAACATAAATGTATGCAGCTCTAATTCAGTTATAAGACAGCAGGGTGGTAAAACATATTCCGTTAGTTACCGGCTGAGGTAACAACGTGAATGATGTGTGCGTGAGAAAGGTTGCAGTGTGACTAATTTGTAACAGAGAGTGGGATGTTTGTGTGAGAGAGATAGCTGCTGTGGCATCGCGTGAGAGAGAGGGAGAGAGAGAGCGCGTGACTGCATTAAAGCAGTGTGCGTGTGTGTGTGCGTGTGTGTTTGCATGAGAGAGAATCTATCTTTATTATGTATAAGAGAGAGAGAGAGAAAGAGAGAGAGAGAGAGAGAGAGAGAGAGAGAGCGATGTGTTTTTTTTTCTTTATAAAGTGAGAGGTTAAGGGCAAATCCATTATGGACGATATGGCACCGACTGGTACCACCTGTGTGGGACTCTCACCCACTAAACCCTTCGTTTACCGTTAGCTTTTGAATTCCAACGGCAACCGAATCCTCTCCGTCCTCCTTACCAACCCTAAGTAAGTTGGACCTGGCTCGTTCTCCAATAAGTCCCCCCCGCGGTAACACCGTTTGAGTATTGCTCGCGGGGGAACTTTGGGCTACCACCCACGTCTGTTGATGTGGTCGTCATCACGTTTTCCTCTGCCGTCTACTTCTTACCGCATCGTCCGGTCGTCTATTTCTTGCAGCATCTCACGTCTTCTTCTTCTTTTCTCTTCGTCCTTTCGGACCTTCTTAAGGATGTCTGCAGCAAAATTGTTTATTGCGCTCCATCCGTCGGCCGAAGTCATCATGGCTACCATAATAGACTCCGGCGTTACTTTGGTCTGTAGGTAGCACTCAAGTTCTTCTCGTTCCTGTTCATAGCGTGGACATTCACTGAATACATGCTCAGCGTCCTCGATTACATTCAAGCACGTCGGGCAATCCGGGCAATCCTCCAATTTAAATCGGTGCAGATACGCCCGGTAGCATCCATGTCCACGCAGAAACTGCGTTAGGTAGAAATTTACTTCCCAATGTCTTCTTTTTGTCCAGTCTTCTACACTTGGTATGAGGCGGTGTATCCACCGTCCCTCACTACTAGAGTCCCATCGCTTTTGCCACTCCGTCATTGTTACTTTCCTAGCGGCATCCCAAATTTCTATCTTGGTTTTGCCGCTGTCTCGTCTTTTTTCTTCGTCGATTGATTTTCTCTCCCTTGCTAATAGGTCTATTGGCGGGAGACCGGCAATAACGCAGACCGCCTCGTCCGATACCGTACGGTAAGCAGACGCGACCCTAAGTGCATTTCGCCTGTGCACTAAGGTGAGCTTTCGTCCATATGCCTTCACCAGTACAGCGTCTGCCCATATCAGGGCTCCATACAACATGATTGATGTACTAACGCTTGCCAGTAGCGTTCTGCGATTCTGTATGGGACCACCCACATTTGGCATCAGCCGCGCCAACACTGCGGTAGTTTTTGCGGCTTTCTCTCCTGCTGCTTCCAAGTGCTGTTTAAAGGTCAGGTTTGCGTCTAATGTTATACCTAAATATTTAATAGTCGGTTTAGAAGTAATTTCATGACCGCCTATTCTCAAGGTGATTGTCTCCGTCTTCTTTATGCTAGATATTGGGATTGCCTCCGTTTTATGGCTTGCAAGCTCCAGATTCGCATTATTTAGCCACTTCTGTATTTTAATGATAGCTTCACTAGCAATTTCAGCTACCTCTTCTTTCTCTTTTGCTACTAACACCAAAGCTATGTTGTCTGCGAATCCTACGATCATTGCTCCTTCTGGTAATTCTAGCTTGAGTACGCCATCGTACATAATGTTCCATAACGATGGGCCCAGTACAGACCCCTGTGGAACTCCCCCGGTAACCTTATAATTCACCGTGCCCTCCTCGGTTTCGTATAAGAGAGTTCTGTCCTTGAGGTAGTCAGACATTATTCTTCTTATATACGGAGGGACTCCTAGTCTCACTAGTGCTTCGTGAATTTTGCACCAATTTGCAGAGTTAAATACATTTTTAACGTCAAGTGTAACCACCGCGCAGTACTTTTTCGCTCCGCCTTTCCATCTTTTCCCGCTTATGGCTGTCCGTGCTGTATTCACCACTAAGCCGATAGCGTCTAATGTTGAGCGGCACTTACGGAAACCATACTGGTGTTCCGCAAGCCCCTCTGGCCCCTTGATTTTGTCTTCCATCCTAATGAAGATTATGCGCTCTAATACTTTGCCCTGCGTATCGAGCATGCAGAGCGGTCTGTATGACGACCCTTCTCCAGGTGGTTTGCTACCCTTTGGTAGCAACACAAGCCTTTGCTTTTTCCAGTTTCGTGGAAACGTTTCTTCTTTGAGACAAGTGTTGTACAAGTCTATAAACTCTCCTGGGAGAGCCCGGATGGCATGTTTCAATGCAATATTGGGTATGCCATCAAGTCCTGGAGCCTTATTGTTTCCAACCCTCCGGCAGGCTGATAGTAGCTCATCCTCCGTAATTAAGGGTATATTATCTACATCTATTTCTTCTATCATAGCACATGGAATGTCCGGCTGGTTTGGGAAGAGTGTTGTTACCACCCTGCTTAGTACCTCTGGGCACTTTGGTGGGGGTATGTAACTTCCCTTGATCTTCTTCATGACAATTTTATAAGGTCGGCCCCAAGGGTCTTCATTGACCTCATCTTGCTCTCTTAGACATCTTTGTTTACTCTCTCTTATACACCTATTAAGGTTGCGCTTAACTTCTTTCATTTTCTTGTTGCAGTTCTCCACCGCATCCATTTCTCTACCGGTTCGGTAGAATTTCTTCCTTGCCCGTTGTTCTAATCTTCTAGCTCGATGCAAACGCTGCGCGCTTGTTTGATCTTGTCATTCCACCAATATGCTGGTAGCTATCTTTGACTGGACACTTTTCTCAGCATTACCGCGTCGCACGCTTTGGTGAGCTGGCCCGTCATTTGTGCAGCCTTGTCGTCTGCTGATCCCGTCAATTGAATATTGTCAAACATCGTCAAGAATAACTCTTTGTTATACTCTTTGGTTTTCCATTCAGTTCTTGTACTACTGGGATTTGTACAGAATTTCCTATTTGGTCCGCCTAGCTCCATTATTATAGCTAGGTGATCACTATTTGTGTAGTGATCACTCACGATCCATTTGTTTACCTGCCTTACGAGGCAGTTACTGACAAATGTCAAGTCTATGAATGACTCTCCATCTCCTTTTTTGAATGTGGGGGTGTCGCCTTGATTCAGCAAAACGGCTATATCATGAAAACTGAAAGAGTGGGGGGCTATTTTAATGTATATCAAGCACTTGTAACCCTTTGATGTACCGCAAGACTTAAGGGATCGAAAGGTTTGATATCCAAAGAAAAAGTCGATGCACATCTTTGATGAACCGCATGTATTTTAGCCCTGCTAAGGGCTAGGCGGTGCGTGAGGAAAAGTTTTGGATAGCTAGTCCGAAGAAATCTTTGATGAACCGCATGCGCTTACGAGGATCATCGATAGCGCACAGGAGAGTTGCGCTTTGATATACCGCACGCGTTTTTTACCTCTGCTGAGGTGTCTAGACGGTGAAAATCGGTGCACCCATGTCTGAGTGGAAGGGGTGCAAGTTTTAAGTGTATTTAAGCTGTGCTGCGTCCCGTATTGGTACACATTTTCGAGCTTCACACACAGTCGAGAAGGTACTTGTAAGTATACTCTAATAAATGTATTTTATCATTACATTCTCATCAATAATATTAAGCGTTGAATTTTTTCATAGAAAAATGGATTTGATTGTTGATACTCAGAGCTTCAAGGGACAAAACGGCAACTTCTTAATCAAGGAGTTGGCATACATTAATCCTAACGAGCCAGCAGCAGTAGCTCAACTAGCAACGTTTCAATCGCCGCACTCTTGGAACGATTTGCCGCATGACCTCAAGTGTGTCAATCTATGGCTGAAATACTCGTTTCATGGATTGAATTGGAGCGACGGTGATCTTCCGTACGACAAGTTGATCGAGTTTTGCTCCAACCTTCTAGACTCATCACCTACAAGGAACATCGTTGTTTGGGTAAAAGGTGCGCAGAAAAAGGAGTGGCTGCAGCCATATTTTCCAGATATCCGTAACATAGAAGATCTCGGCTGTCCATCCTTAAAGACACCAGGATTTCGACCTCCACTGATGTGTACACAGCACCTTCCTGACTGGAAGGAGAATTGTGCAGTTCAAAACGTCTACGCTATAAATAAGTGGCTCTGGACGGTACGCCAAGATATTCTCTGCTCGCTCCATTTGTGTGAGCATTACACATCGGATTCTGATTCAACGACATCGACATTAGACGTATCATTTATTATGTGAGTATGTATTCTTATAACTAATACATAAATATAATAAACTTATATATATTATTTCTTTATTTTTATAGGATGGAGTCGCTAAACGCCATGGCAAAAACTTCACCATTTCTGCCTACGCAAAAAATTTAGGTTTGGAGATCAACAAAAAGTATAAGATAACAAAATGCAAGAAAATTCAGACCAAGTTCGGTGTAAAGATAGTGCTAGAGTTGGATGCAAGTTTCGATGTTTACCCACCCACTAAAGTGAACACTTTCCTCATGGCAAACGCCGGCGACGCGGAGAAGTTGAAGCGGGAGATAGAAACTAGAGATGTCTATCTCCAGAACCTTGGTAACAACATTATTGAATTTGTTTAATAACAATTTATCTCCATCGCGTATAATATTAAGGATTTTTTCTCAATCATTAGAGTGTGTATGCTAAATTCTTTTAAACTATGCATAGGGGTATTGCGCTTAATAAGATTTAGGATTTTTTTATTTGCTATATGTTATTATTTTGTATTATCATCTGCTAAAATATTTTAAGGATTTTTGATGTTCTTATTTGTAAACGCGTCTTTTAATTATTTGTTTATTAAGGGTCTATCGATATCTTACTATCATCAAGCATTATGCATTAAATTTACATAGAAGAAAATTATTGTAGAGGATTAGCAGACGTATTAATATATTATTATTTGCTATATTACACTAACTTTAAGGATTTTTCAATGCTATTCTACATAAACGTATTTTAAACTTAATTAATACTAATTTTTTATTGATGGTTTTCTCGATACACTATGAATTATGGATGGTTTGATATCAAGTACACATTTATACACTCCGCGTTCTTATGTCACATCAACGTATAGGCTAAGTATATATATATACATATACCCAGAAAACATCGCGTGCTGAGCAATATCGGCGCAACGTTGGCTCGGCGCGGTTGACGTCAATTGTCCGTCATTTTGATGTTAGTTTTTGTCAGGCGCAATGTAAAGCAAGCAAGTTGCAGACGATGTTGCAGAACAAATTGCAGAAAATTTTGAGCCAGTAATTTGTCTGCAATTTGTCAGTACACTGTGTCGTTCGACAATATTATTATCGCGACTATTATTATTTATGATTTTGTTGTTCACGAAGTCCTTTTTTTAATGTAGTTCTACCGAGTTTTATTTCTGCCGAGTTAGTGCACTGAAGTAAGTTAGTGGGGTTATTGCAGTGAAATCCCAGCTGTTTCGGACTTCGGAGTGAGACAAAGATGCCATGCACCGACTTATGCTGCAGTCTACGCTTGGAGCAGTAATATAATAATAACATATTTGCAGGAGCAACAAACACTGTTCTTGAACATGCAACAATTTCGGTGTGCATCGCGGAAGTTTGAAAAATATGTGTGCAGTGCAGTTATTGATTCCAGTGCAGTTCTCAGTTCTGATATTTGTGCAGTTCAGAGTTTTCAAAAACAACCATGAGTATGTATACTTTCACGTCACCTCACAATCAAACTCAGTCATACTCTTATAAAAAAAAATATATAACTAATTTAAAATTTATGACATGCGTGTTTTGTAAATTATTGTGAAGTTTCTGCTAATATTCTAATACTTGCAAGAATCTTAACCTTGCATAGTGAGTACGTTACACAAGTATACTATCGTCTTAGTTTTTGGGTAAAAAGAAACACAGAGATTATCCTCTTGACTCTCTCTAAAAGCCTGCACCATTGGACCATGCAAAATTCATATTTATTAAATAACCAGAATGCAATGCTGATGCTCAACCACCAAGTCTGTACCCATCGCTAGTAGTATAACTTCATACCCACCAATGCCAATAGCCGGGTCTTTTATTAAAACAATTAACATTGACAACTACAACTATTGAATTAAGTGTAGAATCTACTGACATTACTGAAATCAAAAGCATTTATAAAACTGAGATTAATTGTCTGGTTATTTGAATCATTATATAAATTTGTTGTTTCAAGTGTGATCTATTAATTTGTTTACTTTGCAGGATTAGTACAAGATTAAAGCAGTATTTGGACATCAGCCAACAAAGTGATGGACATTCAAACAAGGACCAGCAGCGTCACTTAGATAAGTAGCTTCAATTTTGCTACGACACTTCTGGATTCTAATAAATTTTTATATCTAGAAAGTTATTGTATTGATTGATTTTGTTACACAGCTAATATATTTGAAATTGTTTTTTCTAGGAGGAACTCAATTCAACAGTGCATTTTCATCAAAACCACTTTATGCATCGTTGGATCACCTTCATGTAGTCACTGAAAGAGCAGAAGTTATCATCAAGGGTGGCAACATCGTGAAGGCCATTTATTTTTTCAATGAAGCAAAGAAGCCGATATGTATCAAAAGTCACTCCATAAATTTGATCTTTGTTTACCCATTAGCATAATCGTCTGATATATATTTATTTCTTTGCACAGCTCATCAATTTTTAAGGCAGCAGCTTGAGTTTTATGCAAGATGTTCTGGAAGATAGATCGACAGCTGCTACTGGTTACATTACATTCTACTTTCAGGTAAACATTAATTTAAATCATTCACTTCAAGCAGTATAACTTTTATAGACAGATAAATGTCTCTTTTGGAATGTATTAAAGTATTACTCGATCAATTAAATTATGAGTAAAAAATTAATACAGAATATCAGACATAATGAATTAACCTTTTGCTGCAAAGTTTGTGGATTCTACAGTATTTTCATTTTCAGAAATTTATCATTCTTTGCCTTTTTGCACAATAGACTCATATGTATGTACAAACCGATACTTCAATTTGGATATTTTTCCAAGTCTATTGTGCAAATTGACTAAGTATGATAACTTTCTGGATATAAAAATGAACTAGAATCAAGAGAAATTGCTTGCAAAAGTTATCTCATTGTCTTTGAATAACTGGATCAAAATTTTTACTCGTACCTCAATTGGTCGTGTAATATTTTTAATACACATCATAAGAGACAATTAGCTTGCTGTTATAAGTCATACAGCTACATTTGAGGCTATTTTTACATTCAGAAAGCTATAATACTTTATATTTTTGCACAATACAATTTTGACATATTGCACTTTATTTTCAAACCGTAAAATCAAAATTTTTTCCAAATGTATTGTGCAAATTGACAAAGTATGATAACTTTCTGGATATAAAAATGGACTAGAATCAAGAGAAATTGCTTGCAACAGTTATCTCATTGTCTTTGAATAACTGGATCAAAATTTTTACTCGTACCTCAATTGGTTGAGTAATATTTTGGATACACACCATAAGAGACAATTAGCTTGCTGTTATAAGTTATACAGCTACATTCTAGGCTATTGTTACATTCAGAAAGCTATAATACTTTATATTTTTGCACAGTACAATTTTGACATATTGCACTTCATTTTCAAACCTTAAAACCAAAATTTTTCCAAATGTATTGTGCAAATTGACAAAGTATGATAACTTGCCTCACAGGGAAGGGCGAGGCCGGGGCCCTTCTCACCCCCCCCCCCCAAAAATAAACATTAATATAAATTCTTAATTTATTTCAGGATTTCCTTTTGCAGTCCATCCGCAGTCCGCTTTCGTACTAGCATGCTATATATTAGGTAATGTTTATTCAATATATTAATTATGGTAATCTTATAACAATTTTAGTATTATATTTATTTATTATTTGTTTTACAGGTTTGCTGTATACTACCTGAAGAAACCTCATCCATGGATAAATAATTATATATAAATTTTTTATACTTGTTTTAAATTAATTATAATTGTAAATTTATTACCATTGTTTTTATTTAAATAAAAAAATATTTTTAAAATTCATTGTCATTTTTAATTTGCGCGCCTATAATTTATAGGTTATGAACGCTCGCCGAATGCGCATGGCAGAAACAAATATCTGTCAAATTGACGATCAAATTGACTACCATTATGCGTCAACACGCCGGGGCTACTTGCCCACGCGCACGCGTCGTGCAGAACGTCGTATTGGCTGAATGTTGCTTGCAATTTGCCGAGCGATGTTTTCTGGGTATATATATATATATATATATATATATATATATATATATATATATATATATATTGTAAGTAGACAATCCTTTAGATAGTGAGCACTGCCGTGTTAGTGCTAGATTGTCGAATGGTTTTTTGTACCCTTCAATTACGATCGCCACCTGTTTGTTATGTGCAAACAGGAAAACACCTTTATTTAGGAATTCAACAGATGTTTGGAATTAAGTGACACACTGTTACATGAATTAAATAAAGAATTTATTTTAGTAAACTTTCGCGAAATACTGTGCGGAGATATTAATTACAATGTATTTATAATCTGTGTAGGTTTATTTAAATATATTTGTTTCTACGAAGCGATTGTGTTACATTGAATTTAAAGACTGAGGTTTGAAACTCCCGCGGGAGTATTTATATGGCGCTGCTGCGGCCGTATGGCCTCTTGCTGGCCTTTGCGCATTCGGTGGCGCTCGGGTCGGTTTGGCCTAGTGTCATTTGCGCTGGCGCCTGTAGCTTGTTGTCCAAAGGGCTGATCGTTGCGGTTTCCCTTTGGATTTTCCTTTTGGGAAATCCTTTGGGAATATCCCAATGGTCAAATTCTGCTGTATCCTGGGTTATGGAGGTAGTTGCAGTGGATATTTTTCATCGGCAACCTCATCCTCAGGGCTCCTGGGCAACCGTGGTATGTATAGGTTATGCTAGTCGTGCTTTGTGTCTGTGTTGTGTTATCCCAATGGTCAGTTCACACGCCCGCCTGCCGAGGAAAATTCTGCTGTATCCTGGGTTATGGAGGTAGTTGCAGTGGATATTTTTCATCGGCAACCTCATCCTCAGGGCTTCTGGGCAACCGTGGTATGTACAGGTTATGTTAGTCGTGCTTTGTGTCTGTGTTGTGTTGTGCCCCTCTTCTGTTTCTTTTTCTTTAACTATTTTATTCTAATACTTCCTTGTGGTTTATAGCTATTCATCGAGGTCCTCATCTTCATCTGGTGTTCCTTCGAACGGATAACCCACCAATACCAGTGCCAGTTGTTCCAGCGTCAGGCCCTTCTCCTTGAAATTTGGATTCTTCATCTTAATTTCTTTGATGAACTTCGCTCTCTGCTTCCTGCGTCTCATCCTCTTGGCTTGACTCATCGCTTTTTGTTTGCCAGATATTTTGATTATTTTTCCTTCTTCATCTCGTTGCCATCTGGGTAACATTTCTATATTAATCGATTCTTTTTCTTTGTAGGTGCTCATCGTTGGCGAGTCTACTCCTGAATCCTGGTTTTCTTCATCAGTGATGGTAATTTGAATTGGCTGCATGATGATGGAATGTTGCCCACCTTCGTTTGATGTATACTGCGTTGCATCAATCTGGATATCAGCCATCACCTGGTGTTCTTTGTTTATATCTGGTTGCTGCATTCTCTGGCCCTGTTCTGCTGGTGTGAATGTTTCCTGACAAGCATTCAGCTTAGCCTCCAGATCTGCCAGCAGCTCCTGTTCTGGCCTAGTCGACTGCTCCATGTACTGAGTGTTTATTAGTGCTGAATCAAGTGTTAAGTGCGTGTCTTGTGATTGTGATTGTGACAGTGTTGTGATTGTGTTTTGTGCTTCGTCCCTCTCGTTTTCTGATGATATCTGCATCATGCTGTTGATGAATCCCTCGATTTCTTTGTCTACACTCACTTGTGTTATTTTGGATATTTCCTCAGCTTCATCGTTTATCCATGGGTTGACGTTTTCGTCCATTTCTCTTTGGTATATTTGATTTTCCTTTTCCACTTTTCTTCTCTCACACATGATCAATTCTTTCTGCTTCACCAGAGCTGAATATAATTTTCTTTTTTCTTTAAGTATCTCTTGTCTAATAGATTTAATTTTTGCGTTGATTGTCTCCATCTCTTTGCTTTGCTGACTTTTTTTATTCTGTTTGAGTTCCCCTTTCTGACCTTTTATATATTCGTCCTTCCTAAGAGGACTATGCCTAATGGCATGTTTTGAGGTCCAAACGGTTTTGTTTACATTTCCGGTCATTGCCTCTGCTTATATACTTTGTCCAATTTTCCACTATATTTTTTAGCTTTATTTGACAGATTATGTTTTTTCTTCATAACTTTGTCTCCCACTTTGTATGTTTTGTATTTTTTTTGTAGGTTTTTCTTATTATGTCTTTTTTCTGCGTCTTTTATCAGATTTTTTCTTATTTCATCCATGTCTGGTTCTTGTTGTTCTTTAAATATTGCTCCCAGGTTGCATGGAATCATTAATTTTTTTATCTTTTCAATATCAGCTGCAGTTGTCTGGGTTGCTCGATGTTTTGTTGAATTCAGGCAGGTCTCCATTTGAGGTATTATTTTATCCCAGGTATTTTGTTTATTACTGCAATAGGTGCGTATAATTCTTCCTATCTCTTTCATTACTCGTTCCACTGGATTCGCTTGTGGGTTATATGGTGAGGTTGTTCGTATTTCAATCTTGTATTTTTCTCCAAGTTGTTCCCATTGCTTGCTGATAAATTGTCTTCCTTGATCAGATAATAACACCTTTGGAACTCCATGTTTTTTGATGAACTGTTCTTCCACACCTTTACAAAGACTAGTTGCTGTGATCTGCTTTGCTAGCACTAGCTTTACAAACTTTGTGAATACATCTAGGAGCACAATGATGTATTTTGTCCCAAATTGTGCAGCCGGGAGTGGTCCATATATGTCTACTGCGACTATTTCTCTTGGATTCCTTGGTAGTTTAAAGTATTGTCTTCCTTCTGTAATTTGTGTATAATGTTTTGTCGTTTGACACAATTCACAAGTTTGTGCAACTTCCTTGGACAAACGATATGAGTTTTTTATGATAAATTTTCTTGTATCGTTTAGTGCAGTTTTTCTGTTCCGAAATGTAAAATCAACTCATGGCACGGTTGAATCGTCTCTCTTGCCATGTTCACTGGAATAGGTATTAAGTATCTGTCATTTACTAGAACTCGTGTTATTCCTTGTGGGTTGATCATTATATCCTCTGGTTTTTTCTTTCTTATCAGTTCCTTAATCCATGGGTCGTTCAGTTGGTCCTTTTTTATTTTCTCTTTTAATTTTTTCCACTGATTTTCGAAATTCTCAATTTTTCTAATTTGCAGCAGATTGTTATGTTCTTCTTCTTTCTCCTGTCCTGGAATCATTCTTGAAAGGATGTCTGCTCGTGTGTTGTCTTTTCCTTTTATATGTTGCCACTCGATATCGTACTGCTGTATATGCAGTATCCAACGTGCTATCCTGTTACTTGTTAACTTGCACGTTTGTATAAAAGTAAGAGCTTTATGGTCGGTCCTTACTATTATATGTCTGTCTGCTAGCCACATGTGCCATTTTTTGAGAGCCCAAGTGACGGCCAGCCCTTCAAGCTCAGTGACAGTGTATTTCTTCTCTGCTGGCTTCAAGGCTCGACTGATATAGGCAATAACCTGCTCTTGGTTGTTGTTAATCTTTTGGAACATACATGCTCCTAGACCCACACAGGATGCATCCGTCTCTATTCCCAGTTGAGAATCTTGTTTCATCAGGTACAGTTGTGGGGCTTCCGCAAAACTTTTTTTAATATGTTCCATTGCGACTTGTTGCTCTTCTTCCCACTTGAACTTGACGTCCTTCTTGAGAAGTTTTTCTAGTGGCCTTGTTTTTTCTGCAAGTCCTGGGATAAATTTTCTGTCCCAATTAGCTAAACCGAGAAAACCTTGCAGTTGTTTTTTTCCCTTTGGTATAGGAAAATTTAGGATAGCATTTTTTGTCTCCTCTGTCATGCGAATTTTATGTTCACTGATGACGTGGCCCAAGAAAATGACTTCTTTCACTCCGATTCTGGATTTCTCTTTATTGACAGTTAATCCTCCTTTTCTTAACTGCATGAGGACTTCTCTGGTGGTCTTCATCATCTCTGACCATTCTTTTGCAAATATTAGAATATCATCTAGGTAGATGATTACTATATTTTCTAAGCGTGGCCCTAGAACTTGACTGAGTGCTCTTATGAATGATGCACCAGAAGTTTTAAGCCCAAATGGGAGACGTTGGAAAACATAGGTTTGTATTTCAAAGAGAAAACCCGTATATTGTTGACTTTCCTCGTCCAATTCTATTGTCCAGAAAGCTTTATTTATATCCAGTTGTGTAAACCATTCAGCATGTTGTATTTTAGACAGAAGTTCATCGATCGATAATGGTCTTGCGTGGTCTGCATCCATCTGTCTGTTAGCCCATCGGCCATCAAGGCATGGTCTCATCTCCCCATTCTTCTTTTTTACTACTCTTAACGGGTTTAGATATGGAGTTGGTGCTCGTTTAATAATCTTCTGTTTCTCCAACTTTAACAATTCTGCTCGTAAAGCCTCAGCTTCTCCTTGGGTGGGCTGGTAAACATAACCTCGAAACGGGTTTTTGTTATGCATTTTGATATGGTGCTTGTATCCAACTATCTTTCCTGTTTTTTTATTGAAGATATCAGCAAAGTCCATAAATAGTTGGTCGACTTCCTTCTGACGTTCTTTAGCATTTGGTGTGGTCTCCAGAGAACATATTCCTCGTTCACGGGTTGCTAGTGGACACCTAATATTATCTCCCATGATAATATTATTTGATTTGGGTTGAATAATAATATTGTTCTTCTTTATAAAATCAAATCCTAGAATCATAGGATTTGAGAGTTTGTTAATCACCACATGTGGATGACTAAAAACTTGGTCTGCTATTTTGACGTCCAGGTAGACTTGATGTTTGATTTTTGTCTTCTCTCCAAGAGCACCTTTGATTGTGATACTAAGTGTGGGTAGTTCTTGAATCTTTTCCTTGGAGTTCATTTTTATATCTTGGAAAACAGCTTGTGAAATTGCGGAGACCTGTGCACCAGTGTCGAGGAGAGCATACATCCTGGTGCCATAGAGTTCGATATTGATCACTGGACAAATGACTTTATTTGTCTCGGCATAATTTTCATTCTCATCATTAGAACTTTCTTCAAATAATGTGCATATCTCTGGTTCGTCTTCCTGTGGATCCTTTTCCTCCTCGCTTTCATCCGGTTGGTAGTCATCATACCAGTCGTCTGCTTCACTGGCTATCTCTGATTCAGACTCTTCTTTTAAAGCTCTCAATTGTGTTGGTTTCGGTGTTGCACTTGACCTTTGAGCATCCCATTTTTTATTTTTACTATTGTTCCGTTGAAATTTTTCTTGGGTATTTTTCCCATTTTCAGGAGTTTTCATATTGGTTTCTGCTTGGTCTCTATGGTTGTATGGTTTGTACTCATTATTCCGTGTGTATGAAAATTCCTCGATGCCAAAACTGGGTTTGTCTTGTTTCAGTAATAGCGTGGCTGCTTCAGTAATGGTCTGAGGTTCCCTCAACTCGAACTTGTCTTGGATTTTCTCAGTGAAATGTTGTTTGAGATGTTCAACAATCCAGATCTCATCTCTTGGTTGGTCCAGATTACGTGCCAGGTTCGCCCACTTTCGAAAATAACCCTCCATACTGGGATCTTTGCTTGGATTATATTTGCCGTCAAGAATGTAGTCCACTATCATCCTTTGGACACGTAGGTTCCAATATTTGTTTAAAAATTCTTGGCGTAACTGATGATATGTATAGGCTTCCACGGTGCTTGTCCATGTATAGGCTTCGCCCCTCATGATTTGTTTGAATGCAGCAATTTTCTCTCGTTCATTCAATCCTTCACTGATAGCACTTTCTTCAAAGTTTCTTAGTAAGGTTGGGGGGTTGGTCTTGACAACATTGCCTTCAAATTTGAGGTTATTTATCCTTGACGTCTCTCTTATTAAACGTAACGTTCTTCGGTTCTCGTTACCTCCTCTTTGCATTTGTTGGGTGAGCTGGGCACGAATTTCTTCATCTTCTGGATAATTTTGACTGGGTTGTGGATTCGTTCGTTGACTTCTTCCATATTGCACAATGTCATTCTGCATTTGTGCAATTTGCCTTTGTGTTTGTTGATCTCTAATATTCATCTCTATCCGTATCTGTTCAAACTGCCTTCTCATCTCCTCCATTATCATATTTTGATAGTTTTGTGAGATTGGTGGAATTTGACCTGGATGGGTAGGTGGTAATTGTCCTCCGGCAGCTTCCTCCTCTGATTCGGACACTGTGTTCAGACTATTCAGGGGATTTCCTGGAGGGTTGAGTGGAATCTTCTTTCTTGCACCTCTTCCTCGTCCTCCGTTGTTGACTTCTTGTGTATTGGGGTTTTCTTGTACCTGGGCTCTTCGACGCTGTCTTTCCTCCCTTGCGGTGACAGGTACCCCTAGTACATCTGCTGCGGGTAGATTAAAATTATCCTCTTGGTAGTTGGTTTCTCCTGAGTCCATCGTACAAGGTTGGATTTAGTCTGTGGCACTCACTTAACAAGAAGTTGTGGATTATATTATTCTCTTTGTAACTTTTTAAAATTTAGAGAAACTGTGGGTACGACACTAAGTATATCTATGTCGTCCTGTCACGGTCGCCATGTAAGTAGACAATCCTTTAGATAGTGAGCACTGCCGTGTTAGTGCTAGATTGTCGAATGGTTTTTTGTACCCTTCAATTACGATCGCCACCTGTTTGTTATGTGCAAACAGGAAAACACCTTTATTTAGGAATTCAACAGATGTTTGGAATTAAGTGACACACTGTTACATGAATTAAATAAAGAATTTATTTTAGTAAACTTTCGCGAAATAATGTGCGGAGATATTAATTACAATGTATTTATAATCTGTGTAGGTTTATTTAAATATATTTGTTTCTACGAAGCGATTGTGTTACATTGAATTTAAAGACAGGTTTGAAACTCCCGCGGGAGTATTTATATGGCGCTGCTGCGGCCGTATGGCCTCTTGCTGGCCTTTGCGCATTCGGTGGTGCTCGGGTCGGTTTGGCCTAGTGTCATTTGCGCTGGCGCCTGTAGCTTGTTGTCCAAAGGGCTGATCGTTGCGGTTTCCCTTTGGATTTTCCTTTTGGGAAATCCTTTGGGAATATCCCAATGGTCAGTTCACAATATATATATATATATATATATATATATATATATATATATATATATATACATACATGCACGATATTTCACAGTTCTTCTCTAGAATGTTTAGCAGCCAATTTCACTGTTAATCATAAATATTGTATTTAAGGATTTTTACGTTTATACTTTAGTTATAAGAATTTATATTCATGTAATAAATAAAGATTTTTCAATATGTTTTAGTTATAAGAATAATATACTAAGAGTTTTTGTGTGTTTTTTTCAGTGATGTATACTCACATAATAAATAAGAATTTTTAAAAAATGATTATTGTATTTATATTCCCACCCTAAAATTCCTCGTCAGTCAATAAAAAAAATCGTTTATGTACCTGCTCGGTAATGCAGGAAGCTGAGCCGCAGCACTCGCACCTTCCTAATGCGACAGACTTTATTCCTTCATTATCCTATTGGGATCTCACCCACAGAGGCGTAACCTATGTATAGTAATATGCGGTATTCTGTGGGTCAGCCATAGCCAATCGCGAATCTGCGGAATTTCAGCCGCTAGAGGTCAGGTTGTGAGATCCCAATATGTCAATCGATAAAAAAATGTTCGAAGAATAATATTCTGTCGGTAATGTAGGAGGCTGCGTGGGCCTCAATAATCCTATGTCGGTAATGCATGGGGCATGGGGCCGGGGCATGTGGGACATTCGGTCGGTATTTGGTGGCGCGGGACCCGCCTGGCGCAGCATCAGCCCAGCCCCAACTACTCGAAATCTTGCAATCCAAGATAAGGAAGTATATTGATTATACCGACTACACAATTAGACCTACTTTTCCAAGATATATCGGCAAGGTAGGAACATCAGATAGAGGTCTAGTGGCTAAAGCTTCTGGAATTTCGTCAACATCGCTTCAAGTAATGAATACAAATATAGCAGACAGACTAAGGAGCAGGAAATAACAATGGATAAAGATATCAGTATCGAAGACATAAGCAAGTTTGAATGTGAAGTTGATGACATAACAGAACTCAACAAGTCATTAATGAGAAAAAAGAACTTTATTTTATGCGGAAACATAAAAATTTGCCTAAATTTTTACAACATTTTTACAAACATGCCTAATATTACAAAATTTGCCTAAATGCAAATATTTGAAAACTAGAAATTTTTATTGAGTCTTTAAAAAGAAAACCGTGTATAATTCTATGCACAGAAACTTACAATACACTCAATACTATCAACTACAAAGTTACAAAAGTTTGTACCATGAAAGTAAAATTAATAAGGCGGATGGCGTCATAATTTGTATAAAAAATTATATATATAGTAACACTATAATTGAGGTAGTTGACAGAGTGAGTGTGGTAAGTACTGACATAAAACTTATGACAGGTGAATCGATCAGAATATCTGCTATGTACAGGTGCCATGACATACCAAAGTCTGAATTTGTTAATAGTGTAAAACAATTTTTGGTGAGACATAGGAATGTTAAAAATCACTGTATTTTTGGTGATTTCAATATTGATATAGTAGAAAGTAAAGTAGTAAATCTAGAAACTAGTGATAAAAAATTAATCAGGAATTTGTAATAAACTATCTGGAACGCGAATATGTTCCGTACTTCAGAGGAATTACACGGCCTTCATTAAATAATGAGAAGGGAACTTGCATTGATAACTATTTCACTAAAACTACAAGCATAGAAATTGAATCTACTAAATGAAATACTTCTTTTAACGATCACTATCCGTTATTCATCAATATAGACCAGATTAAGATACAGAAATCAAGCGAAACAGTTAACAAATGCATAAACTATAGGAAATTAAAATATACAGCGGAAAATTTTGACTGCAATAGAGTTCTGATAATGCAGGATCCAAATGCTGCATTAAATAAACTGATACAAATTATATACAACTGTCTTGAGATAGCTACATATTCCAAAAAATGTAAGAAAAAAAATAATGTTTAACTGCCAAGAAAAAATGGATGACTAAAGCAATCCAAGTCTTATGCTGACGACACCGTTATCATTGCAAGTGATGACACGTGGGTGTCAGCTCAAGATAAAATGAACAAATATCTTAGTGAAATCGCAAAGTGGCTTACTGTAAATAAATTATCTTTAAACGTTAATAAAACAGTTTACAGAAACAGTTTTTTGTCTCGCTACATATCGAGATAGGCACTAATACAATAAAGAGAGTAGAAAGCTACAAATATCTAGGACTAATTTTTGACTACAACATGAAATGGGATAAACATGTAAATTACATAGTTAAAAAAACAAAATATCTAGTTTTTGTTTTTGCAAAAATAAGGAATAGAATGGACAACAAAACACTAACTATGATATACTATGCATTTTTCCAAAGTTTAGTTAATTATGGCTTAATTGCTTGGGGTGGAACATACAATAATTGTTTATACTTAATACAGGGAATCCAAAGGAAATTATTGAAAATTATAAACAAAAATCAATTTCAGCAACGAGACCCTCTACTCACCGTAAAGCAATTATTCCAATTAGAGTCAATATCGTATCACTATAATACGTTGAGGAATAAATATATGAATAGCAAAATCAATACTAGAAATAAGAGTCTTCAGTTGCCAATAACTGATAAGACTATAAGCAAAAAAAAAACAGCTACTTTGTAGCCATAAATATTTTCAATTCATTAACGAATGATCTGAAAGCACTAGTTATTAGCTAAGTCTCGATTAAGAAGAGATTAAAAATATTTATAAGAGAAAAATATGTATAACTTAAGGAGAAATTTATATTGTACTGTTACTTAACTTTTGGGTGAATTTTTAATCAGATTCCAAAAAGATTGTCTCGACACCTTTTTGTATATTATTTAGTTTTTTAAGCTTAGTTTTTAAGTTTTTCTTTTTCGTTTTCCTTTTATGTACCATCCCCATGTACAGACAACTAAGTTTGTCATTATAGGATGTCTTTTTATAAGACATGTGTATATGGTCAAATAAATACTAAAATACTTAGTTAATGCGTAATGGAACTACGTCCTAACGCCAGCCCATATACTACTCGCGCGCCAACCTTATACCCTCCCACTTGCCGACAACCTTGTCGCGACCGCGTGACGCACGCAACACGCCACACAACACAGAGACTCGCTGCCCCTACTCACTATATCAAATCAATCATACACGATGCTACCACGCATTAATCTTTTAACAGTTTAGTTATGCCTTATGACTAAATAGCCTAAATACTAATCTATCCGATAGCGAATCACACGGTAAGAAGAATTTACTGTGACAGTCTGCCATTAACGAGAGCTTCAACGAGAGCTGGGGTTTATTAGCGAGAGCTGGGAACATTCGATAACTGGGAGACGGTAGCTGGTAAGAGGAGACGATAGCTGAGGAGAACGATAGCTTATTTACGGAAAACGATCGCTTGTGAGGAGACGATAGCTTGGGAGCGGAGGCGATAGCTTATGAGGCGACCCTAGTTCACAGGTTGTCACAAGAGCTAGGAGGAACGGTAGCTTGTTCAGGGAGACGATAGCTTATTTCAGGGGACGATAACTTATTTCAGGAGGCGATAGCTTAACACTGGACGATAGCGAACATAAACGGGAGCAAACATGAGCGTGAGCAAAAGCCGTGAGAACAAAGGAGTGAACTACGACGCGGTCGCGAACAGTAGCTGGCAACAAAAACACGACAGTTGGCAGGTGGCCGTAAAATATCGCGCACTTAAACACTCGCGCACTGTATTGCCCGCCGCCCGGCACATCTCACTGAGTTGGCCGTACTTACTCGTAGCTGGCGACTCAGGTGCCATCCTCGGCGTAGTCCCGGTCTTCCTCCGAGGCCCCAACCTGCTTCGAGACGACCAGTTCCAACGAGAGCTGAGATGTATAGTAACCTATGTATAGTAATATGCGGTATTCTGTGCAAGAGAGAATATCAACTAATAGTCTCCGCGCCGGCCGGCACTCGAGGGCCGGGAGTCAGCGCCGCGTGCGCCTGCCGAGTAAACTACTCCCCCCTCATGCATACTCGCGAGCTGGCTCGTTCCGCGGCGAGAGTCGGTCGCTTATTCCCGATGCGGCGTCGCCCGCTCGCTTTGTAACGTGCGGTCGAACTGCCGCTCATTTTACATAATGTTTGAATCATGTACGATGGCGATCATGTACGACGCGCCGCTGTCTCGCAAGCTTCGAAATTTTAACAAAACGAGCTTGACTTTCGCTCTACAGCTCGCTCCGAGACTCCTGAAATGTTTGTGGACAAAATAACGCAGCGAAGGGTATGAACTCGGCCGCGGTGCGTAGTACAAGGCCGCTGTCTCGCAATCTTCGAAATTTTAGCAAAACGAACATGACTATCGCTCTACAGCTCGCTCCGAGACCTCCCAAATGATTGAACTAAATATCACGCAGCTGAGCGTAAGAACTCGGCCGCGGCGCGTCGACAAGATCGTCGTCGCACATGCTTTAAAAATTATGTAAAACGAGCTTGACTATTGCTCTACAACTCGCTTTGGGATTATGAAACGTTTCGACCGGCTTTTGGAATACGGCATCGCAAATCTTGTGGACTATGAGTTTCATAACCACAAAAGTTTTGAACGGAAATCATTGACGGATTGCGTATTTTTTAAAAATTGCCAATCTCGATAAGTTAACTGGTCTCGGCTTTGTAATGAAATTTCTTTTTTAAAAATGACGTAGCGGTTAGAACCGTCGGTTTGTTCGTCACTCTTGTGACGCCCGCTCATTTCGCTCTACTTTATCGACCTCGCCAGTGCTCGCTGCTACAGCTTTATCTTTTTTCTCACCGCAAGAGGCGCGGCGGTGAGAGAGCGGTGGGGCTGGCGGTTCCGTTGGAATCTCGTGCTCTGATTGGCCCATTTCAATCGCGTTTTCTGGGCCATGTAAGGCCGGAAAAATTCTGGACCCAAGTTTTTTGGACTTATTTTTTCACCCTGATTACGGTGATATATATATATATGTTGTATTGTTTCTGAATCACCCTGTATATATACGCACACACACAAACACACATACACACGTATATACATACACACACATACACAAGTTTCATACGAAATTTTGAGGATTTTTCGCTGGCTATCTGATGATGACCTGGATAATGCCATTAAGCATAACCTTCAAGGTCATTAGAAGGTCAAACTGATTTGTTTAAATAGGAACCCCTGTTTTTGGCCCCAGAAATGGAAACAGCGGAAAATTTTACGTTCGAATATGACCTGGCTTTGATCTTGAGATCCATGCTCCGGGCGATTTGAAGGTCAGGTGGATTTTTTTAAATATAAACCCCTCATTTTGGCCCAAGAATTGGAAGGGGCGAGAAATTTTGCGTTGGAAAATGGAAAATGTTCAGTATATTCAGAAAATTACCCAATTTACAAAAATGTGCAAAACTTTTGATAATTTTTAAAATTTTCACCAACAGCAATTTTTCAAAACATTAAAATGTTCAAACACTCAAAATTTCAGCAAATTTTTATAATTTGTTCAGTTTTTAAAAATTTTCCAAATTCTTTATATAGTTAAGTAAACAAAACAGTCCTATTTCATGAAAAATTCAATTTTTATGTGATATTTGTATAGCGAATTTCACGTAAAATAAGCTATGGAATCCCGCTTTTTAAAACAAAATTTAATTACAAAGTTATAACTTTGTAATTAAATTATAATATAATTAATGCATAAATAAATAAAAAAAAATTGTGACTTTAAACTTTAATAAATATATATATATATATTGATGTCTGTACATATATGTTCTTTGCTAATTTGGTCATATTTCAAATATATAAGCAATTTTCCTCTCGTAAAAATGCAAGATGTCGGATTTTTCGAAAAATGCTGAATTTCAGGAATTATTACGGGTTACCAACGCTGGGTAAATAAATTCCAATATTTTCTCGATATCAATAACTCGTAACCTACATTTGAAAAAAAGAATCATCCAATTTGGTTGATCCTAGCCGGAGAAATTTTATTTTGTCAACGAAATTCCTATTTTAGTACACTGTGCGGCGCTATTTCTACAAGTATTTCTAAATGAAATATACTTCTGATTATTTGCCTCATTGATTTTAGTGTGTTTTATTTATTTATAAATTAAATAGTAGTGACAAAAGTGTAATGACAAAAGTGCAGTACAGAAAAATGCAGAGCAGTGAAAATTGTGTGAATTTATAAAATAAAGGAAAAGTGTCAAGTGTTAATTGAAAGATGTGTAATTGACAGATGAACAATGGCTTCGGATAAGGATGCAAAGGCAAGATTTGCATCTACTCATCCGAATATCAAGTACTCCTTTGCCAGGACAAGGAAACGACTAAGAAGTTTTTTGGAAGTTTCATTGAGGATCAACAAAAATCATTCGCTTCCAAATTCTGAAGAAAATAGATGTGGTGTGCAATAAGTGTGGTGAATTGTACGACAATAACAGAAGTCTGTGACAATAACAGAAGTATACGACAACTACAGAAGTATACGACAACTACAGAAGTATACGACAGCTACATAAGTATACGGTAACTACAGAGGTATACAACTGACAACAGATTAGTGATTGCAGTAGGTGCTCTTGGTCATCTGACAGGTGAGTTTATGTATACCCATACATACATGAGTGACATTCAATTTTACAAAAGATGCGTAAGTATAATTTTTTGAGTTATTGAGTTATATATTAAGATTTTAAGATATCTGATGAATATAATTAAAATATCTTTTCTGAGTTCCAGGTAAAAATTGTCGTTCAGACCTAGTATCGTATGACCAAATATACAATATCAATAGTAAAAATATTGGTCTCGATAACTGGAAGAAAACATAATTGAGCCCATTTAAACTATTGGTTGGTAAGTAAAGTTATAATTATAATAGTGACTCCAAACTTTAATGTTGATTTTTACTAATATTGATTTTTCTTGATTTCAGCTCACTGTCCGTAGGATTCCAAGAGAACGAATGGATGAAATGAGCTGCAATTTTTGTTACAAGTTCTGTACACCTGTCATTCTCATATGAATGTTGTGATTTTAATTTGAATGTGTAGAAGTTGTTTCATAAAATAATTAGTAGTAAAATTTGTCGACAAAGAATACAAAATATAGTATTTTGGTTGTAAAACAACTTCTAGGCATTCAAATCAAAATCACATCATTCATATAAGAATAACAGGTGTATAAATCTTGTAAAAAAATTTGAGTCTATTTCATCCATCGGTTCACTTGAAATCTTACGGACAGTGCCAAAATACTTTGATGGGTATACGTACTGTCACCACTATCAGGTAGATAAATATGAAGCCTATGAGGGCTCAAATTGTAAGTCCTACTATTATTCAAATTTGTCCTATTATTATTATAGAAAACATCTTTTTATAAAATTTAACTTATATATTAATTTTACTTTTTTTTATTTTTCAGGTAATAGGACTGTTTTGTGCCCTTAAGTAATTCCATTTTGTTTGTATTACTGTCAATTTTTGAGAGTATACTACTCTTAACACTTATGTGGATAGTAAATTAGTGCAGAAAAGCTTAATTGTGTTTTTTACTTCATGTGAATGGATAATTAGTATTTAAAAAAAAGTCTGTTTTCCGTTTACTGGTTTGTAACAAATTATTTTGATTTTGATCATGACTGATTATGATCCCAACAAAATGATTGATATGATAATAATTTTTGGAGAAAGTTGAAATAATTATGCAGCAGCTGCAAAACTTTATTCTTAACGTTATCCTAATAGGAGACACTGAAGTAATGTCACTATTCAAACCTTAATTCAAAGAGCTCGAAATGGACCTCTTGTTCGTCAACGCCGACATCATGATTACGACGAAAACGATCTTCGTGTTATTACCATTCTAGCTATTATTCAACTTAATCCTCACATTAGTACTCGACAAATAGAAAGAGAACTAGGTATACTCACCCACAGCATCCAAAATATTGAGACCGAGAAGATATCATCCGTATCACATTACATTAACACAAGAGTTGACTCTAAATGATATGATTTTGCGAGTACGTTTTTTTCAATGTACAATACAAATTATTAAACAAAATCAATACTTTTTCAGGCACGTTGTTTTTTCAGATGAATCAGCATTTAGAATCACTGGAGAATTAAATAGATATAATACTACCAGGTCCATAGACAAGTAGCACCACTGGAGTGTTATAACCTCGTTTGGAATCATCAATGGCTATATGATTGGTCCTTGTTTCTTTGAAGAGAACGTGAATGAGGTAAACTTTTTCAGATTACTTCGAGAGATTTTACCAGAATAAGTAGAAAATGTAGACCTTGCAACAAGGCTAAGAATGTGGATCCAATTAAATGGAGCATTAAACGTCCGTTAAAATGGCAGGTGGGTTGTACGAGGTGGTCCAGTTGTTTGGTTCCCTCATTCATCTGAGTTAACTCCTCCCGGTTTTTACTTATGGGGATATCTTAAGAATAGTGTTTATGCTCAACGGCCAATGACGCGAGATAATATGATCGAACGCATTCGTACAGCTTGTGCAGCATTCCCTCAAGATGTTCTACTTAGAACTATAAGACCATTCAGAGTTCGACTTGATTTTTGCATCCAACAAAACGGTGGTAATTTCTAACAATTAATCAATGGTTAACTCAAGTAAATATTCCATAAAAAGATCAATAAAATAACAAAAAGTGGCAGGACAAAACAAACAAATAAACACATAAAAACAAACTAAAAATTAAACAAAAAAGACAAAAATTGTGATAAGAACTTCCCAAGAAGGCCTAACCTCGAAAGCAGACTTTAATTCAAATTTGCGTCAAGGTGTCCCATCGCAGCATACAAGGAGGGGTTACTCCTACCATTGTAAATGAAAAAGCTACAATATATGAGAAAGTGAAATATTAACTTCGTGAGTATATTGTTTGACTGAAGTGGAAATAAATAATCCACTAACTTAACATTCTTTGTGGCCGCGAATCCACCACATTACAGTGGCGCTCAATGTGGGGCACTTATCATAATAATTAGTAACCAATAATCGCAGTGAAAGTGTGAAAGAAGTGCGCGAAACCGAAAGGCCGTGGAGAGAAAAGTTCGAAGCCGAGTGACGAGATGCTGCCTCTTGGCCATAGACGGGAAAACAGTTACTATAAAAGTATGTGGGTTTAATAAAATTTGAACTTTTGTCTTGGTGAAGTTATTGAGAAGCACGTCCTTCACAAAATAACCACGAAAAAAAAATTTAATTAAGAAATACATGTTTAAAGGAGTCGAAGTAGCAACGTGGTTTATCCTGCCGCATGGAAAGGTACCGAGGTGATTCAACTTACGGAAGCCGTATATTAATTAATTCCGAGTTACCAAACAATTATTTAAACAAAATATATTCGAAAAATAATAATTTTTTTGTCGGCAACTAATTGTGCGAACAAGCGATTAAAGAAGAACAACATTGTCGATTAATTGATTGAGTTTAGTGGACTGTTGAAAAAGCTTTTTGTGGCTATAATTGATGATCGATAGCGTTGTAATTCGTTAATTTGATTTAACCGGTTAAAAACTCGGGGCGAGGTAATAATACCGAAATAATTACACTGTGTTTTCACCGAATTGAAAACGAGTTATGGCCAGGTATTGGTATAGTATGACAGAATACCATTAAAATTATGTAATGGAATTCTCAATTCCATTACGCAACAAAGCATAATGAAAAAAGAATATAAAAATATTACACGCATATACATACATACATACACATACCCTCACGAAACGCCGCCATCACCCGCCCAGGAAAGAGGCACTAATGTATTAAAAATAGACAACAAGCTGTAGCCAGTGCAAGAATGGTAGCTTCCAGGAAACTAACACGGATATTAGCCTCGCTATGGGCCAAACATTACCCCCTCCACTGCACCAGAGTGGTAAGGGGCAAGTTCGTCTGGCGCCATAGCGAGGCGGTGTGGCGGGGAGACCCAGTGGTGGGAGGCAGACAAAGTGGTGGGAGAAGTCGGGGTGGTGGGGGAAGTTCTCGACGGTGGTGGGGGGGGGGATGCTCTCCCCCAGTTTGAATTTTTTTTGGCGGCGGTAGTGAGGGAAAGTGATGACGCCGCTTTTCTTTTATTTTTTATACATATTTTATTTTTACATTCACGCACGCACATATACAGTCACGCGTGCACACATGCAATAATATATTGCTAAAAAAATTAATTAACTAATTTATAAATAATTTAAAAACTACATACCTTTACTCGTGATACACAAAGACGGTTCTAAGCTGTCTTTCCTTAGCTCTCATATCCATTGTCTGTAATTATCAACACTTAAATATAAAACTACATATTTAGGCTTGCGTCCACACTTCAATTTCGGCATCATGGCATGTTTTCTGCGCCATATAAGAGTCCTACTCGCTGGCAACCTAAATAATCGTTCCGCACTTTGCAACGACATCCGATGCATCTGATAAAGTCTAAAACATTCGGGCCACATTAAAATCTCTACACCGCGGAAATTCAGTCTCCACAACGGCGTGTTCGGCACATCATACGTCAATCGCGAATGAGCAATTGATTGCATAGTTAATAATTCCGAGAGCGGTGGAACCGTAGCACTTACTACTGATGTCAGCTGCTCGATCTGTCGTCCATCATTTTGGAGATCATTAACATTAGCAGTAGCAGCAGCAGCAGTTTCTACGTAATCCGGTAACATAATTGTTTTTTTTCATATCCACACACACACACACACAACGCAAAGTTTTATCAGGTACACTAGAAAATTGCGGCGAGCACAATTCAATCACCTCACGGATCAAGTGTTTTAATGGACTTAACAATTAACTAATGCACTACACTTTTAACTGACCCGAAATAAAAAGTGCTCAACCACTCGAACTAGTAGACTTGAGGGTTTGAGCATCGACTGACACTTAGCGCAGGAGAAAGAAATAATCTCAAGGTAAACAACAGTTTCATGTTGTGTGTGTGGGTGTATGTAACTTCAGATTACCGTGCGTCTTTGGTATAGAGCGTGAGAGACGTCGGGGAGAAGATTTTCCGTGAGCTGCAGCAGTTTGTTGCTAATATGCAACGAGCAACGGACATACAGTGTAACCGATACCTGAATCTACTCGTTTCTACAAATCTAAACTTCATTTTAAACATCGCAAGCTATTGCGGTAAATATTTTCCATAAAGTGGGTAGAGTAAGAGAGAGAGAGAGAGAGAGAGAATCTCCAGCTTACAGCCGACACCTGATGTCCCGTAGAGTTCGGCTTTTACAAATTTGTCAATGTTCAAGATATATGAAAAATTCAAATGCCAATCAACAGATCATCTTAAAATACGCCTACAATCTAAAAATCAGTCTTCTATCTTGAAAATTGACAGATTTTAAAATTCTCAAATATGCTGGATATTAGGTGTCGGTTATACGTTAGTGTATTCTATTAGCCATCTTTTTAAATTGAATTTTCAATATAGAAGGTTGATTTTTGGACTGTAAGCATATTTTAATATGCTCTGTCGATTGGCAATTGAATTTTTCAAATATCTTGAATATTGACAGATTGTTAAAAACCGTATTCTGCGGGATATCAGGTGTCGGCTATAAGCTTTTCACGTTCAGGATGAATTCTTACAGTCAAAACACACACACACACACACACACACACACACACACACACACACACAAGGAAGTAGCAAGCGATACACTGTTGCATCGAAAAACACGTGGTCAGCTGCACGTGCGACTTTTCTCTCTCTTTGTCTCTCTCTTACTCTCTCCACTTTATGGAAAATATTTATCGCGACAGTTCCCGATGCTTAAAATGAAGTTTAGATTTGTAGAAACGAGTAGACTCAGGTATCGAAAAAGCCTATCCTCTCTTTCGTTCCAGAAGTACGTCATGTCTCCTACCGTTAACTTGTTTCTTCCTACTTTCACTGGTTTTCCTTCGCTTCTCCATTCTCTTGCGAGCCCGTTCAAACTTTCTCTGTTTCTCCTCTCTCGCCACGTCAAATCATGGTCGATAAAGCAGTCCGTCCCTTTCAGCTTGCTCTTTTCCTCCATAATCTTCTCTTTCTCCTCTCTATTTTCAGATTCCACTCCTATTTTGCTCTTGGCTTTTCCTCTGATGACCCACGTCCTTTTCACCTTTACCGAAATACCCAGCTTCTCATCTACCCATTCTTCCACCTTAGCTTTGTCCCATTTTCCTTCTTTTAGCCCTGATACCACCACATTGTTCTTTTTCCTTTCTCTCTCCCCTTCCTCAATTCTCCACTCTAACTCCTTCAGTAGCTTCTTCTCTTGCTCCCTTTTCTCTGACCCCTTTTTCCCTCTCTGATCTCCTCCATTTTCCTTTCTCGCTCTTCCCTCTTTCTCCTCTCCTCCTCGGTTGCCCTCTTCATCTCCTCCTCCGCCCTTGTCCTCTCCCTGTTCTCCTCCTGCACTAGGCATCTCACCACTTCTAGCTTCTTATTCATCCTTTCTTCCGTTTCTAGCCATTTTCTTTCCCATTCTGCCCTGTCCTTTCTCCTTTCCTCCTTCTCCTCCTCCAAGGTCTTCAGGATCCTTTCCAGCATTCCTTGGAATTTCTCCATCTCCCCCTCGTCCTCACCTTCCCTTCCCTCCTCCTTCTTTGGCGGGATTCTCCCCGTCAATCCGCTCCTTTCTAACGTGTCTCTCTCCCTCTTGTCTTCTTTTTTCTCTCTCTTCTTGTCCACTTTCTCCTCCGGTGACCTTTCTTTCCTTTTTCCCCTCTCCGTTTTGTCTAATTTGAAGCTCTCTGGGAGCACCAGCTGCCTTTGCGCTCCCCCCTTCCCTCCGCTTCCCTTTCTTCTTCCTTTCCCTGTCTTCGGCGTGTTTTCCCACCTGCCCGTTTGTATCTCTCTCTCCGGCTCCCGTTCCAGTCCGCTCGGAGTCTTAAATTCCTGTTCCTCTTCGTTCCTGTGTTCCTGATTCCCTATCGTCACCTCTGCTGTCTCCTCTTCTCTATAGTTCATGGCCAGCGGCTTTCCCGCTCTCTCTATCTCCGTCCTTTTCTACCTTTCCTAACCTCCTTCTTGCACTTTCTCCTTCTCTCCCTTTCTCGTCCTTTCCTGTCCTATTATCCTGTTTTACTCACCTTTCCCTCCTCTTTCACTCTGTATTCCTCTTTCTATTTTTACCCTTCCTATTAAAAAGAAAAACTGCGTATTATGCACACCCCCTTACTACGCGTCTGACCCTGCCAATGGCTTCGTCAGATCTCTACAATAATAGTAATAAGTTGGTGAACTGGTTCGTGTCAGTCGTGAGAAAACTGTCATTGCAAAAGGATACGAGAGTGGTTGGACCTTGGAGATGTTTAAAATTGTGCGAATTTTTCTAACACGTTCACCACCTATCTACTTTCTGCAAGATTTATCCTGTTTTTACTCTGAAGAATTGAGCAGAGTTCGAAAGATTTTGTCTGAGTCATCATTTGAAATTGAGCAGATATTAAATAATAGAGGCAAGGGACGCTCGAAGGAATATTTTGTCAAGTGGAAAGGTTATCCGGAAAAGTTTAATTCGTGGGTGAAAGCCAGTCAACTTTCGCAAAAATGAAGAACCAGTCTTGCGTCATCCTGCCTAGTAACAGTAGTTTAAGATATTTCTTGCAAAACACGACAACCCCACTAACCTTGAAACAAGCATGCTAAGAGTGGAAAATTTTAATTTCAGAATCACTGTTCCGAGCATGAAATTATAAAGATATCGCGACAATGGCTGATGAAATAAATAATTAGGAGTGTATTAGAGGACATTTACAGATGGTGGTTGAACGTGGAGGTTATGTAACGGTCAAACGTTTGTGTATAGATGGTGACTGTTCTGAATATAGCCATGAACTATGCGTATCGGACC
Source organism: Muscidifurax raptorellus (assembly GCA_020010945.3). Classification (NCBI taxonomy): domain Eukaryota; kingdom Metazoa; phylum Arthropoda; class Insecta; order Hymenoptera; family Pteromalidae; genus Muscidifurax; species Muscidifurax raptorellus. The sequence continues at coordinate 28,970,631 of CM052077.1, read as the reverse complement.
GGGTGTGAAAAATTCTCGGCTTTGAAAAAAAAGTGACGTACGTGACGGGTGACATACATTCACGTTTGTTACGTGTTGTATCTATAAATACAACTGATCACTTTGAGTATGGCACTACGCGGATCAAAAGTTTCTCTCCACCAATATACATACCGTTATTGTTCAATTCGTTTCAAACGATTGAAATAGATATGAGGGATGAATTTGGCAAGCCAATACCATTCGATCTCGGGACAGTTCATTTTAAGAGAGTCGACTAGAAGATGAACCGCTACGTAGACTACTTTAGTAACCAAGTTGGTGGCAAAGGCAGCAATAGTGGTGTTGGAGGAACGGGAGTCTTGGAGGTGTTGGACATATCTACATTGGTTCGCCCTACCAGAAAGGTCATGGAGGAATCGACTCTTTTCTAACTGGTGTATTTCGACGAGTGCTTCCACTTCTCAGTTGTGGTGCTCGACGATTGAGGGGTCGCATTGGGTGCAATATAAGCCTATTTCGTCTTTAGCCGATGATTCACCAATTGAATTTGTGATTCCCGGTAATAATGATGAATACATTGATCTGGCTCACATGATTCTCAGTCTACGAGTCAGTTTAAAATGTGCAATTACCGAGGAGAATGTGGTGAAAGCAGATCTAGCAGGTTTTAGAGGTTTAGCCGCTCGGGGTGGAACCAGTCAACAATTTGATGTATTCTCTCTTTAATCAGGTAGATGTGCTTTTTAATCAAAAACCTGTCCCGCCGCCAACTAACGCCTATGCCTACAGTGCGTACATTGAAAGATTGTTAAATTATGGACCTAGCGCCAAATCCTCTTATCTATCTACTGTTTTGTGGTCTAACGATACAGCTCAAAAAATGGATAATACGGAAACTGAAAACGCTAGTCTTGTGGAGCGTAGAAAATTATTCTGTGCTGGTAAACCTGTCGATCTCATCAGACATCTCCATGTAGATGTATTTAATCAGGAGAAGCTATTGCTCAATGGTGTGGAAGTACGAGTGCGTCTAGTGAAATCTCGCAATAATTTTTGTCTCATTGATCCATCAGGCTACTATTCTATACATATCGAGGAGGCTAATTTATTGGTTAGACATGTGAGAATCAGCCATAGTATATAGCTAGCACACGCTCAATCTCTTTCGAAAACGACAGCTTAATATCCATTAACACGTGTGGAGGTGAAAGCCATCACTATGCATAGTGGTGTACATTGTGAGACATTGGACAACATAATATTGGGTCAATTACCGAAAAGAATTATCTTGGGATTTGCGAAAAATAAGGCTTTCAATGGAGACCGACAGCTTAACCCCTTCAATTTTGAACACTTTAATATTAATTTTCTATGTCTATACGTTGATGGTGTACAAATACCGTCAAAACCTCTACAGCAAGACTTCCAAAGTAGAAAATTATATGTAGATGCGTACTTGGTTTCCAGGTACAGGTATACAGTTTCTTAACGAGGGTAATCAAATAACACGCGAAGACTATCCTCATGGTTACTGTCTTTTCGCATTCGATTTGACGCCCGATTTATCGGCAAATCAGTGTAGCCATTGGAATTTGGTAAAACACGGAAGTGTTAGATTAGAGGTGCGATTTAGTCATGCTCTCACCGAAATTGATGCTGGATTTAATTCTGCTCACATGGACAGTCTACAGATTCTGAAGAGTCTGTCCACGAGAATCCGTTCACATACTGTCGGTGTGTTTCCAGCCAATCAGATCCCCAAAGTCTGGACAAAGCCAGTAGCATTCATTGTCAATACGGATAATTATACTAAATCGGGAACGCATTGGGTCGCGATTTATGCCGATAAATCCGATGATGCTTTTTATTTTAACTCGTCTTGAATATAATAATTTTCTCGAAAATTTTTCTCAGAATGATAACGTGGTAAGACGATATGTACGTTGTAAAAATAGCTAATGTGCTGACGAAAATTTCATTAGATGTGGCGGTTGTATTGTCAGATGTTTGCAGAATTGCAGTTCCAAGATGTCATTGCTGTAACCTTGAAATTCTAATTCTCGCGCGTGCGTGTTTTCTCATCCCTACTACCACCGCCATCTCTACCTCATATCCCACTACCTTAATGCCACCATCTCTACTTCCTCTTTCACTTAGAGAATGGTATCAGAGGTGAGAGAGGGAAACAGTCTGTTGTTGTCATTTCTACAGAAAGAAAGAAAGAAAGCCTGTACACACTATTATAGAAAATTATGGCACGTGCTACCGATAATTGGATGCGACCTGTTCAAATAGTCAGCGCAATATACAGTTTGCACCGCTCATATCGAACGGAGATAATTGTTGGTAAAGTCGGTAAAAGTCGGAGCATTTACGCCCTATTATATAAAAAATTCATTGATGTGTATAGCGAGACTTGGGTGTGTATTGTTACGTCCAGATTACAAATTTTCAATTACAAAATCTAACACATTAAAACAATTACATGAATTCCTACCGGAATTGATAATCGAACTTGGCGATACGTGAAAATTATAATAATTTAAATGATTAAAAGAGTCAAGGATAGGAAGTCCCTTTTGGCTACCGCGGACGTGGTCATCGCCTACCGGGGAAGGGAGCCGTATACGAAGTCACTTTAAACTATACACTATTTCTTATAAATCGACACACGTTTATTTTTATGAAAAGAGAAAAGTACCTTAATATGTGAGTGTGCGTGGCTGTTTGTATATATGTGTGAGGAGGTTCTTGAGTGTCTGCAGCTATCAATCCCCGACGCCTTCCAGCCTAGACTCGGTGGTTCAGTTTACAGCGGTGGCTAGATGCACTTAGGTGTGACGGCTCGTCCCTTTGGTGTGCGTAGTGTAGATCGCAGGGAGTCCACTTCCTCTGTTGCTTCTTCTTTTCAGCAGGGGGTGATATTCGGAAAAATACCGATGGATGCACTTGCTCGACTGAGCGACTAAGTCCGGTATACTCTCTACTTTTAAACGTACGAGTAGCGAGTAATGCGTGATACTTGTTTTAAGAATGGTCTGGCGATGAACAGAGTAACGTTCTGCGAGAGATTTCGGATATTACTGAGCGCTGCTTGCCCTTTGCTCCCGGGCTTTATATACTTGCATATCCCCTTGTTTTTCTTGGGCTAGCGTTTTCCATATTAGGTCGCTTCACTATTTCGTATTTTCCTCTCTCAATATTAAGAGAATCGTAGCAGGTCAAGTCATAAACGTCATAGTTTATGACTGCCACTTAGGAATTTGTCTATTTTAGAACTCTCCCGCGGTCTCTCTTTTTACTGGAGATCGTACACGTGTTTCCAATGAAATTCCAGATCGACGAATATTGCGTCTCGGTTTCTCTCTCTGCTCTCTAATTTTTCTCTTATTTGTGCTCGTTTTTTCGCGATGATTTGTCGCCGTATTGCGTAACGTCATCGTTGAAACAGCTCCCCTCGTTCTCGTGCTTCTTAATTTATGGCTTTCCGTTTAAAAATACAATCTCGCGGTTCTTATGAAGTTATTATTGAACATAAAATGTCTCTTAGCGTTTTTATGGCATTTTGGATTTACTGCGTGGTTCATCGGAATATAGTCCATTTGTGTAAAGGTGCCGCTGACACGTATGTGTGAATCTCTCTCCCGATTTTCAGATCCACTTCTTGGGTGCCGCGATGACGTGCTAGTGAGTGTGTGTGTGTCTGTGTGTGTGATATATATATATATATAGCAATCGTAGTGTTTCGGATGCGTAATGGAATCGGTGATTACAATATCGTGCAAAAATGTAGTAACACGTACAAAAGCCATGAATAATAATCAATTGTCTTTTGTACGTGAAGATGTTGTCGATGTATTTTACCAACTAGTAACAAATCATCTTGATGCAATTATACACGAATTGAACAAATATGTTAATGCTTCGTAATTTTGATTATAATATAATAAAATATTTTATTAATATAAAAATATATACTTATCTTGAATTATTTATTCATTATTAACCTCCTATCCGCATCCACTTCTTATTATTAATAGAAAAAAAATAGATAAATAAAATAAAAAATAAATAAAAGAATCACAAAATAAAAGCGTATCAACAATACACATTCTCCCACCCTCTCCCCATCATCATCACATCGTATTTCCCACCACCACACAGCGTCGCTTCTCCTACCATACCGTTACCCCACCACATCTGCACACCAATCGTGCCGGTGCAGATGCATAAAACGGCATCGTGACGTTGTCATTCTCGTTTTACCGCCTGCTGACAACACATCGTCGCGGCACCGTTACGTGCAAAAATTCTCTCTCTCTCTTCCTCCCTCAGTATTTACCACCACCCCGCCCCTACCACTCCGGCTTCCCTCACCACGCCGGCTTCCCTCACCACTGTGTTTCCCTCCCACCACTGGGTCTTCCCGCCACACCGCCTCGCTATGGCGCCAGACGAACTTGCCCCCCACCACTCTGGTGGGGGTAATGTATGTCTGGCCCATAGCGAGGCCCATACTACTAGCGTAGGCAAAGAAGAGCATCAGGAGAGCTAGTTACGAGATCGATTCCCCAAACTGGGAGTAATAACTGAGTATCTACGAGTTGACCTGTCACACCTCTATTAGAGCTAGACTTTAAAGAATATCTCATATTGTTACGCTGCCAGTCACCAGATTAGAAACAATGTCGACAATTTCAAGACATAAGTATTATAAGATAAAGTCACGATCAAAAAGAAGCCCAAAATCCTGTTGCATTCCGTGAATTCATATTAGTCTCCACGTTCAGCAAGATTCATCGCCCTCTAGTCTTTGAAGGAAAACAAACGCATCGATGCGCTCATCTGTCTGCACCTGCAGGCCATTAAAAAGAGAAACTGAGAACCGACAGCCCATCGACAGCCTAACCGAACTGAACCACCGACGTAAGGTTACCGAGCGCCAAGGATCCACAGCTGCAACCTCCTGCTGACACACACCCTAGCAATCACTCACTTACATACATACTATATATACAAGGCACTGTTCTCTTCCTTTTCAAGTAAATAAACGTACACGGAGAAAAATTTGGAAGGTTCAGCCTTCCTACATTATTTCGGTCGTACAGATCTCTATCAATCGTATGTATTTATGTCTATTGTGGGATTATAATTTACGGAGTATTCACAATTCCCAATTCGAATGTTTTGCAGTCTGTTTTCGGCATTCCCCGATTCCGAAAGTTTCGGCATTCTGGCAATACGAGCATAAGCGTCTACCGCTTCGATTTTCATGCTCTGAGACTCCCAACTTCGAATAACGCGAAAGACTAGAAAAAGGAGAGAGGTTCGCTTGTGTAGTGTAAATACGAAACACAGCCGCGTGGAACAGCCGACAGTCAGCACGCTAGCATTCCAAGTTTCGAGGCATGAAGACTATAGATAAGGAGTGTCAACGAGATAGGGCCGGAGAGCAAAACTGCACTGAAAACTTTTTCTGCCGCATGGCGGCGCTGACATCAGTAAGATCCGTGACGTCATTCTTGCGCATGCGCAAACGCATCACAAACATTACAAATTTTACGGTATATATTGTAACGGGGTGGTTTCTAGGCGGCTATCTGCCTACGTACCAATGCAAGTCCTCCTGCACTTTGCTTTTGCGAGATGCTGTACTCGCTCGTGTGATCGCCTACCTGCGACGATGTCCCGGTGCTCAGTATGCACTACACTCCTGTGTAGTGCTTGCGGAGGCGGCGGTATTCGGCGGTTCGAATAGGAAGAGGGATCGGGACGACGATCAAATGAACACACTACCGATTCTAATAATAAGGCGTTTATTCAATTAACCAATCCGTTGTCCGTGTTGCGCGTATTCGCGTCGCGAGAAGGCCACAAAATATACCGGAACAACGACTGGGGCCAAATGCCTCGCCAGTCGGTCGCGCATAAATATAAGGAAATCAGATCCTACTTTTTGTCGCGATGATCCTCGTAGTACGCTGGCCAGGGAGTCTCCTGCTCGACCTTGCCGCATTCCTGGGCCGTGGTAGCGTTGGTTGCTGCCGTTGCTGCTGTTGCTGCACTCGTTGCTGCTCTTGCTGCTCACGATGCTGCTGTTGCTACTAGGGCTGCTGTCTTTGCTGCTGCTGTTGCTATTACTTTTGGCGCGCGTCGTCAGTACTACTCGCGAGTGCAGTCAAAAGTTAACTGTCTCGAATTTTCCTTTAATTGTAAGATCTCTACCGGCCTTCCCGCGCTTTGGCTCCCCGTGCCGACGTGCGCGTCTCGCCGCCCGTTACAACCCCCCCCTAGAACCAAAATATCGCCCCGAATTTGGTTCTACCATACATAGAGGGATAGGGTGGCGCCAAATAACAAACTCCTCATCTGCAACAATAAACAAATAAAAATTTATTCATAAAAGGGGGCGCCCTGGGCGCCGCCCGAATGAGGATAATTCAGACACCGCGAAGCTCGGTTCACCCTGTCGTGGCCGCAGATGAAGCAGCTTCTATTGGTCGTCCGCACTCCATGCGGACGAGCTAGCGGTGGCGGAACTGACCCCCTGCTGCTGGATCGCCGGCGCCTCCTCTGGGACCTGGACCGTGAACGGCTGGTTCGGCGCCTCTTTGATCCCCTGGGGTGTTCCTCACGTCTGTCCTCCGATGGTCCCCGCGCGATTGCTCCGGGATGGGGCACTACCTTTGGGCCCACTCTTTGGCCCTCAGGTCTCCTGTGACGGCGCGACTGATCGACAGCCTTGAACGCCGCCTTCTCCTCCTCGATCAGCCGCATCCAGGCTTTCGAGCGCTGCTGGAAGGCCGATCCATACTGGCGAACGGCGCTATCATAGCGCCTAAAGGCCTCTCGTCCCAGCCTGCGAGCCTCCAGGCTCGCCTCGATCGCTGGCCGTAGCTTGGCTCACTCCTTCTCCACCTCACTTGAGGCAGTCTCCAGAGCAGGTGCTGATGGTGGCTGGGCGGACTCCAACCGAGCCGAGATGGGCAGGACTGCGAATCGCAGGCGGCGCGGCGGAGCCTCACCGTCTTCCTCCGGTGGTTGGCTGATGGTGGTACTCAGGGGCGTCGTCGAGGATGGTACACCGGCGTTGTTTCGTGTTTGACACCGATCGACTCCAGATATCTGTCTACGACATGGTTTTTAAACTCCGTACCGTTATCTGAGAGAAATACTTCTGGAGCGCCATACCTCAAAACTATCCTTTCCTCTAGGTGTTTTACTAAGGTAGGACCGTTTGCTCGCTTTACGGGAATACACTCAACCCATCGAGTAAACAGATCTTCGAATACGAGGATATATTCGTTCCCATGTACCGTTTTTGGTTTAGGACCCATCATATCACTAGTCACCATTTGCCATGGCCTCGTGATGATCCTACGTCCCATAAGTCTAGCTGGAGAACGCTATTCTACCTTAGTCTGTTGGCAGACCATGCACTGTCGTACATATTGCTCGACGTCGCTATACATTTTCGGCCAGTAATTGTACATGGCTAGTCGAGCGTACGTCTTCTCACGTCCCTGGTGACCAGCTGATGGTTCATCATGGCACTCGTGTAACACCTCTTCGCGCTTTTCGCACGGTACGACGATTTTCCATGCCTCGTCGTCTTCAATCGAGGGTGGCGAGATTTGTCTGGGCGATAAGTATACAATTGTCCCCCATGAAGTTTGAATCGAGGTACATCTTGCGATCTAGTTTGTACCTTCATGACCCTTTCCTGGTACCACTCATCCTGAGTCTCATTAGCCCATTTGACCACAGAAATTGGTACGGCGCTGTCTTCGTACATCCTTGATAAGGCATCTGGTACGGCGTTCAGTGAGCCCTTCCTATGCTCTACTGTATAACTATGTCCTTGCATTTCTAACACCCAACGGGCTTATCTCCCAGTTGGATTTCGGAGGTTACATAGCCAGCGCAAACTGCTATGGTCAGTTATGACTTCAAACTCATATCCTTCGATATAAGCTCTAAACTTCCTTATCGCTTATATCACAGCTAGGCATTCCCGCTCAGTTACGGAGTAGTTACGTTCAGCCGGGGAGAGGGTACGGCTAGCAAACTCTAACACTCTTTCTTCGCCGTCTACGATTTGCATCAATACGGCGCCTAAGCCGGTATCGCTAGCATCTGTTTGCACGATGAACTGTGCGTTGAAGTCTGGTCGATGTAAGATGGTCGCTGACGCCATCAGCGTTTTAATCTTTGTGAAAGCATCTTGTTGTGCTTCATTCCACTCATACGTCCTTCCCTTCTTGGTCAATGCAAAAAGAGGTTCAGCGATGCTCGCAAAGTCTTTTAAAAACTTGCGATACCATGACGCCATTCCTAAGAATCGCCTTAGCTGTTTCAAGTTTTTCGGTGCCGGATAGTCCACTACCGGGGCTATCTTACCTGGATCAGGCCGAAACCCGTCATGATTGACTAGGACGCCTAGGTACTTGACCTCACCTTGGCAAAAGACACTCTTCTCTTGGTTGATTACTAGGCCTGCCTCTTTCACCCTTGTCAAGATTTTTTTTATTCCGTATTTTGATAGGAAATATCCCACAGAATATGCTTTCGTTTTCTTATTGAGTTAAAAAATGTTATTATAAACTTTGTCACGGATGATGGGAGGATGATAGGATCCTGTTCTAGGAGCAGAAGAAGCAGACAGGAGCTTGGCGAAGATGTTAGTGTATTTCGTAGCTAAAGGGGAGCTCTGTTCTCGTCCGCCGTCGCCGGTGATCTGCTCGCTCTGCCGTCGATGCGACTCCTCGACGGCGAGCGATCGCGCGTACAGAAGTGCAGCGTATGCACTTCTGCAGCGTGCGAACCTCAGGCAGCGGCGTTTCCTGCTGACGACGCTTTCAGACCGTCGCCAACAGCAGCCATCGGAGAAGCTACCGGAGAGCCTACCGCTTATCCGTGACACGTCGGAGGACGCGGGGGCGTCCGGCGCCCCAAAAAACAGGGTCGATCTGCGAAGCCGTGCCTGCGCTGCTGCTGTATACATGAGAAAATATGTGTACGCGTCGTAGAGCGCGAGAGCGCTCTTCGCGCGAAAATTTGAAAGCGAATTCAAAGAGTGCGTAAGAGCGTCGGAGAGCGCGAGAGCGCTTTCCGCGCTATCAAAAGGAAAAAAAATGTCTAAATGTCCGGGATGCCAGTGTGTGTAAGCACGAATTAACGCATTGTTAGCGTATTGGATTTCTAAATCAAAGGTTCTCCTCAACTCCGTGCAGTTGATATTGTGAGAATTCGTATGTGTGTGGGTGTGTATATGTGTTGTGTGTTGTGAGGCGCGGTGTCGTCGGTGACAGCCGCCTGCTGCCTTGCAATTTTGTTTTTTTTTAGAGAGAGAGCTCCATTCTTATACAGTTCTTAACTCTAAATGGTTACAAAAATATGCGTATATAAAGTGCAGCTTCCCTTCCTGAGAACGAGCTACTTATCTAAAAATAACGTTAAACCAAACCCGGGGTGGCGGTAGCGTGACAGCTGCTTAAAGACAACTGATACCGCTCCGAAACTGTTTTATGAAACGTGTGATTATTTACATAAAAATAATGAAAGACAGCCGCTGCTGTTTACATATTCGTAAAAGTACACAATTGATATATATGTTGTAAATTAAATAGCTGTCCATTATAAGGGTGCTATTTAGAAAAATACAACTGCTAAGGAAAGTAAAAACATAAAAACATGGATAATGATTCTGCTGCACTACAAAACTAGCATGAATATATATATATATATATATTGTAATGGTGGATTTTTCCCAGTGGCGTTACGAATGAAATACTTCGTCTCCCCTGGTCGTTTCACCGGAGTGCCAGGGATCCCGCGATCCCCTTACCTCGAGATGCCGCCCCGTGTCGTAACATCACTTCGTCCACCTGCTCGGCTAGCCAGTATACGAATTAACACACATGGAAAATGATCAGGGTTAGCTTTGACTATCTCTGTATTTCAGTTAACAATCTTTCTTCGTTATTAATTTACATTCTGGCGATCTCCAGTCGTGCGCCTTACCAAACTACGACGTTCCTGTCGATCTCACTCACACTGCGACTCACAGGTCACCGCGCCGAGGTTCGAGCGAGGAAAATACCGACGCACCCTCTGAGCGCGTATCCGGTCGTCTCGGAATTCTGCTCACTGATCCGGCGCCGAACTCGCTCGTGCCCGCCGGTGTAACCTCCTGGCCGCGGCGTGTTCGTCAACACGCCGCCGGACGGCTTACCCGACGCGGACGGTACAGCTGCCTCGCCTTTCCGATCGTCTACCGGTGCCGACGATTGTCGCATCCGTCGCAGTCTGCCCTCACGAGACCATGAATCCCTGCCCCGACGATAACCATCCTATCCCGACGTACGCAGGTCCCCAGGCGTACCCGCCGTTGCCGCGCCAGTGACTTCGCCCGAACTTCGACGCGACCATTCACTCACTTCATACCACTATACTTAACTTAACGGGACCGCAGTCCCAACTACCATACTTAAATTACATTCGGCTTTTACTTTAATATAATACTAAGTCTTAATCTAATGTGAATTAACGCGCGGGCTAGAACTAGCGATAGTCGTGCCCGTGTGTCTGTCGTGTAGGTCATGGTTGTGTTGTATACGAGAGCGTGAACGATAGCTTGTTAGTGTAAGTTTGGTTTTTGTCTTTGTCGTGAAAACGAGAGCGATAGCTTGAAAGTCACCTTCACGATAGTGAGTCGTTCCAGGGTGCAAACGATAATCTGTGTGTAAAGTCTCGTCGAGTCTAAAGTCATAGTGTGAAAAACGGTAGCGTCGGTGTAGTAACATTTAACTGATGTGTAAGCGATAGTGAGAACGATAGCTTGTCAGTAATAATTGTTGTCAGGAGTGTTCGTCAGTCAGTGTACAGTAATTACAGTATACGGTAAATCGGCAGAGGCGTAATGTTCATTTAACACGCCGAACGACTCAGCGCTGTTAAATCGACGAAGCATACTATAGCCGCACTCATGCTTCGCCGCACTCTTGCCGCCATATTGGCCACGTGACGTGTTACATATCGCGAGTTCGCACTACTCCGCAATCGGCACACTATTTCCCGTAAGAATCACTAATACAATAATCCACTCTACTCACGGGTAAGCAGCAGTCCGTCGCACAGCACTCCCTTATAATCTCAAACGTAGCTCAGGTGGTCCGATACTCGACAAAGGAAAGTAGCCGAGAGTTGGTGGCCAAAAACGGACCTGTTGCTCTGGTAGTCAGACACAAAAAGGGGAGAGATGACGAACAGCGCTCGCGTCGATCCCTCTCGCCGTCGACGTTAGGTTGGGTGGCTCGCCTACCTACTCTCGCTCTCGCGCGCTCGGACCTAGCCGATGCCGGCCGAGGCTCCGCGAATACGGCCGAACGCGCGCTCGCCGACTCGTGCCGAGGCGCTGCCGTGCTCTGCGCGGCCGTTTGTAACTGGCAGTGAACTGCCATGTTACAATATATATATATATATATATATATATATATATATATATATATATATATATACAGAGACTGTCTTCAAGAGGAGGAAAATACAAAAGGAGACGCCGGGACCGAGAATCGATACGGCGCTCCTGAGATCTCTAGGCGCACGCTGTAGCCATTGAGCCAATGCCGCCGTATTCCATCACTCAGATTCCTGCCCTGATTACCGGCATATCGAGGACTTGAACCTCGTTACAATGTATATATATATATATATATATATATATATATATATATATATATATATATATATATATATATATATATATATATATATATATATATATATGTATAGGTAAAACATAAGGAATAAATGAGTTACTGTGTAAAATTACAAGGAAGTTATTTTATCGACGCCTGTCTCTCTCTCTCTCGCACACATACATATATCGAATAGCATAGCAACGTACAAAGCATTGACCACGCTTGATAGCAGTGTGGGTCTGGAGGTTACTCCTCTTGTTGCGACCGGCGGCCCCACTCACGCGCTATTTCGAGCTGAAGTATGTCTTTTTTTGGTGGTTAATTAGGTCACGCAACGCCTGTTCCGCGCGATAGCGTATGAACCACCGTATTGAAATTATAATTATTGCAAGCGCACATATTAACGACCAAGAGATATAATTAGACAGTGACGCGTAAGAGCTCAGATTCTTTAGTTCAAATGCGGCAGCTTTCTTTTGCGCGATTCCTTGGGCTTTGGACGCGATTTCGCGTAGACCCGCGCCCGCCTTGAGGCTTTCTGGAGCCGAGCTGTGAGCATTCTCGGCCCAGTGCGCGGCTTTACTCGCGATAGCTTGCTGTAGATCCGCGGTGGTGCCCGCAGACGCAGCCAGAAGGTGTCCTTGAGCTGTTTAATCCGGATGTCGCAGGCTTCAGGGTTCTCGATTTCGCGCCCGGCTGCAACTTTTATCTCACAGGCTACGTTATCGCGGATTTCACGTACCGGTTTAGGGTCAACTGTGTTTAATGTTCCGAGGAGCTCGCGCAGTTTAGGGACACTTTCGCTCGGAATCGGCATACATGTACGGTTTGTTGCGCTTATTGCAAAATACGTGTGAGGCAGCCAAATGTACACAGCGATCGACGGTCGATTCAACATATTCGCGTCAATAATGAATTTCTCCCCAAAAATTCAATTTTTTTCTTCTTTGTTCATTTAAAAATATTAAAAAATAACCCAATATATTGATTTCAACTGCAAAATTATGTTTTTGAACTATTAATGAACTGAAAGAATGCAAAAGACCCTGTTGAAATCCATAATGTTGTTCTAAAATGGCAAAAGAAGCAATAAATCAATGTGTCCATCAGGATGGACATTGTGCTTCAAAGGGTTAAAGTCGCCCCACGCTGTAACGTTAACTTCGCCTAATTTAAACTATTTTTCGGTCAACTCGTTCGGTATAAATAACCGCGTTCGATTAGTGCTTCCTGTATTTTGGTGGAGATAAATCTGTCCGCCGAAATCAGGTACACTAGGTTATCTTTGAATCTAAAAGGGTGTTCATTGTAGGATTGTAAGTGTACTGACGGAGGGGGCTGTTGGCCATCGGGAATCGCCCAAGGGGTTTTTTTCGCGACGAGACCTGGCCCGGGCTAGGACGAAGCACTTGGTTTTATCGTTGCCAAGGGCGGCCTTGACTGTAGCCTCGTTATCACTGTGACCGCTCAGAGGTGCGTTGCATTCCGTATCGACATTGTTGTCGCTTATACGGACCTGCGGTTGTTTGGAGCTGCCGTGCATTGACGCGTTACCGGTGTAGCGAGTAGCGTGAGGTGAGCTGATTTTCGGGTAGATGAACATCTTCGTGGGGGAAGTGTCTCCTGATTCCGCGCTCAGCTGATCGCGTGCGCCGTCCGCCTTGTCGCTGGTGCAAATGCCTGGGCGCGTTATAGCTCGAGTAGCCTTTGTTTTTTCTTGCGCTTTCCCGAGCACCGGTGAGTTGGGCCTATTGCTTCTCTCGTCACTTGGAGGGGATCAGGTCTCGCCGTTTTGGCCCTGGCCCGGGAAGCGCGCACGCGTATATACGGCGTGAAGTGCTGTCCGGTTAGGTTCAAATGAATAAACTCTGTGGCCTCTGCTACCAGGACGTGGCAAAAAATCCGCTTTTTCCCGGGCATATCGTAATGCACACAGACATTACTTTTATATTCGTACGCGAAAATGAATATGCAGTCGATAGTTCCGTAATCTGAGTGAGATTTTAAAATTTTATCGGTTTCGACCGGTTCCCCGCACGCCTTTAGCATCGGTGAAGCTAACAGCTGTCGCCTCAGCCGCGTGGCCGATATGTCAAGTTTAAGAATTTTCATTAGTGAATAAAACAAACAGTTTCCCGGCGGAGCGCTAAGGATATTGTCAGAACAACACAATTTCTCGCGCGGCTTCGCACTGCGCAATGCTTCTTGCATATGTAAGTGTGAGAACAAACGTTTCCGGAACTTCGGGACGAGTTTTCATCGGTATGCTCGGGTTTCCTTTCGTGATTGCGTTGGATGCCAGAAAAGTCTTCCCACGGTCCATCGATGTCGGGAGTGGACGGTAGTTGCGAATCGCTTGCGTTATTCGGATTTCGCTTGTTACCCTGACCGTCCGATTTTTTGGGGACGATCCCGAGCGGCGACCAGTAGTCGTTTGACGGTTCTACGATGCCTTGTTCGCAAAGCTTTGCGAGTTCTTTGAGCATATACTCTTTGTTGTATTGGAAGGACATGATGGAATAGGACTAAGATAAGAAATATGTATAGTAAATATTGAACATGTACACTGTGATATTTTGACAAATACTTATTAGGTATGAAACTGTGATTGACTGTGAAAAGCCAGATGATGCTGGACGAATCCGAACAAACATGTACAAAGTTTTGACCTAGTCAAATAAATTCTATTCTATTCTATTATTTTAATGCGGGCGGAAAACGGAAACGGTGATTTCTTATTTGTTTATTCGACTTTAACGTAATTTTATATTGCAATACGGTTTGCTCTGACTCGGGTCTTCTTCACAGTGTCGTGTGTGCACGAGCTGAACTGTCTGAGTACTCATACGAAATGAGTAATAGTAGTTTAAGGAGCTTTAAAAAGCAGGAAGTGGCCATTTTTACTCCCTCCCCCTCTCTCCCTCTCTTCCACTCCTTCTCCCACTCTTCGTCTCTCCCCAATGTTATACATGATGTTGATATGTACCCGGAGAAACGCTATAACGTGCTTGAAGTGCGTTAACCCTTTTTGTCCCAAAAGTACAAAATTTGATTTGCACTTGCGAACACTTATAGTACTTTTATATGAATAAATATAATTTCATGATATATTTGATTATTTTAGGTTGATCAGGTTTCCTTAACCGAATCAAATATATTACTGTTTTTATCCAGAACAATAATATTTTCATAAATTTGTAGTAATTATATTAATATTTATTTCAGATGTATACTATGACGTGGGCAGTAGATTTATTAACGAAGATCGGTCACCTTGAAGTATTCATCCTAATAGTCTCATGTATATGTCACGACCTCGATCACCCAGGTTATAACAATATTTATCAGATTAATGCACGTACTGAACTAGCTCTGCGTTACAACGACATATCACCACTTGAAAACCACCATTGCTCGGTGGCATTTCACATTCTGGAAGCCCCTGAATGTAACATTCTTGCGTCTTTTGACTTATCAACTTACAGAACTGTCAGAGAGGGCATCATACGCTGTATTCTTGCTACAGATATGGCCAGGCACAATGAGATTCTTGCACAATTTACTGAAGCTGTTTCAAATTTTGATTACTCTAGCAAAATCCATATTAATTTGGTAAGCAAAGATGTTGAATTTTTATTAAATTTAAGAACACTCGCATGTACACACACACAAACACGCACGCACGCACGTACGCACACGCGTTATAAATTTCACTGATTTTCCATTTACCTGGAATTATACACGGATTGATTTTTCCTTCTTCTAAGTTTAATAAAAAAATAGAAAATTCTATATTTTTTGTTAGTTTCAACAGATTAAATGGAGGCCATAATATTGAAAATTTTATTGTTTTTACTACTACAGAATTTCGATAATCATGTTTTATTATTAGAAAGATTTGGCTAAAATCATCAGCCATGATGAGCCATTTTCTATATGGAAAATTATTATTACACACGTCTTTTAATGCTCTATCGACTATATATATATATTTTTTTTTTTTTTTTTTTTTTTTTTATTGGAGAAAGAGGTTGGAGGGAAAAATCTTAATAGACCATGACATGGCCTGAGCCACCGTGTGTTGGATTCTCACTAACTAAAACCCTTCGTTTTGCGACCAAATATAAAATCCAATTGCAACCCGAATCCTCCTCGCTCTCCTTACCGACTTGTCGGTGAGGAGGGCCAAGCTCCGTCTTCAGTGCCTTTTTCCCCCGCGGTACCACGGTCAAGTATTACTTCGCGGGGGGGCATAGGGACATTGCCCTTGTCTCCTTGATGTGATTGTCATTCCTTATGCGTCCATATCTAGTAGATCTACTATCGTACCTTCTTCATTATAGGCTGCCGTCTACTTCTTACCGCATCGTCCGGTCGTCAGCTTCTTGCAGCATCTCTCGTCTTCTTCTCTCTTCGTCGCCCCTCACTTTCTTGAGGATGACCGCGGCGTAGTTACTAACCACGTGCCAGCCCTCAGCGGTGGCGAACATAGCTACCATAATAGACTCAGGAGTTGCTCTGGTCTGGAGGTAGCGTTCAAACTCTTCACGCTCCTGCTGGTAACGCGAGCAGTAGCAAAAAACGTGCTCAGCGTCCTCGCACATGCCCAAACATGCTGGGCAGTCTGGACAGTCTTCTAAATTAAATCTACACAGGTATGCTCGATAGCATCCATGTCCCGTCAAAAATTGCGTGAGGTAGTAGTTTACTTCCCCGTGTCTTCTTGTGATCCAGTCTTCAATCTTTGGTATAAGTCGGTGCGTCCAGCGCCCTTTCAGGCTACTGTCCCATCTTCTCTGCCACTCAGCTACTGTTTGTTCTCTGGCAGCGTTCCAGATTTCTGCCTTCGTTCTATCGCTGTTCTCCTGTTTTGCCATGTATATGGCCTTCCTCTCTAGTGCTAAGAGGTCGATGGGTGGCATGCTTGCCACGACGCTTATTGCATCGTCCGATACCGTGCGGTAAGCAGACGCTACTCTTAGCGCACTCCGTCTATACACGGATGACAGGTTCCGCGCATAGGCTTTTATTGCCATTGCATCTGCCCAAATTGGTGCCCCGTACAGCATAATCGATGTACTGACACTTGCTAACAGCTTCTTTTTCTTCTGAGTAGCTCCACCGACATTCGGCATGAGCCGAGAAAGAGCAGCAGTCGTTCTTGACGCTTTTTTACCTGCTAATTCAAGGTGCTGTTTAAACGTCAACTTTTCGTCTATAGTAACGCCCAAATACTTGATAGTCGATTTAGAGGTTATCTCATGGCAGTCTACCATTAGGGCGATTGTCTCCATTTTCTTCCTGCTAGATATCAGGATCGCCTCGGTCTTGTGTCCAGCGAGTTCAAGTCCCGTTTCTCTCAGCCACCTCTGGATGGTGGTGATCGCTTCATTGGTGATTTCAGCGACGTCTTCTTTTTCCTTCCCTACTACTACAAGAGCTATGTCGTCTGCGAATCCTACTACCATAGCCTCCCGCGGGAGTTGTAGTCTCAGCACTCCGTCATACATAATGTTCCACAATGGCGGGCCCAGTACTGATCCCTGTGGAACACCTGCCGTGACCTTGTAGGTTTCAGTGCCGCAATCCGTTTCGTACAGTAAAGTTCTGTCCTTCAGATAGTCGGCCATCATCCTCCTGATGTATGTGGGCACCTCAAGCTTTTCAAGCGCTTCATGTATCTTCGTCCAATTTGCAGAGTTGAATACGTTTTTGACATCCAAAGTAATAACTGCACAGTACTTCTTTGTTCCGCCCTTCCACCGTTTTCCACTGATGGCTGCTCGGGCTGTGTTTACCACTAGGCCGATCGCGTCCAAAGTAGATCGGCACTTCCGAAAGCCATATTGGTGCTCGGCAAGCCCCTTGGTCTCTTCGATTATGCACTCCATCCTGTTGCTGATAATGCGCTCCAGTATTTTTCCTTGAGTGTCCATCATACATAATGGTCTGTACGATGTCTCCCCTCCGGGCGCTTTGTTACCCTTAGGTAACAACACAAGTCGCTGCTTTTTCCAGTTGGTCGAAAATCTCCCTTCGGCCAGGCATGCATTGTAGAGGCCAACAAATTCTTCAGGTTTAGCCTCGATGGCATGCTTCAGCGCTACATTTGGTATGCCGTCAGGACCGGGAGCCTTATTGTTTCCTACCCTCTTGCTTGCTACAAGTAGCTCCTCAACTGTAATTGGAGGTATATTTTCTTCCCGCACTTCCTCTGCTATAGCATATGGTGCGTCCGGCTGACTTGGAAAAAGTGTTGTCACTACCCTCTTTAGTACCTCTGGGCACTTTGGTGGGGGTATATAGCTTCCTTTGAGTGTCTTCATAACTGTTTTGTAGGGCCTGCCCCATGGATCTTTATTGACCTCTTCTAGCAGCTCCTTATGACATCTCTGCTTCCTTTAACTGATGCACTTCTTGAGGGTGCACTTGGCTTCTTTCATTCTTCTGCTGCATTCTTCTACAGCTTCGCTTCCAATACCGGTTCGGTAAAACTTTTTCCTTGCCCGTTGCTCAAGCCTTCGTGCTCGGTGGCAAGCGGAGCGCGCTGATCTAATCTTCTCATTCCACCAATATACTGGTACCCATCTTTGATTGGGCACTTTTCTTGGCATAACTGCGTCACAGGCTCGGGTGAGCCATTTTGTCATTTGTTCAGCCTTATGTTCTGCTGATCCCGTCAATTGGATATTTCCTAACATCATCAGAAATAGTTCCTTGTCGTACTCCTTGGCTTTCCATTCCATTTTCGTACTTATAGGGTTAGTAGTACAGTGCACCATGTTTTGTGTGCCCAGCTCCATTATAATGGCGTGGTGATCACTATTAGTGAAGTGATCGCTTACGGTCCATTTACTCACCTCTTTTACCAGAGATCTACTAACAAATGTTAAGTCGATCACTGATTCAGCGTCCACCTTTTTATAGGTTGGTACGTTGCCTTCGTTCACCAGCACCATGTCCAGAAGTGTGAATGCCTCTAGTAGGGCCTGTCCTCTTCTATTAGTTTTTCGGCTGCCCCATTCAACCGCCCATGAGTTAAAGTCCCCAGCTATAATAGCTGGTTTTTTAGCCCTGACATCTCGTACTAGCCGGTCCAAGAACTGCTGAAACTGATCTATTGGCGCACTGGGTGGGGCATAACAGCTGTATACCTGTATACCCTCAATCTTTGCGCTGGCAAAACCTGCTTCTTTGACTTTCATCCTACTTTGAAAGGTAAGGTCTCTGCACGCCCAAATAGCTGCTTTACCGGAGCCATCGGATTCCCACCTTGGCTGTTCAAGATCTCTGTACTGCTCACTGATTATAGCAACATCAATCTTCTGCTCACGGACGTACTGACAGAGAAGGTCCTGTGCTACCTCACAGTGGTTCAGGTTTAACTGTACTATTCTCATCTTCTTTGTTTTGTGGCTTTCACTGCCGCTTGGTACGCTGGGCAATTATAGCTACCTGCGGCATGATCGCTTCTCTCTACGTCGTTCTTTCCTCTGCAGAGAATGCAGCTGGGCTGGTTTGTGCAGTCTTTCGCTACATGTCCCGCTGAGCCACATTTGTAGCAGCAGCGGCTTCTATCGTGCTGCTCAATGCAGCTTGCAGCAGTATGGCCGAAGCCCAAGCATTTATAGCACCTGAGCGGGCGGGTGTCTCGCTTTATTGCCCTTATTCGGCAGATAACCCACCCTATCTTTATCTTCTCACCCTTGATAAACTTCTGGGCTATCTGGGCAGGTAACTGTACTATTGCTTTCTGCGTATCTCCATAAGCTTTACGAAGCGACTTAACCGCCGTAGGTTCGAAATTATGTCCTTCCTCGTCATTTTTGCGTAGTGCGTCCACTATATCCTCCTTAGTGGTCAGCATGTCAAGATCCTTAATCTCGAAGGCCTCTTCATGATGCAGCGCCCTGATTGTAGCAGTTTCCACTAGTACTGCTTTCACCGCTTCCTGGAGCTCAGCTGTTTTCACCTCCTTGGAACGTCGTAGCTCGAGTAGCAGATCTCCTGCTGTTGTTTTGCGTATTCTATGTACGCTGTTTCCTAACTTTTCTAGGCTAGGCTCTGCCTTCATTTTCTTTAGGATTTCGGCGTAGCTTTTTCCACCCTCGGCCTTGATGACTAAGGCGTCAGGTCTAGGAGGTCTTGCTCTTGCCGTCCTACTTTTTCTGGTGCCTTTTTGGTCTTGGCCACGAGCACCAGTGTTGTCCTTCCTGTTCACGCTTTTTTCTTTTTTCTTCTTTGCCTTCCTTGTCACCACCTCTTGCCACGAGTCTTTCTCCCTCTGGTGGACATTGTCGTCGGCTACTCTTCTTGCAGTGCTCGCCCCACTAACGCGGCTAGCCTGCTGTGGTTTTCCCTTGCCGACCGGCTTAGGGGTCACTTCATTCGCCTCTGCTAGGCTAATTGCCCTTTCCAGAAGGCCAGGGGTTGTTTGGGTCACCTTGCCCTTAGTCCCTGGCCGTTGGCACTGCATAAGGTTATCGTCTGCAGAGCAGAGAGCCCTGTAGCTGGCCCTTATGCTCCGGGCGAGATCCTTGATTTGTTTGTGCACATTGTGTCCGTCCCTGACATAATCGATCAGCTCATCGATTTTGCTGCCAAGGCGATCTAAGTGCACGTTTTTGGAGGTCGCGCTTTCTGCTCGCTTGTCGCCATCTGCGTCTACCTCCATATTCTCTGCCTTCTTTCCTGTAGCATTACCATTGCCTTCCCGTGCCAGGTTACCTACAACGGGGCTGGTTGTGTTGTACTTCGAAAGCGTACTTTCGCCTCTCCCAGATCCAAGGGGTTTATCCCCAAGGAGGCGAGCGTCGACCACCGGGGCTGGTACCCGATCGGAATCGACGGCAGGATTAGTAATGCCTGCCTGGGTACTCATATGTTTAAGAACGCTTCTTGATTGATTGTCCTTGCCACCCTAAATACCTGATGTTTCGGTAATTCTAAGCAGTGCTGGGGTGCCGAGGACTTTCGTGGCAGCACCGTTAGCTCCTGTACCCTAGGAAGGGGCCCTTTAACAAAGTGCTAGCATCCGGGCCAGATGCACCTTGGTTTTTTAAGCGAGGTTGTTACTCCTCCCCCTCCTCCTTCCCCACCTCTTGGGTAGTGGGGCCCCGGGCTTGGGACCGGTGTAGCGGAGTTATCGACTATATATATATATATATATATATATATATGTGTGTGTGTGTGTGTGTGTGTGTGTGTGTGTGTGTGTGTATTGTAACGTCACAAATTACAATGCAAGCGAGAAGTCGGTAAGGAAGCGATTCTCGTCGTCGCGGTTTCGATAAGCCAATAATCATTTAAGCGGGATCGCGATTCTAAGGCATTAACAAGTATAGACCATAAGTAATCGTGACGAGAAGAAAGGTAAATGTGAACGTTCGCAAAATGAAGCAAATATCGATAGATGCAGCGAGGTTACCTTGTAGAATGATGTCCTTGGTGATGTGTAGAGAGCGATAGATCCGGCAATTAGACAAGGAACGTGGAATAGGTACGAGTTTAAATGAGCAATAGATTTAAGTGTCTTTATTCTTACACAATTTATTTAAGATAATTGCAAGTGACAATAAGCAAGATAATTCCGATACAGACTGACGTAAACGAGTTTACAGTTAAGCTGGCTGCCGGACAAGAGAGAGTAAGTCCGGCGCGGGCCATGTATTTATACCCCGAGGGGTCGCGTGCGCTACAAGTATAAATGTATAAATAATCCTAGTAAGGAGAGTGGAATTAATTAGGGGAATGGTTGTGAAGGAAGGTTCGAATGGGCGCGTTTGATGGCTTTTAGTAACCAGGCAACGTGGAGTTGGACGGAAACTGCGGGAATTTAGTGGGGATAGTAAGGTAGTTATTTCTGGGTAACTTCGCGTAGAGTTCTTCCTTATCCAGGCTGGTGTGTTGTGTCGGCGGTAGGTGTCAGGACCTTACACGCCGGCCCCTGAAGAATCTCGCCGCCGGTGCGGCGTCGGTTGCTGTGGCGGTATACTGACCTGCTATATTTCCCTGATCCTTTTCTGGAGAATGACTCTGATGTTAGCCTGTCGCTGCGGTTTGTCCGACGGCCGATATATCTTCTTGTTGGGACTGCTGTCCTGATACAGCCCCGAGGTCTGATGTTTAGGCGTGTGGGTTCTCTGATTTTTGATAAGGGACTTAGTCCAGTCTTAGTTATCAGCCTTTTCGGACCGAATATATTTATTATTGTTTATTTATTATATATTTTTTGTTTATATATGTGCCCCCGGGCAAGCTTTCACACTTGCCTCGTGCACGTTTTCTTTTTTTTTTTGTTTTTGTGTATGTGCGTGTATGTGTGCGGGATAGGGTAATCTTTATTGTTGTCAAAATTTTTTTTTTACATTTGGCTGCAAAACATTACAATATTATCACGCCTCGAACCTTATTCGTGGTTCTGGCGGGCCTCAGCATTCTTCGCAGCGCATCTCGTGCAGCTGCTGTTAATGTCTTTTGTTAATGCATTCAAATGCATCAACAAAGATATCTCGCTTCCTGTTCCTCATGATCAAGAGGGCGCATAGTTTGCATCCGCGCCATACGCGCAGATTCCTGCTACATTATTCGCAGTCTCCGTAGATTGCGGAGTGGGCGAATCCTCGCCCTCCGTACAGTTTCGATTCCAGCAGCCACCCGTGGGTCAGGCCCAATCCAAGTAGCTCTGGACGGCATGCTAGATTTCCCTGGCGTTTACCTTCACTTGCCGCCGCAGATCCTCCTCGCTCTATGGCTCGTTTTCTTCCTCTTCCTCTGCTTCGCTGACCTCTTCCTCCCACAGTTCGTCCAGCTCATATGAGCATTTCGAGACAGCAGTGAGGTAGACTCATCAGTGAGGCATAGAAATGTACACTATAAATTCTAAAGTATAAATATTAACACTAAAAGAGTAAAAATAAACATTAGTTTGGGACTACACTATTATGAGAAATAATATTAACTTCTAATAATATTATTTGAAAATATTGATTAGTTTATTGGTAATTGGAAGTAGCGCAGGACTCTTTTTAAAATTAAAACAATAAACATACGATTTAAGGATACACAACAGCATATTCGTCAGCAGTATAATGCTGCTCGCGACTAGTTCTCTAGACGCCCGCTTGATGCTCTCGAGACGTGATGGCGTTGTCGCACTGCTCTCTTTTTTCATTCCGATTTCATCCCAGCTAGTGACAACACCTCAGTCTTATATATACAACTGAGAGTATATTTTTATATTATTTCGTGTGTGTTAAATAAAGAAGCATAAAATATAAAAGGACTAATCTCCTTTTTATTCATCCGGTCTGATTCCACTAACTACTCCAACAGGTTGTGGGCCAGCAAGCCTGACGGGTTTTTTTCCGATTCAGAGGAGAGCTGTTTGCTGCGATTTCAGAGGTAACGTTCGTTTTTTTTTCTTTTCCGAACAAAAGGAAAATAAATATTAGAAGTGAAAAACTAATCAGATGTACACATAATTGTTTTTTTTGCTCAGTCTCGGGAGTGTTTTTGTTTAACCGTGCCGTATTCAGAGTGATGAAAAAATAGGATAGACAGTGCGGTGTCTAATTAACTGAGAATAGAGAAAAACATTAGAAGGAGAGATTTACAGTCAGAGAAACTAAGTTTTGTTTCCACTATCCTTCAGAGAGAGAACAAAGCATAGAAGCGCTATAGCGCGCGTAGAAACCGCGCGAACGCAAGCCGACGCGAGCTCGCGCAGGCCAATTCTCGGAATTGGAGACAAACGTGCAGCGACGCGCGGCGCGGAGACTCATGCGCCCGGTTTGTTTACTTTTCGATATCTCGGTTTTTCTCTCGGAAACATGAAACGAACGTTTGTTTTCAGAATATTTTTTCAGATATTTATGGAATAATACCGCATGCTTAAGTATTTGCAAATAATTTTTTTCTTAGACGTAAAATAAAAAATCAATCAGATGAGAACTTTAAAGTAAAAAGAAACACAAATTAAATAGAATCTTCGATAATACGGCAGTGTAGTAAAGTCGAGTTTTTCTATAAAGAATAAAAATACAATTTCAGCAAACCACTGTTTGTAGTTTCACCGTAACGACATGCGCGTGTGCGATCGCCTCTCACACAAAATTGAGGAAATTGCGTACGTTTGCTCACGTTGGGAGGGAGCACGTGTATGTTGTTCGGCGGAACAAAACTTTTTTTTCAAGCTAGTCTCACTTGCAGTTCGGCCAGACTAAGCAAGAAATAAAACTAAAAGAAACATTCAACATTACAGAGGGTGAAATAAAACTTGGAAATAATCAGAAGTGTCAAGATGTCCGACAATTCAGACGAGGAAAGTGTACCAGTCTCACAAGGCAAAAGTGTTTCTATTAGAATATAAACAAATAAATCAGAGACAGACGATAGGCCTATAAAATCACTTATTTTTATATTAAATTAATAAGTAATCTTAGAAGTAAGAAATCAGAGGTTGAATGTTTAATCAGAATATTTGTTTATAAATTCAGTGGGAGAGGGAGTAGAGTATATTACTCTAAGACACCCTGCTCCGTATGGCAGAAGATTGGAGATGGTAGAAAGCAGTATCAAGGCCATGAAGGAAGCTATGAATAATCAGGCTGAAGTACTTGAAAAGCAAGCCAACGCCATTATAAACCTTCAGAAGTCCATGATGGAATGCAACAAAGTAACCACGGAGATGACTAATCTAGTCAAAGAATTACAAAATCAGAAGGTAACAAATTCCCTCGCAAACTCTACCATCAGAGATACAAATCAGAGTACTAACAACACTTCCTTAAGAAAAACAAACACATCTCGCTCAGTTAATATCAAACGTAACTACATGCTTACACGAAAAATGCCTCTGAACGAGTGGTTCGATTATCTAACAACAGATTTAAAAAGAAATGACTTATTATTTATTTTGGAAAATAACGAAACCTTAATCAGCCTATACGACAAATCAGAGTTAGAAAAGAAATCCTCCACAGTCAGAGACATTATAATAAATCATGTAGACAGGTTCTAAATAAAATCAGAGAAATCAGAAGAGCAGAAACAAACGTAACGGATTCTGCCTTGAGAAGTAAATTGTATAAGTTATAATAATTATATAATGGTACTTCAGAGAGATTCAGAGAAGACATTACAATTCAGAGAAGACATTACAATGGAAAATCATAGCCCTCATGTTAGACTCTGGTTTACCGAAAAGTATGTGGATTCTTGCACTTGAGGTTGCAATACATGTCTACAATAGAACTCCACACAAAGGGATCAATTCAGAAATACCTCTAAAAAGAATTTCACCAAAAGGAAATACTCATATTGATAAAATCAGACGCTTTGGTTGCTTAGCTTATGTCAAGATACCTATTTCAGAGAGTAAATTTTCAGAGAATGCAATTACAGCAATTATGGTAGGATATTCACAAACAGGGTATGTTTTATGGCACCCAAAGTCAAAACGATTTCTGACGTCTAGACATGTCAGATTTAACGAAAAACTGGTATACAAAGATGTACATAAGCTTGACTTATAAGAAAACTCAGAGATCAGTGAAATCTTAGAAATAAATGACAAATCAGATGATCCAGGGACTAACAAAGACAATATCTGGGAAGAAGACAAACCTCAGAGCCCAAGAAAAGTTGACAAAAGAAAATCAGATAATAAAGAATCAAAGAATAAAACTTTAGATAAAATAACCATGAACAAACCAGAACCTGAAAACCGACCACGTCTGGAAAGAAAAGCAAAAACCAACAGAAGAACCTGGACACACCTCAGGGAAGCTACAGTAGACACTGTATCGGAAAACACCAATCAGAAGATAAATACACAAATGAAACTCAAAGAAATCAGAGAAAATTACACAGATAATGATGAACTAATATATGCGTATATCGCATGAATATTCAAAGATCCTACAAGCTTTAAAGAAGCTATAGAATCAGCAGATAAACTCAGATGGAGTGAAGCTGTAAAACAAGAACTAAAGTCAATGGAAGATAACAATGTCTGGACTATCGTTGACAGACCCTTACTAAACAGAAATGGTTAGAAGGTTCATACTATCGATTCAAAATGGGTATTTAAAAGGAAAACTTCAGATGATGGTCAGACTATATACAAAGATAGACTAGTCATCAAATGCAACTTTGGCTATAATAAACAAATACAATTTGATAGCATACCAGATGGATGTTAAGACAGCTTTTCTTAACGGAATTTTAGAAGAAGATATCTATATGGAAATTCCTGAAGGGATAGAGTGTGATTCAGAATTCAGAAGAAACAAAGTCTATAAATTACAGAAATCCCTGTACGGACTGAGAATCAGTCCCAAGAAATGGAACGAACGTTTTTCAGAAGTTGCATTAGAATTTGGTCTAGAGAAGGACATAAATGAACCATGTTTATTCACGTGGAGAAATCAAAATCAGATGGTAGTGTTGGTATTGTATGTAGACGATATTTTACTAGCTGGTAATGATCAGAGTAAAATAAACGAAATAAAGAATAAACTTAATGCCACATTTCAGATGAAAGATTTGGGAGAACCAAAAGTTTTTCTAGGTATGAAAATCACTCGAAATATGGAAGAAAAGACATTAAAATTGTCACAGTCAGAGTACATTGAAAAATGCTTAGAACGTTTCAACATGAAAGAGTGCAAACCTCAGAAGACACCCATGGTAACTAGACAAGTACGAAACAGAGAAATCAGAGATTCAGGAGAAAAACAAATCGATGAGGACAGCCAAATAAGAACACAAGCTCCCTATAGAGAAGCAATAGGCAGTTTACTCTATCTTGCTGAAGTAACCAGACCTGACATTTCATTTTCGGTAAATTATCTTAGTGTTTTCAGATATCTTATAGATACCTCAGATGTTGGACTGACGTTCAAAGCAGAAAAGGAAGAATTGGAAGCTATGTCAGACGCCAGCTTCAGAGATTGGTACGATTCATCTTCCACTGGAGGATATGTAACACTACTATTTGGTGATCCAATTATGTAGCGAAGTTACAAGCAAACACATATATTATTGTCAACTTGCAAGACAGAGTATTTAGCGATGAGTAATTGTTGTCAAGATTTAATCTCACTAGACAAAGCAATCAGAAATATCATTGGGAAAACAATGTATGTACCCTATTACTATTTGGTGTGACAACAAGTCAGCAGGAGATTGCACTCAAATTGAAGGAAATCACAAATTGAAAAATTTTGTTGACGACCTTGAAACTATTCAGAGGAATTTAGAGGAAAGAGAAAAATCAGGCAGCAAAGCTCACATGGCAGACACACATGGAGATTATATTAAAAATTGTGTATTAGAAGGAAAATTCAGAGTAAAATGGATTTCTACATCAGAAAATATAGCAGACCTTATGACAAAACCTCTACCTATAGAAAAACATAAATATTTTAGAGACAAAATTCTAAATTTTAAATAAACTTATTATTCATAATATAATTTTGAATCAGATGTGAAAAGGTTCTTTTCTCTTTCAGATATATCAAACCAAGGCGACAATGATTCAGAGTAAACATAATCAGAGTCGCTCGCAGGGAGGGAGTGTCAGAAGTATAATGCTGCTCGCGACTAGTTCTCTAGACGCCCGCCTGATGCTCTCGAGACGTGATGGCATTGCCGCACTGCTCTCTCTTTTCATTCCGATTTCATCCCAGCTAGTGACAACACTTCAGTCTTATATATACAACTGAGAGTATATTTTTATATTATTTCGTGTGTGTTAAATAAAGACGCATAAAATATAAAAGGACTAATCTCCTTTTTATTCATCCGGTCTAATTCCACTAACTACTCCATCAATATTCTTGCAAAATATTCTTGCAGCCGCTCCAATATTTAATTGTTAAAGCCGAAATACAAATTTACAGCGCATTTAAATTTTGTACCAGAATTTTCAGCGCGTTAAAGCGAATTATTGCAGTTGTTATTCAAATCACAGCGTTTCCATTTTTTAATTTCCGCTTTGGCATTCTATCTAGCATTTATCGTATTAACAGCGACTCTAATTTTTATAATATTTCATTATAAACAACATTTTTAGTATATAGTTTTTGCATATTATCTTTATCTTTTTTGTTTTTTAATGCAGAATAATCTGTTAGTATAATTTTTAAATTTGATATCTATCTTATCCTTCATAAGGCTAAATATAATTGGCCGTGACTGAAAGCGTGAGATGGAGGATATACACCAATAGTGTCAAATGTTTGACCTTGTGATTTGTTTATAGTCATTGCAAATCCTAATCTAATTGAAAATTGACGCCTTGACATATTAAGACGAATATCTTCTTTAGACGAACATAAATTTAATAAATAAATAAAATATATTTCCATGCGAATAAAAATACCTAATTTCCCATTTTATTTGATCTAATTATTTCTGTGCAAATACAATATTCTAACATTTTATTTACTTTCAATCTTGGCCTGTTATAAAGTCCTCTATTTAAATTTATATTCTATAATAATATAATAATGGCCACCTTTTTTAATTTTAATAAATGTGGTGGAAGGCTATTTAATGCTAATGAATTTATAAATTCAATCGGTAAATTAGAAATTACAATTTCATCGTTTTCATTATGTGATTAATCTATACGAACATATTATTTAACTTCTCCTTCCCGTTTTGATAAAAATTCATATCATTGATACTAAGAACATAAACATTTTTTATAAATAAAATTAGTCTTTTATTAAAATTTTATTTCTTGTTACATACATAAATAATTTTGTGAGTTCATAAACACGCACACAGCTATACAGCTATGGAAGAGACTAGACTCACCTTGTCTCTCCTTACTGACAACACCGATTGCTTTTCTCTCTTTCTCTCTCTCATAAAATATGAAATTCGCTTACCTTGTCGTGAGTGTAGTGCACGAACGAAAAAGCGACCCTTTCTACTTTCTGCTTTGTAACTATCCTTCTAGTCCTCTGGTAAACGTCTCGTTCGGGATCCGATTTGACTCTTAGGAACTTGACTTTTTCAAACCAATTTAAAACCACTACGATATTTTTTTCACAACAATTTTATTATTGAATTATTCAACTTGAAACAATGAACTTAGTTTATATTGTAATGGAGTTAACAAACGAAAAATTACAAAGTGAAAATCAAATTATAAAAATCGAACTAAAAATGTGGGTCCGCTCAGCAGCTTGGCTCAAGTTGGAGTGCCGTAAGGTAGCGTGGCTTGGGGATGCTCGAAAGTATTTCCGGATCTCCCATGCGTCTCCAAGTTCTACGTCCCCACGCTCACATAACTGCCTCGACGCCTGTCGCACTCATTAGGCCTTACGGGGCCTGGCAACTGTGCAAGTATCTAAACTTTCAAAATAACTTGAAATTATTCCATCGCTAACATTTAAAAGCCATTGTATGAAACTGATATTATTCTTATCTAATCTCAAATTATCTTTAAGAGTCATATGTTGCAATTTAACATGGGTTAAAACCAATATTATCAAAAATGGTATAAATAGCAGTTTATTATGGAATAAACTGCTATTTATACAATTTTTGATAATTTTGGTTCTATTACAGTATTTGACAACAGGTAAAGTCTGTCTACAGTCATCCGTTACTATCACAATTTTACCACCAAAAATGTTATCACTTTTATAAATATTGCGTAACTCTTATGTAACATCGCATAATTCATGAGATGAATCATGAATCATCTCACGTCATATATAGAAGCCAATCTATGTATGACGTGAGATAATTCATACATTCCATATTCTAATAAATCGATACATTACCTCTGGAGGACTGATATATCTGGTATTAATATATTGCGTAATTTGATCCTAATTTTCTTTTCCATGTTCACAGTCATTATCAAAACAAGAAGATATATCAATATTACTCATTTCAAAAAATGTGCAGTCGTGACCTTTAAACAATATTTAACACACTGTACAGTGGAACATACTTCTACGTTAATGTGACATTTGGATTTAAGTATTAAATACAGATTATAAGGAACCACAGATCTATTATCAATGTATCTTTTATTTTTTTTTTAAACATAATTTGTTTACCATCATTTTTTGTCTGTAAATCAGATAACCATTAGTTTAAAAATTAGTTTCATCATTAAATTGTTTAGAAAATTTTTTTGAACATTTTTTAATTATTATTTATACATGATAAGTTGCTATTATAATCGTCGCATGGTCCATGTATCATAAATTATTGTACAGCAGCAAGTAATCTCTAAATTTTATTTTCATCCCGAATTTCTGTACTAATTAATCGATCTACTTAATTTGCATCGTACATTTTTTTTTGAATAAACTAAAAATAGTAACTTATGCATGTTACTATATTTAGTAATAACGTGTTCATAAAAATAGCTGACGAGAGTGCAGGTCGCACTTTTTGGCCTGGCAAAAAAAACTTCTCTTCTGACATAAATATAATAAATCAAATGGAATTATTGTGTGACTAATATATGAAAATATATACCACACGAGTTGCTTTGAGAGATTAGACAATGTAAAAATATTAAGTGATGTATTTGTTACTTGCTCAAACCAAGAGGAGATAATTCTAACCTCAAAGTTGGATTGAAATTTGATTAGCAAGGAAGCAAAAACAATTATAGCTCAAATAAAGAATCCATCTATAAATACAATCAAATCTTAGATACTAAACGAACTATATTAAAAAAAAGAACTTGAAGATAGTGATGAAGTAGATGACGAATTAGAAGAAAATAATCAATTATCAAGAGCGAAAATGGATATAGAAAAAATATTCGTTCTTCCTTAAAAAACCAAAACTTATGCTGAAATACAGCAGCAAACAAGAGAAGTTCCTAAGCATTTACGCAAAATAATCGTCAAAAAATCAAGAAGAGAGGATAATATTGATAAAATACCGAATAAGTTAGATCATTATTTAATAAAGGATAAAGGTATACAAATTAAGGGGACAAACCAATCCTATTTCTTGAAAAAATCTATTTTATGTGACATTTTAATAGCAAATCGCATGTAAAATAAGCTTCCGAAACCCGTTTTTGAAAAACAAATTTTATTTCGAAGTTATATGCTACATACGGAACCTGCCTCCTTAACGTTTTTTCGGAAAATCACGTATTTTAAATTTTTTCTTAATAAGCGAAGTAATTAACAAAAAAAATTATGACTTGCAATATATTATTATTAATACGTGTAATATATAAGTCATATATATTTTTTACATGTATTTTAATAAAAAATTATACGTGTATACGTATAAATAAATTAATTTAAGGGGACACACCAGCTTTAAAACTCGAAAATATAATTCTTCTTAATTTCACAAAAATAAGTTGGATCGATTTGAAATGGTTTATACATACGTAACATAACTTTATCTTTATTTGAGAATTTTACAAAATTTTTAAGAATGGCCTATTTAGTCCTAATGTACCCGAATGAAAAATCAAACACCAAAAAGCACTGTCCACGCGATTCCAGGACAATGTACGGCCCAATCGGGCTGAAATTTTTTTGACATACTGTTAAAAGCACTAATTTTGGTATGAATGGAGGAAATTTAATAAACAACTTTTTAAAAATAAAACAAGTAAAAAATTTAGTTGTTTTAGCTTATTTTTCATTATTTTTGACTTGATTTAGTTTTAAAAAGTTTTCTATTCATCCGGATGCCATGTACTTATTTGGCAGGACAACGTGCTGGCTTCCTAAAGATTATGAAGGAGTTTGGAGTAGAACCTGGACACGCTGATGCTAATTGCGCCAATACCACCGATTACAGAAGACTCTTTGATACTGGGAGGCAAACTCTTTTGAGTACCGGGGAAGCCAGAGCTATCAGAAGAGCTTTGCCATAAAAAGATGACAACTATGATGCTGGTGCACACTAGACTGCGTGCATATCATGTTTTGTTCTTCATCAAATTGGAGAACAGAGGTATAATATATATTTCCATTACTTCACTAATTATTAATCAAAAATATTGATTAATTAAATTTTTCAGTGATAAGTACAATACAATATTCAAGTATCCTACTTTATAATTATGGCGAAAAAAAAGTATTCTTCTCTGTATTTTTATATCGTTATTACAAGTCAGAAATATTCATTAATTTTGTTTTTCAGTGCAAGAGTTTGCTACCTGCCTCTCTCTATAAATCTGACAGTTGAGGTTATGTATGTGTGTATATACACATGGATATTATGGTGTCAAATTTAAATATTCTCCAATTAGGTTTTATAAAAGATAAGTATAATTTGTTCAATTTTGTTCTGTTATATTAGTATTTAAAATAATATAGAAAATAATTAAAATGTCTTTTTTAACATCCAGGTAAAAATTGTCGTACAGACCTGATGAGGTATGCCCAAATATACCATATCAATAGTCAAAATGTTGGTCTTGACAAATAGAAAAAGATATAATTGGGCCACTTGATTTACTGGTTTGTAAGTAAATATATAGCAAT
This sequence comes from Muscidifurax raptorellus, assembly GCA_020010945.3. Lineage (NCBI taxonomy): Eukaryota > Metazoa > Arthropoda > Insecta > Hymenoptera > Pteromalidae > Muscidifurax > Muscidifurax raptorellus. Next base: position 28,938,446 of record CM052077.1, on the reverse strand, counting down.
AATTGTAACTCCAAACTTAAACGCTGATTCAAACTAATATTGATTTTTCCTGATTTCAGCTCACTTTCCGAAAGATTCCAGGAGAATGGATGGATGAAATAGGCTGACATTTTTTTTACAAGTTCTACACACTTGTCAATCTTACATGAATGATGTGATTTTGATTTGAATGTGTAGAAGCTATTTTACACAAAAATTAGTGGCAAAAATAGTCGACAAACAATAAAAAACATAGTTTTTTTGTTGAAAAACAACTTCTTCAAATTAAAATCACTTCATTCATATAAGAATAACAGGTGTATAAAACTTGTAAAAAAATTTGAGCCCATTTCATCGATCGGTTTACTTGGAATCTTACGGACGGTGACAAAATACTTTAATGGGTATCCGTAGTGTCACCACTACCAGATAGCAGTGCATGAGGCCTATTAGGGCTCAAATTGTAGGTAATGTGACCTAGTTTTATTATAAAAAAATCTCTATAAAAACTTAAATTTACATATTAATTTTATGTATTTTTATTTTTTAGGACCATAGGACTGTTTTATGCCTTTAAATGAGTAATGAAAAAGAATGAGGAAGAAATAATTATAAGCTATAAAGATGAAAAAATGCTGATAAGACTATAAAGCACTAGCTAAGCTAATGAATTCGTTCAATATAAAGAAAGAAGAAATATTTAATACAAAAGTAATCATTATTAGAATAAGTAATTATGATAGCCTAGATAATGATGAACAAATAATGGCATCAATGCTAGAAACTTTAGTTATGACTTAGCTATGAACTTGAGATATGAAGATATACCTCCTGATATATCAAGGTACATCGATAAAGTAGAGCAGCGACAATATCAGGCGACGTCATCTCTAACTTCTGGATTATCGACCATAGGTCTACACAGCATCAATTCGAGAATAGTAAATAAAGGAAATAACCAAAAATAAAGTGGATGATCTGGACTTTATTGAAATAAATAATAGAGAAACTGAATTTAGCAATATGCGAACACTCAATAAAGGTCATACTGATAACAATAGTAAAAATTTAATATTATGTGTAACAATAGCAAAAATTTAATATGTTGTATAATGCAAATTTTGAAAAACTAGAGACCTTTATCTTTTAGATGAAAAAAAGAAGAAAATTTCATTACTAGGCGGTCAATGCCCTCATGAAGATGGTACCAATCAATCCTAGTGGATACTTGCAGGTCATTCACAAATAATAGGTAGCCAAAGCTATTCTCCAACACACCCTCTGGACCATTAAATTCGACAAGAACTTCACGCAGGTCATTGATATAAAACATGAACAAGAAAGGCCCCAAAACTGAGCCTTGAGGAACGCCAAGATTGGGTGTGAGCCAATCAGATTCACCGTTTGATTTTGTAACCACTTTTTGGTTACGTCTCGTAATATACACTTCTGGAGAAGCCCATCCTGATCAGTTTTTGCACAAGTTTAGACGAAAAAATTTTATCGAAGGCCTTAGTAAAGTCAAATAGATACCCTGAGGATGAGTAATGCTGTTTGCGTACTGTGCTCCTGATAAAAACCCGACTGGCGAGTAACTAGAAGTCTATGGGCTGAGATGCACTCCAGTATCTGATCATAGACTATTTTTTCCAAAACCTTCGCAAGAAAAGTTAGGAGAGTAATCGGGCAAAAATCGGACACAGCAGATAGAACTGACTTCTTCTTAAATGCCACTAAGTCAGACCTCTTTCAGGCTGACTTAAAACTTCATTTAATAGGAAAGAACAGAAAATGCTGAAAAATAACCAACAGCCAGGACCTTATCGGAAAAGGTTACCTCTCGAAAGCATGTCATCCAGAGCAGCATCACGCTCAGAGCCAGAGATGGACGGTGCCCACTGAGGCAAAGTGAAAATTAAGCTCGTTAGGAGTAAACCCATGAAGTTTCTTAAGGATTGGAAGAGCAAAGTTCATTACGCTCTGCTCTGCTAGAGCAGTGGGGCAATATACTAGCAAGGAACTGACTGAACGATACAAAGTAGTCGTTGAGTGAAGTCGCATAGAAAACCTACCCTCAGCCGTCCGACCCATTCTCCGACTGTACCAACACCTAGTCACGCAGCACCAGGTGTGAAGGTCGGCTACTTGAGGTGTTTTCAGAAACTTTGTTGTTAACATCTTCGTAAGAAGCGGCTATCGCATGAAGGTTGGCTGCCGACGCAAACAAGTGAGACGTTTCGCCATCCCGTATCTTTACCAGGAAACGACTGCCTGTATGCCAAATCTATTTGAAACCTAAAACACTACCTAGTTCTTTTAGACTTTTGAATTGAATAAACAATTTTTTACTAAGTACTTCATTGATAAATATTTTGCTCTGAATTAGGTTTTTACTCGTTTCCTGACAAAGAGACGAGAAGTCGATGTTACGCATACTGAACGCCGTAAACCTGGCTTTCGCACGCATCATATCGTTGATCAGTTTATAGTTTGAGAGGCTAACCACCCTCGCACACCACACCTCATTGTGGTATTTATTGATGTACCAATATTAGAGCATCTCTCCCGACGTAGTAGGCGCATCGATCGAATATCATCCTTTGTAATGGACGACAGGATGTTGTTGTTATTTGCGACGGGATTTGGTTATTGGCTCTTCTTCTGAATCTTCTTGATTAGCTGACTGAATGATTTTTCAGGCTAATCTAGTCCTTGGACGAGATGGCTGGCTGCTTTAATTTTCACATCATCCCTTGGTGATTGTATCTTCCTCTTTCTATTCGTGGTCTGATCCTTTTCTACAGGTTTATGTTGATTACTTGGAACGAGATTTACTGGTACATTACTTCTAAAATCTTCATTATTTATTGGTTCTCCACGTAAGTGATACTGAACAGTGTCCATTGCAGGTATATCGTGGGATATCGATTCTGGGTTTGGATCTATAGCTTCCAAAGAGTCTACAGGAAGGTATGCAGGTGTTGGCGATGAATTCAACTCTGTGACGAGGTTCGCTCGTCAAGCCAAGCACTGACTCCTCGCCTCGCTCTCGTTACTTGCTCTCGTTAATTCCTTTTTGTTGTTTGTAGAAGTAACGAGAGAAGGACAGAGTCATGGCCAGGACTATGGCCGCCTGTCAATAGCTGGGACATGCAGCAGCGAGAGAGTTGACGGTGCGGTGCGGTGCGGAGAGGGGGAAGCTTCGCTGCGAGCAGCAACCCAAGCCAGCGACTGCGCGCGCACGCGCGTCCGGTTCCAGCGCATGGTATTACGCACCTGTGTGATGCATGTGTAAAATGTGTGATTGGGTGCCGGTGGAGGTCTACGTGCGACCTGAGTGTATGATATAGCGTTCAAGGAGGGACGAAAGAAGCCTACTCCACACCGGGATCATTGTTGCGGCTGGATTTAATCTTAAGATATGTAAGAGTGTGAGAGTGAGTGAGAATCCAGGACTGATTGAATTGCGGTTCAAAAGTCGCGCGTATTATTTGACTAATTGACGCCTGTCCGTGACACGTCAATTAGCAATACTTAGTCAGGCCCTTCACGACAAGAAGGCTCGCGGCGCGCGACTCGTTCACTTTATTCCGGACCCGCTCGCAAGCAAAACCTCTCAGGAAGCCTGCGTAATAGTAAGATACCACTTGGAGAATAATAGATGAGAACGGGTACGAGACGAGATTCACGAGAAGACGGAAGGACAGCGATTATTCATTACTTGGTTCGTATTATCTACATATCGAGAAATTCGTTGCGTAGGTCGCGGCTGGTCGTTTACTTGTGGTGCGCGGGTGTGTTATCGCGAGCGGTCCGGTATGCACTTAGTCGAGACGTGCGAGTGTAGGTCATTCGAGTGCGTGGATTTATGAAGGCATTCGTTGTAGCGCAGGAATTATTGTACTTTCTTTCGTGGCCAGAACAATAAAACATATTGTCTTATTTTTGTACGATACATAATTGAATGTGAAGTTATTTCTAATCTTGTTTTCTAAATTGTCTCAGCCACGGCGCGTGAGAGTATTTTGAGACGAGACTACCTTTCGTGGTTTACCATCGTTTTTCGATCGAAATCTCTACAGAAAGATTTTTCTGGTGGTGCAGTGCCGGTATACGGATTAAGTAAAATTTTCACACATGATTTAAAATTTTTCCGGGATTTTTCCGAAATTTTCGTCGGTATTTTTCGTGAAGTCAGATTTTGGTGTAACAAATTGGATTAAATTAAATTTTTCTTGTTTTTCGTCGCGAGTTGCAAGAAGAGTTGTGTATAATGTTGAGGTGTCGATTATACACCTGTATTTTCGTATAGCGCCGTAGTGCAAATTTCGGGGAAAAGTTTTGTGGGTGTGCGAATAATTTTCAAGCCTCTTTTGGAGCATTTTAAAATAAGTCGTGAATCGCGGAGACGACAAGAATTTCATCGTGCTGTGGTATCCACGGCTCAATTATTGGCGCAACAAAATTTTTCGAGGAGACTGGCACGTGGTGGTCGGAAGTATATCGCGGTCAGTAATCGGATAACTTTGTTCGTGGTGATACAAATTGAAACACGTGGGGGCCATAAAATTTTACGTCGAAGTCGGCAGTGGTTATAGTGGCAGTGGGATAAAATTTTGCTTTTTCTCGGGAACTAATGATCCGATTTTGATGATTCTTTTTTTAATTCGATTTTAATTTGATTTTAGATAAAAACATTATTTAATCGCAAATTTTTTTACAAATCTTTACATTTGTAAGGAATCATAGGTGATAGAATAATATGTATTTATATACATTAATTTGACTTATTCGTTAAATAATATTATTTTTAATAATAAAAATTTTAGTACAATATAAATAACTTATAATAAAAAGTTTTTTATAATTTAACTGATTTAATAATAAATAATTTTGAGTACAATATAAATATTATTCACAACAATGTAAGTATCAATATAAAGAGTTGTAAAAAAATTTGCTATTAAATAATTTTTTTATTTAAACTCGAACACCGTGGTTGTTATTCTTTTTTAATTCTACCCCAAATTAAAAAAAGAATCATCAAAGATCATTAGTTCCCGAGAAGAAGCAAAATTTTATCGCTTTTTCAAATAGAAGACGCTTGGCCAAATTTCAGCCACGGGACAGCTGTGCGCGCGGCGCACGTTCGCCCCACTCTCTACAAAAACGCTCTGTCGTTTTTGTCACCAACTCACCGTAAATATTCACTTTCATTGTTGCTTATATATCTAATACGTCAATTTAATTCTTGTTGCAGATCACCCATAAATTTGAGCTCTTAATATTAAAAAACAAAGCCGCAATGGTTTATTGGAAAAAAAAATTATCTCAACTCCAGATCATCATAGAGCAATGATTGAACGCTTAAAATTTGCATAAAAATCATAGCAAATAAGTAATCGATGCGGAAATTTTATTTGAAAATAATTTACCCTTTAACTTTTAACATTAATAATGCCTGATTTTCAACTTAATGTCTAAACAATTGACCCTTCAGTTATTAAATTTTCCTTTATTGTTCATTGTAGTATAACTCCTTACGAGTAAAATAGACTCTCCGAGAAGTCTCTCCGACGTCTCAAAAAAATTTATTTAGAATCTGGCAAGAGCCTTTTTTACGTAACAAATAGGAATACACAAAAAGTTATGAATATTTCAAGCTAAAATTTACACCACTTATAAAGTGTAAAAGAGTTATGAATATTTCAAGCTAAAATTTACACCACTTATAAAGACCTTCAAAAAAAGTTATAGTATGATTTTTTTTAAACAAAACTAAGTTAATTATCGAAAATTTATAAAACGCTAAAGTCGGCGGTTTTTTGAGTAAACAAATGAACGGATTTTAATTTAGTTTATCTCATTTTGTAGATATTTTTAATACTTGAACAAAAGTATTGAACTTTTTTTCCAGAGCATCAATGGTTTAAAATTTATGCGCAAAAAACGGTTTTTCTCACTTTCTTTGATTATTTAAAAAATGTTCCACAGCTGGAAATCGCGCTTAAACTATTGTCCCAATATTCTGACATCCTTTAGAACAACTTCCAATAATCTTTTACCTTTTTTTATTTAGTGCCTGAATAAAGTTTAATTCGACTAGACTAGAACAACAAATTGTCCCGCTCAGTAATAGGATGGTCGCACGAAACTATCACGTTGACAAAAAAGGTCGTATTCCGATGATAGAAGAATCACCTCGATAGTTTAACTTACTCCGCGTTGGCGGACCGCGGACAGTGACAGGACCGTTCTCTGCTTGGCTATTTAGGAAATATTTAGATTGGCGACAGCATGCACAAGATTAATTCTCGATTATTTTATATAAAATGCATTCGAGCTGAATTCGCCCTTCTACGTTTGTTTAACAATCAATGATAGTTTCTCGAATTACTCCGTCTAATTACATTTAGTTATCGCGTAAGGTATACGTGTATGTTTTGACGAGGCCGTTATCGAGATCGGCCGTAGCTGGTGTGACACATCGCAACTCACGGTAGACGTTCGAGATGCTACATAAGCCGCCGTCGTTTGCCGTAGTCCTATGACTGTGGCCGTGAAGCCTGTCTCTCCCTCCCTCTCTCCCTCTCTCCCTCTCTCCCTCTCTCTCTCTCCCTCTCTTCCTCTCCCTCTCTCCCTCTCTCCCTCTCTCCCTCTCTCCCTCTCTCCCTCTCTCCCTCTCTCCCTCTCTCTCTCTCGCTCTCTTTCACACACTCACACAAAAGTGCACACGTATACATACACAGATGCTTTCATTCGTGACTGGAAGAAATACTCTGGCAACAAAGCAACACTCTGGTCTTATTCAACTGCATATGTTCGTTGATTCCTTTTTTAGATGTTAATTAAAATACATTATAGTTGATAAAAATTTGAAATTAGATTTAGCCTCATAATCTAAATTAAAAATATTTCTTTTCTTTTGTACGTAATTTGTTTATGTTGAAATTAGGCCAGACACAAAAAGAATTATTATTAATAAAGATATTTATTAAATTATATTACACATGCTCTATCGGTAGCTTTTAAGAGCAAAGTAACTCTTCTCGACCTTCTAACGTAGCTTATAGCCGTTGTACGACTCTCGCATACTTGCGCTATGGTGGGGAGTCGTACATGTGTGCACTAGATATAGTCCCTCGTGTGTATTATATACTTATATTATACACTAAACTATATATTCAACCAATTATAAGATTATCAGCAAATGTACAGGTTTTAGTATGTATCTCTTTGTAAATAATTAACATCTGGCTCAATCACTTAATTAATTTCCTATATTTACATTAGTTATCGATGGTACTAATCAAAGTTGCGGATATTAGTAACGAGGCACGGCCTATGGATGTAGCAGAACCCTGGCTTGACAGTCTTCTTCAAGAGTTTTTTAAACAAAGTGATGCTGAGAAACTTGAGGGTCTACCGGTAACGCCATTTATGGATAGAGATAAAGTGACCAAACCCTCATCCCAGTGCAGTTTTATTGGACTCGTGCTTCTACCACTTTTTGAAATTCTTGGAGAACATCTTCCAGAATTGCAGGTTTGTAAAAATTATGCATTTAATAATATTTATACAAGGTTTAAATATTATGAAACATTAATTTTCGGTATATTTTTTATGACAGGCATAAACAAAGTTGAGTCGAGAGATTGACAGTAAGGGGGTTTTTAGTGCACAAGGTTTCTGTCAAATAGCTTTAAGCTTCAGCCAGACTTTGGGAAGCACCATGTATTCCGAGCAAGTACAGAGAACGTCAACTGAAATTAAGTTTCATGTTTTAGCCAAACTTTGATACAATTTTTCTTTATTTTATTGAAAACTGGACATTGCTTCTACTCTACGCACAGAGGTAATGACTACAACCGACTGCTTACCTGACCCATGAGCTAATCGCTTTCATTGCAATTAATTTTCTCGTAAACGAAATTGATAATTATTATAAAAGTACATATTCGTACAATGAACAATGCGATCAAAAATTTTTCATTAATTGTAATGAAATTCGAATGGTAAATTTCCGATAATGTTAAATTATAATTTTTATAAGTTTAAAGTTTGATATCAATTTAACTTAGTTAATTATTACAGTCCAATGTTCAATTATACGCCTTGTTTATATTGTCACTGACTTTGAGTAAACCGCTAAAAAAACAATCAATTTATTCATTTTCATATGTTTAATTACTTGTGCTTAACAAAACATGTCAAGAATAAGTATCGGTTAACAATAATAAAATTTGAATACGATTCAGAACCATCCAAAATTTACATTCAAATTTCCTTATAATTGTTGAAAATTTAGTAGCCGTATGTAGTCTCTAATTTTTTAAAATGTACATTTTTAATAATGCTCAGTTTTGCTAGTATAAAATTTGACGGTGATCAAAGAGACACGTACGCGGGTTTAATCAACGTAACTAACAAAACGACGTCAATGACTCGATATACGTATACAGTAGCAGTTTCCAGTTTTTACTAAAGACAGAAGAATCTCTATCGACGACCAATATTTTAGTTAGTAGGCCATTTCGTCCATATATTTTACGTACTATATGGAGTTTCCCAAGACTGGCTCAAAGCAGCTCGACCGAAAAACGACACTGTAAATATCTCTACACATATAAGATATAAATTCTAACAAAGTATATTGCTTTATCAATCAGAAATATTTAATGACGCAGCTCGCGCGATTCGTTTTGTCGTGACTGGTATAGTGCCAGCCGAGGCACTATACAGGGTGTCCCATTTTAATTTACCACCCCCTAAAACTGGTTAATAATTTGCTCTGAGAAAAAAATGTTTCAAATAAAATTTGTTGGGTTCGAAGGGGGGCATCTTTTGGCTATTTTAGCTGCGACCTTGAATATGACCTTCGAGATCATTTGAAAGTCAAGACCAAATTTTCATATGAAATGTGCATATTTTTATGGCGGATTCGGATCTACTAAAAAAGAGAAACACTTTTTGTTAGAATAATTTTTTGGAAAAATCCCAAATTTTTGTTGTAAACGGCTTTAAAAAAGTTGAAAAAATCACTAGATATCTCTTATTGCCCCACCCTTTAAAAGAAGTTAAAAATTTTACATTTTATCCGAGGAATTAGAAACGTACACAATTTTACAAATTTAAGTCCAAGTATGACCTTAGCCATGAACTTGTCCTTAACCAACAAGGTCATTCGAAGGTCAGTCAATTTATTTAACGGTAATCCTCGATTTTCATTCCGGCAATTGAAGCTTGGCTATGACCTTGACCTCGAACCTTAAATTCATTTTAAGAAAGAACCATCACTTTAATGGAAAATACTCTCTTTTTCAAAGAAATTAAATTACCAAAAAATTTATCAACAGAACCAAAGTTGACATTCTCTGGGGCAAGTTTTACGTCATCTGCGGAAAATTTGACATCATCTGGGGCAAGTTTACGGTCACAACTGGGACAAGTTTGACATCATCTGGGGCAAGTTTGAGCAGTAAGGGGCATGTTTTCAACTGAGAATCAAAATCAAGCTTAGTTTTTTGAATGAAAATTGTACATATTTTAAATCATATTCAGATTCTCTGATAAAGTACGCATCTTTTTAAGAAGTATTTTTCTCGTAAATGCTTTATTTCTCGCTAAAAGACATTTTTTTGCTTCGTTATCGTTCTATCGGTAAAGCTTGTAAATTCTTACAGCTCCTCAAAGCTTCTCATCATTAGGTTTCCATTGACTTTCTGAATTTCAGAGCAGAAAAATACTTATAATAAATTATTTCTAGTAAGATTAAAAATTCCCTAAAAGATATACCTACAACAGATAATGGCTGACTACACGCCAGTAGAGATAGTCAACATGATCAAGATTCTGGGAGAATGTCACGACAATTACAAGGCTGCAGCGAAGCTGTACGCTGAAAGGTATCCGGACGCTCGTCGTCCTAGTAGGAGGAATATTAAACTTCTAACGATAAGAGCTCAAGGAGGTAACTTAAGAAGGAAGAGGCGACGGACGGGCCCAAGAGAGCATATTGCGCTTGGGGTTCGTGCTGTAATTGCCGAGGATTCTCATATTTCGACGCGACAAATTCAGCGAATGCATGGAGTACCCAGATCAACAGTTTCCCGTGTATTGCGTCATTTTAGATTTCATCCATATCACTTGCACCTTACACATGCCATTGAGCCTGGTGATCCTGCCAGGCGACTTAGATTCTGTCAATGGGCGGAAACACGAATGCGCATAGATCCATTTTTCTTTGATCGGACTCTCTTTACAGACGAGGCCAAGTTCGACAATATGGGAGGAGTTAATCTTCATAACGCGCATTATTATGCAGAAGAAAATCCACATTGGCAGCGAGATCACCGTACACAAAGACGGTGGTCAATTAATGTTTGGGCGGGCATAGTTGGGGAATACGTTGTGGGTCCAATTTTTTATGACCGTAATTTAAACGGCAAGCTTTATTTAGATATTCTCGAGAACCAAATTCCACCTCTTCTAGAAAACATTCCGCTAGTAATAAGGCGAGACATGTGGTTCCAGCAAGATGGTGCTCCCGCTCATCGTAGACTACTTGTCAGGAGATTTCTGAACGCGACATACCCAAATAGTTGGATTGGAATTGGTAGTCCAATCTGTGAATTCCCTGCGCGATCGCCAGATTTGACCCCATTGGACTTCTTTCTGTGGGGGGCCGTGAAGCAGAGAGTATACGCGGAAGCCCCGACGACGGCACAAAATATGATGGAGAGAATTGTTGCAACATTCCGGGCGTTCACCCCACAAACATTAATAGATGTCCAAAGAAGTTTTCGGCAGAGAATACAAATGTGCATTCAACAAAATGGGCAATTGATAGAGCACTTGAGACGTTGAAATTTCCGTGACTAGCTGAACGAAGGGGTCTTGCCTTGGCTGGACGTGAAGGTCTTGCCTTAAGTGGTTGGACGGGGTCTTGCCTTAAGTGGTTGGACGGGGTCTTGCCTTAAGTGGCTAGACGTGAAGGTCTTGCTTTAAGTAATCCAAAGGATACCTCTGTCTTTGTTTGAAGCTAGTAACATTCATCTAAAACAGCTTATTTCTAGGACAAATTCTCTTTTCAGTTAAAGGGAGAGCTACCTATTGATGATCAAAAAATGGTTAAGACAAAAAGTGTTACTTTTTTAGTAGAACCCGATCTGTGATAAATCTTATTCAAATGACCTTGAAGGTCATGTTCAAGGTCACAGCTGGAATAGCCAAAAGATGCCCCCCTTCTAACCCAACAAATTTTATTTGAAACATTTTTTTCTCAGAGCAAATTTTTAACTTCTTTTAAAGGGTGGGGCAATAAGAGATATTAGTAATTTTTTTAAGTTTTTTAAAGCCGTTCACAACAAAAATTTAGGATTTTTTCAAAAAATGATTCGGACAAAAAGTGTTTCTCTTTTTTAGTAGAATCCGAATCCGCCATAAAAATATGCACATTTCATATGAAAATTTGGTCTTGACTTTCAAATGACCTTGAAGGTTATGTTCAAGGTCGCAGCTACAATAGCCAAAAGATGCCCCCCTTCGAACCCAACAAATTTTATTTGAAACATTTTTTTCTCAGAGCAAATTATTAACCAGTTTTAGGGGGTGGTAAATTAAAATGGGATACCCTGTATAGGCAGACAGTCGTCTAGTCTCTGATGTCAGATAGTAGGCGCTCTTATGGTCCAACATTAATATGTACTTCGCCTTCTGCAGTTTACGGCGTATATCGTCTAAGTTGGGTATCAATATGAATTAACCTTAGAAAGCGCATTTACCTACGAAAAATCCACGCAAAAATTATATTTCCGATTCGCTTTGCGTACCATTTCAACCGGGTTCGACCAAACACTGTTCAAAAGTTCAATGAGGTCAGCTGCAAGTATTTCGCGGCTGGTCTCTTGCTGATCTTACTTCTCTTCTATCTTGAGTGCTGCTTTACTATGCGCTCTCTCTCTCTCTCTCCCTCTCTCCCTCTCTCCCTCTCTCCCTCTCGCGAGATGAGAGACAGAGTGTCAGCCTCCCCCCCCCCCCCCGTGTAGTGCCACGCTCTCACTCTGTCTCTCTCTCAAGAAAGAGAGAGAGAGAGTGTGAGAGAGAGACTGAGAGAGACAGAGAGACGTAGCGGAGAGTGTGTCCAGAAAAAGTATTAGCATATTTTAGATATATGTGCGTAATGTGATCTGTGTGTGTGTGTTTTTTTTTTCTTTATAGAATGAGAGGTTAAGGGCCAGTCCATTATGGACGATATGGCACCGACTGGTACCACCTGTGTGGGACTCTCACCAACTAAACCCTTCGCTACCGTTAGCTTTTGAATTTCAACGGCAACAGAATCCTCTCCGCCCTCCTTACCAACCTTAAGTAATTTGGACCTGGCTCTTTCTCCAATAAGTCACCCCCGCGGTAACACCGTTTGAGTATTGCTTCGCGGGGGGCTTTTGAGCTACTGCTCTCGTCTGTTGATGTGGTCATCGTCACGTTTTTCTCTTTTTCTGTCACTTGAACAGCCGTTCGTCATAAATCTTCTTCTTTTTTCTTCCTCCTTTCTGATTTTCTTAAGGATGTCTGCATTAAAATTGTTTATTGCGCTACATCCGTCGGCCGAAGTCATCATAGCTACCATAATAGACTCAGGCGTTACTCTGGTCTGCAGGTAGCACTCAAGTTCTTCTCGTTCCTGTTTATAGCGTGGGCATTCACTGAATACATACTCGGCGTCCTCAATTGCAATCAAGCACGTAAGGCAATCCGGACAATCCTCTAATTTAAATCGGTGCAGATACGCCCGATAGCATCCATGTCCACTCAGAAACTGTGTTAGGTAGAAGTTTACTTCCCCATGTCTTCTTTTTGTCCAGTCTTCTACACTTGGTATGAGGCGGTGTGTCCACCGACCCTTATTGCTAGAGTCTAATCGCTTTTGCCACTCCGTCATTGTTACTTTCCTAGCGCATCCCAAATTTCTATCTTGGTTTTGCCGTTGTCTCGTCTTTTATCTTTTTCGATTGATTTTCTCTTCCTTGCTAATAGGTCTATTGGTGGGAGACCTGCAATAACGCAGACCGCCTCGTCCGATACCGTACGGTAAGCGGACGCGACCCTAAGTGCATTTCGCCTGTGTACTGAGGAGAGCTTTTATCCATATGCCTTCAACAGCATAGCGTTGACCCATATCGGGGCTCCGTATAACATGATTGATGTACTAATGCTTGCCAGTAGCGTTCTGCGATTTTGTGTGAGACCACCCATATTTGGAATCAGCCGCGCCAGCACTGCGGTAGTTTTTGCGGCTTTCACTCCTACTGCTTCCAAGTGCTGTTTAAAGGTCAGCTTTGCATCTAACGTTATACCTAAATATTTAATAGTCGGTTTAGAAGTAATTTCATGGCCGCATATTGTCAAGGTAATCGTCTCCGTCTTCTTTCTGCTAGATATTAGGATTGCCTCCGTTTTATGGCCTGCAAGCTCTAGATTCGCATTATTTAGCCACTTATATATTTTAACGATAGCTTCACTAGCAATTTCAGCTACCTCTTCTTTCACTTTTGCAACCACTATCAAAGCTATGTCGTCAGCGAATCCTACGACCATTGCTCCTTCTGGTAGTTCTAGCTTGAGTACGCCATCGTACATAATGTTTCACAATGATGGGCCCAGTACTGACCCCTGTGGAACTCCCCCGGTAACCTTTTAATTCACCGTGCCCTCCTCGGTCTCGTACAAGAGAGTTCTATCCTTGAGCTAGTCGGACATTATTCTTCTTATATACGGAGGGACTCCTAGTTTCACTAGTGCTTCGTGAATTTTGCACCAATTTGCAGAGTTAAATACATTTTTAACGTCAAGTGTAACCACCGCGCAGTACGTTTTCGCACCGCCTTTCCACCTTTTTCCGTTTATGACTGTCCGTGCTGTATTCACCACTAAGCCGATAGCGTCTAATGTTGAACGGAACTGACGGACACCGGTTGTGCATTCCATCCTAACGAAGATTATGCGCTCTAATACTTTGCCCTGCGTATCGAGCATACAGAGCGGTCTGTATGACGACCTTTCTCCAGGTGGCTTCCTACCGTTTGGTAGTAACACAAGCCTTTGCTTTTTCCAGTTTAATGGAAATGTTCCTTCTTTAAAACAAGTGTTGTACAAGTCTATAAACTCTGCTGGGTGAGCCTGGATGGCATGTTTCAATGCAATATTGGGTATGCCATCAAGTCCTGGAACCTTGTTGTTTCCAAGCCTCCGGCAGGCTGATAGTAGCTCCTCCTCCGTAATTAAGGGTATATTATCTACATCTATTTCTTCTACCATAGTACATGGAATGTCCGGCTGATTTGGGAAGAGTGTTGTTACCACCCTGCTTAGTACCTCTGGGCACTTTGGTGAGGGTATGTAACTTCCCTTGATCTTCTTCATAACAATTTTATAAGGTCGGCCCCGAGGGTCTTCATTGACCTCATCTTGAAGCTCTCTTAGACATCTTTGTTTACTCACTCTTATACACCTTTTAAGGTTGCGCTTAGCTTCCTTCATTTTTTCGCTACAGTTCTCCACCGCATCCATTCCTCTACCGGTTCGATATAATTTCCTCCTTGCTATCTGCTCCAACAGCTATCTGCGTGTCTCCGTACGCTTTTCTCAGCGATTTTACGGCAGTGATCTCAATCTCATCTCTTTCTCCTATTTCCCTTTGTAAGGCCTTCAGTACCTGCTCTTTTGAGGTAAGTATGTCGAGATTTCTTATTGCAAAGGTCTCCTCTTGCTGCAGTGTTTTTATTGTACTTCCTTCCACTAGTACTGCTTAAACCGCTTCTTGGAAGTCTGCAGTTTTAACTTCTTTTGTGCATTTGAGCTCTATAAGGAGATCTCCCGCTACCGTTTTGCTTATTTTATTTACGCTATCTCCTATCGCATTCAGTGAAGGAGCAGTTCTAAATGTTGACAAAATGTCCACGTAGTTCCTTTCTTCCGGCGCCTTATTGATAAGAGCGTCCGGTCTGGTCGGTCTTACCCGCTTTGTTTTGTCTTTGCTGATCCTATTCTGGTTGTTAACGCCAGGGACCTCGTTGTTCTCCTTACTTGACTGTTTCTCCTTTTTTCGCCTTTCTTGTAACGACCTCTTGCCAAGTTGCCTCTTTAGATCGTTTATTCTCTTTCTCCTCTTGGTTTACCCGCCTTTTTAGGTCTCAGACTTGGTGTTGTCTGAGTTTTCTTACCTATCGCTCCTGGACGTTGGCACTGTAGCAGGTCATCCTCCGCACAAACGTTTATACATGACGTTAATGCTTCGTGCCATGTCCTTGATAGTTTTATGGACATTAAATTTGTCCTTTCCAAACTCTCTGAGTTCTTGGATTTTTTCCCCTAGACGCTCCAGCTGGTCATTTCTTATTTCAAGTTTGTAGTCCCAATTTGAGTTACTGCCTCCTTGATTTTCCTGCTCTTGTTCCGTCTGTATTGCCATTTTAGAAATAGTCTTTATTGGACTGCACTCCATGGCATTCGTTTTTCTACTCAGACTGCTGTTTTCGTCCGATCTCTGGGTAGGGAAGCCAGTTAAGGCAATTTTTGGGGTATCCGAAGTCCCCAAGATTGCTTCGTTTGTTGTAGTAAGCATTTTTATTATTATCCTCCTCTTCCATCTTTAGTCACCTACCTTCCACCGAGCTCTCTCCGCGAAGTTATGCTTCACGGGCGTGAATTCTGGCCTCATGCCCCAGCGCAAGTCTTCCTCAAAAAGCCTTCGGAAAAGGGTAACCAGGCCTTCCCTCTAACAACACTAGGACCCGTTCCGGGCGCCACCCGGCACTACGCTATCATTGGGATTTTCGCCGATTATAAGGCAGCTAGGGTATGTCGGCGAAACATTCCCGGGCCCCTGTACTTTCCGGCAGCCTGGGAGGGATCAAAACCCAGTTTATCTCGTACCCTTTCCCTTCAGCAGTCGAAGTCGAGTCATACTGCGGCAATCGTCCAGCGCCTGCTTAGACATAACCCGAAGATCGAATCTTGTTTTCGATAGTGACATATCTTCAATAAACTGTTTGGTCCGCGAGAGATATTTTATTTCTCTCCAACCCTCTGTTTGCAGGACTACGTACGTAGTTATATGCGCTTACAGCGAGCGTTCCTCTATCCGCCAATCGAGGATGCGCCACATGGGGTACACCTCCCCCTCGTGGCCCTCGTGGCGTGTGTGTGTGTGTCTGTGTGACCTTTACAGAGTTGTTGTTATATGTATGTAATAGCCTCCATCTATATTGGGATCTAGGACTCACCGTAGGTGCATTTTTTTTTAAAACGTCGTAACAACACTATCCTCAATATCAGTCGTGTGTCGGATCCTCACTGATGAAAGCCATTCCTTTTTCGGCCAGGTTAAACGTCTAACCTAACAATGCTTTGCGAGGAGGCATAAGGCATCTTCCCGCTCCCATCCGATATGGTCATCTCCATAGTCGTCACTCGTTGTATGCTCCAAATAAGCTAGGAGATAAATTAGATAGTAACAACAGTCTGGAAAGCGTTTCCAACGCAGACTCGATGGTCCCTCTGTCTCATATTGTTCATGCGAAGAAATATGGAGGTGGAGGTATGGAGAGCAGAAAAAGAGAAGACCAAGAAAAGGAGCAGGATAAACAGACTCGGTCATTCAAGCTCCTTAAAGATAAAATCAAAGCCTTGGTGGGGTTTATCTTGGATAAGAAAAACATATAAATAGAGTTGAAGACTACGGTAAAGGCTACTAGCAGAGCGCTAAAGGACTTTATTAAGACCAAAGCAGGAACTCAGTCTAAGGTAAGTAGCAAAGATCAAGAGAGTCAAACCTCTCCGTCCTTTGTACAAAAACAGATAGAGCAAGCTCCGAACAAGCGTCGGAGAATATCATCGCAAAAGGGCTCGGCGATCAGGAAGAAGGTCAGAAGGTCGGCAACGACACAATTCCTCCGACACAATACTGCCCATCCCCAGTCAGAGAAACACCTTGGCAATTGAAGAAAAAAGGGGAGACAAAGAAAAAGAAGGTAAAGAAAACCAGATGGTGGCATTGGTGTCATAAGTCAAAACGGTACTAGAACATCTAAAGCAATACAGGCAAGACCAACCCGACCGGAGGGCCTTATTATAAAGGTCACCCAAGGGATTTCTTACGTCGATATTTTGAGAAAGATTGTTACGTCTCAGTGACGTATAGTAACATTTCTTTTCTTAAGTTAATAGAATTCAGACGTGTGTATTGTTACGTCTAGATTACAAATTTTCATTTATACAATCTAACACATGAAAACAATTACATGAATTCCTACCTGAATTGATAATCGAACTTGGCGATACGTGAAAGTTATAATAATTTAAATGATTAAAAGAGTGAAGGATAGGAAGTCCCTTTTGGCTACAGCGGACGCGGTCATCGCCTACCGGGGAAGGGAGCCGGATACGAAGTCACTTAAACTATACATTATTTCTTTTAAATCGACACACGTTTATTTTTATGAAAAGAGAAAAGTACCTTAATGTGTAAGTGTGCGTGGCTGTTTGTATATATGTGTGAAGAGGTTCTTGAGTGTCTGCAGCTGTTAATCCTCGGCGCCTTCCAGCCTAGGCTCGGTGGTTCAGTTTACAGCGGTGGCTAGATGCACTTAGATGTGATGGCTCGTCCCTTTGGTGTGCGTAGTGTAGATCGCAGGGAGTCCACTGCCTCTGTTGCTTCTTCTTTTCAGCAGGGGTGATATTCGGAAAAAATGCCGATGGATGCACTTGCTCGACTGAGCGACTAAGTCCGGTATACTCTCTACGAGTAGCGAGTAATGCGTGATACTTGTTTTAAGAATGGTCTGGCGACGAGCAGAGTAACGTTCTGCGAGAGATTTCGGATATTACTGAGCGATGAGAGCCCTTTGCTCCCGGGCTTTATATACTTGCATATCGCCTTGTTTTCCTCGGGCTAGCGTTTTCCATATAATGTCGCTTCACTATTTTGTATTTTCCTCTCTCAATATTAAGAGAATCGTGACATCATAGTTTATGACTACCACTTAAGAATTTGTCTCTTTTAGATCTCTCCCGCGGTCTCTCTTTTTACTGGAGATCGTACATGTGTTTCCTATGAAACTCCAGATCGACGAATATTGCGTCTCTATTTCTCTCTGCTCTCTAATTTTTCTCTTATTTGTGATCGTTTTTTTGCGATGATTTGTCGCCTGATTGTATTGCGTAAGGTCACCGCCGAAACAGCTCCCCTCGCTCTTGTTCTTCTTAATTTATGACTTTCCATTGAAAAATACGATCTCGCGGTTCTTATGAAATTATTATTGAATCTAATATGTCCATTAGAGTTTTTATGGCATTTTTTATTTATTGCGTGGTTCATCGGAATATAATCCATTTGTGTGAAGGTGCCGCTGACACTTGTATGTAAATATATCTCCCTTTATCATATAAGAATTACCAATAATTTCATATAATTTCATGACCTGATCAAATTATGGTTATTAACAAAAATAAATAAATAAAACATACAAATTTTCAGTTGAAGCAGTCCCCCGTGGCCATTGGCAGTGTCAGACGCGTAGTAAGGGGGTGTGCATAATACGCAGTTTTTTCTTTTTAATAGGAAGGGTAAAAATAGAAAGAGGAATACAGAGTGAAAGAGGAGAGAAAGGTGAGTAGGAGGAATTAGCGGAGATACTGGGAAAGATATGGAAAGGAGGAGGATTGCCAGAAGAGTGGAGGAAAGGGAAGGTCACGCCAATCTGCAAAAAAGGAGATAAGAGGGAGTGTAAGAACTATAGAGGAATCACACTAATGGACACAGGATACAAAATATATGCGGAGCTGATAAAGGGAAGATTGGAGAAGAAACTGGAAGAAGAGGAAAAGTTAAGTGATACGCAGACGGGATTTAGAAGAGGGAGAGGTACAACGGATGCTATATATGTGGTGAGCAAGGCGGTAGAGCAGGAGCTAAGGAAGAAAGGAGGGAAAGTGTACGCGTGCTTCGCGGACATGAAAGCTGCCTTTGACAAAGTAAACAGGGAAGAAGTGTGGAGAATGATGAGGAAGCTGGGTGTGACCAGAAGGATAAGGGAAAGGGTAAAGGAAATTTACGAGAAGACGGAATGTGAAGTAAGGATAGGGGAAAGGAATGTAGGCAGTTTTGAGACACAGAAGGGAGTGAGACAGGGATGCCCGCTAAGTCCACTGCTGTTCAACGTGGCAATGGCAGACTTGGAAGGAGAGATGGGGAAGGTGCAAGAAGGAGGAATAATACTAGGGAGAAGGAAAGTATGGTCAGTCGCATATGCAGATGATGTAGTACTGCTCACAACAAACGCGAGCGGGTTGAAACAAATGTTAAGAAGATTCTGAGGATTCATCAAGAGAAAGGGATTGGAGCTGAACACAGAGAAAACGAAGATGATGATTTTCAGAAGCGGAAGAAGAAGGAAGAGGGAAGAGAAGTTTGAATGGGATGGAAAGGAAATAGAGGTGGTGAAAACATTTGAATACTTGGGATACACGAGGAAAGAAAACGGGAAAGAGGAAGAACAGGTTAAGAAAGCGAAAGGGAGGGCAAATACGCTGATAAGTACTCTGTGGGGCCTAGGAGAGGCAGCGTTCGAGGACAGCTGGAAGATGAGGATGAAGTTTTTCGACGCTCTAGTGCAGAGTGTAATAGAATATGGGGCGGAGATATGGGGTTGGCAAGGGCAGGAGGAACTAGAGAAGATACAGAGAAGGTATATCAAATGGGTGCTGCACCTAGATAGGACCACGCCGGCACATGTGATTCACTGGGAGACGAAAAGGTTTAAACTAGAGACAAGGACAAGGAAAAGGGCAGTTAGGTTTGAAAGGAAACTGAGGAGGGCAAAAGAAAACATTTTACTAGGAGAATGCTGGAGGCTGCTGAAGAAAGAGGGAGAAAGGGGAGAATGGAAGGGAAGAGGGAAGGACGTGAGGAGAATGGAATTGGAGAAGTGCGGGATAGCTGTGGCGGAATATACAAGAGGAATGGAGGAGGAAGAGGGAGTGGAGGAAGAAATAGAAAGGATAAACAAGGACACACAATGGCAGAAGTGGAGAGAGGAAATAAATGAGTCAAAGTATGCGGGTGCGATAAGGGAGGTAATGATGGAGCAGGGAGAAATACCAGAGTACCTGATGGAAGTGGGAGAACACAGAAGAGGGGCGCTCAGCGTTACGGCAAGGTTCAGACTAGGGTGTGAGACAAGAGGGAACAAATACTGGAAGAAGGAAGAAGAAAGGGTATGCAGGCTGTGCGGGAGAGAGGAGGAGACGCTTAAACACGTGTTCGAAGAATGTGTGGAGACGAAGATAGAGGGGAAAAAGTGGCAGGAAGTAGGCGGAGGGAGAAGAACGCAAGTGGGGAAGCTTTATAGCACTATATGGAAGAGGAAAAATAAAGAAAGGTCGCAAGAATAAAGGAGAGGAAGGCAAGGAAGGAAGGAAAGAAAAGGATAAAGCAGAAAAGAGATTTGAAAAGCGCGCACAAAGCATGCAGGGAATTCTGGGGAAAGTCCCTAGGAGGAGAGAGAGAAAGAAACTAGGAGGGTCAGTAAGGAAGGTAGGAGTAATCAGACGGAGGGAACATTGAAAAGAAAGAGGAACGAGAGGAACAGAAAGGAAAGCACATGGTGAGGAGAGCAGAGAGGTTATAATAGGGAGAGAGAGAGCGTGCAAAGCTAACAAAGATAAAGCGAAGATAGAAAAGCTAAAAGCGACAAAAAGCAGGAGGGAGAAATGTCGCAGCATGAGAGAAGAGTGGAGAGAGAGATGCGGGATATGAAAGAGGAGATGAAGGGGTGGAGGGTGAAGTTTCAATTGGAGAGAGGGAGAAGAGAAGTGGCGGAGAGGAAAATGACGGATATGGAAGGTGATGTGGAAATTCTGAAAGGAAAACTGACAGAGGAAAGAAGAGAGAGGGAGAAGATTCAGAGAGCAGTCAAGGAAATGAAGGGACTGGTAGACAGACTAGAAGGAAAAGCACGGAGAGAGGAGAGAAAAGGTATAGAAAGAGAAAGGGCTAAAGTGAAAAGTGAGGTTAGGATAGTGAACGTCAAAAAAATAAAGAGGACGGAGGGAGGAAGGAGCAAAGTAGGAGAGAAAGGAGTGATCATTCACAAAGGGACAAACTGGGATGGGAAGAAGGTACTGCAGGACTGGTTGGACGAGATTTTAGAAGGAACGAGCTGAGAGCTGGAGGAGACATCGAACCAGGATACAAAAAAAATCATTTTTGCGGCAGAAGAGCAAATGGAGGAGCTTTGGAAGAAGAGAGAGGAAATTAATGAAAGGGGAAAGGTGAGAATGGAGCAGTGGATGAGTTGGGAAGAGAGAAGGGCAAAGAAGGAAGCCATGGGGATAAGAGAGAGAAGAAGAGAGGAAGCAAAAAAGAATGGGGAACTGCTGAGAAATGGGGATTTTAAGGTGAGAGTGGACGGGATCCTGTACGAGTGGAAGGAGCAGGAGAGGAAAGGAGGAAGAAGGAAGAGTAGCAAGAGAGAGAACAGCAAAAAAAAAGAAAAATCGTGTATTATGCACATGTACATGTATATATGTAGAAATTATTGTAAATACGCATGTATAAAGCAATAAAGAAATTATTATTATTTTATTATTATTCTTATAAATAATAATTAAAAGTAGTTTTATATTTGAAGTATAAACATTATGATTTTATAATATTGTAAAATACAGATTTGGAAAAATGACTAATCCCATTTTTAATTAATAATTAAATAATTTAATCATTAATTTTTTGCCTCATCATTAATAATTAAATGACTTAATTATTGATTACACGTACTATAATTGATAACAAACCATTTAATTATTAATTATAAGTCATTTAATTATTAATTATAATCCGTATAATTTATATTTAAACCATTTAATTATTTATTATTTAATAAATTCAATTGAAAAACTAATTATATTAGTGTAACTCTGGTAAAATATTTTATTTCTATACATTTTTTGAAAATATACAAACAACTGATCAGAAATATAGAGTTTCATTTAATCAGGCGCCAGAAGTAACAAAAAGTTAAGCGTTGAAGAAGCTTATGAAGTAGCCAAAAAAGTCAATGTTTGACAAAATCTGCCTGGTGTCAGATTTATTTCTAAGATAGTTAATCCTTATTATGCAATAAATATTGAAAATGCGTATAAGAAAATTTCTAGTACCAAATTGCCTCCTGAAAGAGCTTTGTCATTAATGATCGATACCAATTTATCTAAACAAGCTTATCAAACAATAAGCGATGTTGCACTGGAATGTGGTCACGATTTTTTGCGAGTTTATAACGAGGTAAGATTTTTAAATAAATAGTTGTATCTATGCGGTCAAATCAGCAAGCTCTGATAAATCAAAATATAAAATTTCAATTGTATTAATTTTAGATTGTGCTTCTTAATAAATATCAAATTAAATTTGATTATTTTTTTTCTATCCAAGTGATCTTTGGTTTTGATATTTTTAAATATTAATAATGCGCGCAGATTACAAAATTTTTAAGAGAAATAGATTTGTTCAGCTTGAATCAAACTATTTTTACAGATAGAAATAATCTCATTCACATAATTGTTAATAAAATGTATTAGCTTTTATTAGCTTTTATTAGGTAAATAAATTTCCGCCTGGGGGATAAAAATAAATTCAATTTTAATTTTCATTCCGGCCTTATCCCACAAAATTACCATACTTGTTTTATTTAGGTTAGAGAAGCTAAAATGAGTTTTATCCAAATGATTTAATAGTTACGGAAACAAAATGGGAAGTTGATCTAAAAAACTTACTAAGTCATTCACTGAAACTTTTATTAAAGTATTTAAATCTCAAATTTGATCGAACAGTTAAAAAAAATGATTATTCCTTGGTAAATATGGTTTTGATGGGACAAACGCTATTGTTTATAAGCAAAGGCTGAAGACAAATATGCAAAGATCAATAGTATTTTTGTTCATCATTCGTGCCTCTACAATTATATGATATGTAAAGTAACTTAGTATATTGGAAAAATAAAAGTTCATCTTGACTACAATTATGTCGATGTTTTAAAATTATGTTCGAAAAAGAAACGGATGTTTCATGTATCTAAGAAAAAGAAGATATGAAAAATCAATTTTCAGAGCTAAAAAACATTGAAACTTTGATGCTCAATATCCTACGATTTAAAGCTTACGATGATAGATTGCAAGGTGTGTACATGGCAAATAATTTTCTCAATTACTTTGGAGTATCGTTAGCGTGAATTGATTAAGCAAACATTTCCTTATACACTATTTTCATGTCGAAAATAACTGGTCGATTATTCACATCGATATCTATGTTCATTCATTGATTCAACGTGGATATTTGCGTTAATTATCTGACTAAATTAATCTACATGAATCCTTCGCATTAATCTCTGAGTATATTAAATTTCAACAAGTCTATAACTTGGTGGGACAATTCATTCGATGTTCAATTTGCACAGTACCATTTAAATATTACAATCAATATGAGCCATTTTATGCCTTAAAAGCTCCTGTTTTTTATTATCAACCCCGCATAAATATTACTTGAAAATTTAAGTTGATAGCCGATGCAGACATCCACGTTGAATTAAAGTAGAATCTTCAATATTAATCAAGGATATGTAGATAATCAACATTATTCTACCCAATTTCAACACGTTGGGTTGTAAACTTTACAAAATCAGCTTCATTTTTATCTAAATATATTTTATCGAAAGTAATTTATATCTGTATATAAAAATATAATAATAATTTTAGGCTTGCAATACACAGAATGGATCGTCAAGTCAAAGATGTCTGTCCTGCTACTATATCGGAACTGAATAGTTTGAAAAATGTTATAAGAGGAATTCAAATGTTATAGTAGGAAGCAAAAATTTATAGAAAAATCGAATTTTAGAGATTAGCTTAGTACTCGGAAGCCAAACAACAAAATCATTTAAAATTTTAATAGTAATTACTTTTTGCTATGATAAATCACTAAATTTTTTTTAAAGCAGTCTGCTGTTTAGTTTTGAAAATATGAAAAATAAAAATAATTATTTTTTAATTTTTATCAACCATATTTTACAAACTATAAGATTTTAAAAGGTGCACAAAGAACTTAGCCAAGACATATAAAATATCCACCTTTTCCCAAAATCTCAAGAGCATTAAAGCCTTTTTACGTCCGTAATCAAGGAACAAAAAAACTCATTTTTTTTCAATTTTCGATTTACTATGAAATAAATATGGGGATTTCCACAGAAGTTTTAATGTTAGTCAAAATAAGTTTTTTTTTTTTAATTTGCGAGCACATTATTATCCTTTGGTACATATGTTCATGTACCTACAAACAATGCTAATCCAGCCGCGTAATTCATTTATAGTCAACGGCGCAAAGGTGAGAGGGTTAACAATAAAAGACCTTTGCGCGTTCCGCGTAAATACCTATAGATGAAGGACACGCTGTGTTGACTGTCGAACGGTCTGCGCACATGTGCCTGTATTGTTGTATGATATCTGATACCTATACTTTTCGTAAGCTGTTGTTTTTGAAATAATCTTACGAATGTATCTCAATGAATTTGGAGTAAGAATTTGCTTATTTTAAGTAAATAGTCATTATACTCCCGCAGTTTACGAACTCGATGTTTTGTTTATAATTTTGCTCAGTATACTTAGAATTGATATATTTGTGATCTTCATAAAATTTGAAATTTATATTCTTGAACACATTTTTAGTGCTCTCAGATATTTATTTATCATTTTCTAAATCGCTAGAAAATTTCATTTTTTTTTTTGTATTTTTTGCTTTTTTTCATTTTTTGTTTTGTATTTTTTAGTATTATTAATAAATCAAGAAATGTCTAACTATTTTTGAATTCGAAATAGGTTTTCGTAAAATAGTAGAAGGTACATTGTAAGTGCCATCTTAATCTGTTGCCGTTCACGAAAAATTATTAATTAACAAAAATTGTGACATATCAATCTATTCTATGAATATATTATTACATAAATATATTATAATTGGGCTATTTAATATTGATGAGACTAAATCAATGCATCATCCAAGTTTCAGATTGATCGCGTAAGTCAGTCTTGAGATATTGCTGGAAAACCCTTTAATTCTATTAATAGCAAAAAATACACTTTGAATTTCGAATGAAGTTAAGGCTCTAAAACTTAAAATATAGATTCCTTATTAACGCGAATATATTTTTCGTAAGTTAAAACAGCCAAGAAAACGATTACAACCATAATTAGACCTCCAAGTATGATATTGTTCGTGTGCTACTTAAAAAACTGTTTTTTTTACACGAGTTACGTTTCAAAAATTAATCTTTCAATTGCTCCCATATCAAGGGTATTTATAGCACATGAATCTACCTTCGGTACAAATGTTCATTTTGACATGAACCATGAACCTACCGAGTTATTTTAAGATTTAAAAAGATGGCGCGCATTTTTATAAGATAACTTTTTGAAAATAAAAAAAACGCAAAAATGCACTTACACACATACAGCGCTAGACCATTTTTTTTTCAAGAATCGCACACGAATTTCCTTTTAGGTGAAGTTGTATAATAATAAAAGCTCACTATTTAACGTGAAAGAAAATCGATATCTGTCACGGCGTCCGAGAAAACCTGTTAAAAATAGACAAGTTTACTCAACTTACACAACAAATGTACAGATTTCAGTCTATTTAGCTATTGAGAATCACTTTAAATTAGCCCCTACGAGGTAGCAACTTTATAGACATCTATATTTCATACTATTACATGAACTTAAGGTTTATTCGACGTAATATTGTAATTGTAAATAAGATTTTTATCCACTTACACTGTAGTTTAAAAGTTCTGTGGAAATCCCCATATATAGTCAAATAACTTGAAATTTTAATGGGATATGGTTCGACACGTGATCCACCAACATTTTTTTCGTGAGGTTATGATATGTAATTTCAGAGATATGAATTTTTCCAAAGAGATCTCCTGTTTTATTTTTGCTGTCAAAAGGTGCGATCGATCCCGAGGACCAAACGGGAAAAAGTTGGTAATTTTATTCTCTTTTAAATGCATTATAGCTGAATTGTTTATGATAATGGTATGATTAAAAAAAATGCAAAATAGCATTTTTCAAAAATAAAAAAATGGCCGTAGAACGAAAACCAGTTGGCAAATTAAAAAATTACTCCTTTCCCCGAATTCAGAATCCAAAAGTAGATATACATGTCAAATTTTATTATTGTTGACTGAGTAGTTCCAATAAAATTAAGGTATACATACGCACACACACACACACACACCACGAAGGGGAGCTGTACCCCACGTGGCGCGTCCTCGGGTGGCGGATAGAGGAACGCTCGCTGTAAGCGCATAGTACTACGTACGTAGTGCTGCAAACAGAGGGTTGTAGAGAAACAAAATATCTCCCGCGAACCAAACAGCTTATTGAAGATCTGTCACTACCGAGATAAGTGTCCAGTCAAAGATGGCCATCAGCATATTGCTGGAATGACAAGATCAAACAAGCGCGCAGCGCTTGCCATCGAGCTAGAAGATTGGAACACCGGGCAAGGAGGAAATTCTACCGAACCGGTAGAGGAATGGATACGGTGGAGAACTGTAGCGAAAAAATGAAGGAAGCTAAGCGCAACCTTAAAAGGTGTATAAGGGAGAGTAAACAAAGATGAAGGTCAATGAAGACCCTAGGGACCGACCTTATAAAATTGTTATGAAGAAGATCAAGAGAAGTTACATACACCAGCCAAAGTGCCCAGAGGTACTAAGCAGGGTGGTTACCACACTCTTCCCAAATCAGCCGGACATTCCATGTGCTATGGTAAAAGAGATAGATGCAGATAATATACCTTTAATTACGGAGGAGGAGCTACTATCACCCTACCGAAGGGTTGGAAACAACAAGGCTTCAGGACTTGATGGTATACCCAATATTGCATTGAAACATGCCATCCAGGCTCATCCAGCAGAGTTTATAGACTATACAACACTTGTCTCAAAGAAGGAACGTTTCCATTAAACTGGAAAAAGCAAAGGCTTGTGTTGCTATCAAAGGGTAGCAAGTCACCTGGAGAAGGGTCGACATACAGACCGCTCTGCATGTTCGATACACAGGGCAAAGTATTAGAGCGCATAATCTTCGTTAGGATGGAAGACAAAACCGAGGGTCCAGAGGGGCTTGCGGAACACCAGTATGGTTTCCGTAAGTGCCGCTCAAAATTAGACGCTATCGGCTTAGTGGTGAATACAGCACGGACAGCCATAAGCCGGAAAAGATGGAAAGGCGGGGCGAAAAAGTACTGCGCGGTGGTTACACTTGACGTTAAAAATGCATTTAACTCTGCAAATTGGTGCAAAATTCACGAAGCACTAGTGAAACTAGGAGTTCCTCCGTATATAAGAAGAATAATGTCTGACTACCACAAGGACAGAACTCTCTTATACGAGACCGAGGAGGGCACGGTGAGTTATAAGGTTACCGGGGGAGTTCCACAGGGGTCTGTACTGGGCCCATCGTTGTGGAACATTATGTACGATGGCGTACTCAAGCTAAAATTACCAGAAGAAGCAATGATCGTAGGATTTGCAGACAACATAGCTTTGGTGTTGGTAGCAAAAGAGAAAGAAGAGGTAGCTGAAATTGCTAGTGAAGCTATCATTAAAATACAGAAGTGGCTAAATAATGCGAATCTGGAGCTTGCAAGCTATAAAACGGAGGCAATCCTAATATCTAGCAGAAAGAAGACGGAGACAATCACCTTGAGAATAGGCGGTCATGAAATTACCTCTAAACCGATTATTAAATATTTAGGTATAACGTTAGACGCAAAGCTGACCTTTAAACTGCACTTGGAAGCAGCAGGAGAGAAAGCCGCAAAAACTACCGCAGTGTTGGCGCGGCTGATGCCAAATGTGGGTGGTCCCACACAGAATCGCAGAACACTACTGGCAAGCGTTAGTACATCAATCATGTTGTATGGAGCCCCGATATGGGCAGACGCTGTACTGGTGAGACTAGGAGTCCCTCCGTATATAAGAAGAATAATGTCCGACTAGCTCAAGGATAGAACTCTCTTGTACGAGACCGAGGAGGGCACGGTGAATTAAAAGGTTACCGGGGGAGTTCCACAGGGGTCAGTACTGGGCCCATCATTGTGAAACATTATGTACGATGGCGTACTCAAGCTAGAACTACCAGAAGGAGCAATGGTCGTAGGATTCGCTGACGACATAGCTTTGATAGTGGTTGCAAAAGTGAAAGAAGAGGTAGCTGAAATTGCTAGTGAAGCTATCGTTAAAATATATAAGTGGCTAAATAATGCGAATCTAGAGCTTGCAGGCCATAAAACGGAGGCAATCCTAATATCTAGCAGGAAGAAGACGGAGACGATTACCTTGACAATATGCGGCCATGAAATTACTTCTAAACCGACTATTAAATATTTAGGTATAACGTTAGATGCAAAGCTGACCTTTAAACAGCACTTGGAAGCAGTAGGAGTGAAAGCCGCAAAAACTACCGCAGTGCTGGCGCGGCTGATTCCAAATATGGGTGGTCTCACACAAAATCGCAGAACGCTACTGGCAAGCATTAGTACATCAATCATGTTGTACGGAGCCCCGATATGGGTCAACGCTATGCTGTTGAAGGCATATGGATAAAAGCTCTCCTCAGTACACAGGCGAAATGCACTTAGGGTCGCGTCCGCTTACCGTACGGTATCGGACGAGGCGGTCTGCGTTATTGCAGGTCTCCCACCAATAGACCTATTAGCAAGGAAGAGAAAATCAATCGAAAAAGATAAAAGACGAGACAACGGCAAAACCAAGATAGAAATTTGGGATGCGTTAGAAAAGTAACAATGACGGAGTGGCAAAAGCGATTAGACTCTAGCAATAAGGGTCGGTGGACACACCGCCTCATACCAAGTGTAGAAGACTGGACAAAAAGAAGACATGAGGAAGTAAACTTCTACCTAACACAGTTTCTGAGTGGACATGGATGCTATCGGGCGTATCTGCACCGATTTAAATTAGAGGATTGTCCGGATTGCCTTACGTGCTTGATTGCAATTGAGGACGCCGAGTATGTATTCAGTGAATGCCCACGCTATGAACAGGAATGAGAAGAAGTTGAGTGCTACCTGCAGACCAGAGTAACGCCTGAGTCTATTATGGTAGCTATGATGACTTCGGCCGACGAATGGAGCGCAATAAACAATTTTGCTGCAGACATCCTTGAGAAAGACCGAAAGGACGAAGAAAAAAGAAGAAGAAGACGTGAGATGCTGCAAGAAACAGACGACCGAACGATGCGGTAAGAAGTAGACGGCAGACGACAAAGAAGATTTATATATGTGCGCATACATACTCACATCCATACGGACATTTTTTAAAGACATGTGATTCGACCTCCAAACATCTCAAAATGATTTTCTAACCTGCGTTTGAGGAAGTCGAAAATTTCACTATTACAAAGTTTCCTCTAGGCGGAAGCAATAATAATAACGCATTGAACTACGGATTTTCTGTGTTGCATGCTCGAATCCGATTTATGGAATTGGTACTGCATATATCATACCGCTTGGATATTAAAAAGTGGTGTGTAAGTATACGAATGTGATTATTTGGTAGCTCTTATATAATCTAAACATTAATTTTGAGTAAATATTAAGAGGAAAAATCTGCACAAAAGATAGAAACAGAACTAAAAGAGTTAATGTATTAGTTGCGAAATCAAACAATTTAAAAGCAGATTTTATTAAATCATACCTTTCTGTTTTTTCTTGTATAAATGTAATTTATAGCGTTAATAATTCTAAGCTTGGAAATTCATGAAATTTAAACATTTTCAGCTTTTTGACATTCTAATTTAGTAGCAAATCTTGTACCTTTATAAATATGAACAATATCATTAGTTCTACGTAATAGATTAATAAATATCATTTGCCTTGTTTTCTCTTATCTTAGGTTCCAAAAGAAAAACAGGATATATCAATGAAAGTAAAAAAAATTCAATATGAACGATTAAGTCAGTTAGGTAAATTGGTTAATGCCCCTACTCAAAACTTTGGAAATACGAATGATGAAAACACAGCTAGAACATTTTTTAATAACCCTTATATTGTTTCGAATGTAACTGGTAAATAATTTGTAAAAACTATTACAAATGTTACTACGGGAGTTGGCGCCTGAACGGACGTTTTTCCAACACCTTTTTCAGCAGTGAAATTCATCATGTAAAAAATTCACAAAAAATTTCAGTCAATGATTTTCCAACGTGAAATTTCTTCTACTTTCGGAATCTGACATTATTTTTTCAATTAAATGCAAGCCCGAATTGTTATAAACAATTTATTGGAAAAAATCATGAAATTTTCAATATCGAATAGTGTTAAATTCACTGTAGCACATGCAAACAGGATACTATAGATTTTAGGAAGTAAATTTCCTGCTTCCATGAACCCTAAACTTTGAGATCCATGATTGAATTTATCCAAATTGCAGATGGCGCTGTCAACAACAGCGATAATGGAGTTGGAAATTTATCAGAGTTTCACACAGACCTTGAATTTCAAAAAATTGTCGTAAATATCAGGAGAAAATGTTTACTCCGGGGTTTTGGGGTTCCTCATCGCAAATTCCACATTAATTGCATAATTAATTTGTTTAAATATTTTTTTAAAACAAATTACATTGGATTTGTGATCTACGGTAAAAAATACGTTAAATATATATCTTGTCATTAATCTATAAATAATACAATAATTTATAAGTGAATTATCTTCGCCATGCATGGAAAGTTAGGATTTTCGTTATTCACGAGCAAGTTATATATGGTTTCCAATATTTTCGAGGACGCTCAGCACGAATCCAACATTATTTTTGCATAATTAATTTGTTTAAACAATTACTTTAAACAAATTGCTTTTAAATCTCGAAATTTCATCAAGTTGGCCACAAATTCGTGATCTAGAGGAAAAATAATAAAAAATTTAATTAATAAAATTTATTGACTAATGAATAAAACGTTACTTAGCCGACAATCATTATTGCCGTTGCCCGACTCTCACCACGAGGAGGTGAACGCAATTTAGAGAGCCTTTTTATTTTTTATATTTTCCGTATTTTATAAATCTTTTGTATTTTTTAAATTTTTTGTTTTTTTTTTGTTTTTTCACGGATTTAATGATTTTGTTGTACTGTTTTATTTTGTGTGTATTTTTTTTGTATTCATTTATGAAAAATCAAGAAACAGGGTGAGCATAAATATATGATGCAAGTCTTACACATTTTCTGAGTTCTTGAGTTGCATTTATTGAAGTTCTTGCAGTTTCTTTTATTCGGAACGATTATACTCTCATGTACTTTTTTATATTTTGCTTGCCAAGATAGCACTGTGCGATTTCTAAATAGCACTTCTAAGCACTGTGCAATTTCAAATTTCACCAGTTTGGTTGCAACTTTCTCCTCATGTACTAAATTTCGAACGACAGTTGCATTGGTAATTGACGATTGTATCAATCTACATAAAATTGCCCACGTCCATTTTTTCGCTCTTATAGTCGGTAGTAAATTGCAACAATAGGCATCATGTTGATCGATGCCCCCCATGAACTTATTGTAAAGTTGAAATGCCATAGGGAATGGTAATTCTGCTTTAGAGGGATTCTCTTCGGAATATCATCTGACGCTACTTATAGGGGTGATTCCGGCTGCTGTTGATAACATAGACACAGATTTCGAATCCATTACGGTTATAAAATTCATACGACTGCTTTTCTCCTGTTTGACTATGAAGGTACCTCTTTGTGCTTTCTTATCCAGTACATTTTTTTCTTTGCCTCTATCACTTCGGACAGTACCCATGGCTATGAGACCAACGTCTTTCAAATGAACTAATAAAATCAGGATTACAAAAGTAATTGTCAAAATACAAGTGATACATGCTATCACTTCTCTGGATCTAGCAAAGGCTTTTGAAACAGTTAACCATAAAATACTACTAAACAAACTTTATGCGTATGGTATAAGAGGAAAGGGGCATACATTGATTACAAGCTACTTAAGCAACAGAAAACAGAAAGTGAAAATAGATTCACATGTAAGTGATTTTGAAAATGTAAACACTGGTGTACCTCAAGATACTATACTTGGTCCTTTGCTCTGTATACTCTATGTAAACGACTTGCTAACAAGCATGCCTAAAGACTATCCTGTCATATGCTGATGATACAGCAGTTATAGCAACTGGGAAAACCTGGCCAGAAGTTGAAAGCAAAATGATTAAATACTTAGATGATGTCTCAATATGGCTAGCGCTAAATAAATTAACATTAAATATACAAAAAACAGTCTATTTAACTTTTGGAAACTATAGTGATAGTGTACCTAAAAAATTCGAAATTAAAATTAATAATGAAACATTAAAGAGAGTGAATGAAACAAAATATCTGGGCATAATTTTTGATATGAATATGAAATGGGAAAAACATATTGATAATCTTATACAAAAGACTAGATATCTGATTTTCATTTTTGGTAAAATCTTCAAATTTATGGACATTAATGCATTAAAAATTGTATACTATGCTTTCTTCCACAGCCTAACTAATTATGGCATAATTGCATAGGGTGGTGCTGTTACGTCCAGATTACAAATTTTCAATTACAAAATCTAACACATTAAAACAATTACATGAATTCCTACCTGAATTGATAATCGAACTTGGCGATACGTGAAAGTTATAATAATTTAAATGATTAAAAGAGTGAATGATAGGAAGTCCCTTTTGGCTACCGCGGACGCGGTCATCGCCTACCGGGGAAGGGAGCCAGATACGAAGTCACTTTAAACTATACACTATTTCTTTTAAATCGACACACGTTTATTTTTATGAAAAGAGAAAAGTACCTTAATGTGTGAGTGTGCGTGGCTGTTTGTATATATGTGTAAAGAGGTTCTTGAGTGTCTGCAGCTGTCAATTCTCGGCGCCTTCCAGCCTAGGCTCGGTGGTTCAGTTTACAGCGGTGGCTAGATGCACTTAGGTGTGACAGCTCGTCCCTTTGGTGTGCGTAGTGTAGATCGCAGGGAGCCCACTGCCTCTGTTACTTGTTCTTTTCAGCAGGGGGTGATATTCGGAAAAATGCCGATGGATGCACTTGCTCGACTGAGCGACTAAGTCCGGTATACTCTCTACTTTTAAACGTACGAGTAGCGAGTAATGCGTGATACTTGTTTTACGAATGGTCCGGCGACGAGCAGAGTAACGTTCTGCGAGAGATTTCGGATATTACTGACGATGCTTGCCCTTTACTCCCGGGCTTTATATGCTTGCATATCCCCTTGTTTTTCTCGGGCTAGCGTTTTCCATATTAGGTCACCTCACTATTTTGTATTTTCCTCTCTCAACTACCACTTAAGAATTTGTCTCTTTTAGAACTCTCCCGCGGTGTCTCTTTTTACTGGAGATCGTATACGTGTTTCCTATGAAATTCCAGGTTGACGAATATTGCGTCTCGGTTTCTATCTCTCCTCTCTAATTTTTCTCATATTTGTGCTCGTTTTTCCGCTATGGTTTGTCGCCGTATTACGTGATGTCATTGTGGAAACATCTCCCCTCGTTCTCGTGCTTCTTAATTCATGGCTCTCCGTTTAAAAATACGAACACGCGGTTCTTATGAAGTTATTATTGAATCTAAAATGTCCCTTAGCGTTTTTATGGCATTTTGGATTTACTGCGTGGTTCATTGGAATATAGTCCATTTGTGTGAAGCTGCCGCTGACACGTATGTGTGAATCTCTCTCCCGATTTTCAAATCCACTTCTTGGGTGCCGCGATGACGTGCTAGTGAGTAAGTGTGTGCGTGTGTGTGTGTGTGTAGATGTGATATGTATAGCAATCGTAGTGTTTTGGATGCGTAATGGAATCGGTGATTACATTATAGTGCATATCAAAACAAATTACAACTACTGCAAAAAGTTCAAACAAGAATATTAAAAATCATAAATAAAAACACCTTTCAAAAAATAACACCTCTAAATCTGAAGCAATCTTTCGCATATGAAAGTCTCCGATTTTACTACGAAGATCTTAAATACCAATACAACAAATCTGCGAGTAAAACTAGACACAAACTGATAATACCACCAAAGTATAACAAAACTATAAGTACTAAAAATAGCTATATCACAGCTATCAGTATCTTTAATAAATTACCAAATGATCTCAAAACGCCAAGAATAAAAACAAGAACAAGTATAAACAAATTAAAAGATTGGCTTAGGAACAATGAATAAAGTTAATGCAATAGTGAAAATAGCTTGCCAGCTAATTAATTTGTGGCTAAAATCGATATACCATCAAGATAAAGGTGCACGACACTGTATGATATACTCTAAAATGCAAAATCTACTTTAACATAAAAATACAACATTAATCAAAAAAGAAACTATCAATAGCGAGGGTGGAACCAGAAAAAACTCAGCATTGAATAATAACACAACATTAGATATTAGAACTTATATTTGCGCTAAGGGTAATTGTAAATTATACAATAATCGACAACATCGTCGTATCTCCAATTACAACTATAATAAAATGATCAACTCATATCCGAAAATTATAAATAGCCTAGGGAATATAACAAATGTAATAATATATGCATGGAGGCAAAAAATAGGAAACGGAAAAACAAATATCAAATATATAAAATTCAGAAAAGGAACAATTAATGATTTAGAAATAAAATCAGATCCTAACACAGAAAGATATAAACCAATAGAAACGGTTTTTGACAAAATTGATGAAATGGCGGAAGAAAATAACAAAAAAATAAGTAATAAAAAGGCAATGGATGCACCGGGACAATCTATTAACAACTCAGCCAGTAATAGAATGACATATGAAGATATCAACTACCTAGGCTCAAACAAGGCGATTTTTTACTTTGATAACGGAATATGAGGGAAACAAATATTCCTAAACTCAATGTGCTCACTCAAAAAACAGTCACCGTATAATGACATCGTAGTTATTGATGACATAGTTTTTACTTCATCATGTAAATGCGATTCATCTAATCAACACAAAAAGATGTTTCCACATTACAGAGCAGTTGGACTTACGTGCCCGGCCAGGCTTAACTCATATGAAAGAATAGCGTATGCAAGAAACAAAAATGCAACAACATAAACTTTTAGAACGGCAAGATCTATGCTAGTAAGGAATTGGTAAACTAAAATGCGTGGACACAAAGACTAGATCTTAAGAACGAACATTTAGATAATGATAGAAACATAATGTACAAAAACATAGAATCTTATAGATAAGATAGAATTATAATATACATAAATATTGAATCTCATAATGTTGTGTAATGTAATCTTATTAGCAAGTATTAATTTTTGTGACATTGTCATGAAGCTAGTAATTAGACAAAAATATAGAATCTCTAGTATATAATAGATAATTTAGCGTATAAAGTAACAAATAACCCTGGGACTGACCAGTGACAGATCATTTAAATGCAGTTACAGCATAAAGTGGTCTGTTACTGGCTGGTCTACGCTGGGGGGTTGAATGATTTCTACCGGGTTAAAAAGATTATATATCACTGTTAAATCCCGATACACAAATGAGGTAAACTAGAGTTGGGACGAAGAGAGTCAAAAAGGCTTTCGTAACCCAACCAAAACTTGCGTGCGAATGTGTGTAAGTGAGAAGGATAGTAGGATCTGAGTAAGGAAGTCCGATTTGGAGACTCGCTACCTTAAGAATGAATGAATTGTATGGAAGATTTAAGTATGGCTGGAGGTTATTGCTGTGTAATCTACAGCATAATTAACCAGCATTTTGTTATATTACTTATTGTTAAACCGGACCTGCGAACAGGGATCCTCGTATTCCTCTGCAGGATTTGCGACATTATAGTGTGTTATTGTGTAAAATAATATCTACTCTGTACCGGATTGCAAATGTTTATGTGTAACTCTGTTTATATGGAACTCTGGAAATAAATAAATAAATAAATACGTTCCTGAAACCCGTTTATCGAAAAAAATACTAAAACAAAATTTTTATCGTTTTTTCGTAAAATGCGTATTTTTTATTTTTTGTCTAATACGACTGATAATTTTAATTTTAAGTTTTATAAACTCAATCTGAATAACATTTTTATTGTATATGTTGAAAATACTATTTTTTTACCGTAGTATATACGTATATTATGCTCCGCATACATATTATAGAAAATAAATTAGTGCGTATTGATACCATTTTTTTGCATTATTTTATAAATAAATGTCTAGTTTCGCTTCTTATATGAGGCTCCGAAGGATATATAGCGACATTTATTTGAATTCAAATATCGCGCGACACCTGTGGGCAGGTTAGAATCAATGTGTCGGAGAAGGACAGAGCGAACGTTCCGTGGCTTCTCTATAGTAGACTGAAAATATTTGAACACAGTTGATGAAGTACTGAGATGTTATTTACACTATGTATATATATATATCTAAGTAAATAAATAAAGCTGATATTTTTCAAAAAAAGATAAGTATTCAGTGTTATCATTATCAAGGATAAAATATTCCTTTTATCAAACATTGTTAAAAATTCATAAAATGACTTTTTTCATTTGCAGGTAAGAAAAGCCGTACAGAAACCAGAGATATAAGTGAATATATCTCATAATTGCTGAGAATCAAGGTCTATGCGTGTGGAAGATAGAAAACTTGGCCCCAAAAGATTTGGTAAGCACTAATTTAAGTTACACTTTAAACAATTTTCATAAACTTTAATGTTGATTTTCGCTAAATGTTGTTTTTACTGATTTCAGCTCACTGTCCGTAAGATTCCAAGAGAACGCATGGTTCTTTTTGGCTGAAATTTAAAGAGGATACTTTGTACACCTTTAGTTCTGGTATGAATGCAGGGATTTTGATTTAAATGTATAGAGAATGTTCTATACACAAAAAGGTGCCAGAATAAGCGAACAAATAAAAAAATGCATTTTTTTCATCGCCAAATCATTTCTAAACATTCAAATTAAAATCCCTGCATTCATGCCAAAATTACAAGTGTGCAAAGTATGCTCCTTCAATTTCACAAATTCTTACACCGAGTGCCACAATGGGCCAGTAGGGGTTATGAAGGTTTAAGCATGCTGAAATTAAAGTTATTTATGCTAAATATATCTATAAAAATTACGGAACTATCAGACCATCGAAGCAGAAAGAAAACGATGTCAAGAACTTTCCAATACAGAAGACACCCAAGCAGCTGTTGAGATTCCTGGGTCTCTGCGGATACTGCAGGAAATTTATAGAAGATTTTGCAAGAATCGCAAAGCCACTCAGCGACCTAACGAAGAAAGACGCTAAGTTCGTTTGGTGAGAGCAGCAAGAGCGAGCGTTTATCACGCTAAAAAGAGCGCTCGTCGGAGCAAATGTACTGCACCTCTTCAATAAGAAAAAGGAGTCGGAGCTTCATACCGCCGCATCAAAAGATGGATATGGTGTAATTTTGCTTCAAAGATGCCCGGAGGACAAGCAAATGAACCGAGTCTATTACATGAGCCGGAAAACAACGTTAGCAGAATGAATTACCACAGCTACGAGTTGGAAGCTTTAGCAGTAGTCAGAGTCCTGGAGAAATTTAAAATTTACTTGCAAGGTATTTCTTTTGAATAGTTACAGATTGCAAAGCGTTTGAATTGGCGATGAACGACCACGAGCTGAAGCCACATATTGCCAGGTGGGATATGTTCCTAGAAATGTTCAGGTACAGAATAGAACATCGACCAGGCACCAAGATACAACACGTCGACGCCTTAAGCAGAAGAGACTACGTCCTAGTAATCCAAGACCCGCTAATCGACAGATTGAGAAGAGGGCAGCGGCAGGATTACAGACTGGACGCGATTCGTACGCTGCTCAGATGAGGACCGTCCAAGGGGTATACGTTCGATAATGGTCTAGTGTTAGCGCACAAAGTAAAACACTTTGGTGTGAAGAAGACGGTCGAGGCAATCCACCAAAATTACAGCATCGAGGGCGTGAAGGGGAAGGTGCAGGCATTCATTGATAATTGCATCACCTGCATTCTGGCATGCAGAAAGACAGGCAAGCAAGTAGGGAGACTGCAGCCCATCCCAAAAGAAGTAACGCCGATGCATACGATTCATGTAAACCACGTGGGGCCTCTGCCATCAACGAGTAAGAAGTACAAGCATTTGTTCGTTATCGTCAATGCTTTTACGAAATATACATGGATTTTTACCATCAAATCCACCGGCACAGTAGAGGTCATTAAGAAGCTGAGTTTCCTGCAGCAGCACTTCGGAAATTCGCGGAGGATTGTCAGCGATAGAGGTACCGCATTACCATCAAGGGATTTCGAAGAATACTGCAAGAAGTCAGACATTCAGCACCTACTGATAACCACCGAAGTTCCGATAGGCAACGGGCAAGTTGAAAGAGTCTACGGAGTTATATCTACAGTCTTTACAAAATTAGCCGTCCAAGAATCGTTGAAGTGGTACAAGTATACGAGCAGAGTATAGCATGCTATAAATGGTGCATTCCACCGATCAATTGGTACCACTCCATACGAGTTGATGTTTGGAGCGAAAATGTTTACTCTCGATGACGCGCAGCTACTGCAGAAAATTGGAGATGCGCGAAGGCAAGAGTTCACGGAGGAAAGAGGTGAACTTCGAGCAGCAGTAATGGAGCGGATCGAAAAGATACACAACGGGAAAACACCAAACAGTATAATAAGAACCGGAATCCACCAAGAAA
This sequence comes from Muscidifurax raptorellus, assembly GCA_020010945.3. Taxonomy (NCBI): domain Eukaryota; kingdom Metazoa; phylum Arthropoda; class Insecta; order Hymenoptera; family Pteromalidae; genus Muscidifurax; species Muscidifurax raptorellus. Next base: position 28,899,608 of record CM052077.1, on the reverse strand, counting down.
ATACAAGTGCGGCGATATTGTTGCTATCAGAAGAACGCAGCAAGGGCCAGGATTAAAGCTGTTTGTGAAATATCTAGGACCGTATGTGGTCACTAAAATAAACAACCACGACAGATACGATGTCGAGGCTTTAACAGTATTTGATGGACCAGTGCATACATCAACTGAAGCACAGCATATGAAGCCGTGAAGAGGATTCAGAGACGAGCTAGAGGAGGACGACTTGGACGAAGAACAACAGGCAAAAGGGGAGATCTAATCCAATATCGAAGAAGAAGGTCAAGCTGAGAACGATGAATCCAGCGATAACCACTCTGATCAGGGAAGTGTCAGTGAGGCCGAGTGACTATCGTCGCCTGAGGCGACTGCAATTTTTTGTGAGTGTCATATGTATGATTTATATGAATTTAAAACTATGAAAAAATGTCAATATCTTATAAAACTGCTCAAAAAATGAAAATATTGTGAGAAAGGGAAAAACGTAAATAGTAGCATTTAAGAAGTTCTTTCTCTTTTCTAAATATGATTTTTCTTTTTTCCTTTTTTTCCTGTTTTGTGACGCTAACTCTGTTCGCTGTACTCCTTTTTCCTCTTGTAACTAACTCTCTTTTCTTCAAAAAACCTGTGCAAAGGATTTCCTTTTCCTTTTCTGCTGATACTCACAGTGTTTCTTTTTCGCGATTTTCACGGTTTTTTGCGATTTTAACGAAATTTTGGGGGTGTACGGGCAAAACTGGCTTCGGATTCGGATTCAGCGGGTCAAAATACATAAGGATAGATAGGTCTGGTTTCTTGAACAGAGCACTTTTTTTGTGTACCGGTGTAATTTACTAAAATGAGCATTTAAATCTTCTTTAATTTTAAAATTCAACTTATCTTTATATTCAAATATTATCAATCAAAACATCTCAAACGGAAAAATAAATCCATCAAGGAATGCATTTAGCATGGACCGACGGGTGAGTCTTTTGCTAACAAACGGTACGATCGATCCCGAGAGCCAAACGGGGAAACGTAGGTCATTTTATTCTTTTTAAAATGTAATAACTTAATTGTTTGCAGCAATGTAATGATAAAAAATGCAGAAAATAGTTTTGCAAAATTCAGAAAATGTCCATAACATGAAAACTATTTGGCAAACTTAAAAATAACTTCTTTAGTTGAATTCAGAATTCAGAAATAGATATACTAATCAAATTTTATGGACATTTACGGATGGAATTCAGAAATATTACGGTACACACATACACTTACATCCATACAAACATTTTCTAAAAACACATAATTGGAACTCCAAACATCTCAAAATGAATTTCTAACACGTTTGTGATGAATTAGAAAATTTCACTATTACAATTCTTCCCCTAGGAGAAAGCAAACGACCTTTTATATTACTCCAATACGAACATGACACTACCCTTGAATAAGCTCTTTCTTTACGTGTGTATATGATTTATTACTCAGAATTTAATCTATAAAAATAGTTGGAATCTACGAGGTGAATGATACACATAATAGAAATAGTTCCTATCATTCTCTGGCACCGCGTTTTTTTTTAAGTTTCTCTGCAAATTTACTAAAATACAATAATTTCAAAAAAATTTCCAAAAAAACTAAATTTTAATATCTTAAAAACTACTAAAAATAATGACAAGCTCAAAGAAACGAATCTAGATACTATAAAAATTTAATTTATTCCAAATTTTTAACACAAATAATGCGTTTTTACTCCAGTTATTGCGTACCATAAAAACAGCTCTTAGCGGTATTTGATTTATTTCTTGAAATATAATCTATAAAATGAGTTGAAGTTTAGAAGGTAATATTTTCTATAAATAAATACAACATTTAAAAAAATTATTTTCGTGTATAACAAAAGCGCGGCGAAGACAATCTGAAGTATCCACTTTCACACTGTATAGCCTGTGTAACTTAAAATAATTCGTTTTGCAAAACCTTATAACTCGCTAACTAAATCTCAGAATTTTTTGGGAAAATTTAAGATATAGAAGGTTATAAAGTCTATTTTGTATGATTTTGAATTCCTTTAAGGTGTTTATCTGGTAAAATGTAGTAATATTTATAACTTTCATAATATAAAAGAATAACATTCAACCCATAAAGAAATTTTTGAGACCAATGTAGGTGCTCTCCGATGAACTAGTACATCGAAACCTACTATTTGGATATAAAGTAATTCATGCGCATACTAAGTTTTTGTATTTTAATGAAAATAGCTTTAAAATTTTTTTGAAACTTTCTGCTTTCTCACAGTTTCAACTATTTTATTATTAATCATTAAAATAATTCTAGTAAATATATTCTTATTCAATATTTCAATAACATAGTCTTACTTTACCTACAAATAATATGTATCAATGAACTTACTCCTACTTCATAGGAGAGCACCTTTATTTCTCTTACCTTTTTTATGGGTTTAATATTATTATGTTATGCATATGTTATTTTTAGTTCTACTATGAAAAATAAATTAGTAAATTTTATTTATTAAAATATTGAATTAATAAAAATTACTACATTTGACGCGAGAGCGACTTAATTAAGTAGATCCGGAAATTGGAGGTGATAGTAAAGTGTCAAATTACACTAACTGGGAGGTTTACTGGATATTTACAGCATAATAATATTACGGAGGTTAGAATAAGCATAGCAGGTAACAAAAATAGGTTATTATAGTACTCCGATTTTCAGCACGATTTCTTAATATACCTAGATATAGGTGGGAAAACAAGCTAGAAACAAATATACATAGTAGAAATCGGGCGGAGTAGCGCAATATGGATGGAGGCATTGCAGAATAAGGCCACGTGGAAGTTTTTCGTAGATGAAGTGATGAACTTCTGGGTTCTGATTGTTATCTACAAAAATAATACTTATGTTCATTACCTCGTAAGAACATTAATCATTAGTTTGAAAATTTATCAATTTTTTAATTAAAAACGTTATACCATGATTATTTTAAAACCAATCATCTGTAGTTTTGAATTATTATAAATGCGAATTTTAAGTAGGAATTCTCAATATGATTAATATGTATTCTAAACAATTTTTTTTACAATGTTTAATAAATAATTATATGGGTTGCAGGAGCTGATTGTAGAACCAGTTCGATATGCTTTGGCCTACTATAAGCGGCTAAACGAAGCTGCTAAGGACGCGCGCCATCAACGTAAAAGTATCATTGATCTAGGTGATCATATACATAGCGATCTGAGTCATTCGCCTAGCAATGTGCATCATCAGATTCAACAAAATTTACAGCAACGTCGATCAAATAGCGACTTTATAAGCAGCTCATCAGAGGTTAGTTCGGAAAGTTGTTACGTTGTTAAGTCAGTTTCCTCGTGCAGTACGCGATCAAGGCGCTCTATGACTACACTGCAGTCACGCTCACGGTCCATTGAGGATGATGTTGTTACTAATGATAAGACGACTATTGCGGAATTAGCTGATCTTGAAAGTAGCGATCCTGAAACTGCTACTGAAGTTGAAATAAGTGAGAAAACCCTCAAATTCAAAATATCTACTGAGGAAAATTGCAGTACTTCAACACCAGGGCGCAAGTCATATCCTAACAGTCGCAAAGGTAGTCACGAAAAATCTAGTCTTGTTTATTACAATCAAGATCTTGCCAAAGCAGTGCGTGAGCATGAACGAGAGAAGAGGTACAGTCGGGGAGAAAATTTGAGTAGCGATATGAGTTCACCCATAAGCGCACGCTCATATGACGTGGAATCACGCATTCTTGAGGAACTTGAGTGCGATGATCAGCATTATGTGGAATTTGTAATTACAAAGGATGAAAGAATACTCGAAGAAAATGGTAATACTACTCAGCAGCAACGAAATAATTGGATTAACAAGCGAACAGCGAGTATGGATAGGAACGAACAGAAGCCTAAAACTACAATTCCAAACGATATTATCAAAGACGCCGTACGTATACAATTTTTATTATTATCGACCTAAAAAGCAGGAAAAAGCAGCTTTTTATACTTTTTCATATTTTAATCCAACTAATTTTCTTCATAACGGCTAACAATTTCTCTAGATGTTTTCTTCCTCCTAGAGGAAGCTATTGAATGGAGAATTATAACTTTTGTAAACACATGTTACAAACATAACTAGAGGCATTCGAAGTTCAAATTAAGTTCAAAATCTCTGGGTGAGCGTAAATGGCATGCTTTAATTCATCATTAGGAACGCCATCCGGCCCTGGGACCTTGTTCTTTCCTCCCCTTCTGTAGGTGGGTAACAATTCCTGACTCCTGATCATCAGAATAGTCTTTTCGTCCATACCTCTTCCAATATTATATGATTCTTCCGGTTTCCTGAGGAACAGTGTGGTCAAAAACTGGTGTAGTAGTTCCGAGCATATTGGAGGGCGTATTTAGTATTTCCAAACTTTAAAAAAACTAAAAGTCTAAATAGTTTTTATTACAAGGTTTATTTAAAAAATTATATGTAATAAAAAAACAGTGTTTTTAACTACGATACCCGCTTAAGACAACGTCGGTTGGTTTCGTGAATATTCTTCTTAAGACTCCTTTGAGCGTCCTTCATTTCTATTATTATACTATTTTCTGGCATTTAGCAATTTTATAGTATTTCCTCCTCGCACATTCTTCTCGTCCTTTAATCTAATGATACTCGCTACGTGCACTCTTAACCTTCTTTGTCCCACAAATATAGTATTGATCATCTACAGTTAAGCACTCTTCATGGCATAGTCGCGCAACAAACTAGGGTGACAATATCCTTCATCTGTTAAGCCTTGCTATTTGAGGAAGGATGAGGAAGACAGGAGAAGAAAAGGATCAGCGTATGTGTGTGGGGGATGGGGGAGTGTTTTGTTTTTTGTTTTCCCTTGGAGAAGGAGGTATTAGGGAAAATCATAAAAAGGCCATAACATGACATAGTTGGTGAGATCGTCGTAACGGACCCATTCCTAATGCCAGTCCTGATCCCTTCGGATACCAAATCAAGTGTCAATGAAAGTAGGTTCCCTACCCAGAAACCAGGCAGCAACAACAGCATCGAAAAAGAGCAAAAAGGAATACTAGACAGTAAAAAACATCTGGAAGGACCCTTTGATGCAGAGTTGTTGACTTCTCTGTTCTCCATTGTCCATGTGATACATGGAGATAGAAACCTAGAGAGTGGTCAACATGCTGATAAAAGCAACAACTAGGACAAATAAACTCTATGTCTTATGTCCCTGCAAGAAAAGTTTGAAGCTCTAGTAAATTTTATTTTGGAAAAGAAAAGACTATGACAAAGGCTACTAGAAGAGTACTGAGCGACTTTACGAAGACCAGAACAAGTATTCAGTCAAACGCTAAAAATAGCAAGGATCGTGAGAGCAAAACTTCTACATCCATTATCCAAAGACATATAGAGCAAACTCCCAAAAAGCGCCGGAGAACAATATCATTGCAGGACACGGCTACCAAGAAGATGGCAAGAAGTCAGATATGTCTCAATTCTCACCGCCCACCACAGGCATTAAATCACCTTGACAAGTAGTAGAAACAAAGAAGATGGCTGTAGAAAAAAAATAGAATAACGAAGGTGTCGCTGGTGTTTTAAACCAAAAAGTCACCAAAAGTCGAAGACAACCACGGGCAAGACCGACTCGGCCAGATGCCCCAAATATAAAGGCTGCAGATGGTAAGCCCAACGCTGATATCTTGAAAGAGATAAGCGCGGATACAAAGCTGAAGATTTTGGAAAACAATGTCAACAGGGTACGAAGGACGGTGACGGAAGACGTGCTCTTGGAACTTCAGTATATGGCGGATCTGAAGGTAGTAGAACTTCGCCAAGCCATGAAAAGTATACGAGAAGTAGGTACCGAAATAAGGACCCTGCAGCACAAAGTGCCTTTCGGAATAAAGAAGTTTGTCATGCTAACTATAAAGGTTGATATTATAAAAGTAATACGGAATGATTTCTGCTGAACTACTGCTCAACAGATAATAACAAGGCAGAAAATCAAAATAGGTTGAACAGTCTGCAGAATTCGAGTGATACAACAAGAGTCATGGCTACTAAGATGCTATAAATGCCTAGGTTTTGGTCATATCGCCAAAAAGTGCACATCAATATAGGACCAAAATAACTACAATTGTGGGAGCAAAACGCATAAAGTGAGAGATTGTAAAAGCCAACTAAACTGCGTACTCTGCCATGTTAGAGGTGCGGAAGGGAAATGGACCATGCAGCTGGTATCTACACATGCTCAGTCTTCCAAGCAGCATTAGAGGAAATGAAGAAACAATAACAATAAAGATAGTGAAGTTAAGGGGACAAACCACCTTTAAAATCTGAAACAAAAAATTTAACATTAGATTTTAATTTTAGAAATAATTGAAAAAAAGTCTTTTCATATTAAAATGCATACAATAAAGATTAGGTATCTGAATTTTTAAGGTATTTCAATCTGATATATCTCTCTGGCAAAGCAGACTATTTTCAATGACTTTCTTCACTGTCCGTAAGATTCCAAGTGTACGCATGATTGGATTGGGCTCAAATTTTGTGGAGATACTCTTTATACGTGTACTTTCAGTATGAACGGAGGGATTTGTATTCGAGCTAGTAGAAGTATGTTTTTGTTTATATAATTGCAATATTATACCTATTTTTTAATAATTTTATCACTTTTATTGGTGTTGAATAAATTCTACTCATTTAATTGAAAATATCTCCGTTTATACTGAAAGTACTCCTTTAAGAAGTATCTCTACAAAATTTGAGCCCAATCTGACCATGCGTTCCCTTGGAATCCTACGGGCAGTGAGCTAAAATTCAGAAAAATAATATTATAAGATATTTCATAATTAAGATTGCAATTATGTTAGCTGTAATTAATACTTATCTAATCTATTCAGGATCTTATCTCCTCTTTCCAATGCAGTAGACAAGCGTATCCTCTAGTTGGCACCAATATTCCATGGTTGGCTTGTGCCGAACTGCTCTTTTTGGTTGTTGTATGAGCTGAAATGCAAAAAAACACAAAAATTAGAAATTTAAGTACCTGTACTTATCACACTTAATTCAGTTAATAATACTTATCTTTTTTTTGTCACATAGACAAAGCATTGTAGTCGTACTTTCAGTCTGCTACACATCCATAACCTCACCTGTCACTGTTGACAGAGACGGTTCATGCCATCTCTGCAAAGAATAAAATAAAAAATTTGCATTTTAGAGGGAACTTAATTATATTTATTTATTTATTCTATTAGATAAATTAAATAATAAATACAAGTTAGTGGCAATAAAAATATAATCCTTGGGTAAAGTTAACATTTATAATAAATAAATTTATAATAAATACCTTAGTGGGCTCCTGCTGCATATGATTCCTCCGGGATTCCTTCTCGTGTTCTTCTTCTGATGGTCTGGGCCTCTATTATATTGCTTAATAAGTCCATGATGCCAGAAAAAGTTGAAAGACCAGCGTGTTCGTGGCCAAGTGCATGAGCAGCATGAACAGATCTTCAATTTACTGCCCACGCATTCCCTCTTGGTCCAACTTTTTCACTTGAATTGATTGAAACAATCTGCTTACACTTTATACTCACAATATCAACTTTGAACCCGACGCCTTGTACATTAGACTCACTAAATGTCACTTTGCCGTTACACTGATTGCATACTCAAATTTCTGAAGTGCAGAGAATAGAATACCGTTGTCAATAATTCTATTTCTCGTATCCCCAATAGAGTCTTTGCACTTTTAAGTTTTTTTGCACTGGTAGAGGGTCTTGGTCTTTTTGATTGATTTTTCTTCTTCCTCAAAAATTCTCTTCGCCTCTTGTTAGGTCTCCCTCGAGAATACTTATTGTTAGGATGAGTACTTTGAAGTCTTCCCTTCTTATCCCTTGAAGACATTTTACGTAGATTTTGCTGCACTACACACAAATTGTCACAAAAACAAGAAAACTCACAAATGAATTTGAAAAACAAATTTGTTTAAACGTGTCTCTATTGAAACAAACAAATATCGTGTAATTTCAAACTTTTCTCAGCAATATCAGCGTGTAAATATCAGCTGTGTTTATCAACACGTACCAATAAGCTGTGTAAACAGAGTCGAATTTGAGCTACGTGAAGGTAGTTCAAAAATTCGTTCGATCTTAGCTGCATGCTAGTTCCAATTTCCACCAATAAAGTGGTGGCGCATCGAGCGTCAACTTTCGAATCAATTTTTTATTTCATTCAAACGTATCATGATCGTCATAACACGTTTACATAAAATTCTAAGTATTTAAACATAATATGTTTTAAAATCGAATAAAATGATATATAAACAACTGTGTTATAAATCATTATAAACAATAACATATATCTATATAATGGTAAAAATGGCTACTTTTTATATTATTTAACAAAATTTATTTCACATTTGGTTTTAAAAAATAAAAAATATAATAGAAATATAAAATAGGAAAAAAAACAAATTTTATTGAAATTTAGTAAAAACGTGGTATACAAATTTTGCTTAAAACTTTCCCAAATTTTTTTTTTTAATTCGACTTTAGAATTGTATTTTACGAAAATTTTCCTATAAAAATAAGAAATAAAAAAAATCGATTTTTTGAAGATTCAAAGGTGGTTTGTCCCCTTAAATCTAAACCATTGCAAGACAGCACAGGACTTACACAGCCAGTACGTCCGTGAGACGGAGGTTGACGTAGTGATTATATGTGAACGGTATAGGTACCTGAACGAGGCGCCGTCAAAAACGGACGACACTGGCAAAGAGGCGATCTGGGTATGTGGAAACGTTGCTTTCCAAGAAAAAAAGATGACGCGTAGGGATTAGTTCGCGCAAAGGTAGCAGGTACACACATATATAGTTGCGATGCTTCGCCTAATGCGCCAATCGAGCAGTTCGAAAGATTGTTAGATCAACTCATACAGGATGTTGTAGAAAAAAAATCAGTAATTATTTAACCCGAAATTTCTTTAGGAATTTTCCCATATTTTTACAAGCTTAGACTTATATTTTGGCCTTCATTCCGTAATTAAATACAAGATTAAGCTACGACCAACGTAACACATTTATAACCAGAAATATACAAACATTACCATCATAAAAATGTATTTATTTTATTATATTTATATTTGATTTTATTTTTATTAAAATTGAAGCACTTATCAATTTAAATTATAACTTTGTGTTTTCAATTGTCTCATTATGAACATAAAATACAAACGTTAAATAACGCATCGCTTCCCGACGCAAGGCGGCAAGCCACCGCGGACACCAGGCCGCGCGTAGCGCGCTAGTTTGTAATAGCAGCCTTAGTACCACATCGTATATGATGTTCCAGATAGGTAGGCCAAGTACTGATACCTGAGGTACACCTCCTATTACTCCCTCCATGGATCTTGGATATGCCATCTAGGCCTAGTGTCTTGTTGTTTCCAACCCTCTTCCAGGCTCTTTGTAGTTCTTCCATTGTGACTGGAGGAATAGCTTCTTCTTTGGCCCCTAATTTTATAACACACGTTTTGTCCCGTAGAATGAGGAACAGTTCGCTTAGTATCTTTCATTGCTTTATAGTATTCCTTTCTAGCTCATTTCTCTTATCTCCTAGTTCTGTGACACTTACTACGAGTGCTATTCGCCTTTCTATCCCGCCAATATGTTGGTGCTCGTCTATTATTATGTACTCTTCTTGCCACGGCAGTATCACAGGCTCGGATGATGTTATCCACCAGTTGTTTAGCCTTGCTGTCAGCCATTTCAGATAGTTGAATTTCCTCCAGGGGCCACCAGAAACATTTCCTCATCATAGTCCTGCATTTTTCATTCTACTCTATTGCTCTTTGTACTAACGGTGGAACCCTGTTTTGATCTTCCTCGTGTGAAGTTGCACAAACATATGCTTGCATAGAAAGAATTGGATTTGATTTATACAACGTCGCATCTGTCTAATTTCAGTGTGTGAATTTGAAAATTTTTGCTGTCGCTGCGGATGCTATCGAACATCTTCAGCCCAGTCCGAGCACCAGGTCTACATAATAGGTGCGGTCATCATAAAATTATTTTAAGATACTTGGTGGTTTATCATATACAAATTGTGCGTGTTCCATCCTGTATATAAATTGTATCTGAACTGTATAAAATCAACTGTACATAATTAACATATAATCGATATTTAATTTTTTTACATGGGTAGTGATACGGTCTTAAGCCTTATCACTACCCATGTAAAAAAATTAAATATCGATTTACTTACTTATTGTTAGAATCACTCTGTAAGAATTGTGTCGCGTGATTAGAAAACATTTGTTACGAGGCTCATGGAAATATATTTAAGCGATATATATTAACCATTGTTTCTCTCCTTTGTGGTTACACCCAGCTTGCGTTCCTATCCTCACTTTCCCTCACTTAACGCCTCCAGGTGTCTCCTCCTAAAGATCGTAGGAGTCTAGGCTCCAAATGCCAGCTCGCAATAAAATAATAGTAACGAGGCCAGCGCTCTCGCGTTTTAATCAAACGGCAACGTTATACCAGGTGATCACTATTGATATAATGTCCGCTGACGATCCACCATGTCGATTGAGTCAATTAAACATCTGCTAACATACATCAGATCTACTATAGATCCTGTCTCCCCTCTTCTAAATGTGTTAACAACCCTAATTAACTTCTACCACATCTTGAAGAGCGTATGCGTCCAGTAGCACCCGGCCTCTTTGATTAATCTTTCGGCTGCCCCACTCTACGGCTTGTGCAGTATCACCCGCTATTATTTATTGTTTTTGCCCGCTATATCATGTACCAGTCGATCGAATAGTCTATGGAACTGCTCGATTGGCACATTAGGCGTCACAATGTAGCTATATACGTATATACCTGCTAGCTAGCCTACCTCATGATTCATTATTTTTTCCTGGAAAGCTACGTTACCGCATGTCCAGATGATGGACTTTAATAATTACGCAACATTATAAATTAGATGTAACAACGATAACTATAACCATATAGACAATAGCATGACCCTTGGGGGGCACTACAACCGGAGTTGCTGATTAAATACTATTTTTTTGAAACAGTAATATACCATTAAAATAGCATTGAAAAAAATCAGGTTGCGTAGAAAAATTTTTAGGAAGAATTAGACCCAAGGAACACAACACAGATACAACATATAGTGGAAAATTTTCTTTTCTTTTGCGCAGGAAAATTAATGGAGATTAACCAATAGACAAGCAGTGTAGAGGAAATTCTTTTTCTTCAAGAAGATATTCAAGCAATTCTTTACTTTCAGAAAGATATTGCAGATTATTCAGGAAATTCTTATCTTTCAGAAATTTATCAAGTAAATACATTGGAAAAACATTGACGAATCAATAGATGGTCGTTTCGTTTCCAGGAAGATATTACCCTCACCAGACGAAGTGTAGTGAATAATAGAGATGTGTTTTCTTTTTTCCCATTAAAACACATAGGCACATTTAAAAAAAAGGATAATCGCCCAGAATACTGAATTATTCCATTTCGAAAACAGATTTACTCAGAATAATTAAAATAGAGTGCGAGCGCGTTAGAAGTTTAGGATAGTACCACTCTTTGGAGAGTCCAGTCTGAGAAATTTTCCTGTATGGCTAGAGGATTGAGAAGAGTCGTAAGAATAAGGGATACAAGACAGGAAAATTATGAGCAGAAAATGAGGAAAATAATGGAGGGATCTCGTAGCTTGTGAGCGGGATATTAGGGGGATATTAGAGGGATGCCAGAATACGAAGTACGTCAACACTTGGAAGAACAACAATTCAGCACGACTGGAGATAGCACAGAATAGGCTTAGAGACTAATCAGGGCAGCGCCGATGGTACCAGGCCACTCGGAAGCAGTACCATGGTTCCCGAAAATCGACAAGGTCCTGGCAGGTGCAGAAGGTGGAATAGCACAATCAGCATTAACAATGGAGTAAACGGAATGGTCGGAGGAGGACAATAACCAACTAAAGAACACGGAAAGCGTTAATCGGTTGAATCTACCGCTGATGGGAGAGAGAACAATAGAGACAAGGGAACATAACTGCCTGAACGAACAAAGGGAAGAGAGCTAGACAATGAGCGCTCAACTGGCGTGGTCGACCCAAACGACGACAAGCGCAACGAATAGAGGACCGATCATGTCATCGGCAGCAATGTTTACGAATAGAAACCCACCCGAGAACCAAGCAAAGTACAGTCAGCCAGTGGGACTTTCCACCGGACATCAGGGAAACGATCAGAGATTGTGACAGACTGAACGTAGGAGGAACAGAAAATATGTGAATGGGAAAAAGGTAGGTAACAGTAAAGACACAAAAGAATTCAATAACCAACTACCACTCCGTAGGAGAAAAATACACCGCCAAAGAAGTAGTAGGCCCCGAGGAGTCAAGTGCCGATAGGGGGAAGAGGATAGGAAGAATCAATTGGAAAGGAAGAATCTGCAGCCCAAGGAAAGGATAGTCGGACGAAAGTAGAGAAAGCAGAAACCAGTCGACGGGCGCACCTGCCCAACAGCCAGTGTGGGAGACTAAGCTGCAACCGGGGATCAGAGAGGATAACAGGGAAGGGAATAAAGCCTTGGTGAAAACGTTACAATCATGGAATTAAACATTTAACGGATATGAAGGAAGGGCGGTGGCAGAAATTTTTTTGGCCCAATTAAGTGACTGCAGAAAGAACGACAGCGTCTCAGATTATCAGATGCTCACAGTTGCAGCATGTTTGTTCACAGACACCGCAGGGCACTGGTACAGGATAAAGAGGGAAGAAATAAGATCATGGGACAAGCAGACGAGGGCTTTTAGGCACCGTTTCATAAGAGGAATCAGACAAAGGAATGCACAGCATGACATGCTGAGACGAACGCAAGCAATGTACAGCATGCCATGCTGAGACGAACTTAATCCATTACATCCTTCATCGATTATTTTAAATACATAGTGGATCATTTGAAATGCAAGTCCCCAAAGAAGAACTAGTAGAAATGGCCTACAAAAAAATCAGAACAGAATACAAAAACTTCTTGATCAACGAAAGGATCTAGACGTTGAAGGATATTGCAACGATTAATCGATGGGTTGTTTGTCTCATAATTCGAACCACACATATTTAGACATTTAGACGATGTGATCGTATCAACGATTACCTTCGAAGAACACATAAAGTGGGTGGAACTTTAGTGCTAAAAAAAATCACAGTAGCTGGACTGATAGTAAATCCAAAAAAGTGCGAATTTGGGTACTCAAGGGTGCGTTATTTGGGATACCTACTGGATAAAGAAGGACTGCGAGTAGATCCGGAACAGATCGCTCCAGTAGTGGACTACCCAACTCCCAACGACAAGAAACAATTGTGGAGATTTCTAGAGATGATTGGATGGTATGGCCGATTTATTGTGCATGACGCGAAAATAAAGATATCATTGTTAAAATTGCTCAGAACCATACAACCTTGGAGGTGAAAAGCGGGACAGGAAGAGGCCTTTAAACAATTAAAGCAGGCGCTAACTCTAGCGTCGGTGTTAACCAGATCGGACTTTTCGAAGCCTTTCACAATACAGTCCGACGCGTCGAATTTCGCACTGGGGGCCGCTCTAACGCAGTAATTTGAGGACCAAAAACACCCGATAGTATATTTGAGTACAGTAATGACAACAGCGGAAAAGAATTACACGACCAATGATAAAGAATGCTTAGCCGTGTTATGGGCGATTAAGAAATTGAGATCATACTTACAGGGTTATTTTAGAGTATTACTCTAAGAAATTCCTAACTGATAGATGTAGAGGATTAATCTAAAAAATTCCTAACTAATAGATGGAGGACGGAATGCTATACCAACTGAAGAAAGATGGAGGCTGTAGGTACGATAGAATATCGCGGACGAGTCCTTAACGATGCCGACCGAGAAGACGTACGATAGAGTAGCCAGGGAGTACTACTAGTCAGGAGTATGCCACAAAGTATATTAATACGAACAAGAATGCAAGGAATATCAGAGGCACAAAACCATATAGATGGGACCTCAAGGACTAATGGGTCAAAGGATAGTGAAACGACCCTGGGCAGTGGTGGTAGCGGACCCGATGGAATTCCCATTAAGCAAGAGTCAGAACCAGTACTTGATATTATTCCAAGACCTTTTCACCAAATGGATAGAGATCAGACCAGTACACAAATCCACTGATCAAGCGCTAGCAAAGGCCTTTGAGGGACTAATAATATTTCTAGGAGACGCCAGATTATCTCCTCACCTACAATGGGAAGGAATTTATCAACAAAACACTAGCAGACACATTAAGGGAATGTGTAGTAAAGCACATGATAATATTATCCTACCACCTACAGGCCAACCCCGTAGAGAGAAGCAACAGGACGCTAAAGACCATGATCGCAACTACGCTATCGCAAATACTGTCAAGTCAACACGGACACTCAGGCGAGTATCAAGGTGTTCTCGAACTTCGTAAACTATCACAGACAGTCTCGACATGTGAAAAGCCTACTTAGGGAAGTGGAAGCACGTAGCCCGAAGGAAGCCATGGATCTGGAAGAATTGAGTCACTAGGTTGGACGTTTTGCGAGACTTAGTATTGAAACACGTGGAGGCGACGAGAGAGAAACAAACAAAAGTATACAATATATAGCGGGCAGATATAGTGGGACTTGGAAAATATTCAAAAAGCTCACCTCTGGTACACATACTCGAAACAACCGATAAGAGACAGAATCCCATGGTCTATATAAGCAAATTGAAAAGGTACGTACCACCGCCAAACTGCCCCACGAACTCGTGAGAATTGTCCAAATTTGTCTGTTCCAGGGTAATGAAAAAGAGCAGCTGTGGAAGGCATACGGAATAGGTAAAGCATGACAGTCTTGTGTTATTATTATGACGTCCAATCTGGCGGGTGAATCTGGAGAGTGGGAATTAATCTGTGATTCCCTAATTCTAGGAAGAAACGGCTCAGTTGGGCGCAACCTTCCCCCCCCCCCTTCCGGCACCTATCCTACTCAAACGAGTTGGAGGAGGAGATCCTCCGCGATTTGGCACTGAGAAAAAGAGAAGATCGAAATACACAGCAGTCCAGACACTGGAGAGGCTCGTTCATGGCAACAAGTAAAAGTAGTTGGAAAAGATGATTAGATTAATAAGAAAGACGTATGTAGAAGTTAACAAATACGTGCCCTACCATAATTCACTCTACAGGGACTGTAGCTGCATTCGCTCTCTCTCTCTCGCTCTCTATCTCGCTCTCTCTCTTTCGCTCGCTCTCTATCTCGCTCTCTCTCTTTCGCTCGCTCTCTCTCTCTCCTTTTCTTGCACTCCTTGACTCCCTATCCCTTCTGACAAGGTGGCTGGTCCGCTCCGCTCACCTGTAACTCATCGAGCGCACGTGTGACGTCACGCTCGAATGCTGCCGAAAAGGCGTGGCCACGGCTACTTTGTTCCGGTACCGCTTAGCTAATGTATCATCGTAAATCGTAATACTAGTGTTTTTCGTAGCCTTATCTGAATTCTCGAACAACATCGAAGCCATAGCTCAGTTATATAGTGATCAAGTGTGTAATTCCTTGGCACATTGTAAGTGTCAAAACTAAGGTTAACGTAGGAGTATCGAGAATATGCGAAAGTAACGAAGCCGTCGACCGACAAAATTATTGTAAGTACTCTATTTACTGTTAATCAGTGTCCATGATAGGTATTAAATGAAATCGAATATAACTTTAGCTTATCGTGCTATTCCTAGAATAGCTGTCGCCCATATTTGTAAAAATATAATTTCGGATTCGAATATATATTAATAAGACTTTATTCATTATTATACCCACCATGCTCAAACCAAGTATGTTAAAGTTGTCTATAATCGCGGTACGAATACTTTGCTTAATCTACGCAAAGTATTAGCCATAAAATTGGCGCCTAATGTAGAGCCACGTATAACTATATCATAAAGCTACTGCACACATATATATACACCTCAATCCTACTGCGCAGGTGTACATGCACCTGAACGCTACTGCGCATGTGTACGTATACCTAATCTGTATATATACACATTCATATACTCGCAAACGCTACTCCACACCCGTACAAAAACATCAACACTCCAGTGCATGTATAATACCACGCTACCGTTACACGTACATCACACGCACATCACACGCACATACACACACATTTTTATATATTATATATGTATATATGTATATATTGTACACATTATATATAGAGCATACATACATATATATTATATATCTCATGTATATATATTGCCTCAGCATTATATTGGTTTTCATATTATTAATCGTATAAATTATTATTTATATCGATTTTAATTATTATTATATTATATTACTATAAAATATATTAATTATATCAGTCAAGTTTTTTTTATATCGTAATTAAACACTATGTATATCGTTTTAGAGGATTATCGTATTCAATACATAATGCACTACATATTTTTGACGTATATGTAAAAACAACGTGATGAGTTATTTTGAATTAATCGCGCGCTTATTACATGCGTGCACTATTGTCTCGCGTATTACTTATTATATAATCAGCGGGTACTCATTTGATAGCGTCGTTCAACTCGTTCTTTTTTTTTATTCCGACCGTGTTAGAGACTAGTCAGCTCTTATGCCACTCTTGTCACTTGTCATTTTACTTCACTTAATAAACTAAACTACTTTTACTAAATAAGTGTTAAAGGTTATTGTGTGATCGAACCCCTCCAAAAGTTATATCAATTTATCGCCAGATTTTATAAGGTATTGGGCCCACAGCACAACAACGGTAATCTGAAAAGAATTTCGAAGTTAAATCACCATAGCGAGCCGCCCGATCAGCAACTCCTCTTCATTTCTACCCGTCGAAAGGCTAGTCGGAAGACAAAATTACCGTACATAGGCAGTGGCAATGCGAGCCTACTTAGAAGTTGAGGATCTCTGGGACACGATCGAGGCTCCAGAAGGCAGTGCGGTATCAGATGATGCTAAGAAAAACCAAAAAGCTCGTGGACGGATCATTTTGGCAGTCGAACCCAAAGTATGCACCTATATTGAAAACATGAAGACAGCAAAGGAAGCATTGGAGTCCCTTTCCAAAACCTTCGAAGACAACGGCCTGACGAGGAAGGTAAATCTTCTCCTAGAAACGTCGACAACGAGGCTAAATCTATGGAGGATTACGTCGCTCGCATCATCGCCGCGGCCCAAAAACTGAGCAGCATCGGGACAAAATTGCCGGCAGACCTAGTAGGTGCATTGTTACTGACAGGATTACCTCTCTCTTTTAAACCTATGATTATGGCATTGAGCAGCTCCAGAAAGGACATCACCTCGGATCTCGTAAAGACCAAGCTCTTGGAAGAATCCGAAAGCGCCGGTAACGTAAATGAATTTCAAATTCAAGGCTTGCATGCGCAAGCGTTACCTGGGCACTTCTCAGTTAGAAATGGTTGCGACGGGTGGCGCCCTGCACCCAACCCATCCTCAGCACCTCGCCGAAACTCAAATGTGCGATGTTATAACTGCAACCGCTTTGGCCATTACGTCAGCAGGTGCACGGCTCCGAAAAGAAACAAGGGGCAGAGCGCGTGCGCGACCACAGCAACCGACGTCGAGAGCGACGACGAAGACGCTGTGTGTGCGCTTTTAGTCTCCGTACCCGCGAGACATACTCACTCGGTGAGCATTGACGCCGCTTTCGTCGACTCGGCACCAACGTCATCAACGGCGAAGAATGCCCCTATGGTCACCAACGCAGTGAGCAGTGCGAGAGTAGAAGATTGGATTATTGATTCGGGTGCCTCCACACATATGTGCGCCGACTAGCAACAGATGTCCAAGATTTGCAGCTCCAAAATCAAGAGCGTCATTGCTGCCAACAAATCAAGGATACCTGTCCTCGGCGAGGATGAAGTGCCACTCCAGTTCAGTGGATCCAACTTCGCGAGTCAGGTATTACTCAAGAAAGTACTGCATGTACCTAACCTCACCACTAACCTGATCTCTGTTAGTGCGATAACCCAAAGAGGTGGAAAAGTGATTTTTCATGATAACAAGTGCAAAGTGATTTACAGAAAAGGCACTTTAGTGATTGAAGGCGAGTTGAGTGCAAACAATGTTTACACAGTCAAGCCAGACATGTTTTTTCAATCGAAGGATAGATTCAACTCCGCAATTACACTCAAGTCTACTGTCCCTGCCAACATTAAATTGTGACACCGGAGGATGGATCACTTGAATGCTGCCTATCAGAAGCAGCTCCGCCAAACTGCCACAGGTATCGAGTTCGACGATACCAAGTTGTACCAGTGTGAGATATGTGTTGCCGGGAAACTAGTCCAGCAGACTTTCCATTTGAACAGTAAGCGGGCATCAAGAATCCTAGAACTTGTACACAGTGACGTGTGTCAAGTAGAAGATTTATCAATTGGAAAAGCAAAGTATTTTATAACCTTTCTGGACGACTATTCTAGAAAGATTTTTGTCTATTTTCTAAGTCACAAGGATCAAGTGCCAGACACAGTGAAGAAATTTATCAGGATGGTTGAAAACCAAACTGGGAAGAAGATGATGATCCTTAGGACGGACAATGGGCAAGAATACGTCAACTCAGCACTTAGATCCACTCTGGACAACCATGGTATACAGCATCAGACCTCGATTCCTTATCAGCCGCAACAGAATGGGAGCTCAGAACGTGTAAATCGGATCCTTTTAGAAA
This sequence comes from Muscidifurax raptorellus, assembly GCA_020010945.3. Taxonomy (NCBI): domain Eukaryota; kingdom Metazoa; phylum Arthropoda; class Insecta; order Hymenoptera; family Pteromalidae; genus Muscidifurax; species Muscidifurax raptorellus. The sequence continues at coordinate 28,880,822 of CM052077.1, read as the reverse complement.
AAACAAGATGTATGCTTGCCGAATATCAACTTGCACACAAATTTTGGGCAGAAGCACTGTGGACAGCAACTATTTAGCAAATAGGAGCCCCAAGAAGTGTCTTGATGGATGCACCCCAGAAGAACTCTGGACAGGAAGCCAACCAGATCTCAGCAACTTAAGAGTATTTGGTTGCAAGGTCAGATCATATGTTCCTCGTCACCTAAGGAAGAAGCTTGAGCCAACATCGAAACCTGCCATCATGTTGGGATACTGTCAGGACCAAAAAGGTTATCGTTTGTGGAGTGTAGAGGAACATAAGGTGTTTACCGCCAGCAATGTGGAATTCTTTGAAGGCAGTAAGCAAGAGCAGTCGACGTCGATCCCAGTATACTTGCCTTTAGAATGTGTACAGCCATTGCACTCAGAAGATCCACCTGAAACAGAAAGTAACTTACCTGCAAATGACTTACCAGCGCAAAGTGACAATAACACCAGATCTAGTAATAGGAAAAGGAAACTCCAACCTGCAAAAGAAGTAAATGCCAAGAAGTGTAAGAAGACCAAGGAAGTTACAACAGAACCAGGTCGGCGTTCCATACCCACCGTAACCAAGCCAGTAACGAGAGCAGCCTCCAGGCTCAACCAGTCAGATGAACGAGACTCGGATGAAGAATTTGCAGCCCAGCCACGAAGAAGGTCGCAGAGAAGGACAACTCAACCCAGGCATTTGGATGACTTCGTTCTTTACTCCATAGTGAATGAGCCAGACGAACCGCACACCTATCAAGAAACTACATCATACGCAGAAGCAGACCAATGGATGTTAGCTATGTATAATTTACCTTCAGGACAACCAGTCGTTGGGAGCAGATAGGTGTTCATAAAGAAGAAACTGGCCAATGGATCTACTCGTTACAAGGCTAGACTGGTCGCCCAGGGTTACTCACAGAAAAAAGGTATAAACTACGATAGAACATACTCACCAGTTGTACGCTTCACATCCTTGAGGCTCCTTTTCGCTTATGCTGCCAAGAGAGGATTGTACATGTATCACCTAGATGTGAAAATCGCATTCCTCCATGGAGATATGGAGGAAACCGATTATCTTCAGCAGCCAGAGGGTTTTGTGCTCGAGGGGCAGGAACGTAAAGTCTGCAAACTAAGGAAAGCCATCTACGGACTGAAACAAGGAAGCCGCAGCTGGAATCACAAGCTTGAATCTGCCCTTAAGCAATTATGTCTTGTTCAATCCGATTATGATGCCTGTATATATAGTTATTTTAATGCCTCTAAATGTATTGTTGTAGCTGTCTTCGTGGATGACCTTATAGAGTTTTCGGACAGCATCGATTTCGTCGAAATTCTCAAGAAAGGATTACAAAAAAATTGCACTTTGAAGGACCTTGGGCCTCTCCAAAGATGTCTGGGAATCAACGTGCACCATAACAACGTGACGGGAACTATTAGGGATAGAGGAGTGCAGGCATACTAACACTCCCATGGATCAGTCGACATCCCATGGAGTCTCGAGTAGAAACATGTCACCTAAGTCGACCTTCAACCCAGCAGATGTCCCCTATCAAAAAGCAGTTGGTTCCCTGCTTTATCTCGTGCAGGCAACCAGGCCTGACCTAGCGTATTCGGTTGGTGTACTGAGCAGATTCAACAATTGCTACGACGAATCTCACTGGGGTATGGTGAAGAGAGTTCTGCGATACGTTCAAGGAACCAAGGACTTCAAGTTGAGGTACTGTAGAGACGCTGATAGTAAACTAATAGGATATTGTGATGCCAGCTACGCAGCGGACTCAGATCACCCTCGCTCTACAACTGGTTACGTGTTCACAATGCAAGGAGCTGCTGTCAGCTGGAATAGCAAGCGACAGCCAACCGTAGCACTGTCAAGCACGGAAGCCGAGTACCTCTTACTCTCAACCCTTAGTAGTTTTTTGTGATAACAAGAGAGCGATTGATCTAAGTGAAAATTCAAGATTTAGTGCCAGAACCAAGCACATAAACGTTATAGACCATTTTATAAAAGAAAATATAGATAACCGGAAGATTGAAGTCCGCTTCGTTCCCTCTACGTATATGTTGGCTGATGCATTGACGAAGGCGACCGGCTACAATAAATTAGAAGAATTTGTCAATGCGATTAGGCTAAAGAGAGAAGAAAAGAAGATAGATTAACGCGGCCAACTTTCTTTTTCATTATATTCTTTTATGATACTGATATTACTTGTTTTTATTCTTTTTATATCAATTCATCAATTGAGGTGGCGTGATGAGTTATTTTGAATTAATCGCGCGCTTATTACATGCGTACACTGTTGTCTCGCGTATCACTTATTATATAATCCGCGGGTACTCATTTGATAGCGTCGTTTAACTCGTTCTTTTTTGATTGCGACTGTGTTAGAGACAAGGCAGCTCTAATGTCACTCTTGTCACTTTGATTTTACTTTACTTAATAAATTAAACTACTTTTACTAAATAAGTATTAAAGGTTATTGTGTGATCGAACCCATCAACATTCACATTTATGTCATTTTTATTAATAAAAAAAATTAATTATATCAGTCAAGTGATTCTATCTACCGTGATTAAATACGATTCGTATATATATCGTTTTAGAGGATTACCGTGTTCAATACATAATGCACTATATATTTTTGACGTATATGTAAAAACAACGTAATCTGAATTATTGCGTTACAATCACCTTTATTAGATATGATGCTGTCATCGTTAGTGCCACATATCGAATGATCGCTTGTTGGCTGTGGGACTTCTTATATACTTGTGACTACCCCTTTATCCAATGCTGTGTGCGCGCACGCTCTATCCCTGCGCTTAGACATAACATTACATGGCGACAAATCGCGCTACCTAGTCGGTAACTTACCGGCGTCGGTAAGTTATCTATTGCTGCTCTCTTACCTACCCAGTGTGGCCGCCAATTCAGTGTCTAAATAGAGACATAAATTTATTTTTGTAGATTATTAGTTTAAGACATATTTTTTAATATTATAAATTTGCTTAATATATTACGTATAATATTTTATTACTTGGTGTGGGTGTTCATTTTTTTACATCTTTTTTAAATCTTACTTTACCTTCTCCTTTCTCTATACAAATTCGCACAAACAGATTCCTCATGCCCCGTTCATAACGAATTCGTTAACAACCGTAATCAAGGAAAATTAACCAAATTAGTTTTCCCTCTAAGAATATTTCGATTACGGGCCTAATTGCATTTACACACAAAGTATATTTTTCCACTTTTTTCACACAGATACATGAGCACCGCCATCGCAGCAGCCGAACTGGAAGAAAGAGACAAAAGCTATACACTCCCACTGGGACCAGATCTGTAAAAATTGAAATTTGGAAGAAAATGCTACCAAAACATAGGCAGTGCCCATCCGTAGAATTGATGACATTTGTCATATAAATGCAACCATCGGCACACCCGAATTATAAATAGACACGAGAAGAACAGTCAACAACATATTTTTTAGATAGCCTCGTTAACGTCAGTTGTTACGGCGAGAACACAGTCCGTATACCAAGAAAACGGATTTATAAAAAATAGTTCAGGGAAAAGCAAATAAGAGACCGACTATAATAGATGCACCGAGCGCTTTTTTTCTACGTAAAACGACGACCTACACGAAACGCTCCGTTATTTAAATAAAGAGATCTATGAGAAAACTAATTGTTGAAAAATAAATAAACTTCCCGCGAATATATGCAGCACCCTTATTTCTGGTTAAAAGAAAAATTGTGTATTTTCTTGGGCGGGCTGCCGAGCACTAAGGTACCAATAAACGTGACAGCAAATTGGGGACGCCCAGTAAATATCGATTGGTTTTTAACCACCGGTATTCATGGGTTACATAGATATACGGCGCAAAATCCTAATTTTTAGACATAGATACAGACAATCCTGCTCATTTGGAACCAGAGGTTACACATATTTGGAATCTAGAACTTGAATTTGGCAAAAAGGGTTTCGCTAATAAAAAAGAATTACAAAACACCGCTACCCATATGGCGACGTTGTACTCTCTGCACTTTTGTGAGATTCTCAAGTGAAGCAGACAATACATAATTTGTATGGAGTATCCTAATTGGTCTCATTCAATAACCATACAAATATAAAAACAACCCAATAAATAACTCAATAAAAAATATAAAAACTAACAGAATATATGAGTAGTTAGTTATGAGATATCTTATGTACATGTTTCAGCCAAAAGAGAACTAAACAAAATGGCTTACAACGTAACAATGCTGAGCATCGTTCTACTATGGATAAATTTCGTTACGGTAAATGACGACAAATTCGTATAGTTTCAACAAAATATCGAGCAAAATCAAAATTCCGGAATAATCTTTAAAAAATTGCAAAATTTAACCTTTAGCCAAGACTATAGAAACGTAACTATTATGATTGATCTTGCAATAAGAGAAAAAACTATAGAAAATCTTGAATTCGCCAATTGGGAATTATATCTAGTAGTAGTATATGTGCAAAGATAGAAAAAGATGGCGGCCGAAGCCGAGTGGTGGGGTAGAGCCGGTGAATCCGTGCAAAGATAGAAAAAGTATGGTCGGCCCTAAGGTATAGTGCCTGGGTGAAAAACCAACATGGCCGCCGTAGAGGTGGTGGGTTGGTAGGGGTGGGGGAAGCCCTGTACGGATATAGAAACTCTCCCTCTCCCTCAGTAGCAGCCGACGTTGTACCGATATAGAAAATCAATGTGGCTGGTGTTGAGGTGTAAAGTCAGTGAAGGTTAGGAAAGATGGCCGCCATAGAGGTGGTAGGTTAGTGGAAGGGCGAAAGGGTCTGTACGGGTATAGAAACTCTCCCGCCCCTTCAGCAGCTGACGTCGTATATGTATAACGTCTGTGTGAGTATGAAAAATTTCCCTTTTTTGAACGGTAGGTTATGCGTTGGTAAGGAAGATTTCTGTACTTGGATCTATGCGTGTGTATGTGCGTTTATGTGTATATACGTGTACAGGCTGTGTTATATATGTACATAAATGTACACATATTCATGATGATATAAAAATAATAAATAATAGTCGAAATTGTAATACAACTAAAAAATAAATAAATAATGGGGTTAAATGTGTGTTTGGGCTGTAACTTTTGTTAAATAAGCAGGAAAGCATTTTTGTTTTAGATCTATATTTTAAATGCAGTGCTATTAGTTTGCTAAAAATTACATCAAAATAATTTTCATTAAATTTTTTTCAAAATTGGCTGCTATTATATTTTTAATTACAGTATTTTTCGAGCGTAAATATTGCTTAACATATGGTTTAGTTTGAGGCATTAAAATATTTTCTATAAATTTTTTGTAAACATTATCAATAATATTAGCACTGCACTGCGACACGATGGTTGCTATTTTTTCATTAGCCTGGATTGTATAGTCGATACACTCGACCATATTAACAATTCCTTCAAATGTCTTCTGTAACATAATTGCTGGTGAATAAGCTTTTTTTCTTCTTGCTTACTTGACACTCCACTTGTTCATCTGTGATTAATGAGTATAGGTTGTAGTAGTCTTTTCTTCGATTTTGTCCAGTAATATAGCTTTAGTACCATATGAAGTTGTAAAACTTAGTGTAATACCATTAAACGAAATCTTGTCAAAACCAGATGAGTTATTTTGCACTTCATCACTGAAATAGTTAGTTATTTTGTCAAAATGTTGTTTGAATGACTGCCAGGCTTCAATTGTAAAATTTATACCAAAAAATGTTTGATTAATTATTTTTACAACGCATGTAAAATCACTATTTTTTCAAGGTGCAAGACCAACGATAATTTTTTTAGTACACGATGTGTTTAAAGGATAGACTCTTGAATATAGTAGGTATTGTAAAGCGTCTTCACGGGAGTTATAAGATGCCATTTCGATACGCTTTGTATCTTTTGTCAACCGCGTGTTGTTCATGTTTCAAAGAGAAGTTGTAGTATCGGTGTGAAAACACTGTCTATACACTAATAGCTGTTCTTACTTAACGTTACAACTGAATACTTAAAAGTCTGGAGGCACGCATCTTTATATACACCTTTGTTAGTAGCGAGTATGTGCATAAGAGTGGGTTGAAGAGGAAAGTCCTAGTATGAATAACCACATTAGTAGTTAATGTGAAGAAATTCATATAAGTACACATCATTATTGCCGAAGTATAGTAACCGAAAAAGAATAGTAGCCGAAGAATAGTAACCGAAAACCGATTAAACTTAGGGTTGGTAAAATGCTTCGTTGAGTCCCGTAATGAAGGTCATTAAGAGATCTGACCGTTTTCGTTCGGGTGAAGAGTCAATCTCTGTAATGTGTTATTAAGCATTTCTAGCTGTCAAGAAATTTGTGTTGCTTAAATAATGCGATTATAATGTGTCTAGTTCTCTGACCAATGTGAGTCTTTTTTATAACCGGTATAGACACAGGGAGTAGCCTTACCAATAAAATAATTTGAACTGCATTAGAGGAAAATTGAAAAAAAGGCTAGACTATGGGGAATTAGATACGGCTATAGTACTGGATTTTTTGAGTATGGGGAAAAAATGAGCTGTACGGTCGCGGCGGTATTTAAGAGTCCGTAACCAATTCCTAGTATCTATACCAAGTTCAATTTCGCCAGTGTGCTGACCATTTTTTCGATCTTGTGCTCTACGCCTTGTCGTGTATATTTACGTGTGTTGTGTTGTTGTATAAGTGCATCAGTAGCTACAATGGAGTTCAACGGAGTGCCGATTTTTTAAATTTTTAAAAAAGTGTTAAACCGATCCTTTATTAAAGGAATCGATGATCGTGAGTTGGACCGGGTAACTGAAGCCGCTTTAGTTTCTTTTAAGACAGCTAAGATTAGAGCGCGGCTCTTCACCCCACGAGATGGGCCTAACGCCAGCGTCCGTATGCAGAAGGCACTGGACAGAATTACAAGAACGGTCGTGGGCCAATTCACCGACTTCATTCAGAACCTGGATGTATACTTTCTGGCTCAACTACACAGGCAGGGTGTTTTCAATGATGAATTACCCATTTTGGAGATCGTGGCGGCCGAGATTGGAGCCCGGAATACTACGAGTGAGCAAGCTGTGCAGCCCTTATTTGCTGAGTTAAACAACATAAGGAATGGTAAGTTTAATTCTAGTAATAAGAATTATAGTGTAAGACCGCAAGAATAAGTGGAGTTATTGAAGGATTGTGAAGGGGGCCGGCTGAACTCGGGTTCACTAGTGTCGTGCACTCGCCTGCGTAGGCCCGTTTGAGTATCATACATTCCGATTGGAGTATACGTGTCGCTGCTTACTATCGTAGGAGTGTGCTGTCGCCGGAATAACCCCTTTTCATATCGTCCAATAACAGCTATCATGCAATTAGGACGTGGGCATAATAGTCCGACTCGAAAAGTTAGGGACTGTTAGGGCTGTTAGCAGCGTATAAAATATAAATTGTTTATCAAGTTTTACTTTAAAACAATTTTTGGTTCAGAGAATTTTGGAAAATCTACACACTGTAGAATGCACACTGTAATTTTACAAAGACTAGTACAACACAGGAAAGGTTCATTCTAATTTACTATTTTTAAAATGCTGTAGTAAAAATTCTTTAAAAATTAATTAAACTTGAATATCATACCAATGATACCTTGAATGTATCAAATCCCAAAAGAATTTTTTTACTACAGTGTTTTAAAAATAGTATATTAGAATGAGCCTTTCTCGCGTGGTGCTAGTCATCTTACACTGAGGTGCTATATCTATGTGTGTGTGTGTAGATTAAAAACAAAATTTATATCTGAAATTATAAAGAAATTTGAAAGTTTCAATTCTGGCATAGTGAACACAAAAATACTCTACATGAACTTGTTCCCCTACACGAAAAAATTCTATACAAGTGTTTTCTACAAAATAATTAATTTTTCTCTACTACAAAGCTCAACACATGTTTGTACACATTGTTGTAAGAATGGTATAACAATAAGTTATATGCTTATGCAGAATTGAGATAAAATTAATTCTTTTGTAGAATTTTTCCGTGTAGGAGAACAAGTTCATGTAGAGTATTTTTGTGAGCAGTATGTTTGGTTTCATTCTGAATAAATAAACAAGAAACGTTATTTAATTTAAGAACAACTTTTGTTTAAAAATTTTAAATTATTCATATTTTTTTATGAAAAACTTAATAAATGTTTACTTAAAACATTACTTTTATAATCTATAAATATAAATGAATAGATTTTTCAAATACAATATTCAAGCAAAATTTTATAATAAGGATTTGAGATTAGGGTTATTATTTTTTAAATATTTTCAGCCATTCAACGAGAGAATAACATTCGTGACGCTCTGAATGCTGAATTATCGGACGATGGCTTATGGGCGTTAGCCGATGAGGATCATCGGGATGCACAGTAGCTGATTTTAGAGGACTTTGATGAGGTTGTTGCCGTTGATGTGATTGACAACAACTCCCCTCTCAGCATCGATCAACTAAGTGAGCATGAGTCCGAGATGGTGTATGAGGATGATATACCGGAGGAGCTACTCGACCAAGTAGCCTACGGTATAGAAAACCAACAGCACCTATCAACAGCTGGAGAGTTAGTGGAGGAGCCGCCAAAGGTCGAAACACACAGCCGACAGTAGTGAGTGTTTTGACGTAATTTCTGATAATGTAGAATATTACGCCAGGTTTCTAATGACCGCTAGGTTAATCGAGTCGAAACTTAATCCAACTTATGTCGTATTTGCAACAATGTTGTTTCAATTAAGCAAAATACTCACGAGTGCGAAAAATCATATTGTCCTACTTGCTCCTGTGTTCGACCCTACAATCACCTTGGCTACATGCCTATTGTGAGGCGTAAAGCAAAAAAAAACGGATGTGTTAGAAGATAACGAAACTTTCCAAAAACCAGAGCATGCTTTTCTTTTTTATGATTTTGAAACGACCCAAGAGTTAGAGTATGAAGGTTTAAACAAACCATCATTTAAACATGAGGTCAATTTAGCTTTTGCACAGCTATGTTGTAATGTATGTATTGACTCAAAGATGAATCAGCATTGTGAGTTTGCGATGGTGGTGTAACTACCGTCTATAAAGGTGGTAACGTCATAAAAAATTTTATTCTTTATATTATGAATGCCGAATCTGTGAGACCTAAAAATATTAAAGAAATAGTTTGTATAGCTCACAATAGCAAGAGTTTTGATGCTCAATTTTTGTTAAAATATTTTGTCGAAAATACCAAAGTTACTCCTAAGGTCATAATGAACGGTACTAGTATCATGCTTATGACAATAGGAAAAATGATTAAATTTATCGACAGCTTAAATTATTTTCACATGAAATTATCTGACTTACCAAAAGTTTTTGGTTTCTCAGATAATCTTATTAAAGGTACGTTTCCGCATTTATTTAATAAAAAAGAAAATTTTGATTATATAGGGCCTATACCGGATGAAAAGTATAAGGAAACGCTTGACTCTGGCTATATTTTTAATTTTCAAAATGAAATTTTAAAATATTGCAGAACAGATGTTGTGATATAAGCGGGCCTGATGGGAGGAAGAGAAGGTGCTCGATGGCGCGGGGAAGCCGGCTGAGGCAGGTTGGACCCGCTTAATCCTTCCTGCTCCTTGGCAGGGAAAGGGGTAGGCGAAGTGAAGTGATCCCCTCGTGCCGGTTCGCTGATCAGGGAGCGCCCGTTGAGGCGCCCTGGATGAGTCCTTTGTCGGCTGCTGCTGTGCTCGTTTCTGTCTGGGCAGTGAGCGCCCGCGGAGGCGCCCTCGGTGCAGTCGCTGCTGGACTGAATCCCTCGACGGTGCTTCCAGTTGCCTAGAGAGCGGACACTGCTCGGACCTCTCTAGGTCGGCTCTGTGGGAGAGCCTGGACGAGGGAGGGCCGCCCAACCCGGTGAGAACTCACCACAGCTAATGGGGAAAAGGGGAAAGAGAAATTTATCTTTCTTTTGTTACGGGCCAGCCCCAATGAAGGAACCGACCACACAAAAATGACTAGAGGACGCGAAGCGCCTTAGTCGTCGAGCGTCAGGTCGACTTGCTCGTCAGCCGCTGGCTTCAGAGCCGTCTTCCGTACCGCCAGGAGGAGAGGAGATACCACGGGAGCGATGCGAACCAGCTTAAGTTTGCCTCGTGGTGGAGGAGCGGTGGATTTGCGTTTGAGCGGAGGAGTTGGCTTCGCCGCTCTCTTGGCCCCGATCTTCCGCGAGATGATCTCGAGCCGGGGTGTGGACGACTTCAGGAGTTCCCGGAGATCCGGCGAGGGCTGGCGGCTCGGGAGGTCGATCAGCTTTAAGTGCTCTGGCCACTCTGCGCAGAGCGCTCCGTCATCCAGCGAAGGCGAATCCGCAGCGTTGGCGGGAACGAGCGGCGAAGTCCGCTGGTCGTCGGTCTGGGTGCTGCTGTCCTGGTGAGGGCACTCGGTCTGGGTGGCGGCGTCGACTGGGCTGGCTCGGTGTTGCCGGCGTTCCAAAATGGTGTTTCGCCGATTGGCTACGGCCAGGTAACCATGAATCAGCTCCAACTCGGCTCGGTAAGCCTCTCTCTCACTCTCTCTCATGGGCGTGGGATGAGAGGAGGTGGAAGGTGAAGGAAGGGTGAAATAATTACAATGGTAATTATTTAAAACAAAAAGAACGGTTTATTCCTCGATTGACTAATACTCGCACTTGCCTAGGCTCGGCTTTCATTGGTCGGTGAGGACCGTTGGGGAAGGTGCTTGGGCCGTCTCGGCCGGCCTCTTTATATGCACCTCGCGGTGCTGCATTGCTAGTGGGCAGCGCGCCGGTGGCCACCTAGCGTCGGCGCACGGTATTAGCGGCGCGGTGTTCGGGGCTTGTCGCGAGAGAGCCTATGGGTGGGTTATTACAGTTGATATACTGAAAAAGTTTTTTAGAAGTAGGTAATACATGCCCGTTTACAGATGCGTCTACGATTGCCAGTGCTTGCTCGCGTGTTTTTCGCAAAAACTTCCTGAAAACCGATGAGATTGGAATAATCCTTCCAGGTGGTTACAGGAAAAGAAATAGTCATTCTAGAGAATCTCTAAAATGGCTACTTTATAAAGAGCAGGAAACAGGGTTCGACATTCGACATGCAGGTACCGGGTCAGAGGTAAAGCTACCCGAGGGTATTTTAGTTGACGGGTATTATGAAGCGGATAATGGAGATCGTCACGTTTTCCAATATCACGGTTGTTTTTATCACGGTTGCACTTCTTGTTTTGCAGGTGACAATCGATTAAAAATAATATTCGACACGACCCATGAAAAGAAATACAAAGCTACATTAGAGACTTCACAACGTATTTTTGAGGCGGGATATAAATTAAATGAAATTTGGGGTTGTAATTTTCAAAAGTTAGATCTATCGACATATGTTGTGGTCAGATACATTAATTCATAGCTCCTCAGGGTAGCATTTTTGAGATAAAACACATATATACTTTTTTTGTAAAATTTTCTTGTATTTTCATAAAATATACTTCCAAAGTGATATCAATATGTTATATGTACCCTACAACCCATTAAAACCTTGAAATCGGGATTTGAGAAGGTTCGATCATCTGGATACTGACCAAAAAATTCCTGGAGATAGCTTTTTTAGTCCCAAAGTAGTTGTAAAAGTGCCGTAATATAACAAGCATAAGTCTCTGTGCTAAAAATCAATTTAGCAGTCGATAATGCTAAAATATAATTTAAATCACATCTAATGCCTAACAACAATATGTTTATGTACTACGCTCACCACCAAAAGCTTTATACAGTTAGTTTGCATAAAAAAAAATATATTTAAACAATAAAAAGTTGAGATTGCATGGGTATTGCGTATTAGAAATATGTATCTGTTTAATAACTTCAGTGTTCAATAATACATGATTAATAATTCATTGGTTGCACTGTATAATTGGCAAAGAAATTATGAAACTTTGATTTTTTGCATTACTAAGATACATACTTATGTCACAGAACAGAGTAAATAAATTATATATACTTTCAACAATAACCTAATAATTTTCAAAGCTCCTAGAATACCATTTTAATTATATGATTTTTATTGCTATATTTAGCCAGAGAAAATTTACTTGAGAAACAAGATATAAAATTATCTAAACCTTTATTTGTTATGCATGATTATGTTAGGTGATGGTGAGAGTCAGTCTTATCGTTGAGATCTGAGCATGCGCTTACGTTATAAATTATATTCATCTATGATGCATTACACATTTTTCCTTCAGATATAGAAAATTAACACTACAATTTCCAGAATATCACAGACTATAATTTTGTATAAATATACATCTCTATATTAATGACTTAAAAAAATGATATCTCAATTTACTTAATGTATCGAAATTTGATAATATTTGATACATTTTGGTAAAACTAGGTATATTGAGAATAATTAATAATTATTGTGCATATTTTATTATCAATTATTTAAATAAATTATATTTATCTATAAATATTTTTATCCGTAAACGTTAACATTAAAATATCTATTATAATTCACGTATTGCTATAGTTGTGTACGAATATTTTCTCACTCTTGTACAAAATTAGCAGTGGGACTTCTAGAATCTCAAAGTAATTAAAATTTGAGTAAAAATACATTACCAATAAAGACTTTAATAATTGGCTCAAATATATCTGTATTATATGAGAAAAAATCTTCTTGAAATTTCTTTGCTTTCTATTGCTTATAGGTGCAGTCAACAGTGAGATTTATTTGAAAAAAGAAGTCTCTATATTACCTGACCCACGTCTGAATCATCATTATTAAAAATGCTTTGACCGTAGTTGAGACATTCAAGAAGATTTTTCCTCTGGATCTTCAAGATTTTCGAGTACTGTTTGTACGTAATTTAAATCATATTTTAGCATTATCGAATGCTAAATTGATTTTTAGCACAGAGGCTTATGCTTGTGATATTACGGCACTTTACAACTACTTTGGGACTAAAAATGCTATCTCCAAGAATTTTTTTTAGCACAGAGGCTTATGCTTGTGATATTACGGCACTTTACAACTACTTTGGGACTAAAAATGCTATCTCCAAGAATTTTTTGGACAGTATCCAGATGATCGAACCTTCTCAAATCCTGATTTCAAGGTTTTAATGGGTTGTAGGGTACATATAACATATTGATATCACTTTGGAAGTATCTTTTATGAAAATACAAGAAATATTACAAAAAAAAGTATATATGTGTTTTATACCAAAAATGCTTCCATGAGGAGCTATGAATTAATGAATATTGCCAAAAAGTGTGAAAATGATTACATTTTTTTTAAGTGCCCAACTTTTTGTAATGGAGTAATTTAAAATTTTGAAAAAGTTCAGGCACACTGTGAACACTTTATAGAACATGTAAAAAATAGTTTTGGGAAGTAAAAAATTTTGGCCAGCTGATCTTACAGAGAATATTATTATCACCCATATATATTGTAACGAGGTGAGACGGTCTTTGAGATGAGGAAAACACAAAAGAAGACGTCAGGACCGTGAATCAATCCTGCGCTCCCGACACGCTCTATCCGTGGAGCCAATTCTGCCTTATTCCGTCACTCTCGTTCCTGCTCCGATTACCAGCATAGCGAGACCTGAACCTCGTTACAACCCCCCGTTAGAGTCGGATTATCGTCCCGATTTCGACTCTACGCCTATGCAAGTCCGGTAAGGCAGGAACTGTCCGACGATGTCTCCAATCTCGTAAATCCCCGCACCTCTGCATGCTTTTCCCGACGCATGTCGTACTTCGCTTATCCATTTTACCCCTTATCCGCGTATTACGTCACGCAGATGGCGAACCACAGGGAGAGTCTCTGGATCTCAGGTGGGGGTTTCTTGATTCTTCTTCTACTTCCTAACGTGTACCGCGCGGTGATGTAGACGTTCTTCTGGAAGGTGCGATCAGGTGAAGAGTCTGCCTTATCCACTCCTGTGAGTTATTCAGTTGGGCGCCATGTAACGGGGTGAGACTGTCTTTGAGAGGAGGAAAACACAAAAGGAGATGCCGGGACCGAGAATCGATCCGGCGCTCCCGAGATCTCTAGGTGCACGTTCTATCCATTGAGCCAATGCCGCCTTATTCCGTCACTCTTGTTCCAGCATAGTGAGGACTTCAACTGCGTTACATTATATATATATATATATGTATATATATATATATATATATATATACAGGGTGTCCAATTTTTAAGAAGCTACTCAAATATCTAGAAGAGAACCCGTTCTGAGAAAAAATATTTCAGACAAAATTTGTTGGATAACAAGGGGAAAGTCGGATAATGACCTTGAATGATCTTGTACTCAATTTTCAAGGTAAACCGAAGGTCATCTCAAGGTCAAGCAGCTAGTTTGAAGCCAGACCACCCTTATTCCTCTGGCAAGGTACTTTTCGGTACTATTTTTCAACCAGAGCGTTGAAATTAGGTGGAAAATTTATGTATTCCAAGACTTAATGAAAAGATCAAATTACAGCATATATTGTGGGAAATCAATATCAAATATCCATTTGAGCTGATATAAATTTTTGTTTCTGTTTTTGGCGTGATTCAGGATAAGCCTACAAAGTTTTAGACAAATCCTCGAATAACACTTCCGTAGACTCGTGAATCCCGTAAATCCTTCTCAGGATAAATTGCGTGGAACTTTTTAAGTGGCTGGCGAGTTAAAGGGACCAACTATGTCGAATTATCCGAGAAACGAAATCGTTGATATTCTTTTGGCTTCACTACTCGAACAACGAGACAATCGGACGCAAAGAGAGAGACATCGTTCACCAATATGTAGAAATCTTTGTCGCATTATGATACAGAACAACGATGACCCACGAATCCTTGTCGTTTTAGGAATGGTTGATTTGGATCATCATATCCCTTTGCACGTCATTGAGAGATGGACTGAAATTCCGAGATCGACGGCCAGCAGAATTTTGCGTCTTTACAGATTCCATCCATATCGGATCGCATGGACTCAAGCTTAATGCCCGGTGATTTTCGCCGTAGATTCAACTTCTGGGTTCAAGGGGCCTGGTGCATATATAACATTTTTTACCGGGTGGACCAAAGTTTCAGGCATAGAAATGTAAACAATCTGATGGTGAAGAGCAGTGTGTATGCAAAATTAAAGGGATTCAATCGAACAACATCGATAGTTAACAGATCAATTTAGTTTCGATTCAAGAAATTATCATCTCTCCGCGCAAGGAAATAGTGCTCACGAATTCCGCTATACGTAGAACGGCATTTCCCAATGTGATAACTCAAAATGAGACATAGACTTGCAAATTTGTATAGCAAACAAAGATATTTATAGCACTAGACAAAAATTATCTGTATGGTTATAAAAAGAACGAACCAGACAGAAACTCACGATCTACAATAGGATGCAGAGAAATCCGTCTCCCATATATTGATGGCGCTACAAAAAAAAGTATTTATCAATCTACTAGATTATTATTAGTATTATACTTGTAATCTACGAGGAATTAATCACGTGACACGTGATGGTAAAGCGGTGGTCGTGACAAACCTCCTTAAGGATTTCGATCGTATTTGTGATAGACTAATAATGAGGGTATTAACCTCTGCCCACGAACAGCAATTTGCATTACCCTTGAGTATTTACTTACGCCATACGAGCAATCTGCAAGTAAACCAACCCATTCAATTTCACCTGAACCGACAGCTGGGAGACTCCCTTCTCGCATAGGGAAGCTGATTCACCTTAACTTGCGGCCTCTGAACCAAAACTCATGATCACGGAGGCTCTCGCAAGAGTCACAGAAGTGCTCGAAGGCACTGCGCTTCCACATCGCATTCGAACAAAGTGGCTCCGGTTTACACCATTCCACCGTGAAGTCCAGCTAGTAACAAGTCCTTGGAGGTTAGGAGTCATCAAAGTGACATCCACATTAGTCTCTCCCCTTGCTCTTCAGTAAATTGAAAGTCCTCCTGGTTTGTTCGCACTGATGAGATCATTTGAGAGAATGAAGTCTTCTAGGATTTTTCCGCGTTTGTCACTGCTTGGACTTCTCCACCATTCAGACATGGCGTTGGCATCCATTACTATGAGAATACGTTTTTTCTTTAGTTGGTGCAGCACCGTTCCAAGTTGTTCTAGATATTTTTCAATGTCATGTTTTAATTGATAGTATAAACTTATGAGGTATATTTCTCCAAAAGCTCCGCAGACCTGTACGCATATGCAGTGACTTGTGCATATGCTTGTAATCTTTGTGGTAGTTAGGTCGCCGGGAGCGTGGAGTGTGATGGCTCCAATGCTTCCTCAGGCTTATCCCCTCTAACCGCTCCGATATTGCTACCAAGGCCCGCAATCTGTCTACGAAAGACACACGGCTCTTGGAGTAAGTGTACATCGATACTTCGATCAGCCATGGCCTTTCGAACTTCATCAGTTACTATCCTTGCGCGACCCATGTTCAGTTAAGGGATTCACAATTTAAGACTTCTAATACCATCATTAGGCTCGCTTCTTACATGCCTTCTGGTTGGTTGTCTATCCTTCTCAAGCGCATGTCTCTTTTCATGTTCTTGAGAGAGAGAGAGTGTTTGAGTGCTTGTAGAGTTTTGAAGGATATCTTGCTGGTTCAGTTCCAATCTGCAGCATCTAACACCACAACTCTCGTATTTACAATATTATTAATGACCTGCTATTTTCCAGGCCTAGCCTCCCTCTAGGCCATGTAAGATCCTTGCACTTCATATTATTATTTGATTATTATTATTATTCTTAATATTTGCTCGGCTAAGCCGCTCAGTATTATGTACATGATCTCTTGCTTTCGAACGAGCAAACCATTTATGACTATATTCTCTTGCAAATGTTTATGAACAGAGAAACGCATAATTAAAACTAAGTTAAAAGATTGGGAGCTCCAAGCACTCGCTTACTTGGGCCTTTCAGCATTCAATTGTGAGTTTCACTTTCGATTGGTTTCGTTTTGTAGATGAAAGACTTTGTGTCTCCTAGGTTAGGGACGGCGGCCTTACGGCTTCGTCTTTTTTCCTTACTAAACACACTGGATTATTCTTTTCGGTGCCCTCTTCTTCTTCTTCTTCTTCTTCTCTCTCTGCATTCTTTGATGCCCTTATTGCACTTTCGAATTAACTCGTCTCTATTAGTCAACCAGTCCCGACGCCATTCAATATGAAGGTCTCCTGGCCCGGGGGCTTGTGGACATCTATTACTGCGAGGAAGTTAGAGAGCTTGGTGCTTTCTTAAGACTTTGGAGCACCCCAGCCCAATGGCGTTTGAGTGAACTTTGGCCATTAAACTTACAATAGATCGTATTTATGACACGGCGGTCATGTGTAGCACGTGATCATCTACTACGCAGACTGGCAATAAGGAACTGCAAGTCAAGAAAGTGGAATTTCGTGAGGATCTACCATAGACTAGTGACTGGGCCACTGATCCTAGACCTAAACTCATAATCATTAAAGATTTGATGCGAGAATCCTGATCTATTGGTGGTATAGTCGACATATTATCGAAAGCGTCTCATCATCTGTACGCACAGTACATTGTAATGTTTAGTACTTTCCGCAACACAACACAAATACAACATCTAGGGCATCAATTGTGTCCAGAGGATCCGCGTTTTTTGCAAGAAGTATACTTGGACTCGACCTGAAGACTATATGGATATCTACTACTGGATTTGATGCAGGATACCACGGACAATTGTAGATTTCGTACCTGTATATTTTCCGAGGACGAGTTGTACAACGTCTACGTATAACTTAATAAAAACATTAAGAGTGGCGATACATTGATTCTCGTTCCAATCGCTTCCCTGTAATGGGCTCACCTCATAAGCGACATCACTTTCCTCGCAATGCCGCTGTCATTTTAAGTCATTTTAAAGACACTGTTCCATCTGGATAACAAACAACGAAGGCTCTCTTGCAGACGGTTGATTCAAAACTAGTGCGTCAGATTTCCGAGTGCGCTTTAAATATGCTGATCGGTAACGTACCGCTGAAGAAGTCTCACAAAACACGCTAACGCAGACATGCAAAAATTGTATAAAACCAGAGTGCGCTAGCAAACGGTAGATGTGCTACTGCTGGTTCTATACTAAATACTGTTCAAGCACCCTGAAGCGTGATGACTAGATTAGATGCTGAAATCAGGAACATACTGAATTCAACTATTTCTAAAACTGAGAGAAAAATGAGCTCAATATCGTTCTGTACTGCAGCGTATGACGAATACTTGGAATTTAGATTAAGTAAAGTATTCGCGCAACAATCATAGCGGACTTTTGCATACTTGGTTTCAGCATGGTGGATATAATAATAAACAAAATCAATGATTTAATAACTGAAAGTCTTATGAATATATACTTGAATTCGAAATTATATTTTTACAAATATGGGTACCAGCTTTCCTAGGAATAGCACGAAAAGCTAAAGTTATATGTTTGATTTAATTTAATACCCATCAGGGGCACGGATTAATACTAAATAGAATACTTACAACAATTGAGCCAATCGACGGTTTCGTTGCTCTCACACGAGTTTGGTACTCCTATGTCCAATTTAGTCTTGACATTTACAACGTGCCAAGGAATTACATATTTTATCACTATTTAACTGAGGTACTACGGTTACGATGTCGTTCGAGAATTTAGATAAGGCTACGAAAGACACTAGTATTACGATTTATAATGATATGAGTGGCCGAAGCCACGCCTATTCGGCAGTATTCGAGCGTGACATCACACGTGGGCTTGGCGATCTATAGGCAAACGGAGTGGACCAGTCAGGTGGTCATAAGGTAACGACGATTTCTACGTATTGATGAACGATGTGTCTCTCTTTGCACAATGCGTCGGATTGCCTCGTGGTTTGAGTAGTGAAGCTTCCTTGGATAGTTATAGCGATAATACCTTGCCGCAGCACGATATCGATCTCAACATGCCCCAAGAGACAAAAGAATATCAACAATTTCGTTTCTCGAATAATCCGACATAGTTGGTACCTTTAAATCGCGAGCCACTAAAAAAAGATTCACGCCATTTATCCTGTGAAGGACTTTTCACGAGTCTACGGAAGTATTATTCGAGGATTAAACTGAAACTTTGTAGGCTTGTCCTGAATCACGCCAAAAACAGAAAAAAAATTTATATCGGATCAAATGGATATTTGATATTGATATCCCACAACATATACTGTAATTTGATCTTTTCATTAAGTCTTGGAATACATAAATTTCCCACTTAATTTCAATACTCTGGTTGGAAAATAGTATTGAAAAGTATCTTACCTAGTTCCTAGGTATCTTCCTAGTGCCTAGTTTCAAACTGGCTGCTTGACCTTGAGATGATTTTCGGTACCCCAATCAAAAATACTATCCTTAACGTCAAATTTTCCACTCTTTTCATCCCCGCAATAAAAAAAGGGTTCCTATTTTAAAAATCAAAGTTGACCTTAAAATTACCTCGAAATTCGAGGACAAGATCATATTCAAGGTCATCCTCCGACTTCCCCCTTGATAACCGACAACTTTTGTTTGAAATATTTTTTCTTAGAACGCGTTCTTTTCGAGATATTTGAGTGGCTTCTTTAAAATAGGACACTCGATATAGATATATATATATATTTTTTTTATTTATTGACTATATAACATATGCCTTATAAAAGAGGCATCCTAAAGAGACAAACTTTATTGTCTGTACATAGGGATGATACATACGAAGAAACTTAAAGTCTGAACCTAAAAACTAAAATGAGATCCAACAAGATATTGAGTCATCTTATTGGAATCTGTTTTAAAATTCATACAAAAATTAAGGAACAGTATAATATAAAAATTCTCTTTAACTATATAATATAATTTTCTCTTATAAATCTTTTCAGTCTCTCCTTGATCGAGACTTTGCTAATCACTAGAGTTTTCAGATCATCTGTTAAAGTATTAAAAATATTTATAGCTACAAAATAGCTGGTTTTTTAAGTTATGGTTTTCTCAATAATTGGAAGCTGGATACTTTTGTTTCTAGCATTGCTTGTGCTATTCATATATTTATCTCTTAACGTAGCGTAATGATAATTTATGGCCTCTAAATGGAATAATTGCTTTACGGTAAATGGAAAGAATTTTTGGTGAAATTGATTTTTATTTATAATCTTTAATAATTTTCTTTGTATACCCTGTATTAAGTACAGACAATTACTGTACGCTCCACTCCAAGCAATTATACCATAATTAATCAGACTTTGGAAGAAAGCATAATATATCATATTTAGAGTCTTGTTGTCCATTCTATACCTAATTTTTGCAAAAATAAAAATTAAATATTTCGTTTTCTAACTATAACTAAACTATTAATTATCCCGTTTCTTAACTATGTAGTTTACATGCTTATCCCATTTCATGTTATAATCAAAGATTAGGCCTAGATACTTATAATTTTCTACTCTCTTTAGTGTCGAAAATATCTCGATATTTAGCGAGTCAGGAACGCTATCACAGTAGCTGCCATACCCAAAATAAACCGATTTATTAACATTTAACGATAGTTTATTTACAGTAAGCAACATTGCAACTTCACTAAGATATGTGTTCATTTTATCATGTGCTGACGACCACGAGTCATCACTTGCAATGATGACAGTGTCGTCTGCATAGGAAACAATAGTATCATCTTGCATACCTCTCAGTAGATCATTTACGTATAAAATAAAAAATAAAGGTCCTAATATAGTCCCTTGTGGGACACCAATTGATATTTCTTTATATTCACTTTTCAAATTTTGTATTTTGACGCATTGTTTTCTATCTGAGAGATAGCTGTTCATTAGTTTTAAGGCACTGCCTCTTATTCCATATCTCTCTAGTTTATCTAGAAGCTTTCTGTGGTCCACCGTATCAAGCGCTTATGCCAAATCCAAGAAGGCAGTTATGATTGGCTTGGATTTATCAATTTTTTTATATATAATATCTGTGATATAATTCAACGCATCTGTTGTTCCTTTGTTTTTAACAAAACCAAATTGTTCTTCCGATATAACATTACATTCAGTCAGAAACAAATACAACCTATTACAAATGGTTTTCTCAAATATCTTCGCAATGTTCAATATTAGTGATATCGGTCTATAGTTCGATATACAGGACTTGTCACCAGCTTTATAGATGGGAACAATGTCAGCCTGTTTAAGCGCAGTTGGCCACGTAGCCTGCTGTATACAAATATTAAAAATATATTCAAAAGGTTCAGCTATGTAGTTTACCAATAATTTGATTGTTTTTGCATTGATATTATCAACACCTCCAGATTTGTTTTTTAAACATTCTATAATTTTTCGAATTTCAATACAGTTTGTAGGGTATATAAAAATTGATTTGCTATTTCTTTCTGGGAGCTTTTATTGATCTATATCTAAATCTGGAATTTGATTACTCAAGTCCATACCTATTTTGCAAAAATCATCAATAATGGAGTTTGCTATGGCAGATTTGTCTTTCATTTTTTGGTTATTTACAACTAAATAGTCAGGGGACTTGTTTTGTTGCGCGTTTTTACCAAGCTTAGAATTAATAATGTTCCATAGCTGTCTTGGATTGCTATTAAATTTTTTTATTTCATTATTATCAAATTTGTATTTAGCATCTTTGATGACTCTATTTACGGTTTTTCGTAGTTTTTATATTCATCTTTCAATTCCAAATTAGTTGGGTTCATTTCCCATGTTTTATACAAATTTTCTTTAGTTTTGCAAGAGATTTGGATTGCTTTAGTTATCCAATTTTTTCTTGGCACTGATTTGTTATTTTTTTTCTTTAATTTTATGGAATATGAGGCCATCTCACGACAGTCATGCATCAATTGTATCAATTTGTTTAAAGCATCATTCGGATCCTGTATTGCAAAAACTATGTGCCAACCAATATTTCCAGCTATATTTTATAATTTCCTACAATTAATGCCTTTGTTATCTGTTTCGCTTGGCATCTGTAACTTAATATGATCTATATTTATTAATAACGGATAATGATCGTTGAAAGGAAAATTTAGCTTAATAGATTCAACTTTAATACTTGTAGTTTTAGCAAAACAGTTATTAATGCACGTTCTCTTCTTATTATCTGAGGACCGATTAATTCCTCTGAAATACGGTACATATTCACGCTAAAGATAGTTAATTATAAATTCCTGACTAATTGTTTTGTCATTAGCCTCCAAATTTACTACATTATTATCTAATAAATCAATATTAAAATCACCAACAATACAATAATTTTTAACATTTCTATGTTTAATCAAAAATTTTTTAACGCTATTAACAAATTCAGACTTTGATATGTCATGGTAGCTATGCATAGCAGATATTACAACTGATTCTCCTGTCATAAGTTTTATGTCAGTACTCACAACGCTCAATCTGTCAACTACATCAATTTTCTTATTGCTATATATATGTATATTATTTTTTATATATATTAAGACGCCATCAGCCTTATTAATTTTACTCTCATTGTAACAAATTTTGTAGCCTTGTAGTTGATAGTATTGAGTAATTTTTGAGTTAGAATTTTATTGCACGATCTGCTCAGTTAGACTTATGTTGCTTTTGCGTGTAAGTTAGCATTTTATGAACAGGAGGCGTCGATATAGTCCCTGCCACCGTCACGTGTACTCACGGCATGAAGTATGTCCTCTTCTCAATTTCTTGATCGGCGCCTCCATAGTACAAATCTTCGCCCAGTTGCACTAGCAGATTTTGGCAATCCTTATCTCACCTACCTGTTCTATGTACATTTGTTGCTCTTCCCCTTTTCAGATCTCTGTGTCGTTAATTCTTCTTTCTGTGGAAAATATCCACCTAGCTAGATTAATTAATTAGATAATACTCCGGGCTCTAAATGAAATTTCTTTTGCATAAGTTATGTGCTCGATATGACTTTGGGTTGGTCTTCAGACTGCTTTGATAGTCCAGCCTAATAGTTATTGGTTCTTTTACCTGGCACACCATGAGACCACTTACACTCCGACATTCTTCTCTCTTTTCTTCGGACATTAATAAATGTTAATTGTTTCGTCCCAGAGCTAAATACTTGTCTGCAGATCTGTCTATCATTGTTCTGTCGTAGTAATTCAAGTAAATCGAACACAGGTACCGATACGAGTTCGGATATTTTGTATATTTTTTCGGTCACCCAAGGTACATTGACCTGTAGAATGAGCTATCCTCGCAGAAGGTACATTTTTACTGCTCCGTACTGTGTCAGCATCGCCTAGGCTACTGCTAGACTGCTGACGTCGTCCGGACAAGAGGATAAAAGACGGAAACATAACAAAAAAAAATATTATAATATTAATATTGGCGAATTAAAGCAAAATCTACGAGTTATTTTGGAAATAATCATATCTTTGAAGTCGAGATATCCACCTCACGGGACATCACTCAAAGAACTCTAACAACTGTACCATGACGAATGAACGTACCATGAAGAATGCCGCGACAAACATGTTTAATGAAGGGGAAAAAACAGTCCTATTTCTTGAAAAAATCGATTTTTTTAATGTGATATTTTGATAGCAAATTGCACGTAGAATATGCTCCCGGAACCCGTTTTTGAAAAAAAAATTTGTTCCAAAGTTATGTGCTAAATACTGAATCTATTTATTTACGTTTTTTTGGAAAATAAGGTATTTTTCATTTTTTCTTAATAAATGAATAAGTAAACAAAAAAAATTATGACTTGCAATATATTATTATTAATCCTTGTAGTATTTTTACGTGTATTTTAATACAAAATTACACGTGTATACGTATAAATAAATTAATTTAAGCATAATACTAAACTCTTGAGAAGATCGCGCCATTTATATACAAGACGCACCTGACAGTTTGAAAATTCAAATTTGAATATCTGCGCGCTGCGTACCTCCTCTTGATAAATGTTAGAGCGCATGCGCGACAGTAGTTGTTGGAAACTCAGTTTATTTATGCGCATGTTACCTAACCCATCATTGTAGCGTTTTATTTAACTATTTAAAAATATATAATTAAAGTGTAGTAGAAAAAGTGCAGTGAAAAAAGTGTAGTGAAATAGTGTACTAAAAAAGGTGTAATTAGTGGCAAAAATAGTCGACAAACAATAAAAAATATAGTATTTTTGTGGTAAAACAAGTTCTACGTATTCAAATTAAAATCACCTCATTCATATAAAAATGGCAGATGTGTAGAGCTTCTGAAAAAATTTTGAACCCCTTTCATCCATCGGTTCACTTGGAATCTTACGGACAGTGACCAAATACTTAGGTGACAAAATACACATAGGTGTCTGTATTGTCACCGCTACCAGATAGCAGTACATGAGGCCTATTAGGGCTCAAATTGTAGGTAACGTGACCTAGTTATAGTATAAAAATTATCTGTATAAAAACTTAAATTTATATATTAATTTTATGTATTTTTATTTTTCAGCCCATAGGACTGTTTTGTCTTCTTTATAACAAATGATCAAGGCGGGGAAAAATTTAAAAGAATCAAAACGAAACTGATGCAGAGAGGGGCCGAGAGGGCTCTTTTAACGAGAGGCGAGTAGACGAGACTCGAGGGACAGAGTAAGGTAGAATGACCCAATAAGACCAATGAAAACAGGCTTTCCCCAAAATGAGGCTCGAAAACAAAATCCGCTACTGCCGGGCCAATAGCAAGGAAACATCCCTACGAAAAGAAAAGACAGGTTTTATACAGAATACCTATGGTGAAATGATCTTGACTCATATACATTGATACTCGTCCCACACTTGTTAATAACTATTTATTCCATAATTTATTTTAAATAATTAATTATGATAAATATCATAATAATCTACGTGAGAAGACTTTTTTTCTAATGTATTATGGAATGCATATCGTTTTACAGATGTTAATTATTGCAGCCATTTCTTATTAAAAGTATACAACATTTATTCTAATTTTCCATGGTTATGTAAGTTTTATGGCATAAAATGTTTAAAATAGCGATAATCTTCGAAAAATAATTACAATTTATTGATTTTTTACACCAAGCACAACGTATAATAGCAACATTGGAGCATCCTTCTATATCGCAGTGTGAATTGCAAGAATCAACAAAACTATTATCAACAGGATTATCAAATTCTTCTGGTTTTTCATCGATATAACTAGTTTTAAACCAGAAATATTTAAAAAGATTAATATATTTTAGCGAGGACAGTTGATTATGGACTAGAGATTGTAATTTGATAATGTTATTCCTATGATGCAATTTTGAATCATAAACCATTAAAATTAATTTTTCCAGATACGGCATCCATATACATCAAGTGGTTATTGATCACATGATCACATTTTCTACGATATTAAAATGTAATAAAGGATATTTACTTGACGTCAGTTTCTGAGATTTGGATGTTTCTACATGTAATGGAATCACCGATTCCATTACGCAACCAAAACACTACGATTGCTATATATATCACATCTACACACACACACACACACACACACTTACTCACTAGTCTACTCACACGTCATCGCGGTACCCAAGAAGTGGATCTGAAAATCGGGAGATATATTTACATACAAGTGTCAGCCGCACCTTCACACAAATTGACTATATTCCCATGGACCACGCAATAAATCAAAAATTCCATAAGGCTAATGGACATATTAGATTCAATAATAACTTCATAAGGACCGCGAGATCGTATTTTTCAACGGAAAGCCGTAAATTAAGAAGCAAAAGAAAGAGGGGAGCTGTTTCGACGGTGACCTTACGCAATACAATCAGGCGACAAATCATCGCAGAAAAACGATCACAAATAAGAGAAAAATTAGATCTCCAGTAAAAAGAGGGACCGCGGGAGAGTTCTAAAAGAGACAAATTCTTAAGTGGTAGTCATAAACTATGATGTCACGATTCTCTTAATATTGAGAGAGGAAAATACAAAATAGTGAAGCGACCTAATATGGAAAATGCTAGCCCGAGAAAAACAAGGGGATATACAAGTATATAAAGCCCGGGAGAAAAGGGCTATCATTGCTCAGTAATATCCGAAATCTCTCGCAGAATGTTATTCTGTTTGTCGCCAGACCATTCTTAAAACAAGTATCACGCATTACTCGCTACTCGTATGTTTAAAAGTAGAGAAGATACCGGACTCAATCGCTCAGTCGAGCAAGTGCATCCATCGGCATTTTTCCGAATATCACCCCTACTGAAAAGAAGAAGCAACAGAGGTAGTGGACTCCCTGCGATCTACACTACGCACACCAAAGGGACGAGCCGTCACACCTAAGTGCATCTAGCCACCGCTGTAAACTGAACCACCGAGCCTAGGCTGGAAGGCGCCGAGGATTGACAGCTGCAGACACCCAAGAACCTCCTCACACATATAGACAAACAGCCACGCATACTTACACATTAAGGTACTTTTCTCTTTTCATAAAAATAAACGTGTGTCGATTTAAAAGAAATAGTGTATAGTTTAAAGTGACTTCGTATCCGGCTCCCTTCCCCGGTAGGCGATGACCGCGTCCGCGGTAGCCAAAAGGGACTTCCTATCCTGCACTCTTTTAATCATTTAAATTATTATAACTTTCACGTATCGCCAAGTTCGATTATCAATTCAGGTAGGAATTCATGTAATTGTTTTAAGTGTTTGATTTTGTAATTGAAAATTTGTAATCTGGACGTAACACATTCATAAACATTTTTGGCCTTGAATAAATTGCTCTCAACAATAGGTCCAAAATGACCACTAGACTCTTTTGAAACTAGAAAAAGTGGCGACATCAGTTTCCCGTCAGCTTATGTAAGTTGTTACGAGGGTTCTCCCAGAATGTATTTCTAGTTGAAATCCACTCTGGTCGGAATCATATACATTTTGAATTTTAACTTCAATTTATTTGTTATATGATTTTAATTATCGAACAATTTAAATAAAACTTGTCTTAATTTACCAGATTAATTCAAATATTTAAAACAAACCAAGGCGTATAAACTGTAATATACTGATATTCGATGCACTATTCTAATTTTGCAAAGTAGCCATCAATAAAAAATATCTGAAATTTGAAAATTTAATCATCGAAGATGGCGTCATCATACACAGGCTCGGTGACCTCACAGATAGCAATTTTTTGTAAATGTGATCTAAAAGTGGAAGTAAAAACGATTATTTGTATAATATATGATGAGGCTTTTCATACTAGTGATTTTGCTAAACGAGATGGGGCAGCAAAAATTAGTGGAGTTCTAGGATTATATCCGGAACATAACCAAGTTAACCTAACTTCAAAAGTGAATTCTAGTGTGCTGAGTAATGAAACTAAAATAATCATAACTCAGTTTAAATTAGCACTCAAGTTGAGAACAAGTGATCAATTAAGTGTTTCTAAAGTCGATAGTGATTATGATAATAATGATAATAGTGAAAAAATAGACGGTAATTTGAAACGTGAAAATGCCCTATTAAAAAAATTGAATAAAGAACTGAAGGAAAAAAATGAGTTATTGAGATCGTTACTCGATAAGCAGAAAAGTGAAATAAATAGTTCAAAAAACAAAACCTATTCTCAAGTAATTTTGAGTGCCTTGCCTATTAACAAGCCAAAACGAATCCCAAACATTATAGGTGAAAATAAAGATATTAAAGACTACTCTACTGATAAGATAAATGATGTGCTTGCACACTATTCCATTAAAAATGAGAGTACACAACAAAAAAACTAATCAAAAAAAGGAGTGAAATAATAGTAGATAATTTAATAGAAGAAAGTGCAAGCAAAGCATTTCCTACATTACATTAAAGTGAAACACTTTTTCTCCGGTTCTCCGGTCCTCCGAATAACTTTTTTAGAAATCGCAAATTTATTTTAAGGTGGAGTCGCTGCTTTTATTTATTGTATTGGCCCTTACAAATTTTGGGATTTAAAAAATTTGCGCATTACAAATTTTGGGACTTAACAAATTTAGGCCTTACAAATTTTTAGAAATACGCATTTTGGGTCTTACAAATTTTAGTACTTGCAAATAAATACATTTTCTCGTTAAATAAAATTTTCCCGTTGATCTTGTGATGGACGTTCAAAAAAGTGTATGCCTCTAGCGTTAGCCAGCATTATCTGCTGCCCGACTTTCACGACGTGGAAGTGCTGATAAGGATAATTTTTAGAAAGTCGTGTTCCAGCGCTGCATTTAAATAAATCTGCAGCCGATTTTTCTAATTTTAGCGCTGTATTTGAATAAATGCAGCTGCCGATTTTTGTTATTCTACCACTGCATTTAAATAAATTCTGCTGCCGATTTTTGTTATTCTATCGCTGCATTTCAATAAATGAAACTGGCGATTTTCTAACTATGTTCATAATATTTTCTTGTGTACAATGTTTTTAGTGTAAATTTTGTTATAGTATTTAATTTTTCAATTTTAGTATTGTTTATTAGAAATACTTTTAAATCTTTTGTATCTTTTATTCTCGATAGAGCAACAAATAATTGACCAACATATAATTGAAATATTTCTACGATCAATGTGCTAATCCGAAAAATTTTTAAATTGGCGACTATATATGGTTACTAAAAGGAGGAAAAATCCATAAGTTGAAAGATCAATTTGAAGGACCTTATTTAGTTTTGGAGTAATCCTTCGTAAGGATTGATGAGACGAGGTGGACGGGAGAGAGAGGCACAACACTTTGTATATATTTATCAAAAACTTATTTATTCAAAACTATTAGAAAATGCGTCGTGCGGCAGAGCTGTTGTCACAGCGGCGGTCGGCAGAAGATTAAGTGCCTATAGAGCGAGAGCTTAGCTGCCCACGTGCTCCGTGTGGTGGCGCTATACTGGAATTCCCAATAGGCCTGTCCTTATCAAGCGGCTCGAAGACTCGCCAACACTCCCTCCCTTCGGGCGCTTGATACTCTGCACGTCTGAAATCTGTTCTCTGATTACTCCTCAGAGCTAGCGTCTGCTTGGTTTCTTGTATCTGAAATATTTAAATTTTATTCGTCTGATATACATAATACTATAAGTTTTATGATTAAGTGTAACTTTCTGTGTTTAGTATTTTATCTCTGAGGTATTTATGAGTTTCATTAGGCAGAGGTTTAGTCATTATATCTGCCATGTTTTCTGTGGTTGGAATCCATTTGACTCTGATTTTTCCTTCTAGAACACATTGTTTTATGTAGTCTCCATGTGTTTCTGCCATGTGACTTTTACTACCTGTATTTTCTCTGTTTAGTAGTTTTCTCTGAATTTCTTTCACGTCATCATCAAAGTTTTTCAGCTTATGATTTCCTTCCATCTGAGTGCAGTCCCCTGCTGATTTGTTATCGCACCATAGCGTTACAGGATACATGGTTTCCCCTGTTATGTCTCTGATAGCTTTGTCCAATGAAACAATTTCTTGGCAAGCATTGCTCATAGCCAAATACTCAGCTTGGCAAGTAGAGAGTGATACATATGTTTGTTTGTAGCTTCTCCACATAATTGAGTCGCCATACAATTTTATTAAATATCCTCCAGTTGAAGATGAATCTTCACAGTCTCTGAAACTGGCGTCTGTCATTGCTTCCATGTCATCGTTCTCTGCTCTGAAAGTCAAACTTAAATCTGAAGTTCCTCTGAGATATCTGAATACCCTTTTTACTTCCTTCCAGTCATTTTCAGAGGGTGACAGCTGTTTTCTGGATAGGAAGTTTACTGCAAACGCAATATCAGGTCTGGTGGCTCCAGCCAAATATAATAAGCTTCCTATAGCTTCCCTATATGGTGCTTGAGTTGGTAACTGAGCTTCTTCTGAATTTATAAGTTCCCTATTTCGAACCTGTCTTGTAACCATAGGTGTTTTCTGGGGCTTACAATCTTTCATATTGAAGCGTTCCAGACATTTTTCAATGTATTCTGATTGTGACAGTTTTAAAATCTTCTGATCTCTGTCTCTTGTTACCTTCATGCCTAAGAATAATTTAGGTTCTCCTAAATCTTTCATCTGAAAGGTAGAACATAATTTTTCTTTTATTTCTTTCAATTTCTTCTGATTGTTGCCTGCTAAAATAATATCGTCTACGTATAGCAGTAAAACCACCATTTGATTTTGCATTCTCCATGTGAACAAACATGGCTCATTTATATCCTTTTCTAGCCCAAGTTCCAAAGCAACTTCTGAGAAACGCTTATTCCATCGCTTGGGACTAATTCTGAGGCCGTATAAAGCTTTCTGAAGTTTACATACTTTATTTCTTCTGATGGATGGACTTATTTCTATACCGTCTGGTATTTCCATGAAGATGTCATCGTCGAGCGTTCCATTCAGAAATGCTGTCTTGACATCCATCTGATAGGCAGTTAAGTTGAACTTGTTTATGATTGCGAAAGTCGCTCTGACTACTGGCAATCTAGAAACTGGTGCGTAGGTTTCCCTAAGTTCATATTCTTTTCGATCCTTGAATCCTCTGATAACCAGTCTACCTTTGTAGGTTGTTTGACCATCTTCTGAAGTTTTCTTCTTGAACACCCACTTGGAATCAATAGTGTGAACCTTTTTGCCATCTTTATCTAAGGAGGGTCTGTCTACCAGCGTCCAGACGTTGTTGTCTTCCATAGACTTCAACTCTTGTTTTATTGCTTCTGACCATTTATGTTTGTCGTCTGATTCAATAGCTTCTTTATAGCTGACAGGATCTCTGTTTGTTTGTGCTATAAAGATATGACCGAGATCATCTTCTTCCGAGTGCACATCTCTGATTTCTTCGGTTGGAGTGGATACTTGTATTAGATCGTGATTAATAGATTCTACTTCAACTACTGCTTCTCTGAGATGTGTCCAAGTTCGTCTGTTTGTCTTAGCTTTTCTCTCTAGGCATGGTCGCTTTTCTGGTTCTGGTTTCTTAGACTTTGATGCTTCTGAATTTTTGTCGTCTGCTTTTCTCTTCTGACTTTTCACCTTCTCTGATTTAGTGTCTTCTGATGCTTCTGATTGTGTTTTCTCTTCAGTCGTTATTTCTAACGTCTCTGATTTTTCTCTTAAGTCCGTCTTATATACATCCCTATAGACCAGTTTTTCATTGACTCTCACATGTCTAGATGTGATAAATCTCTGGGATTCTGGATGCCACAAAACATAACCAGTTTGAGAGTATCCTACCATGATTGTACGGATTGCTCTGTCTGAAAACTTGTTCTTGGCATTGGGTATCTTGGCATAGGCCAGACATCCGAAGCGTCTGATTTTGTCTAGATGTATATTTCCATTTGGAACCAGTTTCTTGATTGGTATCTCTGAATCGATTCCTTTGTGTGGTGTCCTGTTATAGATGTGTATAGCCACTTCCAAAGCGAGTATCCACATGCTCTTGGGTAGACCGGAGTCTATCATGAGCGCTCTGATTTTCCACTGAATAGTTTTGTTAAACTTTTCAACGGTTCCATTATGTTGTGGTGTATACGGAGGTGCGAATTCTCCTTCAATTTTCTCTTTCTTCATGACTTCTGAAAATTTACCTCCAGTAAATTCAGTGCCATTATCCGTTCGGATGAAACACACTTTTTCCTCTTTGCCCAGTAAATTTCTTGTAGTCACCAAGAATTTTTCTAAGCAATCTCCGGCTTCACTCTTATGTTTAGTAGAGTATGCTTTGGCAAATCTGGTGTGATCATCAATAAATACTATTATGAATTTATTTTCCCCAGGATACGAGACTGGTTTAATTGGTCCCATTGTGTCTGTGTGTATCCTTTCTAATGGCCTTGTTGCTTTAACTCTGACTTCTGAGAACGGCAGGTTTTCCATTTTTGCTAGGACGCAGACTTCACAGTCTGTTATGGACTTGTCGAATTTTATCTTTCTGAGTTTTTCTTCTGACTTTTGTAGCAATAGTAGATATTGCAAAGAAGCGTGACCTAATTTGATATGCCATAGCATTCCTTCGTTCAGCTTCTTTTCTTGTTTCTCTGACTTGTTGTCTACGTTGTTTTGTAGATATTTCAGCATTTCATCTGAAGATTCGTCTAGATTTAGGATTTTTCTGTTCAAAATTTGTTCATCTAAGTTTGTATCACAAACTTCTCTCTGACTAGGCGAATTTGTTTCTTGTTCGGTTTGTTCTTGCTTCTTCTCCCTCCCAATCTCAGCAGGATTCGTCTGAGTTTCTTCTGATGCGTTATTTTCTTCTGATTCGCTTTGATCCTCAAGATCCTTGATATCTGCCTGAGATTGTTGCAAGAACTCGTCGACTGACACTATGTTAGCCACACATGAATATCTATCGTAGATTTCTTGGTGTTCATCTGATTGTTCATTTCTTACTACGTTTAAAGAAATTATCCAATTTGGCTTTTCA
Organism: Muscidifurax raptorellus; assembly: GCA_020010945.3. Classification (NCBI taxonomy): domain Eukaryota; kingdom Metazoa; phylum Arthropoda; class Insecta; order Hymenoptera; family Pteromalidae; genus Muscidifurax; species Muscidifurax raptorellus. The sequence continues at coordinate 28,848,416 of CM052077.1, read as the reverse complement.
TAGGTTCCAGTCAAGTATTCTTCGTCTGAATTCTTGTCGTATATTTTAAGTATTTTATTATCCATGTAAATGCTCAGACCTACGTCTGCAAAACGTCTGAGAGAGATCAAATTGTCTGAAATATTTTTGGCAGCAATTACATTTGTCAATATTATTTTATCGTTCTCATCTGATTTTGATTTTAAGATTAGATCTCCTTTACCATCTATAGAGATATTCGCAAATTTGTTTTTATTTGCACTTCTGATATATTCGCCTGAACTTTTCCTAAAGTTGCTTAAAATTATACTCTTATTGACTATATGCTCTGTTGCGCCAGAGTCCGCAATAAGTACTAGTTTTGTAGGTGTTTTATTACATACATGAGTGCTGTTACCTGTTAGCATCGCTTTGACTTTGTCTCCCTGCTTCTGACTTCTACCTGGAGTTTGTATATTGACCTTGCGTTTAAAAGATCCTCTTCTTACATTATTTTCTCTACCTCTGACATTATTATAACCACCCCTGCCTCTGTTACCTCTACCTCTGAAGTTGTTTATGTTTTGATTGTTTTGTGTGTTTGTGTTTTTGTATGTATAAGATTTTACATACCCGTCTTTAGGGTTGTCCTTATTTGGACAATCATCCCCTTTATGTGGAGCTACAGCCTGGCAGTAGAAGCAGTACCACAGGTTATAGTCCTTGAGAGGACATGAGGCCGCTCTGTGTCCGACCTTGTTACACCTGTAGCACTTGTCTCCCACTGTTGCCTGTCTGGCTGTGACTTTCGGTCTGACGTCTGAAGATTGACCCTCTGATTTTCGTCTGTCTGATTCCAGCTGTAGTATAAATGTTTTTATGTCATCAAGACTCATCTCTGATTTAGTTGCTTGAAGTCTGATTATATTAGCAGATCTGACTTCTTTAAATTTTCCACTAACAGCTTGGAAAAAAGCCGATCTTATCTCTTCCTCCGTCAGAGGTGTTTTCGTAATACAATTTTCAAACTCTCTGATGATGGAATCAAACCTATCGCAAAATTCGTTTACCGATTCTTTATAGTTCATTTTCAGACTATACAACTTTTCTCTGACGGAGGAGTCGGTAACATTTGCCTCAGCTCGTCTGAATTCTTTGATTTTATTGATTATATCTTTTGGGTCTTTCGTTAGTAAAATCTTATTATGATAGTAATCGTCTACACGACTTATTATTATGTCTCTGACTTGGTCTTTTCGGTTTTGTCTTTCTAACTCTGTCTCTGAAACTTCTGAATTGAGTTTATCGTCTAGTATGTCTGCAAGTCTGTTAGCTTTTAGTTCAGTATTTAAGTTGTCTAACCAAATGTTTAGTGGTACTTGTTTTGTTAGTTTGTAATTTCTTTTAATGTTCAGTTTTGAACTAGTAGTGCTTAGGTTAATGGACCGTTTGAGTTCTCTGCAAGCTCTGCTGAGATCTCCTAAAGCACTTGTTTCGTCTGATAGATTAATAGAATTTCTATTATTGTGTAAATTTATTTCATTTATGTCTCTGAGTGTAGAACTGGCAGGGTGATTATTTACCTCTGAAGTTAGTTTTCCTATTTTCTCTGAAAGTTTCTCGACAATCCCATTCAGTTTGTCGATGTTTCCCTTCATCTGGAGTATGGCTTCCGTCTGATTTTGGATTATCTCGGCGTGGTTGTCTAGCACTTTCGAGTGTCTCTCAAACGCCTCCTCCAGATTTCTCAATTTCGCATTAGGTTCGGTCTGTTGATCGTCTCCCATCCTATTCCTATTTGGGGGTGTACCCGGAGGTGTGTAACTTTCTGACTCTGTTTCTGTATTATAAACAATCGTTCTGATTAGCATTCAATTTTATCATTTCTATGAAATCTGAGTTTTAGGCCTAACATCTGATTCTGAATTAATTGTTTATATTCTGATTTGAAAAACACTTTGTACCTTGGTTATTGTTTTGTTGATCTTTTAATTGATCCTTGTCACCGTCTCTCTGATCGGTTGGTAGTAAGTCTGAAAGGCTCCAGTCAGACATAGTACTTCTGAGTTTCTTTCTTCTGAAATAATGAAAGAATGCTTACTCTGACCGTTTTATTTGATTTCCACCAAGTTAGACCGCACTGCAAGTCAAACCAAGCTTAAAAATCAAACACCAGCCCCGCGCTTCCCAGACGCCACACACGTGCTCCCTCCCAGTCTAAGTAAACGAACGCAATTTACTCAATAATTTTGGGAGAGGGCGATCGCACACGCGTATGTCACCCAAGAAAACACGAAAGAGCTAGCGTAATTATCTTTTGATAATTTTTAATTTTATAGAAATTCAAATTCACTGCACCGCCGTTTCATTGAAATTTCTATCAAGGCGTGTTTTCAAAATTTATTCAAGTGCATCTGAACAAAGATAAATCAGCACAATCTTTAAACTGTTTTGTTTACTCGAATAACTCTGATATTCTGAATAGGAACGTGAGCGATGTATATGGAATTATTTTTGTTTATATTCAATTATTGCGTGTATACGCCATTGCCCGTCTGATTTGGTACGTCTGAACACAATTAGTCCATATATATTGAAACTCGAAAGGAGAGAGAAAAAAAACAAGAAAAATCCGTGCGCTTGAAGTCTGTTTTGATTCTGATCGAGAGAGAGAGAGAGAGCACAACAAACCGCGCGCTCGACTCTGACAACGTCGCTAGTCCCGCTCGCCTCTCCCCGATTCCCGGAATCGGCTCGTGCACGCTTGTGCCGGTGAGCGCTCGCGCGTCTTGCTGTCGCGCGCTTTTGTCTCACACTGAGACCTTTGAACTTTCTTCCTCTCTCTACTCTATTTCTCTGATTATTAAGACACCGCACTGTCTTTTTATCTACTCTTATTTTCGTACTCTAAATTTTATAATCGATGCGGCAACACAACACACTCCCGGAACCGAGCAAATTAAACTTTCTTTTGCTTAGTCTAATCCCTATTCTGAATACACCTTACAAAACTTGTACTTACTCTTTCTTCTGAAGTTCGTTCGCACACCTCTGATACGTCTAATTGGATTTTCTCTGATCTCTCAAAGAGAAAACTCTTAAACGTCTTCTTCTCGGTCCTTCCTCTCTTTTCCAGCGAGCTGGCCCACAACCTTTTGGAGTAATCCTTCGTAAGGATTGATGAGACGAGGTGGACGGGAGAGAGAGGCACAACACTTTGTATATATTTATCAAAAACTTATTTATTCAAAACTATTAGAAAACGCGTCGTGCGGCAGAGCTGTTGTCACAGCGGCGGTCGGCAGAAGAGTAAGTGCCTATAGAGCGAGAGCTTAGCTGCCCACGTGCTCCGTGTGGTGGCGCTATACTGGAACTCCCAATAGGCTTGTCCTTATCAAGCGGCTCGAAGACTCGCCAACATTTAGTAGTTGATATTCTACGTAACAGTAACATTAAAATGCAAATAGGACAAAATAAGTATACAGTAGTACATATGAACCCTGTGCGCATATCCAATATTGAGCCTCCAATAGAATCGAAATAAGTATTATGATTTCACAAAAAATGTCAATAGAATTAGTTATAAGTATATTGTACTACCGGAATAATAAATAAAATAGGCTTTTAAGAAGGGATAATAGTCGCAAAAGAGAGCACACCAAACAGTCCACGATTAATAATTAAAAATATTACATATTATTTTAACCTTGGATTAAATAAATTAAAAATCATAATTTAGTCAGTGCAAGTATAAGCGACATAACTTAATCATAGATGAAAAGAGAGGAAAATATAGATCCAAAATTCAAGGAGGAGTCTAAACATAAAAGCTAGCGAACAACCAATGACGAGCACCGAGTCAAGTAACTATACGTTAAATTTGATTCATATTTGATTTGATCCTCTTAGTGAATACATCGGCAAGTAACGAATATTAATCGAAACAGGAGTAGGCATTGAAGATTTGGACGCATGCGTAAAATTATACAATCACGGAAATAAACAAGGGAATTTATCCTAACAGTTATATTGATTTGCCAAGGTTGTAGCATAGACAAATAGAACAGCGGGAGATCACTCAATGTCAGAATCCGTGATGAAGGAGTTTGAAGCGGTACTATGTTGGGCATACGCTGATGAGTTAGAAAAGGATCAACGACGGCTAGAAGAGGAAAATCCGGGCAAGCCCTCTACAAAAGAGAAAAATGGGGCAAACTTTACGAGTTCATGACACCTACACAAAAAGCTGCACAAAATGCGTATATTCATAACAAGGAAATTCGAAGAGTTGTAACAGAACGGTGTCATAAGACGTTACTAGAACGAATGCGTAGAAGAGAAGGAAACGATAGTAATCAACACCCCGAGTTCGGTGTCGTCAAACAACGATTGGCCAAGTGCGATTATGAAGCAGCCAAGATGCGTATAGCAAATGGTCTCAAGGAAAAAGACTATCGGAAAACCGAAAAATAAGTATGCAAGCTCGAAATGAAAATACAGTACGCGAGTGGGCAGGTCGTACATATGGTGACTATCTACAAAAATATACATATGGAGGAAAGGGTTTCGCCGATCACAAGTAGCATGGAACCTGCATCCGATGTGGAGTGCATTTACCCATTTGGAGAGAATGTTCCATGTGCATTTATCTAAATGAAAAATATGATGGAAGAGATATTTTTACTCTTTCAACTTATTGTTATCTTAGGGAACATCAAGACCAGCGTTCAAATAACGTATGCGAAAATTGTATTCCAAAAAAATATAAAAGTGGACAGCAGCGTATACGTATATGGAATAATCGCAGGAAAAGAATAAAGGAAAATGATGAATCTCCACCATAATTGCATAAGACAAGTCAGCCAAACCGTGAGGAAGCTAGCAAAGCAATGACGATTGAAGGCAGAACGTACGAATGTCTTTATTAATAATCATGGAACTCAAATGGAATTAGAATTAGAATTAAAATGACGAATATGAATTAAAATGTTCGTTAAGATTCATCAATAAAAATTTTAATAAACCATCTAGCAACGCAAAAGAAAATATAAGATAAATAAAAAATAAAGCCACCAACCCTTAAACATCATTCCCATCACGTTCGAAAAAGGAAAAAAAATACAAATATCGAATTAAATAAATAAGAAAGAAAGAAATTCGCCTAGAAATAAATAATAAATCGATTAGAATAGAAACAATAAAAACCAAAGAATTATTATATACATTGTGAATGAACAATATTTAATTAATTGAGACGAAAATAGTATAATTTCCCCTCCAAAATAGGCAAATTATTCGCGAAAATAATGAACACCTTTTGACACCTAACATCCTTTATCCCGTAGCCGAAAAAATGGACTATAGATACGAAGAGACAAGGCTGCAAAGATTCGAGAGCTGGCCCTCGAACCAGTTAACGCCCAGGGATTTAGCAGCCGCGGGGTTCTGGAATGATAGGGGTAATACCGTGTCAAGGAAACCGGAATTTTTAGTATATATAAGCTACGAGACTAGATTGTCAAGCTTTGACAATTGGCCGTCAATTCGTATCCACCAAACAAAGGAACAACTCGCAGAAGCCGGGTTACTCGGGGTGTGGCGAGCAAGTCACATGTTATCACTGTGGGGATGGATTGAAAAATTGGGAATCCAAAGACGAACCCTGGGAGCAACACGCTAAATGGTTCTCCGCGTGTCCGCACGTCCGGTTAATGAAGGGACAAGCATTTATTGATAATGTATTAGGACAGCATTTGTTCCCATTGGCTAGAGAAGAGCAAACAATCTCTAGATAACTCAGAAGAAGCAGAAGTGCGACCTAAGGAAAATAAGGATATTAATTATACGAGGAGCAGGGGAAGCGGCTCCCCCGTTAATCAAAAATCTATTACCATCGATCTTACCAGAAGAGATAACAACAATAATTTATCAAACAATTTTAAGTAATGATATTTACTCGTTAAAATTTTGCGTTAGTCAATACAAACAACCCCGACTATTACAAAAGTATAATAAGAGTGGTACAAATCTATTACATGTGGCCGTAGGAGCAGGCATAGATAAAACTGTTGCAATCATATTTAATAACAATCTACATAACAATATAAACGCAAGGCACATACACGGAAATACCGCCTTAATGATAGTATATTGGAACAATAACAATACAAAGATGAATCCACTATTACAAAAGGGGGCCGAATTGTACCCAGATGGGGGCATTGACTGCTATGTACGGCCTGACTACCTGCCTGCCAGAACATCGAGGTTCTTAGTGGAATGCATAGCCCGAGAAGAAACGGAGGATAGGATAGTAAATCAAAGAAACATAGAAATTTTAAGAACCTATCATAATACGACCTATCGTCAATATGAAGAAGCGAATGTCGAATGGAGGAAACTGATAACTACGCCATTTATTAACAATATCTCATATAAAGATCTAGTCAAAAAACCAATCGACTCTTATTTGAGATTGACAAGATCCATTGGATTTCGCGTGAAGGAGAAGGAAACGCACGACAATTGTTTTCCTATCTATGGAGCAACTTTACATTCCGCACTAAAAATTATTGAGGAAAGGAGAAACGAATAGGGAACAAGGGAGGAAGAATTGAGTGAAATAACGCACAATCTCGTACCTAACGCTATCTTAGAAGTAATCGCTTATTATTTATGTATGGATTAAATCAAAATTAAAAATTTATACCGAAATCATTTTAAGGAAACATCGAGAAAATCATTAGATTATAACGATCGCAATAGAATAAGGAAACCAACGGACTATTATAACAATCGCAGATAGTTCGAGAGAGCCGAAGTCCTAAATAGAAAAAAAGGGAAAGAGAGAACAATTACTAAAACCTACAAATATCAGAAAAAGGAGAGAAAAAAAACAAGAATAAATATCACTTACCGAAGATTCCCGAATGATTGGCCGCACAATCACGACCAATCTCGGAGATTTGTTAACTGGCCGTCGGAACATGCTCCACAACCAAGCACTAGCGCGGCAGCAATCACTCCAAATCGAGGTCAAGAGATTGGCCAGGACCATAATTCAAGACAAAACCCGGACGAACATTTTTTTTATGTAAACAGATAAACTGAATAAACTTGAAAGCTACAAATAGGAATAACCCCAAGGCGGCTAACAGTCTCGCTTTAATAAAGGGCTCAGGTAGATGCCGAACACGAGGGAAGGAAAAGGAGGCAAAAGAGAGGGGACACCAGACAAAACCGATTACAATAAACCCGCCCATGAGAAAATTTATAAGAAACCAATCGCGAGAATTTCCATAGTGGAGACTAGGAGAGAAAGGAAGAGATGGCACACCCCCGGAGCTCTAAAAGTCAGATCTCAAGGAAGCAAAAAATTCAAAAAACGTTTAATGAATTTAAAATTAAAGATTCATCCACAAAACAGGAATAAATTAAGCATTAATAACCGTTGAATGAAAGTTTAAAATCTACTAAATACACGTCCCATTTTACACCGAGAAAAAAAAGGGAAACCATAAACCATCATTCCGCGAATCATGATCCGCTTATGGTAGGAATTAACAATAAAAACAATATTTGTAACGAATACTAGTATTTAATAATTGAGCAAATTACTAGGAATAGTAATACCCTTTGACAAAGGCCGAGAATATAATAGATCTGTTACTAAAATATGAAGTAAATTACGTCTCACCGTGTAAATGGCAAGCCCCCGTTATCTATGAGCAGTTGATTTCAAGCGGATAGATGTATTAGAAGAATTGATAAAATTAAAAATCAAACATAATAAAAACACAGGGTGGAATTTTGCCGTATTGCGGCAAGCCGTCAAAAGAAATGACATACGATATCTAGAATTATTATTGCAACGGGGAATCCAAGTTAATAGCTCAGACCGAACGGGGATGACTGCATTGAGGGTAGCGATAGAGACATCCAACTATAAAGCAGTAAAGGTACTATTAAACGCAAACGCAGATTTAACCAAAGACGATTATTTAGAAATCACATGTAAAGGAGACTCCGTGATTTTAGAAGAACTATTAGCCACAGCTAGACCTTGGCTATTAGATTGATCCGACGCGGTATACCCGTAAACTCTCATTCACACGAAGGAAGGCACGCAATAGAATCAGCAATATTGCAAAATAACGACGACACACTAAGACGCTACTCTCTCGTGATTTCTTATTGATTTGAACTAATAACGGCTAACGTTTGATTGTGCCGAAGTCTATACCATGAGCCTTTGCCGTTGATGTCGCCGCATGTCGGGTTGAATGGACAGTAAATTTATACTTAAACTAAGTGTCTTCTTAACCCATCTGCTGATTGTCTGCGCTCCTATGTCTGTATGAGGACGCCTCGTCGCTATAAACAGTTTTATGCTATCCTTTCTAAGTCCTTCTGATTGCTTTAGATAGGTTCCAGATCCTGGAACTGATGTCTTAATGCGATCCGAGATATGAATGAGGATACTATCCTCTATAATCTGGATGTTATCCAATCTAATATTTGCCAAGGTCTGGGCACTGTCGGCTGTGCACAATATCATCAATATGGAATTCTTGTAAGTTAAATTAATAAAGTTAAGTGATGCTAGAGGATAGGGTGTCTCGAGGTAGTCGAATACTACTGCTACATTCCACGTAAAAGGAGCAGTAGTATTCGACCACGTAGGTAGCACCCTCTTTAAACTTTAGGGTCAAAAACTTTAAGACCTGTAGGATATCGGGATCATAGCCATTGTAGCCCTTGGACTCGCAGAATTCGAGCCAAGGTCGCAGTACAGTGTTATATTGAGAAATGGTAGATTCCTCCAGTGATGCCATCATGATCATAACTGCTTCTGCGGGTATAGTTCTTAAAGTAAAGGGTGTCCTGATATCACTTCTCCGATGAGCCACAAAGAGGCTGCTCTCTGGTGCGAGATTATTCTACAAGGTGATAGAAGTATGTTTTCTTTTGCTTTAAAGTTTATTTGCTTAATTACTAAGCTTTTAAATAAAGGAAATCAGGGGTGGCTGGGCCAGTCTGGGACCACGATAATACCCTTGGCTTGCCCTTATTATTTTCGATAGAGATCTCGCTATTAACGAGAATGAGAGGAATGCATAGACAAAATATTCTGACCAACTTGCCGTAAAGGCATTAACATTAATGGCTTGTACGTCCGGAAATCGTGAAAAAAATTTTTTACATTTTGTGTTATACCTATTAGCGAATAGATCTATACGGAGACAAACTTCGAAAGCTCAGCCTTTCATATTATTGTGGTCGTACAGATCTCTATCGATCGAATGTTTTGCAGTCTATTTTTGTTATTCCCGAATCCGAAGTTTCGGCATTTTGGCAATACGAGTATAAGCGTCTACCGCGAAGGACTAGTGTAGTGTATACACAAAACACAGCCGCGTGGAACAGCCAACAGTCGGCACGCTAGCATTCAAGTTTCAATATCTGAGACTGCGAAACGTCGAGTCCTTGCGGTGCGGAGAGTTTTGGAGTCCCCACTCTCCCATTTTCGCGTCCATACATGCACGAAAATCATTCAGTATTTACACTTCAAAGTATCGAATGCTGACCCTTCAAAATTTTTTCCGTGTATATCTGGTTCACCTAACACATCTACCATTCGACTAAAAGCCTCGCTAGATAATTTCCATTCTGTATCTAGATTGCTAACTCTGGAGAGTGCATCGCCTTCGAAGTTATCCTGGGAGGATATGTTCGAAGCAAAGAGAAAAACATTTCTTTCCTCTGCCCATTGCCAAATAGCCCTAGCTAGTTGGTTGTATTTAGTGTGCCGAACATCAACCATCTTGTTAATATATGATATGGCTGTGGTGTTGTCGATACGCAAAAGAATTTGCATATTATTTGAAATATTTAGAAATTTTTTGAGAGTTAGTAAAACCGTGAATAATTCCTTGTAATTGATGTGATAATTGCTCTGCTCGATTGACCAGAAACCTTTAAAACTGTTTACCCTGTAGCGCCCCATCCTGTATTAGAGGCGTCAGTATATATGGTCATATCGAAGGTTGTAGATCTAATCGAACCTACACTATGTGGTATGTAAATCTTTGTCTCAAATTCAAAATTATTAATGATAAGAGAGATGTTTTTAAAATACTCTAAATTTTTGGTATATAGCCAGACATAATTTATCGCCCTACATGAAGAAACCAATTTTCTATTTAGTTTTGTTAGTTCTCGAATAGAACAATGTTTATTTTCTAAAAAGTCCGCTATTATTCGTAATAAATTATCTATCTTATCCCTTGGGAGTTCTATTGTAAAGTCTTTTGAATTTATAATGAAATCTAAAAATCGACATTGTTGAGATGGCATAAGGCAGCATTTAACTTTGTTTATGACTAAATCAAGGGATTTGAATAAATCGCAAGCAAATTGAGCATGCGCGATGCACGTTTCTTTGTCTTTGCCGATAAAAATCATACCATCTAATTTAGATGACCATTAAAATGCTTCCCGATCACGGATATTGGATCGGAGCCTTCATTATCTTGGTGAAGATATCGGGGGCTTTAGAAAGCCCAAAAGGTAAGCAGGTGAATTGATAAATTGTACCGTCGAAAGAAAAATGTAGACATTTCTTGCTCTTTTTATGAATTGGAATTGTGAAAAAGGCTCGAATATATTTATTCAATTCTTTTAAATTGAAAATAAAATGATCCGTATTATCCTTCTTTGGAATCAGAACAAAAGAAGATATTGTCTGCGGGAATAATCGCATTTCTCAATAGCGCCTTTCTCCAGCAATTTATCGATTGCATAACGATATCTTGAATGATCCGCTTTCATGATACTAGGACCCGTGAAACTAAACTGTCTAGGTTCTACTATAAAGGGTATGTGTAGCCTCTTATTATATTTTAACAGGAATTGGTTGTTCGTCATTTCTTGCCATCTATCTACGAATGATTGAAGTCTACCTGCTATTCTTTCATTTATTTTGGGACGGGCCTTCATTGTTTATCTTCAGCGTGTTGCTGTTGCTGTTGAAGTGGTGCTGCTTGTATTGGTTTTGGCCCTGTTGCTGCGAAAGGGGTTGTCTTTGCTGCTGGCCTTTCCGGAAAAAAGGCTTCTTAGTCTCCGTGACCTCCTATGGTTTTTGAATGTCCAACGCTAGCTTAGGCAAAGCTTCGGATGCGATCAGCCAACTTATTTCAGAAGGGTGTGTCGTCCATCTCTGCTTTTTTGATAAGGTCGCCGACTTGAGGAGATAAGTTGGGAATGAAGATATTTGCCCCATGCGATACCGAAACAGTGTGGTGTATCTCGATGGCTATCTTTGCGATGTCATTTAAAAATCTTACTATGACCACCTTATCACAATCCTCAACATCCATCATGATGGTTAGAGCGGTTCCTGTTGCCATAAGCTAGGAACCAGAAAGCTTTTGTAACTCAGCCATGTAGCTGTCTTTTTTGACGTTTTTTGCTGCTAATGAAACTGCAATCTCTGGATTCAGTTTTTTCGGCTCAAAGGCCGGAAGTCTAAATTATTTTTAAAAATAATGAGTGAGCCATATTATGTGTTATTACGATAATAATAACGTATAATTTTATTTACCTGGCGTAGTCATTTAGGAGTGACTTTTTGACCTCCTTGTCTAATCCGCCATTAACCATTTTGCTCCAGATTTGTACAAGACTGAGGTCAATATTTGCGTAATTGTCCTCGTCGTTGTTATCTTGTAGGCCTAGTAAGCCTGCTATTTTCTGGTCAACCTACTTAGGAGTGTCATCATCGTTATCTAAAATAATTTGGTATTTCAGATTCGTGTGTAAGCAGATTTCCGATGTGCGAGAATTTTTAGAGGCTAGCGACAAACTATGATAATAGTTGTGCATCGAATCATAGCTATTGCAATTCTGATAGTCATGGCGTTGACCTTTCGAATTTGTTTTCGAATGTAGACTGTAAAAGGCGTATCTTAATCGATATAGTCTTTTATGTTGTGATGTTGCACTTTTAACGAGAGACTAGCCACTCGAGCAAACGATCACTATACTCTATGTTACTCGACGAAGTGTATTCGGACACCTCACGATCTCGAGAGGGGGACAGGAACGTAGGATTTGAGACAGCCTGGCGTGGCTAATTGAAAACAATAAATAACAACTTATTTTATGTTAATAATCGTGGTACTATATTCTTATACCTCCGACTGATCCACTAGCGGCATCAGCTACAATAATTCCCCTCTATTCTTTTTGTGGTGGTCGCGTCACCCACTGCTCAGCTTCAACTCGAATACTCGCTGCTCGATCGCGTTAATTATTCAAAAAGAGGCTCATTCGCAATACCGTTGGTGTTTATCCCACCACCACATGCGACGCGACGCGAGTAAATAGTGACGGCATCACCTAAAATGGCGACGGCGTCTAGTCCTGGCTACGGTATCGCTTCTTCTGCGAAAGTCAAAAACCATGAAATGAATTGACACGACCCGCCTTCGACGTATACAGCAGCTGCTTCCCGCCTAGTACCTGAAAAGGGAAATAAAATAGCCAGACTGGCACCCAGCCAATGGCGGCGCAACGGTGAAAGCGGGTGGGAATATTAATCTCCCCCCGCGGAGATATACGTCGGTAATAATTTCTTGTCGGATCAGTAAATGATCTACGACGGCACTACCTATAGTTGTTACTGGACACAAGGTCTCAGTAGTCGCCAGTCGCGAGGGAAAACACTAAATTTGCTGGATTCTTCCCACAGCGACAGAACACTCTTTCGAGTACTCTCTCTCCGATAATAATTTCACTGCGCGAGATATTCGTTGGCGAGACCCGTCACCACATAATATAGAACCCTACACGATCTAGGGGAACGACGCGGCGCCTATTAGATACTTAACTTAAATGCTGGACATAAGTTAACAACGGCACCACGCTTCTTTATGATTCTCCTCCTGGGAGTTAATCATCGGCACATACCGCGATATCCGTCACCAACGCGAACATAAATCCGTACGTGGTCGAGAAAATACAGCACTTACTCAAAGTTTCTTGCAGACTGCGTAGGCTATATTAAGATGGCCGCTCTGCACTCACTCAGGCTCGTGGTCTAGTCTTACCAAAGGAGCGTGATGGTCCTGTTCGTGACTAGCCGTGGTGGTGGTCCCAAATGGAGTGGACGAGAAGGAAGCCGCAACTCTGCGGGAGACCGCGGAGTCCTGAAAAATCGTGATCGCCCCCCCCCCCCCCCCATACTCGCGAGACTACCCACGGAGTCAAACCTGGTGTCTCGACCGATTCCATGAGGCGAATTACGAATATCTATATACGTGGCAGTCGTGGCCGATGTGCAAGCGCCGTCACTCCGCCCGTATGTGAACCTTGCCTCGAGAAACGCGCGCGGTGGAGTGTAGTCGCGTCTATACGCCACTAGGGGTGTACGCGCGGATATCATGGCGACTGCTATAGTTCTCTTCCTTCGCGCAATCCCCCTTCTCTCACGGCATCGGTTTACGCGCTATCTCTTCCTTCGAGCACGCGATCTCCCTTCTCTCGCGGTATCGGTTCAAGCGCTATCTCTTGCCACGATGCCTTCGCGCACGTTATCTCCTTACCCGCTCCATCGTTCTCGCGACGATGCGCGTCTAGTGTACGCACGCGTCACTCACGCCTCGTGGCTCTCACCTCGCGCATCGGCGTATCTCCTCCAGAAGCCGTCGCTACGACTCCTGGTGAGTCTCCTCGGCAGGTCCATTGTGACCGTCGGTATTGAGGAGCGGTGGCGCGAACGGTGACAGGCGGCAGCAGGTGTACGGTGCGCGGCGCGTATACGTGTGGGGTTTCACCGGAGAGCCACCGTCGCTACAGGCTCTTGACAGGTGAGGTTAACCCCAGCCGTCGAGCGAATGGGTTTTATGAAACATTCACACTGCCGCCGCCCATGTCCGATAGTACGTCGCAATGCCCTTCACATAATGGTAATTATGTGAAGCTCTATTTTGGGGAAGAGGATTTCTTGGAAAAAGCGCTCTTGAACGTGTTGATTCGTGTTTTGTAGATGCGCAAGGAAAAAACTTGGAAAGGTAGGGGGTGGGGCCAGAAATAAGGTGTGCTTATCCCGTCCTCCTAAAAGGTGAATATTTACTTTTCTTATTCTCGTTTTTTTTCTCTTCCTCGTATTAGATGGATATTAGATCGGAATCCTTTCTTGGAAAGCCAACCAATTTTTTTGGCCTATTTAGTCCTAATGTACCCTAATGAAAAATCAAACGCCGAAAAGCACTGTCCAGGCGATTCCAGGATAATGTACGGCCCAATCGGGCTGAAAATTTTTTGACCTACTCTTAGAAGTACTAGTTTTGGTAAGAATGGAGGAAATTCAATTTAAATAAATAGAAAACTTTTTAAAAATAAAAAAAGTCAAAAATTTAGTTGTTTAAGCTTTTTTTTCATTATTTTTTATTTGAATTAAACTAGTACTTTTAAGAGTATGTCAAAAAATTTTCAGCCCGATTGTGCCATACATTGTCCTGGAATCGTACGGACAATGCTTTTCAGTGTTTGATTTTTCATTAGGGTACATTAGGACTAAATAGGCTAAAAAAAATTCTCAAATAAAGATAAAGTTGTGTTACGTGTGTATAAAAAATTTCAAATCAAATCAATATGTTTAAAAGTCTAACGTGTAGCCACTTCCCTTGAGATACGTAACAACTTTCTTCTAGAAATATTATTTAATGTTTCCTATTGTTTGACAATTGATTAATATTTGCGCACTGATATAAAACGACTACTTAAGATTCAAAGATTTTATGCTAAAAATTTAGAGAGACTTTCGTTATATTGTGAGAGAATTAAGTTGTCGACTTAACTCACAATCAGTTCAATGACAAGCGGTTATGTAGAGAATTAATACGAATATCTGCGAAAGTATTTATTTTATATAAATATATCTACTGCGTGTCTGCTATCATTTCGCACGAGTCGTACTTAATTTTTTACCGTTGCGTTGTACTATTTAATTGTACCGTTAGTTGTTCTAAGAATCACACGATTAATTTTTTATTTTACTTTTTTTGCAAGTTTGAATTTTTTAATTTTTTTCGTTATTTACGATATATCTTTGTATATATTTGTACAACGTTCTAGTACAGTTTTCATTACACTTTTTTCATCATTTCGAGATTAAGTCATAATTTAACCGACGCTTGATATTTCATTAAGCATTACAATGGCATTATACTGTTAGTTTTTAACATATTGTGTTCTTGAAAGACTGTCTGTACTCAGAGAAGCAATAAAAAGTTTATTAAAGAATATAAATCATTTTTTTATTAATCCAATAGTGCGATAGAAATAAGAATAATAATATTTATTAACAAATGAAAATTATATGTACAAGCTACATGGCACTGATCTTACAATTTTTCACTAAAACAAAATTATTTCTATATGAGAAATAAATTTAGCAAAATATTTATGATTATATTCTCATTATTTTTTTAGAATATTATAAATTGCGTTTGAAAAATAATTATGAAATGAACCTTCTATATAAACTTTTCATTCATCTAGAAAAAAGAAAAAATGCGCTAATTTGCTTAGCATTCAAAATTGAAGGTTATGAACATGTGATCATAACTTCTCTTTTTAGTATAATCTATACAAAATCGTAAATCTATATTTTCATTACTTGTGTATATGGGCACCTTCCAAATTGGCCATATACTCTGTCATCTCTGTCGACATGAAAGAGTCGACATAGACTACAGAAATGGGAATCACCCTTCACCGATAGGTGGCGGTATCAACAAACGTACTCATAAAGCTGTAACACTCGTAAAAGCGTAATTTGAACCCCTTTTATGTTCTGTCGCCTGTTCCGGTGTGTCGCTTGTGTCGAGCACCACACAGTTATAGAATAAGGCCCCTGGTTCTAACAATAAGATAGAGAACGGCCCCCATCACTAGAGTTTCACGAATTATAAGTACTCCATTACTGCATCCTTGCAAAAGATGTTTAAAAACTTCCTAACTTATTAAGAGGCCTAAATTACATTTAAATTTAAAAAATTATAACAATGCACATTTTTTATTTTCTGATTCATAATTATTATCGCTTGTATGTTCTAGGTTCAATGTTGCTGTGATGATAGATTAAGTCCAAACAATCACAAATCCTTTTTATCTCGCTTACGTAATCTGACAGATCGGTTGAGTATCAGCTTTGATTCGAAAGAAACGCCAGCGGGAAAATCTGGAAAGAATATAGCAGCCAAAGTTTTGAATAAAAGCATTACAATAAATAATAGTAGTAGATGTGATGAAATTTCATCCGATCAACCATTTGATTCTTCTAGCATTATTTCTACATGTAAAAAATGTAACTTATCTAAGCTACACAAGAACAAAGAACAAAGAAAACCAGCAATGGTAGATCATTTACCAAGTAATTTAGATGAGGCGCACTCAATGACACTGCCAAAATTCAGGCGTACACAGGATAATAAAAATAAGAGTTGGCGAACTGTTTTTGTTAAAGAAAAGAGGCCTTCAATGTCACTTGAAGCCTTGCCAGTTGAACTAAAATCATCTAGTATTACAAACCACCGAAGAAATTTGTCAAATCCTGAGGGTAAAAATTATCCGGTAGTATCTAAAAACCAAAGTTTACAATCAAAACAGGACCCAATGCATAATATTAACTTTAAAGAAATACATATTCGACCTACCATGCCTGAAATTTTTGTCGATCCTATAAAAGCTGATAGTTCAAGCGCAATCGAGGATACTGGTAATTATATCATAACAAAATTAAACCGTATAGATAGTTTAGCCATGTAATTTATTTGGTATTTTCTTTTTTTCCACATTGAAAATACATTCCTATTATACGATATCATATATAAACGATCATAGACTTTAAAACTTTCTCTAATCTAAAACATCTTTCATACAATGCACAAATTTTGGCAGAGATAAATTGAGTCCGTTATTACAACGACTTCGTTTGAGGAGGTGTTGTTGCTCCTCATACTCTCCTTTCCTGCATCTCATTGCGGAGGCTGAAAATCTTCGCGGATTTGTTGGCGGTAGAAGATGGGTCGTTGCTGTTGTCCTTAGATGGTGTTGAGGGGCTGTTGTTTAAATTCATCCCATACTTCCTTTTGGAGAATGTCTCTGTACAGCTGGAGCAGGCAAGTGTAGTTCTGTTCTTGAATATCAAGGAGCGGAAATTGGTGCACATCTTCGGCTCCGGTGTCTGGATACATATATATTGTAATGCTGGGTTTTCCCCATTGGTGTTACCGATGAAATACTCCGTTTTCTATGCTCGTCTCAATGCATACGAGGCGGCCGGCCGCCTCGGCCCTGGACGCCAGGCACCGGAGTGCCAGGGATCCCTCGACCCCCTTACCTTGAGACGCCACCCCGTGTCGAATCACCACTTCGTCCACCTGCTCGGCTAGCCAGTATTCGAACAAACACACATGAAAATGAGACAATCACAAAAGTCGTGGGTACTAGTACAAACTCAATGATCACGTGTTAGCGTTTTTTATCTCTGTATTCCTGTTAACAATCTTTATTCATTATTAATCTACATCCCGGCGACCGCCAGTTGCGCGCTTCACCAAGCTACGACATTCCCTTCGATCTCACTCACACTCACACTGTGACTCGCATGTCACCGGGCCGAGTTTCGAGCGAGGAAATACCGACACACGTCCTGAACGCGTATCCGGTCGTCAACTGATCCGGCGCCGAAACCGCTTGTGCCCGCCGGTGTAACCTCCTAGCCGCGGCGTGTTCGTCAACACGCCGCCGGACGGCTTACCCGACGCGGACGGAACAGCTGCCTCGCCCTTCCGATCGTCTACCGGTGCCGACGATCGTAGCGTCTGTCGCAGTCTGCGCTCATGAGACTATGGTTTCCCGCCCCGACGATAACCATTCTCTCCCGACGTACGCAGGTCCCCAGGCGTGCCCGCCGTTGCCGCGCCGCTGGCTTCGCCCGAACTTCGACGCGCCCACTCACACACTTTATATCGCTATACTTAACTTAACGGGACCGCTGTCCCGACTATCATACTTCAATTACATGCGGTTTTCAATCTAATCTAATCCTAAGTCTTAATTTACTATAAAATAACGCGCGGGCTAGAACTAGCGATGGTCGTGACCGTGTGCCTGTCGTGTAGGTCATAGTTGTGTTGTATACGAGAGCGAGTACGATAGCTTGTTAATGTACGTTTGGTTTTTGTCATTGTCGTGAAACGAGAGCGATAGCTTGAAAGACACTTTCACGATAGTTATGCCTTCCAGGGTGAAAACAATAACCTGTGTGTAAAATCTTGTCGAGTCTAAAGTCATAGTGTGAGAACGGTAGCGTCAGTGTAGTAACAGTTAACGGTAGTGTAAACGATAGTGAGAGCGATAGCTTGTCGGTAACAACTGTCGTCAAAAGTATTCGTCAGTCAGTGAACAGTTAACTGGCGTATAAACGATAGTGAGAACGATAGCTTGTCGGTAAAAATTGTCTTCAAGAGTGTTCGTCAGTCAGTGTACAGTAATTACGGTAAGCGGTAAATTCGGCATGAGGCTTGATATTCATTTAACACGCTGAACGACTCAGCGCTGTTAAATCGACGAAGCATGCTACCGCCGCACTCCTCCGCCATATTGGCCATGTGGCGTATTACATATCGCGAGTTCGCGCTACTCCGCAATCGGCATACTAACAATCAAGAAAGTTTCACCTTACTCAGAGTAACGCAGTAGTCTGTCGCACAGCACTCCCTTACAACGGGAATGATCGCCCAGGTAGACCCCGGTAGGAGCGGTGGCCAAACGGACCTGTTGCTCTGCTGGTGTTCCGACGCAAAAAAGGGGCGAGGTATCGAGTAGTGCTCGTGTCGATCCCGCTCGCGGTCGACGTTAGGTTAGGTCACTCACCTTCCCTACTCTCGCTCCCGCGTGCTCGAGCCTAGTCGATGTCGGCCGAGGCGCCACGAAGACGACCGAACGCGCACTCGCCGACTCGTGCCGAGTCGTTGCCGCGCGCCGCGCGGCCGCTTGTAACTGGCAGCGGGATGCCATGTTACAATATATATATACATATATATATATACATATACAACGTACGTACATACATATATGCATACATACATACACACATACTTACATACATAACTCCGCTGCGCCGATCCCAAGCCCGGGGCCCTACCACTCATGAGGTGGGGTAGGAGGAGGAGGAGGAGTATCAACCTCGCTAAAATAACCAAGGAGCATCTGGCCTGGATGTTAGCACCTTGTTAAAGGGCTCCTTCCTAGGATTCAAAATAAGGGAAGAAACCCCCCAAAAAAATCCAGATACACGTTACATTACCACATTAGCAAATGCACTACAACTCACTGCACACTACGCTTTACAGTCACTGCGGGAAACAAGGGTAGACGCTTAGAGTCTTGGTCGAACGAACGCTGGCCGATTGCCGCAGTGCGATTTTGTGTCGACTGTCGAAGAGGGAGGATACGAGAAAACTGGATTCTGACACTCCCGGGCTGCCGGATAGTACAAGGACCCTGGACGGTTAAGCATTCATACATACATACATACATACACCACGAGGGGGAGCTGTACCCTCCACGAGGGGGAGCTGTACCCCATGTGACGCGTCCTCGGGTGGCGGATAGAGGAACGCTCGCTGTAAGCGCATAGTACTACGTACGTAGTGCTGCAAACAGAGGGTAGGAGAGAAATAAAATATCTCCCGCGGACCAAGCAGCTTATTGAAGATCTGTCACTACCGGAAACAAGGTTTGATCTTAGGGTTATGACTAAGCAGGCGCTCGACGATTGCCGCAGTCCGACTCGACTTCGGCTGCTGAAGGGAAAGGATACGAGACAAACTGGGTTTTGACACTCCCAGGCTGCCGGAAAGTACAGGGGCCCGGGGATGTTACGCCGACACGCCCTAGCTGTCCTATCATCCGGCGAAAATCCCAATGATCTTAATAGTGCCGGGTGGCGCCCGGAACGGGCCCTATTGTGGTCAGAGGGGGGGCCTCGTTACCCTTTCCCGGAGACTTTCTGAGGAAGACTTGCGCGGGGGCATGAGGCCAGAATTCACACCTGTGAAGCATAGCTTCGCGGAGAGAGCTCAGTGGAAGGTAGGTGACTAAAGTTGGAAGAGGAGGATAAATAAAAATAAAAATGCATAGTACATCAAAGAAATCAAACTTGGGGACTTCGGATACCCCAAAAAGTGTCTTAGAAACTGGGTTCCCTACCCAGAGATCGGACGATAACAGCAGTCTCAGTAGAGAAACGATTGCCATGGAGTGTAGTCCAATAAAGACTATTTCCGAAAGGGCAATACGGACGGAATAAGAGCAGGTAAATCAAGGAGGCAGTAACTCAAACTGGGACTACAACCTTGAAAGAAGAAATGACCAGCTGGAGCGTCTAGGAGAAAAGATCCAGGAACTAAGAGAGTTTATAAGGGACAAAAATAACGTCCATAAAACTATCAAGGACTTGGCACGAAGCATTAGTGTCATGTATAAAAGTTTGTGCAGCGCGGAGGATGACCTGCTACAGTGCCAACGTCCAGGAACGGAAGGCAAGGAAACTCAGACAACACCAAGTCTGAAACCGAAAAAGGCGGATAAACCAAGGAAGGCCTTAAATACTCCGCAGGAAAGGAGTAACAAAGAGGAGAAAGAGAGTAAGACTTAAAGAGGCAACTTGGCAAGAGGTCGTTACAAGAAAGGCAAAAAAAAGGAGAAACAGTTAAGTAAGGAGAACAACAATGCTTCTGGCGTTAACAACCAGAGTAGGACCAGTAGAGACAAAACACAGCGGGCAAGACCGACCCGACCGGACGCTCTTATCATTAAGGCGCCGGAAGGAAGGAGCTACGTGGACATTTTGTCAACATTGAGAACTGCTCCTTCACTGAATGCCATAGGAGATAGCATAAACAAAATACGCAAAACGGTGGCGGGAGATCTCCTCATAGAGCTCAAACGCACAAAAGAAGTTAAAACCGCAGACTTCCAAGAAGCGGTTAAAGCAGTACTAGTGGAAGGAACCACAATAAAAACACTGCAGCAAGAGGAGACCTTTGAAATAAGGGACCTCGACATACTTACTTCAAAAGAGGAGGTACTGGAGGCATTGCAAAGGGAAATAGGAGAAAGAGATGTGATTGAGATCACTGCCGTAAAATCGCTGAGAAAAGCGTACGGAGATACGCAAATAGCTGTTGTGCAAGTGTCGAAAGAAATAGCGACCAAGTTCACAAAGCTAGAGAAAATTAAAATTGGATGGGTCAACTGTAGGATCCGTACATCGAACCGCAGTAAGGGGCCGCTTAGGTGTTATAAATGCCTTGGTTTCGGCCACGTCGCTATCAAGTGTACTGATCCGCAGGATAGCAGCAAATGCTGCTACAAATGCGGTAAGACGGGGCATAAAGCAAATATCTGCCGTAATGAACCGTGTTGTTTACTGTGCCGAAAAAAAGGCGACAACATACCGACGAACCATGTCACTGGTAGCTACTTGTGCCCAGCCTACCAAGCAGCGGTTAAAAAAATCAGGAAAGGGTAATGAGAATAGTCCAGCTAAATCTCAACCATTGTGAGACTGCGCAAGACCTTCTCTGTCAGTTTGTACGAGAACACAAGTTCGATGTCGCTCTCGTCAGTGAGCAGTACAAAGATTTGAATGAACCATCCTGGGAATCTGACGCCTCAGGTAAAGCCGCAATCTGGGCTTGCAAAGACTTTACCTTCCAGGGCAAGATGGTAAACAAGGAAAATGGCTTCGTAAGAGCGAAAATAGGCGGCATACATGTATACAGTTGTTACGTCCCGCCTAGCGCATCAATAGAGCAGTTTCAACAACTACTGGACCGGCTGGTGCAAGACGCTACGAATAAAAAACCAGCTATAATAGCAGGAGATTTTAACGCATGGGCGATCGAGTGGGGTAGTAGCAGAACCAATAAACGGGGACGAGTGCTACTGGAGGCATTCACGCTACTAGACTTGGTGTTACTGAATCAAGGCGACACCCCGACGTTCAAAAAACGAGATGCAGAGTCATTCATAGACTTGACATTTGTCAGTAACTGCCTCGTAAGGCAGGTAAGCAAATGGATCGTGAGTGATCACTACACAAATAGTGACCACCTAGCTATAATAATGGAGCTAGGCGGACCAAATAGGAAATTCTGTACAAATCCCAGTAGTACAAGAACTGAATGGAAAACCAAAGAGTATGACAAAGAGTTATTCTTGACGATGTTTGACAATATTCAATTGACGGGATCAGCAGACGACAAGGCTGCACAAATGACGGGCCAGCTCACCAAAGCGTGCGACGCGGTAATGCCGAGAAAAGTGTCCAGTCAAAGATGGCTACCAGCATATTGGTGGAATGACAAGATCAAACAAGCGCGCAGCGTTTGCCATCGAGCTAGAAGATTGGAACAACTGGCAAGGAAGAAATTCTACCGAACCGGTAGAGGAATGGATACGGTGGAGAACTGCAACGAAAAAATGAAAAAAGCAAAGCGCAACTTTAAAAGGTGTATAAGAGAGAGTAAACAAAGATGTTTAAGAGAGCTGCAAGATGAGGTCAATGAAGACCCTTGGGGCCGATCTTATAAAATTGTCATGAAGAAGATCAACGGAAGTTACATACCCCCACCAAAGTGCCCAGAGGTACTAAGCAGGGTGGTAACAACACTCTTCCCAAATCAGCCGGACATTCCATGTGCTATGGTAGAAGAAATAGATGTAGATAATATACCCTTAATTACGGACGAGGAGCTACTATCAGCCTGCAGGAGGGTTGGAAACAATAAGGCTCCAGGACTTGATGGCATACCCAATATTGCATTGAAACATGCCATCCAGGCTCACCCAGCAGAGTTTATAGACTTGTACAACACTTGTCTCACAGAAGGAACGTTTCCACGAAACTGTAAAAAGCAAAGGCTTGTGTTGCTACCACAGGGTAGCAAACCACTTGGAGAAGGGTCGTCATACAGACCGCTCTACATGCTCGATACACAGGGCAAAGTATTAGAGCGCATAATCTTCGTTAGGATGGAAGACAAAACCGAGGGGCCAGAGGGGCTTGCGGAACACCAGTATGGTTTCCGTAAGTGCCGCTCAACATTAGACGCTATCGGCTTTGTGGTGAATACAGCACGGACAGCCATAAGCGGGAAAAGGTGGAAAGGCGGGGCGAAAAAGTACTGCGCGGTGGTTACACTTGATGTTAAAAATGCATTTAACTCTGCAAATTGGTGCAAAATTCACGAAGCACTAGTGAGACTAGGAGTTCCTCCGTATATAAGAAGAATAATGTCTGACTACCTCAAGGACAGAACTCTCTTATTCGAGACCGAGGAGGGCACGGTGAATTATAAGGTTACCGGGGGAGTTCCTCAGGGGTCTGTACTGGGCCCATCGTTGTGGAACATTATGTACGATGGCGTACTCAAGCTAAAATTACCAGAAGGAGCAATGATCGTAGGATTTGCAGACGACATAGCTTTGGTGTTGGTAGCAAAAGAGAAAGAAGAGGTAGCTGAAATTGCTAGTGAAGCTATCATTAAAATACAGAAGTGGCTAAATAATGCGAATCTGGAGCTTGCAAGCCATAAAACGGAGGCTATCCTAATATCTAGCAGAAAGAAGACGGAGACAATCACCTTGAGAATAGGCGGTCATGAAATTACTTCTAAACCGACTATTAAATATTTAGGTATAACGTTAGACGCAAAGCTGACCTTTAAACAGCACTTGGAAGCAGCAGGAGAGAAAGCCGCAAAAACTACCGCAGTGTTGGCGCGGCTGATGCCAAATGTGGGTGGTCCCACACAGAATCGCAGAACGCTACTGGCAAGCGTTAGTACATCAATCATGTTGTATGGAGCCCCGATATGGGCAGACGCTGTACTGGTGAAGGCATATGGACGAAAGCTCTCCTCAGTGCACAGGCGAAATGCACTTAGGGTCGCGTCTGCTTACCGTACGGTATCGGACGAGGCGGTCTGCGTTATTGCCGGTCTCCCGCCAATAGACCTATTAGCAAGGGAGAGAAAATCAATCGACGAAGGAAAAAGACGAGACAGCGGCAAAACCAAGATAGAAATTCGGGATGCCGCTAGGAAAGTAACAATGACGGAGTGGCAAAAGCGATGGGACTCTAGTAGTAAGGGTCGGTGGACACACCGCCTCATACCAAGTGTAGAAGACTGGACAAAAAGAAGACATGGGGAAGTAAATTTCTACCTAACGCAGTTTCTGAGTGGACATGGATGCTACCGGGCGTATCTGCACCGATTTAAATTGGAGGATTGCCCGGATTGCCCGACGTGCTTGAATGTAATCGAGGACGCTGAGCATGTGTTCAGTGAATGTCCACGCTATGAACAGTAACGAGAAGAACTTGAGTGCTACCTACAGACCAGAGTAACGCCTGAGTCTATTATGGTAGCCATGATGACTTCGGCCGACGGATGGAGCGCAATAAACAATTTTGTTGCAGACATCCTTAAGAAGGTCCGAAAGGACGAAGAAAAAAGAAGAAGAAGACGTGAGATGCAGCAAGAAACAGACGACCGGACGATGCGGTAAGAAGTAGACGGCAGCGGAAAACGTGATGACGACCACATCAACAGACGAGGGCGGTAGCCCAAAGTTCCCCCGCGAAGCAATACTCAAACGGTGTTACCGCGGGGGGGCTTATTGGAGAAAGAGCCAGGTCCAACTTACTTAGGGTCGGTAAGGAGGACGGAGAGGATTCGGTTGCTGTTGGAACTCAAAAGCTAACGGTAAACGAAGGGTTTAGTGGGTGAGAGTCCCACACAGGTGGTACCAGACGGTGCCATATCGTCCATAATGGATTTGCCCTTAACCTCTCACTCTATAAAGAAAAAAAAAAAAAAAAAAAAAAAAAAAAACATACATACATACTATCGACATCGATGCTATCGAGCATACCTGTGTAGATTTAATTTAGAAGACTGTCCAGACTGCCCAGCATGTTTGGACGTGTGCGAGGACGCTGAGCACGTTTTTTGCTACTGCTCGCGTTACCAGCAGGAGCGTAAAGAGTTTGAACGCTACCTCCAGACCAGAGCAACTCTTGAGTCTATTATGGTAGCTATGTTAGCCGCCGCTGAGGGCTGGCACGTGGTTAGTAACTACGCCGCGGTCATCCTCAAGAAAGTGAGGGGTGACGAAGAGAGAAGAAGACGAGAGATGCTGCAAGAAGCTGACGACCGGACGATGTGGTAAAAAGTAGACGGTAGCCTATAATGAAGAAGGTACGAAAGTAGATTTACTAGATATGGACGCATAATTAACTCGCCACGTGGCCAACATGGCGGCGGGAGTGCGGCGAAGCATGAGTGCGGTTATAGCATGCTTCGCCGACTTAACAGCGCTGAGTCGTTCGGCGGATTAAGCGGGCATTTCGCCTCGACTGATTTACCGTAAAAGATAATTACTGTACACCTGACTGACGATTATTGTACTGACGCTATCATTTACACATTGACGACAACTATCGTACTGACGCTATCGTTTTATACTGTGACTACAATTATTGTACTGACGCTATCGTTACACTAAGACTACAATTATGGTACTGACGCTATCGTTTACACTTGACTACAATTATTGTACTGACTCTATCGTTTACACTACGACTACAACTAATACACGGACGCTATCGTTATACTAATTATCGTTAGCAGACTGACGCTATCGTTTACACAATGACTACTACTATTACACCGACGCTATCGTTATACCATAACTATCGTTTTCACGCTGACGCTATTGTTTACACTGACTGATTATTACACTGACGCTATCGTTACACTAATTATCGCTATTAGACCGACGCTAACAATTATAACACGACTATCGTTATTACACTGACCTTTTCACGACAAAGACAAAGACCACAATTACACTGACACGCTATCGCCCACGTTCTCGTATGCGACGCAACCATGACCTACGACACAAGGGCACGACTTTCGCTAGTTCTAGGTCACGCATTAACTCGCATTAGCTTAAGATTTAGTATTAAGTAAAATTAATAACCGAGCGTAATATAAGTAGGTAGTAGTTGGGGCAGCGGTCCCGTTAAGTTAGATATAATTGTATGGAGTGAGTGAGTGTTCGCGTCGAGGTTCGGGCGACGTCACCGGCGCGGCAACGGCGGGTACGCCTGGAGACTTGCGTACGTCGGGAGAGATTGGTTATCGTCGGGGCGCGGATTCATAGTCTCGTGAGGGCAACGAAAAAATGAAAAAAGCAAAGCGCAACTTTAAAAGGTGTATAAGAGAGAGTAAACAAAGATGTTTAAGAGAGCTGCAAGATGAGGTCAATGAAGACCCTTGGGGCCGATCTTATAAAATTGTCATGAAGAAGATCAACGGAAGTTACATACCCCCACCAAAGTGCCCAGAGGTACTAAGCAGGGTGGTAACAACACTCTTCCCAAATCAGCCGGACATTCCATGTGCTATGGTAGAAGAAATAGATGTAGATAATATACCCTTAATTACGGACGAGGAGCTACTATCAGCCTGCAGGAGGGTTGGAAACAATAAGGCTCCAGGACTTGATGGCATACCCAATATTGCATTGAAACATGCCATCCAGGCTCACCCAGCAGAGTTTATAGACTTGTACAACACTTGTCTCACAGAAGGAACGTTTCCACGAAACTGTAAAAAGCAAAGGCTTGTGTTGCTACCACAGGGTAGCAAACCACTTGGAGAAGGGTCGTCATACAGACCGCTCTACATGCTCGATACACAGGGCAAAGTATTAGAGCGCATAATCTTCGTTAGGATGGAAGACAAAACCGAGGGGCCAGAGGGGCTTGCGGAACACCAGTATGGTTTCCGTAAGTGCCGCTCAACATTAGACGCTATCGGCTTTGTGGTGAATACAGCACGGACAGCCATAAGCGGGAAAAGGTGGAAAGGCGGGGCGAAAAAGTACTGCGCGGTGGTTACACTTGATGTTAAAAATGCATTTAACTCTGCAAATTGGTGCAAAATTCACGAAGCACTAGTGAGACTAGGAGTTCCTCCGTATATAAGAAGAATAATGTCTGACTACCTCAAGGACAGAACTCTCTTATTCGAGACCGAGGAGGGCACGGTGAATTATAAGGTTACCGGGGGAGTTCCTCAGGGGTCTGTACTGGGCCCATCGTTGTGGAACATTATGTACGATGGCGTACTCAAGCTAAAATTACCAGAAGGAGCAATGATCGTAGGATTTGCAGACGACATAGCTTTGGTGTTGGTAGCAAAAGAGAAAGAAGAGGTAGCTGAAATTGCTAGTGAAGCTATCATTAAAATACAGAAGTGGCTAAATAATGCGAATCTGGAGCTTGCAAGCCATAAAACGGAGGCTATCCTAATATCTAGCAGAAAGAAGACGGAGACAATCACCTTGAGAATAGGCGGTCATGAAATTACTTCTAAACCGACTATTAAATATTTAGGTATAACGTTAGACGCAAAGCTGACCTTTAAACAGCACTTGGAAGCAGCAGGAGAGAAAGCCGCAAAAACTACCGCAGTGTTGGCGCGGCTGATGCCAAATGTGGGTGGTCCCACACAGAATCGCAGAACGCTACTGGCAAGCGTTAGTACATCAATCATGTTGTATGGAGCCCCGATATGGGCAGACGCTGTACTGGTGAAGGCATATGGACGAAAGCTCTCCTCAGTGCACAGGCGAAATGCACTTAGGGTCGCGTCTGCTTACCGTACGGTATCGGACGAGGCGGTCTGCGTTATTGCCGGTCTCCCGCCAATAGACCTATTAGCAAGGGAGAGAAAATCAATCGACGAAGGAAAAAGACGAGACAGCGGCAAAACCAAGATAGAAATTCGGGATGCCGCTAGGAAAGTAACAATGACGGAGTGGCAAAAGCGATGGGACTCTAGTAGTAAGGGTCGGTGGACACACCGCCTCATACCAAGTGTAGAAGACTGGACAAAAAGAAGACATGGGGAAGTAAATTTCTACCTAACGCAGTTTCTGAGTGGACATGGATGCTACCGGGCGTATCTGCACCGATTTAAATTGGAGGATTGCCCGGATTGCCCGACGTGCTTGAATGTAATCGAGGACGCTGAGCATGTGTTCAGTGAATGTCCACGCTATGAACAGTAACGAGAAGAACTTGAGTGCTACCTACAGACCAGAGTAACGCCTGAGTCTATTATGGTAGCCATGATGACTTCGGCCGACGGATGGAGCGCAATAAACAATTTTGTTGCAGACATCCTTAAGAAGGTCCGAAAGGACGAAGAAAAAAGAAGAAGAAGACGTGAGATGCAGCAAGAAACAGACGACCGGACGATGCGGTAAGAAGTAGACGGCAGCGGAAAACGTGATGACGACCACATCAACAGACGAGGGCGGTAGCCCAAAGTTCCCCCGCGAAGCAATACTCAAACGGTGTTACCGCGGGGGGGCTTATTGGAGAAAGAGCCAGGTCCAACTTACTTAGGGTCGGTAAGGAGGACGGAGAGGATTCGGTTGCTGTTGGAACTCAAAAGCTAACGGTAAACGAAGGGTTTAGTGGGTGAGAGTCCCACACAGGTGGTACCAGACGGTGCCATATCGTCCATAATGGATTTGCCCTTAACCTCTCACTCTATAAAGAAAAAAAAAAAAAAAAAAAAAAAAAAAACATACATACATACTATCGACATCGATGCTATCGAGCATACCTGTGTAGATTTAATTTAGAAGACTGTCCAGACTGCCCAGCATGTTTGGACGTGTGCGAGGACGCTGAGCACGTTTTTTGCTACTGCTCGCGTTACCAGCAGGAGCGTAAAGAGTTTGAACGCTACCTCCAGACCAGAGCAACTCTTGAGTCTATTATGGTAGCTATGTTAGCCGCCGCTGAGGGCTGGCACGTGGTTAGTAACTACGCCGCGGTCATCCTCAAGAAAGTGAGGGGTGACGAAGAGAGAAGAAGACGAGAGATGCTGCAAGAAGCTGACGACCGGACGATGTGGTAAAAAGTAGACGGTAGCCTATAATGAAGAAGGTACGAAAGTAGATTTACTAGATATGGACGCATAATTAACTCGCCACGTGGCCAACATGGCGGCGGGAGTGCGGCGAAGCATGAGTGCGGTTATAGCATGCTTCGCCGACTTAACAGCGCTGAGTCGTTCGGCGGATTAAGCGGGCATTTCGCCTCGACTGATTTACCGTAAAAGATAATTACTGTACACCTGACTGACGATTATTGTACTGACGCTATCATTTACACATTGACGACAACTATCGTACTGACGCTATCGTTTTATACTGTGACTACAATTATTGTACTGACGCTATCGTTACACTAAGACTACAATTATGGTACTGACGCTATCGTTTACACTTGACTACAATTATTGTACTGACTCTATCGTTTACACTACGACTACAACTAATACACGGACGCTATCGTTATACTAATTATCGTTAGCAGACTGACGCTATCGTTTACACAATGACTACTACTATTACACCGACGCTATCGTTATACCATAACTATCGTTTTCACGCTGACGCTATTGTTTACACTGACTGATTATTACACTGACGCTATCGTTACACTAATTATCGCTATTAGACCGACGCTAACAATTATAACACGACTATCGTTATTACACTGACCTTTTCACGACAAAGACAAAGACCACAATTACACTGACACGCTATCGCCCACGTTCTCGTATGCGACGCAACCATGACCTACGACACAAGGGCACGACTTTCGCTAGTTCTAGGTCACGCATTAACTCGCATTAGCTTAAGATTTAGTATTAAGTAAAATTAATAACCGAGCGTAATATAAGTAGGTAGTAGTTGGGGCAGCGGTCCCGTTAAGTTAGATATAATTGTATGGAGTGAGTGAGTGTTCGCGTCGAGGTTCGGGCGACGTCACCGGCGCGGCAACGGCGGGTACGCCTGGAGACTTGCGTACGTCGGGAGAGATTGGTTATCGTCGGGGCGCGGATTCATAGTCTCGTGAGGGCAACGAAAAAATGAAAAAAGCAAAGCGCAACTTTAAAAGGTGTATAAGAGAGAGTAAACAAAGATGTTTAAGAGAGCTGCAAGATGAGGTCAATGAAGACCCTTGGGGCCGATCTTATAAAATTGTCATGAAGAAGATCAACGGAAGTTACATACCCCCACCAAAGTGCCCAGAGGTACTAAGCAGGGTGGTAACAACACTCTTCCCAAATCAGCCGGACATTCCATGTGCTATGGTAGAAGAAATAGATGTAGATAATATACCCTTAATTACGGACGAGGAGCTACTATCAGCCTGCAGGAGGGTTGGAAACAATAAGGCTCCAGGACTTGATGGCATACCCAATATTGCATTGAAACATGCCATCCAGGCTCACCCAGCAGAGTTTATAGACTTGTACAACACTTGTCTCACAGAAGGAACGTTTCCACGAAACTGTAAAAAGCAAAGGCTTGTGTTGCTACCACAGGGTAGCAAACCACTTGGAGAAGGGTCGTCATACAGACCGCTCTACATGCTCGATACACAGGGCAAAGTATTAGAGCGCATAATCTTCGTTAGGATGGAAGACAAAACCGAGGGGCCAGAGGGGCTTGCGGAACACCAGTATGGTTTCCGTAAGTGCCGCTCAACATTAGACGCTATCGGCTTTGTGGTGAATACAGCACGGACAGCCATAAGCGGGAAAAGGTGGAAAGGCGGGGCGAAAAAGTACTGCGCGGTGGTTACACTTGATGTTAAAAATGCATTTAACTCTGCAAATTGGTGCAAAATTCACGAAGCACTAGTGAGACTAGGAGTTCCTCCGTATATAAGAAGAATAATGTCTGACTACCTCAAGGACAGAACTCTCTTATTCGAGACCGAGGAGGGCACGGTGAATTATAAGGTTACCGGGGGAGTTCCTCAGGGGTCTGTACTGGGCCCATCGTTGTGGAACATTATGTACGATGGCGTACTCAAGCTAAAATTACCAGAAGGAGCAATGATCGTAGGATTTGCAGACGACATAGCTTTGGTGTTGGTAGCAAAAGAGAAAGAAGAGGTAGCTGAAATTGCTAGTGAAGCTATCATTAAAATACAGAAGTGGCTAAATAATGCGAATCTGGAGCTTGCAAGCCATAAAACGGAGGCTATCCTAATATCTAGCAGAAAGAAGACGGAGACAATCACCTTGAGAATAGGCGGTCATGAAATTACTTCTAAACCGACTATTAAATATTTAGGTATAACGTTAGACGCAAAGCTGACCTTTAAACAGCACTTGGAAGCAGCAGGAGAGAAAGCCGCAAAAACTACCGCAGTGTTGGCGCGGCTGATGCCAAATGTGGGTGGTCCCACACAGAATCGCAGAACGCTACTGGCAAGCGTTAGTACATCAATCATGTTGTATGGAGCCCCGATATGGGCAGACGCTGTACTGGTGAAGGCATATGGACGAAAGCTCTCCTCAGTGCACAGGCGAAATGCACTTAGGGTCGCGTCTGCTTACCGTACGGTATCGGACGAGGCGGTCTGCGTTATTGCCGGTCTCCCGCCAATAGACCTATTAGCAAGGGAGAGAAAATCAATCGACGAAGGAAAAAGACGAGACAGCGGCAAAACCAAGATAGAAATTCGGGATGCCGCTAGGAAAGTAACAATGACGGAGTGGCAAAAGCGATGGGACTCTAGTAGTAAGGGTCGGTGGACACACCGCCTCATACCAAGTGTAGAAGACTGGACAAAAAGAAGACATGGGGAAGTAAATTTCTACCTAACGCAGTTTCTGAGTGGACATGGATGCTACCGGGCGTATCTGCACCGATTTAAATTGGAGGATTGCCCGGATTGCCCGACGTGCTTGAATGTAATCGAGGACGCTGAGCATGTGTTCAGTGAATGTCCACGCTATGAACAGTAACGAGAAGAACTTGAGTGCTACCTACAGACCAGAGTAACGCCTGAGTCTATTATGGTAGCCATGATGACTTCGGCCGACGGATGGAGCGCAATAAACAATTTTGTTGCAGACATCCTTAAGAAGGTCCGAAAGGACGAAGAAAAAAGAAGAAGAAGACGTGAGATGCAGCAAGAAACAGACGACCGGACGATGCGGTAAGAAGTAGACGGCAGCGGAAAACGTGATGACGACCACATCAACAGACGAGGGCGGTAGCCCAAAGTTCCCCCGCGAAGCAATACTCAAACGGTGTTACCGCGGGGGGGCTTATTGGAGAAAGAGCCAGGTCCAACTTACTTAGGGTCGGTAAGGAGGACGGAGAGGATTCGGTTGCTGTTGGAACTCAAAAGCTAACGGTAAACGAAGGGTTTAGTGGGTGAGAGTCCCACACAGGTGGTACCAGACGGTGCCATATCGTCCATAATGGATTTGCCCTTAACCTCTCACTCTATAAAGAAAAAAAAAAAAAAAAAAAAAAAAAAAAACATACATACATACTATCGACATCGATGCTATCGAGCATACCTGTGTAGATTTAATTTAGAAGACTGTCCAGACTGCCCAGCATGTTTGGACGTGTGCGAGGACGCTGAGCACGTTTTTTGCTACTGCTCGCGTTACCAGCAGGAGCGTAAAGAGTTTGAACGCTACCTCCAGACCAGAGCAACTCTTGAGTCTATTATGGTAGCTATGTTAGCCGCCGCTGAGGGCTGGCACGTGGTTAGTAACTACGCCGCGGTCATCCTCAAGAAAGTGAGGGGTGACGAAGAGAGAAGAAGACGAGAGATGCTGCAAGAAGCTGACGACCGGACGATGTGGTAAAAAGTAGACGGTAGCCTATAATGAAGAAGGTACGAAAGTAGATTTACTAGATATGGACGCATAATTAACTCGCCACGTGGCCAACATGGCGGCGGGAGTGCGGCGAAGCATGAGTGCGGTTATAGCATGCTTCGCCGACTTAACAGCGCTGAGTCGTTCGGCGGATTAAGCGGGCATTTCGCCTCGACTGATTTACCGTAAAAGATAATTACTGTACACCTGACTGACGATTATTGTACTGACGCTATCATTTACACATTGACGACAACTATCGTACTGACGCTATCGTTTTATACTGTGACTACAATTATTGTACTGACGCTATCGTTACACTAAGACTACAATTATGGTACTGACGCTATCGTTTACACTTGACTACAATTATTGTACTGACTCTATCGTTTACACTACGACTACAACTAATACACGGACGCTATCGTTATACTAATTATCGTTAGCAGACTGACGCTATCGTTTACACAATGACTACTACTATTACACCGACGCTATCGTTATACCATAACTATCGTTTTCACGCTGACGCTATTGTTTACACTGACTGATTATTACACTGACGCTATCGTTACACTAATTATCGCTATTAGACCGACGCTAACAATTATAACACGACTATCGTTATTACACTGACCTTTTCACGACAAAGACAAAGACCACAATTACACTGACACGCTATCGCCCACGTTCTCGTATGCGACGCAACCATGACCTACGACACAAGGGCACGACTTTCGCTAGTTCTAGGTCACGCATTAACTCGCATTAGCTTAAGATTTAGTATTAAGTAAAATTAATAACCGAGCGTAATATAAGTAGGTAGTAGTTGGGGCAGCGGTCCCGTTAAGTTAGATATAATTGTATGGAGTGAGTGA
The DNA here is from genome assembly GCA_020010945.3 of Muscidifurax raptorellus. Taxonomy (NCBI): domain Eukaryota; kingdom Metazoa; phylum Arthropoda; class Insecta; order Hymenoptera; family Pteromalidae; genus Muscidifurax; species Muscidifurax raptorellus. Next base: position 28,814,707 of record CM052077.1, on the reverse strand, counting down.
GTGTTCGCGTCGAGGTTCGGGCGACGTCACCGGCGCGGCAACGGCGGGTACGCCTGGAGACTTGCGTACGTCGGGAGAGATTGGTTATCGTCGGGGCGCGGATTCATAGTCTCGTGAGGGCAGGCTGCGACGGACGCTACGGTCGTCGGCACCGGTAGACGATTGTTAAGTGAAATACAGAACGAATCAAAGTTAATATTGTTCATTCATTCCGTACTGACACCCATGACCTTATGTGATTGTCTCATTCCCTCCGTATATAATTTCGTATACTGGCTAGCCGAGCAGGTGCACGAAGATGATGTTTCGACACGAGGCGGCGTCTCAAGGTAAGGAGATCGCGGGATACCTGGCACTCCGGTGCCTGGCGCCCAGGGCCGAGGCGGCCCGCCGCCTTGTATGTATCGAAGCGGTAGTAGGAGACGGAGAATTCATCGATAACGCAGTGGAACAAAACCCAGTGTTACCGTACGCTGGGTCCACCGTTACAATATATATATATATATATATATATATATATATATATATATATATATATATAATGCTGCTATGAGATTTTTATATTTTATATCATTTGATACTGTTTGGGCGAATTCAAGACTTAAATTTTGTACCATCAGAGTATTAAATAATTTACCATTTTCAATATTTGACTGTCTACCTAATGACTCGATATAATCACTTTGGTCCATTGTCATCTCACAATTTTTATAATTATATTAACATTTATTACTAAGTAAGTCTTTACTTCGCCTAAGTCTTCCATCGAATATTAATACATCATCTACGTGCAGAATAAGATAAATTGTTTCGCTGTTATCACATTTTGTATACAAGCAGTAATCACTTATACTTCTATTAAATCCTAATTTTTGTATATAATCTTCAAAACATTCGTACCAAACTCTCGGGCTCTCTCGCAGTCCATGCAATGCTTTATGTCGTTTACATACTCTATCGGTTTTGTCATCGTAACCTAAAGATTGTTTTTTAAATACTTCTGATTTTATATTTCCGTTAAGGTATGCTGTTTCGACAGCTATCTGTATAATCATTAAATCACGTTTAATTTTAGTTGAATTTTAGCTACTGTAGAATACAAATCTTCCAGTACTTCTCTTTGTTGGAAATCTCGTATAAGTAAGCTTTCTTTTTTATTATTATCAGATTTATGGGCTATCTACGCTTACAAGTTTTACATATTGTTACGTCCAGATTACAAATGTTCAATTACAATATCTAACATATTGAAACAATTACATGAATTCTTACCTGAATTGATAATCGAACTTGGCTAATCTAACTTGGATAATCGAAATCGACTTATGAAAGTTATAATAATTTAAATGATTAAAAGAGTGAATTATAGGAAATCGCTTTTGGCTACCGCGAACGCAGTCACTGCGTACCGGGGAAGGGAGCCGGGAACGAAGTCACTTTAAACTATACAATATCTCTTTTTAATCGACACACGTTTATTTTTATAAAAAGAGAAAAGTACCTTAATGTGTAAGTGTGCGTGGCAGGTCAAGTCATAAACATCATAGTTTACGACTTCGTTAACACTCGTGCCGTGAGTTCTCCACAACTTTTCACACTAAATACTTACAATAGAACCTGCACGTTCCTCAACTTAAACTCGCTTTGTTCTTTTGTCTTTTCGCGTCCTCAGTAACACATGACTGGGCCCACAATCTGATATTTATTTAATGGTTAAGTAAGATAACCGAGGGCTGAAATAAATGTCTTGGATGTAAGTAAACTTTGATTTATTAATAGAGTCGTAAGTATTACAAATGAGAAAAACAAGCTAAACAACGGGAGCACACGATGCTATAGCGACGGGCTTGCGTGGCAGAGTGAGCAGGAGTAAGAGAGCGAACGACCGAGTAGTCAGCTCCAGAAAAGCGAACGACGCTACGCTAGAAAAGGACAGACACCGCACGGAAACTAGCTCGAACTCTTTCTCTACTCTATCATATTTACGCGAACTAGTTGAACGCGTATTAAAACAATACTTCAACTTAAACAGATCAGCTAATATTTTTTAACATAAATTTAAATCGTAATTAGACACGTTTTGGAAGAAAATTTAAATTTCATTTTTGCTGTTTCACTCCTGTATGTGCAATAAACTAAAATTTGCATATTTTGTACTTGTAACGTTTGCGTTTCCCTCGCGCCGGATGTAGTCAGTCAGAACCAGGATTAGGGGAGGGAAGTAGGTTAAAAACAACTACGTTCTGTTTTGGTTTTAATTATTTATATGTATTTAATTATTTAATAAGGCGTGTTGTCATTCGCCACCTATAACCAAACAAGAATACGCTTATTTAGAAAGACTTGTCTCTTACAATTAATCCTTAATATCTATTCGGTACGGCGCGGTAACGGTACGGTACGGTACGGTGTCGCTAGTTTAGAAACACTCTATCGCTTACAGTGGAACCGTGTACGTTCGGTCTGGAGTGCGGTCGTTCGGTTATTCCTATGTCCTGTATGCGTACAGTGACAGTAGGAAGGGCGGAATACCCTGGTGTGTTTCTGATATCACGGAGTCCTCGCAAGAACGTGTGCGCACAATCTTGTGCGGCTTCCGTGCCGGTTCCTGGCTTCCTCCTACCCTGTGTGCACACAGCGGCAGGCGGAACAGAGGAACATCGGAATGATGTCGGTGTGTGTTTGTCTGTGTTCCACAGGATCTGATTGAGACGTGTGCGCACGACTCAATCTGGTACTGTGGCTGTTTCTCACGGTTTCCTTTGCCCTGTGTGCGCACAGCGGCAAGTGGAACGGTGGAACGGTGGAGGTGTGTATAGTGGTGTGTGCAGAGTCCGACAGGGGCCGTATCCTCCAGTCTATATGTCGACTATAGCTTTGTGGTTATGGAAGACATACTTGTCGTGTGGATCATATGTTTTATGTAGTTTATCTTGTCGATTACATTTTATATGTAATTTTAATGAAATTGTACCTAAAACTGTTTAAAAATGTAATTCTTAATTATTAAATAAAAATAAATATGGATATCAATGTGTTTGTGATAATTGCAATGAATATTGATTAATCCCATGGATGTTCACATCTCCATATCATAGGTATTCGATCTAATTTGAATTAGTATTAAACTTCTTCTCCACATAATTTATAAGTTGTTCGTTTAAATTGCAGTTAAAAGTCGTTGCGTTAAAAATTTATTTATATTTAGTTGAAGTTGAAAAGAGTAAAGAGTTGAAAAGAGCTTTTAACAAGCTTTAACAACATTTTATTGTCATGAAGGATATAAATTGTTTTCATATAATTTTAAATAAAAAAGGATTCATAATAAATAACACGTGTTCAATAATATTGTATACAAAAATTAAAATTTTTATTTGTAATACAATATTATAAATAAAGTTTTATAAATTATTGTTGAGCAACAAGCGTTCAACACGCTTCAAACTTATTTCCTATACATATCTTTTGAACATTGTAAATGTATGTAACTTAATTTTTAAAATCTAAAATCTGAATCAGCTTCAGGAGGTGCAACTCTAACCGTGACTGGAATCCTTGCTCTCGGAACTTCAGGACTGCAGAACAAGGGTACTGCAGTAGCGTTCAAGTTTACTTTTGGAAATGGACCTGTGCCGTATTGAGGTTGATGAGTTAATCTGCTATTGGCTTCAACTGCGTATTTATTTAAACGAGATGTTAAACCAGGAGAATTTATATCTGTGTATGTTCTGAAATAAATGTTAAACGCGTGTTGCTCAACAATAATTTATAAAACTTTATTTATAATTTTGTATTACAAATAAACATTTTAATTTTTGTATACAATATTATTGAACACGTGTTATTTATTCTGAACCCTTTTTTATTTAAAATTATATGAAAACAATTTATATCCTTCATGACAATAAAATGTTGTTAAAGCTTGTTAAAAGCTCTTTTCAACTCTTTACTCTTTTTAACTTCAACTAAATATAAATAAATATAAATAAATTTTTAACGCAACGACTTTTAACTGCAATTTAAACGAACAACTTATAAATCATGTGGAGAAGAAGTTTAATACTAATTGAAACTAGATCGAATACCTATGATATGGAGATGTGAACATCCATGGGATGAATCAATATTCATTGCAATTATCACAAACACATTGATATCCATATTTATTTTTATTTAATAATTAAGAATTACATTTTTAAACAGTTTCATATACAATTTCATTAAAATTAAATAAAATAATTAAATTCTTTCTTTTAGGCCTATATTCGAGTCGTTTTTCAAATTGCCGCGCAATGTGACCGTCGTGACTGTCACAGTTCGCGTTCCGTCGATCTTCCACCACAACATGTAATCGACAAGATAAACTACATAAAACATATGATCCGCACGACAAGTATGTCTTCCATAACCACAAAGCTATAGTCGACATATAGACTGGAGGATACGGCCCCAGAGACGTGTGCTCACGACTCTGCAAGTCGGTTTCTGGTTCCTATTACCCTGCGTGCTCACAGTGGCAATAGGGGCGGAGTTATTACAAACTACAATTAGTACAAACTCTGTTTTACCGAGTGACGTTAAGAACGAGGTATATATTGCTAGTACAATTATTATAATCATTGACCATTATTGCATTCAAGCAACAAAAGCATTTTTTCAGTAAACTAATTAATGACTTAAGTAATGAAATTTAATTTTTACTACCCAAGACTTTCATTTTAAATCTGTTTAAAAAACAATCATCTATTTTTTTATAAATTTTATCAAAACTTCTAAACAACAATCTAATGGCACAACGAAATAAGCTGATTATGACAAAGAGAAATATGAAGGAATTTAAATCTGGATGTTAAGATAAGATGTTTACCTTTAATTTTTCGTGCCAAACTCAATACCACTTGCATTATATACCATTCTTATACCACTTTCTCTCGTTCTTTTCACTCGAGGCTCAAATTTGCAACTCCAGAAATTATGCCCTCCATTCGATTTTCAACTTCGAGATGACGTTCGTTTACTTTTCAATGCTCGGCAGCTAATTCCGACTTAAAGTTCTCGCAATTTTTTGCAGAGCTTCGCTCAATTGCTGTTGAGTGCGCACATTAAAGTTTTGTAGAGACTTAACTCATTATTCATTATCAACAATTCTCTCATCTAAATAACTCATTAAACCCAGTATTTCCTCCATATCTGATAATATCTCACAATTATTAGTGATCTCATCCCCAGGCCAGCAAAAAGTCACCGCAATGAACGTAGGAATCATAAAGTTTTCTTGCGTTTCTACAAACCTTGGATTTTAGGAGGATCGCCAATGTAATGGTTAGATTTTTGAGTAAGTAAGAAGAAACAGAATCAAAGGTTCAAAATAGTAGTTTTCGACACAAGTGCGTAAAAGTTGCATAAAACTCGTGAAATGTGCATAAAACTCGTGAGTTTATCACCCTCGCTTCGCTCGGGCGACAAACCTCTCACTCGTGTAGAATCAATTTTCGCATATGTATCGAACAATATTTTTTGATATAGGGAGTGTAAATGCGATTTTAAAAAGTTGCAAAGTACGTAAAATCGCACTTTACGCATACTGTATCAAAAAATAAGTTTATATATATTTATTATAAATTCATCTTTTTTGAATATCCAAATTATTGTAATACTCAGCCCTGTTATTATTATTATAGACGGCGTTGTATTGCAATACCAGAAAAGGAGAGAGAAAAGAGAGTAGATCTCTCTCTAGAGCGCTTGGGTCGGACTGTCGATTATAATTTATTGCCAGCATTAGATTAATTCGCAATGCTGCCGAATGTCAAGCCGCCGAGAAAATTCTCTCTCTCCTTTTTTCCACTCAAGCATTAGACGTACGTAGACGTCTTAACTTGCAATGAGGCATAACCCTCGTGCAAACACACACGCGAACATAGCCGCGCCAAAAATAGCATGAAGTTGGGCGCACAGTCGTAAATTCAAGTATGTACGGAGCGAGATAAGTGCGCACGTGTACCACAGCGATAAACCCAGCCCATATGTAAGCGGCAGTTCACTCGCGCGCAGAGACAAACATCACCACACAGCGCCACACACATGACAACCCGACACACATCGACGTATCATAAGAGGCTAAATAAGCGGGCCTCTAAACAAACGAAGACAATTAGACTCGAGCTTCCGATCTGCACATTGCTGTGTAGACGCAATACTGTAGAGAGAGTACGAGAAAAGTAAACCCTAGACCAACCGTTTCGTTAGCACATGTGATGGTGAATCTAGGGTACCAGACCGTATTCCGGATTACCATCGTTGCACACGAGGTAATCGAGAAACCAGGAGACACTTCGGTGAGAACACTGGGTAAGAGAAATCCTGGCGATAGAGGAAACTAGGAGCATCACCCTCGTGAGCATACGTGGGTGCCACTCCAAGTTACAAACTACCGTTACACCGTACCATCTCCTACTAGACCATAGCTTTCTCTTCGTCACTGTGAGCATACAGGGTAAGGGAAAAACTTATGTTGAGGACCAGAATCACACAGAGTCGTGCGCACACGTCTCTGTAGGACACTGCCACCGTCACTATACCGCAACACACTAATAATGAGGGTATTAACCTCTGTCCACGGATGGCAGTTTGCATCACCCTTGGATATTTACTGCCGTCACTCTGAACTCCTTTCCATATCATTTTCTGTTGCAGAAAAACCGTGGTGGGTTTTCCATATGCATAAAGTCTACGTTCCGAGAGTTTCCATCCCCTCTTTCAGCCGACCTTTTATTTTGTGTTCGACTCTCTGAAAAGTGTGATTCGAATCAGCTAGCGCATCAGCAAAGCAACCGAAGCGGGACCCAGCCGATACCCCGATCACCCTCACCAGTTGTCTATCACTTGGCCTTTGAAACGATTAAGATGCTATCCGGAGGTCAAGAGAGAGTAGTGATTAGCTCAGTGTCTCTTCCCAAGTCATGTCGCTTTCTGTTTCCATACTAACCAGTATGACCCAGATTGATTCTGACTGATTCGTATTTTTGTTTTTGGTCCTTCTACTCTAATCATCGCTTTGTTCATCATGGGCTTCGTTCGAAGTAGCCGTTAGGTACAACCTGCGCAATTAGCTCAAGTAGTGCATCGGTAAAGCCGCATGAGCAGGACCCAGCCGATACCCTGAACGTCTTTACCAGTTGGCTATCATTAAGCACTAGTCAACGCGCTTGACCCATGGAAGGACCAAGGCACTGTTGACAGGGCAGTGATAGGCCGTGACCAGCTCAATGTATCCTGCCGGGGCCTGTAGCTTTCGGTTTTCCTACTATCCACTAGCTCCACGGAGGATTACGAGAGGCCACAGACTTATTTTATAGAGAGGCTTATGCCTCTCCGTCCTTAACGCGGCCCTTGACTCGTTTTTTAGTCCGAGTTTGGCCTTGAGTCTGATAGCTGCTGTGTGATCGCAGACTCAAAACGTCCGACGCTCCGTTAGGAGTGAACAAACACACCCTTTGGTACCCTTATTGCGTTGTGACGTGGTGGCTTCGCTAACACGTGTTATACAACGGATTGCCACGCCAAGCAAAGGGGACGGTCGCACGAAACCACCGCGCCGACAAAAGATCGTCTTTTGATGACAGAAGAATCGCTCCGGCAGCTTAGCTATCTCTGCTTAAGCGAATCGCGGAGAGTAGCGGGATCCATCTCTACTGGGCTACCTAGGAAATGTTTGGATTCAGGATGGCGTGCATGCAATTGATTATTACTCGATTTATATAAAATACTATCGGGCTGAATTTGCCCTTATACATTTATTTACTAATTAACAATGGTTTTGCGGATTGCTCCGCTTAGTTACATTCGGATATTCTATAGAGTATGAGTGTGTGTGTGTGTGCAATTCGGTGAGGTGGTCATCGAGATCAGCCGTCGCGCGTGTGCGGGATTTTCCGCAGCGCAACCGTATTCAAATTATCGTGCTCGATAGCACGCAGTGCTGAGGGCACTTCTTAATGAGAGAGAGAGAGAGAGGGAGAGAGGGAGAGCTAGAGGGAGAGGGAGAGGGAGAGGGAGAGGGAGAGAGAGAGAGACAGACAGAGACAGAGAGAGACAGAGAGAGAGAGACGTGTGGGCTGTTTGCCGACCCGTTGCAACTCACAGTAGATTCTTATGATGGTCGCCGCGCTGTCCTTGTGAATGATGCGTGGCTACCGTTGCTCGCCGTGGCTGTCTCGTGCTGGTCGCCAGATGCAGCCTCTCCTCTCCGTCTGTCCTTCGCGCTAGGATTCGCCCTATACCGTCTCGTACCCTGGAGCCTCGTCGCTGGCTCCGACGGCTCCTCGTAGTCGCCGACTCTCACCAGAGTCGCCGGTTGCGTCCGTTCGCTACCACAGTCGAACGTGGAAAGTCCATGAGTCTCGCTCATTACTCGGCTCATCCCCCGTCAAGAAGACATCTAGAAAGCAGCATAGTCGTCCGCACGTCTCCGCCGCCGATAGATGACTCACAAATGACATACCTAAACATCCGCTCCTTACCGTACCGTACCTGTGTCGCGATAAACCGAATTGTAATACCACTGTAACTGGATATTGTAGACGCGCCGGACTTGACAACTGTTTAAATGAAATATTTCTAAATTACTCGCGCTGGTTTATTTGTTTCAGATTGGAAAAAAACAACTGTACTCCAGATTGTAGATAGTTTATGACAATATATACTATTATTTGTTACAAATAAACTTTATTGATTAACCATTTCCCTTCCGAATGCTGATTCCCGACTGAGATTCCGGCAGAAGGAAAACACTACCGTTACACACTTCTCTTTCACCCTCACTCCTTCTCTCACATACCTGCGTATGCAGCATCACTCTCCTTATTATCTCTATATACACAATACTCTATATATCTGTATATGTCTCTACTGTATTGGCTATCCGTTACAATATTAATGCAGGTATTTTTTAATAGGGTACGATTAATAATAAAAAATTGTTTAAAGTATTGGATTGAAGCAGACTTTTTAAGTAGAAAGACCATCAGAAAATTAGTTATGGTACTAATTACTTCATCAACGTCTCAAATGAAAGTACCATTTAATATGCGTCGAAAACAATTACCTATTGGATTAGGTTTTGAATCAACAATAAATAAATTGTCAGGTCAGTTATACAATAAAGTTGGTGTCTATCTGCCATCGTCAGTATTTAGTCACGGTCAATTATATGTTGCGCTATCCAGAATAAACAATAGAAAATATTTGAAATTATTTCTAAAAAACAATGTTAAAATAGAACAACTAATAACAAGTATAATGTTATCTGTAAGGGGCGGTATTTTGTTCTTTGTGAGTTAATCTCATGAATCCTGCGTGTATGAGTTATGAAAGAGAGAAACACACGTATAAAGTAGAATTAGAGTAATGACGATTATAACTACATCAGTGCTATCTATCTCAGAGGTGTCGCGCTGAGTTGGATAAATTGGACTTAAGGGTGAGTCGGCGCTTTTGCTGTGCACTTATTGCATGACTTATACTCGATTGTGTTATAACTAGAGATGCTATAGAGGTAACTACTCAAAAATTATTCTGTTTTATTCTACTCTATTCCTATATATAATACTTATTAATCTAACCTGAATCAAGATAAAGATAAAGTGTTTAAACTTTATAACTAAGTTGTCGTAATCTACTCGTTAGTTACACTGCCACTAAGCTGTGGACTTTGTTTGAGATTTCACTCGTTCGTTCTAACTCCTGCTCATAGAGAAGAAAATATAGAGCAGTTAAAAATTGTGCTAGGGTTAATTGGGCGAATAAAATTTTAGAGATTTTTGTTTGATTGAGAGCATAGATGTAGTAATCTTACAGCGGCATCCCTATGTAATAAATCAAATAAATGATCAAACACAAGATTAAAACGTCATATAGTTTAATTAAATTTGTGATCGATGTGCCAGCTTCCATAAGAGTGAACCGGGAGTCGGTTACTTCTTTTCATTGTAGAAGCTTCTGATTTTTACATCTGTCCTGGTGTGGCAAATATGCGATATACTACTCCTGGAGCTGCAAATAGTATTGAATCGAATAATATTTATGTATCTATTCAGGGTTTCGGCGATTTCTTCTTGTCTTTGTAGGCTTACTTGTTTAAGTTTTAGTTTGTCTATGGCGCGTTGCAGCTCGTAGGCTTTTACCTGAGTATACCGAACTGTGGGTGTATGAGTTCGGTCTGATTTTCCAATAATTTCGTTATCACCAAGTATCGTTGGCTGTAATGAATTACTTACTTTCTTCTCCAGCTTCCTCGTCTAAGTTCCAAATATTGTGCGGTTGCCTTTTTTATTGAAAAGAATCAAGCTCATTTGGTTCTGGATTACTGTATCGCTTCGTGACCTTATAGTAACTTTTTCACTTTGACGGTGTTTTTCGTAGTCTCTTTAAACTAAGAAGGCGTCTAATTTAGTTGTTGTCTATACGGGCACGTTGCATTTTCTTGAATGCAAAGATATTTCTAAAATCTTTCAATAATTTATAAAACTATCCTATCTCGGAAAGAAGACCTTGCAATTTATTCGTTGAATTATTTTCCATCTTCGACCCGAGATCACCAATGGATTAAGTTTTTAGACTTATAATCCAGGATTATGGTTGATAATTTTTATGTCGATTCCTCCATCAATTTCCTTGGTCACAGTGCACCTTCAAGAGGCTCCCGTATAGTTTTGTTATTTTAGATCAAATAATAGCGCGTTTCTATCAAATATACTTAGTCCCTTATTAGGTTGTACAGAGGTGGCTAGATGCTCTTAGGGTGTGACGGCTCATCCCTTTGATGTGAGCAGCGTAGACAGCAGAACGCCCACTGTCTCTGTTTCTTCCTTTTCTAGTAAGTGTGATATTAGATGAGGCCGATGAATGCACTTGATACAACTTGACGCAGACACGGACACACACACATAGGGTTTGCAAGGTCGGAGACCTCCACGCGATCAACCCCCGATTACGCTAACCTCCGAAACACACACACACAACCTCTACAGTATCGTTATTTATGAAGCTCAACGGTATAAGTTGTTGTCTTGTTTAGTACGAATATTCTGGACATCTAGGCCCATTATCGGAACCGTGGGTCCTACAGTATTCCGCCCATGAGAACTATTGTTCTGCAAAAAATCAACCGAAAGCCAATTTCCATAAGAAGTGTACAGGGTCCTATGTCTGTTTTAGAAACTCTCCCGCAGTCCCTTTTGTTCACTGTTTATTGCACATCTGATTCGTACGAAATTCCAGATCGATGAATATTATGCCTCCGTTTCTCTCTGCTTCATAATTTTTCTCATATTTATTATTGTTTTGCACCATCATTTATCGCCTGGTTATATTGCGTAAGATCACCGTTTACACTGCTCCACTCGTTCTCGCACCTCTTGATTTATGGCTTTTTATCGGAAAACACGACCTGTCGGTTTTTATAAAGTTGTTATTGAAACTAATACATCCATTAGCTTTTTATGGCATCTTTGATTTATTGCGTGGGCCATCAGAATATGGGTCCATTTTTGTGTAGGTGCCGTTGACACATGTACATACAATAAGTATATCTCCAAATTTTCAGATCTATTTCTCGGATGCAGTGTTGACATGTTAGTGAGTGAGTGCGTATGTCTAAAGTGTGTATGTGTAAGATATATAACGCGATACATAATAATCGTAGAGTTTTGAATGCGTAATGGAATCGGTAATTCCATTACATGATTTTGGCTCAAATCACATAATTGATCTCGAAAATAATCTAGTAGATTAATCGGAATCAAGAAGTAAATAATGATTAAATGAATAATTCAGAAAATTCATATGAGAAGTCTCAGAAGCTAATTCAATATTAAAATTACTAATGACAAAGACCGTGTGAGTTTAATTCTTCTTATTTAATTAGCAATATCTTACTACACCCGCCACTCAAGTTGACAGCTGCAGGTACGAGGTGTATCGAGAAAGTTGACCTACGAAGGTAGAAGAAACACTAACGAATAAAAAGAGAGTCCATTTGATTTTGTTTGTTTAAGAAATTGTCACAAATTGCTTCCTCGGACATCATGCAACATTTTAATGATAGAAGTACAGAGTATCAAACGACATTGGCTCACTTTACGTAATAGATGATTACAAACCCTGTCATCTATACTCGCATCCGTGTAAGTCAATCAAAATGTGGTATTGCAAAAAATATTGTGAGTTGATTTTACGAAGTGCGCCCTAACCGGTTTGGATGGCGTGTACGTAGCATGATAACACCAAAAAAACTTAGTAATCAACAGATGATGCAACTCTTCTCTCCGGCTAACGGGAACAATATTAATAGAGGTTCTTGTCAGCTCCTTTTCGACTTCTAGAGCTTCGCACTAGGCCGTTATAGCAACAAAGATAGACTCTTACATAGAAGCGCAGAGCTATGCGGGCGGCTGAGGCTTTTTCGGTACCCCGAGAATCGAGATTTGCTATAGTGCGAGCATCCCAAACCCCGAGCGCTCGCTTAGCGCGGTGAAAGATTTTGTGGGTAACTGCTACTCTCCTGTACGGCCGGTAACATGCTGAGAAGGTAAATGACCAATTATCGGCTGGTCTCGCAATCACGGCTACCACAGCGGGCTAGCATAGCGGAATGAGTCGCGGACCCGAAAACCAAAAATACTACTTAAGTCAACCAAAAAACCATAAATAAATATTTCAAACGACCACCAAACACTAAAAACAATAAATTAAATCCAACCCAACATAATAAAGTTCATTAACTTTATTAAATAAATAAACAAAAATTAAACTACATTGTTTTAACATTATATTAATATTTAACATTATATCCAAATAAACGCTACGTATAACGAATTAAATCTGAAATAATTGTATTAAACATTCATTAAAATCAATAAAATTATAATTTAAATTGTATATTTTCGTATGTGTGAAAATGTTATTATAATTTTCTACACATGATATGCAAAAAAAAAAAATTTCGTATTGGGGATTTGAGCCCCGACAAAACGATATGCATGCAGCTTGGAAAGCGCGCGCTTTAGTGATCACAACCACCACTGATGTTATTGCGAAATGATCAAAACTTACATATGATCATTGACCCCATTTGGGGCTTAGGGTTGGATTTAATTTATTGTTTTTAGATTTTGGTGGTCGTTTGAAATATTCATTTATGGTTTTTTGGTGGCTTAAGTAGTATTTTTGGTTTTTGAGTCCGCGACTGATTTCGCTATGCTAGTCCGATGTGATAGTCGTGATATGCGAGACTAGCCGATAATTGGCCGGTAACACGCTGAGGGCGAGAAGGTTTTTTATAACGGGGAGAATTTCAATGACGAGGAGGATCCTGAGAATGAGATAGATCCCGATGACGTGGAGCTTGACTGCCACGGTATTCCCGGCCGTGAATGGATTGTCACCGGTATCGTATACATGCTACTAGCTGATAGGCTTTCGTACATGTCCCTATCCTAGAATAGAACTGTAATCTCCATAAGTTTTACTCTTTAGTTTGTAACGCCACACTTTGTGTGTGTTACATAGCAGAGCAGGATGCGATGGTGCAATCACCAGTCCTGCTCATGCTGAGATAGAAAAACCTAACTAGCGAACAGAGTGCATAGATTGAGGAAAGGCTCTATGCAGCCAATGCGTCAAAACCCCCCCAACACCTAACCCCTAACATGCTAAATCCTACCTAACTAAAATATATCTACCTAAGCTACCCTATCCCCTCACATGCTACCCTACGCTCTACCCATATCCCCCTTATACCTTCCTTCTTCAATGCCCTGGCAGGCGTTGAGGTGTTGGGAGGCCAGTCACAATCCAACCTAGTCCCCTGTAAATAGAAAAAGATATTAGTAACTCATCAGAAGAGAGAGAAATAGTTAGTGCAGTGCAACGACACAGACTGACTTACCTCGACTCCTAGGCAGCTCCTGTAAAGAAGAGAACATTAGTACAGGATCACTACGATGAACATAAGGAATTAAACGTACCTGCTATCGCTCAAGGAGTCACCACCGAAGTATGTTGCTTCACTGGACGTCCTGACAGGAGAAGAGAACAGCATGCACCAGACATCCTAGAAGCAAAATAGTCACTACGCAGAAACTGTCAGAGGCCTATAGTCAACATACATAGGTATCATAACCTATGTATGCACTTATCAGATCACAAGTTCCACCAGCATCCGCGCACACTGTGTCCAGGAACGTCGAGAAGAAGATGGGACGTCCAACTCACAGCACTCGCAACAGGAACAGCTGACTGGTCGTATTTCCACTGCACCAGGAGGAAGCCGCACCGGTACACACGCACCGCACTACATGTCGTAGGTCATGCTGTAGCAGCATGCCCGCTCTCGTTCGCTCTCTCCCACTCACATACCTACAGTCCCTTCCCCGTCACGTGACTGGCCCTCTCAGCGTCTCGACGGCTGTTAGGGGAACTACGCAGTCGAGCCTCGCCGCTGCCGAATTCCCATAGCCTCGACACTCTGTTCTGGAATAGCATTCGAAGCATTCGTCTAAACTTCGCACTCGACACCCTCGACAGCATCGCCATTAGCTAATATTCGTATACATAGTCAATATCGAAACCTTGTGCCATACACCGAGAGCCAACAAGCCACGTTCGAAAAGGGACAGCATCCTGCGAATTGTAAGTTATACTTAATCATTGTGTGTGATACCGCGCACGTAGTAAACCTTGTCCGGATTCGAGCCTCCGGGTTATTCAATTGTATTCGTGCTACAACTGTAGCTGGCGCCCAAATAAAGTTAATATATTATAATTTATCTATATAATTATGTATACAAACTCACTGGATGTAAATATATTATGCACATAAGTAATTAGTGTTCTAAATTTATATATCATATTTACACCCAAGTAATTGCTCGACATCACAACAAAGTATGTTAAAGTCTGCCAGAATGCAGCGCGCATATTCCGAGGCATTGACGGAATATGCGTCATAACATATATATGTTTTTTTATCTGTCTTTTAATCATATTATCCCTGTTTCCTCAGGTTGGAATGTCTAGCCATGTGGTAAGCTATTATCCTCTGAATAGGGTTTTACTATTAATCTTTCTTTTTTTTATTAGACTAATATAATAATAAGATATTGTTGTTTTCTTTTAAAGAAATTTTGTTTTCACTTTTGATAACCACGTCCATTACGTATATTCTAAGTCTGCTCGTCTTATCGATTTAATTAAGTGCTCCATAGCGCTGTTCACTAATGTTGAGACAGTAGTTTATTTATACAGTTAATTATTAAATGCCATAAGGAGAATATTTTATTCTAATATCTTCATGTCAGCGTGTGCCTTACCGTCGCGCGCAGGGTGGTTAGTCTACGTTCCTCTAACTGAGAAGTACAATACAACACTTGTCGGATATGATGGATGGGTACGTGTATCCTGCCTCCTACCACTTCTCTATCTTCTATTTTTTTTTGTAACCATTTCTTCCATTTTTTGATAACTATACCTGCAAAGTTGACTTGTCGTCCGGATATTTCGATCCCCTTCTTTGGTTATTTTGTGCTTTTTTTTGTTAAAGATACTACCTAATCTTAGCATTATTTTGACTGTATCTTACGGATTGAGAGCAATATCCATCGAAGATGGAGATCGTCTTTGCAGCTTAATAATATTGAAGTACCATACGGCTCATAATCTATAGATGAATTGGGAATGACCTGTACTTCTGAGGTGGAAGAAGGACCATTTTCTTTCGCTACTGAGAAAAAGAAATTGGAATTATACCCAACGATCGTTATTCAGTAATGGACATTAGAGGGATTGCTACAATTAAGTGAGTATACCCTGATAGAAATGAGTTCTACTTATTGTCCACTTTTTTAATAGCCAATCTAAGAACTGCCTAGTTTTCTTTGCTACTTTCATACACTTATTGGCCAGTTATTTAAATAAAAATGACTACATTATTTATAAGTAGTAAATGCCCATTATAGCTAGCTAGGTAACTAAACGATTTAAGGTTCAAATCAGAAAATCATCACTAGCAGACTTGGATTTAAGTTTTTTTTAAGAAAATGTAGGATAATAATCTGCGAATTCTGAAGAAGTGTACGACCTACACGATCTGCATTATCTGCTTAAATTGATAATATCATTTACTTAACACCTAAGCATTGGCAATTGTTGATTATATTGTTAAGTCCGGGTCGGGAATATTAAATAACAATACATTATTTATCAAGAAGGAGTACAAATTCAAACTCTTGATTAGAATACACGTAAACAAGTTTGCTTTCAGCAGCTTTCATCACCAGAAATAAAAACAATCACATTCGAATCACCGTTGATCTTGTTATCAAGGATTACTATGTGCGATGCTGATGTTCGAATTGCACCGTCATAACATTGCGCTCTCCTTCTCAGATATTCGTCATGACAATCTAAATAACCAATCCTTTTTAAAATTTTTATTGGCTGAACTATTATCATTCATGCCTGAAGAGAGCTTGAGAGACTTAGAATTACCACCTTCAAAGAAAAACCACCCTCTCGCTTTTCTATTGAAGACCTCCACGCGCACTTCAGCAGAATCTCCAACGACCCGCTGGCCCCTGCCGTGGAGGAATATCTGCACACCCTGGAGGGTCTGAATATTCCCGAACATTTTAATTTCAGGGAGATAACGGAATCGGACGTTTTAACTGCAGTGATGCACTTTGACTTCCAGGCCAGGGGCAGTGATGGCATCCCACAGGTTGTCATTTACAAAGCACTGCTGGTACTCGCTCCATTTTTACGTCGTATTTTCAACCTATCCTTGAGCGAGTACTGCTTCCCCTCAGACTGGAAAAAGTCACTAGTGCATGCATTGAATAAAGTCAGTTCACTAACTATGTTTCCTATCCAAGGCGCTGGAATGGCTAGTGCACATACAAACCTCTGAGTATCTCGAGTCAAGAATCTTCCTTGATGACCTACCAATTGGTTTCCGCACTGGCCACAGCACACAGTCCGGTTTGATCAAGTTGACTGATTGATTTTAGCAAGGCGTTTGATACGGCGTGTCACGTCAGGCTACTCAGAAAGCTAACTTCGTTCGGCTTTTCTAAGCAGGTTATCCGCTGGTTCGCCTCCTACCTCACGGGTAGAAAACAGACTGTTATTGGTGACAATAATGAACTCTCCACCTTTCAACCGTTAAACGTGGGAGTACAACAGGGATCTGTACTAGGCCCACTGTTGTTCGCATTGTACATCAATGATATTGGCTTCTGTTTGGACACCGACGTATCCCACCTCATCTATGCCGATGACTTGCAAATTTACAGCCAATGTCACCTTGAGGAGATCGATTCCTGTTCCGTGAGGATGAGTGTTAATGCCGAAAGGATAATAGAATCACTTAAAACTAAACTTTCTCAAAACGCAGGCGATCGTCCTGGATTCCTCCTATTATATAAATGCTCTACCTTCTACGGCTAATACATACATTAACATAGGAGAAGCCCGAGTTGGATATCAGTCGTCTGTGCGTTGTCTGGGACTGGTGCTTGATTCTAAGCTCACTTGGAAAGAGCACGTTACACAACTGTGTAAGCGTGCACACTCACTCATGTACAGATTATATTTTTTTAGAAAGAGCACTGGTATCGAGCTGTGCAAACATCTTGTACAAGCCCTATTGCTTCCCATCATCGACTACTGCTCATTAGTTTACTGCGATCTGACACAAGAAGTGGACATTAAGCTGCAGAGACTGGTTAATACGGGAATTCGTTAAGTCCATGGTGTAAGGAGGGAGGAGCACATCACCCTCTACAAGCGTGAGCTGCAATGGCTCACCACCGCCGGATGTAGGAAGTACTTTATGGCCTGTTTCCTAAGAAACCTTTTTAACACCGCTGTTCCATCTTACATCATAACCTATTTTGACTTCCACGTCGCAGTCCGCCCCGTGAGGGGTGAGGTGACCCCTCTAGACATCTCTATCTTCGCTACAGGCATGCTGAGGAATTCATTCCAAATAAGCGCTTCATATCTCTGGCACTCATTGCCTACTCATCTTCGTGACAATAGATTATTATAACTTTTCAAGCGCCAAGCTAAGCAATACTTCATCAGTCTGGAAAACACATAAACAGCCTCTATCAAACTTACCTATAGCACTCGCTACACCTCATACATATCAAAACATATTTCATTTCACAATCTCATCAATCATTCTCACAATTCGTACAATACTGCTTGTACTTTGATCTACTCAAACTTTAATTTGTTCTTTTATTGTATTTCTGTTAATGTTCTTTTGTACAACAAAATGTGTAGTAATAAAATCTAATCTAATCTAATATAATCTCTCTCCCTCTCTCTCGAACACACACTCGAGTCTCCGACGACACGCGTGCGCCGGAGATTTCGCGTGAACAAAGGAAGACACTTACCTTACAAGGGGGGAGGGGGAGTCCCAGGTTCCTTCATCTCCCTCAAAGCTCAGGAAGCCCCGCCGCCGTTAGGCTTGCTGGCTTTCCGGATGCTCTGGGTCTCTGTCTCTCCCTAGAGCCTGGCTTCGAGTCAAGGAAATAGTCCTGGTGGTAGCGGTGACACAAGGTGTCAAGGCCGTTGCACTCTCTCTCTCTCTCTCTCGCTCTCTCTCTCTCTCTCTCTCTCTCTCTCTGCACTCACACGCGTTGCAGGCACTATCATGTCGTCAACGTTTCATCGACGAGGTCAGCACGAGAACTGACGAAATCACGCGCTCTCGCGAGCTGCCGCGCTACATGCTCAAGACGATTTTGCGGGCCCGTCCATGTAAAAGCTGCGCTGATTGCGCGGTCCGCGCTAGCCGTTGAGCCTCGCGTTGCAGCCAGCGATAGGCTGAACTTGCGAGACGCTGACTCTGGCTACGCGCGCTATCCCGCACTTGAAACTTTCCTCGCTACGCTGATTTTTCGGATATCGCGTGGCAGGCAACAACAGCGAGCCAGCCCGGTGCCGTTTCGCGGAAAGCCGTCTGGCTCTCGCGCTGTTTACGTGCATGCTCTGGCTCGCCGAACCGGTCAGAAATTTTCCGACTCAATACGGCTGCGGCGCACAGCGTCGCAACTTTTCCCAGGAGATGAAACGGAAAATAAGCCCAAAATATCCATTTAGAGTCCTTCAAAAGGAACACCTGTATTATAAATTTTTAATTCATTACGTCGTTTATATGATGAACCTTCTTTAAATACACAAATATTACTTAAATTGATGGTCAAGAGATAGATAGCCATAAATAAAAGGAGACAGAGGGAGGGAGAAGGGAGGGAGGGCGGGAGGCAGAGAGAGAGAAAGTGATACGTTTGGTCCCGGGTTACCATTTGGAGTCATCAGTAAACCTATGATAGTAATTCTGCCTTAAATGCACAGGGTCGGTAAGTCAGCATGCTATGAGGAACCTGAGGTGGGAGTATATATGGACCAAAGAGATATATTGCCACGTGCGAGAGAGGACGAACACTGCGGTATAGTGAGGAATGACGGGAAGCCCTACATAAATTTTGCCGATTTTTCGATCAACTTGTTAAGAGGCTTTATTATTATAGAAAATCCCTTTATAAAACGCCTATAATAGGAACAAAACCCTATGATACTTTTAAAATTTGTTTTATCCTTTCAACAGGCCATACGATTAAAATTCAAATTTTCTTTCGATCAGCAGCTTTCCCTTTTTAGATACAACGTGACCAATATATTCAACATTTCTATTGAAGAAAATACTTCTTTTTATTCAATCTTAAATTGTCTTCACAGTAATATCACTATCTCTGAAAGCATCGTCGAACTTAATAAGCAATTGAGCACATTTGTATTACTGCTTAAAATCTAAATCTTCAGAATTGCTTTCAAAAACTTCCTCTAAAGAATGTGGAATCTCTCTGCTTATGCCACTTACTCTACAAATTTGCCAAGAATTACTACTGTTGACTGAACTTGGAGTACTTAAAATAATTTTAGCAAAATTATTTGAAATAGTCATCAGTTATGTCACTCACAAAAACGTCTAAATTAGCAAAATTGTATCCCAAATTAGTGTCAGCCGAAACTATAAATTATACTGGAATGTCCTCTCCAGAGGATACTTTGAAGTTCGGGAACTAATAGGAATTCTTACACTATCTTTATCTGAGAATTCAAAGTTTAAAAGCGTTACCAGAATCTACTTTAAAAACTTAATTTTTGTTATTAATCAAACCATCAGAATAAAAACTGAATGAATTTCTATTAATTCTGTTAACACAATAACACAATTACGTTCGTTCGAGCTAACTCCAGCCTAACATCACCTAGTATCTATAACTTAATGACAAAGTTGAACAATGAGATTTAAATTCCATTTTTCCAATAATTCGCATCAGTAGAAATTACTAAACTTTGTGCAGTACGTAGCGCTATATGGTGTTGGGCAAATTTAACCGACTACTTGATAAGTCAAATAAAATGTTAAATAGACTGCAACGGACCAAGCAATGCCGAGGCGAGGCCGTGTGATTCGAGACTCGAAGTGAAAAGAAGCGAGAATGCGCTCGAGGAAGCAAGATTGAACTCACAATCATCCCACATTATCGGTTGAGTGAATATAAGCTTTCCCTACCCTCTGTAATGGAAAAACCACCAGAGGGAAGCTGCTCTCGTGTACCGGAAGTTGTGGAGCGGAATCTACTCCACGAGCTCCGCACACTCAGGTAATCCACGCAACTTCGGACCAGTCTGTGAGGATCTACCTTCTTACGACCAATCCGTACTCGATAGGTACCCACTTAAGAACAGGGAACTACTTTCCTGATCCCAAGGGACATTCGAGGAGGGAAGGGTAAACAAAGCAATGATTATAATGCAACAAAGAATTAAATAAATAAATGTATATTGTTTCAATAATACAAATCTGGTCTTATGCTAATTGGAAAGGGGGAGGGTCCCCTTAGTACTGTTCGACAGCACACTGCTCGTTTGCATACTAAGTACTAAGGAGACAGAGCACTTGGAGAGGACCACAGTTCTCCTTGTGCTCTCCACGTTAGAGCCAGATCGTAACTCATCACTGCTGGCTGCGGGTCTCCTTTTATATCCGTGGCCGTCCCTCTCTCCAATGCTTTATGCGCGCACACCATCTACCTGCGCTTAGGTAGGCTATTACATGTGAATACTAGCGCTCACTTAGTCGGTAACTTATCTCTTAGTATTTATCGGTAAGTTATCCATTGGTGGTCTTTTACCTACCATGTGGGGCCGCCGTCTCAAGACACGACTTGACTGAACCCAGTAGGATCAATCAATCGATCTCAGAATCGACCTTTTATGGTAAGCGAAAAATTTGTTGAATTAGATTCAGTTTAATGTATCCAAATCAATTATCTTTAAAACTAAACAAGTTTAATTATATATATAAACCATTTCACATCAAACGGATCAAGGCTGCCGAAAAAATGGAGTCAACGTACATAATCCATTTTGGGCTTAAACTAATCGTACAGTTATGTACTTTTAAAATACGTGTGGTCTTTTATAATATAACAAAATGGCGGATACAATATGGCCGCTTAAAGTTGGAAAAAATGACGTATAATTTTAGAAAAGTAGAAAATAAGCAGATGGATTTTTTTTAATTTAAAATGGCGGCTTCAATGTGGCGGCCAAAATCGTAAAAATCATGAAAAATTGATGGAGTGGAAATCAAATTCTTTTAAAAAAGGTTATTTTTTATGAATTCAATCTGATAAGTTCACTCAATAACTATACCTAATACTCTGTCTCAAATTTTCTAAAAATTCAAAATGGCGGCTCCAATATAGCCGCTGAAACCCGTAAAAATGACGAAAAACTGATCTGCACTGGAAGTAAAGTGCTGTATCAAAGGTTATTTGTTATATATTCAGTCTAATACATAGACTACTTTTGCTTCATATTCTATGTTGATATTTCGAAAATTTCATAATGGTAGATTCAAAATGGCGACTGAAACCTGTAGAAATGATGAAAATTTATTCTACAGTGGAGATATCAACAATATGATCTAAACTCGTAAAAAATATAAAAATTTGATACAAAGTAAATAAAAGTACTGCTTTGAAGGTAATCTCTTAAATTGTTATGTAAATGTATTGTTTGTTTATAAGATTCCTAAAATAAAGTGTTTTTTATTAAAAAGCTCTCGGCATTTTACAGGGTCGAGACTGTCTTTTTTAAAGCCTGTATCACTTTTTGTTTATTTGATTCTTGTTTGTATAAACATTCAAATTTTTAATGTGGGATATTCTATTATATTTAATGCTTTTGCATCGGAAGAATATCTTTTGATTATTAGTTTATTATCTTCAACAAAGAATGCATGGGCATCTTGAATACCAGTCACTGGGGGTGTTTTAGAAAATCTTTTATAGAGAAAACTTTTTGTTTTTACATGCATTTTTGCATCATAACGATAGAATTGTATACTGTTTTTATAATGTTTCTGTGCCCACGTGAAAAGAGCATCTGCTGTCAAGATTGCTTCCGTCGATTTTGCTTGAATACTGGCTCGATATGTATCGGTCTTGAATTTTCCGGCTATAGAATCGCATGAACATTTTCCAACTGCAATAAGTATGTCGCTCAGCTATAATATCATATTATAACCCACCCGCAGGCTCTCTCGTACAAGCCCCTGAATGCGCGCAACCCAACACACCATCACGACAGCATACCACGCCAGTAGTTCGGACATAATTTATTTATTTCCGGTATAATAGTTTGTTGCAGAATATAAACTGCAACTACATCCTAACTAGTACATTCTGATAACAATATAAAACTTTGATGTTTAACTTCACTTCCTGATCTATAATACAATACTGCAGCATGAACTGTGCCTTGATCGTTGAAAAAGTGAAAGGCTGGTGCTGCATTTTGTGCAGTTTAGTGAGATTCTTCTGTGAGATTTTCTTTCAGAGTTTTAATATACTAGAGTTTGAACAGCGCGCGTTGCGCACCCTAACCTACAAGACGTTTACATAAGATCCGGTCATGACTTTTTTATATAGGGATTCTGATTGTTTATTCGCTATACTCGTAAAATGATGTGGATAAATTTTTCCAACTGAGAACAGAACTCAGTGACAAAATTATCTGCAGAAAGACATTCATTTTTAAGAGTGCACCTATTTCGACTTTCAAAAAGCTGTATTATAGATAAGCAATCCATTACATAGCATACATTACTTGGTATTCTGCATAGTACCATCTTCATACAGTCTTTATAATCTTTTATTTATATATCAGACTTTTCAGTAAGCTTTATTAAGCCAGCACAATGAATTAAATTATATAAAAGATTATGTATACTATATACACATACGCTATGTGTACCTTTTTTCCACCTAATAAACACCATTTTGGTCTAATTTCTGCACATTTAGTCAAGCCTATTGGGTGACCTGGATACATTTTTTTTAAATTAGAATAAAGATGTATTATATCAGCATATAAATAAAGTTTCAGAAACTTTTGTTTTTCACCATGTACTTTGATTGTAACAGTATTTTTATTTCTTGAAATTACCCGACTATTATAGTCATCTTCATAAAATTTAACAGCGTAATAGTTTCTTCTGGTAAAGATTTTTCGCGTTTCAGGGTTAGCGAAGATAAGATTCCATCTAATTTTTTCAGATCTTTGCTTTTCTTTGCTAGTCTGTATGACAAGAATTACGTGCTATAGTAAGAATTACTGGATACCTCAAAACTATTCTCATTTAAATCAGAATTATTTATAACGTAGCATCCGTATGATTTTCTTTTACTTCTGCATAGTATTTCGCCCGACATAATCTATAAAGTCGTGATTTATCCAATAAGTCAGGAAATCTCATTAACATTGCTTTAATAGGTGTTCTCAAATCATTACCTTTATGCCCATCATGGTTGTATGGATTTAAACATTTATCTGTGTATAATTTTCGATTTTTTGCTGTGGACATTATGTTGATTAGTCAAAAAAATGATTAGCCAAGAATATATCTGTTATAGATGAAAAAATGTATTAATTAATTAAATTCGCTGCAAGTAATTTGTTATTTTAAAAAAGTTAATGAAAATTATATGGTTTTTTAAAATTTATTCTAATTTTTTTAAATACAAAATGTATTTATAATGTTTATTATCATTCAATGTCGTTTTTATTTAAGAAGAAATATTAAAATTTTATATTAAAATATATTTATGACTTTCGGTAAGTAAAACTAGGTAGATAATTTATAATTAAATGTGAGGAGCTTAACCTTATATAAGGTATAAAATTGGATGTATTAAGACGGCTTGACGAAATGAATAATACACAAAAATAGACTAAATAATTATATTTGAATTGTATTTAAGTACAAATTAAATTAAAAAAAAATTTTTAATTTCTAACGCGCGGACAAAATTAATGTCAATACTCTACTTTACGATATTTTTAAATAAATCATCTTTTCCGTCACTGACAACTAAAGATATAAGTTTTATTACAAAACTGTCTTTAGCGCTTTTGGAAAAATCAAAAGAAATACAAAGCTTTTGTGAATTTATTGACTTTAAGTCAGAATATTCGTAATAATTACTAATTTATTAACAATTTAAAGAAAAATGAGAATATTTGATTGAATATAATGAGAAATTAAGTCTATAAATTTTGTTATCATTTTCACTAGTTTCATTTAAATTAAAGCTTTAACTAGCACCTGGTACAAGTTATGGAAAATATTACTGACGAAAAATAACAAAAAAAAATTTTCCTCGACAGCGGAGCTCTTAGCGCGTACGCACGTTGCACTTTAGTGCTCTCACACGCTGCACAGTTTGTGCTCCAATCATGTATGCATTCACTCTGAATTTCGAAACACCAAAATTCAAAAATGCAAAAGAAAGTGCGGAAATTTCGCGTATATTGGCGTTAAATTAGATGTTTATATTTTTACGTAATTAAGCGATTGTATTTCCCGCGGAATTGGTATACATATTTTTCGTCTCAATGGTTACCAATAATTGACCATCACCACGTAACACTGTTTAACCCGTCACTATCAAGCGGGGTTTTTCCATCAGCCTGGAAGAGAGCTCAATTGGTACCACTCAAAAAGACGGTAATTTCGTCGACCGGCTCGGAATTTCCATCAATTGCCCTCTTGTGTTTTTTTTCGAAGGTCTTGGAAAAGTTGGTGCATGATCAGTTGGTGGAGTATTTGAGAGCGCAGAGGATTCTGGATCACTCCAAACTGGCTTTCTACAGCACAATTGGACTCAAACGGCGCCGTTAAAATTTACTGAGGCTATAAGGAAGGGAATTGACAGTGACAAACGACTAATGACCATCTTGTTTTTCCTCCTCCAAACTGCTTCATAAGCTGATCAGAATGGGTTTCCCTAGATAGGTAATTTTATGGGTTAAATCTTTTATGACGGATCGTAACAGGAAAGTGGTTACGAAATGTAATAGCGAGTCGTGGTGGATAACAACCAACCTTGGTGTTCCGACGGGCTCGATTCTGGGGCCTGATCTCTTCAACTTATACATAAATGACTTACATGCGGTTTTTTCTCAGTTTGAGGGGTCTAAGAGTCATTTGATTGGTAGTGTTGCGCACTTGCTATACGCGGACGATCTGCAAGCCTACACTCAAGTCGCAAGGGAGAATTTTGGTGAAGGTGTGGAGGGTATGTCAGCTGTGGCGCGGGCAGTCTCGGCTTAGGCGTCCGAAAATGCCTTGAGACTTAACACTGCCAAGTCTAGGGCGATAATTTTTGGCTCGGAACATAATATTAAACTTACAAGGTTTGAACTTGTCTGGTGTTGAGATTCGAACTGGTGTTTTCGTTTCCTTTGTCGATGAAGTAGCTAATCTCGGAGTAATTATGGATTCTAAGTTAACATAGAAATCGCAAGTTGATGCAGTTAGGCGAAAGATTAACAGAGCTCTTTATGATCTAAGACCTTTTAGGTCCAGTACTTTGGTGGTACTGCGTAAGCAGCTGAAGGGCTCTCTTGCTATATCTCACCTCGATTATTGCTCTAGTGTATCTCGATGTGTCAGGTGAGCTTCAGACAAGTCTCAAACGGTTAGAATTTATATGTGAGGTATGTAACGGGTACTGGAAGGATCGAAAGCAATACTCCTCACAGGAAGTTGTTGTACTGGTTGGATGTTGAAGAAAGAAGTGCTGCTATTTCTCGGCAATACTAATTTACAAAG
This sequence comes from Muscidifurax raptorellus, assembly GCA_020010945.3. Lineage (NCBI taxonomy): Eukaryota > Metazoa > Arthropoda > Insecta > Hymenoptera > Pteromalidae > Muscidifurax > Muscidifurax raptorellus. Next base: position 28,788,444 of record CM052077.1, on the reverse strand, counting down.
TTTGCAATATGGGGCAGCCTACGTATCTCGCTGCCCTTTTCGAAAAGAACCACTACAGGACCTCCGGGTGGACATCCAGGGACATGATTGTCTCGGGAGCGAGGACCGACAAGGGTCTAAAGTCGTTTTAAGCGTATAGGGCTCGTTTGTGAAACTCCTTACCGCGAGAGATCTGTATACTTCCGTCGTTATAGCGATTCAAATTGGCTCTGCGTAGCCACCTACTAGGCACGACTAATAGCCAAAATCAAATGGGATTAGTATGCAATTGAATGTTTAATGTAGAATGTATAAGTATATCCTCTGCAAAATTATGAGATTGCGTGAGCCAGACTATTTGGTATCGTTTTTTAGCAAGCATCAGCCCAGGCAGTCCGCAAGCGGGCCCCCGCCTGAGCTTCATGTTCCGGTGGTGAGCACTGTAACCGGCCTAAAAGCCTTTCTGATCCAAGGTGCACGTTTCTGGAACTCCTTACCTTCTTCCATACGCCTTTTACCTTCTCTCGCATCCTTTAAGGAAGCAGTGCGCGGCTATCTGCTCGGCCTTGGGTCCTAGCCGTCCCTCATGTGGGCGGATGATGCGGGTATTCGATAAAATTTATTTGTGATTATTTTGACTCAGCCTTTCCGGCCTCGATCTGTGATATTCTCGACGAGATCGTTAAACCAAATGTGATATGACGGGTCTACGACCAAATTAAGTTTTTTTTTAGTATTATTTATTTATTTATATTACAAATATCTCTAAAAAAAGAGTATATATTTATTTATTGTATTTTATCTTTTGAGTGTAAAGTGAAATAAAGATCTATCTATCTATCTATCTCTCGCTGCTCTCACAGTTGCACTCTGCTCTCTTGCGTGCTGTTTGCCGCCTTGTTTTCTGTGCTGTGACCAATTTAGTATGTGATTTAATGCATGATATGTTTGAAAGCACTGCTGACTATTTAATGGTAAATGATTGTAATCATTAAATTTCCAAATGATAGTTAAATTGTAAATTATGTGTATGTTGTTGTAAGCTCGCATAACTGAAGGATACATTGAGTGATTGCAAATGCTAATACCAGATTTTTTTGCTTCATATTTTAATTTATATGGAAATTTGCAATTCAAATCCCATAATATGGTGCTCATTCTTCGGATTTTAAAGAAAAACGCTTTTTTTGTTCATTTTGGGGTCATGCGGGTGGAATTAAAATATAGGAAGTTAAGAGAAGTTGCTACAACTGTAAGTATTACAACGAACTTACGTTTAATTATAAGTTAAAGAAGTCATAGTTAAAGAAAATATGCAACTATGTGATATTGGTACTAACACTTTCGAAGATAATGATGAAAAACGGATAATGCTATTTTCTAAATTCAAAAGATACAAGTAGTCTTTCGACTAACCATATGGAATTCAAGAGATTTGAATTGTAGGTAGCTGTGCTTAACAGACATAGGAGACGATGATAAACTTAACTTTGGAAAGATGGAAAGATTTTTATGATGAATGAGAGTGTTCCAATATTACTTCAATCACTAAATAATATCTACTTCGATGATCATCTCTATACCTATCAGGTTATTATCAAATATTAAGACCTATCCATATATTCTCACAATTGTAAATAATCCTTTGTAGATTATGCTTGGATATATTATGTAATAAAAGTGTTTCTAATTCCTAAATTATAATCCTTACGCAGCAAAAAATATTTTTTAAAAGTAGAATGTATCAGTATCACAACATAAATAGAAATATTATTCTTAGAAGAAATAATTAACTCATTGTCAATGTTATGTGACCACTTAACGATAATTATATTCGAACAATCATTTCGAATATAAAATCGAGAAAGTTCTACACATGAAAGGTACAGCGAGACTCAAGGCCACAAAAGTATCAGGTAGCCAAGAATCTCGCTGACCTAAACAACTTCCCCTCCACTGCGCAAGACCGCACGTGCGAAGCCACGCTGCAGTTTTGAACTCTTGCACCATTAACAGGTCCCGTAAGGCCTAATGAGTGAGACGAGTGCAGACGCACTGACGTCAGCATGGGGAAGTAGAGCTTGGAGACGCGTGGGAGGTCCAGAAACACTTCCGAGCGTCCCCAAGCCACGCTACCTCAAGCACTCCGACTCGGGCCAAACTGCCGAGCAGTAATGTATTGAGGTAATGGGTTGATTGAATATCGTATTGATATATTTAATATTATAAATTTTAATACTAAAATAACAAAATTAGTCACTTGCAAATATTGCATTCCATTCTTAATACCAATAATATACATTTATTAGCCCAAATGTATCTACCCGCCTATACCATCCTACGAGTTGCACCAATTATCGGCACTCGTGATATTTTTATTGAATATTGATTTATCAAAAGTACAAAATTTTCCACTTAAGCTTTAATTAAGTCTTAAATTTATGCTTAAATATAAGTACCACTGGAGTCCCCGCCCCCTTCAGAGGAGGCGATGATCATATGCAACTTTTAATTTTCGCACTACTTTCTGATATGCTAGTGTTACGTCCAGATTACAAAGGAGGATGCCCATGAGTAATGTAAATCTGTCCCAAAAAGGGAACGCACAAAACCATATCCATCATTTAGAACACAAAAAAACATGTTATTTTAAAAAAAATTCATCCCTATAGCACGCGGGAAAATGGTTAAAAACGGCGATGAAGATTACATCAATTTTCAGCAAAATTTTACTGAAAATCGCAAAAATACCAGGCTTTGCACGTTTTTAAATCCATTATTTAATGTTCAAAAGAAAGATAATGAGAACCACTAACAATATTAGTAGTTTTATTTTCAGAGCAACCCTTCAAACTAACTCCAATAATGAGAACAGATTAAAAAAGATTTCATCCCTCATCTGTCTCGCTGTGATTTCGATCCCTTTGCACGTTTTCCGCGCATCAAAAAATACGTAGGATCAAAGAGGACAGAAATACACGCCGATTGACGAGAAGACTGATTCAGAGCAGCCCTTCCGATAGACGGGAACATGCATACATACCAAAAATCCGAAATCGCGTTTTTCATCCAGATCACTAATTATGCTAAAAAGAGTGCCTTTGCACGTTTTTTGCATGACTAATCGGCAACGTGTTTATAGATAACATAATTATTTATTAAATGCATGCATTTCCAGTACAGAGCAACCCTAAACAACCCGGTCGTGGTGGAGAAACGCTAGGGGGAGGCCTCACCCCCTTACTGTCTCGCTGCGATTTCGACCCCTTTGCACGTTTTCCGCTCATCCTAAACTACGTAGGATCAAAGAGGACAGAAATACACGCCGATTGACGGAAAGACAGATTCAGAGCAGCCCTTCCGATAGACGGGAAAATGCATTCACACCAAAAATCGGAAATCGCGTTTTTCATCCACATCACTAATTATGCTAAAAAGTATTCCTTTGCACGTTTTTTGCATGACTAATCGGCAACGAGTTTATAGATAACATAATATCAGTCTTTTCGTCAATCGGCGTGTATTTCTGTTCTCTTTGATCCTACATAGTTTAGGATGCGCGGAAAACTCTCGCCGAATACGAAGTCACTTTAAACTATACAATATCTCTTTTAAATCGACACACATTTATTTTTATAAAAAAAGAGAAGTACCTTAATGTGTGAGTGTGCGTCTCTGTTTGTATATGTGTATGTGGAGGTTCTTGAGTCGATGCAGCAGTCAATCCTGGGCGCTTTCCAGCCGAGGCTCGGTGGTTCAGTGTATAGCGGTGGCTAGATGCACTTAGGTGTGACGGCTCGTCCCTTTGATGTAAGTAGTGTAGATCGGTGGGAGTCTACTGTCTAAGTTTCTTCTTCTTTCCAGCAGGGGTGATATTCGAAAAAGGCCGATGAATGCACTCGCTCGATGCTGAGGTATCGACTACGCGACTAAGTTCAATATACTCTCTTTTTAAATGTACGAATAGCGAGTAATACGTGATACTTGTTCAAGAATGGTCTGGCGACGAGCAGAGTAACGTTCTGCAAGAGATTTCGGATATTACTGAGCAATCATAGCCCTTTGCTCCCGGGCTTTATATACTTGCATATCCCCTTGTTTTCCTCGGACTAGCGTTTTCCATATAAGGTCGCTTCACTATATCGTATTTTCCTCTCTCAATATTAAGGGAATCGTGGCAGGTTAAGTCATAAACATCATAGTTTATGACTACCACTTAAGAATTTGTCTCTTTTAGAAACTCTCCCGCGGTCTCTCTGTTTACTGGAGATCGTACATGTGTTTCCTATGAAATTCCAGATTGACGAATATTGCGTCTCTGTTTCTCTTTGCTCTCTAATTTTTCTCATATTTATGAGCGTTTTTCAACGATGATTTGTCGCCTGATTGTATTGCATAAGGTTACCGTCCGCACAGCTCCCCTCGTTCTCGCGCCTCTTAATTTATGACTTTCCGTTGGAAAATACGATCTCGCGGTTTCTATGTAGTTGTTATTGCACCTATACGTCCATTAGCGTTTTATGGTATTTTTAATTTATTGCGTGGTCCATCGGAGTATAGTCCATTTATGTGAAGGTGCCGCTGACACGTGTATGGAAATATATCTCCCGATTTTCATATACACTTCTTAGATACCGCGATGACGTGCTAGTGAGTAAGTGTGTATGTTTTTTTTTTTCCTTATAGAGTGAGAGGTTAAGGGCAAATCCATTATGGATGATATGGCACCGTCTGGTACCACCTGTGTGGGACTCTCACCCACTCAACCCTTCGTTTACCGTTAGCTTTTGAGTTCCAACAGCAACCGAATCCTCTCCGTCCTCCTTACCTACCCTAAGTAAGTTGGACCTGGCTCTTTCTCCAATAAGCCCCCCCCCCCCGCGCTAACACCGTTTGAGTATTGCTTCGCAGGGGAACTTTGGGCTACCGCCCTCGTCTGTTGATGTGGTCGTCATCACGTTTTCCGCTGCCGTCTACTTCTTACCGCATCGTCCGGTCGTCTGTTTCTTGCTGCATCTCACGTCTTCTTCTTCTTTTTTCTTCGTCCTTTCGGACCTTCTTAAGGATGTCTGCAACAAAATTGTTTATTGCGCTCCATCCGTCGGCCGAAGTCATCATGGCTACCATAATAGACTCAGGCGTTACTCTGGTCTGTAGGTAGCACTCAAGTTCTTCTCGTTCCTGTTCATAGCGTGGACATTCACTGAACACATGCTCAGCGTCCTCGATTACATTCAAGCACGTCGGGCAATCCGGGCAATCCTCCAATTTAAATCGGTGCAGATACGCCCGGTAGCATCCATGTCCACTCAGAAACTGCGTTAGGTAGAAATTTACTTCCCCATGTCTTCTTTTTGTCCAGTCTTCTACACTTGGTATGAGGCGGTGTGTCCACCGACCCTTACTACTAGAGTCCCATCGCTTTTGCCACTCCGTCATTGTTACTTTCCTAGCGGTATCCCAAATTTCTATCTTGGTTTTGCCGCTGTCTCGTCTTTTTCCTTCGTCGATTGATTTTCTCTCCCTTGCTAGTAGGTCTATTGGCGGGAGACCGGCAATAACGCAGACCGCCTCGTCCGATACCGTACGGTAAGCAGACGCGACCCTAAGTGCATTTCGCCTGTGCATTGAGGAGAGCTTTCGTCCATATGCCTTCACCAGTACAGCGTCTGCCCATATCGGGGCTCCATACAACATGATTGATGTACTAACGCTTGCCAGTAGCGTTCTGCGATTCTGTGTGGGACCACCCACATTTGGCATCAGCCGCGCCAACACTGCGGTAGTTTTTGCGGCTTTCTCTCCTGCTGCTTCCAAGTGCTGTTTAAAGGTCAGCTTTGCGTCTAACGTTATACCTAAATATTTAATAGTCGGTTTAGAAGTAATTTCATGACCGCCTATTCTCAAGGTGATTGTCTCCGTCTTCTTTCTGCTAGATATTAGGATAGCCTCCGTTTTATGGCTTGCAAGCTCCAGATTCGCATTATTTAGCCACTTCTGTATTTTAATGATAGCTTCACTAGCAATTTCAGCTACCTCTTCTTTCTCTTTTGCTACCAACACCAAAGCTATGTCGTCTGCAAATCCTACGATCATTGCTCCTTCTGGTAATTTTAGCTTGAGTACGCCATCGTACATAATGTTCCACAACGATGGGCCCAGTACAGACCCCTGTGGAACTCCCCCGGTAACCTTATAATTCACCGTGCCCTCCTCGGTCTCGTATAAGAGAGTTCTGTTCTTGAGGTAGTCAGACATTATTCTTCTTATATACGGAGGAACTCCTAGTCTCACTATTGCTTCGTGAATTTTGCACCAATTGCAGAGTTAAATGCATTTTTAACGTCAAGTGTAACCACCGCGCAGTACTTTTTCGCCCCGTCTTTCCATCTTTTCCCGCTTATGGCTGTCCGTGCTTTATTCACCACTAAGCCAACAGCGTCTAATGTTGAGCGGCACTTACGGAAACAATACTGGTGTTCCGCAACCCCCTCTGGCCCCTCGGTTTTGTTTTCCATCCTAACGAAGATTATGCGCTCTAATACTTTGCCCTGTGTATAGAGCATGCAGAGCGGTCTGTATGACGACCCTTCTCCAGGTGGTTTGCTACCCTTTGGTAGCAACACAAGCCTTTGCTTTTTCCAGTTTCGTGGAAACGTTCCTTCTGTGAGACAAGTGTTGTACAAGTCTATAAACTCTGCTGGGTGAGCCTGGATGGCATGTTTCAATGCAATATTGGGTATGCCATCAAGTCCTGGAGCCTTATTGTTTCCAACCCTCCTGCAGACTGATAGTAGCTCCTCCTCCGTAATTAAGGGTATATTATCTACATCTATTTCTTCTACCATAGCACATGGAATGTCCGGCTGATTTGGGAAGAGTGTTGTTACCACCCTGCTTAGTACCTCTGGGCACTTTGGTGGGGGTATGTAACTTCCCTTGATCTTCTTCATGACAATTTTATAAGGTCGGCCCCAAGGGTCTTCATTGACCTCATCTTGCAGCTCTCTTAAACATCTTTGTTTACTCTCTCTTATACACCTTTTAAGGTTGCGCTTTGCTTCTTTCATTTTTTCGTTGTAGTTCTCCACCGTATCCATTCCTCTATCGGTTCGGTAGAATTTCTTCCTTGCCCGTTGTTCCAATCTTCTAGCTCGATGGCAAACGCTGCGCGCTTGTTTGATCTTGTCATTCCACCAATATGCTGGTAGCCATCTTTGACTGGACACTTTTCTCGGCATTACCGCGTCGCACGCTTTGGTGAGCTGGCCCGTCATTTGTGCAGCCTTGTCGTCTGCTGATCCCGTCAATTGAATATTGTCAAACATCGTCAAGAATAACTCTTTGTCATACTCTTTGGTTTTCCATTCAGTTCTTGTACTACTTGGATTTGTACAGAATTTCCTATTTGGTCCGCCTAGCTCCATTATTATAGCTAGGTGGTCACTATTTGTGTAGTGATAACTCACGATCCATTTGCTTACCTGCCTTACGAGTCAGTTACTGACAAATGTCAAGTCTATGAATGACTCTGCATCTCGTTTTTTGAACGTCGGGGTGTCGCCTTGATTCAGCAAAACCAAGTCTAGTAGCGTGAATGCCTCCAGTAGCACTCGTCCCCGTTTATTGGTTCTGCTACTACCCCACTCGATCGCCCATGCGTTAAAATCTCCTGCTATTATAGCTGGTTTTTTATTCGTAGCGTCTTGCACCAGCCGGTCCAGTAGTTGTTGAAACTGCTCTATTGATGCGCTAGGTGGGACGTAACAACTGTATACATGTATGCCGCCTATTTTCGCTCTTACGAAGCCATTTTCCTTGTTTACCATCTTGCCCTGGAAGGTAAAGTCTTTGCAAACCCAGATTGCGGCTTTACCTGAGGCGTCAGATGACCCAGGATGGTTCATTCAAATCTTTGTACTGCTTACCCTTTCCTGATTTTTGTAACCGCTGCTTGGTAGGCTGGGCACAAGTAGCTACCAGTGACATGGTTCGTCGGCATGTTGTCGCCTTTTTTTCGACACAGTAAACAACACGGTTCATTACGGCAGATATTTGCTTTATGCCCCATCTTACCGCATTTGTAGCAGCATTTGCTGCTATCCTGCGGATCAGTACACTTGATAGCGACATGGCCGAAACCAAGGCATTTATAACACCTAAGCGGCCCCTTACTGCGGTTCGATGTACGGATCCTACAGTTGACCCATCCAATTTTAATTTTCTCTAGCTTTGTGAACTTGGTCGCTATTTCTTTCGACACTTGCACAACAGCTATTTGCGTTTCTCCGTACGCTTTTCTCAGCGATTTTACGGCAGTGATCTCAATCACATCTCTTTCTCCTATTTCCCTTTGCAAGGCCTCCAGTACCTCCTCTTTTGAAGTAAGTATGTCGCGGTCCCTTATTTCAAAGGTCTCCTCTTGCTGCAGTGTTTTTATTGTGGTTCCTTCCACTAGTACTGCTTTAACCGCTTCTTGGAAGTCTGCGGTTTTAATTTCTTTTGTGCGTTTGAGCTCTATGAGGAGATCTCCCGCCACCGTTTTGCGTATTTTGTTTACGCTATCTCCTATGGCATTCAGTGAAGGAGCAGTTCTCAATGTTGACAAAATGTCCACGTAGCTCCTTCCTTCCGGCGCCTTAGGAGTAAGTGTGTGTGTGTGTGTGTGTATGTGATATATATATATATATATATATATATATATATATATATATATATAGTAATCGTAGTGTTTTGGATGTCACCGATTCCATTACACTACAAATAAACAAAACTAATTACCGGCAAATATTACATTCCATTATCATTATCAATAATACATACATTTATTAGTTATCGAGTTACTTAATTGTCTAAACTCCTACTATTTCCTTATACCATTCTAAGACTCGGACAATTTTCCACAATCGCGATCGCTTTTATATCATCATTATTAATATAATTGTATATTTATATTTTATAAATTAATAGATAATCTTCGATACGCATCACATGTGCGATGGCTATCTCCAGATGCAATATTGAATAAAGGAGGTTAGAATCGGCATTTATAGTTTATTAATTTTAGAACTGCATTTAAACTATGTATTAATGTTACGTCCAGATTATAAATTTAAATTACAAAATCTAACACATTAATACAATTACATGAATTCCTACCTGAATTGATAATCGAACTTCACGATATGTGAAAGTTATAATAATTTAAATGATTAAATGAGTGAATGATAGAAAATCCCTTTTGGCTACCGCGGACGCGGTCATTGCCTACCGGGGAAGGGAGCCGGATACGAAGTCACTTAAACTATACATTATTTCTTTTTAAATCGACACACGTTTATTTCTATGAAAAGAGAAAAGTACCTTAATGTGTGAGTGTGCGTGGCCGTTTGTATATATGTGTAAAGATGTTCCTGAGTGTCTGCAGCTGTCAATCCTCGGCGCCTTCCAGCCTAGGCTCGGTGGTTCAGGTTACAGCGGTGGCTAGATGCACTTAGATGTGACGGCTCGTCCTTTCGATGTGCGTAGTGTAGATCGCAGGGGGTCCACTGCCTCTGTTGCTTCTTCTTTTCAGCAGGGGGTGATATTCGGAAAAGATGCCGATGGGTACACTTGCTCGACTGTGCGACTAAGTCCGATATGCTCTCTACTTCTAAACGTACAAGTAGCGTATAATGTGTGATGCTTGTTCTTTATGAATGGTCTGGCGACGAGCAGAGTAACGTTCGACGAGAGATTTCGGATATTACTGACTGACGCTTGCCCTTTGCTCCCGGGCTTTATATACTCGCATATCCCCTTGTTTTTCTCGAGCTAGTGATTTCCATATTGGGTCACCTCACTATTTTGTATTTTCCTCTCTCAATTTCAAGGGAATCGTAGCAGGTCAAGTCATAAACATCATAGTTTATGACTACCACTTAATAATTTGTCTCTTTTAGAACTCTCCCGGGGTCTCTTTTTTTTTACTGGAGATCGCACACGTGTTTCCAATGGATTTCCAGATCGTCGAATATTGCGCCTCGGTTTCTTTCTCTCCTCGCTAGTTTTTTTCTCATAGTTGTGCTCATTTTTCCGCGGTGGTTTGTCGTCGCATTGCCTGGAAACAGCTCCCCCGTTCTCGTGCTTCGTAGTTCATGGCTCTCCGTTTAAAATTGAAAGAAAAGGTTATTTAACGGCAAATTTGAATTATAAATCCCTTAAAAGAAGTATTTTTGACAGTAAATTTGTTTTTGTATGTGATTTAAAGAAACTTTTTTAATCCATATATATATATATATATATAAATATATTGTGACATGGCAGTTCACTGCCAGTTACAAGCGGCCGCGCAGAGCACGGCAGCGCCTCGGCACAAGTCGGCGAGCGCGCGTTCGGCCATATTCGCGGAGCCTTGGCCGGCATCGGCTGGGCCCGAGCGCGCGAGAGCGAGAGTAGGTAGGTGAGCGACCCAACCTAACGTCGACGGCGAGAGGGATCGACGCGAGCGCTCTCTCCCCTTTTCGTGTCTGACCACAGTTACACTAACAAGCTATCGTCCACGCTCTCGTATACAACACAACCATGTCCTACACGACGGACACAAGGACACGACTATCGCTAGTTCTAGCCCGCGCGTTAATTCACATTAGATTAAGTCTTAGTACTAGATTAAATTAAAAACCGAATATAATATAAGTATATGGTAGTTGGGACAGCGGTCCCGTTAAGTTAAGTATAGTGGTATGAAGTGAGTGAATGGTCGCGTCGAAGTTCGGGCGAAGTCACCGGCGCGGCAACGGCGGGTACGCCTGGGGACCTGCGTACGTCGGGAGAGGATGGTTATCGTCGAGGCGGGGATTCATGGTCTCGTGAGGGCAGACTGCGACGGACGCGACAATCGTCGGCATCGGTAGACGATCGGAAAGGCGAGGCAGCTGTTCCGTCCGCGTCGGGTAAGCCGTCCGGCGGCGTGTTGACGAACACGCCGCGGCTAGGAGGTTACACCAGCGGGCACGAGCGAGTTCAGCGCCGGAACAGTGAGCAGAGTTTCGAGACGACCGGATACGCGCTCAGGGCGTGCGTCGGTATATCCTCGCTCGAACCTCGGCGCGGTGACATGCGAGTCACAGTGTGAGTATGTGAGTGAGGTCGACAGTAACGTCGTAGTTTGATAAGGCGCGCGACTGGAGATCGCCAGAATGTAACTTAATAACGACGAAAGATCGTTATCTGAAATACAGAGATAGTCAAAGCTAATCCTGACCATTCATTCCGTACTATTACCCACGACCTTGTGTGATTGTCTTATTTTCCATGTGTGTAATTCGAATACTGGCTAGCCGAGCAAGTGGACGAAGTGATGTTTCGACACGGAGCGGCGTCTCAAGGTAAGGGGATCGCGGGATCCCTGGCACTCCGCTGCCTGGCGCCCAAGGCTGAGGTGGCCCGCCGCCTCGTATGTATTAAAGCGAGAGTAGGAGACGGAGGATTTCATCGGTAACGCCACTGGAAAAAACCCAGCGTTACCATACGCTGGGTCCACCGTTACAATATATATATATGGGTCATTCCTGTACTTTTCGGACATAAGTGGTCGGGGCGGAGGGGGAGGGGTTGCGCAATCTTCCCGCCGATTTTTCGTGTGAAAGAACATTAGAAAGAGCGGCTATTCCCAAATTTTCAGCCCCGTAGGTGCCCCCTAGCTTCCGTAATAAATGATTAAATTTTTGAAAATCGCTAAAAAATGGCTATTTTTAAAAATTTGCAGAGGGTTACCCAGCCAATTCTTTTAAGCCAAACTTCGAGGATCTTCTCGTTATAACGTCAGCTTTCTGGGAAAAATAGTTCCAGACCTCATATCTAAAGGCGCCTTTCCTATACTGCAAAACGTAAACACTAAATTTTTGTATTTTTTGCGTATCTTCAAATACGTGCTATTTTCTTTTTTTCTACACGATTTTAGCTTTCCAAAGTTCAAAATTCGTCTCAAATTCGTCTTGGAAAAGCCTTCAATTTCAATAAAAAGTTACAGGTCCTGGTCACAAAATATGTTGCAATTGTTTACAATCGATTTTGTCATTAGTTGAATCTACAAGAATAGAAAACAAAAGTCATTCACCGGCAAATGATTCTAATACATCTGAAACTTCTCCAGTAAATAGTGAATCAATGTGTTGCAACAGTACACCGTCTAGTATTAATTATCAATCTCATAGTCGAAATACTGAGATTCTAAATAAAATTTAGAATTTGTTCGATATTGCACCATACAAAGATATAAACCTAAATAAGGAAACATTTTAAAAATTCGTTTACTTACATTATTACCAGTTAATTGAAGTTTTGAGAAAACAAGTAATCTTTTTAATTGTACAAGATATATGTATAACAAAGCTAAATATGTACAAAAAATAAAGGTAAATACAAAAGTCAAATTGTTATTTAGTTCTTTATGTCAGTTTAACTAAACAATTTTATATATTCAACAATACAATGTTTACCTCTATACACGCTATTATTTTCCGTGAATCACAAAATATTATCTATTATCTTAAATGCAACCCTCTTACTTTTATTTAATTTTTTAAACAATGTTAAAATATTTTTATTATTTTATGTAGTCTAGAAGTACATTTATTATTATATTTATTGTTTGATATTTAAAATAACTATTAGATACTAATTAGTCTGTGTATTAAAATCACAGTACGTGCCATAGTATATTTAATTTTGTCGGGTTTTAATAAAACAATTAAATTATAATATGCATATTTTTAAAATTTATTTATGGTATAGAAACATATTTATTATTATGTTTATGTATTAAAATTGTATTATTAAATTTATATTTTTTATTTTTATTTAAATGAATATTTACATAATAAATAATTTCTTTTGTTTACATAATGCTTTTAAAGCCTATAAATTCAAATTTTTTTAGTACCCTAGTGGAAATTTTAAAATGTAATAAAACGTAAATAAATGTAACAAAGAGTAATAGAACAATAAAATGTAAAATATTGTAACAAAATGTAAGAAAATATTTTACGTATTGTTATATTTACCATTTCAAAGAAGAAACTACGCGAAATCCTGGATCAATGGATTTTTAATAAAATGTAATAAGACGTGTGGGGGTTTCTCCGGACCACCAGCGGAGGCAGTGACGGAAGCAGCGCCTCGTGCCCCGCGCTGACTTCCAGTAGCCGCAGTTATTGGCCTCGTGGCCACCGTCTTCCTGTGTAAATATTTTCCAAGAACAGGTCATCAAAACATTTAAAATGGAATGTCCTTGGATTACAAACATCATTTATTTTTCTGATTGAGCTCCCACGCAATATAAAAATAAGTAAATACACATTTTAATAATTATATAGGTTTTATCACATAATTATTTTTATATATAGCAGAAATAATAAGTAGAGATATTATTTTCAAAAACCACTTTATTAATTTATGTTATCATGATAGTGAAATCAAACTGAAAAAAGGATTTCTTACAATTCTTTCGCTACCAGTCATGGAAAAAGTCCATGTGATGGTATTGGTGCAGTAGCAAAACGTGCAGTAAGAAGGACAACATTGCAAAAGGATGGCAATCAATAAATTTTATCTCCGAAAGAGATGTTTGATTACTTGGATGCTAATGTCACAGGTATAAGGTAAATAATTATAATAATTCCCTTTTTTATATAAGATTACTCTCTCGTGAGAAGTACTGACTTTTTAATTAGTTGTGGCAAAAACAATTACAATTAAAAATAATAAATTGTTTCAATTTTCAGGGTGATGGTATATTAGTAAAAAGTATTTTTTATTTTAAAAATACATTAAAACTTGTTACGGAAGATCAGCATTTTTTTTATAAATTATAAAATATTTTAGCAAAGTAGATTTATTATTAAATACTTGAAAGCATCATCAACAGAATTTTTAAAGATTTTTATTGTATTATAGGTTTCTTTGGGTAATTGCGAAAGATATTGAGTTAAGAACAAAAAAATTACAGAAGCGGATTGATGCTGCTAAAACCGTACTTAATACCCGAAGATATCTCTCATTTGAACTTCTTAATGAATCAGTCATAAAGGTTAAAATTAGATTCATTCGATAATGAATCAATAACAGTCAATATTCAATGAAATAAAATGTAATATATGTTGTACATAATTGCTGAATAAAAAAAATCAGATTGATTCTTTATTCTTTCTTTATTTTTTCCACGAACGAAGTATTTTAGTATATTAACGAGCCAAAAGTCTGAGTTAAAACTTGTAAAGAATAACAAAATTTATGTAACCAAAATTTTAATTTTCAGTGTAACGGAGGTGTGAAAAATTGAATTATTACCGAGACTTTTAAGTAGACAAAAACAAAACCAATATCTTTTATATCATTTTTATATATAAAATAATAGTTTTACCTTCTTTTTCAAGACGAAAACTTTGAACTTTGGAAAGCTAAAATTGTGTAGAAAAAAAGAAAATGGCACGTATTTGAAGATACGCAAAAAATACAAAATTTTAGTCTTTACGTTTCGCAGTATAGGAAAGGCGCCTTTAGATATGAGGTCTGGGACTATTTTTCCCAGAAAGCTGACGTTATTATTATAGCGATTTTCAAAAATTCAACCATTTATTACGGAAGCTAGGGGGCTTAACATCAATAATATACATTTATAAGTCCAAATTTATCTATCCGTCTATCGCGCGGCAAAAGTATGCAGCTAATCGAGAGGGAAGAATCGAGGGATTCACGAGAGAGGGGAGCATCACGCCGAGACAGCCTATTTTCGAACTCCGATCAGACTTACCGAGCTCGTCGATTCACGCCGCGAACGGGGGAGACGGAGAAGAATTGCTGTGATTGGCTGAGCGGAGCGAGCGTACCAGAGCGTTCAAATCGCGGCGCTTAAGGGGGCACACCACCTTTAAAACTCAATTGGACCATTAGGGTACATTAGGATTAAGTAGGCCAAAAAAATTCTCAAATAAAGATAAAGTTGAGTTATGTATGTTTACAAAATTTGAAATCAACCAACTTATCTATGCGAAATTAAAAATAATTATTTTTTCGAGTTTTAAAGGTGGTGTGTCCCCTTAAACGGGGATTGTACCTTGAACCTTCACCAATGAAAGTCATGCAGCGTGAACATGTACAAAAACTCTCATATTTTGTGTAATCGTGCGAGCGTTTCGTGTTCAAAATCTTGTTAGCTGGGACCGTACTATTTCCCAATACGAAAGGTACGCAGGTCGAAAGCAGTGAAGAGCGCGCGAAAAGTAGTGAGGGGATAGTGTGTTGGGAGCGAGTGCAGTGGGAGAGAGGATGAGAGAAAGGTCGGCCATATCCAGCCGAGTAGAAGAGGCAAGGAAGAAGACGATCAGCGTGGGTAGGACGAGAAAAGCAAGACATAGATCCGATCCAGGAGTAAGTTCGTAAGTAAAACTAGTGCGGGCGCAATCGTGATGCGAGAGTTCGAAAGAATAAAGAGAGTGAGGTTTCATCATGTGTGTCTTTGTAAGAAAGAGAGAGAGTGAGAAAATTACCGAAAACCCTTAAGCCCATGGAAAAGCAAGAAACGTGAGATAGCTCAGAGGTGATATGGGGAATTGGGGTCGCGTGCGTCCTTGATCACGAGCGGAAGAGGTAGTTCCAGCGTGCGCCAGAGGGGCTCGGCGTCGAGCTCTTATATTGGGCTTGAAGGTAAGCTGGGAGCGGCATTACCGACCACGAGATAGGTGAGTGGGACAGAGCGAAAAAGGATTTGTAATTTGGCGATTAAATAAAGAAGCTCAATCATAACTATTGTATTGTTTATTAATCAAATCACCTGGAGTATCCCGACTCGTGACGATCTGACGGAACCTCCTCCGAGATCACAAGGGGATTCGGAAACATACTATAAATTATAGTGTCACGGATTTCTGTTGTTGCATTTTTGTTTCTTGCATATGCTATTCTTTCATATGAGTTAAGCCTGGCCGGGCACGTGAGTCCAACTGCACAGGTAACTCTGTAATGTGGAAACATCTTTTTGTGTCTGTTAGATGAATCGCATTTACATGATGAAGTAAAAACTATGTCATCAATAACTACGATGTCATTATACGGTGACTGTTTTTTGAGTGAGCACATTGAGTTTAGGAATATTTGTTTCCCTCTTATTCCTCTATCAAAGTAAAAAATCGCCTTGTTTGAGCCTACATAGTTGATGTACGCGTGAGAGAGGTAAAAACAGTAATAAAAAAGAAAAAGTTAATCGTGAGGGTGTTGTAGAGTGGCTCGACAGTCAAGATGCGTATAATCTACATCGACCGATGAGACATCGATTTCCGCGACGTAGTAACAATGTGCGAAGTTTGGATGATGTGTGGGAGGTTGATCTCATGGATTTGAGATCATTGAAATGCTACAGTTATGTTTTTACTGTTATCGATGTTGTGAGCAAATATAGCTGGTTGGAAGCGATCAAGCAAAAAACCTCCAGAAATGTCGCTGAGGCTTTCTTGCGTGTACTGTCGAGAAGCAATGGACGTAAACCAAAGTGTCTCCAGACAGACAAGGGTAAAGAATTCCTTGGTCGTGAGACGCAGCAAGTTTGCCATCGCGGAGAGACTTATACGAACTATTAAGGAGCGAAATTGGCGATATTTCACTCACAAAAATACACGGAGGTACATCGATATGTTGCAGAATATTATAGAGGCATACAATCACAGCATACACTCAGCGATAAAGATAACACCTGCATCTGTGACCTTGTACAACGTTGGAAAAGTACGGGAAAAGTTTCAGCGTCGCTATAATAATAACAATGGTTGTAATTTACCCAAGTTCAAAGTCGGTGAGTTGGTTCGCGTCAGTCGTGCCCGATCCGTCTTTGATAAAGGATACGAGGGCGGCTGGACACTAAAGTTATTTAACATTGTGCGAATTTCTCTGACACGTCCACCACCTGTCTACCATTTGCAAGATCTTTCAGGTGAGGACATAGATAGTGGTTTCTACGCGGCAGAATTGAGCAGAGTTCGAAAAGAACTGGTCACGGAATCATTCAAAATAGAAAAAATTTTACGCAGTAGAGGTAAGGGTCGCTCAAAGTAGTGTTTCGTCAGCTGGAAAGGCTATCCAGAAAAGTTCAACTCCTTGGTCAAGGCTAATCAACTTTCGCAAATATGAGGGATCAATTTTACATTATTCTGCCTAGCAACAACAGTATGAATTATTTCGCGGAAAACACTACAACGCATTATGTTACACAGTTGCCACAACAGATCCGATTACAAGGTTCATGGCTGGTCGCGCTCACAGAAGTTCAAATTCCGCTAACGTTCCAACACGTGTCAGTCGACAAAGAAGAAAGAAAATTTTCCCTGAAACGAACTCCCCCCACAAGACTCGAGACGAACGAGCTAAGAGTGGAAAATTTTACAATCGCAGAATCGCTGATTCGTCCAGGAAATTACAAAGGCACTCACACTCTCGTTGAAGAGATAAAAAACTTAGAATGTATTAGTGGTCATTTGCGGCTTATAGTTGAACGTGGTGGTTATGTGACAGTCAGCAGAGTCTGTGGAAAGGATAGCTGCTCTCAGTTCAGTCACGAGCTTTGCTTATCGGAGAAAATGCGAAAAATTCTCGGATTTGAGAAGGATAGGCAGATTCTATTTGTTGACGATCAATACACCATAGAGGCTGATAGACCTGCTCGAGTTTCCAATGGTCTACCAGCCATGTTTATGATCTACAGCGACATCTGTGAACCGTATATGACAGGTGATGTTCAATCAAGGCTGCTACGCGCTGTACCGATGAATACCGATAATTACGAATACGGTACTACCAGAATCCAAAGTTTCTCTCCGCCAATGTACGCACCATTGTTATTCAGCTCATTTCAGACCATTGAAATAGATATAAGAGACGAATGCGGACAATCGATACCATTCGATTATGGGACAGTGACCGTGACACTTCATTTCAAGAAAGTCGACTAGATGAATCGCTACTAAGATTACTTCAGTTGCCAAGTTGGCAATGGCTACCGTGGAGTAGGAGGAGGAGGTAGGAATCCGTACACCGGAGGAATTGGCCATATTTACATCGGTTCTCCATACCAAAGAGGTCACGGTGGTATCGGCTCCTTTCTAGCTGGTATATTTCGTCGAGTTCTCCCGTTTATTAGTCGGGGGGCCAAAGCTGTGGGTAAGGAGGCTGTACGTACGGGTTTCAACATTGTGTCCGACGTTACGGCACGCAACACACCAGTTAAAGAGTCCTTTCGCAACCGTGTGAAAGAATCTGGTGAAGTTCTGAAAAGAAAGGCGGAAGAAAAATTGGACAGACTGATGGAGTGGTCGGAATATAAAATGGCACGCTACGGGAATCCAGCCCAGTTGCAGTTGCTCGGTGAACCCGTCGCAGTGCGCAAGAGAAAGAGAGGTGTCGGTAGGAAAAAACGTAAAACTGACAGTAGTATAAAACGCAAGTCGAGAAGTGGTGTGAAAAAGACGAAAAAGAACAAAGAAGACAGTTAAACAAAAAAAATTGGCATTCCTACACACTCATTCGTGCGAGTGTTTGAAGTCCGAGCTGCTATTGTTCGACATTCCACCAACCCAAACCACAATCAAGGGATCGCATTGGATTCAATACAAACCGATATCGTCTTTGACTAATGAATCACCTATAGAATTTGTGATCCCTGGCAATAGTGATGAATACCTCGATCTGGCTCATACAATGCTCAGTCTTGGTGTAAATTTGAGATCTACCACATCCGACAAAGATATATCTGAGGTAAATCGACCAGCTTTTAGACTTTTACAAGCCCGAGTAGGACCAATCAATAATTTGATGCATTCACTGTTCAATCAAGTGGATGTGTCTTTCAATCAGAAGCCCGTGTCACCACCTACCAACGCCTATGCCTACAGATCGTACATCGAAACATTGCTGAATTACGGACCTGCCACAAAATCCTCCCACTTGTCGACTGTCTTGTGGTGTGAGGATACGGCTGGAAAAATGAACGACACAGAAAATCAGAACCAGGGATTAGTTAAGAGACCAAAATTGCTTACTGCGGATAAATCTGTTGATCTTATTGGCCACCTTCACGCTGATGTGTTTAATCAGGAGAAGCTGCTGATCAATGGAGTTGAAGTGAGAGTACGCTTAGTGAAATCTCGCGATAACTTTTGCCTGATGGATCCGGCAGGCTCTTATTCCATACACATCGAGGAGGCGAACCTTCTAGTCAGACGTGTAAAAATTAGTCCGGGCATATTGCTAGCACACGCTCAATCACTCTCGAAAACAACGGCTAAATACCCTTTGACGAGGGTGGAAGTCAAAGCAATAACTATGCACAGTGGTATACACGGTGAAACATTGGACAATATCATATTGGGTCAGCTGCCGAAGAGAATTATCCTGGGTTTTGTCAATAATAAAGCTTTTAATTACGATCGGCTGCTCAATCCCTTTAATTTCAAGCATTTTAATATAAACTTTCTATGTTTGTACGTTGACGGGGTACAGGTGCCTTCGAAACCACTGCAACCAGACTTTGGAGCGAGAAATCTATATTTGGACGCATATCATACACTATTCTCCGGTACAGGCATACACTTTCTCAACGAGGGCAACCAAATAGCGCGCGAATCATACCCCCACGGATACTGTCTATTTGCTTTTGATTTAACACCAGATTTATTGGCAAATGACTGCAGTCATTGGAATTTGATCAAACACGGTAGCGTTAGATTAGAAGTACGTTTCAGTGCGGCTCTAACAGAAACAGTCAATTTTATTATATACGCAGAATATGATAATATTTTGGAAATTGATGCCTCACGTCAAGTCATTGTCGATTTTAGCAGTTAAAACGTTCACCTCAAAGATGTCGCTACTCTCTACTACTGTACATATGTACATCTAGCGAGTTACTTTGCAAATTCAGTCTCTCTCTCTAACACTGTTCTTATATACTTCATCCAAGCATGGACGTGATCATTGACATTCAGTTCTTCAAAGGCACGAGGCATCGAAATCTACCAAAAGAAGTAGCCGTAGTGGCTGTGAACAGTAATTTTAGTAGTCATTGGCTGGTAACACCGGCAATAGCGCTTGGTCATCTGAATGAAGATATACGGAGTCAGAACTCAACAGTACTTTGACGGTGAGGTGTCTTTAAAGGCGGTGAAAAAAATTTTAAGAGAACTTTCTTTTTATTTTGATTCGAAAATTTTATTTTGATAGTTTTGGTCTCCCTCCATTCATACCTGATCATATAAATCGGTTACGAAAAAATTGTAAACAATTTCGCTGGAATAATATTCGACTACAAAGCGACTCGTTCAAAGTGTGCGGTCAGTATTGTATTATGTTTCTGCATTATATGAGCGCGAGCCTGGGTTACAATAAATTTCTCGAGAGTTTCTATGATAATCTGCGAAAAAACGATAATGTAGTCCGGCGGTATGTAGACTGTAAAGAAAGAAAAAACGCTGACAAAAATTTCATCGGAAGCGGTGGTTGCATTGTCAGATGCTTGCAAAGCTGCAGTTCTAAGATGTCATTGTTGTAGCGCAAGATGATACTATGAGAGACAGCGTTTTTTTTCTTCGAATGTTTGCTGCTCAATCAGTGTTAATGCACTCTTTCTGTTCTCCCTCCGATGAGTGTCGCATACGTGGCGGTTACCACCTCCACAGCCACCATCTCTACCATTGCCTATACTACATACCAAGCACTCGGAGTAGTTTAGTCGTTTCAAAGTGATGGTAGAGGTGACAGCAACGACATGGCACACGAAAAGGAAGACCGGTTTCAGCTGCTGAATACTCTATACACTTTAGACAAGTCGTACGCAACGGAGATCATTGCCGGCCTAGAATACACCAGCTTCAGAGACGAGTACTACGAGCCTGTGGTACGCCTATTGGGCGACGACTCCAATGGAATCGCTTTTACCTACGATGGATGGCTGCAATTCAGAGACTGCTTCAACGAATTTTTCAAGTATCTTTGTGGACACAGCAGCGAAGATATGACGGGTCAACAGATTTGCGGTACAGGATGGATAGCAAAATTCACACACAGTGGGAAAGTCAGGGGTATCGAAATTGAGGATAATACTCTTCCTAGGACACTTGGAGTTCTCAGCAAACGCTATTATGCAACTATTATTATAAATAAAGTTAAGTTTCTTCGTTTGAATGAGTATATTGTGAAATGTATTGATGCACGCCTAGAATATCTTAAGCTTGTAGCGGGCAGTGTAAGTTGTATTACCAGAGAGACTGTAGAATACATTAAGAGTATTGATCTAGACAATATACCACTCATGAATACTAGTGTGCATACAAAGACTTTTGTCAAACAAATTATTAATCTGATTGATGATAAATGGTTCGATATTATTACAGCCCGTTATTTTGATTTTCGGACTACCTTGTTGTTCTAACTTGATTTCACAGTTTTTAAGTTTATCTTTTAATGTAGCCTCCACAGTTTCAATACTTTGAGAATTCATACAACTAATTTCGATTTCACTTTCATTCTTTTTGCGAATGTACTTAGTTTGTATATTTTTCTCTGCGACAAGACAGCTTGTCAACAATTCCATAGTGTTTCGCTGGCTGGGGTCGTTGGCCTTCATTCTTATTCTTGGAATCCGCTTCGGTTTGGGTTTAATTTCACTCATCGCTTCAGCATATGTTTTCTTGTTTGTTTTATGATTTTTTTATGGTGAATTTATTTTCTTGCAGGGTTTTCAGACCCTTTGGCAACAAATTAAACATTTTTATAGCAACAAATTTACAATTCTTAGTATAAATTGTTTTGTTAATTTCGGGTAGATTGATTGCTTTGTTTCTAGTACTGCTTTTTGAGTTACTATATTTCATTTGTAATTCTTTGTAGAAATATAATAATCACTCAACTTTCAACGAAACTCTGACGTTTACTGGCCTTACTGTTTCTGTGTTATTCTTCAGTATTATTTTTAATAGTCTATGTTGTATAGCCTCAAATTGGCATAGTACATTATTATAAGATCCACCTCATGTTATTACACCATAGTTAGCAATGCTGTGAAATAAAGCATAATATAATATCATGTATGATTCAACATTCATTAATTTTGAGAGTTTACTGAATATAAAGAGTAAGTACTTTGTTCTTCATGCATTCAAAGACAGTTCCAATAAACGTCGCATAGTAGGTAAGCCTTTATTAAGATTATCGTATATGAAATTTGCAATATATGCTAAGGCATCTTTGGTAACTTTATTTTTCCTAAATCCAAATTGCTTCTCAGATAAAATTTTACATTTGTCGAGAAAGACAAGTAACCTTATGTGGATAATCTTTTCTAGTATTATTGCTATATTTATCACCTGAAGAGAGCAAGACATGTATTACCTGATTTGTAAATTGGCACTACCTCTGCGACTTTTAAAGATTTAGGCCATAGACCCTTTTCAATATATATATTAAAATTGTGTGTCAATGGAAACTTAATCCAGTGAATTAAAGCCTCAAGTATTTTCGTGCTAATTCCGTCTACACCGCCAGCTTTATTATCAAGTGCAGGCACTGTGAAGGTGGTCAGTGGTCTAGCCTCCGGCTTCAATGATATATCTGGTGGTATGCGCTACTAAAATCCAAGGTTGATATGTACTTCGCCTTCTGCAGCTTGCGAAAGTATATTGTCCATGTTGGGTAGTGGATAAGCGTTGGCCTTAGTAAGCGCGTTAACTTCCCGAAAATCAATGCAAAACGGGCTTGACCAAGTTCTGGTCGAGAGTTCGATGATATAAGCTGCGAGTAGTTCTCGAACTTGCTGGTACATCTCCTCCGCTATCTTGTGCGAAACGGAATAATACTTTTGCTTGACATCCCGTGTTCGGTTAGCCTTCGGCAAGACTCAATCCAACATCCTGCGGACCTGCTCTTGTTCGTCATCTTCGACGTACGCTAGGCCAACCGCTGAGATTGATAATCTCCCTGTGGCCCCGAGCACTGCGACTTGCGGTCGCACTATCTTGTGCTCTTTCTTGAGGTACAGGATGTTGCGCTGGAAGACACCATAATTTTCATTATGGTGTCTTCCAGCACTTCCACTGTCCTGACTACAGAGACTTTGGCCTTCTTAGCCTTCACTGGAGTGTTATCCTTACAGGCGCACTCCAGGAGCAAGGATATTCGTGGAGGTGGTGGAGTTTTGTACGAGGCTTCTCCGGCTATTGCCGTCTCTCGCTCAGAAGCCGCGTCGAATAGCTGTTCTACAGTCCTGAGCTCCTTTCTTTGGAGCCCGCTCTTGATGGACGGCAGGAGATTGTGGTATAGCATATCCAGTTGCTCTATTCGGCGCATAATACACTGCACCCTGTTGATATACTCGCGCGCAGCTTCGTTTGATCGTTAGGCCCCTGCAAGCGTCTCAACTTGCAACTTTTACTGGTATCCCTGCGTGTGTCCCTGTGGCGATTATCGAGCATCTCGCTCTGCGCATTCCGAAAGCTAAACAATCTCTGCGGTTGCTGCGTGCTACTCAAGCTATATTGCTTCTGCGTAGTATAGTATTACCCCGTAACTTTTGCTGAGGCGCTGCGTTGCCAACTATTTAGGTAGTAGTCTACCTTTTATCTGCTGCCAAACAATTCTTGCGACGAACTCACTGTCGTCGTTGTCGCTGCCGTGCTGCCAGTCGTGTACACTAGCCTGAACCCTAGAGTCGGGCCCAGTTATGTCGTGAGAAGCTGCTCAGTGCCCCTCGGGAACATATCTAACTCTCCTGTCAGAAGGTCCAACATGGTTGGTGACATGCCCGTGTTTTCTTGCGCTGAGTCGTGAGCTTGCCCCTGCTCATTAATTTGAGACAAGGATACTTCTGTTGGCAACGCTGGCGCTGGCTGATCAATTCGTACTGCGGTGGTTGGCAGTTGGCTCTAGTCGTTTGCCGACGTTGCTGCGACCCTGCTAGTCTCTAACTCCCGGTGTAACAGCAATAGATAGTGTGGATACTCGGCGTCATAGCCCCGGTCTATATACCGGGATAAGATCTGCTCTGAGGTCGTCTTTAAATTTGTGGGATCGCAGCTCTTCTCTTTTTATGCAAGCTTCTATCGCCGACTCCTCCTGACAATCAATTCATTAACAATTAACATCACTCTTGGCACAACATTTTCTTTTTCTCTTTGTTACACACATTAACAGCATTATCGATTTCGCTTACTGAACCATATAGACATTGGATCCATTGAGACCGCGATGTTTACCGAGGACGGCAAACGTTTTAGGGGGAGGGGAAGATATCAGGTGACAACTTTCCCGGAGTAGTATCTGAAATAATCATTTCAAATACAGGTTCGAGAAAGTTCCACATAAAAAAAGCATAACGAACATTCAAGCCCACAAAAGTATCATGTAGTCGAGAATCTCGTTGGCCTAATCAACTTCCCCGCCAACGGATAGAAGCGGACGTGTAAATCTGAGTTGCACTTCGTTAGCAACTATGTGATCCCACAAGATTCCACATTATATAAAGGCTTACAGAGAAAGAGAGAAGGTAAAGTCAGATCAATTGAGAGGAGAGACTTATCAATCAAGATCTTTGCCGTGGCTGTAAAGTTACGAACGCGCATGAACTCAGCTAAAATAAATATCGTTATTGCTGATGGCTCACAACCACTTAACACCTATACTGTACACGAAATGCGACGTGTACAGTCTCTCGCTATACCCGACTATCTTCCAAAAATTAATTCTCGAACTTGAAAATTATTTTCGTTCCTGCGCGCAGCTAATTTTAACTACCTTGTTTAAAATTTTCCATAAGGGGGGAACAGGGGCCTCCTTGGATAGTTATGGCGGTAATACCTTGCCGCAGCATGATATCAGCCCCGACATGCCCCAAGGGACAAAAAAATATTAACAATTTCGTTTCTCGAATAATCCGGCATAGTTGGTCCCTTTAAAGTCGTCAGCCATTAAAAAGGTTCCACGCCATTAATCCTGAGAAGGACTTTTTACGAGTCTACTGAAGTGTTATTCGAGGATTTGACTGAAACTTTGTAGGCTTGTCTTGGATCACGCCAAAAACAGAAACAAAAATTTATATCGGCACAAATGAATATTTCATATTGATTTCCCACAACATATGCTGTAATTTGATATTTTGATTAAGTCTTGGAATACATAAATTTCCCACTTAATTTCAATACTCTGGTTGAAAAATAGTACTGAAAAGTACCTTGCCAGAGGAATTAGGTGGTCTGATTTCAAACTAGCTGCTTGACCTTGAGATGACCTTCGGTACCCCAACCAAAAATACTATTCTGAATGTCAAAATTTTCGCTCTTTTCATTCCCGCAATAAAAAAGAGTTCCTATTTAAAAAATTAAAGTTGACCTTCAAATGACCTTAAAAACTTTTGTCTGAAACATTTTTTCTCAGAACGTGTTCTTTTCGACATATTTGAGTGGCTTCTTTAAAAAGGAACAGCTGGTACTTGACGAAGTACAATTAAATATCTTTGTTACGAGGCGTGGCTCGATTGCCTGAAGCAGCGTGGCTGGTTTCTTACGAGGCGGGGTGCTCCAGCCTGCGACTTAACCCCGGCAAAAATACCAATCTTAGAATTCAAACAAAACAAACAAAATCTACTAAAGAAAGCAAGATTTAAAAAAAATATCAAATTCGTTGTAAAAATTACCCAATGTGGACCCTCCTGGCAATTGGATCTCTTGATAACGAATCTAGAAATATATTTCGAAAAGTTGGACCTCATAAAAATCAGGAAAGCCCATTGGAAAATTCACATCTACATCGAAGTGAACAATTTCATGCAGTCACATAGACCCTTAACTTCATATTAAACTATCTACAATATCTGTCTCATAAGGATGCAATAAGTAAAATGCAAACAGGCATTAGGAGGGGACCCAAAACTAAAGAAACAAACTCTAATTGAAATTCAGCGTATTCGAATACAAAGACTGGTACCACTTCAAACTCAATTCACTGGTCAAATTCAATGATGAATCCGAAATTAAATGCATAAAAACCCACTATGCATATATTTGCCCCATTTTAAGACCTCTCCAAAACATACCAGAATTACAAGATCGTGATATCACAATGCTGTTGAACCCCAATATCCAAGCACTACCTGCGACGTGAAGAACCAAAACTGTTACTAGAACGAAAAAGAAGTACCTGGGAAATCATCAATCCTGGTTATATTAAGCAATGAAACCAGAATAAATGAAAATCACTCACAAAGGTCAAAAAGACGAGAGAATCATTTTGAAAGATGTTGGCGTCATAGGCATGTCACCAAAATGTGTAGGACGAACCGTTGACACCATCATAATCGGACAAGAAACAAGAGTCATCTATACAAACCCGTAATTAATTTAATCATACAAGATATGTACCGTCTTTTAACCAAATATTCTGAAACATTAGCATAATCGGACCCAAAGTAGGTTTCGTACAAGCAAAACCTCTAGACCAGATGACGAATAAATTAAAAGAGATAAAAGAACACAAAAGGTAAGATCGCCATACAAGTGATCTATTGCATGGTGGTCTCACCTTTCAACTTGTAATGATAATAGAGAATATAGCTTTGATAAAGGGAATGAAATGCGGAATGATGGTATCTCCGAAACTCGGAAGGAAAACTTGCGTAATACTTACCACAATTGAAATCAAAAACAAAAATCAAAACATTTCTAAGCCGAAAGCTGATAGAATTAATATCTGGCTCACCAACCAACAGCAATTTTACATGCGAGGCTGAATGTGATCACTAGCGAATAACACGCATACATGAAGGCAAACCATAATTTATCATCGATCATACAAACAATAAGAATAAAATTTATTTACAGCAGAGTAACAAAATGGCTGCGAGAAACAGTTTATCAATGTTCTGTAACATTGAAATACTCGTATGGACCATTGCACAAGGATTTGAAACAATTGGCACACCATATGTTGTACAAATTGAATACCATAGATACGACCACAAGAGCAGATAAGTCCCTGTTAGCTTCAGAACTGAAAAAGCCGTATCCGGACTTTTCATCGACAACATTTTATCGACGGACATTTTATCGACAACATATCATTAGCAGGACATTTCATCGACAGTACATTTCATTGACAAGACATTTCATCAATAGGACATTTCATCAACAGCACATTTTATCGACAGGACATTTCTTCGACTATTGACATTTCATCGACAAGTGTATTCAATTATTTTCCATTTTTTAATTATAATTTTAACATTCTTGATAATTATTTTAATAAGCATACTCGTTAATAAAACCAACTGCAACACGAACCAAGGGCGGTAAGGTTATTAATTTATTGGTAATTTAAATTCATTACATTCATTTTTTTTTTTTTTTTTTGGTAGGAGGCTGTGAATTTGAGTAACGGACTAGCTGGTGCTCCCTTGCGAGAGCACCAAGTGTGGGACTCGGCGACGGTGGCCACCCCTACCCACTAAACACATATCTCCCTGTACGCCCGATGTCAGCCCGGATCCGTTTATCACATTACTACGAACTGGGCCGCTGTCTTTTGCGCTTCCATTACGCAATCATTCCGTATTTCCAATCATTCATTACTACTATTGTACGCTTTCACTCTCTCTATCACTCAATTGTCCAGACATCCATCTGCTTTCTTACCTTTTAATATACTACCAACGTATGACGCAATGTTTGTCCAAGCGTCTGCATAGGTTGTCATCAGTACCGTCACATTGTCTGGCATGATCGTCATGCCAAGTAGTGTATCGAGTCGCTGTCGTTTCTCAGTCCAACGGTCGCACACGAAGAATGTGTGTTTTACGTCGTCCCGAGCCTATCCACAGTATGTACACTCCGGTCCTGTTACTTTATTCATCCTATAAAAATACTTTCGGAAGTACCCGTGTCCAGACAAAAATTGGATAAGATAGAAGTCTACATCGCCATGCTTTCTGTCCTTCCAGGGTCGGGTCCGACCTCTAGTTTTAATCTGTGTGTCCAACGGCCTTGTCCATTCGTAGTCCATCTTATCTGCCGGTCTTTGATAGTCTTGGTATGTCTGTCACAGCGTCTGCCCTCCCTACGTTTGAACTTCGTACGTATGGCCGTTTCCGCTCGCGCGCGAGAAGGTCGATCGGGATCACACCCGCTATCACGAATATCGCGTTTTCGAATACGGTCCGATACGCATACGCGATCCCTAACGCCCCAGTCCATTGTACGCTCGTCAGAGCCTTCGCCCACTTTTTGGCTCTCAACGCGTCCGCCCATACCTCTGCTCCGTAGAGCATGATCGAGTGGGTGACGCTCATAAGTAGTCTCCGTATACTCGGTTTCGGTCCTCGCGTATTGGCCATGAGTTTACTCAGGACCTTTGTCATGTGTGCTACCTTAGTCGCCGTGTTTCGTATGTGTGCCCAGAAAGTCAGTTTCGTGTCCAGGGTCACCTCTAGGTACTTGACTTCGTTTCTGGTCATCATTTGTTCCGTGTCCACATTCATAGGTATAATCGTGTCAATCCGTCTTCTTGTGAGTAACAGTAACTCAGTCTTTTGTAATGCGAGTTGCAGCCCGTGATCCGTCATCCACGTATTTACACGTCTCATCACCTGGTTCAGTTTTAGCTGCGCTAGATAGGTATTACGCGCTGTGATTACGGACGCCATGTCGTCTGCGTATGCGACGAGGCACGTGTCGTCCGGCATGTACAGTCTTAGTAATCCATCGTATAGTATGTTCCAGAAGTCCGGATCCAGGATTGAGCCCTGTGATACTCCTGCCGTCAGCTGTCTGCGTCGTGTACCGTCCGTTGTCTCATACGTCAGGTATCGGACCCGTAGATAATCCCTCACAACTCGCACGAGGTAGGCAGGCACCCGGAAGGTTGCCTCCAGAGCCCCCAGAATATCTGTCCACCTCGCAGATTTGAAAGCGTTGTGTACGTCGAGTGTTGCCAAGAGTACGATTGGCCTAGCACCATGACATATGTCATTTGTCTTGTTTACGATCTGTACTACATCCGTTATTGCTCCAATTGTTGAGCGTCCTCGTCTAAATCCATGCTGTCGGTCCGAAAGGTCTCCGGTGGCCTCCACTGCCTGCAACAGTCTCGGTCGCAGCAATAGGTCGTACAATTTACCCGGTGTGTTAAGAATGTCAAGGAAGAACGACGAAGCGGGATCCCTCTTACCTTTAGCGATAAGGACCAGCCGCGCGCTCTTCCAGGGTCCCCCAAACACTCTCGCCATCAGGCAGCCGTTGTAGAGCTGCAGCAGTGCATCGGGCTGTTCGGCGACAATGATATTAATATGATTAATACAACCTGATACATTAATAAAGAAAGGTGAGCATCTTTACACTTGTCGATAAAATGTCCTGTCGATGAAATGTCCGTAACTCGAGAAAGAAGTATCACGCGCAACTGATCTGAAGATCTCGGTGATTAAACAAAATAAATTCAAGAGACACAGTAGCAATGGACACTACAGTCGAAACGAAACAATAACATCACCCAGGACCAAACTTAAGACAAAGCCCATTGTACGTTCAGAAATTCACGTAATCAACGATATAACGCCCAGGACTCAAGGAGAAAAAAATAGACTATTTTGCCTGTTACCATGGGAACGCACGGAAAAACAAAAAGACGAAGCATTCTTCAGAGACTTAGCAAAATTTGGTACCATGACATACTACGGAACGGTACGCGACAAAAAGGGACGTTTATCCTACAGATACGTACAATACTTCGGAAAACAAGAGGCTGAAAAGGCACGATTAAACAGTGACCCCATTAACGAGTCAACGTTTACTGAAGCAAGGAAACAAACCAGAAATAATCTTGAGATGGAGACCAATCAGGACATCGCTAAATGACTGCATCCTGGAAGAAGAGATGGAAAAGCCATCAGTGGAACCAACATATGTTTTACATGTTTTCTTTTTTTCTTGGACTCAATAAATCACGTTTCATACTTTTATAATGAACCCGGACCATCTTAATCAAAGATTCCTCCAATTATCGCATGTGCACCAAAAACATAATGTCAAATCATAGTCTGATGTATAACCTTTAAAAATAAGTCACTAATAAATGGAAATATTTAATAATATATCAAACATATTTACCGGTTACGTTTCCCCTGTGCCGAATGTCTCTGTCAGAACCAGGATTCGGAATGGGGAAATGGAAAATAATAAAGCTTATCTGTAGCAAATGATTGTATATATAAAGCACTTATTGTACATATGGAGTTTAGTCGTTCTCTCCGATCTGAAACAGATAAACCAACGCGAGTGGTTGAGAAAGATTTCGTTTACAATATGGTTACAGAGTCTCAGCACGGATTAGCGTTACAATATTGTCGATACGGTACGGTACGGTGCGAGTGTGGGTTTGTGTGATGTTTTTAGTATTTCATCTGTCGGTGGAGTAGGCGTGTGCGCACGGCTACGTAGCTTCTAGATGACTTTGCTGCTATGGTTCCCGACTACCCTGTGTGCGCACAGTCGTGGCTGGTACGTTAGGCGGCGGTTGTGTGGTTGTCGGTTGGTGTGGAGACGTGTGCTCACGACTACACACCCCTTATTTCTGGTGGGCCCCGTATTCCCTTTGTCCTGTGTGCGTACAGTGAGAAAGAGACTACGAGGCTTACGATGTAGTGTGAATGGCGGTGTCTCACCAAGACGTGTGCGTACGATTTGGTGCGACTCCTAGCTTCCTTGACTCGTAGTCTTTCTTACCCTGTGTGCTCACAAAGGCAAGGTCAACTACGATCCGGTATACTGCTATGTACGGTCGGCGAGATATAGAGACGGTTTCCACGTGTGCTCACGAGGAGGTCGTCTCTTTGTCTTCTAGGTTTCCTGGTTAGTCTGTGTGCACACGGTAGTAATCAGGAGTACGGGCAGTCGCCGTAGGATGACCGTCACGTGTACTACGGTTTCTTCTTACTGGGTTCTTCTTTGCAGTGCCGTGTGCGCCCGGCTCTGCCCAGATTGAACGCTCGAGCTGAACTGTCTTCCTAGTCCGGCCGCTGATCTTATATAGCCAGCCGCAGTGCGTTAGTGTATACGGGGCTGTTGTCTGTGCGTCGCTGTGTAAGTCTCTGTACGCGCGCGCTCGCTCCACTTCGTGTGGGCTCGCCTTTCTGTTCGTGCGAGTCCGCCTTTCTGTTTGTTGTGTTCGGCCCTGTGTCGGTGTGCGCGCGGCTGAGATTCTATGTGTATTTGCACGAGACGGCCGTCATATTTAGAACAACAAAGTAGAATAAATAGTATAATAGATAAAAAGGAGCAGAATTAACAATACTAACAAATGAGAAAATAACTTAGATTATAATGCATCATGGACTACGAACCACACAAATAAAGTAAGTGAATCATATAACAAGCTACAACGTTTAATGTACATTTTAAACTCATTTCTAGAAAACCAAAAATGATAGGAAAATAAAGTCCATAAAAATGCCAACATCAAAAGTGCAAAATACGTGGTGGCACCTCTTGGCTTACAGAGGAATCTAAAAATGAATTTACGTAATACTAGACACGTGATAAACATCACATAGATCATGTGAAAAGAAATGAATCTAAAAAAGGTCAATCCAACAATTTGCTTATAATTATGATCGTTTTCTTCGATGATTTTGTCGCTTGAATGTATTGCTTAAAATCGCCGTTGACACTGCGCCCCTCATTCGCGCCTCTTCATTTATGTCTTTTCGTTAAAAAACACGATCTCGCGATTTGTATGAACTTGTTATTGAAAATACTACGTCCATTAGCATTTTCTGGCATTTTTGATGTATTACGAGATCCATCGGAATATAGTCCATATGTGTGAAGGTACCGCTGACACGTGTTTGTAAGTACCTCACCAGATATTCAGCTCTACTTTTCGGATGTGTTACGTCCGAATGAGCGCAACCCACCAATATACTTACTGTGTGTAGAGTTCCTCTTTAATTTTTGTAATTGTTATTATAATCGAGGTGAATGAAGGAAATCCATTTTGGCTACCGCAGACGCGGTCACTGTCTTACGGGAAGGGGAGCCGGATAGCGATGATCACTTAACTAAACACGGGGTTAGGATTAGAATAACTACTCTTTTTTTATTTTGTTCGAAAAAGAAAAGTACCTCGTATGTATATTGTAGGTGTAGGTGTGAGTAGCAGCAGGAGGTTGCAGCTGTAGATTCTCGGTCTTCGTAGCCTTGCGTCGGTGTTCAGGTCAGTCTGTAGATGGGCCGTCGCGTCGGCTCTCAGCTTTCTTTCTTTATGACGTGCAGATGCAGCCAGATGGGCGCCTTGATGTGTTGGTCTCCCTTCAGAGACGAGAAGGCGATGCACATCGATGAACGTGGGCACTGTTGTATCTTCACGGGATGCGACACGATTTTGATTTTTTCCTGATCGTGACTAACGCTTGTGTCTTGAATGATTTCTGGATCGTTTCTGGTCTGGCAACGGGCAGCGTAATGAACTGAACTGTTACTTTTGCAAAATTAAAGCTTGCAGCCCAGGCTTTATATACTATAAGATTTTCGTATTCTTTCTCATTCCATATTAGGAGTGGATAATTTGAAATATTCTTTTAATATCTAGCTCTAATAGAACCGTGACAGGTCAACTCATGAACACTTAGTTTTATTACTCCCAGTTTCGGGAATCGAGCTCGTAAACAGCTCTCCCGCTACTCTTCTTTACCTGCGCTCTTGTTAAGAGTGCGCGCGTAAGACTTTCCCGATTTATTTTTTAATTAAAAAGGTCGCGTAACCGGTGTATTTTTATCATTGCTTTGCTCTCGTTCGATTATTTGCGCGTGCACGCAAAATCATCCGTCTTGATTTTTATAGTGTTGCGGCGTATTTAATTAGTATTAACTGTCGCTGTTGACAAGTGTCGAGATTTTTATATTGTTTGTTTATTGACTTGTTTTTCCGTCTTAATGTCTGTGTCGGTTTCCTGGAAGCTGCCATTCTTGCGGAAGTTGGCGTAGATACGTACTGGTTATGACTTATTATCTATTTTTAATATAGTACTGCCTTTGTTTCTCGGTGGCTGATAGCTGCAATGGCGGCATTTTGATGCGGGTATGGGTATGTATGTATATGCGTGTGCGTACGTATAATATTTTGGAATCGAGGATTCCATTACAGATGCAATTGAATTGTAACGAGTACGGCCGTTCACGCTGACGCCGGTATACGTGCAGGAATGAGAGTAACAAAATCAGGCGTACATGTCTTAGTCGTAGAGCGCACTCCTAGACATCTTGACGGCGCCGGATCGATTTCCAGTCACGTCGTTCCTTTTTGTAATTTTCCCGTGTCATCGTAAGTCTCACCGCATTACAATTTATATATGATGACTTTAACCTATCTCACCACCCTCAAAAACGAACCAACTCTCTAAAAAATGTAAAAAAATGTAATTTTAAAAAACTTTGTAAAAAATATTTCGAAATAAGACCGTTTGAAAGTCTTTTGAAAAAGTCGTTTCGAAATAATAGCTGTTACGGTTATAAATGCTAGAACTATAAACTATGCAAGAAACCTGTATGTGCAGCTGAAGGCACATGCGGACTGGAAACATGGTTACTCGAACGGAGAGAGGATGTTGATGAAGTGAAAGAAAAATATTATAATGTTCTATGTATAGATAAATATATGGTAAATGTTCGAGGTTTTTTTGAACGTGTATCGTAAATAAATCGTTTCGAAACAATCTAAATCTTAAATACGCGGGTGGGGGCGATGGTTGAGGCTCTCATTCTAAAACTAGTGCGAGAGAGATGGCTATTTGATGACGTCAGCAAGCGATGACGGTAACAGAATTCGGCAGTGAGAGGGCGCAGCGATAGTCAGGGATGCTTGGATTATACTAGCAATATAGGATGCGTTTAATTTGGAAAATATATGCGCCCGATATTAATTCCTTTCGTATGTAACTTGGTATATGGGATGGTATATGATTTCATCAGTTGTCATATATATGTCACACACCCACGTCACATACGAAACGAACGAATATCGAGCGCATATTTTTCAAATCGAACGCATTGATTATCTCTTAGTTTAGTTTACTATATCAGCAACGATTTGGTTTACGATGGGTCAGAGTCGGCCTGCGCTTGTCATCTATAGGTTAGTTTATTTAGGCCCTTGCGTTTCTCTTTCAATGAACCATATTTGTCCACCTTATTTCACAACTTTCATAAATAATGTTAAATAATTGTTTTAAAGACGTTAAAAAGTGTTTTTCCTTAGTTATTTTATACTATATTTTAAAGTAATTGAGAGCAGTTCATGACATTAAACTACGTAAAGTAGTGATTTTAATCACTTGTCAATTCTTTCTGAATTGCACGATATATATTCTTTGCTTATGGTAGGCTTAAAATGTTCCTCAACTATGTTTATTTAGACTAAGTGAAAGATATTTCTGAAAACTATTAATTAATTATTATTAGCCACACATACAATGTGAAAAATATCAATTAATATCATTGGTTACGCATGCAAAGTATGACTAGTAAATCTTGATATTTTTTATAAATATTCTTCATTTTTTCTGAAAGGTCATATTTGAGGAATATTTCAGACCTAGGAAGAGCAAAGAAGATCTCCGAAGTCTGAATTTTTTAGAAAACTGTGGTAAAAGAATAAAAACACAGATTTATGTACTGAAATGTCATGAGTTTGGGTCAGTGATATTTATACATCATGCGTAAGATTTTTATTGGAAAAACTCGTTCATATAATATATATTTTCAGCAAGATAAAGATTTTTTTAATTGCATTAAACAATTTGTTTAGGCGAATTATTATTGATTTGTTCTTTAACAGTATTTAACACACCATTTCTTATTTTGTACGAATTTAAATATACTTTTTTTTCAGATAAAGTGGAAATTCGTAGAAGCTCCGCCAGTATGGAAGACATTTCGAAAATTGCAAAAGAAAGTGAAATTGGGCTTCTTGGCTGCTCGCTGGACCAGCAAGAAGCTGGTGAGGGTCAGCAGCATACTGGGAGCTTGGATTCAATGCTAAACAAGGAAACCTCACGTGGAAAAAACCCAGTAGGTTTTTATGCTACCAAACGCTCATCCCAATCCCAGTCTAAAAAGCCATTACCAAGCCTTTTCTCACGTTTCAAATCAGGTATGAGTATTGATACTTCATGTAGCGGTAATCAAAGTATCAGTAATAGTGACCCAATCCATGAGCAGCAGGCTGCTAGCTGGATATCTTCAATCACATCAAGTTTTCGATCTCGAAGGCAGGGAGAGTTAGCAGTACAAACTCAAATACATATCAGTCAACAGCAACAGAAAAGACAACAAACATCAATGAGATCTCCTAGTCGCGAAGAGCTGCAGTGATATAATCATGATGATGAGACACTTGACTAAATGCCTAACTATAACATTTTGACCGATAGGTCGTTCTGTTATGACGATTGATAAACTATTCTTACTATAATAATTGTTGTAAATTACCTTATAGCTATCATATCAATCTGTAACAGCGACTAATGGAAAGCATTGACTGCCTACTAATTTAAAACTGAGCACCTCGAAACATGAACTATTCCTCATTGCAATCTTATATATCAACTATTTCCTTAATTCCAACTCCTTTAAATAATAAGTTTTATTAGTAGAAAGAATTCTCATTCTTTATTTCAATAATTATCGTTCAAATATTAAATCACCATTTTATGAATAGACCTTTTGATACAGTATGGGTAAGGTGTGTAAAGACCGTACTTGAAATAAGGAGGAATAGCGCAAGTTATGATATAAATAATTGATTCACGGAGAATTTATCTAAAAACAATGTATCTAATGACAATTTATCTAAATCTTTTATCTAAATAACAATTGATCTAATTATCAATTTATCTAAAACAGTTTATCTAATATATATATCATCTAAAATTGGAAATTTCCGATTTTAGTCGAATTTTTCGTTAGATACATTGTTTTAAATAAATTTCAATTAAATAAATTGTTTTAGATAAATTGTTTTAGATAAATTTCAATTAGATAAATTGTTTTAGATAAATTTCAATTAGATAAATTATTTTAGATAAATTTTAATTAGATAAATTTCAATTAGATAAATTGTTTTAGATAAATTTTAATTAGATAAATTGTTTTAGACAAATTGTTATTTAGACAAAGTTCAGTCGCTCTCTGCCGAACCCAGGGTCAACGACGTGGACGTGGCGACCATCTGACACCATTTTTTTTTAATTTAGTATTTTTATATATTTTCTTGTGATTTTTAGTATTTTTTATATATTTTGTAGTAAACAAGTACTTCAAATTTCTAATTTATTGTAATTTAAATTAACTTCACTTAAATAATAATTTTTGTAACTCTGCAAATGATTTAATTAATAATATTATTTAATTAATTGATATTCCCTTTTTTACATAAATTTAAATCATATTGCTGTATTTATTGACTGAGTTAATATGGTAACAGTAGTACAGTATATATATTAATTGAATTTAATAATAACATATTATTGAATATTTTATACTGAAATTAATCTTGCTAATGCATAGATATAATCAATTTTATCTTCATATATTGGGTCATAATATTTCGAAACGATTGATTTTATGCGATCGTTTAATCTAAAATACTTTTTTTTCGGAGGAGGCATTGCTACTCCAGATCTTATTTGTGCAATCAAAAATTCATCATTGGATTGCTGCATCTGAAAACATCTAATAATATGCCAAATGGATGAATTTCTGCGAGAAACAAGTTCACTGAAACTCCGATGCCAGCCTTCCACACTATTATTTGTACGAGGCAAGTCATTCAATACTGATGTGTATTGATTCCATCGAATTACTGCAAATTTTGCTGGTTGGCGTCTATTTTGACTTATATAGGAGCCAATGTATTGTTTTTCAAATGATATCAAGAAATTAGTAATGCTTGGATCTTCCTCTACGAATTCAGTTACTTCTATATTTTCATATTGAGAAACTACATCTTGAAACGGTACAAAAGCTAAACCCATTAAAATTTTTATTTTTAAAGAAAATTCTTCTTCTTCATCATATTTTGTTTTTAAACCATACTTAGTTAATTTTCTATAGATAGCTTGAGAAAAATGAAAAAAGCAATATCGTACATCTATTTCTGGAAAACTAGATATTATGCTATTAGCAAATGCTATTTCCATATCTATCATAATAGTTTCAGGTTCCAAATTTCCTTTTAACTCTATTAAAACTGTTAAAAAACGATTATATACTGATTGTGATTTGCCTGGCAATAACGCGTATACTAATGGCACAACTGTCTGATTATCGAAAAATCCATGAATAGTAAATAATTGAGAAAATGGTTGAGGACACGAGTCGAATGTACCATCAGCAAACCAGTGTTTTGTAGAAGCTAAAGTACGCAAATTTTTTTTGGTAGAAAATATTAATATTCTCATCTCGTCTTTATTGCCGGAGTCATACATAAGAAATTGCTTATTTTTATTAGTATACCTTAAAACTTCAGGAATACGTCTAACTCCGCAAGTGTATTAGGAATGATTGATTAGGTAACACGCTAGCAACATTTTCAGAAACGGATAATAAATTTTTTGATATAATTACATGAGTACTTGTATGAGGATGAGATAATGCATCTTCTTTCATTTTTGAAAGAAATTCCTGTTTATGAACATCAACAGGGTCAGCTGCATGATTGTGCTCAGTTTCTTTTTGAACATTTTGATTCATTGTCACGATTCGAGCACTGCATTGAGTACTTATGTAATTTTGACAACGCCAATAAATACGATCGCCAATCTTTGAATTCTGATAATATAAATAACCCTTGTATTTCAACTTTTGTTTTCCTTTTTCACTTATTACAAACTGCATATTGTATAATTATAATACTATTTTCACGCGTTAGCTTGATTTATCATGAAATTTATAAATGAATTATTAACTATTGAGAATAATGTTTTTTTAAATAACTTTGAATGATTAAAAATTTGTGTATTGAAAAGTCTAACAATGTATACATATATATCCGGCAGTATATTTAATAATGTAAAGTTTTGATAAAACTGCAATAATTAATGCAAGTGTAATTAAAAAAAAATGAATTCATATAATAAAAAAGAGAATTAAACCATATATACATATACATGAAAGTGACATTGAGAATACATTAAGAATATTGAGTGCGATTCTGTAAAATTTCTGAAATTATTTTTTTTATTTTACAGAAATACTTACTATATAATGAAATTTTAATAATTCGCACAACACTTATTAATGTTAATTTGTTATTGAATTAATAATTACAATAATATTAAATGTAAAAGTCAATTGTATAACATTTTTACAACTACGAATATATAGACATACATTCGAACTAGGATTGGCGGACATTTTTTCAAAAGGACGTTTTTTAGAAAATTTTACAAAACATCCTATTTATTTTTTTTCAGAACGTCTAAGAAAAATATTTCACAAGCGAATCAAATTAGGCGGACGATGGTTTATTATTGTTTTCTCAAAAAAACAAAATAAACCCCGACATCACTGACTTGGGAGGACACAGAAATGTCTCTGTTACCACAGATCATTCTAGTACCGAGTTGTCTATGTGACAGACTCATTACCGCCCTTGGTTTGTATTGCCGTTGGTTCTAGTACCGCGTTGCTTAACCCAATAACCCAACATCTTTACGTGGGTTATCGGATTAAGTGGTTAGGGGAAAGTGGTTTTCTTGCAGTTGGTTGTAGCACCAAGTTGCTTTAGTGATAGACGCGCATTCTTTGAAAAATAACCATACCAACCCCAATAACCGCCCTTGTTTCGTATTGCCGTTGGCTCTAGTACCGAGTTGCTTAATCCAATAACCCAAGTTAATATGATGGGTTAACTCTCGCTCATGCATCTTTGTTTCCAGGATCTGGAAGCTGTTGATTGAGAGTATATATATATATACAAAAAACTACCCCAATACAGAACACCAAGGGTAGCTATTCCATCAGAGTTACGAGTCGCTTTAAAAACTATTTATCTACAAAATTTATAAAAAAAAAAACAATTTATCTAAAACAATTTATCTAAAACAATTTATCTAATTACAATCTACCCAAAATTTGAAAAAAATTTGATTTTTAGTTGAATTGTATATTAGATAAACTGTTTAGATAAACTAAAAATTAGATAAATTGTAATTTGACAAATTGTGACTAGTTAAACTATTTTAGATAGACTGTTTTAGATGAATTGTCCGGGTACGGATTTCTTGTTATTCTAATTCTGATGCGTACACTATAATTTACTCTTGTTTTATGATAATATTATTAATTAAAACTTACAAATAAATCTTTCTCTATTGTAACCTCGATGTTGAAAGCTTCTTCGTAGCACGGCAGATACGGATAGCTCTTAATACTTCACGATTAAATCGTGGCAAGTGTGCGAACTTGAAATGTTAGTGCAGCTGCAGTACATCACTATCGCCGGGTTGGTGTTTGGCAGTCCCTTGGTACATACGTCTCTCTATGGTCCGTAACTAGCTTCAAAAGGCCCGTCAGAACCATATTATGCTAATACGGAGTAAATGCACCCCTAGACATAACACAAACGAACACTGGCTGCTTATCAGAGAAGCCAGAGGCTGCCAAATTACCGATCAGTTCTCACACAAAAGACACTGCGTGGATCGATTTCGGGTATTTTAAGACCTCGGCGTTGATACAAGCAGGTTCTGAATTTTCAATACGAGGATTGCGGATATCCAATCATCATCTACGCGTCAAGAGTTTGTTTACGTAAATCTCTACGTCATGTGCACGTGAGGAGTAAGGACGCGTAGGTCAAGCACTTGCTCTGATTTTCGGCGCTCGTTTTCACAATTAGTTGCACAGTCTCTATCGCTTCACACATATGTTGCATGTATAAGTGCAATCACGCATACACATGCATATATATATATATATTGTAACGCCACACTTTGTGTGTGTTACATTGCAGAGCAGGATGCGATGGTGCAATCACCAGTCCTGCTCATGCTGATATAGAAAAACCTAACTAGCGAACAGAGTGCATAGATTTAGGAAAGGCTCTATGCAGCCAATACGTCAAAACCTCCCCAACACCTAACCCCTCACATGCTAAATCCTACCTAACTAAAATATATCTACCTAAGCTACCCTATCCCCTCACATGCTACCCTACGCTCTACCCATATCCCCGTTACATCTTCTTTCTTCAATGCCCTGGCAGGCGTTGGGGTGTTGGGAGGCCAGTCACAATCCAACCTAGTCCCCTGTAAATAGAAAAAGATATTAGTAACCCATCAGAAGAGAGAGAAATAGTTAGTGCAGTGCAACGACACAGACTGACTTAACTCGACTCCTAGGCAGCTCCTGTAAAGAAGAAAACATTAGTACAGGATCACTACGATGAACATAAGAAATTAAATGTACCTGCTACCGCTCAAGGAGTCACCATCGAAGTATGTTACTTCACTGGACGTCCTGACAGGAGAAAAGAACAGCAGGCACCAGACATCCTAGAATCAAAACAGTCACTACACAGAAACTGGCAGAGGCGTACAGTCAACATACATAGGTATCATAACCTATGTATGCACTTGTCAGACCACAGGTTCCACTAGCATCCTCGCACACTGTGTCCAGGAACGTCGAGAAGAAGATGGGACGGCCAACTCACAGCACTCGCAACAGGAACAGCTGACTAGTCGTATTTCCACTGCACCAGGAGGAAGCCGCACCGGTACACAGGCACCGCACTACATGTCGTAGGTCATGCTGTAGCAGCATGCCCGCTCTCGTTCGCTCTCTCTCACTCACATACCTACAGTCCCTTCCCCGTCACTTGACTGGCCCTCTCAGCGTCTCGACGGCTGTTATGGGAACTACGCAGTCGAACCTCGCCGCTGCCGAATCCCCATAGCCTCGTACACTCTGTTCCGGGATAGCATTCAGATTACCTCGCTTGACATCGCACTCGACACCCTCGACAGCATCGCCATTAGCAATTATCCGTATACGTAGTCATTATCGAAACCTTGTGCCGTACACCGAGAGCCAACAAGCCACGTTCGGGAAAGGGACAGCATCCTGCGAATTGTATGTCATACTTAATCATTGTGTGTGATACCACGCGCGTAGTAAATCTTGTACGGATTCGAGCCTCCGGGTTATTCAATTGTATTCGTGCTACAACTATAGCTGGCGCCCAACTAAAGTTAATATTTTATAATTAATCTATATAATTATGTATACAGACTCAATGGATGTAAATATATTATGCACATAAGTAATTAGCGTTCTAAATTTATATATCATATTTACACCCAATTAATTGCTCGACATCACAACAAAGTATGTTAAAGTCTGCTAGAATGCAGCGCGCATATTCCGAGGCTTTGACGGAATATGCGTCATAAAATTGGCGACCAACGTGGGGCCGAAAAATTTTTTTTCTATGCAATCTCTCTCGCGCGCGAGCATCGCGAAACGGTTTTTCGACATTTTCGGCACGACGCGAGGCTGTTCAGCCTCGCCGGCGGCCATTTTGAATTAGTAGCGTCGGTTGAGAGACAACACGAGCACAGTCTATTGAGCTATATCTATAGATATAGTAGACTGTCTTTACTTGCTTTCCTTTGTTTCCTTTGTGCTACGAATTTTTCGAATAAAATTTTCTGAAATTCGTGTTGTGTCTAAACCGATAGTTAATTACGAATATTTATCTTTGTAAATTATTAGTTAAGGTAAACTTTTTTTCCTTTATATACATATTGCTTGTTTATTATCATTTGATGGTTTTTGATACATTAAGTATAATATTTTATTTTATTTCTTGCTGTGTGTGTGCATTTACTTATTTTTTTTTTCTTCTCTTTCGTCACCCTGCCCGCCTATCGTTACACGATCTCATATTGAAAAATAAAAATAACCTTCCTTTCTCCTCTCACAATACACACTCACACAAACAGACCTCCCATGCCCTAGACATAATAATTAGATAATAACTAATAGGTAAATAAACTAATTGATCCCTTCTAAATAATTTCGAATAACATGTTTTGAATTTCGAACGTAGCAACAAGCATTGCCTCGTATTTGTATTGATGCAAAACCACTCGAATCGAATCGTATTGTTTTGAATTTAATTTCGAAGACT
This sequence comes from Muscidifurax raptorellus, assembly GCA_020010945.3. Taxonomy (NCBI): domain Eukaryota; kingdom Metazoa; phylum Arthropoda; class Insecta; order Hymenoptera; family Pteromalidae; genus Muscidifurax; species Muscidifurax raptorellus. The sequence continues at coordinate 28,746,214 of CM052077.1, read as the reverse complement.
CTTGTATTGCTATAAACCCATATAGTAAACAATGCTTGTCTGCTATTCGTATTCGGACTTCGAATTTCTCACATTTTCGTATACCTTATTAACTCTCGGGTTATTGAATTTTGGAAATTGAAATTCGCTTTTAAATTGTTTTACCCTAACCACCCTACATTATACCATCGCTTGTACCTCACGAAGGACATTGGCACATAATGAGAATTAATACTTTTGCACTTTTTCTCATCGCTCTTGCTTGCTGATAAAAGTTTTTTTTTGCTGTGCTCTTTCTTTCTACACATAAGACTAATGTATTTTAGCAACAACATTTTTTTTTGTTGTTAATTGAATTAGTTTATAAAAAAAAAATTTTTTTTAATGGAATTGGGTTTTAAAAATTTTTTAAGAGAATTAGTTTATAAAAATTTTTTTTGCCTTTTTTTTGCCTTGCTTGTTTACTTGAATGGATTATTTTTTTTCTATATTAGTACATGAGTAGTAAATTAAATTTAAATAATAATAGAGAAAGAAAGGGAGCTAGTAATATTAAGCAGCCTTGAATGAGCAAGAGTGAGCTAAGGGCCCAGTGAGCCTATTTAGTAAGATAATGTCGCGTTATCAAATCGAAGAATTTAGCATTAAGCTGCAAGAAAATTTAGAAAAGAAGAAAGTATCGGAACTCAAGGAAGACTTAAAAGAAAGACAATTAACCCAAAGCGGAACAAAGGCAGAGTGCATTGACCGTTTAATTCGATATGAATTAATTAAGAAATTCGGCAAGAAAGCAGCCTATTGGGATTCGGAAAGGGAAATCGACACAGCTTCGCAACAAGAAGAAAATTTGGATGTTGAGGAAAGTGAAACGTCATCAGCTGGCGAAAGCGTAATAGAGTTGGTAAAAGAAAGTAGTCCACAAGTCACAGACGCATCGGTCAAGATGAGTGAAGATTTGACAAATCCGATCGCTAGCCAATTCAACTTCGACAGTCTTTCAGCGTTGATAGACCAAACCAACCGCGATATGTCACTCCCAGACGGAAGAGTACTCATTGCATCGACTCCAGCAACACTAGAGGGAAAAACGGCACCACCGATATCATTATTAAGGGAAGGTGCTACCGCAACTGGAACAATACCGCGATCGAAGGAGAGTATCGGAACGGATCAACAAATTAGAGATAGTAATTACAACACAGCGTCAAGTGGAACGAGACTACCTAACCCCACTACAGAATTGCATCACTCTCACTCGAAGTTAGCAGATGACCCAGCACATATGGCAAATACCACAAGAAGCCAAAACCAACATAATCCTACCCAACCCCTATTTAACCAAACCCCATACCCCACATCGAATCCTACCACCCAAACCCAACCAAACCAATCGAACAACATACCCCGATCGAATCAATTTCCACAATCAAATCAATTGCCCCAATACAACCAGTTTCAAAACACAACTCAGTTTCCCCAAACAAACTATTCATCGCAGCCTAATAGTTTCTCACAAGCGAATCAATTCTCGCAAATGGGAAATTCGAATAGAGAAGAGATGAACACGTCTAACTTAGGAAACAACATGCCACAAAATTATAATTCGTTAGCAAATATGTACCAGTGGCAGTACATGAACCCATTTTTATCGGGATTCCCAAACCCGTATTTTGCAATGCCACAAGGTCAAATGCTGCCGTGGATAAATAACCCCCACAATACGAACCAGCAAATACCAAATTCGAACGCCAACAATTTTGCAGTAAACTCAAGTTATGCAGTTACACAACCTACCAAAGGGAACAACGAGCTGCAGACTTAATACAGAAGCATGTCAAACCATTCTCAGGGAATCAAGAGGATGATTTAGAAGAATTTATTAGAAGCTTAAGAGACTGCAGAGATGGATTGAAGATATCAGATAAGGATATTTTGCAGCATGTTACGTTGCTGTTAAAAGATGAAGCACTGTATTGGGCTAGAGCCCAAAAATTCAATTGGAATACAGTGGAAGAATTGTTAACAGGCTTGGTTCGCAAATATAGGAAGTTAGATTATCAAATTAGATTAGAAGATGACATTGTATATAGAACACAAGGACCTCAAGAGCCACTCGGGTCATATATAACAATAATGAGAGAATTAATGGGTCGTTGTATACCTGAATGGCCACTGGAAAAACAACTAGACAGAGTACATAGGAATTTGAATGTGAAATATGTAAAAATAGAAAGAGTAGACTTCGACTCGTTTGAAAAATTAGAAGCAATAGGAAATAAGATTGAAATACGAGAAACAAGAAAAAGTTTGTATCGTCCCCCACCACCCTCCGAAAAGTCCCTATGTCCCCAATTAGCTTACAAGAGCCCAAAAGAGAAGAAAAATCGAGTAGCTGCAATAATACATCCTATAGATAATGAATCTTCAGACAAAGAAATAGACCAGCGAGTAGCAGCTATGAATAATTACACTAGTAAGAGACCGAATGGAGCAGGAGCACATGTCAATAATAAACATGACAACAATAACAATAATAGTAACAAAAACAATCAGTCGATCGCCAATCCAAAGCAAGGATACCAACCTAGGAAAACATAAAATACAGATAGGAAAACTGTTAATAAAACAGAAGAAGAGGTAAAGAAAAAATATCCATGTTGGGTTTGTAAAGAAACAAGCCATTGGGCGGCTGATTGTCCTCAAAAGAGAGGAAAAATTTGTTATCGATGCGGCAAAGCAAATGTCACGATCCGTACGTGTCCCAAATGCCCCGAGGAGTCGGGAAACGCACAGGGAGGAAGACCATAAGGGCTAGGTTAAGCTCCAAACACTCGAAGGCCCAGGTGCAGGAGACCGGGCCAACAATCGTCAAAAACTCGAAACCACCTAGTAAATTGATAAATGCTGGATATGATGAGAACGTAGAAATACCAGCAGGCCCGGTTGGCACAGTAGACAACAGACTGTACCTAAATATCGAGATCGCAGGCAAAATGTTCCCAGCATTAGTAGATCCAGGAGCAGTCGGCTCATTTATTGGTGAAGAAGCTGTCAAAGAATTAGGAGCTGAAATACTCAGTGAAGATGGCTATATGGTAATGGCTAATGGAGCCATAGAACAAATCCTTGGTTCAGTAAAAATAACTTCATATTCGTACTAGGAATGGACGTGTATTAGGAATGGACGTGCTGCCAAAATTAAAATTGAAAATCGACTTAGAAAATCGAACTTGGCATACTGATAACGGTATAGTAAGGAAATTTTATCCGACAAATCAAGATCCAGGCTGTATGGTGGCAAATGCTGCTATAGGTGGAGTAATTTCGGAAATATCGAAGAACCAAAGGAAAAAACTCGAACAAATTATTTTCGATTTAACAATACCCCCTCAAAAGCCCAGCCCCCACGCAAACATAACCCCCCATGTGATTGAACTCTTAAATTATCGTCCCATAAAACAAAGAATGCGCCCTATCTCTCCCAAATTATTAGCAAAAGTCCATGCAGAAATTGATAGAATGTTAGCTGAAGGGATAATTGAACCGTGTGAAAGCGCCTGGAGCAGCTGTCCAGTAATAGTACCAGAAGCTGACGGAGGAATAAGATTTTGCATAAATTATAGAGCCCTCAATGGCGTGACAAGGAGAATGCATACCCGTTACCATTAATGGATACGCTGCTAGGAAATCTGCAGAATTGTAAATACCTATCGAAAATAGATTTGAGTCACGCATATCATCAAATACCCTTGGACAAAAACAGCAGACAATACACAGCTTTCGCAGTCCCCGCAAAAGGATTATTTCAGTTCTGCAGACTACCCTACGGCTTATCAAATGCCCCAGCCACATTTCAGGCAGCAATGGATAAATTATTTACGGCGGAATTGCAACCCCATGTATTCGTTTACATGGATGACATCATCATAGCAACAGACACTTTCGGAAAACACCTAGAATATTTAAAAATTGCGTTACAGAAGCTAAAGGAAGCAAACTTAGAACTGAATAGAGAAAAATCATCAACACCGACCCCGACCAAATTGCCCCAATTCTCAATTACCCCCCCCCCCCCCCCCCCCCCCCCCCTCGTAATCTAAAGCAGCTCAGGAGATTCCTTGGAATGATCGGATGGTATGCCCGATTTATAAAAGACCTAGCACTCGTAAAAACCCCCCTAACTGATTTGCTGAAGAAAAATGCCCCGTGGAAATGGGAAGAAGATCAACAAAAAGCATTTGAAACATTGTTGATTCTTCTGACCGAAGCCCCAGTACTGGCTCAACCAGATTATACTAAGCCTTTTTGCCTCCAGACAGATGCAAGTAGTTTCGCTTTGGGAGCTGTATTAACACAGAAAATTGAAGGAGAAGAACACCCAATAGCCTACGCAAGTCGATCACTCACGAAGGCTGAAAGGAACTACACTGTGACGGAAAAAGAATGCTTAGCAGTACTGTGGGCAGTCGAAAAATTTAGAGGTTGTTTACCAGGTGAAGAATTCACAGTCATAACAGACCACAGTAGTCTGAGGTGGCTACACAACCTGAAAGACCCAGCTGAAAGATTAGCCAGATGGGCGACAGCACTACAGGGTTATAATATGAAAATAGAGCATCGTAAAGGAGCTCTTCATAAAGTACCCGACGTGCTGTCTCGTATGTCGAAGAGGAAATCTGCTGTATAGCAGCCTCAGGGATGATCGAAGAGGATAGCTGGTATGCTAAGCGTAAAGCAGCAGTGATGAAGAAGCCAGACAAATATCCCAATTGGAAAGTACAAAATAACCTATTGTACAAACATATCCCAAACACTCGTATAAATAAAATAATCCCAGATTTAGATAGCTGGAAATTAGTAATACCAGAGCGCGATCGCGAGCGAGCTCTGTTCGAATGTCATAACACTCCTCAATCAGGTCACATGGGGACCGCTAAAACCTTCAATCGTCTCATACAGTCATATGTTTGGCCAAAAATGAGGAAGGATGTGGAGCGTTATGTCAAACACCGAACCGGTCCACTACCGAAAAGTAAAGGACAATGCCGCTACATCTTAGTATTCCAAGACCTCTTTACAAAACTCGTCGAAATCAAAGCACTTCGTAAAGCAACAGCCAAAAGCATCATTAAGGCGAAGAATTAGTAATCTTCCGATGGGGATGTCCAAAATATTTCATTACCGATAATGGTACTGAATTTTCGAATAAACTCGTAACAGCACATATGGTGGACCTAGGAATAATTCAAACCACCATTGCTCCTTATCATGCGCAGGCAAACCCAGTCGAGCGTTGTAACAGGACAATTAAACAAATGCTGAGTATCTTTGTGAAAAATGACCACTCGAATTAGGACATCCACCTCAATGAATTCGCCTTTGCAATGAATACGGCGGTACAAGCATCGACACTTATGACCCCCGCGTTCTTGAATTTCGGAAGAAACCCCCGCCAACCCAAACTACTCACCCAAACACCACCACAAACCTCAGACTCCTCAAATCCTGTAACGTGGACGGAAAGGGTTGCAAGACTGTCAATGATCCATGATATCGTTCAAAAAAATCTGAAATTAGCCAATGAGAATCAAACTCGTTACTATAATAAAAATAGACGAGATCTCAAGCTAAAAGTAGGAGATATCGTCCTTCGGAGAAATCGGGTTTTGTCATCAGGTGCTGATAACTTTGCTGCTAAATTAGCGCCAAAATTCACAGGACCTTGTCGAATAATCGAAGTGTTATCACCAGTCGTATATTTGCTTGAGGACATTGATAGTGAGAAAAGAATAAAAGTTCATGTATGTGACTTGAAACCCTATTACCCACCCACTAATAATAGCTTTTCGAAAACAGCTACATCTCATCACGCAGCGGAGGAGGATGGAGACCCAAGGCAAGGAAAGGGCCAAGAAAATCCGAGCCAGGAGGATCGACTGGGCGGAGCAGGAGCTCGACCGCCAACTCGAAGAGGTCAAGGCATGGGGAAAGATAGAGCGACCTCGAAACCTTACGACCTTCGGCCGAGGAAGAGGCAGGGGAAAAACACCCCACAGCCCACCTAGACGCCCAGGACAACGGCTCATCGATTTAGAAGAGGATCCAGCCCCCGATACTACTGATACCCCTCCGCCACCTAGGTCAGCATCGCCGCGAGAGGAGTATATTTTTGACCCGATCAGCGGTAGATACAATTTGTTGCCTCGAGCCGTTCCTAAAAAGGGCCTATGTCCCTTTTCGCCTTGTGACGATCCGGTAGCCTTCCATGCACCGTTTTCAGAGGATACCTTACTCGGGAGGCAGAGACATAGGGAACGGCAAGGCGATACTGAATCCCCGAAGCACTCCCCTATAAGGATTCCCCCATGCCCGATCCCCAAACCAAAGCCCCCCACCTACCTAAACCCGATTCGTAGACCCCGTAAGCTGGAAAATCCCCCACCCCCCATAGTCAAGGTAGTTCATAGTAAAAAGGGTGAACAGATCCGAGTTCACCGAGGCGACGAGATCACGTTCGTCAAAGATTCTCATACCCAAACCAGGGAGGAGAGTCCATCAGCGCGGGATGGCCGTGTGGGAGAAATCCCACAAGGCATAGCTGCAGGGCCAATTAGCTTCATACCTGGTGGTACACCAGCAGCCCCTGCAGCCTTACAAGGTATTCCTGCACTGATGAATCTCAAAATCCCTCGGCCTGGATCGTCTACTACCGTTAGACCCGTTCCTGCACATTCCCCTATACAATCCCCGAAAACCAGCAAAACCCATAGTGCGGCCACGACTCACACCTTGATACCACCACTTATGAGTCTACGAATTGGAAAGCCACCCATCCTGACCCAAACTGGGGAAGACAAGTGTTGGAACTGCGGAGGAACAGACCATCGGTACTCGAAATGTACACAACCGAAGTCTCGGTTCTGTTACAAGTGTGGCCAGCGTGGATCCGATACCAGAACGTGCTCGGCATGTTCCAAATCTCCCCCAGCTCCACGGACGGGAGAGGATGGAACAGCATTAAGGATACGTCCAGAATCTCGGCAATCTAGATCATCGAATAGTACTCAACCACCGGCATCAACGCATGATTTTTACAGTCAACAAGGAGTTCATGAAGAGGCCATACAACCGGTGATGATCGTGATGCAGGGAGCATCAGTCTTCCTCGGTTCTCCACGTCAACCGTCTCCCCAGTAAATCCCCGTACCGCCCTACCGTCCAAAAAGAAATAAACCACCCATACCGCATACCACAAAAATCCCTCCCATATCGCATAATTATCGCTCTACCGCCCCAAAAGGAAATAACCCACCCATACCGCATACCACAAAAATCCCTCCCATATCGCATAATTATCGCTCTCCCATCCCAAAAGAAAATAACCCACACATACCGCATACCACAAAAATCCCTCCCATATCGCATAATTATCGCTCTACCACCCAAAAGAAGATAACCCACCCATACCGAATACCACAAAAATCCCTCCCATATCGCATAATTATCGCTCTATCGTCTAAAGGAAAATATGGTCCACCCATACCGTATCGAAAAATACCTCCCGTACCGACTATTGCCATAATAAACCACACCAATACCGAGCACCATGATAATACTACCCATCGCTCGTTGTAATACATTCTTTAGAGTTCGGCATCTTACTCGAGTCAACCAAAACGCTAACTTTTGGTTTAGCACCTATTGTAAAAACTGTATATAATTAAAATTATAAGCCACACACATAGCAAGTAAATCGCTTACGTCGACGCAGGCATAACTAAAATTTTCTGAAATGCCGCACGGGGGGAGAGATGTATTAAAATACCCCGTGTATAAGTCGTAGACATTTAAGAAAATTTTCGCACAATATTAAGTGTCACCTGCTATTTGCATTATTTGTGTTCACATGAAAAATTGTTGCGAATAGGATCTTGTATTTTTGTAATAGAGTTAAGAATTTCAGATGCCAATAGACTTAAAATTGTTGCGTCCAAAAATTCGACAGAGAAAATTACCTTTATTTAATATTTCCATTTCACCACAATTTAAATTTTAATCCCAGTAAATATTTGCCTTTTCTAATAATTCCTCTGTATTATCTTCCAAAGATTCTCCTTTACGATTAACTATTAAGCTATATTATCATTAAGAAATTGTACCGCGTTTTTAGAATATACTACATTTTTCTGTTTATTATCTAGGTTAACAGCACCATGAACTTCGTCTTTTTTTCTTTTAATCTTTGCCTTTTTACATTTCTTTATATGCTCTCTTTCATTTATTTTCGTCCTTTGTTCCTCTATGATATTTATTTTATCATCATTTGATAAATGTCTAGAAATTTAATTTTCTTCTCCCCTTTTCTGATTGTGAGCTCTTGTTGTAACATATAAGTTTGTCGCGGGCATAAGATTTCTTGATAATGCATCTGCTTTCGTAATTTGTTTTCCAACTTTATAAATAATTTCGTAATCATAATCTGCTAATTTCAATCTCCATCTTTGTACTCTTTCAATATTGTCAACCTTTTTATATATAATAAGGGCTTATGATCTGTTACTATAAACAATTTGTTACCTTGAATATAATTCTTAAATGTCTTGATTGCATACATAATACCTAATGCTTCTTTTTCATATGTGGCATATTTGAGTTCAGTCGGTTGTAAAACTCTCAATACATAAGCTAGCGGTCTATCTTGGCCTATTTTACCTTGAGAAATTACACAAACCAGGGCATGTTGGCTTGCATCAGTTGCTATTGTAAAAGGTTTATCAAATTGTGGGTATTGTAAAACTGGTGCTGTACACCAGTAATAAAATAGTCAATGCCTTTGTGATTTCGGCAAGATTTTGAACTCTTTTAATATCCTTAGGGATCGGGAATGTTTTTAATGCTTTTATCTTTTTGTCATCAGATTTTAATCCTTCTTGACTAATAAAGTGACCTAAAAATCCAGCTTCTGTTTTTGAAAATTCACATTTTTCTGGTTCTTTTTTCAAACGTGCATTTTTTAATGCAAAAATTATAATATCATCTATGTACGTATAGCAAATTTTATTAACATATTCCGCTAAATCTTTATTTATTACTTGTTGAAATGTTCGAGCAGAATATTTAAGACCAAATGATAGGACTAAAAAGTCGCATCCTTACTTGATTTCAAATCTATAACATCAAAATATTGTTTCCTCTTAGAGGAAGCTTAGAAATAGTAAAATTTTCGACTTCGTAAAAAACCGGTTAGAAATCCATTTTGAGATGTTTGGATTTCGAATCTCGTGTTTTTAAAAAATATCCGCATAGATGTGTATGTTTGTGGATGTGTGTATGTGTGTATGTATACCGTAATATTTCTGAAACTACTGAGTCAATATCAATAAAATTTGATATGTATATCTATTTTTGGATTCTGAATTTGGGAAAAGCAGTAATTTTTTATTTTGCCAACAAGTTGTAGTTTAATAACCATTTTTTGATTTTTGAAAAACACTATTTTGCGTTTTTTAATCATCCTATTATTACAAACAATTTAGCTATAATGCAATCGAAAGAAAATAAAATTACCTACTTTTTCCCGTTCGGTTCTCGTGATCGACTGCACCGTTTAGCAGCAAAAATGAAAAAAGTACTTTTTTTTAAAAATTTATATCTCTGAATGTGTATAGACAAAAGTCCTCTATCTGGCTCTATTCCTCGGGGGTTAACCAAAATTATTTAATTGACTTTAACGGTCTTCCCGAGGCAGGATGGTGGAAAGAGAGAAAGAAAAAAATGATATGCTTCTCTCTTACTATATATTCTTCTCTCTTTCCGCCATCCCGCCTCGGGAAGACCGATAAAGCCAATTAAATAATTCATATCTCTGAAACTACACATTATAACCTCACGAAAAAATCATGTTGATGGGTCCCAATAAAATTTCAAGTTATTTAACTACATATTTAGTTAGTAATAAATCGAAAACAGAAAAAAATGTTTTTTTGTTCATTGATTACGGACGTAAAAGGCTTTAATGCATTTCAGATTTTGGGAAAAGGTAGATATTTTATGTGTCTTTGCTAAGTTCTTTGCGCAGCTTTTAAAACCTTATAGTTTGCAAGATATAGTTAATTAAATTAAAAAAATTTTTTGATTCTTTATATTTTCAAAACTAAGCATTAGACTGCTACAAAAAAAAATTTGGTAATTTATCATAGCAAAAAGTAATTACTGTGCAACGAGACGTCAGTTTCGTGCAAAATACACACAAGCGGTCACACAACGTGAGCACAAGCCGAGTGCTCATGGATCAGTGTAGCCAAAAGGGACAGAATAGAAGAAGAGAAAAATAAAAATTTAAAATCCAAGGAAAATAAATATTGTCGAAAAAATATTTAAAATATTGGACAATTATTCATGGGTGAATATAAGAAAAGTTACTGTAAAAAATTAATTTTTATGCATCAATTAACATTGTTATAAATAATCAAAATTTTACGTATATTAATTTTTTACAGTAACTATTCTTATATTCACCCATAAATAATTATCTAATATTTTAAATATTTTTTCGATGATATTTATTTTTTTTAGATTTTTAATTTTAATTTTTCTCTTCTTCTATTCTGTCCCTTTTGGCTACACTGTCATGGATAGCAACACGTGCTCGAGCAATGTAAACACAGCCGCGAACGAAACCAACGACGGGCGCAAGCAACCTAACACATACCACCGGAAAGAGCATGAAAAGCACCACACAAATACACACACAATACTCGACCCACTCACTACCAGAGGGCGTTGGCGCCAGCGACTGGGGCTATATAAGCCCAGCCGCGACAGCACGGCGGCAGTTCGATCAGAGCTCCCGATCCGAGCGTTGCCGTGAGCACACGACACCGCTAGGAGAGCACTAGAAGGACTGTCGATATCTGGCCGTTATGCTTCACCGGGGGAATAACCGAACCGCCGTGCTCTAGGCGTAATATGTACAAGTATATATAAGCGAAAGCGTACTTGCGACCGTACCGTATCAACTCGAGAGCATCAATTGTGCAGTAAGTAATAGTTAAATATTGTGTGAGACCGCGCGTTAAACTTTGAATCCGCGTACCCTGCTCGGAGCAGTTAGGATGTGTATTCGTTCTACGACAGTAGCTGGCGCCCAATCGATTTATTTATTGTAATAACCACCGAAAGTTATTATAATGAATGTAAAATATACTGTAAATATAGCTGACTCGTGTATTATATTTCTAACTACTTAATTCATTTTTCCTGTCCTATAAAGCTATTTTAAAGTCTGCCAGAATGCAGTGCGCATATTCCGAGTTGCATTGACGGAATATGCGTCATAATACATATATACATATATATATATATATATATATATATATATATATATATATATATATATACAGACACAACTCCACTATACCGGTCCCAAACCCGGGGTCCTACTACTCAAGAGTGGGGAAGGAGCAGGAGAAGGAGTAGCAACCTCGCTTAAAAAACGAAGATGCATCTGGCCCGGATGCTAGCACCTTGTTAAAGGGCCCCTTTCTAGGGAACAGTAGCAAACAGTGCTCCCATGAAAGTCCTCGGCACCCCAGCACTGTTGAAAATGACCAAAACATCAGGTAATCAGGGTGGCAAGGATAAACAAAAAAGAAGCGTGCTCAAACAAATGAGTACCCAGGCAAGCTGAACTAATCCTGCCGTCGATTCCGATCGGGTACCAGCCCCGGTGGTCGACGCTCGCCTCCTTGGAGATAAACCCATTGGATCTGTGAGAGGCGAATCTATGCTGTCTAATAATATCATAATCAGCCCCGTTGTAGGTAACATGGCACGGGAAAGCAATGGTAATGCATCAGGAAATAAACTAAATATGGATAGTGCTATCTTCTTCACTACAATCACTATATTCTTCTATCTCCTCGGTACAATTTTCACCTTCATTTTTATTATGCATATAAGTAAATGATTTATTGAATTTATCTTTAATCTACTCGAATTTATGTATTTAAGGGGGACAAATCACCCCTACAATCAGAATACATGAATGATTTTTATTTTTGCAAAGAATGACTTTGATTAATATGAAAATGTTTACACTTATATTGCCTACCTTTTAAGATTTTTTTATTTCCTTGTCGACCTAATGCCCCTCATTGAAAAGTCAAATACTGATAAATATTATTTAGCAGTGTCCACGCGATTCCAGGACAATACATGGTCAAAACAGGCTAAAATTTTTGTACATACTTTTGACTCATTTAATTTAAATTTCCCTCATTTATCTTGAAACTAATGGTTTCAAAAGTTTGTCAAATATATTTCAGCCCGTTACGTTCATGTATCGTCCTGGAATCGTGCGGCCAAAGTTAAAGCATTTTTATCAGCATTTGATTTTTCAATAGGGCACCTACAGTTAAAAAAGAGGTAAAAAAATCTTTAAGGGCGAGCAATGCTCTGTTATATAAGTAAACACTTTTAAATCAATCGAAATTATTCATGTAAAGTCAAAAATTATTTATTATTCAGGTTAAAGGAATATTTCGTCACCTTAAATTATTTATAAAAAGTTGTATGTACTGGAAATGTTTATGTTTTTAATAATTTTATCAAAAAATATTAAAAATTATCCATCAACTAACCATTCTTGAATAAATATCTTAGTATCATCTGCTAGTTTTAATTTGTGCTGCTTTATGTTATCATTAATTTGAATGAGAGAAATTTTTGAATCGCTTAAATAGACCATGTGATTAAATACATCCATAATTCGCAATTTTCGGCTACATTGAAGTGGATGCTCTATCATGTATTTCCTAAACAATTTGTGGCTGGATTCTAAAGCATCTTCAGCATAGTATGCTATTGGTAACGGAAACTGTCTTATAATATCGCACCCATGCATAAGTGCTTTATGTAGAGTAGAGCTCATTCGCGCCCATGGATATAGATCAAAATACAATCTTATTGTGTCTTGGCATAATATTTCAACAAAATTTAGTTTTAACAACTTTTTGCATCAATAAATTGATACTATTGTTGCTGGGTTACAAACTAATCTCTCGTTAAGACATGTAGATTCAAATTTTTTGGGTGATCAAAGCATTTTCTAGATAAGTTGCCCGTATTAGTAGTTCCATGCCCTTGAAGAACTTGATCAACTCTAACGCCAAAGTTGAGTTTAATTTTTGACTGTACTTCTTTTTTATGAGTCTCAAATTTTTCTAAATCAAACAGCAATTATAACAATTATATTTAATTATTTTCAGGAATAAAAGGTAAGACATTTTATTACTCTTTTAATTCAAATTCATGCTTATACTAAATTATATATATCATAAATACATTTTAATTTTGTTTCAAATATATTAGTAAAAACTATTTCTAATAATAATTCAAATCTTAAGAGGACATAGAATCCGTAACTTTGTAAATCTGCTAGGAGGTGTTTCGTGTATAATTAACTTTTAGTTTTGCGAAAAAGATACTTTAAATTTAATTAAAATTATTTTGTAAAATAAGATGTTTTCAACAATTAAAAAATAAAATAAAAGTTTGATCGACCTTTAATTTTGATACATTGATTCATTGGACTAAAAAGAATTTCACTCTGCTCAAAAATGTGTTTTTAGCTACGACCTCCTTTTAAGGGAGTACCCTCGGTACAGAGCTAGTCAAAATGAGTGCATTATTTATTTTCAGTTTATCTGCGATATATAGTTAGTAAAATAACTATATAGATTAACTAACACCAAAAAACAATCATGCGTTAGTATTAAATTAATTCTAATCGTTCTAATTCTCAATAACAAGTTCCATAAAGAAGCTAATTTGATTCACTTTTTGAGGTTAAACGTACACTTACGACCGAAAATATTTAATTTATAGTCTTACAGGTTCTGAATGATAATTTTAAAAGTAGCTATGGATCAGAAATAGAATTTAACATATCATAGAATTTTTTCAAAAATTTTTCATTTTTAGATGTTTTTGTATACTGTTACGTCCAGATTACAAATTTTCAATTACAAAATCTAACACATTAAAACAATTACATGAATTCCTACCTAAATTGATAATCGAACTTGGCAATACGTGAAAGTTATAATAATTTAAATAATTAAAAGAGTGCAGGATAGGAAGTCCCTTTTGGCTACCGCGGACGCGGTCATCGCCTACCAGGGAAGGGCGCCAGATACGAAGTCACTTTAAACTATACACTATTTCTTTTAAATCGACACACGTTTATTTTTATGAAAAGAGAAAAGTACTTTAATGTGTAAGTGTGCATGGCTGTTTGTATATATGTATGAGGAGGTTCTTGAGTGTCTGCAGCTGTCAATCCTCGGCGCCTTCCAGCCTAGGCTCGGTGGTTCAGTTTACAGCGGTGGCTAGATGCACTTAGGTGTGACGACTCGTTCCTTTGGTGTGCGTAGTGTAGATCGCAGGAAGTCCACTGCCTCTGTTGCTTCTTCTTTTCAGCAGGGGTGATATTCGGAAAAATGCTGATGGATGCACTTGCTCGACTGAGCGACTAAGTCCGGTATACTCTCTACTTTTAAACGTAGGAGTAGCAAGTAATGCGTGATACTTGTTTTAGGAATGGTCTGGCGACGAGCAGTGTAACGTTCTGCGAGAGATTTCGGATATTACTGAGCGCTGATTGCCCTTTGCTCCCGGGCTTTATATACTTGCATATCCCCTTGTTTTTCTCGGGCTAGCGTTTTCCATATTAGGTCGCTTCACTATTTTGTATTTTCCTCTCTCAATATTAAGAGAATCGTAGCAGGTCAAGTCATAAACATCATAGTTTATGACTACCATTTAAGAATTTGTCTCTTTTAGAACTCTCCCGCGGTCTCTTTTTTTACTTAAGATCGTACACGTGTTTCCTATGAAATTCCAGATCGACGAATATTGCGTCTCTGTTTCTCTCTGTTCTCTAATTTTTCTCTTATTTGTGCTCGTTTTTCCGCGATGATTTGTCCCCGTATTGCGTAAGGTCACCCTTGAAACAGCTCCCCTCGTTCTTGTGCTTCTTAATTTATGGCTTTCCGTTTAAAAATACGAACTTGCGGTGCTTATGAAGTTATTATTGAATCTAAAATGTCCCTTAGCGTTGTTATGGCATTTTGGATTTATTGCGTGGTTCATCGGAATATAGTCCATTTGTGTGAAGGTGCGCTGACACGTATGTGTGAATCTCTCCCGATTTTCAGATCCACTTCTTGGGTGCCGCGATGACGTGCTAGTGAGTAAGTGTGTGTGTGTGTGTGTGTAGATGTGATATATATAGCAATCGTAGTGTTTTGGATGCGTAATGGAATCGGTGATTCCATTACACCTCCCGGCCCGAAAAAGAACGGACGAGTGAAACTCGACGTTCGCTAAAGATTTGTATATGTATATTATTGTATATATTTCTTATAAACAATGATGGGTATTATCAATCTCCGCACATCATTATTTATTTACAATATGATTTATAAGGTACTTTTCATTGCTACAATTTTTGTTAATATATTTGTTTATGTATTTATATATAATTTTCTTTTGTTTGCAATCATAGATTCAGATTTTACATGCTAGATTATATATAATATTATTTAAATTTTTATATTAATATTGATACAAGATGAAAGAAGCAAAAAAAAAATTTTATTTTTTTCTCAAGAATGTGTGACATGTGAATATAAACTGTGCTGAGTCGGCTGTAACATAGAATTTTGTTAGTATATTGATAATTTTTATTACCGATGTGTAATTTTATTCAAGCTACTGTGTGTGTGTGTGTAGATGTGATATATATATAGCAATCGTAGTGTTTTGGATGCAGAATGGAATCGGTGATTCCATTACAATACTACAAAACGTTCATTTCCTCATAAGAACACATGTAAATTTCAATCGTTAATTTTTCGCGTTTAAAGCTCTAAAGGATCCCAAAATTTTAACCAGGGATTCAGTACAGTTTATTCAAGCTGTCACCTAAATTTCAAGCGATTCTCACTTTTAGATCTGTTACCGGAGGTACTCCCTTAAGTAATACAAGCAATATTTGACAAAAATAAAAATTTTCACTATGTAAGATTTATTCTTTCATTTCAATAATACCTTTATGTTCTCTTGAGGTATTCCAACTTTTAACACTTTATTTATAAGATAATTGAAGAAGATGTTCAAATGCTTTGATTTGGACGTGCAGAAGACCTAGTCCTAGTTTTAAAGAACCTTCGTTTAGAGTAAAATCTTTTTTCAATTCATTAAATCTGTGAGAGGACTCTAAACACATAGGACATCTCACTGTGACTGGGGTACCAACAATTGTGTTGACGCATTTCCCATCAAACATTGTTGTTGATATAATAAATGTTACTTTTGCTTTTTTCTTATTAGACATGACAAACTCATGTGGAACAATTGCTTCAATTTCAGATATTAATATACTATACGCATCAATAATTGTTTTCTCTGTTTCTTTTTCAAACACTATTCTGATTGGTCGGCAGAATCAATAACTTTGAGGAGTTGGATTCAACCATGAAAGGTTTTCTAAATAAAAAATAATAATAAAATGTAAAGGACGAAATTTCAATTTTTTTTTTATGGGAAAATGCTTGTAATAAAATATTATAAAAATGAATCACTCAATTATTTGTTAACTAACCATTAGTACTGCTACTTAATTTAGCAATAAGTATAGAAATAACAAACAAATTTTGATGAGATCCCGTACATTGATTTGTAGTATTTTGATAGGATTGATGTGGATTTATATATCCAGCTGAACTATCAAATCCTGATGTCGCAATCAACTGTAAATTACTTAACTCTGATTCTTTTCAATCTAAAGCAACGGTTTCGCATAATCTTACGGCAGTTTTATTAAGTAAATCTTGTAGCGGTACAGTAACTTCAACTTCTGACAATTTACAATTTTTCGTTTTGCACTAATTTTGCATCATACACTTTATCATAACATGATTTTCAAAATAAAATGCAAGAGCTGATTCTTTTGTTATAAAATCTAGCGATAAATTTATATAACCTTAGGATGGGTTCGACCACACAATAAACTTTAACAGTTATTTAATAAAAGTAGTTTAGTTTATTAAGTAAAGTAAAATCACAAGTGACAAGAATGGCATGAGAGCTGACTAGTCTCTAACACGGTCGGAATCAAAAGTGAACGAGTTGATCGACGCTATCAAATGAGTACCCGCGGATTATATATTAAGTAATACGCGAGACAATAGTGTACGCATGTAATAAGCGCGCGATTAATTCAAAATAACTCATCATTTTGTATGTCACAAATTATTTTTTTTGTAATTAACACTTTGTTCTACATTATTTTGATTCTTAAATATCCGTATAGCTAATTTCAGTACTGTAATAACGTTATTTACAAAATCAAGAATTTCGTGAGTACGTCGATATAAGGTAGTTTTTGGAATACTAATACCATCATCAAGAATAATTCGTTTTCTCCCACCGTTGTAACTATGTGCTATTCGTTTATTTGGCCGACCAACTCGACAATTCCGTTTTCGTTTAACCATACTAAAATTATAAATAAAAATACAATACTTAAGTACAATTCTAAATTGAAAATCCTATCTTTTTGTACAGGAGAATTTCTCTACAGCAATGTATTGCCCCGAATAAAAATTATTTTTGTATGTAACTGTTAGTAATCGAAAATAACTGAACGTAACTGTTAATAAATAAAAATAACAAAAATTATCTGTTAGAAAAAATTTAAAATGTTAGAAATTTAGACAAAATTAACAGATATTTTCAATTAATTTCAATTATTTTTAGTTATTATTAGTTATTATTAAATTGAATTTAGGAATCAAAAAAGCGAGAAGTTGAATGTCCGATAAATCATATATATCCTAACGCATTAATATATATATATATATATATATATATATATATATATATATATATATATATATATATATATATATATATATATATATTGTAACGGGGTGGTGTCTAGGCGGCTAACTCCCTATGTACCCCGTACAAATGCAAAGTTCTCCTGCACTTTGCTTTTGCGAGATGCTGAACTCGCTCGTGTGGTCGCCTACCTGCGACGATGCTCCTGTGCTCAGTATGCACTACACTCCTGTGTAGTGCCCGCGGAGGCGGCGGTATTCGGCGGTTTGAATAGGAAGAGGGATTGGGACGACAATCAAATGAACACACTAACGATTCTACTAAAAAGGCGTTTATTCAATAAGCAATCCGTCGTCCGTGCTGTTGCTGCTGCTGTTGCTGCCTCTCCTGGTTGCTGTTGCTGCTATGGCTGTTCACGCTGCTGTTCCTGTTGCTGTTCACGTTGGACTTTTGGCGCGCGTGATCTCAACTATTCGCGAGTGCGCTAAAAAGCTAACTCACTCGAATTTCCCTCAAATTGCGAGTTCTCTACTGGCCTTCCCGCGCTTCGGCTACCCGCGCCGAAGTGCGCGTCTCGACGCCCCTTTCAATATATATTACAATGTCAATTAATCTTATATTCCAATTTGAGACAAAAACGGTCTTTTAGCGATTAAAAAAAAGGTAAGTGGATTTTTCTATTTTCACGTTTTTCTGGCACTATATTGCCTATAAAATAATATTGTGAATTAGCTACAGCGGAATGCAAAACAAAAAAGAAAAATGCTAATACAAAATTAGAATTATTAGATCAATTATCAATTAGATACACTATTAAGAGAATGCAATCTTTATGCAAAAACTTTTTAATTTTTTCCAAACCAGTACATTTTACAAAAATGTTAACACTTATTTTTAGTTATTTCTATTATTAACAGTCTTTTACCAAAGTAATTTCCATTAGGAGTTGTAAATAAATTCTTTAAATATAAAAAAAAGCAAACAAAACCTTCTTTACAATTATACTGAATGCCATATATCATCCGAAAAATAAATGTACAATAAAATAAAAAATAAAATTTGTCTTATTAAACAATAGTACAATACCTTCTTAATAATTAAAAATTAAATACAAAATTAATATTTCTATAGTTATTTGGATAGCATTATAGTTTTAAAATCGCACAGTTTAATTCGTTGAAAAATCGTATCACACTATTTGAAAAAATTACCTAAATGTTTTTAATTTTCTTTTATCATATATACATGTATGTAAATAGAATCAACAGGAGCAACACAGATATAAACTTTGCAAATTACTATAATACGTGCAATTCTTTATTGAATCAAGTATACATGTATATGTGTATATATATACTGTAACGGGCGGCGAGACGCGCACTTCGGCGCGGGTAACCGAAGCGCGGGAAGGCCAATAGAGACTCGCAATTAGAGGAAAATTCAAGTCAGTTGGCTTTTGTCCGCTCTCGCGAATAGTGGAGATTACGCGCGCCAAAAGTTCAACGTGTTCAGCAGCAGCAATATCAGCATCGAGAGCAACAGCAGCATCGAAGGCCACAGCAGCATCGATGGCAGCAACAGCAACCAGGAGAGGCAGTAACTGCAGTACAGCAGCAGGCGCAGCAACCACTGCTCCTGATAGATCACCGCAACAGCAACACGGCAAGGTCGAGCAGGAGACTCCCTTGCTAGACGACGACGTTGATCAACGCGATAAAAGAAAGTAGGAGTTAATTTCTATTTATTTATGCGCGATCGACTGGCGAGGCATTTGGCCCCAGTCGTTGATCCGGTCGTAGATTTTGCGGCCTTCTCGCGACGCGAATACGCGCAACACGGACGACGGATTGCTTATTGTATAAACGCCTTTTTAGTAGAATCGGTAGTGTGTTCATTTGATTGTCATCCCGATCCCTCTTCCTATTCGAACCGCCGAATACCGCCGCCTCCGCGGGCACTACACAGGAGTGTTGTGCATACTGAGCACCGGAGCATCGTCGCAGGTAGGCGACCACACGAGCGAGTTCAGCATCTCGCAAAAGCAAAGTGCAGGAGAATTTTGCATTTGTACGGGGTACATAGGCAGTTAGCCGCCTAGAAACCACCCCGTTACAATATATATATATATATATATATATATATAGGGTGTCCCATTTTAATTTACCACCCCCTAAAACTGGTTAATAATTTGCTCTAAGAAAAAAATGTTTCAAATAAAATTTGTTGGGTTCGAAGATGGGCATCTTTTGGCTATTTTAGCTGCGACCTTGAACATGACCTTCAAGGTCATTTGAAAGTCAAGACCAAATTTTCATATGAAATGTGCATATTTTTATAGCGGATTCGGATTCTACTAAAAATGAGAAACACTTTTTGTTCGAATCATTTTTTGAAAAAATCCCAAATTTTTGTTGTAAACGGCTTTAAAAAAGTTGAAAAAATCACTAGATATCTCTTATTGCCCCACCCTTTAAAAGAAGTTAAAAATTTTACATTTTATCCGAGGAATTAGAAACGTACACAATTTTACAAATTTAAGTCCAAGTATGACCTTAGCCATGAACTTGTCCTTAACCAACAAGGTCATTCGAAGGTCAGTCAATTTATTTAACGGTAATCCTCGATTTTTATTCCGGCAATTGAAGCTTGGCTATGACCTTGACCTCGAACCTTAAATTCATTTTAAGAAAGAACCATCACTTTAATGGAAAATACTCTCTTTTTCAAAGAAATGAAATTACCAAAAAATTTATCAACAGAACCAAAGTTCATTAGAACGCTAATCTGATTCATTTTTTATCACATGGGGGAAGTTTGCAATCTTCGGGGTATGTTTGACATTCTCTGGGGCAAGTTTTACGTCATCTGCGGAAAATTTGACATCATCTGGGGCAAGTTTACGGTCACAACTGGGACAAGTTTGACATCATCTGGGGCAAGTTTGAGCAGTAAGGGACATGTTTTCAACTGAGAATCAAAATCAAGCTTAGTTTTTTTAATGAAAATTGTACATATTTTAAATCATATTCAGGTTCTCTGATAAAGTAAAATTGTACATATTTTAAATCATATTCAGATTCTCTGACAATGTAAAATTGTACATATATTAAATCATATTCAGATTCTCTGATAAAGTACGCATCTTTTTAAGAAATATTTTTCTCGTAAATGCTTTATTTCTCGCTAAAAGACATTTTTTTGCTTCGTTATCGTTCTATTGGTAAAGCTTGTAAATTCTTACAGCTCCTCAAAGCTTCCCATCATTAGGTTTTCATTGACTTTCTGAATTTCAGAGCAGAAAAATACTTATAATAAATTATTTCTAGTAAGATTAAATATTCCCTAAAAAATCTACCTACAACAGATAATGGCTGACTACACGCCAGTAGAGATAGTCAACATGATCAAGATTCTGGGAGAATGTCACGACAATTACAAGGCTGCAGCGAGGCTGTACGCTGAAAGGTATCCGGACGCTCGTCATCCTAGTAGGAGGAATATTAAACTTCTAACGATAAGAGCTCAAGGAGGTAACTTAAGAAGGAAGAGGCGACGGACGGGCCCAAGAGAGCATATTGCGCTTGGGGTTCGTGCTGTAATTCCCGAGGATCCTCATATTTCGACGCGACAAATTCAGCGAATGCATGGAGTACCCAGATCAACAGTTTCCCGTGTATTGCGTCATTTTAGATTTAATCCATATCACTTGCACCTTACACATGCCATTGAGCCTGGTGATCCTGCCAGGCGACTTAGATTCTGTCAATGGGCGGAAACACTAATGCGCATAGATCCATTTTTCTTTGATCGGACTCTCTTTACAGACGAGGCAAAGTTCGACAATATGGGAGGAGTTAATCTTCATAACGCGCATTATTATGCAGAAGAAAATCCACATTGGCAGCGAGATCACCGTACACAAAGACGGTGGTCAATTAATGTTTGGGCGGGCATAGTTGGGGAATACGTTGTGGGTCCAATTTTTTATGAGCGTAATTTAAACGGCGAGCTTTATTTAGATATTCTCGAGAACCAAATTCCACCTCTTCTAGAAAACATTCCGCTAGAAATAAGGCGAGACATGTGGTTCCAGCAAGATGGCTCTCCCGCTCATCGTAGACTACTTGTCAGGAGATTTCTGAACGCGACATACCCAAATAGTTGGATTGGAATTGGTAGTCCAATCTGTGAATTCCCTGCGCGATCGCCAGATTTGACCCCATTGGACTTCTTTCTGTGGGGGCCGTGAAGCAGAGAGTTTACGCGAAAGCCCCGACGACGGCACAAAATATGATGGAGAGAATTGTTGCAGCATTCCGGGCGTTCACCCCACAAACATTAATAGATGTCCAAAGAAGTTTTCGGCAGAGAATACAAATGTGCATTCAACAAAATGGGCAATTGATAGAGCACTTGAGACGTTGAAATTTCCGTGACTAGCTGAACGAAGGGGTCTTGCCTTGGCTGGACGTGAAGGTCTTGCCTTAAGTGGCTGGATAGGGTCTTGCCTTAAGTGGTTGGACGGGGTCTTGCCTTAAGTGGCTGGACGGGGTCTTGCCTTAAGTGGCTGGACGTGAAGGTCTTGCTTTAAGTGATCCAAAGGATACCTCTGTCTTTGTTTGAAGCTAGTAACATTCATCTAAAACAGCTTATTTCTAGGACAAATTCTCTTTTCAGTTAAAGGGAGAGCTACCTATTGATGATCAAAAAATGGTTAAGACAATAAGTGTTACTTTTTTAGTAGAACCCGAATCTGTGATAAATCTTATTCAAATGACCTTGAAGGTCATGTTCAAGGTCACAGCTGGAATAGCCAAAAGATGCCCCCCTTCTAACCCAACAAATTTTATTTGAAACATTTTTTTCTCAGAGCAAATTTTTAACTTCTTTTAAAGGGTGGGGCAATAAGAGATATTAGTAATTTTTTCAACTTTTTTAAAGCCGTTTACAACAAAAATTTAGGATTTTTTCAAAAAATGATTCGGACAAAAAGTGTTTCTCTTTTTTAGTAGAATCCGAATCCGCCATAAAAATATACACATTTCATATGAAAATTTGGTCTTGACTTTCAAATGACCTTGAAGGTCATGTTCAAGGTCGCAGCTAAAATAGCCAAAAGATGCCCCTCTTCGAACCCAACAAATTTTATTTGAAACATTTTTTTCTCAGAGCAAATTATTAACCAGTTTTAGGGGGTGGTAAATTAAAATGGGTCACCCTGTATATATATATCAAATATTGTCATATGTTGATAAATAAGTATGTATGTGTGTGAGTGTGTGTGTGTGTATATATATACACATACATACTTACATTCTTATTTATCAACATATGACAATATTTGATATTTTCTCGTATACTTGCTAATCCATGTAACTTTAAAGAAATTTTTGTATGTTTATATACTCAAAATATTTCCTTAGAGCTGCTAGAAAAAATACTTTGTTTTGAAAAATTGAACAGCAATATTCTAGTTATACCCTAGCAGAAATAAAAAGTGAAAAATAACAGAAGAAAATTGAAGTAAACAGTCATCGACTGTAGACGAATGTCGGGATTGAAACTAAGAGAACAGTTATTTACAGTTTTGTTCCGTTTTCATCTGTTTTTTTATGTTTTTTTTCAGTTCTGACTCAATTTTTTAAACGTTACTATTTTTGAACTGATTGAAATAATGAATATATCAGATAATAGCTGTTAATAATTAATGACAACTGTATTTTTTCAGTTTGAAACAGTTTTCTTCTGTTAATAACTGTTGTCTTCAGTATGCAACAGTTGTATTCAGAATATAACTATTATAAACAGTTATTAACAGATTTTTTACACATTTAAAAATCGCGTCTGTAATGCGAAAACAATAATACATCAAAATAACCGTTGATAATAGTTTAAAACTGCAGATAACTTTTAAAAACAGAAGTAAATTGCAAATAATTTTTTCTAAAACTGGCTAATGCTGAAAATAATTGTTGTCTTTGCCTTAATTCCAACATTTCTTTACAGTTATTAACTGCTTTTTTTCAATTTTTATTCAGATATATCCAGATATTTTCAGATATTTACTGTAATCTGCAAACAAATTTTTTAGCTAGGATATTTATAATCCTAGTATAGTTCAATAAGAGCAAAAATGTCAAGTCAAGCGACCAAATCCGATATGTAAATTATCAAAAATTAATTAACTCACATTTTTACAATCAAGAAGTTTAAAAAAAGTTTTATCCTGCTAGCACTTTTCTAGCCTGATTTATGATTTATGATTTATTTATGTAAATTACACAGATTTGGCCCTTAGGACCATACAGGCCACCTTAAACCTGGCCGGATGACCTTTCCGATATTTTTTCTCGAAACAATACAATGCAAGATGCAATTTAAAAAAAATTATCCTACTAGTATTTTTATAGCCTGTATTATGCTATTTTTTAACGAATTTTTTCAGTAAAGTACACAGATTTGGCTCATATGCCCATATAAACCACCTTGAACCACCTTAAACATGATCCAACGATCTTTTTAATAATTTTCCTCTAATTTGTATGACTCAAACTTGTATTCTGTAAAGTTTCAGTCGGCTAGGACAATTCTAGTAAGAGCCGTTGAATTTTGGAAGGATTTTTTAAAAATCTCCCATTGGCAACGTTGGCCTCATGGATTTTGGTGGGGCCAAACTCACGACACCAGAATGGAGGTATCTCATCTGGAACTAGTATCTGCGATCGAATTAGGAGTTGCATCAGGAGATTCCAAATGGAATAGGTGCGTTTAATGCAAGCAAGACCAGCTTGATCGCCTGGGCGCAAAAATCGAGGAGCTTATCGATTTAGCAAGGGACAAACACAACGTCCACATACATATAAAGGACTTTGCCCACAGCATAAGGGCCTCCTTCAAAACGGTGTGAGCGGCGGATGACAATCTGCAACAGTGTCAACGACCAGGATTGGAGGGAAAGACTGTGCAGACCGTTCCGAGTCTGCGAAGTAGAAATAAACAGGGCAGCTGTAGGGAGGCTCCGATAACCCCTGAACCACAAAAAGCCGAAAAAATCCAAATACAGGGACGTTGAGCCTCTGGAGGGGCAACAGAACAGGAGGAAAGTACGCACAGGAGAGGCTCGCAAGAAGGTGAGTGGCACAAGGTCGCAAACAAGAAGGTAACGAGAGACACGACACCTTGGAAAAGGAAGCCTCCAAGTAGGTTCAGACCGAACTCCATCGTAATAAAAGCTAAAAATGGGTTGTCCTACGCTGATATCATAAAAGAGATCAAAAGCGACCTGGAGCTCACCGACCTTAAAAAGGAGGTCACCAAAATTAGGGGAAATGCTGGGGGACTCCTAATATTAGAGCTGGACAGAAAAAGCACGAAGGCGCAGGAATTTGCCCACAAAGCGGAGGGAAAGGTGAAGGAGAAGGCATCTGCCACGACAAGGTCCCAGGAAAGAAGAAGTCACTACAGAAGAAGAAGTTCGTGAGATCTTATCCGAACACATCAAAGAAGGGTTACCTGGGTCGATATTAGTAAGATCACTTCGACCACCTTACGGGGGAACAAATCTGATAAAGGAAGGCAGAATCCGCATTGGATGGGTGAAATGTCGTGTCCAGAGAAAAATAGAAATAAGGCGCTGTTACAGATGTTGGCGAATTGGCCATACTGTACAGGAACGCCACACAACAATAGTTCACCGATTGCAGCAGCAGGGCAGCAATCTGGGTTAACGCGTACAATCACCTACAGGAACGCCCACACCATCCAAGCGAGCTTTCTACCTGGGTATAGGTGAGCGGAATATACATTTTCAATGTGTATGCCCCTCCAAGTCTCATGGAAGAACAGTTTGCAAGGCTTCTCACTAGGTTAGGGGATGAAGCAACCAACAATAAATCCGTAATTATCGCCGGAGACTTCAACGCGTGACCCACCACATGAAGGAGTACCACAACGAACAACAGAGGTAACATACTCCTTGATAGTTTTGCCAGACTGGCGGTCTGTCTAATTAACACGGGCACCGAGCCTACATTCGTAAGAGGTGAAAACTCTTCAATAATAGACCTGATCTTCGCTAGCGACGATCTTACCTCACGAATACAAAAGTGAAGGGTAAGTGATCAATATACGCACAGCGACCATAGGGCAATACTACATGAGATAATTGATAGAAAAAATACCTCCACCAGGCCTAAAAGTTTTTCTACACGCAATTGGAACGCCAAATCATTAGATCGAGAAGCCTTTGCCGTCATGATGGAAGATGAAGGGCTTGACAAAGGTACTCTCGACTCCGAGGCCGACCCTCTCATGGAGCTCGTAAAAATGGCGTGTGATACTTCTATGATGCGATCTGGACAAGTAAAAAACGGCCATAGCGAAACATACTGGTGAACAAGAAAAATCGCACAGTTGCGCAAGAAATGCTATCAAGCGCGAAGACTGGCGCAAAGAGCCAGAAATAATCGAGAACACTAGAGGGAACAATACCGGTTAGCGCGAAGAATGCTCCGCAAAGAGATAAAGGCAAGCAAAAACCACTGCAACATTGAACATTGCGAAGAAGTAAACAGGGACTTATGAGGTCGCCCTTATAAAGTGGTCATGACGCGGCTCAAAGACAAAGTAGTTGCTGCACCACCGTGTGAGGCAAAATATTTAAGCCAGATAATAGAAATACTCTTCTCTGAAGATGACCAATGTGAGGTTCATTGGAAAGCCCCATCACAAGATGGCATCCCACCATTAAGCGAAGTTGAACTCGGTAGAGCCTTTGCAAAGACCAGGGACGCAGCCGACCCCGGCCCGGACGGGGTCCCAAAACAGGCTATTAAACTAGCAGCAAAGGTTAATCCCAGGGTATTCTCGAGGGTTTTTGAAACCTGTCTCAAAAAAGACAAATTTTCTAAACGTTGGAAACTGCAACAGCTAGTTCTGATACCAAAAGGCGACAAACCACCGGATAATCCGTCATGCTACAGACCCATTTGCTTGTTGGATACGCCAGGGAAAATTCTAGAAAGAATCATAGTCGGACGCCTTGAAGACTTCACCGACGGACGCTACGGACTATCTGAGCATCAATTCGGTTTTCGCAGAGCCAAGTCAACCACGGACGCAATCAATCTAGATGGATGGTTGGATTTGCGGACGACATTGCGGTAGTAGTGACCGGTAAAATAATCGAGGAAACTACCGAAGACGCCAATGACGCAATTAGCAGCATTAAAAGCTGGCTCACGACAGCTAGTCTTAAACTGGCAGAACACAAGACGGAGGCAGTATTATTAACTAGCCCGAAAAAAATAGAGACAATCACTCTAAGGGTTGAAAGCAGTAATATAACTGCAAATGCCCTAGTGGGACTGATGCCCAATATAGGGGGACCACGGCAAACACAGACGAAACTACTGGCCCAAGTAGTTGACTCAATCACGCTTTACGCTGCACCGATATAGCACAAAGCAGCAAAGCTGTCGTCCTACACAAGAGAGATAGCGTCAGCACGCCGCCGGGCGTGTTTACGAGTCACAAGCGGATACAGGACCATCTCTAGTGATGCGGTCGTGGTGCTTGCAGGAATACCTTATCTGGACCTTGCCGCAGAAGAAAGAGCAAGACTATTTGAGAAGTTGCAAGAGGAGGAGTCGTTAAGTGCTCAAACAAGAAAGATGGGACGCCTCAACAAAAGGAAGATGAATACAGCGGCTAGTGTCTAATATAGAAAAGTGGATTAATAGACCACACGGCAATCTGGATTTCTACCTCACCCAGTTTCTGTCCGGTCATGGCTGCTTTATGTACTATCTGCACCGGTTCCAGTTGGATAATGAAGAGACTTGTCCAACCTGCCCCAATTCGCTTGAAGACACCGAACATGTAATGACAGGGTGCCCACGGTTTTCTCTGGACAGGTAAAATCTGTTGGAGACGCTGAGAGATGTCACCCCCGAAAACATTGTCGAGCTGATGCTCAAGTCAGCTGACAACTGAAGGGTAGTGGCATTATTTGCGGCCAGCATAATGAAAAAACTTAGAATTGAAAATACGGCAAGACGTTAGCGTATATAATTCTAAGACGAAGAGACTACCGTCCGTATATACGCACCTTAGACCGATGCAGAGGAACGTAGGGCGGGGGGAGACTGCCAGAGGCTAACCGGAAGATGCTGTAAGAAGTAGACGGCCGGACGATGTAGAGAGAGAAGAAGACGAACTTGGTCCAGTGCCCCTAATCACACCAGTGGAAGGGGGAAGTACGGGAGAGTTAAACTAGTAGAAAAGCCAACCGGCTATTACACGGCCCCACCAAAGCAATGTCTAGCGATGGTACCGGTGGAGTTCGGACGTCGCAGGGCCACTTGCGCAGAGCTTGCTCTGCCTACGCCCGTTGAAAAAGAAAATAAAACACACACACACACACACACACACACACACACACACACACACACACACACATATATATATATATATATATATATATATATATATATATATATATATATATATATATATATTATTTATATATAATAGCTATAGGTTTACTTTTATGTTACTTATTCAAAGATTTATTCATCAGTTATTAGATTACTTATAAAAATGGATAGTCATACTTTGTACCACCAGGATTTGTGTAATACACTATTCAAGGTAGAAAAAAATGAAAAGAATGTTTCTTGCTATTGAATTAAGTAAATCAAAAGCACCCTTATCCCGATGAAGTACAAATATTACTGGTAGAAAAAAAAAACTGAAACTAAGTATTATGCGTATTTTTCACTCAAACTGCAGTTCAGTATTTTATAAAGAAGAGGTATTTCGGAAGAAAATTTATAATTGATTATCAGGGAGTGTGAAGATTGATTTTGAAGTAAGTATCCGTAGTGTTACGTCCAGATTACAAATTTTCAATTACAAAATCTAACACATTAAAACAATTACATGAATTCCTACCTGAATTGATAATCGAATTTGGCGATACGTGAAAGTTATAATAATTTAAATGATTAAAAGAGTGAAGGATAGGAAGTCCCTTTTGGCTACCGCGGACGCGGTCATCGCCTACCGGGAAAGGGAGCCGGATACGAAGTCACTTTAAACTATACACTATTTCTTTTAAATCGACACACGTTTATTTTTATGAAAAGAGAAAAGTACTTTAATGTGTAAGTGTGCATGGCTGTTTGTATATATGTATGAGGAGGTTCTTGAGTGCCTGCAGCTGTCAATCCTCGGTGCCTTCCAGCCTAGGCTCGGTGGTTCAGTTTACAGCGGTGGCTAGATGCACTTAGGTGTGACGACTCGTTCCTTTGGTGTGCGTAGTGTAGATCGCAGGAAGTCCACTGCCTCTGTTGCTTCTTCTTTTCAGCAGGGGTGATATTCGGAAAAATGCCGATGGATGCACTTGCTCGACTGAGCGACTAAGTCCGGTATACTCTCGACTTTTAAACGTAGGAGTAGCAAGTAATGCGTGATACTTGTTTTAGGAATGGTCTGGCGACGAGCAGAGTAACGTTCTGCGAGAGATTTCGGATATTACTGAGCGCTGATTGCCCTTTGCTCCCGGGCTTTATATACTTGCATATCCCCTTGTTTTTCTCGGGCTAGCGTTTTCCATATTAGGTCACTTCACTATTTTGTATTTTCCTCTCTCAATATTAAGAGTATCGTAGCAGGTCAAGTCATAAACATCATAGTTTATGACTACCATTTAAGAATTTGTCTCTTTTAGAACTCTCCCGCGGTCTCTTTTTTTACTTAAGAGCGTACACGTGTTTCCTATGAAATTCCAGATCGACGAATATTGCGTCTCTGTTTCTCTCTGTTCTCTAATTTTTCTCTTATTTGTGCTCGTTTTTCCGCGATGATTTGTCCCCGTATTGCGTAAGGTCACCCTTGAAACAGCTCCCCTCGTTCTTGTGCTTCTTAATTTATGTCTTTCCGTTTAAAAATACGAACTTGCGGTGCTTATGAAGTTATTATTGAATCTAAAATGTCCATTAGCGTTGTTATGGCATTTTGTATTTATTGCGTGGTTCATCGGAATATAGTCCATTTCTGTGAAGGTGCGCTGACACGTATGTGTGAATCTCTCCCGATTTTCAGATCCACTTCTTGGGTGCCGCGATGACGTGCTAGTGAGTAAGTGTGTGTGTGTGGGAGTAAGTGTGTGTGTGTGTGTGTGTGTGTGTGTTTTTTTTTTTTTTTTTATTGGAGAAAGAGGTTGGAGGGAAAAATCTTAATAGACCATGACATGGCCTGAGCCACCGTGTGTTGGATTCTCACCAACTAAAACCCTTCGTTTTGCGACCGAATATAGAATCCAATTGCAACCCGAATCCTCTTCGCTCTCCTTACCGATTTGTCGGTGAGGAGGGCCAAGCTCCGTCTTCAGGGCCTTTTTCCCCCGCGGTACCACGGTCAAGTATTACTTCGCGGGGGGGCATAGGGACATTGCCCTTGTCTCCTTGATGTGATTGTCATTTCTTATGGGTCCATATCTAGTAAATCTACTGTCGTACGTTCTTCATTATAGGCTGCCGTCTACTTCTTACCGCATCGTCCGGTCGTCAGCTTCTTGCAGCATCTCTCGTCTTCTTCTCTCTTCGTCGCCCCTCACTTTCTTGAGGATGACCGCGGCGTAGTTACTAACCACGTGCCAGCCCTCAGCGGTGGCGAACATAGCTACCATAATAGACTCAGGAGTTGCTCTGGTCTGGAGGTAACGTTCAAACTCTTCACGCTCCTGCTGGTAACGCGAGCAGTAGCAAAAAACGTGCTCAGCGTCCTCGCACATGTCCAAACACGCTGGGCAGTCTGGACAGTCTTCTAAATTAAATCTACACAGGTATGCTCGATAGCATCCATGTCCCGTCAAAAATTGCGTGAGGTAGTAGTTTACTTCCCCGTGTCTTCTTGTGATCCAGTCTTCAATCATTGGTATAAGTCGGTGCGTCCAGCGCCCTTTCAGGCTACTGTCCCATCTTCTCTGCCACTCAGCTACTGTTTGTTCTCTGGCAGCGTTCCAGATTTCTGCCTTCGTTCTATCGCTGTTCTCCTGTTTTGCCATGTCTATGGCCTTCCTCTCTAGTGCTAAGAGGTCGATGGGTGGCATGCATGCCACGATGCTTATTGCATCGTCCGATACCGTGCGGTAAGCAGACGCTACTCTTAGCGCACTCCGTCTATACACGGATGACAGGTTCCGCGCATAGGCTTTTATTGCCATTGCATCTGCCCAAATTGGTGCCCCGTACAGCATAATCGATGTACTGACACTTGCTAACAGCTTCTTTTTCTTCTGAGTAGCTCCACCGACATTCGGCATGAGCCGAGAAAGAGCAGCAGTCGTTCTTGACGCTTTTTTACCTGCTAATTCAAGGTGCTGTTTAAACGTCAACTTTTCGTCTATAGTAACGCCCAAATACTTGATAGTCGATTTAGAGGTTATCTCATGGCCGTCTATCATTAGGGCGATTGTCTCCATTTTCTTCCTGCTAGATATCAGGATCGCCTAGGGTCTTGTGTCCAGCGAGTTCAAGTCCCGTTTCTCTCAGCCACCTCTGGATGGTGGTGATCGCTTCATTGGTGATTTCAGCGACGTCTTCTTTTTCCTTCCCTACTACTACAAGAGCTATGTCGTCTGCGAATCCTACTACCATAGCCTCCCGCGGGAGTTGTAGTCTCAGCACTCCGTCATACATAATGTTCCACAATGGCGGGCCCAGTACTGATCCCTGTGGAACACCTGCCGTGACCTTGTAGGTTTCAGTGCCGCAATCCGTTTCGTACAGTAAAGTTCTGTCCTTCAGATAGTCGGCCATCATCCTCCTGATGTATGTGGGCACCTCAAGCTTTTCAAGCGCTTCATGTGTCTTCGTCCAATTTGCAGAGTTGAATGCGTTTTCGACATCCAAAGTAATAACTGCACAGTACTTCTTTGTTCCGCCCTTCCACCGTTTTCCACTGATGGCTGCTCGGGCTGTGTTTACCACTAGGCCGATCGCGTCCAAAGTAGATCGGCACTTCCGAAAGCCATATTGGTGCTCGGCAAGCCCCTTGGTCTCTTCGATTATGCACTCCATCCTGTTGCTGATAATGCGCTCCAGTATTTTTCCTTGAGTGTCCATCATACATAATGGTCTGTACGATGTCTCCCCTCCGGGCGCTTTGTTACCCTTAGGTAACAACACAAGTCGCTGCTTTTTCCAGTTCGTCGAAAATCTCCCTTCTGCCAGGCATGCATTGTAGAGGCCAACAAATTCTTCAGGTTTAGCCTCGATGGCATGCTTCAGCGCTACATTTGGTATGCCGTCAGGACCGGGAGCCTTATTGTTTCCTACCCTCTTGCTTGCTACAAGAAGCTCCTCAACTGTAATTGGAGGTATATTTTCTTCCCGTACTTCCTCTGCTATAGCATATGGTGCGTCCGGCTGACTTGGAAAAAGTGTTGTCACTACCCTCTTTAGTACCTCTGGGCACTTTGGTGGGGGTATATAGCTTCCTTTGAGTGTCTTCATAACTGTTTTGTAGGGCCTGCCCCATGGATCTTTATTGACCTCTTCTAGCAGCTCCTTATGACATCTCTGCTTGCTTTCACTGATGCACTTCTTGAGGGTGCACTTGGCTTCTTTCATTCTTCTGCTGCATTCTTCTACAGCTTCGCTTCCAATACCGGTTCGGTAAAACTTTTTCCTTGCCCGTTGCTCAAGCCTTCGTGCTCGGTGGCAAGCGGAGCGCGCTGATCTAAGCTTTTCGTTCCACCAATATACTGGTGCCCATCTTTGATTGGGCACTTTTCTTGGCATAACTGCGTCACAGGCTCGGGTGAGCCATTTTGTCATTTGTTCAGCCTTATGTTCTGCTGATCCCGTCAATTGGATATTTCCTAACATCATCAGAAATAGTTCCTTGTCGTACTCCTTGGCTTTCCATTCCATTTTCGTACTTATAGGATTAGTAGTACAGTGCACCATGCATTGTGTGCCCAGCTCCATTATAATGGCGTGGTGATCACTATTAGTGAAGTGATCGCTTACGGTCCATTTACTCACCTCTTTTACCAGAGATCTACTAACAAATGTTAAGTCGATCACTGATTCAGCGTCCACCTTTTTATAGGTTGGTACGTTGCCTTCGTTCACCAGCACCATGTCCAGAAGTGTGAATGCCTCTAGTAGGGCCTGTCCTCTTCTATTAGTTTTTCGGCTGCCCCATTCAACCGCCCATGAGTTAAAGTCCACAGCTATAATAGCTGGTTTTTTAGCCCTGACATCTCGTACTAGCCGGTCCAAGAACTGCTGAAACTGATCTATTGGCGCACTGGGTGGGGCATAACAGCTGTATACCTGTATACCCTCAATCTTTGCGCTGGCAAAACCTGCTTCTTTGACTTTCATCCTACTTTGAAAGGTAAGGTCTCTGCACGCCCAAATAGCTGCTTTACCGGATTCAAGATCTCTGTACTGCTCACTGATTATAGCAACATCAATCTTCTGCTCACGGACGTACTGACAGAGAAGGTCCTGTGCTATCTCACAGTGGTTCAGGTTTAACTGTACTATTCTCATCTTCTTTGTTTCATGGCTTTCACTGCCGCTTGGTACGCTGGGCAATTATAGCTACCTGCGGCATGATCGCTTCTCTCTACGTCGTTCTTTCCTCTGCAGAGAATGCAGCTGGGCTGGTTTGTGCAGTCTTTCGCTACATGTCCCGCTGAGCCACATTTGTAGCAGCAGCGGCTTCTATCGTGCTGCTCAATGCAGCTTGCAGCAGTATGGCCGAAGCCCAAGCATTTATAGCACCTGAGCGGGCGGGTGTCTCGCTTTATTGCCCTTATTCGGCAGATAACCCACCCTATCTTTATCTTCTCACCCTTGATAAACTTCTGGGCTATCTGGGCAGGTAACTGTACTATTGCTTTCTGCGTATCTCCATAAGCTTTACGAAGCGACTTAACCGCCGTAGGTTCGAAATTATGTCCTTCCTCGTTATTTTTGCGTAGTGCGTCCACTATATCCTCCTTAGTGGTCAGCATGTCAAGATCCTTAATCTCGAAGGCCTCTTCATGATGCAGCGCCCTGATTGTAGCAGTTTCCACTAGTACTGCTTTCACCGCTTCCTGGAGCTCAGCTGTTTCCACCTCCTTGGAACGTCGTAGTTCGAGTAGCAGATCTCCTGCTGTTGTTTTGCGTATTCTATGTACGCTGTTTCCTAACTTTTCTAGGCTAGGCTCTGCCTTCATTTTCTTTAGGATTTCGGCGTAGCTTTTTCCACCCTCGGCCTTGATGACTAAGGCGTCAGGTCTAGGAGGTCTTGCTCTTGCCGTCCTACTTTTTCTGGTGCCTTTTTGGTCTTGGCCACGAGCACCAGTGTTGTCCTTCCTGTTCACGCTTTTTTCTTTTTTCTTCTTTGCCTTCCTTGTCACCACCTCTTGCCACGAGTCTTTCTCCCTCTGGTGGACATTGTCGTCGACTACTCTTCTTGCAGTGCTCGCCCCACTAACGCGGCTAACCTGCTGTGGTTTCCCCTTGCCGACCGGCTTAGGGGTCACTTCATTCGCCTCTGCTAGGCTAATTGCCCTTTCCAGAAGGCCAGGGGTTGTTTGGGTCACCTTGCCCTTAGTCCCTGGCCGTTGGCACTGCATAAGGTTATCGTCTGCAGAGCAGAGAGCCCTGTAGCTGGCCCTTATGCTCCGGGCGAGATCCTTGATTTGTTTGTGCACATTGTGTCTGTCCCTGACATAATCGATCAGCTCATCGATTTTGCTGCCAAGGCGATCTAAGTGCACGTTTTTGGAGGTCGCGCTTTCTGCTCGCTTGTCGCCATCTGCGTCTACCTCCATATTCTCTGCCTTCTTTCCTGTAGCATTACCATTGCCTTCCCGTGCCAGGTTACCTACAACGGGTCTGGTTGTGTTGTACATCGAAAGCGTACTTTCGCCTCTCCCAGATCCAAGGGGTTTATCCCCAAGGAGGCGAGCGTCGACCACCGGGGCTGATACCCGATCGGAATCGACGGCAGGATTAGTAATGCCTGCCTGGGTACTCATACGTTTGAGAACGCTTCTTGATTGATTGTCCTTGCCACCCTAAATACCTGATGTTTCGGTAATTCTAAGCAGTGCTGGGGTGCCGAGGACTTTCGTGGCAGCACCGTTAGCTCCTGTACCCTAGGAAGGGGCCCTTTAACAAAGTGCTAGCATCCGGGCCAGATGCACCTTGGTTTTTTAAGCGAGGTTGTTACTCCTCCCCCTCCTCCTTCCCCACCTCTTGGGTAGTGGGGCCCCGGGCTTGGGACCGGTGTAGCGGAGTTTGTGTGTGTGTGTGTGTGTGTGTGTGTGTGTGTGTGTAGATATGATATATATATATATATAGCAATCGTAGTGTTTTGGATGCGTAATGGAATCGGTGACTCCATTACACGTAGTGGTGGACGACCATCAATAGCTAATTATGAAGAAGGTTCTAAATCTACTAAGCGTAGAAAAATACAAAACTTATCTGATAGTTATTCAGAACAAGAAATCAAACAAGCTTTCTATAATAACTTAAGAGATAGTGCAAAACGACATTTAGTAAAAATTATTGAAGATCTTATTAACAATGATGAAAATAGTGTAGGCATATTTATTGAAGCAGAGTATCAGCCCTTATTAAAGATGCTAAATTATCTACATGATAGTATGAGACAATTCGCAACGGAACAAAAGATAAAACCTGCTCGTTTTTATTCCATCTAAAAAACTAGCAGAAGAAAAATGCTATCCGGTATCTTCTTCAAGTGTATTAATAAATGAAAAAGGAGCCAAAATTAAATTACAAGAGTTATTAAATCGCACTCGTACGCGTTTATTACAAGAACCAAACGTTTTCTCTCAATTATCTAAAGATGGGCCCGAAGTATCTCTGATTATGGCCTATAAATGGGGCTGCGTTAGTGCTTCTGATCAAAGTGAGTAAAAACAAAAATTTTCCGATGGAGAATTAGCTGACAACAGTATTTTAAAGATCTTGATGGTACCACTTAAGTTACAAAATAAAATTGAAAACAACCTCATAGACATTTGGTGCCGCTATGTGGTTCAACAAGATTAGTTTTAGTTATAAGTTTTGAATATGGCAAAGAAACAACTGAAAAAACTGAAAACCAAGTCTCTGAATTAGAAGCCCAAATTAAAACACTAATACCAACAAGACTGCAGATTGCTGGTCAAAACATTCAAGTGACACACTTAATGCACTTACAATGATAGATGAGAAGGCAGTGACAGCACTGACAATGGGTTTTTAGACTTAGGTTTAAGCGTTTATGGTTTGGGTTTAAGGTTTTGGGAATTAAGGGTTTGGAGATTATGAGTTTGGGAATCATGGGTTCGAGGTTTATGGATTTGAGGATTATGGGTTTGGAGTTGGGTTCATGAGTTTAAAGATTATGGGTTTAGGTTTATAAATTTAAGGTTCATGGGTTTAGGGTTTATGGGTTTGTGGGTTTGGAGTTTATAGGTTTATGAGTTTATGGGTTTGCGGTTAATGGATTTGGGGTTAATGGATTTGGGGTTAATGAGTTTGGGGTGTATGGGTTTGGGGTATATGCGTGTGGGGTTTATGGGTTTGGGGTTTTTGGGTTTGGGATGTATGGGATTGGGGTGTATGGGTTTGAGGTTTGGGGTTAATGGGTGTGGGGTTTGTGGGTTAGGGGTTTATAGGTTTGGTGTTTTAGGTTTGGGGTTTATGGGATTGGAGTTTTTGGGTTTGGGATGTATGGGTCTGGAGTGTATGGGTTTATAGG
Source organism: Muscidifurax raptorellus (assembly GCA_020010945.3). Classification (NCBI taxonomy): domain Eukaryota; kingdom Metazoa; phylum Arthropoda; class Insecta; order Hymenoptera; family Pteromalidae; genus Muscidifurax; species Muscidifurax raptorellus. The sequence continues at coordinate 28,709,539 of CM052077.1, read as the reverse complement.
TTTGGGGTTTTTGGGTTTGGGCGTTATGAGTTTTGGGTTTTTCGTTTTGGGGTTTATGGGTTCGAGGTTTATGGCTTAGGGGATCATTTGGGATTTACGGGTTTGGGGTTTCTGGGTTTCTGGATTTGGGGTTAATGGGTTTAGGGTTAATGGATTTGAGGTTAATCGATTCGGGGTGTATGCGTGTGGGGTTTATGGGTTTTGGGTGTATGGGTTTGGGATTTGGGGTTTATGGGTTAAGGGGTTTATAGGTTTGGTGTTATTGGGTTTGAGGTGTATTGGTTTGGGGTGTATGGGTTTGGGATTAATGGGTTTGGGGGTTTTGGTTTAGGGAGTTATAGGTTTTTGGATGTAAGGATTGTGAGTTTGAGGTTTATGGGTTTGTGGGTTTGGAGTTTATGTGGTAGGGGTTTCTGGGTTTGGGGTGTATGGGTTTGGGGTTTATGGGTTTAGGGTTTTTGGGTTTGGAATGTATGGGTTTGGGGTGTATGAGTTTATGGGTTTGGGGCGTATGGGGCGTATGGGTTTGGGGTTTTTGGGTTTTGGGTTTGGGGTTAACGAGTTTGGAGTTTATGGGTTAGGGGTTTATAGGTTTGGGGTTTTTGGGTTTGTTTTTGCCGTATTCCCGAATCCTATTCGATTCGCCTAGCAGCGGTGCTCCGCGCGACACGAGTTAGAGCATTGGTGCTCAACTCGTTACAAGGTACTATGTACTCTAGCCATCGGATTTCATTGTAAATCAAGTCTTAGACCGTTAATTTCTAAATAACCCTCATCTAAATGCAATTTATTTTCTCGTAATAAATTAATTCCTATTATACGATCATAAGGAATCGAGAATTCTTCTGGTGCTACCTGAAAATCAAAAGATTTATCATTACTAGGTAATCGAACTATTCCCAAGGTCTTTATATGTTTATTTGTGATTCCTAATACAAACATTTTTCATCTTGTAATTGAGCTCTGGGAGGAATCTGGCATGATTTAATTATATTTAATTGAGCACCGCTATATATAAGCAAACTTTATATTTTTGTGCTGTACGGATTTGTAATTTCAATATATAGTAGTAAATTATCTAGTTTTAAGTGATAAATTTCTAATTTGCCTAAATCTAAAATTCCTTTTCTAGGCTCATACTTTTCTGTAACGCTCTGATTATATAATGCTCATCTTTTTATCAAATTTAATGTATCATCTTTAACGAGCGATTGCATATTAACACTTATCGTCCACTCGCCACAAGAAGGTCTTATTCTTTTCCCAAGTCTTCCACTTGCGGATTTTGAGCTCTAGAACATTCATTAGTCATATGATTCGTGTTTTTATACAATTTACAACATTTACTTGCTTTTGACTCAACTGCCCTAATTTCATCACAATTATCTATTGTGTGTCCACTTCTCTTACAATAAATACAGTTTTTACTCTTTCTAGTAAGATTTTCTACGTTCCTTAATTTTCTTCAATTTTCAAATAAATGACCACGCTTGTATTGACAAATAATCTGTCTTGTATTCACATTTTGAAAATTTCTACTTTGATAAACACAGCTGTTTGTCTTCCTATAATTATTCATGCTATTATAATTTGGATTTGAATTTTTATACTTCTTGTTTTCAGAACTGGAGTCCTGATACTTGTAAACAATTTGATAACAGTTTTTAGCAGAACGACCACTTTCATTACAAACTAGGCAATGAATATTTGCTTGGAAGGATTTAGTTTTGTTTTGTACTACCAATATTTTAGCTTCTTCGCATTCTGCAGTTCATGATCTTCTGCATTACAAATTGTATATATCATAAATCTACTATTGATTGTCGGATTTCTTATTGAAAGGCAGTATTTTACTACGTGTTCTAGTTGATTACATCTTTTACATACTACTTGTGGGCATAATTTTATTATGTGACCTGCGCTATTGCAAAAATCACATGATTCACTAACATATGCTTGTTTGTTACAAGTATGAGGATCATGGCCACTTTCCTTACATTTCCAATACAATTCATATTGTATTATAAATGGTCATTGTGCTACTGTATGTCCCATAACTTAACAATATTGGCAGTGATTGCCCTTAATTTTATTCATTTTACATGCATCTATTAAATGACCCTTATTATTACAAGATTTGCAAATTAATTCTATTTTATTTTTAATAATTTTGCAATTATTCGATAAATGATCTTTATTTTTACAGTACACACATGCTGCATTATGGCAACATAAGGTGTAACATCAAACGATGCTACCGCACTTATTAAAAATTAACACCTTTACCCTGCACTTTTGTGCAATAGCTGAGTGCTTTAATCGTTTAAAGATATTGTGAGAATGAAAGGAAATGAAAGAAATCTAATAGAATGACCCGGTTTAAATCGGTTCAAACTATTAGATTTATAGTAAAGAGGGGATAATCAAACCGGTGTTAATCGATTCGAATACCCAAGCGATAGTTGTAGGAACGATTTAGGAAAAGTATAGACAGCAATTAAATATTACTTACTCTTTATATAGACGGCTAAAACTGCTGTAGACTGGAAGACACAAATCGTAAATATTGTCGTGAATTAAATGGATTTTGGGATCAGACCTCGCATAGTTATTAATTGAAGTCGAAAACTGTTTAAATATATATATATATATATATATATATAATTTATTTAAAATATTATTACTGTCAAATTTTAATGATAAAACTGACTCGAGCGAATGCGTTTACAAGTTAAAAATGCATACTGAGCGTAAAAATAAAACTGTTGTGCTTACTGAGAGCTGGGACCGGAGTGTCGATCTTGAGTGAAGTCTGGAAGCTCGTAGGGCCCAGAGTCACACCTCCTCGATGTTGTTGGTATCGTGTTCCGTCTAGACGCCGAAAATTAGCCAGTGAGAGAAGCCGTTATATTCGAGCTTTCCCTCACTTACGCCGAATTTTCGCATCTCTCCTCCTACGCAGCTTTGTGTTACGTCCAGATTATAAATTTAAATTACCAAAATCTAACACGTTAATACATTTACATGAATTCCTACCTTAATAGTCGGACTCCACGATACGTGAAAGTTATAATAATTTAAATGATTAAATGAATAAATGATAGGAAATCCCTTTTGGCTACCGCGGACGCGGTCACTGCCTACCGGGGAAGGGAGCCGGATACGAAGTCACTTAAACTATACATTATTTCTTTTAAAATCGACACACGTTTATTTCTATGAAAAGAGAAAAGTACCTTAATGTGTGAGTGTGCGTGGCTGTTTGTATATATGTGTGAAGAGATTCTTGAGTGTCTGCAGCTGTCGATCCTTGGCGCCTTCCAGCCTAGGCTCGGTGGTTCAGGTTACAGCGGTGGCTAGATGCACTAGATGTGACGGCTCGTCCTTTTGATGTGCGTAGTGTAGATCGTAGGGAGTCAACTGCCTCTGTTGCTTCTTCTTTTCAGCAGGGGGTGATCTTCGAAAAAGATGCCGATGGATGCACTTGCTCGACTGAGCGACTAAGTCCGATACTCTTATTTTCGCAACGCACAAGTAGCGTATACTGCGTGATGCTAATTTTTATATGAGTGGTCTGGCGACGAGCAGAGTAACGTTCTGCGAGAGATTACTGACTGATCTGACGACGATTGCCCTTTGCTCCCGGGCTTTATATACTCGCATATCCCCTTGTTTTTCTCGGGCTAGGGATTTCCATATTGGGTCACCTTGCTATTTGTATTTTCCTCTCTCAACATGAAGGGAATCGTGGCAGGTCAAGTCATAAACATCATAGTTTATGACTACCACTTAAGAATTTGTCTCTTTTAGAACTCTCCCCCGGTCTCTTTTTCCCTACTGGAGATCGCACACGTGTTTCCAATGGATTTCCAGATCGTCGAATATTGCGCTTCGGTTTCTTTCTCTCCTCGCTAGTTTTTTTCTCATAGTTGTGCTCATCTTTCCGCGGTGGTTTGTCGTCGCATTACGTGGAAACAGCTACGTTGTTCTCGTGTTTAAAAATACGAATACGCGGTTCTTATGAAGCTCTCATTGAATCTAAAATATCTCCTAGCGTTCTTATGACCCCTTTGAATTTATTGCCTGGTTCGTTGGAATATAGCCTATTTTCGTGAAGGTGCCGCTCGTACGTATGAGCGAATCTTTCTCTCTTTCCCGTTCTTTTCTTCTTAGGTGCCGCTTGTACGTATGAGTAGATTTTTCTCTCTCCTGGTTTTTTTCGCATCCACTTCTTATGTGCCGCTTGCTCTTATAAGTGAATCTCTCTCTCTTTCTACTTGTTGAAGTAGAGGGAAGAGGTTTAATTTGAAGTAAAAACAATAGACGTAGTAATTGGTAAAACGTATAAGTATTAAAAGAAAATAAGAGGCACAATGATAAATGTAGCAACCGCACGTAGATGTCTTCCCGTGACGTTGCTCATATCGAGACTGCCGGCGCCTTCCTTCTCCGGCGTATTAATGGATGGCCAAGTCCGAGCTTGCCTGGCCCAGCGGACCCTTCAGCTTGATGCGCAGTCGGTCCACGCGTAGGAGCCCCTTTTGCCCCGACGCTCAGGTGGTGCGCACGCTTTCCCTTTATTGCCCAACGCCCGGTCGGTCCGTGCTTTACCTGAACTCCGAGTCCCCGGGATTTTCCCGGTTGTAAAACTCAGGCCGAGCCGAGTGGGCCTTTTTTTCAACTACTCCCTTCGCACAGATGTTTTTTAATGGGCGCGTGTCGCATCCTTTCCTAATCCTAATCCGTAGTTGCTCGCTCCGCGCGCGTACAAACAGTAAAAGGCAATACTAGTAAATATGTAAAAAATATAGCAATGCGACGCTTCGCTTTTACAACTACGGGGTTTTCCAATCCTAACTATAAATAGCTTTCACTCAATTCAACATACTCCCACCATCGAGATGTGCGAGAGCTCATCTCGATTTACGAAGAGAGAAAGCTTAAGTTTAACTATAAAGTACATGAATACAAGGAACACACCAAATACATAGATAGTAAAAAGTAAGAATTGTAGCACAATAAATACATAGCCAAAAGGAATTAAAATTCGATTATACACTAATTATAATTCAGGCGATCAGGCTTGATGACCTTTCTGCCACTTCGCGTTACAATGCATGGTTTTTCTTCATAGTGCTTGTTTTCTTCGTTGACATTATTTGTTTCATCAATTACAATATTTTCTCTGTCAAGTTTATTAATTATGACATCGTTTTCATTTGTATTAAATTCCGTTGCACAACTTTTAATCTCAAGCGGATGTACGCGCTGAATAGGTCTAAGCAACTCGCCGTCGGCAGTGCGTAAGCGTACTACTCGTACATTTTCATCTTTTCCAGCTATTAATTGGACCACTCGCGCTAATGGCCAATCCACACGTTTCAGATTTGCATTTTGTACTAGCACAACATCATCGATATTAATACAATTTGTTCCAGTTTTTTTACAATTTTTATGTATCAATGAGCCTAAGTACTCGTTTCTAAAACGACGTCGCAGATCATTTTTAATTTTTTGTCTATATATAAATTTTCTATCAAAACGATTACTTTCTACATTGTCTAGATCTAGTACGCCTACTTCTTTTATTTCATGTAGAAACATGGATGGAGAAAGCGGAGTTATATCTTGTGTACTGTCAGACATAAAGGTTATAGGTCTAGAATTAATTACAGCTTCACACTCGATAAGAACGGTCACCATTTCTTCGTAATTCAAACATGATTTTTTAAGCGTTCGTCTAAGTAGACGTTTTAATATACCGATAAGACGCTCCCAGAAACCTCCCCACCATGCCGCAGTCGGAGGGTTAAATTTCCAATCGATTTGCCTTGTCGCTGCGATATTTGCAATTTTTTCAAAATCTACTTTTTTAAGCATATTATTGAGACCTACGAAATTCGTGCCGTTGTCACTGTATACGATACTAGGTCTGCCTCGTCGTGCGATATGACGACGGAGTGCCATTAAAAATGAGGCCGTGGACAGTGAAGTGACAAGTTCGAGATGTACGGCTCGATAAACTGCACAGGTAAATAAGCATACCCATGCCTTTTGTCCACCCTTCAGGTAAAGAGGCCCCGCAAAATCCACACCAATAATCTCAAAAACGGCCGCTTCCCGCACTCTGTTCAGCGGTAAGGGCGCTGGTACAGTGTCGAGAGGCTTAGCATTGTGTCGGCAGCAGTCAATACATTTGTTTATTACTGCTTTAATACATTTTCTGCCCCCGGTAATCCATAAATTTTCACGTATGCTACTCATTAATATTTCAACTCCGGCGTATTTCAAATTTATATGTTCGTTCATTATAATACTATTCACTAGTTCATGATTGCCGGGAAGAATAATCGGACAACGAAAATTATATGTGTCTTCGCGCAATATTATTTTTGTTTTAAACCGTAATAAGCCATTTTTGTCTTTCAATCAAGCAGTTACAACGGTTGTAACTGCTTGATTTTCTCGTCATTTTCCTTGAAGCTATCGGTTTGAATCATTTTAAATATTATATTTTCAGCATTTTCAATTTCTGAACATGATAAAATTGTTTTTTTTCGTAATTCTATTGGTCTCTTTAAATTATTATAAAAACGAAATATCCAAGCTAAAACGCGCTTCAATCTATTGTGATTAGAAAACTTCATCATCCACGATTTATTCTTAATAAAAGTTAAAAATGTTTTTAATTGAGCAGATTTTTTCAATTCTTTACCGACTTCTTGTTCATCAATTTCTGGATCGTTTACTGGCCAATTTTCCGATTTATTACTCAACCAATTGGGTCCCTCCCACCATCGGGAAATTACCAGTTGCTCCGCTGTACAACCGCGCGAAGGCAAATCGGCCGGATTGAGATTACCCGGTACATGTCGCCATTGTTCAGGTCGTGTTAAAGAACGTATTTCTTTAACACAATTCCATACAAAAGTGGCCCAATTACTTTCTCGTTGAATCCAGGCTAATACAGTCGAGGAATCACTCCAGTAATATACATGGGTAATTTTAAATTCAAGCGTTTTTAATACGGTTTGCGTTAACCGAGCTCCGATATTAGCAGCAAGTAATTCAAGCCGTGGGATAGTGGCACGCGTTTTCACGCCTTCTTTTTCGACCGGTGCTACGCGTGACTTTGCTTGTACGAATTGTACCTTAATGCCCGATTCCGACTCTATGCGTAAAAATATTACCACCGCGTAAGCTACTTTACTCGCATCGCAAAACGTATGTAAAGAGATCTTTTCATTGTGAATTTCGCCAAGTACACATCGCGGTATTTTTACATTACTTAATTCTGATAAATTTTGTGTCCATTTTAAAAATTTATTCTTTATCACGTCGCTGACTTCTTCATCCCACGATAGCTTATGTGCCCACGTCTCTTGCAATAAGAGTCGCGGACAAAGCACTACGGGTGCTACGAATCCCAATGGGTCAAATACGCGATGCGCGATGGATAAAATCGTACGTTTTGTGATTTTTTCATCATTCCATTTATTCACGAAGCCTACATTCAAGGAGAGAGTATCGTCATTTTTGTCCCATAATATACCGAGTACTCCGGTTTGATCGTTATCAGTTTTATCGCGTGTATGCTCCCACCCTCGAAGGTCAAAACTCGCTAACTCCATCCCTTTTTTTGCATCTTTAATAAAATGATCAAGTTGCTCTGTGGAATTAACACTAGTGACGCAGTTGTCAACATAAAAGCTGCGCATTAATCGAATAATATTTTTCTTTGAAAATTCATGAGTTTTTCTATTTTTTTGAGATTCTAAGATACCATTGAGATGCATGGCAATCACGGCGTTTAAAATGAACGGGCTACATGAGACTCCAAAAACTACCCGACAATGTCTATAAATAATCGGATTGCCGTGCTCATCTTGCCATATAAAACGCAAAAAATCGCGATCGCTTTTATTCAAACTTATTTGCAAGAAAGCCTTTTTTATGTCCGATACTACACCTATTTTACCTTCTCGGAAGCGTAATAAAATTGATGAGACGAGTTCTATGAGGTTGGGCCCCTTTTCGACGCAATCATTAAGTGACGGTAATCCCTTATCCTTTGCAGATGCGTCAAATACTGGACGAATACGTGTGGTACTGTTCTCCTTAACGACGTGTCGGTGAGGCAGGTAGTGTCCCCAGTCTTCTACTTGTTTCGTTGGTACACGTTCGATTATGCCCTCACAGAGCCATTCCTTGAAAACTTTCCCGTAGTCATCGTACAATCCATCGGTTTTCAATTTCTTCACAGTAGACTGCAATCGGCACAGAGCTAAATTTTTATTGTTTCCGAGAGCCGGATGATTTTGAAGCCAGGGTAAATGTACCTCGTAGCGCTTCTCTTCATTGATGGTAATATTTTTCAATAAGTCCTTAGCGATTTCTTGCTCTCGGTCCTTTTGTAGCTGCTGTTCAATGGGATCTTTAATACCCAATATGTCAAGTGACCATAAATCAGCTACTACCTGGCTGTTTGCAAACATCGTTCGGGTAAACTGTACGATTTCGTTGCGTTCCGATGAGTCGTTTATGGCTCCCATAATAGTCCAGCCCAGGTAGGTTTCGATGGCTACTAAGCCGCATTTTAGGATGTGCCGCTTTCCCGTAAGTAATTTTCCAGCGATGTCAACCCCAATGAGTATAGACATATTTTCATCAGTTGAATCCATATCAGTGAGATTAACGTGTAGATCTTTCATCTCTCTACACCAAGGTCCGCGTTTTATGGAGGCAATGTCGTCGCATATAATTTTCTGATCGAGAGCCAAGAAATTACATTGATAACTGCTATCAAGACTTTCGATATGCACATCGTATTTTTTATGTAAAATAGTGCCCAAACTTTGTCCACCAAAAAGTGCGTGACTCAATATCTGTTCGGCGATTGGAGTATAACCAACTGAGTTAGCAGCTTCTTTAGTAATGTAAGAGCGCTGCGAACCACTATCAATAATAATGCGGACTGCTTGCCTTTTATCCCCGTTAGACAATGTCACTTTTAATGTCTGTAAAAATACTTCGGGATCGCGCAAAGAAGCAAGATTAGTCACAGTTTTACCTTCCGTTGATTTTTTCTCTGAATCGCGCTTGTCCATATCAGGGCACATTAAAACAACGTGCTTTCTTGCACACCACGCGCACTTCAAGTGGACACGACATTTTTTATAACTGTGTCCAACATTTAAACAGTTGTAGCAACAATTCATTTTTTGAGCAATTTCCCGTCTCTTCGAAAGTTCCATCTTCTTCGCTTGCTCACAATTTACACTGTGATGTTCACTTTTTTCACAAAATATGCAATTTTTTAAACGTCCTTTCGTAGTTGGCAGGCTAGTGGCACTCGGTACGTCCTTATTGCCGCGCGATCTATCGTTACGGTTTTTTCCATTATTGGACGAATTATGAGACGTCGCATCGAGATTAAAACCTTGCACAGCCATTGATATACGCAACTCATTCTGTACTTCATTTGCTAGGAACTGAATGAGCTGTGTCAGACGATTTTTTGACTGTACATGTGCATTCGCGGTACCTTCATCGTTTACAATAGGCTGGACAGTACTTCGTTGCCACGCACGTAATAGTTCCTCGGGCAGTGACGATTCCACAAGTGGGAAAAGCATAGCGGCACATTTTTCTGTTGTCACTCCCAATGAATCTAGTGCTCTTAAATGCGACTCAATTTTGTCGTACAGAGTTGACAATACAACATTCTTGGCTGGAGATAACGCGTTTTGGAGCACTAATTGCAGAAGCTCCCGTACATATACTTCGATTTGTAATTCATCACTACCGAAACGATTCTTTAAACTGTGAATCACCTTATCATAATTTTCGGCAGTAGGAGGGAAGCTTTTCACAAGCTCCGCAGCACGCGAGTCCGGCGTCATGGCTTGTATGAGATACTGAAACTTATCTTCTTTAATTATACCAGCATCTTCGTGTATTTTTTTTAACTGGCTCCAAAATTGTAACCATCCACGCACATTGCCACTGAACTTGACCAACTCTATCGTTGGTAATTTAAAACTCCTTCGATTATCATTGGTTGTACTAACTGCGTTTCCAGCCCCATTTTCATTATCAGTCGTCTTCGTTTGTTCCATAAGCACTTTAGCGGTGATGAATCTTCGAGAGTATTCACTCGCATCATTATACTCTTGTTCGAGCATAGCATCAGTACAAGTATCTTCATCAAGATAAAAATCAATCACATTTTGTGTGATTAATTCCAACGACTTCATCTTTCCTTCCAATACGTGAAAGGCGATGATCGTTGACTGATGTTTTACTCCGTTATCACGGCAAGTCTCCTCGAAAACGTGTAGAGCTTTAGTAAAAGCAGTACGCTCAGCTTTCCTTTTCCTCTTTTCTTTTTCCATGATGCACAATTTAAATTTACACAATCACTGCAAAAATTTCACTTTTAAATCAACCAAGTCCTGTCACGGTCGCCAAATGTTGAAGTAGAGGGAAGAGGTTTAATTTGAAGTAAAAACAATAGACGTAGTAATTGGTAAAACGTATAAGTATTAAAAGAAAATAAGAGGCACAATGATAAATGTAGCAACCGCACGTAGATGTCTTCCCGTGACGTTGCTCATATCGAGACTGCCGGCGCCTTCCTTCTCCGGCGTATTAATGGATGGCCAAGTCCGAGCTTGCCTGGCCCAGCGGACCCTTCAGCTTGATGCGCAGTCGGTCCACGCGTAGGAGCCCCTTTTGCCCCGACGCTCAGGTGGTGCGCACGCTTTCCCTTTATTGCCCAACGCCCGGTCGGTCCGTGCTTTACCTGAACTCCGAGTCCCCGGGATTTTCCCGGTTGTAAAACTCAGGCCGAGCCGAGTGGGCCGTTTTTTCAACTACTCCCTTCGCACAGATGTTTTTTAATGGGCGCGTGTCGCATCCTTTCCTAATCCTAATCCGTAGTTGCTCGCTCCGCGCGCGTACAAACAGTAAAAGGCAATACTAGTAAATATGTAAAAAATATAGCAATGCGACGCTTCGCTTTTACAACTACGGGGTTTTCCAATCCTAACTATAAATAGCTTTCACTCAATTCAACACTCCTGTTTTTTTTTGTCAGCTCCGCTTCTTGAGTGCTGCGATGACGTGCTAGTAAGTAAGTGTGTGTGTGTGTGTGTGTGTAGATATGATATGTATAGCAATAGTAGTGTTTTGGATGCGTAATGGAATCGGTGATTACATTACATTTGGTCAGGCCCTTCGGTCCACCTATGCCCTCTCCTCTATGACCGTGGTTCTCGGAGTTAACGCTTTGACGCGCACGCCAGATTTGCGTAGAATTTCCCAAGCATTATATTTATTGTTTATTTGTATTGAATAAGGTAATGCATACAATAATTAATATTATAACTTCAGTGCTTGTGAAATTTTCTACAAATTGATACTAAATAGTATATATTTAAAACTGGTAATAAAGATTTTACGGACGTTAAAATAAAAGAGTTTTATAAATAAATGAAATTACTACTGAAAATAATACATTTTATGTTTGGAGTTATCATAATTAATTTGTACCTTATTTAAACTTTAAATTTATTTAAATTTGCAATGCATCGTTACAACAATCGTAGCTTCACACCAACTGACTGCTATAACTCTGCAAAATTATATATATTTTTACAATAATAGTAGCTTAACATCGCCCCATTATTGTAATTTTAACTAAATATAATTAGAAGTAAAATTTACAAACAAATACTGAATCCACTCATCAACTATTCACAAAAAGCGAACTGTATAAATTGAGAAATATACAGTTTAGTGCTAAAATAATTAATGAACAGACCGCATTATCACTTCGTTATTAACAAATATTGAATATATTAAAAATATTGAGTGTACAACACTGCAAACAAAATATGTAAGTCTATGCGCAAGTGTAAATAATTACTATCTCTGATTAAATAATGCATTGACATATTGAAAAACAGCGGAAAATTTCAAGTTTTGTACACAGCTACAAGCGTGCACATTTCTTCGAAACTTTCCCTGTAATAAAAAAAAAAGGTCTGAGCCATTGTCCTAGTCTATCGTATTTACGGTCGTTTTGCCCGAGTCGTGCCAATATCTTGAGCAAATGCAGCTGCTCATCATAAATATTGGGATCGGTCCGTCGCTGAAAACTCTCACTAATGACTAACGCACAGAAAAACTCTATTATCAGTATTACGATGCATCCACTGATGCGTCTCGTCGATGCGCGCAGCTCAAGAGATTTAGGCCCGCATCTCCGAATTTCTATTTTTTTTAAAGCATCATGTACGCATTTATCTATATATTTAAAATTTTAAAATTGCCTAAATTCATAAGACGTGACAAAGGCTTCATGTCCATAGCTTTCACAAATTTGACATGTGTATACAGTAATATTACTTACATTTTCTTTATTAAAATTGTAGTATATATTACTGTTTTTACCGCCCAATATTTCTCTTTCATTTAGCTTTGATTTTATTTCAATCGCCTTTTTATACCTTGTGATAAATCACCATGTATTTTCAAATGTTGGTTTTTCTATTGATAAAGTTTGTACTTCTTTACTCTCCATTATCTGAAAAACTAACTCTTGCAATCTATTAGCAAAACTAAGAACAGATTCATCTTTTTCTTGCGCAATCTCTTCTATTTGACCGTACAAAGAATGCATCTGTTGATGGATATGATTGCCGTACACCTTTTATAAAATCTTCAATATTGTTAAACGTTACATTTAACATCGCTTTGTAAATTTCTGCTTTTAGTTTAATTTTTAAAATTGGAATCAAATTAGTTGATCAGCTTCCGATAACGTACCTTTTGCATGTTCTAATTTTTCAATATACTCATTTATAGAGATATTTTTCCCATCGAATTCTGGTATTAAATTAGCTACATGTTTTAAAGATAGGCGCAGCTGATGTGGCTTTGCTTGCTGTCGATTATCCACCATATCGTCTTCTAGTATAAAATTTTTTATTTTATAATTAGTTGGTGTATTAAAATCCGCTAGAATAGCAGTACGTGGTCTCGTAGGCGATCTACTTGAATGCTCATATTTTTCTACTCTCTCAAGCCTTTCTTTCTTTTCAGGCGTATTTTGAATATTAATATTCAGTTGATATTTATTTAGCTGTGATATAGCCTTTATAATTGCCCCCGTACTTTTTATTGGTGTAATTTGCTCTTTTCTATTTTCTTGATAATATTCTACAACTTCGTGATCAACTGTATGCTGCGTATCTTGTTTATTTATTTCACTATGTATTACTTGTATTGAAACTTCGTTATTTACACCTGTGATATTTGTCGGTGGTGACCAAACTAACTATTTTACTTCTTGAAAATGGCGTTTGATCCTTGGGGATTACTAACTTATTTAATGAAGTAGGATTTTCACGAACAACACTTTTAGTTAATTTCTGATCTTCCACAATACCTGTTCGTGATTTTTTTTTATTACTTATTTGATGATCTCATTTCTATGACATTACTATTTTCTTTATCGAATTTAAACACACTTGATTTATTAATGACACAACCTGACTCGACTCATTTAACTTATAACAGATGTTTTATTTATATTTTTAAAATTTATACACTTTTATCCGTTATTTTTCTTCAATGCATTCATATTAAAGTCAAATAAATCGTCAAATTTATTACCGAGTTCAATTTAAAACTCTATTTGTATTAAATCGCGGTTTATTATTTTCGATTTTTTAATTTCTTGTGATTGAAAAAATGAATCTATTTTCTTATTTAATTGTCTTAACTTCATTATTAATTTAGATTATTCATTAATTAGTTGTTGTAAGAATATCTTTTTGCCAATTTTTGTTTTTATTTTTCTGTACAGCATTTACTAAGTTTATATTATCCTTCACTTATTGATATAAAGCGAGTTTATATACAAAAATTACGCAATTTTTATATAGCAGATAACAAAATGCCCGAATTTAATTGCTTTACATATGTTTCAAATATTCTCAAATTACCTAATTCTTTTAATATTACTGCCAAAAGCATTTTTATATTCTTTACTTTAAATGCACTTATTTTTAAATTATACTTTTTGACATTATATTTCTTTTATTCGTAACAATGTTAAGACTGTATATTCTATTGTTGCCAAATTTACTTGTAATACTTCACTTCGAAATGTAATTATACGTTGGATTCGTACCGGAACCAATGTTAAGTCTTTATCCGGCCTTATTAGTATTAACTGTTATGTACTCACTTTATTGCATCTTGATTGTAGACAAGTTACTCTGCTGCTGTTATCGGGTTAGTCGTGTGCAGGAACATGTATAAATAAGATCACATTCTTGTAATATTTCAATTACAAATTTATTCAATTTAAATTATAGTATAAGACCGTATCACGACTAATTACTGGTAGCTCTGTCGACGGATAGAAGCGTCGTACAAGAGTCCAGTTTGAGTGATTCAAATGGACTGAAATTGAGTGAAGTCAACGTATACTCGTTGACTCCACTGAACTACTTAAAATTAACGCTCAGCATTCTTTTCGTCTTTCAATATTCACACAATACCTCCAATATATTCAGGAAGTAACATCCTTTTAAAATTAACGTTCAATATTCTTTTCGTCTTTCAACATTCATACAATATTAGCCATAGTAACAAAATATTTCATAAAATTTCGATTGTTATTTATAATAATGTAATGGAATCCTCAGAGAAACCGGGTAATAACGTTGCTTAATCAGCCGCGCCGATTAAGCAACGTTACCAATATAAAATAACTCTCCGAGTAAGTGACTTACGTATTCGCTCCTGTTGCCATTGTCGTGATATTCGTGGTGGTAGTTGGTGTTGTAGTTGACAGTACTGGCTGCGTCGATCGGCCTGTATTATCTACCTCTTCTATTCTTGGTTGTATATTTCTTGAGGTTCTGACTGATGGTAGTTGTCTTCTATTTGTCATCTCTGCATTGTCGAGAAAAGTCGAATTTGAACTAAATAGATTTAGTCTTCCTGCGCGATTTCACTCCATTATTGCTATCTTCAGAGCTGGTGGTAAAGATTTGTCTCTCTGGATCATTCTGTGCAAATCTGTGTCTCTTCTTGATAACGCTATGAATTCTGGGTCGCTTGTTTCGAGGAAGTCTTCTGCCGTATAGTCCCCGCGCAATCGCCTAGCTAATCTATGAATATTTTCTAGACGCGATGTACCCGCTTTTAATTCTAATTCCGTCAGCCTCGCCTGAATCTCAACGGGTTATAGCGACATCGCCCAATCATTTATTTGTGCATAAATTTGCTCTCCAAAATATTTGCTGTTCTCAGCCATTTTTAATAAGTGTATTTGCCTATACAAAACTATTGCAAACACCCGCCAAAAAAAATTAAGGAAAAATGAATGGCTGATTTCGCTAAATTATTACGTTTCGCACGCTAAAATTCTTTTAATTGATTTTTCCTAATTACTGGATAACAAAAATTTTGTTCGATAAAAATTATCGTTTGCGCGAAACGCTCTCAATTTCCCCGAAGGTCTCAGAATTAATAAACGGAGCACAGAGTTTATTTATTGTTCTGCAATAAATAATCTCTGCAAAAGAGATTAAAAAAATTTTGTTGCATATACTTGCGATTATTATTTAAAAAAATTTTAGAAAAGGTAAAAAAAATCAACGCTATAGTTTATTTATTGTTAATAACCAACAGTAAATAATTTTCTTGTGTATACTAACAAGGTACACAAGTATACTATTCTGAATATGTATTGAGATACGTTTCGTTTACATGCATAGGAAAAAAAGAGAAAGAAAAATTATTGTGTCTCCGGTTGTGCAGAACCTCACACGACAGACCACAACATTATGTAGATGTGCGCGTCTATTCCCATAAGCGAGTCATTCTCGAGCTCGGCCGGGTGCCGAAGTAAACAATAACACGACGCGCCAAGCGAAGTGTCCCGTCACTATGCGTGTACGCGCTTGTACGCTTTTTGTCGCACTAAAATCCTTTATGTATGAGCGTTTAAATTCGGTGCACAATCTTTAAATTAAACCGCTTTTTCTTCCTAATTTTTCCCAAACGGTTGGGCGCCAATATAACGGCGTGGCTCGCTGGTGGTGTCGTTGGGCCGCGCAGACGTTAGCTGCATGCTATGCGGCCGGAGAGCTGCTACTCCGATATAATCAAGTCGCGAGCGCGCGATTTGTTTGCTCGTCGTATAGCAAGCCGTTGGGAACCGGGCTAGTCAGGTCGCACGAAGTTCGGGAAGCGAACGATGTGCCCGCGGAGGCGACTGGGCTGCTGAAATAGTCGCGGAAAGAAAAAAGGCAAAACGAGGGAAATAGCATGCAAAAAGTAAGGAATTGTAAGCGTGTACGCCAGAATAAGTGGACAAAACGTTTATTCAAATAATAAGCGATACAAAAAGCTCGTATCGGCACGAGCGTCTACGCACGGAAACGAGAAGGTCAGCGAGAGGGCGGACGAGCCCTCGTGAGATTCGCAGGAGAGAGAGAGCTAATACTTACATAGACTCGAAGGTCAGAGAAGTCGCTAATGGGCTTTCCCTAGGAAGCGGTGACTCGCACAATAGGAGTTTCTCGTGTCGAACGCCTGGCGCAATCGCGAAGGTAGGCGCAGCTCGTCACAATCACTCTTGGGATCCACACACATAGCAAAAACCACGAGTGTCTCTCTCTCAAAGTGATATAGCGGTGGACAAATTAACTTTCCAAAAGGAACTAATGGAGCATATGCAACGATTTTCTTTTTTAAATAGGTTATTAAATTTCCTAAAACTCTATCCACTTGGATTTTTAATGAAATGTTGGTTTGTTAATCTATATATAATAAATTATATAACAAAATTTACCGTTAAATTTTACGTTGTGGCAATTTTGGAATCGAAGATATTTGTGTAGCTTGCATAACTCATTTTTTTTGTATTTTGGAGCAAAAAACATGCAAAAAATGGCGAGCGACCCATATTTATAGCTATCGTAATTGTTATAAACAACTTTTATAAACAAATTGTCGGCTGTGAAATTTCGAATCGGGACCAACTTTTTTAGACTAATTGGCATATTCTAAACATAAACCATCAGATAAATTTTTTCGTAAAACGCTTAAGTTTCGAGATATAAGCGTTTGAAATTGAAAATAACGGGTTTTTTGTGTCGATGCGAACTTTAAACAAGAAAACACGTATATCTCGAAAAGTAAGCTGTTTACGAAAAAATTAATCTGATGATTTTTTGTTTAAAATGTGTCAATCAGCACAAAAAGTTGGTCCCGGTTCGAAATTTTACAATTGTCAATTTGTTTATAAAAGTTCATCCAGATGCGATGCGACTTTTGTCCAAGCGTCTATTGTTGTCATCAGTATCGTCACGTTGTCTGGTGTAATCGTCGTACTCAGTAGTGTCTCTAGTCTTTGTCGCTGCTTGGTCCAACGGTCGCAAGTAGTAAGTAAGCTGGTATGGAGAGACATAACAAATGACGTCATCACTGGCGCCACGTTATCTTATCAATGTAAACAAACCATTAAGATAAGGTATCATGATTGTTTATACAAACAAGTAATTAACATTATCTTTATTACTTGTAAACAAATAATAAATATAATTTAATATTTGTTTACAAGTAATTAAGACAATGTTAATTACTTGTTTGTATAAACAAACATGATACCTTATCATTATTACTTGTCAAGATAAGGATACGACAGTGATGAGGTCATTTGTTGTATTTTCCCCATATTGGCTAAATAAAAAATTTTTTACATTTAACTTATTCAAAATTTTTTATTTATTTGTTATTAAAATTACAATAATTAATCTTACATCTATGGTACATTCACACCTGTGTACACATACGTACACGTACGTGCGCGCATACGCACACACACACACACACACACACACACACACACACCCACAACTCCGCTACACCGGTCCCAAGCCCGGGGCCCCACTACCCAAGAGGTGGGGAAGGAGGAGGGGGAGGAGTAACAACCTCGCTTAAAAAACCAAGGTGCATCTGGCCCGGATGCTAGCACTTTGTTAAAGGGCCCCTTCCTAGGGTACAGGAGCTAACGGTGCTGCCACGAAAGTCCTCGGCACCCCAGCACTGCTTAGAATTACCGAAACATCAGGTATTTAGGGTGGCAAGGACAATCAATCAAGAAGCGTTCTCAAACATATGAGTACCCAGGCAGGCATTACTAATCCTGCCGTCGATTCCGATCGGGTATCAGCCCCGGTGGTTGACGCTCGCCTCCTTGGGAATAAACCCCTTGGATCTGGGAGAGGCGAAAGTACGCTTTCGATGTACAACACAACCAGACCCGTTGTAGGTAACCTGACACGGGAAGGCAATGGTAATGCTACAGGAAAGAAGGCAGAGAATATGGAGGTAGACGCAGATGGCGACAAGCGAGCAGAAAGCGCGACCTCCAAAAACGTGCACTTAGATCGCCTTGGCAGCAAAATCGATGAGCTGATCGATTATGTCAGGGACAGACACAATGTGCACAAACAAATCAAGGATCTCGCCCGGAGCATAAGGGCCAGCTACAGGGCTCTCTGCTCTGCAGACGATAACCTTATGCAGTGCCAACGGCCAGGGACTAAGGGCAAGGTGACCCAAACAACCCCTGGCCTTCTGGAAAGGGCAATTAGCCTAGCAGAGGCGAATGAAGTGACCCCTAAGCCGGTCGGCAAGGGGAAACCACAGCAGGTTAGCCGCGTTAGTGGGGCGAGCACTGCAAGAAGAGTAGTCGACGACAATGTCCACCAGAGGGAGAAAGACTCGTGGCAAGAGGTGGTGACAAGGAAGGCAAAGAAGAAAAAAGAAAAAAGCGTGAACAGGAAGGACAACACTGGTGCTCGTGGCCAAGACCAAAAAGGCACCAGAAAAAGTAGGACGGCAAGAGCAAGACCTCCTAGACCTGACGCCTTAGTCATCAAGGCCGAGGGTGGAAAAAGCTACGCCGAAATCCTAAAGAAAATGAAGGCAGAGCCTAGCCTAGAAAAGTTAGGAAACAGCGTACATAGAATACGCAAAACAACAGCAGGAGATCTGCTACTCGAACTACGACGTACCAAGGAGGTGGAAACAGCTGAGCTCCAGGAAGCGGTGAAAGCAGTACTAGTGGAAACTGCTACAATCAGGGCGCTGCATCATGAAGAGGCCTTCGAGATTAAGGATCTCGACATGCTGACCACTAAGGAGGATATAGTGGACGCACTACGCAAAAATAACGAGGAAGGACATAATTTCGAACCTACGGCGGTTAAGTCGCTTCGTAAAGCTTATGGAGATACGCAGAAAGCAATAGTACAGATACCTGCCCAGATAGCCCAGAAGTTTATCAAGGGTGAGAAGATAAAGATAGGGTGGGTTATCTGCCGAATAAGGGCAATAAAGCGAGACACCCGCCCGCTCAGGTGCTATAAATGCTTGGGCTTCGGCCATACTGCTGCAAGCTGCATTGAGCAGCACGATAGAAGCCGCTGCTGCTACAAATGTGGCTCAGCGGGACATGTAGCGAAAGACTGCACAAACCAGCCCAGCTGCATTCTCTGCAGAGGAAAGAACGACGTAGAGAGAAGCGACCATGCCGCAGGTAGCTATAATTGACCAGCGTACCAAGCGGCAGTGAAAGACACAAAACAAAGAAGATGAGAATAGTACAGTTAAACCTGAACCACTGTGAGATAGCACAGGACCTTCTCTGTCAGTACGTCCGTGAACAGAAGATTGATGTTGCTATAATCAGTGAGCAGTACAGAGATCTTGAACAGCCAAGGTGGGAATCCGATGGCTCCGGTAAAGCAGCTATTTGGGCGTGCAGAGACCTTACCTTTCAAAGTAGGATGAAAGTCAAAGAAGCAGGTTTTGCCAGCGCAAAGATTGAGAATATACAGATATACAGCTGTTATGCCCCACCCAGTGCGCTAATAGATCAGTTTCAGCAGTTCTTGGACCGGCTAGTACGAGATGTCAGGGCTAAAAAACCAGCTATTATAGCTGGGGACTTTAACTCATGGGCGGTTGAATGGGGCAGCCGAAAAACTAATAGAAGAGGACAGGCCCTACTAGAGGCATTCACACTTCTGGACATGGTGCTGGTGAACGAAGGCAACGTACCAACCTATAAAAAGGTGGACGCTGAATCAGTGATCGACTTAACATTTGTTAGTAGATCTCTGGTAAAAGAGGTGAGTAAATGGACCGTAAGCGATCACTTCACTAATAGTGATCACCACGCCATTATAATGGAGCTGGGCACACAAAACATGGTGCACTGTACTACTAACCCTATAAGTACGAAAATGGAATGGAAAGCCAAGGAGTACGACAAGGAACTATTTCTGATGATGTTAGGAAATATCCAATTGACGGGATCAGCAGAACATAAGACTGAACAAATGACAAAATGGCTCACCCGAGCCTGTGACGCAGTTATGCCAAGAAAAGTGCCCAATCAAAGATGGGCACCAGTATATTGGTGGAACGAGAAGATTAGATCAGCGCGCTCCGCTTGCCACCGAGCACGAAGGCTTGAGCAACGGGCAAGGAAAAAGTTTTACCGAACCGGTATTGGAAGCGAAGCTGTAGAAGAATGCAGCAGAAGAATGAAAGAAGCCAAGTGCACCCTCAAGAAGTGCATCAGTGAAAGCAAGCAGAGATGTCATAAGGAGCTGCTAGAAGAGGTCAATAAAGATCCATGGAGCAGGCCCTACAAAACAGTTATGAAGACACTCAAAGGAAGCTATATATCCCCACCAAAGTGCCCATAGGTACTAAAGAAGGTAGTGACAACACTTTTTCCAAGTCAGCCGGACGCACCATATGTGCTTGCTTAAAATATACCTCCAATTACAGTTGAGGAGCTACTTGTAGCAAGCAAGAGGGTAGGAAACAATAAGGCTCCCGGTCCTGACGGCATACCAAATGTAGCGCTGAAGCATGCCATCGAGGCTAAACCTGAAGAATTTGTTGGCCTCTACAATGCATGCCTGGCAGAAGGGAGATTTTCGACGAACTGGAAAAAGCAGCGACTTGTGTTGTTATCTAAGGGTAACAAAGCGCCCGGAGGGGAGACATCGTACAGACCATTATGTATGATGGACACTCAAGGAAAAATATTGGAGCGCATTATCAGCAACAGGATGGAGTGCATAATCGAAGAGACCAAGGGGCTTGCCGAGCACCAATATGGCTTTCGGAAGTGCCGATCTACTTTGGACGCGATCGGCCTAGTGGTAAACACAGCCCGAGCAGCCATCAGTGGAAAACGGTGGAAGGGCGGAACAAAGAAGTACTGTGCAGTTATTACTTTGGATGTCAAAAACGCATTCAACTCTGCAAATTGGACGAAGATACATGAAGCGCTTGAAAAGCTTGAGGTGCCCACGTACATCAGGAGGATGATGGCCGACTATCTGAAGGACAGAACTTTACTGTACGAAACGGATTGCGGCACTGAAACCTACAAGGTCACGGCAGGTGTTCCACAGGGATCAGTACTGGGCCCGCCATTGTGGAACATTATGTATGACGGAGTGCTGAGACTACAACTCCCGCGGGAGGCTATGGTAGTAGGATTCGCAGACGACATAGCTCTTGTAGTAGTAGGGAAGGAAAAAGAAGACGTCGCTGAAATCACCAATGAAGCGATCACCACCATCCAGAGGTGGCTGAGAGAAACGGAACTTGAACTCGCTGGACACAAGACCGAGGCGATCCTGATATCTAGCAGGAAGAAAATGGAGACAATCGCCCTAATGGTAGACGGCCATGAGATAACCTCTAAATCGACTATCAAGTATTTGGGCGTTACTATAGACGAAAAGTTGACGTTTAAACAGCACCTTGAATTAGCAGGTAAAAAAGCGTCAAGAACGACTGCTGCTCTTTCTCGGCTCATGCCGAATGTCGGTGGAGCTACTCAGAAGAAAAAGAAGCTGTTAGCAAGTGTCAGTACATCGATTATGCTGTACGGGGCACCAATTTGGGCAGATGCAATGGCAATAAAAGCCTATGCGCGGAACCTGTCATCCGTGTATAGACGGAGTGCGCTAAGAGTAGCGTCTGCTTACCGCACGGTATCGGACGATGCAATAAGCGTCGTGACAAGCATGCCACCCATCGACCTCTTAGCACTAGAGAGGAAGGCCATATACATGGCAAAACAGGAGAACAGCGATAGAACGAAGGCAGAAATCTGGAACGCTGCCAGAGAACAAACAGTAGCTGAGTGGCAGAGAAGATGGGACAGTAGCCTGAAAGGGCGCTGGACGCACCGACTTATACCAAAGATTGAAGACTGGATCACAAGAAGACACGGGGAAGTAAACTACTACCTCACGCAATTTTTGACGGGACATGGATGCTATCGAGCATACCTGTGTAGATTTAATTTAGAAGACTGTCCAGACTGCCCAGCATGTTTGGGCATGTGCGAGGACGCTGAGCACGTTTTTTGCTACTGCTCGCGTTACCAGCAGGAGCGTGAAGATTTGGAACGCTACCTCCAGACCAGAGCAACTCCTGAGTCTATTATGATAGCTATGTTCGCCACCGCTGAGGGCTGGCACGTGGTTAGTAACTACGCCGCGGTCATCCTCAAGAAAGTGAGGGGCGACGAAGAGAGAAGAAGACGAGAGATGCTGCAAGAAGCTGACGACCGGACGATGCGGTAAGAAGTAGACGGCAGCCTATAATGAAGAAGGTACGATAGTAGATCTACTAGATATGGACGCATAAGGAATGACAATCACATCAAGGAGACAAGGGCAATGTCCCTATGCCCCCCCGCGAAGTAATACTTGACCGTGGTACCGCGGGGGAAAAAAGGCACTGAAGACGGAGCTTGGCCCTCCTGACCGACAAGTCGGTAAGGAGAGCGAGGAGGATTCGGGTTGCAATTGGATTTTATATTCGGTCGCAAAACGAAGGGTTTTAGTTGGTGAGAATCCAACACACGGTGGCTCAGGCCATGTCATGGTCTATTAAGATTTTTCCCTCCAACCTCTTTCTCCAATACAAAAAAAAAAAAAACACACACACATAGACACACATTCCACGAGGGGGAGCTGTACCCCATGTGGCGCGTCCTCGGGTGGCGGATAGAGGAACGTTCGCTGTAAGCGCATAGTACTACGTACGTAGTGCTGCAAACAGAGGGTAGGAGAGAAATAAAATATCTCCCGCGGACCAAGCAGCTTATTGAAGATCTGTCACTACCGGAAACAAGGTTTGATCTTAGGGTTATGACTAAGCAGGCGCTCGCCGATTGCCGCAGTCCGACTCGACTTCGGCTGCTGAAGGGAAAGGATACGAGACAAACTGGGTTCTGACACTCCCAGGCTGCCGGAAAGTACAGGGGCCCGGGGATGTTTCGCCGACACGCCCTAGCTGCCCTATTATCCGGCGAAAATCCCAATGATCTCAATAATGCCGGGTGGCGCCCGGAACGGGCCCTATTGTGGTCAGAGGGGGGGCCTCGTTACCCTTTCCCGGAGGCTTTCTGAGGAAGACTTGCGCGGGGGCATGAGGCCAGAATTCACACCTGTGAAGCATAGCTTCGCGGAGAGAGCTCAGTGGAAGGTAGGTGACTAAAGTTGGAAGAGGAGGATAAACAAGAATAAAATGCATAGTACATCAAAGAAATTAAACTTGGGGACTTCGGATACCCCAAAAAGTGTCTTAGAAACTGGGTTCCCTACCCAGAGATCGGACGATAACAGCAGTCTCAGTAGAGAAACGATTGCCATGGAGTGTAGTCCAATAAAGACTATTTCCGAAAGGGCAATACGGACGGAACAAGAGCAGGTAAATCAAGGAGGCAGTAACTCAAACTGGGACTACAACCTTGAAAGAAGAAATGACCAGCTGGAGCGTCTAGGAGAAAAGATCCAGGAACTAAGAGAGTTTATAAGGGACAAAAATAACGTCCATAAAACTATCAGGGACATGGCACGAAGCATTAGTGTCATGTATAAAAGTTTGTGCAGCGCGGAGGATGACCTGCTACAGTGCCAACGTCCAGGAACGGAAGGCAAGGAAACTCAGACAACACCAAGTCTGAAACCGAAAAAGGCGGATAAACCAAGGGAGGCCTTAAATACTCCGCAGGATAGGAGTAACAAAGAGGAGAAAGAGAGTAAAAGACTTAAAGAAGCAACTTGGCAAGAGGTCGTTACAAGAAAGGCAAAAAAAAAGGAGAAACAGTTAAGTAAGGAGAACAACAAGGCTCCTGGCGTTAACAACCAGAGTAGGACCAGTAGAGACAAAACACAGCGGGCAAGACCGACCAGACCGGACGCTCTTATCATTAAGGCGCCGGAAGGAAGGAGCTACGTGGACATTTTGTCAACATTGAGAACTGCTCCTTCACTGAATGCCATAGGAGATAGCGTAAACAAAATACGCAAAACGGTGGCGGGAGATCTCCTCATAGAGCTCAAACGCACAAAAGAAGTTAAAACCGCAGACTTCCAAGAAGCGGTTAAAGCAGTACTAGTGGAAGGAACCACAATAAAAACACTGCAGCAAGAGGAGACCTTTGAAATAAGGGACCTCGACATACTTACTTCAAAAGAGGAGGTACTGGAGGCCTTGCAAAGGGAAATAGGAGAAAGAGACGTGATTGAGATCACTGCCGTAAAATCGCTGAGAAAAGCGTACGGAGATACGCAAATAGCTGTTGTGCAAGTGTCGAAAGAAATAGCGACCAAGTTCACAAAGCTAGAGAAAATTAAAATTGGGTGGGTCAACTGTAGGATCCGTACATCGAACCGCAGTAAGGGGCCGCTTAGGTGTTATAAATGCCTTGGTTTCGGCCACGTCGCTATCAAGTGTACTGATCCGCAGGATAGCAGCAAATGCTGCTACAAATGCGGTAAGACGGGGCATAAAGCAAATATCTGCCGTAATGAACCGTGTTGTTTACTGTGCCGAAAAAAAGGCGACAACATGCCGACGAACCATGTCACTGGTAGCTACTTGTGCCCAGCCTACCAAGCAGCGGTTAAAAAAATCAGGAAAGGGTAATGAGAATAGTCCAGCTAAATCTCAACCATTGTGAGACTGCGCAAGACCTTCTCTGTCAGTTTGTACGAGAACACAAGTTCGATGTCGCTCTCGTCAGTGAGCAGTACAAAGATTTGAATGAACCATCCTGGGAATCTGACGCCTCAGGTAAAGCCGCAATCTGGGCTTGCAAAGACTTTACCTTCCAGGGCAAGATGGTAAACAAGGAAAATGGCTTCGTAAGAGCGAAAATAGGCGGCATACATGTATACAGTTGTTACGTCCCGCCTAGCGCATCAATAGAGCAGTTTCAACAACTACTGGACCGGCTGGTGCAAGACGCTACGAATAAAAAACCAGCTATAATAGCAGGAGATTTTAACGCATGGGCGATCGAGTGGGGCAGTAGCAGAACCAATAAACGGGGACGAGTGCTACTGGAGGCATTCACGCTACTAGACTTGGTTCTGCTGAACCAAGGCGACACCCCGACGTTCAAAAAACGAGATGCAGAGTCATTCATAGACTTGACATTTGTCAGTAACTGCCTCGTAAGGCAGGTAAGCAAATGGATCGTGAGTGATCACTATACAAATAGTGACCACCTAGCTATAATAATGGAGCTAGGCGGACCAAACAGGAAATTCTGTACAAATCCCAGTAGTACAAGAACTGAATGGAAAACCAAAGAGTATGACAAAGAGTTATTCTTGACGATGTTTGACAATATTCAATTGACGGGATCAGCAGACGACAAGGCTGCACAAATGACGGGCCAGCTCACCAAAGCGTGCGACGCGGTAATGCCGAGAAAAGTGTCCAGTCAAAGATGGCTACCAGCATATTGGTGGAATGACAAGATCAAACAAGCGCGCAGCGTTTGCCATCGAGCTAGAAGATTGGAACAACGGGCAAGGAAGAAATTCTACCGAACCGGTAGAGGAATGGATACGGTGGAGAACTGCAACGAAAAAATGAAAGAAGCAAAGCGCAACCTTAAAAGGTGTATAAGAGAGAGTAAACAAAGATGTTTAAGAGAGCTGCAAGATGAGGTCAATAAAGACCCTTGGGGCCGACCTTATAAAATTGTCATGAAGAAGATCAAGGGAAGTTACATACCCCCACCAAAGTGCCCAGAGGTACTAAGCAGGGTGGTAACAACACTCTTCCCAAATCAGCCGGACATTCCATGTGCTATGGTAGAAGAAATAGATGTAGATAATATACACTTAATTACGGAGGAGGAGCTACTATCAGCCTGCAGGAGGGTTGGAAACAATAAGGCTCCAGGAATTGATGGCATACCCAATATTGCATTGAAACATGCCATCCAGGCTCACCCAGCAGAGTTTATAGACTTGTACAACACTTGTCTCACAGAAGGAACGTTTCCACGAAACTGGAAAAAGCAAAGGCTTGTGTTGCTACCAAAGGGTAGCAAACCACCTGGAGAAGGGTCGTCATACAGACCGCTCTGCATGCTCGATACACAGGGCAAAGTATTAGAGCGCATAATCTTCGTTAGGATGGAAGACAAAACCGAGGGGCCAGAGGGGCTTGCGGAACACCAGTATGGTTTCCGTAAGTGCCGCTCAACATTAGACGCTATCGGCTTAGTGGTGAATACAGCACGGACAGCCATAAGCGGGAAAAGATGGAAAGGCGGGACGAAAAAGTACTGCGCGGTGGTTACACTTGACGTTAAAAATGCATTTAACTCTGCAAATTGGTGCAAAATTCACGAAGCACTAGTGAGACTAGGAGTTCCTCCGTATATAAGAAGAATAATGTCTGACTACCTCAAGGACAGAACTCTCTTATACGAGACCGAGGAGGGCACGGTGAATTATAAGGTTACCGGGGGAGTTCCACAGGGGTCTGTACTGGGCCCATCGTTGTGGAACATTATGTACGATGGCGTACTCAAGCTAAAATTACCAGAAGGAGCAATGATCGTAGGATTTGCAGACGACATAGCTTTGGTGTTGGTAGCAAAAGAGAAAGAAGAGGTAGCTGAAATTGCTAGTGAAGCTATCATTAAAATACAGAAGTGGCTAAATAATGCGAATCTGGAGCTTGCAAGCCATAAAACGGAGGCTATCCTAATATCTAGCAGAAAGAAGACGGAGACAATCACCTTGAGAATAGGCGGTCATGAAATTACTTCTAAACCGACTATTAAATATTTAGGTATAACGTTAGACGCAAAGCTGACCTTTAAACAGCACTTGGAAGCAGCAGGAGAGAAAGCCGCAAAAACTACCGCAGTGTTGGCGCGGCTGATGCCAAATGTGGGTGGTCCCACACAGAATCGCAGAACGCTACTGGCAAGCGTTAGTACATCAATCATGTTGTATGGAGCCCCGATATGGGCAGACGCTGTACTGGTGAAGGCATATGGACGAAAGCTCTCCTCAGTGCACAGGCGAAATGCACTTAGGGTCGCGTCTGCTTACCGTACGGTATCGGACGAGGCGGTCTGCGTTATTGCCGGTCTCCCACCAATAGACCTACTAGCAAGGGAGAGAAAATCAATCGACGAAGGAAAAAGACGAGACAGCGGCAAAACCAAGATAGAAATTTGGGATGCCGCTAGGAAAGTAACAATGACGGAGTGGCAAAAGCGATGGGACTCTAGTAGTAAGGGTCGGTGGACACACCGCCTCATACCAAGTGTAGAAGACTGGACAAAAAGAAGACATGGGGAAGTAAATTTCTACCTAACGCAGTTTCTGAGTGGACATGGATGCTACCGGGCGTATCTGCACCGATTTAAATTGGAGGATTGCCCGGATTGCCCAACGTGCTTGAATGTAATCGAGGACGCTGAGCATGTGTTCAGTGAATGTCCACGCTATGAACAGGAACGAGAAGAACTTGAGTGCTACCTACAGACCAGAGTAACGCCTGAGTCTATTATGGTAGCCATGATGACTTCGGCCGACGGATGGAGCGCAATAAACAATTTTGTTGCAGACATCCTTAAGAAGGTCCGAAAGGACGAAGAAAAAAGAAGAAGAAGACGTGAGATGCAGCAAGAAACAGACGACCGGACGATGCGGTAAGAAGTAGACGGCAGCGGAAAACGTGATGACGACCACATCAACAGACAAGGGCGGTAGCCCAAAGTTCCCCCGCGAAGCAATACTCAAACGGTGTTACCACGGGGGGGCTTATTGGAGAAAGAGCCAGGTCCAACTTACTTAGGGTCGGTAAGGAGGACGGAGAGGATTCGGTTGCTGTTGGAACTCAAAAGCTAACGGTAAACGAAGGGTTTAGTGGGTGAGAGTCCCACACAGGTGGTACCAGACGGTGCCATATCGTCCATAATGGATTTGCCCTTAACCTCTCACTCTATAAGGAAAAAAAAAAAAACATAGACACACATTCGTAGCGCAGTGTCGTCTGCTCCTCTCGCAGAACGCGTCGACTGCTACACATGGTGCCTCGTGTTTTTAAGTCGACTGCTTCAGAGCTAGAGATATTAACTTCTTACACCGGTCGTATTATATTATTACATAGCAACCGATGCGTATCTCTATATTGTCGCATAACGTATAATTATAAAATCAAAGAATATACATCCGCTTTATTCTATGACCGTGAAAATTCTTTTGAAACAACTATTTTTCTAGCTGTACTTGCTTTGTGCTGTATTTTTAACATACATTGTTTTTACATTTCAGCGTTAGAAAATTTATTAGCCGACTTAACCTCTGGTGAAGATGATGATGATGATATTACGGAGAATTCATCGAGACGTAATGTTGAAACTACGTCATCGGATGAAGGCGAAGAAGAGGAGGAGGAAGACGAGGCGCTGGAAGAAGAAAGAGAGACAAGGGAGTCGGAGGAAAACATAGCACAAGCGGGACATGCTGTAGTCGATGTACAGTTTGTGTCGGCTGGCGCTGACGATACGCGCGAAGAAGAGCTGCAGGAGGAGAGCGAAGCCGAAAGGAGAGAAGCAGCGGAGAGGGGGCAAGCAGCAGTAGCGGCGGCTGCGGTGCCTGCAGCGGTGCATCTTCAGGTGAATGAGGCGATGGAGGAGGAGGGGGGAGACGTAGCAGAAGAGAGAGTACCGAATGCTAGAGCGCAAGAGGTCGAAGATCCACCTGTCAATGGTGATTCTCATCGCATGTCCAATGTTGAGCACCTCCTTGCCACATGTAAAGAACCAATAGATGCTGCTAATAATATTCTACAACGTTTGATGGAGCGTGCAGCTGATGAAAGCAAAAATATGATTGAGTATTCGCAGCATCCATGTGTCAAAAAACGGCAGCAAATCCTCGACTTTCTGTCCCGTCCGGTAGAACCCGAAGAAATGCGGTACACAAGAAGAAGCGCTGGAGGATTGGTCACAGAGCATTTTTTTAACCAGGGAAATCCGAGAGATCGTCAAATTAATGAACGTAAGTATAATGCTGTATTTAAATATACATTTTTCTTCAAAATAAAATCTTATTTTTAAATATTATTTAAGTTATTCGACGTGGTCTCGAAGGAATCGATAAGTACCCTAGGGCATTGAAACAAGACATTATGCGAATCATGTATGTTCGAAGAGCCCGAGAAATACGATGGTTTTTCAATGCTTGTAAAGATAACGAAAATTCAATACTGTTAAGCACTGCCAATTTACCTGAACTGTTTAATCGCCTGGGTGAGAGTTTTTCAGGACCACCAGAAGAATAATTTTTAAAAATAAGAAAGTGTAAAAGCTATCCAAATATTTTGTATTTAATAAATTTTTTCAGAACATAATCACTCTGACGATTCATCTTGTTCTTCCTCTACATCCATTTTTCCCTTATCTACAACATCTTCGAACACCAATTCTTCTGTAGAATCGCAGGATTACGAGGCCGATGAAAGTGATTTTTCTATTCAAGTTGGTAGAGGGCAAAGCAGAATGGAAAATTCAAGCAGTAATAATGATGATGATGATGATGATGATGATGATGACTACGAAAATGAGGATGACTACGAAAATGAGGATAATCAACCCAGTGAGGAGGAGGAGGAGGAGGAGAAGGAGGAGGAGGAGGAGAGAAGCGAAACAGACGATAATATGAATTATCAAGGAGTCGATGAGGAAGGAGATGAGGATATCCAGCCTCCTGGTAATCGTTTTGATATTTTCCAACAAAATTCGCATTATATATCTAAGTATAAAATAGAAGGTAGACGTATTGTGTTAAAAATAAGATCTCCACCGGAAGATGGTTCTATAAATCCGATAGTTTGGTTGGAATTAGCCATTCGCGATATTTATTCATATATAATTTCATTATGTAATGAAAACGACATGATTGGTGTCTCCGTTAGAAGTTTAAATTTTGCACGAGGCCCGGGTGGGTTATCTTTACGATTAGTAAATAATTTTTTGTACAATGATTTATGGAGTTTAATAAGCGGATTAGCTCAGAGTAATGAGGATTTTCAATTAGATGAGAGTTTTATTTTAACTTTAACACTTGTTAATATACCTAATGGTGGCCGAGGTGGCAGTAGAAGGAGGATAAATGTTGATAGCTTAGCTCAGAGATCGGTTGTATCTATAAAAAATAACGATAATTTATGTTTGCCGAGAGCTTTAATTGTCGGTGAGGCTTTTATAGCGTATAAAAAAATCTTTTCAAACGAAGCCATTGATACTTGGAATATTATCAGAGATAGCAGACGTTGTATGCAAAAAGAGCACGCAAATCTACTTACTATTAACGCAAACGTGGTAATTCCTGCATACGGTTGTGGTATGCAAGAAATAGAAACGTATCAGCGGTATTATATTGCAAAAAATATCGCTATTGTAATATACGATAGTTTATCCTTTGGAAGTGGGGAACCGCCGTTTTACGATGGAAGACCTCTGTTAAATTCAGATTCTTTTGACGTTATAAATCTTTTGTACGATGCGCAAAGACGACATTTCGATACAATATTAAATTTAACCGGTGCTGCACGCAATCGTTTTTTCTGCGAACATTGCAATAAAAGTTATAGATACGTAGATGAGCATAGGTGCACTGCCAAATGTGACAGGTGTTTTTGTGCACCATCATGTAATTCTAATATAGATATTATAAAGTGTGTTGAATGTAACAGAGAATTTTACGGACAAACATGTTTCGATCGTCACAAAATAGATGGGTCATATAAAAAAAATAATAAAAAAATATGCGATGTAGTGAAAGTTTGTAATATGTGTTGCAAACGAATTAATATTTACAAGTCGAAGCACGAGTGTGGAATCAATTGGTGTAATTTATGTCGCGAAAAACATGATGTAAATCAGCTCTGTTATATTCAGCCCATTGGCCGTAATGTTAACGCTCAGATTAATCGTAAATCCCCAAACAAAAAAAGGTATTTATTTTCTATGACTTTGAGACGCGTCAAGATTCTGCTTATCGCGAACATTCAGAGATAAAAATACATATTCCAAATCTATGTGTTGTACAACAGGTTTGCGATGATTGTATGGATAATGAAAATATAAATATACTATGCCATACGTGCGGTGTGAGAGAGCATATATTTCGCGACGATCCAGTTAGACAATTAATCGGTTTGACAGTACGCGAGAAAACTTCATTCGGTCAAATAATTTGTATTGCTCATAACTCACGTGGATTTGATGCGCAATTTATTTTGAGAGAAATCGTTGAAAATACCTCAATAGTACCTAACGTAATATTGAATGGGCAAAATATAATTATGCTTCAATGCGGACGAACAAAATTTATTGATAGCTTAAACTATTTTCACATGAAATTAATACTTTAGAAAATCAAAATTATGTTGGACCTTTACCCCAAGCATCGTTTTACGCACCTAATGCCATGTCGACGTCTGAGAGGCAAAATTTTATTGTATGGTATGAGGAGAACCGAAATACTTATGAGTTTGATTTTCAACGTGAAATACTCGATTATTGCCGTATGGATGTAGAAATTTTAAGGCTTGCATGCATGGCTTTTCGGAAAATTTTCATTAAGTGCGGGAATACTTGTCCGTTTACAGAGGCAACGACCATAGCTTCTGCATGCTCCATTGTGTATAGAAAAAATTTCTTATGCGAAAAAACTATCGGTATCATACCGGCAGGTGGATATCGTCGTGCTGATAATCATTCGCAAAAGTCAATACAATGGCTGTTACAGTGTGAACGTGAGATCGGTCGGGAAATCATACACGCGGGTAGAGCACGTGAATTTATGCTCCCAGAAGGGTTTCGTGTAGATGGCTATTTACCTCCGGAAAATGATAATGCTAAAGGTGTTGTCTTTGAATATCAAGGATGTTACACACACGGTTGTCCCATTTGCTTTGATAAAAGACGAGATAAAATAATGTCATACGGTAGAACTATGGATGAGTCGTACGAAAATACTTTTCGGAAAATTAAAAAAATAAAAGCCCTGGGTTACGAAGTTCGAGAGATATGGGAATGTACTTTTGATCGGATAAAAGCAGAGAATCGCGAGATCTACGAATATGTTACACAGCATCCTCTTATGAGTCGTATAACGTTGAATCCACGCGATGCTTTTTTTGGAGGTAGAACAGAAAATATAGTTACTGAGTACGCGATCGGAAATAACGAAAAAATTCAATATACAGATATATGCTCTCTTTATCCGTACGTGTGTAAAAGAGGTCAATTTCCCGTAGGACATCCGCGAATTTTAATTGGTGAAGAGTGCAAGGAATTAACGCATGGAAATAACAATAATCTCAACAATATTGAAGGATTAGTTAAATGTAGTATCTTACCACCACGCGACTTGCATATACCACTCTTACCAATTAAAATGCACGGACGTCTTCTTGTTGCTCTTTGCCGCTCATGCTGCGAAGAAATGCAGCAGTATGACTGCAATCACGAAGACCCAAAAATGCGTGAATTCACGGGCACCTGGGTTGCTGATGAGCTGCGTAAAGCTGTTGAACTCGGTTACAGTATTACGAAAATTTATATTATTTGGCAATATGAGATGACCCGGTATAATCAAACTGTTGGTAGCGGAGGTCTTTTTGCCGAATACGTAAATACTTTCTTAAAAATCAAGCAAGAGGCTAGCGGATGGCCCTCATGGTGTACTGACGAAGCAACTAAATTACAATACATTGAACAGTATAGACTCGATGAGGGTATAACTTTAGATAAAAATAATATCGAAAAAAATTCAGGGTTACGAGCTGTTGCTAAGCTCTGCTTAAATTCGTTTTGGGGCAAGTTTGGTCAACGGAGTAATTTGAAACAAACTGAAGTTGTAAAATCACGTGAATCTCTTTTAAAACTTCTTACTTGTCCGGAAAGAGATGTTAATGATATACTAGCAATTAATGATAAGATACTGTACGTAAATTGG
The DNA here is from genome assembly GCA_020010945.3 of Muscidifurax raptorellus. Lineage (NCBI taxonomy): Eukaryota > Metazoa > Arthropoda > Insecta > Hymenoptera > Pteromalidae > Muscidifurax > Muscidifurax raptorellus. The sequence goes on along the minus strand of CM052077.1, from coordinate 28,676,114 downwards.
CAATACAAGGATGAGGCTGTCACTCCTGCCCCGCATACGAGTGTCGTGATTGCGGCTTACACCACTGCTCAAGCACGTTTAGAACTATATGATTACTTGAGAAGGTTAGGCGATCGTGTTTTTTATTATGACACAGATTCTTGTATATTTGTTTCGCATGACGATGTTCCGGGTGAATATAAACCTTTTATTGGCTCTAAACTAGGCGATATGACAGATGAACTTTGTGGTTATGGTGAGAATACGTATATAGATAATTTTGTCTCGGGAGAACCAAAGTTTTACGCTTACACAGCTGTAACACCCAATAAAAATGATAAAATTGAATGTTGTAAAGTAAAAGGTATCTCATTAAACTTCTCAAACGGTGTAAAAATTAATTTTGATAGCATTACGAATTTGATTAACGATGCCTTTGCAAACGAAGATGACGAATCTGAAAAAATGAACGATGAATGTAGTAAAATACGCTTAAAATTCAAAGCTATCAGACGAACTACAATGCATGAAGTTGTAACGCGCGAAGAATCGAAAACATGTTGTGTAGTATTGAAAAAACGACGATACCTTACGTCACGTAAGTCTCTACCATTTGGATATAAGAATAATTAACTTTTTTGGATGTATCTATTGTAAATAAAAAAATAAAACAAAAATTTTTATATAATTTTCTTATTTTCCCATTTATAAGATCCCTCACACATTTTGATATCCTCAGTATATCTTCTGTCATCGAAGAGAACGCTTCTTATAGAAATTTATCTCATTTATTAACGCATAATTCAGCTTACGCAAGGCGTTATTTAGCTTATTGGACAAGATTATCAGCTTGAATAGCGGCAATAATAGCTTGTGATTCAGCACACGTAAAACAAGCTTATTTTTACGTGTGCCGCGCTGCGCCGCGCCGCCGCCGCCGCCGCCGCCGCCACCCGCGTGCTATAAGCTTATTTTAAGGTAAATCTCTCTCTCGCGCGCGCGCGCGCGTGTGTGTGTGTGTATGTACTCGGTAAAATGGATATGCGATTCAAACATCCGTTTACGTGTATCGTTAGCGGACCCACGGGATGTGGTAAAACAGTTTTTGTCAAAAAGTTTCTTCGACATCTTCCACTCATGTGCAGTGTAACTTTTGATCGGATATTACTCTATTATGCCGAGTGGCAGTCTACGTATGAGACAGACTTTGTTCCAAGAGGCATAAGTAGTAGTAGTAGTAGTAGTAGTAGTAGGGAGAGTAGAAAAAAAAAAATTGTTGAATTTCACGAGGGATTACCTCAGCCTTCAGATTATTCTCAAGACAATGAAAAGAAAAAATTATTAATTATCGATGATTTAATGAGAGAATCTTCGAATAACATTATTCTCGATTTATTTACCAAGGGAAGTCATCATAAGAATTTAAGTGTGATTTTTATTACACAAAATCTTTTTCACAAAGGAGCTGGTCAACGCGATATCTCATTAAATGCAAATTACCTCGTTATTTTCAAAAATCCACGTGATCGTTCGCAAATACAATATCTAGCGCGTCAAGTCTATCCCGAAGACCCAAAATTTTTACAAGAAGCGTATCTCGATAGTACGTCAACTGCTCATGGCTATCTTTTGTTGGATTTGAAACAGTCGACCGAGGATGAATTTCGTTTCCGTACCTCTGTTTTTCCCGATGATAAATTGAGTTACGCATATATACCGAAGAAGAATAAAAAATTCCGATAAAAGTAGAGGATTCTATGATTAAAGCTTCAGTCTGATTGAAACAATGGCAGGTGGAGGAGCATCTGCGAGAACCGATAGTCGTAGACGTCGTAGAAGACAGCGCGGAGGTGGTGGTGGTGATGGTGGTGGTGGTACTGCTGCTGCTCATACTGAAGAAGAAGAAGATACAAGGTGTGGATGCCTACCAAAGCATTTTACAAAAAAGTGTGTTGCAGTATTGAATGCTCTTTGTCATGCAGATAGTCAACAGCGCTTAGCACTGTTACGTGTTGCTGATAAAAAACTCATTAAAAACATATGCGAGTGCGTGTTAAATGTATTGCACGGCGTCGTTAAAATAAAAAACTCTCACAAGTCAAAGTTGAAAAAACATAAAACTGTTTTGAGAAAATTATTAAATAAATCCAGTAGTAATAACAGTGAAAAAGAGTGGAAAAAAAAGAAACGGGTCATTATTCAAAACGGTGGTGCTTTTTTACCAATGTTACTTGCACCAATTATAGGTGCACTTGTGTCAAAAATATTTGGTGTCTCTGGAAATTAAAATATGGAGCACGCCCGTAAAATGGTCATTGTACCAGAGGAATCATTCGAGAGAGTAACGAAGCGCCAGCAACAACAACAACATCATATAGCAGAAGAAGAAGAGCCAACGATACAGACAAAGGGTGATAATTTAAGTCGGTTAGATGCTGAGATGCACGATATCCTTTTTTCAAAAAGTATCACCGATGAACGTGAAAAATGTCAAAAATATTTACAAATTTTAAGAAGATATCTTCATTTTAAAAATTTGGAACGTCAGGAACTTTTATCAGATGCAAATATACTTGATGTAGAGCATGAATATGAAGATATATCGAGACCCTTGTCCGATGAAGCGATACTTGCAAGCGTTTCCAAGGGTTATGTGAGAAAAGCACGTTTATTGCTTCAACATTGGAAATCATCAGCAGCATCGCATCGTATTAAATGGTCATTCAGGAACAGTTAGCATTGATGATAAAGCTATACCACACTCAAATATTATAGATTTACTAGAAGACGTAGTGCGGAGTAGGTCTGTTGAGGAACCTGTAGGAAGATTTCAATTAGCTAATTTTATAGCAACAACCGATACTCCATCCAAATTAATAAGTAATCCTGAGGTGATTAAAATTAGTGAAAGTTTGAAACGTGCATTAAACAAAATTCCTTCAAGCAAGAGATATAATTCCGAGAGCGTTGAGACTTTAGAACAAGGTACTAGACTTGCGGCCACGCAGCGCTATAGTGCACGTTTGAATAAGAAAAAATCTACACCACGAAAAGCAGATGACAAGTGGCTGACTTATAGTATTTAACATGTCTTATGAAAATCAATACTTTGACACTAGACACGAGGCTGGATACGCTGGTGCACGTAATCTGTTACGAGTCAATGGTAAAAATAAGAAGAAGAAGAAGAAAAGTGAGATAAATGAGTGGTTAAGCAATCAAGATGCATACACACTACACAAACCCATTAGACGAAAATTTCCTAGATTGATGTACAATGTCACTAATGTGGATGATTGTTGGGAAATGGATTTGTGTGACATGCAATCTCTCAAAACGTATAACGATAATTTTGCATATTTACTTGTAGTTATAGACGTTCTCAGTAAATATGCTTGGGTCGAATCTTTACGTGACATGAGTACAAAATGTGTTGTAGCTGCTTTCGACAAAATCTTAAAAAGAGCCGATGGGCGACGCCCAATTCTTGTACAAACTGATCGAGGCAAAGAGTTTGTAGGATCAAATTTTCAAAATTATTTAAAACAACACAAGATTAATTTTAGAGTGGCACGTAATCCCGATGTTAAAGCAGCTGTCGTCGAGCGTCTAAATCGCACGCTCAAAGAACGTATGTTCAGATATTTTACTCACAAAAATACCCATAGGTATATCGATGTTATTGAAAATATCGTTTACGCGTATAATCACACTATACATAGTGGTACTAAAATGGTTCCGGCGATGATAAATATTCGTAATGCAGATGTAGCAAGAAAAAATTTGGAAAAAAGAGCTCTTAGTCAGAGAAAAAAGTCTAGAGCACATATATACAGTGTGGGTGACCATGTTCGCATCAGTCGGTTGAAAGGAACCTTCGATAAAGGTTACGAAAAGAATTACAGTGAAGAGATCTTTAAGATTAGCCGTGTCTCACGTCGCCAAAATCTCTTTACCTACGAATTGACTGATTTAGAAGGGGAGATAATCGACGGATTTTTTTAGCCCGAAGAACTAGCTCGAGTTGGCAATGATCGTTTGTCACAAAATAAGGAATTCAAAGTGGAACGGGTGATAAAGAGTAAGGGACGTGGTGTTCAAAAACAAGTTTTCGTAAAGTGGCTTGGCTATTCTGATAAATTTAATTCATGGATTAAAGCAAGCGAAATCGTTACACTTTAAACATGGCCGAGGACGAATTTTATTTGATATTACCGAGCAACAGTAGTATGAAATATTTTTCTGATAATACATCTTGCTTTACCACACACTTATCGCACGAAGTACGTCTGCATGGTAAGTGGAGTGTTGCTCTCACGGAAATCAGCATACCATGCACAATGATGCATATTCAGAAACATGAATATAATATAAAGTTTGTTAACGGACGTAGAATAGCAATTGCAAGAAAGAGAGACATAGCTGAATATTTACCGGATTGGACAAACGACAAACAAAACGATGGTGTATTCCCACCAGGTGTTTACGAGAATCTAAACAATCTCACAGAAGCTATAAACAATATAACTGAATCTCATTTACGTATTGAACCGACAAAGAAAAAAAGTGGTTATTACAATTTACATAAAAAGTGTGAATGTAAGGAAATTCATTTTTTCAGCTTGAGCGAAAAAGTCAAACGTATATTTGGCTTTGAGAATGAAAAATATAAAAATCAGGAATTTATACCCTTGATTCCATCTGCAGAGTCGAAAACAAATGCAACATTGGTAGGAAACAGACCTGGTTGTTTGGCAAGAGCGATAGCTGATCAATTTTTCGTTTACTCAGATATTTGTATTCCGTACACAGTCGGCGACGTTCAAGCATCCCTTCTGCGTATAGTAACACTCGATAATTCAAAATATAAATTTGGTGCGAGAGTGGTCAAACAATTTGCACCGGGAATTTATCTACCTTTGCTAAATAACACATTTCAGAATATAATAATAGATATAAGGGATGAAAATGGGAATCATATACCATTCGAGTACGGGACATTGAGCGTTACACTACATTTCAAGCGCATTCTCTGAGAAAAAAAATGGCTTACTACGCAGAATACTATACCGATCAAATTGGCTATGGAGGAGGAGGAGTACGTCGAGTGTTTGCAGGTTCAACTTATCAGCGAGGTCATGGTGGAATCGGCAGCTTTTTGAGTGGATTATTTCGAAGAGTTTTACCCTACATTACGAGTGGTGCTAAAGCCGTTGGAAAAGAAGCTATCAGAGCAGGAATGCATGTACTAGATGATTTAGGGAATCACGGAATCAATTTGAAACAAGCTGTAAATACACGCATGCGTGAGTCCGGTAAAAATCTTAAGCATAAAGCCGCTGATAAAATTGCCTCTATGATGAAGGGGTCAGGATATAAGATACGCGCTAAAAAGCGGAAGCGTCAATCGTCCAAGAGCAGTTCAGCTGTACGCATCAGCAGTAAAAGTGGTCGTGTAAAGAAGAAGAAAAAGAAGAAGAAGAGCCGTGTCAGTGTTCGAAAATCTACAAAAAAGAAAGCGGGTAAGAATAAGCCAAGGAAGAAGAGAAAACAACGCAGTGTGAACGATATTTTTGGATTTACATAGATATTATTTAATATGGCTTTTCTACACTCAAACTCATGCGAAATCAGAATTAGATTTATTTACATTACCACCTACACAGACTTCGGTAGAAAGCTCTCAATTTATACATTATAAACCAGTTTCTTCGTTAACAGTCGATGGACCGTTGGAATTCGTCGTTCCAGCTGGTAGTGATTATCTCGATCTTGCACACACAATGCTAAGCATTCGTATGCATATAGAGCCAAACGTTGAAATTGCAGAAGCAGCTAAAGCTACAGAGTACCCGAAGGTAGCACCAATAAATAACACGTTACACTCGTTATTTAATCAAATAGACGTTTTCTTCAATCAAAAATTGGTTTCACCACCAAACAATGCTTATCCTTACCAAGCATACATCGAAACACTGTTAAATTATTCAAAGGCCACTATGGAATCACATCTCTCGAATGGACTCTGGTTTGCGGATACCCCTGGAAAATGGACAGCACCTCCCAATGCCATGCGTAATGATGTAAATGCAAATCTTGGTCAGAGTAATCGTCAGTATTTTACCATAAATGGTAAAACTGTCGATTTACTGGGACATTTACATTGCGATGTTTTTAATCAAAATAAATTTCTGTTAAACGGTGTTGAACTGCGATTACGATTGGTTAGAAGTAAGGATGCTTTTTGTTTGATGGATTATACAGATGACGAAAAATTTACTATACGTATTAAGGAAGCTTCACTCATTGTACGTCGAGTTAAAATAAGTCCAGGTGTTATGCTAGCTCATGCTAATGCACTTACAAAAGCCACTGCTAAATATCCAATCAATCGTGTGGAGGTGAAGGCATTTACAATGCATAGAGGTATTCATGGTGATACACTGGACAACGTTATTCTTGGTCAAATACCCAAAAGAATAATCATTGGATTTGTGGATAACAAAGCATTCAATGGAAATAGAAAGTTTAATCCATTTAATTTCCAACATTTTAATATAAACTATATTTCTCTTTAGGTGGATGGGGTCCAGATCCCCAGCAAACCATTGCAGCCTCAATTTACGGGTGAAAGTCCACTATTTCTCGACGCGTTTCATACATTATATTCTGGAACTGGGATTCATTTTCTAAACGGATCATTAATTATATCACGAGCGGACTACAATGGAGGGTATACATTTTTTGCTTTTGATCTAACACCTGATTTATCAGCAAATTCAGTGTCTCATTGGAATTTAATCAAGCACGGTAGTGTACGTGTAGAGGTAAAATTTGAGAAAGCACTTGAATCTACAATTAATTGTATAATTTACGCCGAATACGATAATGTCTTGGAAATAGATTCAAGTAGGCAAATAATAACGGATTTTAATGCGTAATACCGTTGAAGAGATGGAAAAGTAAGGGGAGAAGGAGAAGAGGGAGGGGGGTAAAAGAAGCAACAGCAGCGCCTCTACGATACATATGAGAAAAAAGCTGCATATCGTACGCTCAGTGTTGTTTGAGAAGTGAGCGTGTTTGGATCGACAGCGTGTGTGTGTGTGTGAATTGTTTATAGTATCATGGATTACGTTATCAATATTCAGGGTTTGAGAGACCGTAACAACAAGTATACACCTAAAGAAGTTGGTGTACTTGGTTTAGAGCACAGAATCGTCCAACATTGGATAGTTAAGGAACCCCATAGATTTGAAGAACTTGCAACTGGACTTAAAAGAACTAACGACTACATCTCTAATCATTTTCATGCAATTCGTTGGCATGAAGGTGACATCACCATTGAACAACTACAGTATCATTTACAACAAATAGCCAAAGTGGCTATACGTATTTTTACACGCGGTCATGACAATTGGAGATTCCTGGAGACTGTAATGTGTCGTGAAGTTGTGAACGTTGAAGAAATGTATGCACCGACATTTGACGAGTTGAGAAAAAATTATTCAGGTAACTTCATGTGTTTAAATCATGGTATTCAAGGAATAAACTCCAGTCGTGATTGTGCTCTCAATCATGCATATGTGCTAAGAAAGTGGTTACACTCTATAGCTGAAGATATAACGAGAGATTCTGCACAGAAATTCAGTGATGCATTGTACAACAAACTACACTCACGGATACGTACAGCTACTTCTTCGTCTATTTACGCGACATGCGCAGACGACGAAGTCGATCATTGCTGAAATAATAATGAATACACGCGAATTACTAAAAGCTCTTGAGCCGTTAACCGTCAAGACAGTTGGTGTTTATGCTGCGGATAGAATTCCAAACGTTTTGGAATACCCCGCGGCTATCATAGCTAATACAGATGATCACACGAAGAAAGGAACACATTGGATTGCTATCTACATAGACTCAAACGGTTATGGAACATACTTTGACAGTTACGGAGTACCACCAATGTCCCAACATCATCTTAAACGACTCAAAAGAAATTGCAAGCGGTATCAGTAGAATAAAAAAAAGTTGCAAAGCTTTGATTCACAGGTGTGTGGCCAGTATTGTGTTATGTTCCTTTACCATATGGTTAGGGTACCTAACTTACGTACGTTTTGTCATAAGTTCTCGCGAGATTCACGAAAAAACGATGCCCTAGTTGTATCGTTTTATAAAAAGCTGTTACGAAATAATAATAATCATCGTGTACGCTCGAGAGATGTTAGGAGGTTTGGACATGAAGCCTCGCAGGGCTCCGGATTTTGTAATCAAACATGTACTTCGAGAATATATGTAAATTAATAATAATAATAATAATTGCCAGATATCATGTAGTGAAAAATATGAATAAAGTGTAATCTTTTATAATATAAAAAAATGTTTTCATTTATAGAGCCTTACTCATTCCTTTAATTCCATACTGTAGTAATATGATATATTTTTTCCTGTTGCATGACACCTCACTTTATAGTTCTAAGTATATATACATCGGTATTTACTGTTTAATTTCATATTCCATTTCAATCTTTATCTGTAAGAGAGAGAGAGAGATACTGATAAAACTGGTAGTTGTAGTAGTAGTAGACTAAACATCCTGTTCTTAAAACTCGAAGAAGTGTAACCGTAACCTTTGACGGTTAACGAATATGATACTTCCTTTGTGAAGTTCTGAGAATACACGTGTAGAAATATGTCCCCACTGCTTACTATCATTTTAGTTTGAGGTAGTGGGAGAAAATGTATAAAAGAGCTCATAGAGTGAGGAACTCCATCAGTTCTTTCGTGAAAGTTTGAGAGATCGTTTGCTAAGTGTACCTCTGTATATTGTGCTCCTTGTTTCTCGTACCATGGCTCAATCAAGGGCTGTCAGTGCTTCATCACGTGTGCAGAACGTTCTACCAAATATGCTGCTCTCCACGTCCTACGCTATTAATAAGTCAAACTCGAAGCGAGTTACTATTGGCTTAGAAAGTTACCAGGGAAGCTACCGGCCTGTGGTGAAACTCTCAACGTCTATAACATGTTTTAAATCCGTCAAATTTGATGCATCTGGCTGGAAGGTTTTCAAGAATTACTTTGATCTTATAAATTGTTATTTCCAAGATGCGTACAGATTCCAAAGCGATTACGCTCGACCAACGAAGGTGTTCATGGAAAATCATGATATGATGTTTACATCTTCATACAACACAAAATCCATATTGATAGAAGAAAGACCTCTCGGTACATCCATCTTTCCAAATCTTTTGATTGACGAAGAAGAAAACGATGATATAGTGCATACCATTAGTGCTTCTGCTGCTGCTGCTGAGAATGTGCGTCATCAACCACCACGAGAAAAGAAACAAAAAACATCTTATCCTCAACCATCGATATGCATGCAGCAAGTCACTTTTGACGGATTGAAGATTGTCTCACAGTGTATTGACGAACGTATGAGTAAACTGGAAGAGTGTGTTGATAAAGTGAATGACATTGTTGCTCATATTAAGAAGTTTATAATTGATTGTATTAAAAACGATAGTATTGAGAAAGACCCTAATTCTATACTAAGGACATATGAGTTGTTTCATCAATATTATACTTTATATACTGAAAATATTAAAATTATAATTCACGACAAATTTAAAGATACTATTGAGGAAATAATTTAAAATATAATCTTATGTGAAATAGCTGCTTTTCAATTGTTTGATATATATAAAGACATTTATACTACCATAATCAAAGCATAAATATACATCATGCTATTTCTTGTCATTACGCTTTGTACATATGTCTTCCTATCTTGTAATAAAACCAGAAAATATTAAAATATTCATTTTTTTGTTACATGATTCAAACCTCCCACCCTGCCGCCACTCCTTACGGTGCCTATAAATATCAACTTTGCATAAATATGTTCTCATTGCTTCGCGTACACTTGACCAGTCATATACGTAATATGGACAATCGTAATATGGATAAGAAGAAGAAAGAAGGTTCAGGTCGAGAGGAGGTGCGATATAAACCGGCTTCCGGATTCCAAAAGTATCTACCTCAATATTCTTCCAATACTGGATCATTCCCGAAAAAAGAAGGATATATAGGTTATTGCGCTGACAAGGAATCAAATAAAGATTCCAAACATCAAGGACACAACAATTGGAAATACCAATAATAATAAAGCCTTATTATAAGGCTTTTATTTATAAATTAAAATCGGTCCTTTTTAGGACCACAATATTTGTATAAACGTAGTACAAACTCATCATACACAAAAATCTCATATACTTGAGACGTTGACGATATCTCATCTTTTATTACTTGTTTTCATAATAAACTACTTGTCTTTTATAAACAAACATGATACCTTATCTTAATGGTTTGTTTACATTGATAAGATTGGGTGGCGCCTGTGATGACGTCATTTGTTATGTCTCTCCATACCGGCTTACTTACTACTGTCGCACGCGATGAAAGTTTGCCTTGTGTTGTCCCAGGCTTGTCCGCAGTACGTACATTCATGTGGTTACTTTGTTCATTCTACGGAGATACTTTTGGAACTACCCGGTTTTTCGAGACTGCGGTTAAAATTCGAAACATCTCTTCCTCGTGCTATTCTGTCAGCGTCGCGATGGACATAAAGACCGGTTATACACGGTTATACTAAAAGAGCAATAAATTTGACAAATCACCTGACGTCAATTTCTAATGCTTTTCATTATTTGCTCATGTTACAAGCGTAACGAGGAAACACCCGAGGGATGCTTATAGAAAAGTCGTGGCGAGCGAATTAAGAGCTTTCCAAAGCCCTCGTATCGTGTTTTCCCGCGGCGTGTACATGCGAGCAAGGGACGAGTAAGAGCTCTTGGCTAAGAGAAAGGAGTTTCATTTCCGCCAATCACGCTCGATTCCAAGAAGTCCGTGCCTCGTTGCCCGTTTATTATGGACTCGTGTCGAAGATGAGAGAAGAAATAGATGATAGGAAAAGAGAAAAAAAGTTTATCAGCCTGCATATACAGTGTGCACTGCGAAGGGAGTATGACCCTTCACGCGCCACCTCAGCAGATATACGTATATATGGACATTTATAGAGCCTACGGCACGAATCGAATGAAACTCCAACGCCTTTTCCATTATCGTCGCGTGCGAGCCGATATGCAAGAAATGTGCATTGTGTAAGGAAACACGTGCAGGATTCATTCAATGCGCTGAAAAACGGGTGAGCAACTTCTTTTCGACGGACTTTTTGTGCGCGTAAGAACAAGTTTAATTAATTGCTGTATATACAATAGTTATCATCTAGCAAATTAATGGAAAATCGATCTGTTAAATCGATGATTATATTGTACTACTCCAAAGAGGGTACGTGTTATCAATGCAATAGCTGTGCATAGCTATGATTATTATTACTCAATGTAAATGACTTGTAATGCAGACATTAAGAATTACTGCAATTGTACATGATTTCGTACGAAAGATTTCTAGGGCATTGTAAGGATAATACGCACAAATAGACGTTCTTCATGAATAAAAAAAAAACTACTACATATATATTTTCTTTAAGCCTTATTGACCCAAGTGAACCGATTTCTGACGTTGACTTCGATTAGTCCTTGCATTTACAAAAAGCAATGTTCGATGATGCGAATGGTCATACCTTATGTTTTTGAGATCGCTCTATCGATTGCCACTGAGAAATTTTGAAAAAAATGATGCCTAACCTCTATTTTACCAAAGGTTTTAGAAAAAAAAACGGATTTTTCATGACTTTTTTTCATATTTTCTATATCTTTGAACGGGAAAACATTTTTCTATCACTACAAAACTTATAAGAAAAGTGATCCCAATACCTAAGGAATAAGATCCTACTCAAAAAAAAAATTATTTTCCAATTTGGTGTTTCCAAAATGGCTGCCAACGGAATCAGTTGCATTTTATTTATGAATTTCGATATCTATAATTTTTCATGTTTTCAAGATCAAGAATATCATTTTGATGGATTTTCGGGATCGCTGAAAAAGTTCTCGACGTCGAAAATACAAAAATCAGCATGGCAAATACAATATGGCGGATACAATATGGAAATCATTGAGGATATAGAAAAAAGTCGGGAAAATGTCACCATTGAATAATAATTATGAAGACTTTACAGAGATATTGGAAAGGGCGAGTAAGACGCATGATCCCGCGGAAAGAGACGCGAGCTCTGAAAGATATAAATTCAATGAAATGAACGGGGCTTTAGGAGAGATAACGGTGATTGGGGAAGAGGAAAATAAAAATCAGGGTGCTTTTTTGTCACTTGAGAATAGTAATTTAAGAGAAATTGAACAATATCTACTCGAAGGTGGCGAAATTGAAGAATTATTAAATAATCATCAGAACTTTTATGAGAAACAGGAACGTGATGTGCAAAAGGACTGTGCATTATATCCAGTACACCCGTACATTCCTTAGCAGAGGAAACGCGTAGGGTCATGCTCATAAACTCTACGGCGGCTGAAGTCCCCCACTATGAGAGAGTCAAGACTTTATTACGTCTCGATCACCTAGAGCCCAGAGAACGAAAAGCTATAGAACAGTTAGTTGACATCTATCGCGAACAATTTCATTTGCAAGGAGAAAAACTTACTACCACGCATATAATTCAACATCGCATCCCAACTATAGATAATAGACCTGTAAATGTCAAAACATATCTTCCTCCTAGAGCCCACCGAGTCCCGATCCTGGAGAAAATTAAAGAATTTTTGGATGATTTATTTCGCCATCGAATTTGGATTATAATAACCCACTATGGCGTTTAAGAAAAAAAGACGATAGTCACGGTAATCCGAGATACAGAATAGTTTTATATTATCGGAAATTAAACGAAGTTACAATTACGGACAATTATCCTCTTCCTAATATTCAAGATATTTTCGATCCACTCGGAGGTACGACATACTTTACGGTTCTCGATTTGGCGTCAGGTTATTATCAAATACTATTACATCCAGAAGATTAGCATAAAACTTCCTTTACTGCCATGAATACTGGGTTTTATGAATGGAATGTTTGCCCAAAAGGACTGTCATCGAGGCTTGCAACATTTATGCGGTGTATTAGTCGAATTATATATAAAACGCCTATGAAAAAAGAAGAGAAACCCGAGAGCGTTCATGCTGTTTCACCTGAGGACGCAAGAGAACTTGTTTCAGAACCATTAGACTCCTAGATTATTTACTCAAAAACTGTAGAAGAGTATAACAAAAAATTGCTAAACTATTGAGAAAATTAAATGCTACCACTTTTAAATTATCGTCGGATAAATGTGATTTCCTCCACACAGAAGTAGGTTTCTTGGATTAGTAATAAAGGGATTGCACCCGACCCCAAAAAAGTCGAGGCTATAAGGAAATTTCCGCAACCAAAAACCGTTAAAAATATACGTCAATTTTTAGAATTGGCCGGCTATTATAGAAGGTTTATTGACGGCTTTTCAAAAATCGCAAAACCATTGAGTAATCTACTTAAGCAGAACATACTATTTAAATGGAATGAAAAAGCACAAAAAGTTTTTGATATACTCAAAGAAAAATTGTGCAAGGAACCAGTATTAATTTATCCCGATTTCTCAAAACCATTTATACTCACGACAGACGCTAGTTTGACCTGCGCCGGGGCCGTACTTTCAAAGGGCCCTATCGGACAGGATTGCCCGATTGCGTATGCTTCTAAAGTATTGAACGACGCCGAAACGCGATATGACACATATTCAAGAGAAGCCTTAGCCATGGTATTCGATATTTGGCATGTCCGACATTATTTATTAGGCACCAGATTTATTGTTTGCACAAACCATCAGCCCTTATGTTGGTGGGAAGACTCTCCAGATCCCGGCTCACGCGCAACACAATGGAGGCTCAAATTTACTGATTACGACTGCGAAATTATTTATAAACCCGGACGAATAAATCTAAGCGCCGGCGTCCTCTCTCGAAATCCAATCGAGGAGACCACGGAATCCGTGATGTTCATTCAGGAAAGTACCGAGAACAATGCAGAGGTGCAATTCGGAAGCAGCGGTCAACAAGTTCTAGAAGCAACAATCAAAGAACCGGCGACATATGACTCGCACTCGCGCGGGGAAAATTAAATAGACCAGCATATCGAGACAAACGAAGGAATGTTCCCAACGCCACGAAAGGTACCAAAGATCTTAGGGGGATGGTAGGATTGCTACCAGAGAACAATGGCATGACCGTAGACCCAACCGAAGAAGCACGTACCGAGGTGCAAGAAGACGAGGAATCTTTCGAATTACCCGTCACAAATCAGAATACAACGAAATCAGTAAATCTTGACGATAACGGTTGCGCATATCCCGAAGAAGTAACAGTCGACACCGCAGCGGAGATATCTCTAGAAGTAACGCAAAACGAGAGTAATATAACATCTGACGCAAAAAACGCGTAAAAAATATGGCAAAATGTTTGTTGAGACAAAGGAATAATTGTCAATGCGCAAAGATAATTATTTATATTTATCATCTATGAATCAGTCTTGCGATCAAGGGGCCCAACTTCTAGAGAGTGGAAAGGAGGTAGCGCGATTACATAATCTGATTGCTGGAGAATTAAGAGTAATGCCAAAGAGCAAAAAGCGACATTTTATTATAATTTTGCAGAAAATTAAAATCATTTATCCTGACAGAAAAGATTAAATCAATAAGCTTGGCGAAAAGCGTTTCGATTGAAAATGTACGGTAGGACGACGTGATCTACCAAATTTGAAGTACTCTAAGGGATCACAGGTGAACACAAAGGTGCGAATAAAACCTATAAGCGCATAAAACAAAACTTTTATTGGGAAAATATGAAAAGAACTAAATTTTTCACTTCTTTTATTTTTAAAAAGAGTACGTCAAAAAATGTTCAGCTCAATTGGGCCGTACATTGGCCTGGAATCGTATAGACAGTGCTTTTCGGTGTTTAATTTTTCATTAGAGAACATTAAAACTAAATAGGCCAAAAAAATTCTCTAATAAAGATAAAGTTATGTTACGTATGTATACAAAATTTCTAATCAATCCAACTCATCTGTGTGAAATTAAAAATAATTTTTTTTCGAGTAATAAAGGTGGTCCCTTTAAGACTTGCGTACAGTGGAAACGATTACATAAAATTCAGAATGTTAGCAGTAGTAGGAGCGAAATTATATCCAGCCGGAAATTTAATGCGATATGTATACTCGGACAAAAAGCCAAGGTCATCAATGCCATATTTTATCACCATGCTAGCCAGAGAAGCATTGAAGGAACGGAGAGTGAATCCAGAGGATCTTATAACTCTTAGCAAATATTATCCACAATATTTCTCTACTTATTTGAATGCATGTAGAGAATGAAAACAAATGCAAATCACTTATATTGCTAGAGGGATAACTTACACAGATTTATTTGAGAAATCATTGATAACTTTACTTAAATGCGCTAAATATCGATTGCTAAATCGTCATGAAGGAGCATATAAAATCCACACCCGATTCCCGTTTTACGGATTACAAATTTCGAAAATATAGGTTAAAATATTACGTACAAGAGCAAAATGGATAAACCAAGAAAGAAGGCTTTTACAAATTATTAAGAATAAAGTCTCTAGTTTAGTCATAGAAAACATTACGTATTTTTCATGGTAAAATTATATTCTTTAATTAAATTTAGATTGGAAAGTAAAACCCTTGATCGATTAATGAAATACCTTTCCACAGTACACGATGTCTATAAAATATTGTTTAGACTCTCTATATGAACCAAGATTATTACGGCGTTGTTCCTGGGAAGGCACTAATCTCATACACTTAGCTGTCAAAAAAGGCTCTACCAAAGCGGTTGAAGTCATGTAATTAAGAGATAAATAAAATAAATACCATAGATGGAAGGGGATGAAACGTCCTGTTAATTACATATAAAGCAAACGGTTATGACAAAATGCATCTGTTGTTAAGAGACGGAGCAGAATTCTACCCTTCTTGCGGATATATGCATTATATACATGATCGGTATTCACCGGGAATAATTTCAGCCTTTTTGATCTTCTGTCTGGCTAGAGAAAGTTCTGAGAAAAGGTTCGTGAACCCAGATGATATCCTAGCCTTGAAAACCTATCATCCTGAAATGTATAAAAGATTTTTAGATTCAAAGACAGAATGGCAAAGTTCAACCCAAACTAAACTTATAAACAATGTACGTACAAGGATTGAGTAGAAAATCCAATTCGATAGATCAACTTCGGGAAAGGAGGGATGAATGGGGAGAGAAAGAAAAAGATCTGGACGACATCACTTTTGAATTGCTTTTTGCACTTTTGAATACATCCATACTCGAAGAAATTTCTTACTATCTATGTATCAAAGATGAGTATATTACGCTAAAATCGAAAAAAAAATGTTTGAATCATAGATTTATTTAGAAGTAAACTAAGTCAATATTTAACATTATAAAAAAAAGAGTCAATTTCATTGACCAAATTGCATTTTTCTTCGTGTTTTTCTTTCGCCACAGTCACACGAAGCAACTTCATGAAAACCATCAGAAAATCAGGTCGATTAAATACGAAGGTTGGCTATCCACAGGGCGATAATATGATCCTTCGCTTGCATAAACCAGGCATAATCATTCGGAAGTTTGGAAAAAAACAACATTGGACAAACTCGAAGGCTTTGAGAATAATATCAAGAAGGCGATAAAGGAGAATTTTATCGATAAATTCATACTACTATTAGGAGGACCAACACCGTTTCAAACACCAGAATTGAACGCTATACTATGGAAGTCAGATATAGAAGTAATTTGGAAAAAATCTCTGTCATTTCATCATTGCTATAGAAAATAAGGCAACGCATCTAGTTCCTGTATTGTGGACAAATAACTACCGGCCCATTAATCCAGTAAAAGCCTTTCGAGTTTCCCTAAAGATAGGAAATTTATCAATTATACAGTGGCTTTACATCAGACAAGATACAGGAAGATCACTAAATTATCTCCACGAAGCTGTTAGACAATTGTTAGATATCGGTTATGAAATAGACCTCCCGACTCAGGATGGCCGATCGCCTCTACAAATCACCATAATCTCTAGACACAACCACCTAGTAAAATATTTAATTGAAAAAGGAGCAAAAGTCAAGCCTTCGATACCAACTGATAATTTGAGTAATTTATATCTAGCTATATGTGTCCGTAATATTTTTACGGTTGTAACTCTTCTGCAACACGGAGCAACATTAAGAGATGCGGGAAGCAAAATGCATTCGATTGTAGATTTAGCAGCCAAAGACAGCGACGAAGAAATGTTAGCCTTAATGTGGGGATTGGGAGCTCCATTATGAAGATTCAAGGAAGAAGCATTATTCAATTCCCAAATAGGCTCAATTGGAGAACGAGCTCTAGTACGAAGAATGGTTTTAATGGGTCATTCAAAGAAAGGATTAAGCGCCATGGATCATAATTTCCTGAACAAGTCTCAACCCTTACTCGCTCTATATCATGCCTGCAGAGCTGTATTAGTATAAATGTCTGTATAGTTTACTTGGTGGACCCAGAGGTCAAGTCGTATATGAACAAACAATGAGAGGATTGATAAAAAATATAGAGGGTACAAGAAATCCCTACAAAGTAAAATTAATCACGAACTTCCAAGTCACGATAGAAGAAGTCCAATTTCGAAAGACAAAATTTGAAAATAAAGCCCAGATATTTCCTAGAATAACTACTGAAGAGGTTATAAGACATTATACCAAGATCCCTATAGATTAGAAAACTACTCTAGGGAACGAAAAAGAACGAGCATAAAACGAAGACATTCTTTAAGACTTATTACAAATAGGGATCAGAAAGATGTTACAATTTCTAAAAAGAAAAAGGAAGAGTTAAAATAATAATTAATTTCAAAATATGAAGTTACCATCCGAATCCGATCAAGAGCGAATTGAGGGAGAAATTACTACATCAAGCTTAAGATTCTATTTCATTCAGATTAAATAATAATTAAAAAAAAATTTTGTACCTCGACTCATTCTGCTTTGGAAAAAAAAACAATTTGTGGAAAAAAAAGTTACAATCCAGATCACCTTGCATACATCAAAGCCTTGTCAGTATTGGCATCATCACGGAGAGAACCGACGGATCATAAACTGCTATCAGTGCGGAGAGTCATTATTTCCATTCAATCCGTAGTAAATTGTTCTACATGTATGAGATGAATAAATAAGAGTAAAATTAGAGGTGGGAGACAATATCCATTATGTAAGAAGAGTGAGACGCCGTGGACGGGCACATCGTAGAAATTATAAATCGAAATTAGAAGAACTCACCCAAGAAGCAGCTACGAGAATGTTTGAACCGCATCCACACTTCGTTATTATGCCCTAATCAAGAATTCAACAATAATCGGATATACACATAGAATTTTAGTATGGAAAATATTTTAAGAAAAAAATGAAAATCCTTTTACTGTTATGTCTTAATCTCAAAATTGCAAAAGGAAAATTAACTCTAATTAACTCAAAAAAGGGAGATTACGATTTTTTTCATGAAATATTATCTATAAAAATAAATGATTATAGTGTCAATTACTATAAGTATTAAGAATGACATTTAAAAACATACATTTTGAAATAAAGTTAATTGTAAGTTGATAACATTATATTTAAGTGCATGATGATTAGCGAAAAATAGATTGAGAAAATAAAAATAAAAAAAAATAAAAAGAACTGAAGTTAAGCATAAGTTAAGTTAATAATACTTAAATGGAAATTAAAGTGCACTTAATCGAGACAAAAAAGAACTTTATAAGATATTGATGATATTTATTAAGTTTAAAGCGAATGAGTGAATTAATAAATTCTAACAGTTTTCCACACCATCCAAGGGGTACTGTCAGAAGCAGTCATTATTTATTAAACACTTCCGAGCGTCCCCAAGCCATGCTACCTCACAGCACTCCGACTCGAGTCGAGCTGCCGAGCGGACGCACAATTTTTCTAATTCTGTTTTGTCAATTTGATTTGCTGTTTCAATTTCTTTGGTTGAATACCAAGTGTAAATTTCAATTTAGTGTATTGTTTTGAATCTAATAGTTGTTAAATAAAGTCTTCAAACCAGAAAATTCAAGTGTAAATTTCAATTTAGTGTATTGTTTTGAATCTAATAGTTGTTAAATAAAGTCTTCAAACAAGAATATTCAAGCATTATTTTAAATTGGTCCCGCCATATTAAGTTCAAGGAAAAAACCAAACAGGGCCTCAAAGGACATTTTAGTAGAAACGTGAGAAGGAGTACCGAAACAAGGAGAGGAGTCACCTTTTGAATTCACCACCTACAACAAGGTAAAGCGAATTATTTTTTATGTAAGAGTGTGATAGAGAGAAAGAGAGAAAGCAATTGATATTGGCAATTAGGAGAGATTAAGTGAGTCTAATCTCTTCCATAGCTGTATAGGTGTGCGCGTGTGCATGAACTCACGGTATAATTATTATGTGAAGTGACAAAACGTCACTTAACAATTTTGAATAAATATTTTATTAGGATTTCTTGCATCTAGATAAACCTACATATAATTAACCATGGGAAAATAATGGCCGTCTGAGAAAAATTTCTAAAGAATCAAAACTTTGTCCTTGAGATTTATTTATTGTTATTGCGAAAGCTAAAATTATCGAAAATTGTTTTCTATAAAGAGTAAAAGGGAATAAAGAGTTCTCTTCGGTATTTAAGGTGATTCTCGGTATAAAGACTTTATTTCCAATATTCTCTCCTATAATTATTTCTGCTTCAATATTGTATTGATATAATTTACTGATTTTTAAACCAGTTCCATTGCATAGACCATCTATTATACTCAAATTTCGAATTAACATAACTGTTGCATTTATTTTTAAGTCCAATTTATGAGGTAGAAGACCTTCTCTGATTTCATTTAACATTTCGATTGGATAATTTAGATGAATATTTTCGTCTTTTTGATCTACACCCTTATGTATTGCGTAATGTATGCTATAATATGTCCATGAATCACCATATAACATTTTTTATAATTTATCATTAATGATCTTAATATCTTGATTATGAGGAGCTAGAATTATAGAAGTTATAGAAATGTGTTGATTAATATTGCTATAAATATTGTCACAAACATTATCAGTTTTCCAACGTTGAGGTATTTTGAAAGGATTAATGTTACCTTCTCCTAAATTTACTAATAATGATGAGAATTCTTTATCATTAGAACAAATATTTTTTTTAATTTTAAAACTTTAAAAAGAGGCCATAATTTGGAATATTTAATTGTTTCCTCAACAATAGAATTTCTATAACCATGTTTAATTATTGGAAGAATTTGTGTAAAATCACCTCCTAATACAATTAGTTTTCCTCCAAAAGGTACTTTATTACAGCATACATCTTGTAAGGTTTGATCTATAATTTCTAAAGCTTTCTTCAGAATCATAGATGCTTCATCCCAAATAATTAAATCAACCAACCTTAATTTTTTTTATCTGATTCTAATTTTAAAAAAGCAGTATCTACATTATCTAAATCCAAAGGTAGTCTGAAAGTTCTATGACTTGTCATTCCTTTTGGTAATAATATAGAAGCAATACCAGTCCAAGCCATCTATAAGTTTCGTTTGTTTAATGAAATATAATCGTGTATTAAAGTTTTATATAAGAAAGTTTTTTCTGAACCTCCAGGACCATCAATAAAATAAATTTTAGTTTTGCTGTTATAAGGAGTTCAGTGAAAATAGAGCGTTGATCTTCATTTAATTGATTTACCATTCATTTAAAAATAGTGATACTATGCAATAGATTTTCAGAAGACATGTCATCATTAACAATAAGATCATCAGGTTCTGGTAAACTAAAATCCTTACATCTTTCTTCTGTTTCTAATATACTTTGAATCTGAGATAAAGCATTATTTTCTTTATTTTCTATAAAATTTTCAGTAAAAAAATGTTTAAACTTATTCCAAATTGTATTTCCTTGAATGTTTTCCGCTAATATAAACGAAGCGAAAAATTTACGTAATTGAAAAGGCAACATTATTTGGTAGGCCTCTTGAAAAATATTATAAACACAAGAGTCATCAGCTACTAAACCCATAGCAAGTGCTGCTTCTTTATAAGTTTGATACAGTGTATTATCATAATTTCGTAAATCTTCAAAAGAAGTAGCACCTTTCATTCGGTTTAGAATCAACTTTAGAAAAAACCTTTCACTATCTTTTGGAGATAGAACATTTAATCGTCCGATGGCATTATATTTATAATTACGCAATCGTTTTATCCAAGATTTTGTTTTTTGATCAAATCTGTAATAATGCGGAATTTGAACATATTTAATATTTTTTGCAAAATCATCAATTTTATTTAATTTAAACCATGCTGTTAAAGTTGTTTCCGTGTTGCGTAATGCTTCTGACTCTTTATGTTCTTCAAAAATAATTTTTTGTTGATCTTTAGTATGAACTGCTAAACGTGTAACAGTATGGCTTCTACCACATAATGGAAATTCTTGTTGTCGCCAAGCTGCTTCCATTCCGCTTAAATACCTTCCATCAATAAAATGAGTGATTTCATCATGAATTATAGCACCCTGATTCATCATTTTCTTTATTCTCTATTATTTGAATTTTGCATAATGCTCTATCTTCACCCTTATGTATGTATTAAATATATATTTAATACTAAGAATTGATGCACAATATTCTACATTTATGTGATATTTATACTTTTGCAGTAGAAAGCTATTGTAAGTAACCACCATACGGTTATCAACTGGAATAATTTCTTTATACTTTTTTTATGGAATGCGTATGATTTTCAGATGTATTATCTCGTCTACGATATAATGGATAACCATTTTCTTTATAAGTTGTATTTTCGCAAAATTCTTTCGGAAAATTTTTCGATTGTAAAGGACCCTGGGACCAAATAATCCAGCAACAAGGGTTGAAGACAAATATACTATAGCTAATCACATGAATAATTATTTTTGTAAAATAGGTATTGATTTAAGTAATAAGATTCAAAATTTAGATACAGAACTAAAACCCCCAGAAAAAAATAATAAATCAATTTTCATCTACCCTACTAACAATTTTGAGATTATGAAAACTATTAATTCGCTGAAAAATAAAACTGGAGGTGTTGATAATATTAATGCTAAAACAATTAAGACAATTGCAAATTATATTGCGGAACCATTGACACATATTTTTAATGTGTGTATACAACAAGCCACGTGGCCAAACGCTTTAAAACAAGCGGACATAGTTCCTATATACAAGGCTGGTGACAGTTCCTGTGTATCAAATTACAGGCCGATATCGCTGATATCAAATATAGCCAAGATCTTTGAAAAAATATTATATAATAGATTGTTTAATTTCCTAACGGAATTATATCTGATAAACAATTTGGCGTTGTTAAAAATAGAGGAACTACGGATGCTTTAAATTACATCTCAAACATTATATATAATAATATAGACAAAAGTACTCCGATAATAACTACATTCTTGGATTTAGCAAAAGCTTTTGACACAGTAGATCACAAGAAACTTTTAGATAAATTAGATAGGTATGGAATAAGAGGTAGTGCTTTTGACTTAATAAATAGCTATCTCTCAGGTAGAAAACAATGTGTTAAAATCCAAGACTGTAAAAGTGAATATAAAGATATAACTATTGGTGTCCCGCAAGGGACCATATTAGGACCATTATTTTTCATACTTTATGTTAACGACCTACTGAGGGATATGCAGAATGATACAATTGTGTCTTATGCCGATGACACTGTTATCATTGCTAGTGATAACACGTGGTCTTCTGCCCAGGACAAAATGAACAAATATCTTAGCGATGTAGCAGAGTGGCTTACTGTAAATAAATCTCTAAATGTTAAAAAAACGGTTTATATTGCCTATGGCTGCTACTGTGATAGTGTCCCGGACAGTCTAAATATAGAGATAGGAAATACTAAAATAGAAAGAGTAGAAAGCCATAAATATTTGGGATTAATTTTTGATTATAACATGAAATGGGATAAACATGTTGATTATATAGTAAAAAAAACAAAATATTTAATTTTTATTTTTGCGAAAATAAAAAAAAGAATGGATAACAAAACATTAACCCATTAACGTCACCAAGACACTTTTTTCAACTACCCTTTTCTCTCTAATATTTCACTATGAAAACGTCAGATAAAAAATTCGTCAAGTACCTGTCTTACTATTTTCGAGGTCGCTCTTTCGAATGGTGTAATCAGAATCACATAACGATGAGTTTTTTTACAACATTTTTGCAAAGTAATGTTAAAAAACACGAATTCTTGACACCTGTTTTTTTTTCTTTTTAAAATTTCGGTGTCTTATCATATGACTATTCAACTATGGAAGGATGTAATCGTGTCCTCGATTGATGTACTTTCGAAAAATGTCCTTACTTTTATTTTTATCATTGTCTGAACTTGCAAAATAGTGGCATAAACAATAGCAAAATTTAGCAATTTTTCGACTAATCTTTTTTTGTTATTAAAACACGCTTTTGGTATCGAATGTGCTGTGACGGTAGCGCTCCCCCTTGCCCCGGATTCTGTCAGTCGGGATTCAGGATTCGGAGGGGGTGAGGTGAGAGATAACTATGTTTGGTTGGTTTTAACAACTATTGATATATTTACAAGAAAAGTGTTCTCATACAGCGTCGTTATTCTCCATCTGCAAACCAAACAAAGTGCGCTTGTTAAAGAAAGACTTATCTCTTTATATCTTATAATCTAAACGGCGGTCGCGGTACTTATTAGCTAACGGAACGGCTCTTAATACTACGCTGGTTAATCGCTTTACATTAGTTCGCTTACATTAGTTCGCTTATATTAGTTCGCTTATATTATCGCTTATATTTAACGCTTATATTTAACGCCGCTAGGTGTCGCTTACTTTCGAGCACGGCGGTTTGGTCGAGAGTGTACTTCGGTGCTTGCGACGTCCTCGCGAGAACGTGTGCGCACGATCTCGTGTGGACTCGGCACCTGTTCCTATTATCCCCCTACCCTGTGTGCGCACAGCGGTAGGTGGAACGGAGGAACGGCGGTGGAGTGTCTTGCGTGTGGGGTCTCACAGGACCTGATTGAGACGTGTGCGCACGACTCAACCCGGTGCGGTGGTTATCCCTCGTAGCTTCCTTTGCCCTGTGTGCGCACAGCGGCAATTGAAGCGGACGAGTGGTGAGTGATGGTGTGCGGATGTGCAGAGCCTGACAGAGACGTGTGCGCACGACTCTGCAAGTCTCTGCAGTCAGTTTCGTGTTCCGATTACCCTGTGTGCGCACAGCGGTAACAGGAATGATCGAAACAGGGTGATGGTGTGCGTGTGGTTTGTGCAGATTCTAGCAGAGACGTGTGCGCACGACTCTGCTAGTATTTGCAGCCGGTTTTCGGGTTCTGATTGCCCTGTGTGCGCACAGCGGCAACAAGAACGGTCGAATCGGCGTGGCGGTGAGGCGGTATGCGGGTGGCGGGTGTGCAGATTCTAATAGAGACGTGTGCGCACGACTCTATTAGTATTTGCAGTTGGTTTCGTATTCCGATTGCCCTGTGTGCGCACAGCGGCAACAGGAATGGCTGAAACAACGGAGTGGGGTCTAGGTACGGTTACTTCGGTATCTTTACCGTTACGTGTGCGCACGAAACGGTTAGATATCGGTAGTTCCTCTAGAGCTCTCCTAGCGGTGTCGTGTGCGCACGGCAACGCTTGGATCGGGAGCTCTGATCGAACTGCCGCCGTGCTGTCGCGGCTGGGCTTATATAGCCCTAGTCGCTGGCGCCAACGCCCTCTGGTGGTGATTGTGTAGAGTGTTGTTGGTGTATATGTTAGTGCTTACCGTGCTCTTTTCGGTAGTGTGCGTTGTTTCGTTTGCGCCCGTCGTCGGTTTCGTTCGCGGCTATGTTTACGTTATTCGAGCACGTGTTGCTATCCATGAGCACTCGGCTTGTGCTCATGTTATTGTCGTGCGGGTCTGCCTTTCGCTCGCGGTGTTTGTTTGCCTACTTGTATATATTTGCACGAGACTGATGTCTCGTTGCAGTGCAAAAGTCATATAAGTACTATGGTTTTTTGAGCCGCTGATTACGAATCTGCTATTGTTTTTGCAAAATTAATTTGTTTAAACATTTTGTTTAAACAAATTATTACAAAAACTAAAAATTTTCAAAAAATATTTGCAGAATTGTAATCTACGGGAAAAAATACGTTAAAAATGTCTATAGCTGATTTTAGTTATTTAAATAATTGGATAAATTATTAGCAATTATCATTTTTCATACTCAAATACGTTGTTACATATCGGTTTTTAGGTTTTCGGGGTCGCTGATGACGAATTTCATATTTTTTTTTCAAAATTAAAATGTTTAAAAATATACTTTTTAGTTTTTGCAAAAATATTAAATACTTAACCTCAAAAATTTTTGCAGAACAATAATTAATTTTATCTTTGATTACTTACAATGTTGAGATAAGATAAGTGGAAGTTGTTTTGTAAAATATCTTTTACAGACATCATGTAAAAAGTATCACATCAGCGCAGTACATCTGGCATTATATTATACTATGTAAAGTCAATGATGCTTCTCTTTTTGACCCTTATCATTTTTTGACAATATATAAAAACAATAATAGTTATATTTAAAATCATTTCGAGTGCCGTAGTGTATCGTAATCGTATTTCCATATTACATTCTTAGCCTCGAAAATTGAATACCACGAGTGAGAGGGTTCACTAAAACCTTGTAAATTAAATTTCTCGTAGAAGGATCTTTTTTTCATCTTTGTTAAAACATCCAAAATTTGAGACAACATATGAAAATTAATTTTGTCAAATATTTTGTATAGGTATTGTAGTAGTAATAGATGTAGTAATAATAGGTATAATACTGTAGTACATATTCCTGTCATTATTATCTGAAGTAAAAATAACTCGTTACTTTACTTTGTTATACTGAAAATTCCATTTAAATCGCAATGCCGAAACGTAAACTTTCTGAAATACAAATTGCGAAAAAGAATATTCGAATAAATACAGTAGAAAATACTGAAAAAGAAAATCATGTTGATGCAGTATTGATTCCTGATCCAGATGATTCCGGTGAATCGGATTATAGTGATGATGATTTGTCATCTATTAGTGACGGATATAATGAGCAAAGTGATCTTGTATTGGATGAAGAATACTTGAAAATTCAAACAATTCAGTCATACCAAAAGGTATTGGAAAATTATAACTCAAGTCAGAAAAAATTGGAAGAAGAATATGTTTATAATTGGATTGACGGAGAGATGATATATGACGATACTCTAACAAATGATATCTTACTGACTAAAAAACAAAAGGATAAAATACTAGATAGTTCAACAACAGAGTTATTTGAAAAGTTTTTTTCTGTAGAACTGAAGAAATATATCATTGAGTCTACGTTACAACGGGGATATGAGCTATCTTTAGATCGCTTCAATATATTTGTAGGCATTATTATTTTTACAATATTTAACAAACGATTATCACAAAGAGATTATTGGTCTTCAAAAGCTTTGCTCAGGTCTGATGTCGTAACATCGGCTATGAGGCGTCGTGAATTTGAAACTATAAAATCTAAAATAAAATTTCATAAACCAGACGACGAAGACACAAAAGATAAGACATGGCGTGTACGTCAAATTATAAACATTTTCAATGAAAATATTCAGAAATTTGGATATTTTTGTACAGCACTTTCTATTGATGAAATGATGATAAAGTTTTACGGAAAAATTAGTTTCAAACAATTTATTAGAGGAAAACCGATTCGATTTGGTATCAAAAAGTGGGCATTATGTGGCTCGAATGGTTATTTGTTTCACTTTGATATTTACTGTGGCAGAAATGAAAAAGTTGATTTTTTACCAAAGATTGCTCAAGGTAGTCGAGTAGTTTTGCAAATGCTTCAAGACTTTTTTCTCAATATTTCTCATCGTAAAAGACTTCAATATCATGCCTGCTTTGATAATTTATTTACTTCTCCTGATTTATTGATACACTTGAAAAATCAGAATCTGCGAGCGACTGGCATTGTAAGAAAAGATAGAATTGAAGTATCCAATGAAATTGATGTGAAAGCTCGTAGAGGAACAGCTAAAGCTAAACATGATGATTCAAGTGGTATCAATTTTGTCACAGTTATGGATTCGAAACTAGTTTCGATTCTTTCTTCGGCAGCTGGCCTTACACCTACTTCGAACGTGACACGTTATGATAAGGAAGCCAAGGAAAAAACTGCATTACCTTTTCCTAATGCCTTCAAAATTTATTACAGTTTTATGGGTGGAGTTGACTTACACGATCAACACTGCAACAACTTGATGCCAATAATTCGAGCGAAGAAGTGGACATGGACCATTTTTATCAGACTGATACAAGCATCAATCACAAATGCCACGGTGCTTTACAATTCAATCAGTGAAAAAAAATTAGGTACGAAAGATGTTGCCATGGACGTTTGTGAAAATTATTTGATTCTCTCCAATGTGCTTAAAAATATAAAGTCAAATCATACCCTCAAAAACATCGAATTGAAAAAGTATTGTTCTGCCGATAAATGCGAAGTGAGAACTATGAAATTTTGCACAGATTGCAAGGCATATTTTTGCGTGAAATGTTTCACACAGATGCATAAGTGAACAATTTAAAGTAAAATGCAGCAAAACAAAATGAAAAAAAAATAAAAAAAAATAAAAAAATAAAAAAAAAATTAAATAAAAAAAAATAAAAAAAAGACGATTCTCGATAACATGTACCTCCTTGTGGTGGGAATCGGGCAACATCAGTTGAGTTCAACGATGGCAGAACATGTTCAATTACCAAATGAATTTTTTTTTTAAATAATTGTCACAAGTGAAATAAAGATTTCCAAGAACGCATAACAAATCCTTGCCTTCAATAACTACACTCACGAACTGACTTTTGAAAAGAATTGAAATTTTTATGTTTATTACTCAATATATTTTTAAATAATATAATTTTTTAAAAATAACATGAAATTCGTCATCAGCGACCCCGAAAACCTAGAAACCGATATGTAACAACGTATTTGAGTATGAAAAATGATAATTACTAATAATTTATCCAATTATTTAAATAATTAAAATCAGCTATAGACATTTTTAACGTATTTTTTCCCGTAGATTACAATTCTGCAAATATTTTTCGAAAATTTTTAGTTTTTGTAATAATTTGTTTAAACAAAATGTTTAAACAAATTAATTTTGCAAAAACAATAGCAGATTCGTAATCAGCGGCCCAAAAAACCATAGTACTTATATGACTTTTGCACATTCGATACCAAAAGCGTGTTTTAATAACAAAAAAAGATTAGTCGAAAAATTGCTAAATTTTGCTATTGTTTATGCCACTATTTTGCAAGTTCAGACAATGATAAAAATAAAAGTAAGGACATTTTTCGAAAGTACATCAATCGAGGACACGATTACATCCTTCCATAGAATAGTCATATGATAAGACACCGAAATTTTAAAAAGAAAAAAAAACAGGTGTCAAGAATTCGTGTTTTTTAACATTACTTTGCAAAAATGTTGTAAAAGAACTCATCGTTATGTGATTCTGATTACACCATTCGAAAGAGCGACCTCGAAAATAGTAAGAAAGGTACTTGACGAATTTTTTATCTGACGTTTTCATAGTGAAATATTAGAGAGAAAAGGGTAGTTGAAAAAAGTGTCTTTGTGACGTTAATGGGTTAATGATGATGTATTATGCTTTTTTCCAAAGTTTAACTAACTACGGCATAATAGCCTGGGGAGGAGCGTATAATAATTGTTTAAATTTGATACAAGGGATACAGAAGAAACTATTAAAAATTATAAACAGGGATCAGTTTCAAATACAAGACCCTCCTCTTACTGTAAGGCAACTTTTCCAATTGGAGGCTATTACATATCATTACTATAGTTTAAGAGAAAAATATAGCACAAGTTCTAGCAATACTAGGAATAAGAGTATACAATTACCAAAAAATAAGAAAGCTGTGAACAGAAAAAACAGCTATTTCGTAGCTGTAAAAGTGTACAACACTTTAACGAATGATCTTAAAACTTTAGGAGGTAACAAAATCGCAATTAAGAAAAGACTAAAAAAGTTTATAAGAGAAAATTATAGATAGCGTTATTTGAAAATTGTATGCATCGTTACTTAACTTACAAAGGAATTTATTAAAAAGATTATCAAAAAGATGCTGTATCATCTTTTTGTTATTTTTTAGATTAAGTTATAGATTCTAAGATTATCTGTACCATACCTATGTACAGGCAACTAAGTTTGTCTCTATAGGATGCTTTTGATAAGCATATGTATATAGTCAATAAATAAATAAATAAATAAACAAGTAAATGGCGACTGCCAGAATTAATTTCAATGAGCTTTCTTTATTTTCTTTTTATTCAACACCAAATCGAAGACATGAAAGAGACAACCCACCCAATAAACCCATCCCATCGTGCAAATAAGAGAATGAAATTTATTCGAAAGGACACATGCCGCGCACATGATAAACATCACATAAATCATGTGCGGGACACACCGTGCCAAATTAGGCCAGGGACAAATGAACGTAAAGCACATGTATAAAAAAAGAAAAAAGGGAAAAACGCATAAACTACCAAGATAAAAAACATATAGATCTTGTGTGTAGGGTATGATGGCACACCCCGCAAACTAAACAAACGATTGGTTGAACCATCACGCTTACGTGTCATAAAAATAAAAACTTGCTCCATACCTACAAAATCAAAATGCACACTAACAAATCATCCCTGTAACATGCTCGCCCTTGTCCTTGATTTGAGACTTTAGTTTTTCTTTTCATTAACTGATACACTCACATCATTGAACCTTACTCGTTATGGACCACCAACTGGACCATACCACCCGCAGGACCCGCAAAGTTTATCGGGGACGACAAACGTTTTCAAGGGGGGGAGGATGTTATGTGACAACTTTACGATAATTATATTCGAACAGTCACTTCGAATATAAAATCGAGAAAGTTCTACACATAAAAGGTACAGCGAGACTCAAGGCCACAAAAGTATCAGGTAGCCAAGAATCTCGCTGACCTAAACAACTTCCCCTCCACTGGGCAAGACCGCACGTGCGAAGCCACGCTGCAGTTTTAAACTCTTGCACCATTAACAGGTCCCGTAAGGCCTAATGAGTGCGACGAGTGCAGACGCACTGACGTCAGCATGGGGAAGTGGAGCTTGGAGACGCGTGGGAGGTCCGAAAACACATCCGAGCGTCCCCAAGCCACGCTACCTGAAGCACTCCGACTCGAGCCAAGCTGCCGAGCGGACGACTATTTTTCAATAGTTTTTATTTATTTTATTCTCGTTCGAATTGGTTGTTAAATTTCTCTTTCTTATTTTTCAATTGTTTGTAAAATCACTCATTTCATTAAACTAATCTGTGGCGGCGATTCATTTTTCTTTCAAATATATATACATAAACACAAATCATAATTGTCTACGGAAAAGGACCAAATAAAGATAGAATTATTTTTGAACCCATATTTGTGTTCATTCTTGTGCTGAAATCCATAAATAGATTGGATTTTTCCTTGGTCCCGGGCGAATAGAGAGAAGGCTAGATTATCGAGAAACAACAAAAGAGTACAAGGTAAGAGATTTCATTGTACACAAGTCCGCGTTTCAATAGAGAGAAAGATCAAGCTGACAGCCAGGAGAGGTTCGGGGAGTGGAGTCTCTCCCGTAGCTGTATAGTTGGGTGCGCGAGATCAACTCATACAATAATTAAATAAATATTGCTAGGTGACTTACAATCACCTAACACTATACTTATAATAAATTTGTAATATAATAGCTGGCTTGTTCAAAGTGAATATATTGTTTGGTTTACGTTGAGGTAAAAATTTATATTTTCTACCAGTTATGCTAAATATACGTTAAACGTTATTTTTATTAATTTCCAAAACGTCAATGATTTTTTTTTCCAAGAAATGATTCATTTTAAGAATTATTCAAATACTTTTTTTTTACATACCTAACAAAAATTAACTAAAAACTTTTTATTTTGGAAAGCATTTTTGCGAACACATTTGGAAGCATTATTGGAAAACCACCCGTGATTATTTTCCAGAGCAATATCTGGAAAATTACCCTCAAAAATTGTAATCAAATGCTAAAAATACGCAGAAAAAGTTGTATGTATAGCAGTAATTCCATCGTCCGTGAAAAGCTCTCTAGCCCCTGCAGTGCGGACAAGGACCGCGCTATTGCGCGAGGAATAGATTGACATTTTTTTATAAATAAATTAAAGTACTCAGATTTATAGGGCCGAAAAGTAACAAGGCCGTCCGTGAATAATAAACTTCGAAAGATCTCATCCATTATTCATAGTTTTAACTGTTACAAAGAGCGATTGTAGACCAAAACTTGAACACTTTGGTCCCGTTTGTGATGGAATCCTTAATTCCATTACGCATTAACTCAATATAAAAATATTATACATACACACACGCACATACATGCACACACATAGCTACATCAAAAATGCCGCCATCGTAGCTGTCGCCCGCCGAGAAAAAGGAGCATTACTATTTCTAAATAGACAATAAGTTATAGTCAGTGCGTATCTACGCCAACTTCCGCAAGAATAATAACTTCTAGGAAACGACACCGACATTAGAACGAAAAAGCCAATCAATAAAACAAACCACATACAAATCACGACACTTGTTAACGACGAGAATTAATAAAAATGAAATACGCCGCAACATGCTAAAAAGAGAAGATCATGGATCACGCGCAAATGACTGAACGAGAGCAAAGCGATGACAAAAATACACCGGCTACGCGACCTTTCCAAATCGAAACAATCTGGAAAATCTCACGCGCAGACTCCCAACCAGAGAGCAAGCAAAGAAGAACAGCGAGAGAGCTAGTTATGAGGTCGATTCCCTAAATTTGGGGGTAATAAAACTAAGAGTTTATGATTTGACCTATCACAACTCTTTTAATGCTAGATATTAAAAGAATATTTTATATTATCCAGTCCAAATATGGGATGAGGAAGAGTACGTGAAACTAGTATATAAAGCCCGGGAGCACAGGGCTAGTAGTTCAGTTCAGTTTAGTTCATTTCAGTAGCAGTTCAGTTCACAGTCAGTCGTCTGATATTGATTTATTAATTCGGTAATCATACACACATAGAGAAAAAGGGTAGGAACTCAGTTGAATTTCAGTCTGGACGTAACACGTTAATACGCTTTCAAATGTTATTGCATTGTTGCTAACAATTTTAATACAATTAAAAAATTGTACATAGTTCAACAGTATAAAGCTTCTTATTTCAAATGAGGCCTTATAGACCTAAAATCTTCAAAGAGAACCAAAGTTATGACCCGATTTGTGAGTGCATACCGCATAAAATAAGTACCTTTTTGCATTAATTTTGCAATATTGGCGGTTCTAATTAATATTTTTGAAAAATTCTGATTGGAGGTTGCTTCTTATACTACTTATCTGCTTTCTTATAACATTTTTGCTTTAGGTAGACGTTTATACCTTGATTAATTATTATTTTATAGCCATTTAAACAATTAAATTGTTAATAATAAATTACGTGACCCCTTTCGGGCATTCAACCCTCGAAATGCGTGTTTAGGAGGAAAAAATGTATAGAAAGATCCTTTGAAATCTTCTGGCCATCCGAATCCTACAAAAAACTACCTAGCCCCTAGACTATAAGTAGTAGTCATAAAGTATGATGTTTACGACTTGACCTGCACTAATTCTCCTAATATTGAAGAAGGTAAATACAAAATAGTGAAGCCACCATATATGGAAAACGCTAGTCTATTGAAAAGAAGGAGACATGCAAGTATATAAAGTCCGGGAGCAAAGAGCTAGCATCGCTTAGTAATCTCCAAAATCTTTAGCAGAATATTACTCTGCCCGTCGTCAGACTACTCTTGAAGAGCATTACATACTACTCATTATAAGTATACATTTAAAAAGAGTATACTGGACTTAGTCTCGTTATCGACAGTTCAGCATCAATTAAGAACCATCGGTCTCATCCAATATCAAATTTGCTGGAAAAGGAAAAAACAGAGACAGTGGACTCCTTGCTGTCTACACTTCTCATATCAAAAGGGCAAGCCGTCACACCCTAAGTGCATCTAGCCACCGGTGTACTGAACCACCGAGCCTAAGCTCAGAGAAAGCGCCGAGGACTGAGAGCTGCAGCCTCCTAAGGACCTCCATATACATATACGCAGACAAACACGCAAACTTACTCACTAAGGTATTCTCTCTTTTTAGAAAACTAAACGGGTGTCGAATTGAATGATATATGTTATAGTTTAAAGTGACTTCGTATCCGGCTTCCTTCCTTGGTAGGCAGTAACCGCGTTGGCCGTAGCCAAATGGGATTTCCTTTCACCATTCATTTATTGCGCTTGAATTATTAGAACGTTTATAGCACAGTGTGACCTAAGCCCGCACTTAGGTCACGCCTATTCGTAACCTAAGTAGTCCTTTTTTGCACCGTGTTTATCACACTCGCTACGCTCGTGCGCTAACTTCACGGTGCAAAACAGGACTGCTTATGACACGGATAGGCGTGACAGCGGGCTTAGGTAGGCTGTGCTATAAAATTCTATACGATATTTGTGACCTAACTAACTACTGAGGTCACTTGTATCGTAATGTACTATTATATGTGACCAAGTGCATTAACTAACTGATAAATTCAGGTAGGGATGTGTAATTGTTTTGATGTGTTGCTATTTTGTAATTGAGAGTTGATAATCTAGACGTAACAGACTATAGCAGATAATCGGGACTATATCCAAGTTATCCTGGATGGAATAGGCTATCGAGCTCTTTTTGTCTTAGGAGCTGTAATCACATTGGTTGGCTTAAACATACTCCAACTACAAAAATTAAAATGATGGACATTCAATAATGATACTTTACAATTATGCAATTACAATATTATATTAATAAATGAGAATGGAGTTTTTTAAATGAAATCGTTATGTGTAATTATAAATATTAAAATTTATTTAATGAATTAATTTCTTTTTTGTTGCTGTATTAACAACGATACTTAAACGCAATTCAAATTTATATTTTTCTATTCACATGTTATCTATTTACAAATATTAGTGTAAACTTTTGCTTAAATTTGGGCTTGTTTTAAAACAGCTTGGACACATTTAGCCATAGTTGGTGATGCTCGAGAAATAGCATCAGTCATGAAAAATTGATCAAGAGTCTTCTGATTTATTTCAATAGAATCCGATAATAATAAACCAACGGTCGACTGCAAAGATTAATGAAATTAATATTGTAAATATAAGTTTATTACAATGAAAATTTTATTTCGTTACTGCTTACTTCAGAAATTTCGTAGAGTTGTGAACAAAAATTTACTGGTTCTAAATCTCCATACTTCACTATATGTGGTGCAATGTCCTCAATCCTTTGTCTTACTTGAAATAGATCATCATAAGGTAGGCAATGACCAGCAATCTTTGAAATAAAAAAAAATTACTGTTATTATTATCAAACAATTAGTGTCTTTGAATATTATATTATTTTTCTTAATAGAAGCTTATTGAAATGGAAATTTTAATTCTTGATAATCTGTTTTTAAATGTTTGAAATTCAAACTTCAAGTTTTACAAAATCTGTATGTGATTATGTAAGTGCGTATACGCGATGAACGAATAGTATATTCAATTAAACTATACAAACTTGTACATACTTTGATATGTACGATATAATCGTTATTCTCATATTTATATGCGCGATATAGAAATTATGCTATAGATGTTCCTAGCTGTTTTTTAGAGAAACCTATAACGTATTATATATGGTATATCTCCCTAGATTTGGTCCTCCCCGTGCTGTATGAACTACGTTTTATAGAAGTCAATATTCGTTGATGAGATATGCATGCAAAACAACTACAATTACGTATTTAAATCATTTATTTTTGTAGCACAAACACGATCATTGCATTTGTTTGACTTATTAAGTGAGACTAGAAACTTTTTTCAGACCGACAATAAATCAAACTTATGGCCTCCTGAAAGTGTTCGGAAAATTTTCTATACATATATAAGTTTACTAATAGTGTGGTTGCCGCATCTGAAAAAAGCTGCATCAGTATCATTGAATATGCTAAAAAAAACACAAAAACTCATACTTGTGTAACAAAACAAGTTGGCGTGCACAAAATCGGCTACTCAACTTCATATTGTTGCAGTACCCATCTTAGGCTCGCAAACGCACTAGCCCGCGACTCGTATTGCAATTTCCATACTCTTTACGTACTTGGTATATAATACATACTACTGCATACACGAAAACGGTTCTTTTCCATGCTTTGAAAGGGAATGGAAAGTTGAAATTTTCAAATGTCTTTGAAGTAGTAGATTAAAAAGCGATAGGAGAAAATTATTTTCGTGAGGGGATTTACTGCCACAGTGAGAAGATTGTTTTTGAGGGTGAATTTACTATCCCCACTTCACTCCGACAGTAAGCACTCGAGGGCATAATTTCTCGCAAGGACATGAAGTGCCCGCAGGGAAAATCTAATTTCGCCCCGTGTTGCAAATTAGTACATTGTGCAATAAGGGGAGAAAATCAGCTAATTCTGAAAACATTTCGCACTACTTTATACACAGCATCGTTTTTTGACAAGGTTATAAAAGGGCCTCTTTCATGCATGAAAGTTAGGTAGGTAATAGGGCATTTCAAGTCATGTACAATGTAGTTGAGAATTTTTGCATTTTTAATTTTGTAAGGTTTATTTATATATGTGATATATATCATACCCGAAGATGGCGGGCGACGTTAACTCGTCCGCTGGATCCCCAGCAAGTAGATTTTAGTTGTTGTGCAGGAAAAAAGATGGGTTTTGTTTATTGCTTACTGTGTAGCCAAGTGTAACACCTTAGTTGTGGTGAGTGAGATAATGAATTCAAGTACATTAAGGGGACACACCACCTTTAAAACTCGAAAAAATAATTATTTTTAATTTCACACAGATAACTTGGATTAATTTGAAATGTTTTATACATACGTAACACAACTTTATCTTTATTTGAGAATTTTTTTTGGCCTATTTAGTCCTAATGTACCCTAATGCAAAATCAAACACCGAAAAGCACCGTCCACACGATTCCAGGACAATGTACGGCCCAATCGAGCGGTCATTTTTTTTAAATACTCTTAAAAGCACTAGTTTGTGTATGAATGGAGGGAATTAATTTAAATGAATAGAAAACTTTTAAAAATAAAACAAGTCAAAAATTTAGTTGTTTTAGCTTATTTTTCATTGTTTTTGACTTGTTTTATTTATAAAAAGTGTTCTATTCATTTAAATTAAATTTCCTCATTTCATACAAAAACTAGTGCTTTTAAGAGTGTCAATAAATTTTCAGCCCGATTGGACCGTATATTGTCCTGGAATCATGTGGACAGTACTTTTCGGTGTTTGATTTTTCATTACATTACATTAGGACTAGAGCATTCCAAGAAATACAATACACGCGGCTAAGCTACACCGGAGAGCCAGCGCGCTAATCCGAGTGCATAAACAAACAGGCCGACAAGCTTCGACACCTAATAGCTGAGCTCGTCAAGTCTATAGCGTCGCATACCTTCAGTGAAATAAGCTGATATAATATTTTCAAATACTCTGTCGGAAATTGTTCTCCACAAAGCGTCGTGCGAGTATATGTATGTGTGGATGCACGCATGGATACATAAATGAAAATTTGTTCAAATTAGTTTAATGTCAAGCGAAGAACATGTATTATTCTATCCAGACAAATTGAAAAGATAATCACTTAAATGTTCAAACAGAGTATACCAAAAAAATGCATACCTCAGTCCAATCTAAATACGAAAACCCGATTACGAAAATTTGATTAATTAAGATTACAACAAACGGCAAAATCTCATTAAGCTAAATTTCGCGTATCTCGACCAACGCGAGAAATTAAATAAATAAACGTATTTATGACACTAAACGTCAGAATTAAACATGATAGCTAAGCATAAGCTTGACGATTTCATTAAGTCAATTAACAAAGTTGTACTAGAAGAGACATTAAAAGAACTTGAATTTGACCCATACGTTGACCCATACTGACTGACTAAGGACAGAATGGAAAGATTGCGTAAACAGTTGCAAAGTAAATACATACCGGAAGATTTTACAATGTCTCTAACGACTAACGAAGAAGCGTGCGCGGATCGCGATAAAGCATAACAGATTTTTCTAAGCAAATTCAACGAGTTCGATTCCGACAAATTAGGAAATTTTTGGAATCAACAAGAAAGAAACGTAACAAAATGAACTGTGCCCCACACGATAGCAAGTACAAACGATTCATTACTACATAATAATCCCGCCCCTAGCACGACCGAACAAACCGCCACTTCAAGTAAATTCAGACTAGTAACGCTACAAGCAGATCAGACGATTAAAATTCCGATAGACGTTGCAAATTTCTGGGCAAAATCAAAATCGAAAGAGCAGGAGGATTTATTAAACCAAGATTTAATACACTAGGAGAAATCATTTCTAGAAATCAGCGCTAGGAAACTTTGACGTATCGATAAAGCGCACAAACGAATTGGCGGCGCGTCAGCAGGAATTAAGCAAGAAATTCGAAGAGCTCCGCCACCAAAAGGAATTTATTAAATATTTGCAACACGCAATTAGAAGCAACGGGAAGAGACATAACGGGTCGAGCAGAACCACCAATAAATAACGACCGCGAAGATAAACCACGCGATGTAGCAAAAACCATATCAGCATGGAATTTTAAATTTAGCGGCGACGGATCAGGCCTAACAATCGACTAATTTTTACGACGAGTCGAAGAATGCCGTGAATCAGCGGCACTAACAGACACGGAATTATTACGAAGCTTACCATTATTATTAGTCGAGCTGGCGATAAATGCACGAAGAGCAAATAAAAAGGGACGGCATACATGGGAGAATTTTATAAAAGATATAAGATACCAATTCAAATCCGATAATTATTCGAAAGAATTCGAGGATGAAATTCGGGAAAGAAAGCAAAAACTGAACGGAACAATGAGTAATTATTTCAACGTAATGCTCGCGATGTTTAAAACATTACCAGAAGAGCATACCGTAATATGCGCGGAGATTTTTTTACGCTATTACAACCTTCCAAAACTGGAACTCTAAACAATTTTCTTAAACAAGCTAGGGCCATAGGGAAAGTATACGAGACTAGGAAAAGCGCGATTGGCAATACGCAGGTGCATACGTCGGCACAAGATAGCACGAGAAATCTGATTAACAAATCGTACAAAAACGAAACGAGCGTAAATTCAGCAAAATTTTAAATAAAGAATTAACAAAATCAGAGAGTCGATTAGAATGCTAGGATTGAGCAATACAAATTCGCAACCGTAACAGAATAACGCGAATAATCAAAATAACGACGCGAATCGACAAGCCGGCGGCCAAAATCAAAGACACATCCAACGAAATGCGCAAAATTCTAATAACCCGAGAGGAAACAGCCAAAAGGATAACGGGAATTTTTATAATCAAGGCCCATATATAACAACTGCAGTAATCGTAGCAATAACGCGAACAACAATAACCCGAACGGAAACGGATCAAATAATAGCAATAATAATTGGAGAAGCGAACAAAACCATGGAGATAATAAAAGATATTTTAGTAACAACAATGGAGGCGGAAATTTAAACAACGGTAATGCGGGCAGATTTAATAATTATCGCAACGGATATAGCGGGAATAAGTGATTCCAAAATTTGAACCAAAACCGCAGTGTACCGACCAACTTGATAGATACAAGCGCGGTGGGAAACGCAAATTAGGAGGCGACGCGAGACCGCTACGTCGTCCAAAAGGTCTAAGGTCGAAGACGAAAAGAGAAATAATTCCAAACGGCATTACCGAGCAGCCCAGCAAAAATTCGCAGGATTCACTGTTGCGGGAAACCCAGTAAAACATCCGCGATATTGGCTTAAATTAAGAGTCGGCAATACAGAGCTCAAAGCTAGCGCGAAGGTTAGGCACGGAAGTAAAACTGACGATTTTCTAAAATGCTGTAATGGTAAACGGCTTTCCTGGGCCAATCAAAGGGGAAATGACCGTACGGTTGAAGATAATGGGGATAAGCAAAAAAGCAAATTCTCATGATTTCTGGAATCCCGACCGATTTTATCCTCGGATTAACCATAAATTCCGACCAGAGTAAATTCTGTCAGAAAGAAGTAAAAGTAAGACCTAGAACCTTGCGACAGCTGCGCAGATTGTTGGAAATGGCCTAGCGGTATAGAAAATTTATTAAAAATTATGCATCAAGCGTATCCGCTCACGAAGCTAACCGGAAGGACGTTAAATTTTTGTGGAAAGGGGAACACGATAAAGCTTTCGAGATTATTAAGAAAATTCTTTGTTCAGCCCCTCTTTTACACAGGGTTCGGAAGTGTAATAACGCAAGTAGTTGATGGAGTAAAGAGAGTACTAGCATACGCCAGTAGAGCATTATGACAAAACGAATAATATTATAGCACGACGGAACGCGAGTTATGTCATGCTATAATTTAATTCGTTTAAATAATCATTGCTTTGCAATGGTTATTTAAAAACAAAGACCCAGTAGGAAGGTTAGAACGGTGGGCACAAGAATTAATAAGTTATGACTTAAAAATCGTGCACAGAAAAGGCACAAACAATATAAGTAAAAAGATTTTATACATTTTTGAACTTGAGGATTAGATGAATACAAGATACACAAATATATATATATATATATATATATATATATATATATATATATATTATAACGGGTCGCTACCCGTACCCACGCGGTATTCGAGGCAGGTTGAGCGAGCGACGACACAGGCAGCATTGGCTATAAGGATAGCATGCTTGCTTAGAGATCTCGGGGACGCCGGATCGATCCTCGGTCCCGGCGCTCCTTTTGTGTTTTTCGTCGCTCACTTAAGGTCCCACCCCGTTACATGGCGCCCAACTGAAATACCCACAGAGAGTGGAAAAAGAAGATTCCTGGCGGTCTCCCGATCTTCTGCGTCAGAGGAGGAGACGAGGAAAAGAAGAACCCCCACCTACGATCTACGAGGCTCTCCCTAGGCTCGCCTTCCTCGAGGGAAGAGGGATGGAGCGGATTAAAGAGGTGTGGGGATGTACGAGGCCTGGAGACATCGTCGAAGAGCTAGTCGGCGAAGAGGCTCCCTGCATTACCGCACTGCACAGAGAGTTGTAGAGTTGAAGCCGGGACGGTACTCCAACTCTAGCGGGGGGTTATAACGGGTCGCTACCCGTACCCACGCGGTATTCGAGGCAGGTTGAGCGAGCGACGACACAGGCAGCATTGGCTATAAGGATAGCATGCTTGCTTAGAGATCTCGGGGACGCCGGATCGATCCTCGGTCCCGGCGCTCCTTTTGTGTTTTTCGTCGCTCACTTAAGGTCCCACCCCGTTACAATATATATATATATATATATATATATATATATATATATATATATATATATATATATATATATATATATATATATATATATACAGGGTGTTACATTTTCACCGCATATGGTATGTACCAACTGGTAGAGGAGAAAATTCTAAGAATGACGTAACATTGTTATTTTCCCATTTGTTGTGTAGTTACGGAAATAATCAAGCTCAAAGTTCGGAAAACGTGTCCAATGAGCGCGCCGCCCGACCAGACCGCCAGAGACGAAATAGGCGCGGTGAGGAGAGCAGTGCCTACTTCCTCTTCGGCGGCCTGGTCGGGCGGCGCGCTCATTGGACACGTTTACCGAACTTTGAGCTTGATTATCTCCGTAACTACACAACATTCTTAGAATTTTCTCCTCTACCCGTTGGTATATATCATATGCGGTAAAAATGTAATACCCTGTATACATTTTTTTTTCTATATTTTATATCTTGAAGACAGTACAGTTTATAAGTTTAGTTATGTAAGCACTATTCACACGTGTAACACAGTTCATACGTGATGGCAACTGCTGCGGCCCAGGGCGCCACGAATACGAGATGCGAGAGATCTAAAATCCCTTTACTTTGTGATGCCATCACGTGTTGGAGTCCATTGACGCGATAGTTGATCGAGCTTGGCTAGCTCTATTAGGATAAGGTGGTCGATTCCAGGTTGTGGGATAATGATAATACTTGATTCGATAGTTGATAACTTTAATATTTCTCTTTCTTTACGATTTTCACATACACTGCGCGAGCGGCCCAACAAAAGTAACCCGTAAAAAAACTCTTTCGCCAGTATATCCACCCGTGCCAATCGCCGCCGCATTCACGCTCGTAA
This sequence comes from Muscidifurax raptorellus, assembly GCA_020010945.3. Lineage (NCBI taxonomy): Eukaryota > Metazoa > Arthropoda > Insecta > Hymenoptera > Pteromalidae > Muscidifurax > Muscidifurax raptorellus. Next base: position 28,634,637 of record CM052077.1, on the reverse strand, counting down.
GCGTGAACGCCCGTCGACTTGCCGATGCGGTCGAACTGGCTTGCGAATCCCCAGAACTACGTCCGAATACCACTCCATATACGCCGACCACTCCATATGCGCCGACTCCGTAATATTCCGCTTGCCGACAACCTTACCGCGACCGTGACGTGCGCACACACGCACGCACGACACTGGGACTCGCTGTCCCTAAACGCACTACACTATACGAATTACACACAATGCTTCCGCGCATTAATATTTTAATAACCTAAAGTACTAATCTACTCGATAGCGAATCAAACGGCGAGAATGAATTTACGGTGGCGGACTAATATTAGCGAGAGCGTAGACAAGAGCTGGGGTTTATTAGCGAGAGCTGGGGGACGGTAGCTCGTGAGAAAGAGCGTTAGCTTGTGGCAAGAGACGATAGTTGAGGAAAACGATAGTTTATTTAAATGAAAACAATAGCTTGTAAAGAGGCGGTAGCTGGGAAAAGAAGGCGATAACTTATGAGGAGACCATAGCTTACGGGTTGCTACGTGAGCTGGGAGAAAACGATAGCTTATTTCAAGAGAGCCCAAATGAAAGAGGAAGAGGCCGAAAACTTCTCCGTGCCGGTTGGCACCCGAGGCTCGCGACTCAGCGCCACGCGCGCTTACCGAGTGAACTACCCCCCCCCCCCATGCCCACTCGCGAGCTGGCTCGTTCCGACGAGAGAGTCTTTTACCACCGCGGCGTCGCTCGCTCGCTTTGTAATGTGTAGTCGAACTGCGACATTACAATATATACACAGGGTATTCCATTTTAAACAAGCCACTCAAATATCCCCAAAAGAACGCGTTCTGAGAACAAATGTTTCAGATAAAAGTTGTCGGATATCAAGAGAGAAGCCGGATAATGCCCTTGAATTTGACCTTGTACTCGATTTTCATGGTCATTTGAAGGTCAACTTTCATTTTTTAAATAGGAACCTTTTTTGATTCCACCTAGAGGAAGCTTTGTAATAGTAAAATTTTCGACTTCGTCAAAAACAGGTTAGAAATCCATTTTGAGATGTTTGGAGAATCACGTATTTTTAGAAAATGTCCGTATGGATGTGGTGTGTGTAGTGCGTGCGTGCGTGCACGTGAGCGTGTGTGTGAGTGTGTGTGTGAGTGAGTGTGTGTGTGTGTATACCGTAATATTTCTGGAACTTCTCAGTCAATATAAATAAAATTTCACTTGTATATCTATTTTTGAATTTCGACTTTGGAAAAAGCAGTAATTTTTTATTTTGCAAACTAGTTTGCGTTTTATGACCATTTATTGATTTTTGAAAAACATTATTTTGCGTTTTTATTACCTACATGTTCCCTTTTGGTCCTCGGGATCGACCGCACCGTTTGGCAGCAAAAATAAAAAAGGTGATATTTTGGAAAAATTCATATCTCTGAAATTTCACATCATAACCTCACGAAAAAAATTATGTTGATGGGTCACGTATCGAACTATATCCCATTGAAATTTCAAATTATTTGACTACATATTTATATAGTAATAAATTGAAAACTGAAAAAAATAAGTTTTCTTTGTTCCTCGATTACGGACGTAAAAAGGTTTTAATGCTCGTGAGATTTTGAGAGAAGGTAGATATTTTATGTGTCTTAGATAAGTTCTTAGCGCAGTTTTTAAAACCTTATAATTTGTAAAATATAGTTTATTAAAATTAAAAAAAAATTTTTTGATTTTTTATGTCTTCAAAACTAAATAGTAGACTACTTAAAAAAAATTTGGTCATTTATTATAGCAAAGTGATTACTGTTAAAAATTTTAATGTTTCTGTTGTTTGGTTCCTGAGTTATAAGTTTTTTTTTTATTTATTTCCAGTAATAAATTACATGAGTTATCTCTATTCACCGAGTTATCTGTTCGTAGGACCGGATAGCTTACATACTAAACATCTTACATACTAATAACTTAAGAACTAAGATATAATATTCTATTTGTCTGATAAGATAATAACAATTCAATAGTAACAAATTTAAACTTTGATAAGTGTACAACTAAATATAGTACGACCTATGTATTTTACCATATTACAAAATAGATTATTGCACCACACCCCAAATTACAAATACAGTAAAATATAGGTTACATATTCGCCTTTATACATTCCCTCAATTTATATTTATAGTTTTTAGTATTTAAAACCTTCAGATTTTGAGGCAGGTTATTATAGACTCCAATAGCCTGAATATAACTATTCTTGTTACTGATCGTTTTAAATGACTTTAATAATTGTATATTTTTATTTCTGGTTTTGCTTTCAGAAATTTCATATTTGTTCTTTAAAGTATTGTAGTGGTAGACGAGTGCCTCATTGGCAAACATTTGACGCATATTCAGTGGGTTATCTAGTAAGAATCCATTTTTATTTATAATCTTCAAAATTTTGTTTTGCAAATTTTGTAACAAGCTAACAGCATTGGAATATGCTCCACCCCAAGCTATGATGCCATAAGTTATGACACTATGGAAAAATGCATAGTAAATCATTCTTAAAGTTTTAGTTTTCATAAATTTATGTATCTTTCTAAAAATAAAGATAATATATTTTGTCTTATTTATAACATATTCTATGTGTATTTTCCAATGCAAGTTGTAGTCAAATATAATACCTAAGTACTTCGTGCTTTCAACCCTCCTAACTGCTTTGTTATCAATTCGTATATTGAAATCTTGTGGAACACTGTTATAGTAGTTTTCTATTGTCATTACTACCGTTGTATCTATGTTTAACGATAATTTATTTGAGACTAGCCACGCAGATACCAAATCAAGGTACTCATTCATTTTCGTTTTAACACTATTCCACGATTTATCAGTAGCTATAATTGCGATATCATCCGCATAAGATAGTATAGATTCTGATGGCATTTCCAACAATAAATCATTAACATATATAATAAATAGAGGGGGACCCAAAATAGTACCCTGAGGAACTCCAGTTGTGATTGTCTCAGGTTTGCTTAGATAGTCATTGATTTTTACCCTGTGGTTCCTATTTTCAAGATAACTTGTAATCAATTTATGCGCAATTCCTCTGATTCCGTAGTTGTATAATTTGTCTAGTAGAATCTTGTGACCTACCGTATCAAAAGCTTTAGCTAAATCCAGATACGTAATTGCTATAGGAATGCTTTTATCTAACCCCTCATACATAATTTTGGATATTTCTGCCAATGCATCTTTTGTTCCTTTACCTTTAACAAAACCAAATTGCTTTTCAGATATAGTGTTACATGTATCCATAAAATTTAAAAACCTATTGTAAATGATTTTTTCAAAAATTTTTGCTAGATTAGAAATCAAAGATATTGGTCTATAGTTCCATATATATTTTTTATTGCCCGATTTATGTATAGGTATAACATCTGCATTTTTTAATACAGTAGGCTATATAGATTTTTCAATACTTAAATTAATAATATGAACCATGGGATCTATGATAAACTCTGTTAAAACTTTAATGACCCTAGTACTAATATTATCAACCCCACCATTTTTGAGCTTCATGTTTTGAATTACATCTGCAATTTCTGAATAGTTGGTTGGTGAAATAAAAATAGTTTTGGGATTCCTCTTAGGTAATCTTACCTTCACTTTTTTCGGTTGGGAAATTTGTTCGCTAAGTTTTCTGCCTACACTGCTAAAGTACGCATTAAAATGGTTTGCAATATCTGTATGATTATTGATTATGTTTGTTCTTTTTTCATCATATATCTGATCTATAGAATTACTAACAATGTTGTTTTTTCCTATTTTTTGTTTTATAATTCTCCAAATATTTTTGGGATTATCAGAATTTTTTTCAATTTGTTCTCTATCATATTCTAGTTTAGCTTCTTTGACCTTGTTTAAAATTATGACATAATTACTATATTCTAATTTTAATTTTACATTGCTTGGGTCTTTTTTCCAAATTTTATAAAGTGTTTCTTTTTTTTCACACGAAATTATTATCCCTTTGGTAATCCAATTACTTCTTGGACTTGTTTTATTATGTTTTTTACTGCGACTCCAAGTATAGGTTGCTAGTTCAATGCAAATTTTAATTTTACGAATAAGTTCGTTAACAGCCTCATTTGGATCCTGCAATGACAATACTGAATCCCATCTTTCATAGTTTGCCATTCTAGCTAGTTTGATGTAATTTGTAGATGTGATTAAATCATCCGTTTTTTTCTTATTTAATTTACCCAGTGACATGAAAAGCGGTTAATGATCCGTGATTGTACTTATCTTCTTGAAATTTCTTGTTTCAATTGTCATAGTTTTTATGAACATATTGTCAATGCAGGTTCCAAGCTGACTATTTTCTGATGGTCTGGTTACACCCTGAAAACCAGGTTTATATCCATTATCCAAGAAATTATTTAAAAATTCCTGACTGACATTCTCTATGTTTAACAGATTTATATTATAATCACCTATCATTACATGATCTTTGGATTTTCTCTTACTATTCAGTAACTCTTTTATATTGTCAATAAACTCAGATTTTGGGATAGCATGAGATCTATACAGGGCAGATATTTCAATATTACCATTGCCAGTTTCAATAATTGAGTTGATTATTTTAAGTTTGCCTATCTCTATTATTTCAGTATTTTGCATAATTGTTTTATCTATATATACTACCACACCATCAGATATATTTATTTTACTATTATTATAATACATATTGTATTCAGGTAGATTAAAATAACTGGAAAATTCCAGATTCCACGTTTCAACGCATATTATAATACATGGTTTTATCTCTAAGCTCTCCATAAATGCTTGAAGTTTTAAGAAATTTGCATTCAAACTGCGGATATTTAGGTATAAAATATATTCATTTTTATTCTTCATGTATCTATTGAGAGCATTTATATTATAAACTGTGTTTTCGCATTGTATAAAGTTTTTTAGTATGTCATCAATGTATTCTATATTTAGCTCCATGATCATATTACCGCTCAGTTGTTGTTCTGGTCTTCCTGATGTTTGTAAATATACTGTTGCTTGAAGACAATGATGAAACCGACTGAGCACTTCTCTTAGATCAGTATTATTATATTTTGTTAGATTTGTTAGATCAGTATTATTATATTTTGCGATGTCTATCTTACCGACATATCTTTGGATAAATGGGCTCACAGAATAATCAGTGTTAGCAATTAATTTTTTAATTTTGTTTATCAGCACTTGGCATGACTGACTATCATTAGCCACGTGCTGTGTATTATACTGAGTGTTGTATTTATTATTACTATACAAGCAATTCACACAACACTTTACATCCTGTTTGTTACAATTAACGCTAAAATGTGGTCCTGCGCACTTTAAGCACACTTTATCATTTACACATTTGTTTCCACTATGACCAAACCTGCCACAGTTGAAGCATGGTTGCAAATTTAGATCATCATACACGTTACAATTTTGATATCCAACAAATATTCTGTTTGCGTTTTCTCTTACATGTTTGTAGATTTCAGCTGTAACTTCAAGTATAACACTTTGTAGCTTGGTTTTTTCATTTTCATACGAGTGTATTGTAACGCATTTACTTTCCAACTTATTAAAGTTTCTCATTTTAATATCTTCTTCTAATGCTACAACATCCATACCTTCGATATTGTCAATTCCTACTACTTTTATTCTTGGATTCTTGACTTTTTCTTTTTCAATCGTACAAAAGCTGGATAATTTCTTGCTTAACGATTTTTCTGCTTCAATGGTACTAGTTAATCTCCAAAATTCGATTTTCTATACAGTTTTACTTCCTACTATATATAAAATTTGAATGTTATATATATTTAATTATTAGATTACGAATTTTTCTAAGTTTGCTTAAACAAAACATTTAAAAAAAGAATTTTACTATACTTAATGTTATGTTAATATTACTATATGTTAAAACAATATTATATTTATTGTAACTATGAATTAAGTTAGAGGAAGCTACGGTTTTTTTATTGTGGGAATGAAAAGAGCGGAAAATTTGACGTACAGGATGGTATTTTTGCGGGGTACCCAAGGTCATCTCAAGGTCAAGCAGCCAGTTTGAAACCAGACCACCCTAATTCCACTGGTAAGGTATTTTTCTTGGTTTAAGTGGGATAATTTAATTAAGTGGGGAATTTATGTATTCCACGACTTAATAAACAAGATCACATTACAGCATATGTTGTGGGGAATCAATATCAAATATCCATTCGAGCCGATATAAATTGTTTCTGTTTTTGGCGTCATTTAGGACAAGCCTACAAAGTTTCCGTCAAATCTTCGAATAACACTTCCGTAGACTCGTGAAAAGTCCTTCTCAGAATAATTGGCGTGGAACTCTTTTAGTGGCTGATGAGTTAAAGGGGCCAAGTATGCCGGATTATTTGAGAAACGAAATTGTTAATATTCTTTTATCTCTTGGGGCATGTCGAGGTCGATATCGTGTTGCGTCAAGGTATTACCGCCATAACTATCCAAGGAGGCTTCACTACTCAAACCACGAAACAATGCGACGTATTGTGAAAAGAGGGAGACATCGACCACCAATACGTAGAAATCGTCGTCGCATTATGATACAGAACAACAACGATCTACGAATCCTTGTCGTTTTGGCAATGGTTGATTTGTATCACCATATCTCTTTGCGCGATATTGAAAGACTACGGGGATTCCGAGATCGACAGCCAGCAGAATTTTGCGTCTTCACAGATTTTATCCGTATCAGATCACGTTGACTCAAGCTCTAATGTCCGATGATTTCCGCCGTAAACTCAACTTTTGCAATTAGGCACAAACTAGAATCCGTGAAGACCCTGAATTCTTTAGATACGTAATGTTCTCGGATGAGGCTACATTATGTGGTAACTGGCAACGCAATCGGTATAATAGCCATTGGTCTGTACAGAACCCTCATTGGTTACGTCATGTTGACAATCAGCATAGATGGAGCCTTGTAGTTTGGTGTGGTATAGTGAATAGTTATTTATTTTATATTTATAGGCCCTTATTTTTTCGATGGTGTTACGTCCGAATGAGCGCAACCCATCAATATACTTACTTTTATTCGAGTTCCTATCTTCTGTTATTATTTATTTAGATTTACAAGGAAATCCCTTTTGGTTACCAGAGTTACCAGAATTATTGAGAAATATCGACTTGGAAACAAGACGAAGATTATGGATACAAAAAGATGTGCGCCGTGTCATCGTTCGCTGATAGTTCGTCGATTCCTGAACCAACGATACCGAGGACGATAAATAAGCATTGGTAGTGACGAGGGCAGATTTGTTTTTATGGGGTTACTTCAAAAATGTTGTTTATGCATAACAACCAACGACACGGCGAGATATGATGCGACGCCTCACACAAGTTTGTAGAGCTATCCCGTGTCACGTTCTGTTGTCCACAATTGGAAACTTTGAACGTAGAATATTATAGCTCTCTAGTTAGTCAATGTCTTGCCTTGACCGGTTGGACATTCGCACCTTGACTTCATCGACTCATATTATAGGTATAAATTTATTTACAAACCAGTAAATCCAGTGGGCTCAATTATATCTTTTTCTATTAGTCAAAACCAACATTTTGACTATTGATATGGTATATTTTGGTCATACCATACCATAGAACCATAGAACCACCAAATAGGTTCAGTATTTAATTTATAACTTTGAAATAAAATTTGTTTTTCAAAAATGGGTTTCGGAAGCTTATTCTACGTGCAATATAAATTTTATTTTATATATTTTATTTTTGTTGTTGCCAAGTTTTAATAATTTACCGTTGTTTGCACTCTGCGAAGTGAAAGCAGGACCGCGTATCCCACGCTACGATGAAAGGCCAATCGTCTGCAGGAACCTCCGTTGAAATTGCGAAGCATTCGTGGCTTCGCTTCTGCGAGCTCGCTGGCTCGCGCGTGTACCTCATAGCCGCTGCTGCGTCTCCTCACGCGGTAGACGAGGCTGCTCAGTATTGCGTTCCCACCACGTGTCGAAGCGCGCGAATCAGCTCGTTGCAGAAATGCCCGCAGAGGCGGTGGTATTCGCAGGAAGTATTATAGGTAACGGGAGAAAGTGTATGATCGAATAAAGACGCAAAAAATAATTTGATAAGATGCAAAATAAAATGGCGCGACAATAATACACTAGGAAAGCGCGCGCGCGCAAGTAGGCCGGTCTGGTAACGATGCACCAGCGCGTGCAACTGGGGCCGCTGCCACCAGCTTAAATATACAGATAATTAAAGGGCACATTTACCTACTTACTTGGCTATTCGCAGCCGCACGCCAGATCACGCACACGACACACACACACTGGATGCTGGTGATGCAGGTTGGTCCTGTTGATGTTGTCCGGGGATGGGGTCGTGTGTCGTTCTCTTCTCCTCTCAAATTTGCGGCACGCTCGCTTACTCTCTCTCTCTTTTCTCTCTCACTCTCGCTTCTATTTCCGAACTCGTCGTGTTACCATCTGCTAGGCCGGAAGAGCACTCAAGTGATGAATCGTGTAATAGACTTTTCAACGACTGGAGTAGCTGCTCTGATAATCCCGATAATAACCGCGATAGCAACCATAGCCACCAAAATAATTCAAACAACGCCGATAATTTAAACTAGAAATACGCCCGACGAGCTCCCCAAGCGCCCAACGTCTAGTAAAGCATGAAATGTTCTACGTAAATCTAACGGAAAAATCAGCAAGATAAAATTTTTAATATCCAATAGTCTATCCCCAATTAAAAACGAGAAAGGAAAAATTTTCCGTAGACACCGAAGCAGATACTTCAGTCGTAAAAATATGGAATTAGCTCCAAGCTATCCCTAAGACGCGCAGAAAAAAATTAAAGAAGAGGGTGTCACTCCTATCTCCTCCTTCGCATTCGGGAAAACCATTATACAACTGCAAAGGCTACAATGTGACGTCTAAATCGTACCAAATGAATTTCCGATAAACGAAGTGGGAATCATCAGGTAACGCATTATCAATGCACATAAAGGTTGCGTCGATGCAGCCAGCCGCCTTGAACTCGGCGACACAATTATGCCGTTCGAGTCAGACAAACAAATATCAATACCGCCAACGGTAAAAATGATAACACCGACACACAAAAAATAAAGAAGAAACCAGACCTATCTATACATGTATTTTGATCCGCTGAATCCGAATTCAAAATTTATTTTTCCCGTACACCCTTTAAACTTTGGAAAAAGCGTGAAAAATCACTAAAAAATCGTCAAATTTTGTATTTAAATGCTTAGGTTAGGACTAAAACATTTGTTATGACAGCATTATACGTGATTTTTGTGTGGTTTTACTCGCTTTATTTAAATCCACGGTTTTTTTCAGTCCTACGCACTTTAATATTTGAAGAAGTGGTGGAAACCCGTCAAAAATTGAGAAAAACTACGTAAAATCATGAAAATTTGCATTTAAGAGTACAATTTAGTTGCAATCTTTTTGTGAGTGTCATATGTATGATTTATATAAATTTGAAACTGTCGGCTACACATTTATTACAGCACAAAATTGTCCTGAAATCCAATAAAGTAATAAGAAATGCCCGTTTCAGATTTCCCCGAGCTTCAAAAAAGCACATGCTACAGGAGCGCGAGGAACATCTAGTCGTGCCCGCAAATTCAAATTATTCTTCCTCGCTCTGGATCGTACCGAAAATTCAAGATGCGCAAGGAAATAAAAAGTTCCCCCTAGTAACCGGTATCGCGCCCTAAATGAGAAAACGGAAGGAAGCTGTCACTCGCTGCCTTCCACAAACGATATCCGCGAACATTTAGCCGATGCTAATTATGTAACAGCTGTGACGGGGCCTTTGTGCCGATGCGACGGCTCCAACGCTGCGCCGGAGGCTCGACTCCGGCGTGAAGATACTCTTCTTCCCGTTCAACGGAGAGATACTCTCCTTGATGCGACGGCGATTACCTGCGCCGTCGCTCGTGCAGCCTACTGCTGCCGTGCCGCCGTGGCACTCTGCTCGGCCAGTCAGTTATTCTGCAAATCGCGAAACACGCGATTTGCCCGCGTAGGCTGTCGGGGTACTCGGGTATATAAGGACGTTAGGAGCAAACGAAATGTAAACACCAGGTATAAGCGAATGTTTGTTTATTCGAATTCAGATTACACGAGCTAACAACACGTTATATACGCGCGACGCGAGAAGGCAGATTACGCACGCCGATAATAACTCGCTCGCGGCGAGTTCGATCGCTATAATAATTGAAGCGCGACAAATGATGATTGTACTTACAATCTCGCAAAGCGCCGCTCCTGCGTGGTGCGGCGCGCGCAAAATGGCGGGAGCGTCCTCCCTCGGGTACACTGCGTGGTCTGCGAGTCGGTGGCGTACCGACGGGTCCGTCGCTGGCTCGCTGGATGACTCCGCTTACGTACTCGCCTTCGCTCGCTGCTCCACGGATACACACGCGCACGGTGGAGGCACAGTAGGTCGCGTTCGCGCGGTATCGAAAGGTCGATGATCTCAAGCCCGTGTTGCTACTCTCGCGGCCGGAAACTATCTCCCGATCGCGCTCGCGTCGCGTCGCGAGCGCCGCGCGCAGCGCCTGCGCGCCGATCCGCGGCGACCCTGCGCATGACATGCGCGCGCGATTCAAATCGCTGGATCGCTTACACAGCAATGGACCTTAAGCAGGGCTAGCACCAAATCAAAATGCACCCGGATTCAACTCATTTAAGGGGGTACAACGCCTTTAAATAATAAATTAATAGTTATGATGCATAATATTTTAATAACAATATAAATAAACTAATTTTTTTTACCATAACTAGAAGTATTTTTTAATATTTTTGCCAGGTTAGGACCTCTGAATAGCCCTATAATACGTACTTACTTGCTCAGGCACATAATTCACTGACCGTAATATTTAGAAGCAATGGATGGACTAAATGAGCAAATTTGAGGATTTTTATTAATTTTAACATATATATGATGTATCTTTTATCGATGTATTTAAAATTAAATCCTTCTATTCAACTGAAACTCTCTTTAGCTAAAAGTATATAAAAAAACCTAATAATATAAATTTGTTTACCTATATTGACCATGGCATACGGCTATATCAAAACATACAGTATACGATGACTTTGAGCACTGTAAGATTCAAGGTAAACACATGAATGAAATGGGCTAAAATAAGTGGGCTTTAAGTATTTTTTGTATCAATAATATCAATATTTAACTTATTTTTTAAAAATTTTGTAACATTTACATTTTTTTAAAATTTTCTTATCGTTTAAATCAAAATTCCTTTGTTCATGCCGTACACAAATTTTCAGCCCATTTCATCTATGCGTTCATCTGGAATCTTATGGACAGCCAGCTGAAATTGAAAAAAAAACAATTAGTAAGAAAATCAACAATTAAGTTTGTGTTTATAAAACGTGTCGTCTAAAATTTCAATACTTATAGTAGCCACTGTGACTTTTTCTTCTTCATTCCAGACAACTAGATGAACATTCCTGCAGTATGTACGTTTATTCGAATTAGATGACCAAGCCCATAGCCGCTTGAATAAGCTGAAGTAAAAGAACACATATATTAGACATTTCAATAAATATTAAATAAAATGTAGATTATATATTATTAATTACTCATATTTTTTTTCATCATATTTTGTTCTTCTATGCTTTCATAATCGCCACAATCATCCTTTTTGGAATGGGTGTTTTATGTGGGCTATTATTTGCTGTCATCAAATAATTTAAAAATTGATATTTTGCAAATGCAGTAGATTAAATTAATTATTCTTTTTGTAGTCCCAGCCTCTTTCGTGCTAGCAAGTGTTTTTCTTTCTACAAGAAAGAGTCTATCATCATCGCTAGTAATAACCCAATCCAGTGCAGCATGTTAAACAGTGTTTCGTGGTGTGAAACCTGCTTATTGATATCATCAAAAGCCGACTGAGCAACTGGTTTTAGAAAATCCATAATACCAGCAAAAGTTAAAGGCCAGCGTATCTTTGACCGTACTTTGTACAAACAATGTCAATCTTAAAGCCGAAGCCCTGTATACCAGATTCACTAAATTCCACATTGCTATTGCACTGATTACATGTTAAATTGTTCTCAAGTGCAAGAAATAGAATATTTAAGTCGAGAATTCTATTTCTTGTATTACTAGAGTCTATGACCCTCGTACTTTCGAGTTTTCTTGAACTGGTAAAGGGTCTTGACCTTTTTTCTGGCCTTTCTTTGTTTGTCAAAAATTCTCTTGGTCTCTTCTTAGGTTTACCACAAGAATACTTGTGATCAAAATGAACATTTAGAAGACATTATACACGTAAATAAACGTCGTCCACACTGCACTATACATTATAATCACAAATTATCTCACAGAAACACTAATCAATATAAAAAAAGTTTCAGTTATTTAATTTAGATAAAAAACATAAATATCAGCTGTACTTTCTAGATGCTGTCTGCTTAGTTGTTTACTAATGTTTGTGACAACTTTGCGATATTTATATTCGAACAATTATTTCGAATATAAAATCGAGAAAGTTCTGCACATAAAAGGTACAGCGAGACTCAAGGCCACAAAAGTATCAGGTAGCCAAGAATCTCGCTGACCTAAACAATTTTCCCTCCACTGCGCAAGACCGCACGTGCGAAGCCACGCTGCAGTTTTGAATTCTTGCACCATTAACAGGTCCCGTAAGACCTAATGAGTGCGACGAGTGCAGACGCACTGTCGTCAACATGGGGAAGTGGAGTTTGGAGACGCGTGGGAGGTCCGGAAACACTTCCGAAGCGTCCCCAAGCCACGCTACCTCAAGCACTCCGACTCGAGCCAAGCTGCCGAGCGGACGACAATTTTTCAGTAGTTTTTTCTTTGTTTTATACTTTGTTTTATTGTTGTTCAAAAATCAATTGTTATATTTCATTCTTTCTCATTTTCAAATTGACGGATACATATATATATATATATATACATATTATAAATATTGAGCCCAATTGATAATAAAAGAGGACCAAATAAAGCCAGAAGCTTTCTCAAATGTGATTCAAGTGTGTTTTGATTGGTTTAACCTACACATATACATTTGAATCTTCCTTGGACCAGGAAGAGATAGAGGACTATAGACTTTGGAGTTGATCAGCAAGAGATAAGGAAGCATACAAGGTAAGAAGGTTTATTATAGACAAATCCGCATTTCAGTCAAGAGAAAAGTTAAGCTGACAGCCAGGAGAGATTCGAGGAGTGGAGTCTCTCCCGTAACTGTATAGTTGCGTGCGCGAGATCAACTCACGCAAAGATTTGATTAATATTGCTAGGTGACTAATAATCACCTAACAAAAATTGGTGGTATCACCGAGATCTCGCGCATAACTGTCTGCTGACTTTTCTCTCTCGCTGCATGCCGGTAAAAGTAGTAGTATCTAGAAAAAACAAAAGAAGATTATATATATTAAAAAGATTAAACAAATTAAATAAAATATAATAAAGTGCGCGAATAAATATCCATGCGAAAAAAATTAGTAAATATTCGAAAGAGAAGTACAAAAGCATAAGAAAGAGCATCGCATTACCTAGCCGCGTGCTATCGGCAATAGCAGACGCGTAGAAAGCATAGCGTGGCGTCGTGCGGTGACGTCACAACCACGCGTTTGACACAAAGACCCAGGATTTAATATCTGAAAAATACAAAGAGAGTTTAAATTGTTTTAACCCTCTCAAATTAAATAATTGGTCAATACGTTAAGTTTTTGTACGATGCAGTAAAATTATAATAGCGATTGCTATAAAGAGAGTTTTTACAAATGAAATCCAAGTCATTCTAAATATTATTCAAATCAAAAATAAGACATATGCGAATAGTGTTGAAATACAATTAAAAGGGAAGGGCCCAATCATAATAAACATATTGTAATATTTTCACATGTATAAGGTGTGAACATATTGAATTTATATGTACTCAGTGAAACTCACCAAAATCTGGTCGACCAGCAAGAATAAGCTGAATTGGCACTTTTCTGCCGCAGTCGGACCAGGGCGTAGCTGACGCAGGTGCTCCATAGAGGTGATAGACCCCACAGAGCGTGGTTGACCCTCTGAACCTATATATACATATATTAATTAGCATATTTCAAAATATATAATATAATTTTATTGAATGGTCGACAACAAAAGGGTAAGACCATTCACAATAGTTGTCTTCTACTCATATTTGAATACGTAACTTAAAGGTTACGTACCAATGAAGTAGTGTTCGCAAATGAACAAAAGTCCTCGGATACATTTGCCTGGTGTATGAAAATTCACACCACCTGTAATAGAAACGTATAATTTACACAAAGCAATTTGTTCTTGTGCTCAATTGATGAGAATTCAATCGGGAGATTATAAATAAAATACTTATCTGACAAGCAGCAACAGGTTGCACTGCTTGCGATACATCGTGTTGGGTCCATAAACATTTTCATTCACAACTTTGGTCCTAATCAACTGAACAAACCAAAACACACACACACGAGTAGAGGAGACACTCGCGAATCCACAGATTATGGGTTTCGGCAATAAATAACGCGTTTTACGCAAAATACTTCGATGAGAAAAATACGCGACGCGCGAGAAGGTTAAACACGCAACATACAGCGTATAGCAGCCGACGCTTCGTGTTTGTTCAGAGCAAACACCAGCGCAGGCGTGGATCTAGACGCGGCACTAGGGAGACTATAGTGGTGTAGGTCTAGTGACTTGGCACCTCTACAGCGGCCATTTTGGAAGAGTATAGAACGCGCGCGAAATTTAAATTACAATACATGTAAAGCTGATACATAAATAATGTTTGACAATAAAAATTAACAAATTATTATAAATAAATTATTATAGTGCCAATTTAAATAAATAAATAATTTTTTTTACAATAAAATTTTTTTCGGGGAATTTTACAACTTTTTGGTTTCATTTGCTTATAAATGAGATTTTTCACAGAGTATTAAAATAAAGATCAATTATTTAAATAATTAGAGTGAAATTCGGACACTATAAAATATTGTATAGTATAATATTCATATTATTGGTTTCTTGTTTTTTTTACATGCATTGAGGATTTTTACAATATCATTTCCGATTGAGGTACCACTCTAATGCATCCATGCAGTGAATATTTGTGCATTAATATTCATGTGAATATTTTAAATAATAAATTCACTTTTTGATCACTTCTATTTAATTATTTCAATTTGGAAGTGCAAAATTTTTCATTTGTTTCAAACCAGGAGCGTAACAGTGATTTTCATTGAAATTTTCTTTGAGCATTTGTTAAGATAATTTTAGACTTATGTACTTTACGTCACTTTTTTTTTAAAAAGAAGAATTCTTCATTGGCTGACGAATTTTCTACCTTTTTCCTTTAGTTTGCTTACAAAAGCGACTATTCATCATAATACTCATAAGTCTGCTTGACAGCGGTTTTTCCCTGGATCTGCTCAATAGCGGTCACTCTATATCCTAAGGTTTACTCAGTAGCAACCTGATCCTTTGGTCTGCTTAGCAGCGACTACTCTTGTGAATCCTGAGTCAGCTGAGTAGCGGCTCTCCTTGGACCAGCTTAACAGCGGTCATTGTATCCAACAAGACACAACCCATGAAGGAAGAAAATTTCTCAGGCAGACAAAAATTATTTAACAAAAAGAGATCAGGAAAAAAGTATTTCTTGCAAAAATTATTATTTGAAAAGAAGGCATTAGAGAAAAGACTCAAAGAAATAAATGATCAATTGCACAATTATTACCGGGAAGACAATAGAATAAACGCGAATAATAATAAAGTTTTTGAGAATAATTTAAATTTTCAATCTGAAGTAAGCAAAAAGTTTAATGAACTTTTGGAGTTTGCTTTAAAGGAAGCGAATAAACACGAAGCCAATCAATTGGTATTTTTTTGACAAAAGACTACATTTAGTCGCTTTTTGAACCAGTTTGAGGTATTTCCTGGTGACCTTGCACCTACACTTTAACGACCCATAGCCCGATTGAATAGACAATCCCAACATTTAGACCCATTATAAATCATTTTCTTTTGAGAGAAGAAGAAGAAGAATTTTTACATAAAAAAAATAGAAGAAGAGCATCCAAAATGAATCTAGGCGATGAAACAAATGCCAGAGGTACCAGAGCAACAAATGCAACTGCATCTGACTCCAATTTTATGCTAATGAATAGCATGGCAAACACCTTCACGCTTATGAACTGCATAAGCGGCATCCCAACCTTTGATGGCAAGAGAAGTCTTAGAGAATACATTCAGGACTTAAGGAATGCAGCATCTCTAGTGAATGAGGACATACCGTCGGTGATTACTATGATGAAATCAACGTCTTGCTTGGCAGTGCAAAAACAGCACTCCAAGAAGAAAAAGGCAATAGTTATAAAAAAGAAATGATGGACCCGTTGAAATCGCTTGCAGTGGATATATTTATAAAAGGTCTACCCGTCAATTTAGCAGAAAGTGTGGACTATAGTAAACCGGGAACACTGCGTGAAGCCTATGATGAAGCTGTAGGTCTAGAGACGAGGATGGAAGCCAAAATAATTCCAGATTCCAGACCATACCGTGGCAGGACTCATAGCTACAACAATCCCAGACTACATAATGAACCACGGACTGGAACAAATTATAGAAATAGCAGAAGATATCATGACGAAGATCAATATAGAAGAACCTGAATACATTGCCCATGTGCAAGATCGATCGAGAAAGGTACCACGTGATGGATATTCCACCAACCGCCGCCAAACAAATGGTTATCAGCAAAACCGGTACCAGGAGAATACTTACAGGAATCCGAATTATATGAATCGTTACAATAATACAAATTATGGAAATGGATTTCCCCCGAACCAAAACTACAACGACAACCGACAAGAGAGTTACCGTTGGCGTGAAGGCAATAATCAGTCCTACAGAGCAAATCAACGAATATTCAACCCTCAGACACGAAGGTATGAAGATATGCAGAACCGACCCGACAGGCGGAATATCAGTAGTTGGCGTAATGAAAATCCCAGATATGACAACCAAAATAATAGGGACAATTTAAACTACCAACAGGCTCGTCACGAACCCAAGATGACGAGCCAAAACCAAAATTACTCGAGACAAAACGATCAGCAAATACCAATGAATATGGATCAAACAAGCTACCGAAAACAAATGCAGGAGTACAACCAGAATCGAAATTCGAGTCAAAGGAACCTACACGAAAATCAGACAAAAGCCCCAGTAATGGCGATACTAACCAAACCCGAGAAATCTCGAGGATGTGTTCCACGAACTGTAAAGGACCTGAAAACTATAATTGGGAAGATGGAGAGGCAACAGCGGTAAGAATAAGGATACACGAAGGAACACAGCGACCGTATTTAGACTTCATGATAGATAATGGCGCAACCGTAAACCTAATAAAAATCGGAGCTCTGCACGATGACTTACCAATAAGCATTGAAGATGACAGAGAATTAGGAGGCATCACAGACCAGACAGTGTGGACGGCAGGATCAGTGTACCTGGATATAAGAGGAACCCCAGTAAAATTTCAAATAATACAGGACGATTTTCCTATAAAACAGGATGGCATGTTAGGAAGGAATTCCCTAAAGAAGGAAGAAGCAGTAATCTCCTACCATAAGAATGCTCTTATGGTAAGTGGTGATGTAATGCATCCCATACCGTTCATAAGGCATGCAGAAGAACAGAACCCAAGGAATCTAAGAAGAGGATCTAAATGCAAACAAGCAAATGAAGTACTAAAAGTGGAAGCGAAAATTGATGACGAGAGCAAATGTATGGAACAAAATATGGAGAACCAAGAAAATGTTACCACGAACAAAGTAAAATACATAATAAAAGCTAGAACAAGACAAGTAGTCCAAATTAACCTAATCAAAAGTGACTTGAAAGAAGGCTACTTTCCTAGGATACATGTAGGAAATGACAACGTAATTCTAGGTGAAGGCGTAGTCAATAATGTGAACAATACCTGCAAAATGATGGCCATAAATACAAGTGAACAAAATGTAATGATAGAAGTAGACCCAAAACAGTTAATACCTTTCGACACCGGACCAGACTTCCTACAAGAAACAGACAGTGATTTTGATGGAGATGCAATTGTTGACCAAATCAAAAGATTAGAACGAGTAAAGGCATCAATCAGAAGAAATAATTTGAATAAAGAGGAATTAGAAATTGTGGACCACATAATAGAAGATTTTCTGGATCGATTTCTATTGCCATGAGACAGGCTCCCGTGCACCGACATGATCGAGCATCATATTCATTTAGAAAATAGCGTACCTATAAACACTAAACAATACAGACATCCTCCTCAACATAAACAAGTTGTAAGAGAAAGCGTAGCCAAAAAGCTCAAAGACAAGATTATAAGAGAATCCAATTCTCCCTGTAATTCACCCATCTGGATAGTACCCAAGAAACCAGATAGTCATGGCAAGCCAAGATGGCGCATGGTGATTGATTTTAGAGAACTAAATAAGAAAACCATCAGAGATGCATACCACTTACCAAACATTGCGGACATAATGGATCAACTGGGAGGAGCAACCTACTTTTCGATATTTGACTTGGTCAGTGGTTTCCAACAAATACCGATGGCTTCTGAAGATTGTTATAAAACAGCATTTACAACAATAAATGGACACTATGAGTACACAAGAATGCCTGAAGGATTGAAGAACACTACGGCGACTTTCCAACGCCTCATGAAAAAGGTTCTCAGAGGATTACCGAATATTGAAATACTAGTATACCTGGATAACATCATAGTATACAGTAAAAATTTAAAGGACCATGAAAGAAGAATACGAAATCTCATGGAAAGGTTAAGAGAGGCAAAGTTAGTCTTGCAGCCTGACAAGATTGAATTCTTTAGAAAAGAAGTTGGATTTTTAGGACACATAATTAGAGCAAAAGGAGTTAAACCCAATCCAGAAAAGGTTTCGGCAATAGCCAAACTAGCCACACCCAAGAGTGCCAAGAATATAAGAGAAGTACTAGGAATGTTTGGATATTACCGAAAGTATATCAAAGATTTTGCTAAAATAGCGAAACCATTGAATGACCTACTAAAGAAAAACGTGAAGTTCGAATGGACCCCTCAATGTGACGAGAGCTTACAAAAACTCAAGCAATGCCTAATGGAAGAACCCATCTTACAATTCCCGGATTTTGATAAGGAATTTACCTTAACTACAGATGCATCAGACTACGCGATCGGAGTAGTCCTGAGTCAGGAAAAGGATGGATTTGATCATCCAGTCCAATACTTGTCTAGAGTTTTAAATAAAGCTGAAGGGAATTACTCAACCACTGAAAAGGAGTGCTTAGCGGTACTATTTGCTCTACATCAGTTTAGACCATACTTACTGTGTCGCAAGTTCACTTTAGTGTCCTACCATGAACCATTAAATTGGATGCATAGCAGAAAAGACCCTGGACAAAGATTAATGAAATGGATGTTTAGGTTCACAGGCTATGAATACACCTTCAAATACAAACCAGGAAAACTAAACAAAAATGCTGATGCACTTTCAAGAAACCCTCCAGAAACCACCGAACAAGAAATAAACAAAAATTTACCTAGAATCAAAGTGATGGTAATAGAAGAAAAAGCAAAGCAAGAACAAGAAAATGCCAAAAACAAATTGCCATCACAGAAGACTAGCTTTCGCAATAGAGCACACTCAGCATTGGAGAAAACCGCAGTACCCAGAGGCAGAGGTAGACCCATAGGAGCGAAAACAAATAAAGAAGCGCCCAAACTAGAACATAGTGTGGTAGTGCAGAGGACAAGAGCAAAACGTGCTGAGATAAAAAGTCCAGTAGGACAATACATCAAACAAGGAGGACCAAGCAAGACGTCCAAACCCATGGGTACAAAGAAAACTACGCAAACAGAAACACCAACAAAAATCGAAACAGCAGTCACCGAGACAACCTCCATCAAACCACGAGAAGTGCCAGTAAGTTCGTCTGATATAGACTCGGATATTTTAATGACAGTCAACCCATCCAGGAGATCATGGCTATTGTCAACGGCTAATGAAGACAGCGACTTGGATAAACCACCCATACCAGACCCCAGATACAGCGGATAACGACAACCAGACTCAGAGACTACAGAAGATGAAGCCCAAGAAGTACCCGAGAACGAAACATCTTCTTCAGAAGATAGTCAGAATAAAACCATAAGCAATATCGCAATAGACATGACAACAGTAGAAGATTCTCAAGTTGAAGATAATGCAGATGAAGAACTACCCTAACAAAACAAGAAGTAGAAGAAGCTAGCAGGAAATTTGAAGAAAGCATGAGGAAATATGAAATGGATAAACAAGCTGATATCGACGAATCAACAACTGACATAGATACCCAACTGGATTTACCCTCACACTACTCTGACGATGACAATGTACCCGATGATGTGCGTGAAGCAATCTACACATCTGATCCACGGTTTGAGAAAGAAACCGACGTAGACAAAGTTTGGAGGAAAAGTGTTCAAACCCTTATAAAACGAGCACGACAGAAGCTACAAGAAGCATCTGGTCAAGAGGACACAGGAAATGAGTCAGATGTCGAAAGCGTAACTGACATAATATTGCCACCAGTTAGAAAGACATTATCAGTCACACCTATAATAAAAAGTTAGGGATATTGAGCGAGATAGAAGCCGAAGGAGGCTCTATTATAGATATAACATTTTCGAAACCATCAGAACCCACAATGCCTTTTCTCCTACCCACACCACCAGGTTTAGAACCTCTAAATAAAGGTCATGACATACGACAAAGCGAGCAAAAATCCGAAAGCGATTTGACTCGTACCACTGAAAAGACCATGCGAATTCCCAACAACATGATTACCGTGAGAGAATGCCTCACACACAAGCGAGACAATATTGTGCATTTCCTATCAGCAGATTGTGACAATACCTGGCCCGTTACCAGACTACTCGAAGAAATAGGAGCCATTAATCTAATGAAAATAAAGAACAGAAGACCAAAACCAGGACAAGTCTTAGTCACTCCTTTCAAGAAACATCAAATATTTACTGTAATAATGAAAGACAAGTACTTCAACACAACCAAAATGGAGAATGTACACAAAGGACTCAAGAACCTAAAAGAAATATTACTCAATAGAAATATCAAGAGTTTCAGAGTAGCACAAAAAGGAGACATTCTGGACCAGGTGGGCTCACCAACCATCATTGAAATACTTTATGAACATTTTCACAAGAGTGAAATAAGAGTAACAATGTGTTATGGAAAAGCAGAAGTACCCGCTGAAAAACACAGAAAGGAAATAATTGGACACCTTCATGACAGCCTGACAGGAGGACATAAAGGAATCAACCAAACGTACCAGAAACTAAGGGAACGATACTATTGGCCAGGAATAAGAAACGACGTTCAAAACTACGTCAGACGATGTGCAAACTGTCAAGAACAGAAAATAGAACGGTTCAAAACGAGAGAACCAATGATCATCACAGACACGCCAATAGAAGCTTTTGATAAAGTATCAATTGACACAGTAGGAAAATTGAGGATGACACCAAGAGGGAACTGTCATCTCTTAACGATGCAGTGTAACTTAACCAAATACCTAATAGCAATACCCATCAAAAACCTCAATGCAACGACAATAGCTGACACACTGGCGAAATATCTCATTTGTCAATTTGGAGCTCCGAGAGCCATACTCTCAGACCGAGGGACCAGTTTCTTATCAAGTATAGTAGAATCACTACTGAAGCTATTCAAGATAAATGATCTAACAACTTCAGGCTATAGACCTCAAACAAATGGGTCATTGGAGAGAAGTCATGCTCCACTCATAGAGTTCATCCGAATATACTCTGAAAGATACGATGATTGGGACCACCTAACCCCCTTTGCAACCTTTACATATAATACCAGTGTACACGCAGCCACAAACTTTACACCCTTTGAATTGGTTTATGGAAAGATAGCACGTTTCCCTTTGAGAATCCCTTCCGATGAAAAATTAAAAACATATAGCGTTTATATGCGAGACCTAGTACTAAGACTAGAAAAATGAAAAGGTCAGAACTTTCAAAGGAAAAGTCCGCGGATATGCTAGATTGATTAAAGAACCCCGCGTCCATAAGTTCGATTCATATAGGAATAAACCACTAAAAATTATAGAATTCGTAGGTCGGAAAAATGTAATTCTAGAATACCCCAACGGAAAGAGGGTCAGAAAGCACATTGACAAACTAAAGGATGTCGAGATGGATTCTGACCTGAATTCTGTTTAAATCACGTGAATAAAAAAAAACAATCAGAGGTACAATATCATTTATGCATGTAAACTAATGGCCATATTTTTACAGGATGAGAAATCCGAATATAAACATTATAATAATTTTAAGCATAAGTATGATGACCCGAGGAATACCACAGTATCAATTGGACTCCCTAGACCCGAATCCCGGTATATATTATGAAAAGATGGACCCCATGAAAATTAAGAAGGCCGATTGGAAGATACAAATCTACATCAATGTCGACGACTTCATGCAAATACACAAACCGCTGGACTCTTATCAAACTGTTTACAATAACTGCATAGCAAGAATAGCAGAAAATAAGTGCAAACATGCTTTAGGATTGGACCTCATAGAACTCAAACATCAGACCTTACGTAGCATACAAAAAGAGATAAACTAGACATTCAAGACCATGGGACATTATAACCACCCAATCACGAGAAATCCCAGAAGTATTCGCATCAAGAGGTTAGGCCCACTAGGCATAGTCGGCACTCTAAGCAAAAGCTTATTTGGTTTAGTCACTAGAGATGATGTGGACAACATCGATAAAAACATTGATAATCTATTTCAAGACCAAACCAAAATGGTACAAATTATAGATAAGAATGCACATATAGTCTCAGCCCAATTTGAAGAGTTACACAATATCACCCAAAACCATCAAAAGGTACTGCAAAACTTTGAAGCAGTCTTGACCAAATAGTGAACAACGTGGTCAAACAAGAAGAAGAATTGAAACATCTAGTGGAAATGACAGTATATGTAAGACGTCTGGAATCAACACTAGATCACTTAGTAAGGAGCAATGAAAAAGTGCTAAAGGTACTAAGATACTTGAAAGAAGGAAAAATATACCATGAACTCTTGACAACCAACATGAGACACCAGATAATGACGGACGTAAAAAGGACAAGCGGTTGTTTGGATTTTGCAATACCCACAGAACACCTAAGAATAGAAGAAATCACGAAAGTATCGGAAATCGAGGCCATTCATGAAAATGGCAGGACCATCGCGGTGTTACACATCCCCTTGGTTGAAAGAGACCCCTATCAAACATACAAATTACATGCGGTGACAATACCACAACACAAAGCCAATGGAACCACTGGATTAGCATTTATAGAGCCCTAACACAAGTACATTGCAATAAGCTCAAATGAAGAAAAATATATAAAATTTGATGACAACCTTGCAACCGAATGCATTAGAACCCACTACACATCAATTTGCCCAGTACTAGGACCTCTACAGAGTGCTCCAAACGCCCAAGACTGCGAAGCAACTATGTTATTAAACCCTAATTCTCAAACATTGAAAAACTGTAATATAAAATACAAAGAAATACTTAGAGAATGATCAATTGTGGCTATTCTCCACGACAGATCCTGATCGGCTGCGACTCTCATGTCCAAATCAAGAAGACGTGAAAATAACCTTAAAGGGAGCCGGTATCATACGTATCTCATTAACGTGCGTGGGCAGAACGGCAGACACCTTAATAATCGGACAAAAAAACCAAATCAAGCCAACTAACATACCTGTACAAACCCGAGATTGACCTAAAAATACAAAACATGTATCCATCGCTAGATCCTGAAGCCACGGACCTTGCCAATGATCCACCACCAACCATCGAAATACTCGGACCCAAATCAGGGTTTAACCAAGCGAAGCCTTTGGGACAAATAATCAATGAATTGAACGAGATCAAAGGTCACAAAAGACGGGATTACCATACAAATAATTTGTTGTATGGTAGCGTAACCTTCCAGCTAGTGGTCATAATAATAATTATAATAATAATAGGGATGAAACGTAGAATAATGATGCCTAGAGCAAAAGTAAAAGAGTCACACTATGTTTTGGCACCGAAAAACAGGCAACAAAGGCCAACGAGTTAAAAATATCATTGATAAAACAAAATAAACTTAGACGACGTACAAAACTGATGTCTGGACCATTATCAATAGAAGACATACCAACTTCGAAGAGAAGAGACCCCAATATGAAATCAGAAGTGCATGTAATGACCAACATACAGTACAGCAACGAACACAGCAAAAACAGACTATTTTGCTTATTACCTTGGGAAGGCAAAGACAAAGAAAAGGATCTTCAGACATTTTGTTCAATTCGGACCAATGGTATACTACGAGACTGTACGAGATAAAAAAGGACGCCTATCCTACGGATACGTACAATACTTCAAAGACCGGAATGCTGAAGAGGCAAGGAAGAAGAGCAATCCTATTTACAAAGCAACTTTTGCAGAACCGAGAAAACAGATACGAGGCAAAACCGAAATGGAGACCAAATTCCATTCATTTTGCAAAAAGGAAATAGACCTAAATCTACAGGGTGTCCCATTTTAATTTACCACCCCCTAAAACTGGTTAATAATTTGCTCTGAGAAAAAAATGTTTCAAATAAAATTTGTTGGGTTCGAAGGGGGGCATCTTTTGGCTATTTTAGCTGCGACCTTGAACATGACCTTCAAGGTCATTTGAAAGTCAAGACCAAATTTTCATATGAAATGTGCATATTTTTATGGCGGATTCGGATTCTACTAAAAAAGAGAAACACGTTTTGTTCGAATCATTTTTTGAAAAAATCCCAAATTTTTGTTGTAAACGGCTTTAAAAAAGTTGAAAAAATCACTAGATATCTCTTATTGCCCCACCCTTTAAAAGAAGTTAAAAATTTTACATTTTATCCGAGGAATTAGAAACGTACACAATTTTACAAATTTAAGTCCAAGTATGACCTTAGCCATGAACTTGTCCTTAACCAACAAGGTCATTCGAAGGTCAGTCAATTTATTTAACGGCAATCCTCGATTTTTATTCCGGCAATTGAAGCTTGGCTATGACCTTGACCTCAAACCTTAAATTCATTTTAAGAAAGAACCATCACTTTAATGGAAAATACTCTCTTTTTCAAAGAAATGAAATTACCAAAAAATTTATCAACAGAACCAAAGTTCATTAGAACGCTAATCTGATTCATTTTTTATCACATGGGGGAAGTTTGCAATCTTCGGGGTATATTTGACATTCTCTGGGGCAAGTTTTACGTCATCTGCGGAAAATTTGACATCATCTGGGGCAAGTTTGAGCAGTAAGGGGCATGTTTTCAACTGAGAATCAAAATCAAGCTTAGTTTTTTTAATGAAAATTGTACATATTTTAAATCATATTCAGATTCTCTGATATAGTAAAATTGTACATATTTTAAATCATATTCAGATTCTCTGATAAAGTACGCATCTTTTTAAGAAATATTTTTCTCGTAAATGCTTTATTTCTCGCTAAAAGACATTTTTCTTGCTTCGTTATCGTTCTATTGGTAAAGCTTGTAAATTCTTACAGCTCCTCAAAGCTTCTCATCATTAGGTTTTCATTGACTTTCTGAATTTCAGAGCAGAAAAATACTTATAATAAATTATTTCTAGTAAGATTAAATATTCCCTAAAAAATCTACCTACAACAGATAATGGCTGACAACACGCCAGTAGAGATAGTCAACATGATCAAGATTCTGGGAGAATGTCACGACAATTACAAGGCTGCAGCGAGGCTGTACGCTGAAAGGTATCCGGACGCTCGTCATCCTAGTAGGAGGAATATTAAACTTCTAACGATAAGAGCTCAAGGAGGTAACTTAAGAAGGAAGAGGCGACGGACGGGCCCAAGAGAGCATATTGCGCTTGGGGTTCGTGCTGTAATTGCCGAGGATCCTCATATTTCGACGCGACAAATTCAGCGAATGCATGGAGTACCCAGATCAACAGTTTCCCGTGTATTGCGTCATTTTAGATTTTATCCATATCACTTGCACCTTACACATGCCATTGAGCCTGGTGTTCCTGTCAGGCGACTTAGATTCTGTCAATGGGCGGAAACACGAATGCGCATAGATCCATTTTTCTTTGATCGGACTCTCTTTACAGACGAGGCAAAGTTCGACAATATGGGAGGAGTTAATCTTCATAACGTGCATTATTATGCAGAAGAAAATCCACATTGGCAGCGAGATCACCGTACACAAAGACGGTGGTTAATTAATGTTTGGGCGGGCATAGTTGGGGAATACGTTGTGGGTCCAATTTTTTATGACCGTAATTTAAACGGCGAGCTTTATTTACATATTCTCGAGAACCAAATTCCACCTCTTCTAGAAAACATTCCGCTAGAAATAAGGCGAGACATGTGGTTCCAGCAAGATGGTGCTCCCGCTCATCGTAGACTACTTGTCAGGAGATTTCTGAACGCGACATACCCAATCCAAATAGTTGGATTAGAATTGGTAGTCCAATCTGTGAATTCCCTGCGCGATCGCCAGATTTGACCCCATTGGACTTCATTCTGTGGGGGGCCGTGAAGCAGAGAGTTTACGCGGAAGCCCCGACGACGGCACAAAATATGATGAAGAGAATTGTTGCAGCATTCCGGGCGTCCACCCCACAAACATTAATAGATGTCCAAAGAAGTTTTCGGCAGAGAATACAACTGTGCATTCAACAAAATGGGCAATTGATAGAGCACTTGAGACGTTGAAATTTCCGGACTAGCTGAACGAAGGGGTCTTGCCTTAAGTGGCTGGATAGGGTCTTGCCTTAAGTGGCTGGATAGGGTCTTGCCTTAAGTGGTTGGACGGGGTCTTGCCTTAAGTGGCTGGATAGGGTCTTGCCTTAAGTGGTTGGACGGGGTCTTGCCTTAAGTGGCTGGACGTGAAGGTCTTGCTTTAAGTGATCCAAAGGATACCTCTGTCTTTGTTTGAAGCTAGTAACATTCATCTAAAACAGCTTATTTCTAGGACAAATTCTCTTTTCAGTTAAAGGGAGAGCTACCTATTGATGATCAAAAAATGGTTGAGACAAAAAGTGTTACTTTTTTAGTAGAACCCGAATCTGTGATAAATCTTATTCAAATGACCTTGAAGGTCATGTTCAAGGTCGCAGCTAAAATAGCCAAAAGATGCCCCCCTTCGAACCCAACAAATTTTATTTGAAACATTTTTTTCTCAGAGCAAATTATTAACCAGTTTTAGGGGGTGGTAAATTAAAATGGGACACCCTGTATACAATTTATGCGAAGTAACTTGCAAAAAACAAACCATGTGGACCACTTTTAGAGATCCGGAGCAGTCGTCGCAAAGCAATCAAACACCAACTCTGGACGAATTGAAGAAGACGCTAGTGTATTTAGAAAGTCTGGAAGGAAGAAATATCAATCGACCAATGGAAACTCCAACCCAACCCGTACCAACGATTAAAATAAAAAGCGAAAGCCAAAATGAGAGTGTATGTGAACAGATGAATGTGGATGAATGAAAATTAAGACCCCAAAATAAGTCATAATCAGAGCATACCCTACCTTATCCTCAATAATCTCATTCCATCCCGAATCGAAACACATATCCATCATATAAAACAAAATCGTAACCCTATCCCCAAATGCATACACAACACATTTACATAATCATAATATAACATAAGAGAGAAAGGGAGGAAAATTAACAATATCATACATCATCAAAAGGCAACCCAAATCGCATGTACTAGAGACCCCATACATATTGCATGACCAAGCATGATATGAAATAAGAACTATAATAAATACCCGTGCCCAAACCTATATAGTAAAGAATTTTCTTCTTATTTCCCATGTTTCAGAAATGGATTTCCAGCCAGCAGAAATACTCAACCAAACCAGGATTCTCAAGGTAGAGAGACGAGGACCGAAGCAGGCTCTAATAGAGTTCATTAGGGACTCTGATAATATCACAAAAATATTGAGAACCTTTGGCATATGTGTCATGGACATTAGGTACCAAAAGTCCGTCGACACATACACCATCAAAGTACGGTACAACGAAGAAGAAGACGCGGTAGCTGGTGCAATAATATTCAGTGCGAAGCCAACCGGCACCAGAGAGGAAAATCAAAGACAGGAAGCAGGACCACAACGGAAAGAGCCACAACTGGCTCTGGAACTGAGGCCCAGCCAAAGACCAATCCCAGAACCAAAGGCAATAACGAGAGAACTGGACGATACAGAAGGGCTACGCTTCTGCGTATTAGTGCCCTTGGGATACTCCACGGAGGAATTTCTAAAAGAATTTATGCGATTTGGACCAATCGACTACATATACGAAGTGGTCATGAAGGACCAAGAAAACAACACCGGCATCAAAAGAAAAATGGGCTTTGTCCAATTTTTCAAACATGAGGACACGGTCGCAGCAATGGACCAATGCAACCAGACCTACAAACCTAGGTGGGCAAGTAGGCGACATCTGCCAAAAGGCCTACGAATATATAGAAAGAACCATAAAGTCTGCGGACAAATGGCAGATATTAGAAATCAAAAGGACCATGTGAAGATCTGCAGCATGCAGAATCCTAAGGTCTTACAAAGACATTCGGCATGTGGAATGGACGTACCGTACAAATATTGGACCAACCACATGCTAGAATGCAAAACAACAAGTCCAAAGACAACAATTGAGACAGACGATCAGCCGGACCTCATCACTTTTGACCAACAAGAAAATCAACCGGACCTTATATCTTTTGATCCGTGGGAACAACTTCTGCTGAAAATAGAAGAAGCCGGCACCACAGAAACACCTACGAGGACCCTGCTTGACCAGAGCATAGTAGAAGAAGAAGAAGAGGAATCGACCATCTTAGTCCCGACAAAAAAATAAAAAAAAAACAATGGAACCAAATCATTGTCTTCCACAGTTCATTTTAATGTAAGAGTCTGTTCTAATAAATCATATTTTATACTTTCATAATAAAACCCGGACCATTTAACTCTAGCCCCACCAGCCATATCACGAGATAAAATATATTGTTAAATTTTAAGATAAGATATAACATCCTTAGAAATAAGTACTAACAAATGAAAATATTTTAATACATATACAATTTATACAATACAAAATAAGTAATACATTAAGTATAGGAAGCTAACAATACTAATAAAACAGGAACTAAGATAGATTGTAAAGGACCCTGGAACCAAATAATCCAGCAACAAGTAAGTGGCAACCGGACCAGGAGAGGACCTTGGGCTTGGGGCGCTCCGGCTGTTTCGAAGCGGCCGGTTTCCGTTACGTTAACCGGGCACGTTTCGGCCTGCAAAGTTTGAAATTTCGAAATAAAAAAAATCATATCTGATAGATCTTAATTAGCTCTTTCGATCTACGTTAATTAATTTATAAGCTCCTTTTCCTTTTTCCCAGGAAAAATCGAAATACGATTTTCCATTTTTATGCATTTCAAATACCCATATCTCCTAAAATGGGTTTATTATACTCTACTAAGCTTAGAAAAATTGCCCTTCAGCTAATTTAATTTGCCCGCGTGTCAATTATTATAAATATTAGGTAATTTATAATTAAAAAATAAAAAACCGCAATAGTATTTCTAAGCCAATTATTTGCGCATTGCGCATGCGCGGCAGAATTAAGGTGGTACTTACAACAAAAGCATGCTGCACATGGTGCTGCATATAAGTACCTAATGCAAGGCATTTAAAATATAAAGTTATATATCTTAACAAAAAAATGAAACTGATTAAAATAATATTTCAACCTAAGTTAAAGTGTTTTTATAATTGTTCCGTTTTCGGTATATTGTGGTGTAGGAAATGCATAATTATTTTGGAGGTGGTCATATTGCATTCACATGCTACGAGTGTTCGATTCGCTGATTATACAGCTTTCTTATTTACATAAGTAAAAAACGTTTATATTTTTATCGGCCTAAAGGTGTGCTACCAAAATTAAACGAAGTGGGTACAGTCTGTGATGTAAAAGCATAACCTGCGAAAAATATATTAGATTAATGAATATTCAGAATTAAAGATTAAACTTTATATGAATATGATATAGTCCAGTAACAGACATTAAATTAATTAAAAAAAAAATAACCTCCACTTTGCTCAATTCGATTGCTTTCTAAAGCTGTTCTATGTTGATCTGCTAACACTATAATTTCCAATAATGATGTCTTTTGCTCTGGTATTATTTAATTTGTTGAACAGAAAGTTTCCTGTCGTGAAGTCTAAAAATAATAAATACAAAAATGTATCAAAAATTGGCCCTTACATTAAACAAATTTTGGCAATCGTAAAAGATCATTTACCCTAGGAAGCAATCTGTGTCGTGAATCGATTTTTTAATAAAGTGTGATACAATCGGCTCTGATGACTGTCCTAAAGTACCTTGCAGTCTATATCCATGGTTTCGAGGCACAAAGTCAGATTATAATACAATACAGTGATAACAACTTCAAGACCCATTGTCCTTAATTCTGAAGTTTTGACCTCGCGTGTTAATCATTCTAACATGAATTGTAACGAGTTCTAACACTGTAAAATTATTACTTCAAGAAATTTTGCTACATGACATTTGGGATCTTTCCGTGCGTCACCAACCAGCAAAGACTTGCACATGTTGAACATTGCTAAGATATGATTTTCGTTTGGTAAAAATACTGGCGTATGTATAGTGATGTAATTATGTAGAGCTGACATCATGTCTGTAAAGTAATTGAAACCATCTTTTTGGAAAAGCTCGTACATTAATTCCAACACTTTCTACCTATCTTCTGATACTGATTTTCCTGTTAATCCAATTAAATACTGATGCAGTCATGCAGTTCTTCTCTATTAAGTGAAAAAGTGAGGTTATATTCGACGTAAATAAAATAATGTTTCACTTTTCATTGTCGAGTAACGTTCAACTCAATACTGTACATCACAATATACCGAAAACGGAACAACTAATAATCAGTTTCATTTTTTTGTTAAAATAAATAACTTTATATTTTAAATGCCTTGCATTAGGTACTTATATGTAGCACCATGTGCAGCATGCTTTTGTTGTAAATACCACCTTAATACTGCCGCGCATGCGCAATGCGCAAATAATTGGCTTAGAAATACTATTACGGTTTTTTATTTTTTTAAATCGTATTTTGATTTTTCCTGGGAAAATTAAAAAGGGGCTTATAAATTAATTAACGTAGATCGAAAGGGCTAATTAAGATCTATCAGATTTGATTTTTTTAATTTCGAAATTCCAAACTTTGCAGACCGAAACGTGCCCGGTGTTACGTTGGAGAGACCACCAAGATTTTGTAGGGCGGTGTCGTGCGGCTTTCCTTACCGCGATACTTACTCCTTACCACGAAGTGCTGGAGAGGCCACAGGAGAGAGATCCGTTGAGATCGAACTCGCTGAATGGGGCGCCAGAAGCGCTCTGTAGCTTGGGGAGATATGTTGCTCCAGTAAGTTCACAAGTAGCCATGTTCAGGCCACTCCGCGTTGAGGACGTCGGCTGCTGGTTCGGAGACGGGCAACGCCGGTAGAAGGCGCCGAGGAACGCTGAGTAGCAAGTCAACCTGGGTGCCACGGTCCTGGTGCTGCAGCGGTGGCTCGGTCTGGGTGGCTGCGTCAAACCCTGAAACGACCCGATGTCGGCGAGTGAGGATCTGCTCTGATCGTGATTGAGCAAGGTAGAGCTGGGTGAGCTCCACGTGCAGGGCGGACAGAAGATTCTCGACATCCGAGATAACGTTGAAGATGTATTAGTAGAGAAAAGGGGAGATAAAAATAATTGCGCTAGATGATTTTATTTCAAAAACAAAAATCAGATTTATTCCGCGTTGAGATTTACATGCATGAACTGCCAAGGTACCGTACTTCTACTCGACACGGGGTCTGAGTCAGGAGGATAATCTTCAGCGCTGAATCCTGCTCCTTTACATGCTCTCAAGGTTGTCACTTTGTTATGAAAAGCGCGTGCTAACAGCATAGCGGCTGGCCATGGTACTGCGGCGCGGCGAGCCGCGCTATGAGGTCTAAGGAGCCGTCGGATGGGTTGCGTGTTAGTGGAGGCTTGCGCAAGAGAGCCTGCGGGTGGGTTATAACGAACAAATTATATTGGACGTACTTACACAATTTAATGTGCACTTGCTGCATATGAATTATTTTATAGTTCTTCTCGAGCTTGTCTCCTTGTCACACGTGACTCTTTGGTGCTTGCGAATATCCTCCTCTCTGCGTGAAATAGTCTGGTGTCATTGCTACTTTCTACCCATTAACAAGACTTTTTCAAATTCCTGAGACGGGTGCCCATTCTTTTCTGCATATGACCAATGCACTCTTTTTTTGCAACGGTCAACCTGCTGCTATAGGGTTGCGCTTCAGTCACTGCCTCACTACCTTGAAAACTTTGGAGTCACCATCACCGATGTTTTTCTGATCATTGAATCATCTCAACAATTCCATCCACTTCTATTTTTCCTGCACTACCCTGATGATTAGCAGTACAATTAGGTTCGTGAACTTCAAACCATTCTTGATATGGAATTGTTTCCTCTTTGCCTTCCCAGTTATCACATGCTTTGCAGAAGCTGTTTTTGATGGCGACATCCAAAACCTTTCCAGTTTTGTTTCCAATGATGCCGGCGAGGCTTTGTAAAGATGAAAAGCCCCTCTGCCTCCAGAAGCCATCTCCAAAAACGACTAATTCAGAACTTCCTGAAGCTTCTTTCTCCTCTTAAACAGCAGCCATCATAGAGTCTTTCGCCACTTGATCACAAACATCACTCAATTGATTTGTAATTGAATCATAAGCATATTGTGCTACCGGTTTTTCAAGGTCCATAATGTCACAAAAGGTAGATAATCTAGCATGATCATGACCAAGTGCTCGCATAGCAATAATGCTTCTCCGGTTCACTTCACATGTATTTCTTTTTGGACCTACTTTCTTGCTGGAGTTTATCGCACTTATTTTACCATGCTATTCACACACAATATCAATTTTGAAAGCAAGTCCTTGTATACTTGACTCAATGAATTGTACATTGCCGTAACAGACACCACAACACAAGACTTCTTTGACTTCTGCATATAAAATGTTGAAATCAATAATTCTATTTGCTATACAAGAAAGTCTTAGTCTTTTCTCCATTTGATCATCGTGTTTTCTGACTCCAGTAAATTCTCTGGGTCGTATCTTATTCCTACCCCGCGAAAATTTTTTGTCTGTATGAGTACTGGTGTACCTTGCTCCAACATCCCTGCCTTTATTAGACATTGCATTACACTTACACTTTTTGTTTAATTTATTTAATTAATACTTATGGAATTTTCAAAAAAGCCTATATACACACACTTATCACTACGAACGCGAAAATAATTGTCAACTTAATGACGATTGATAATTAATTAACGACGATTAAAAAAACTGATTTATACTAATTGCCGATAATAGCTGTATTTATTTACATGTATCAGCTGTTAATTATATATACTCAATATTATACTGTTGCAGTATAGACTATATGTATATTATGGAGTACGGACTATGTGCGTATAAAAATGTTGGATCGGAGCGTAACAGTGGAAGAAACGTTGACAGTCACAAGGCATTTTCAAACAAATTCAAATGTTAAATTATTATTTTTTTTTATTAATGAATCAGTATCTACTATATATTTTTTAAGATAAAGAATAACTTTTATTTTATATTTTAACATATATTTAATTAATTTTTTCAATATTTATTTACTGGAAGTTGGCAAAAAAAGTTTTAATTGTTTTTTAAATTAATAAGTGGAATATCGTAAAAAGTCATAATTTACGAAAAAACAGCTAAAAAGTACTTTTGGCATTTTGCGTATAACTTTATAACAACATTTTTCACGCAATAAGAAGGAGAGCATATTCTGTGGGATATATTTCCTATCAAAATAGGGAATAAAAAAAAATCGGTTTTTTCATAATTTAAAGGTGCTGTACCCCCTGAAATTCCTTTTACGCACACGACGGTAACTAATTGCTACAATCAAACCGCATGGCTATGGGCCTCAAGGAGGCCACAATCACATTTACTAGAGCCATGTCCTTAGCAATGGCTGGCCTACAGGGCGAAGAGGTACCCATCTATCCAAACGACCTTATGATGTTCAAGGAAACCCTCGACAAGAACAAGCTCCGGTTGTGACGCATATTAAAAAGATTGTTCGATGCTTATTTAACGGTAGAGCCAAAGAAATGCCAATTTTTAAAGAAAGAAGCGCAGGTACTTGGGCACATTGTCGGCGGCGGATGCATTATGGCAGATCCAGGAGAAACGCGAGCAATGGCAAAATATCCGGTACTAATCGACCAGAAAACGCTTAAACAAGCCCTCGGCTTATTTAGTTACTACTGCCGCTTTGTCGAGAATTTTTCTAAAATTGGACACCTGTTATTTAAGCTTCTACAAAAAGAAGAAAATTTGTGTGAGGAAGCGAGCAGGAGAGATCATTTAATAAGTTACGCAAACTTATGGACGCTGGGCGCAATTTTGAGCCGAGGCAAGTTGGGTCCAGACCAGCCGTGCGCATACGCGTTGCGCTGCTTAAAAGCAAGCAAGTTAAAGTACCCGACGTACGACAAGGAGCTCCTTACTATAGTTTTCGCAAAAGAAGAGTTACGGCCCTATCGTTTCGGGCGCAGATTTACAATCTGTACCGATCATGAAGCGAGAAAACACTTCCACACGACGAAAAAGCCTGACCTAAGATTCAACAGGCTAAAACCGGCGCTAACCGGGCACGATTTTAATATCATATATTACCCGGAAAAGAAAAGCGCAAACGCCGACGCGCTCTCGCATAATTCTATAATTAACGAGGGCGAAATCAATCCAGAATTACCACGAACAGCGGTGTACGAGTTAGTCGATAGATAAATCGAAGAAGACAGACGAGAAAACCAGCGCACTGCCAGTAAACGAAGTGCTTTCCAGTGAAAATGATACGCTCGTGATAACGAATTCGGTGAACTTCATCTAGGCTGCGTACTGCATGATGTATACTACGGTAACCAAATACTCAAAATATACTCAATACAGATACTCAAAATCAAAGTAGAAAATCGCCCGAATAAGTAGTAGCTTACCACGGCGCAGTAAGAGTTGAGACCGAATTAACCAGCACGGGGCTAAAGAAACTCGTGAAAATTAAATTTCAGCTGTGTAAATACGAAAGCGCGCGAATTATAAAAATATTGAACGAATCAATTAATTTCTGCAAACAATCTCACGTGATACAAGCTGGAGGCACAGACAGGGATAGCGAGGCAACGGGATCCGACGCGTTCATGGAATCTGTAAAATCGGTTATCTCCGATAGCAGCGAAAATATTCGGCTACCACATGGAGCGCAAAATTTCATCAAAAACGTAATGGGAGTAGGGACCGCATCAGGCGTTTCAAAACCAAGCAAAAGCCGGAAAACGCCGTAAAACTAAGAGCCAGCGAGATCAATATCCGTTTCAATTCATCCAGCGACGAATCAAAGGATGCGATCACTCCATTGGGAAAAATGGCACCGGGATTTGAGCCCTTACAAACATTGACCTTCCTTACAAAGAAAAATGAAACAAGTAACGCTCGAACGGGTAGCAGTAGTAGCGCAGTTAGCAACAAAACCGCAGGTAAATTTATGCAACTATTGTCACGTCCACCACTTCCATCTAGAAATATCGGAAATCGAGAAAGTTCTCAAAAGCAAACATTAAGAGCGTATTTTACAAAAGTCAAATTGGCGTACGAGTTAACGACACCACTAGCGTGGATGTTGGAGAGCGCCCGTGTGAAAAGAAAATTTTAATCAAGACTACCTCTACGGAGTGTAGCAGTGCCGAACCAATCAGAGTACAGCGCGCAGCGGCAAATGACTTGAGGGGGAAGAGCTCCGGCGACAACAGCATTAAAGGGACACACCACCTTTAAAACTCGAAAAAATAATTATTTTTAATTTCACACATATAAGTTGGATTGATTTGAATTTTGTATACATACGTAACACAACTTTACCTTTATTTGAGAATTTTTTTGACTATTTAGTCCTAATGTACCCTAATGAAAAATCAAACACTGAAAAGCACTGTCGACACGATTCTAGGATAATGTACGTCCTAATATAATGTCTAATATAATGTCATACCGTTATATTATTTCATATTATATCATATTATAGAAGCACAACTTGTAAATTCACACACGCTCAAGAAAAGCACTGAGCAATTTTACGGAGATGACAACAGGTATTCAGTCAAATACTAAAAATAGCAAGGATCGAGAGAGCCAAACTTCTTCTCCCTCAAGGCCGACCCGACTAGATGTGCTAATTATAAAGCGTAAGTCCGAACGCTGATATCTTGAAAGAGATGAAGGTCGATCCAAAACGGCAGATATTGGGAAGCAATATCAGCAGAGTACGCAAGACGGTGATGGAAGACTTGCTTTTGGAACTTCAGCGCACGGCAGATTTGAAGGCATGAAAAGGCAGCACGGCAGGGGAGAATACGCGCGTATTAAGAAAGCATATGTATACAAAGAAGTAAACGATATATATAACATGGAGATCTACCAGCAGTAGTAACTACAACAAGGAAGAGCAAGATAAACAAAGCGCCTATACACAGAGTAGATATGCCAGCGAATAGTGTATAAGACCAACGCGCACCACAGCAGTCACTCAGATTCTCTCGATAGCTAAACCATTTCGCTCTCCGCACTGAATGGTTTATCATATTTCAGGGGCTCTCTCATGCATGCGTCGCTTGTATGCTGAGATTCCCCTATCCCTTTGTATATGTATATGAAAAGATAGTTTTTTATATTCAAATAAATACATTATTTATCTGATATCTATATATTAATTATTATATTAAAATTATTGAGTCATTTTTCGAGGGTATCCTACATGTATCAGAGCTGTCAGATCTCTACTCCATTCACAGATACCCTCTCCCCTTAAAAACCCGATCAGCACTCACCTTCCCTCAGAGCGGGTGACCTCTGATCTTTAACATACCTCAAGTGCA
Source organism: Muscidifurax raptorellus (assembly GCA_020010945.3). Taxonomy (NCBI): domain Eukaryota; kingdom Metazoa; phylum Arthropoda; class Insecta; order Hymenoptera; family Pteromalidae; genus Muscidifurax; species Muscidifurax raptorellus. Next base: position 28,597,365 of record CM052077.1, on the reverse strand, counting down.
TCCTACTTTCCCCAACTATGCTTCGAGATACGAACGCGACTTCGCGAACTATTTAGGGGATTCACCTGGTCCGTTTCAGTTAGTATAACTTCGACAAGCCGTGGAAATTGTGCGAGAAGCAGGTAATGAAATAAGGACCCTGCAGCACGAAGTGTTCTTCGAAATAAAGGACCTTGACATGCTAATTACAAAGGCGGATATTGTAAAAACTAGTACGGACTGAGTTTCAACGTAGCGATACATTTACAGTAGAAGAGACGGCAGTGAAGTTCTTTCAAGGCATACGGAACTCTTATCTAGAAGAAGGAATATTTCCCACCGACTGGAAGAAGCAACGTCTCGTGCTACTACTAAAAGGAAAGAAGCTGCCTGAAGACCCTTCCTCATACAAACCACTCTGCATGCTGCATCTGCACCAATACGGCTTCCGTAAGAATAAATCAACCATAGACGCAGTGAGTTTAGTGATTGACATTGTTCGAGCTGCAATAGAGGGAGAAAGGTGGAAAGGACGAAAAGAGGAGTACTGCGTTGTTGTTACCTTGGATTTCAAAAATTTATTCAACTCGGGCAGATGGATTAAAATTCACATGTCACTTCGGAAGTAGGAAATGCCTTTATATATAAAAAGAAAGATGCTTGACTATGTGAAACTCAGACTCTTTATGTGATACCGAGAACGGCACCAAAACCTATGAAGCAACTAAGAGATTCAACCTGAACCACCTACAGGCCGCTCATTTCACGTAGAGAGCATAGAAATCAAAGAGCTGACAAAGGAACAACAGCAACAAGTTGATATATTAATAGCAGATCAACGAAGGAATTTCGATGGAGTAAAAGGACCAACTCACCTAACCGAATGTAAAATCAGACGTATTAACCTCACGCCCATTTGTGCCGGCTACAGCCCCAGAAACCCAATGATGCAGAAAATCATTGATGAAACAGTGAACGAGATGGTCGCTAAACGATTGATTGAGCCGTCTACTAGTTTCGGTTCGGCATTGACTTCCGACGACTAAGCAAGGTCAGTATAAGAGACGCATATCCACTACCACAAGTACACGCAACACTGAACAAACTCCGCCGAACCAAGTACTTAACTACCATCGAACTAAAGAACGGATACAGGTAAGTACCACTGCGAGGGAGAAGCAAGCAATACACCGCCTTTATCGTACCACGCAGGGACCTCATACAGTTCAAAGTGCTTCCGTTTGGCTTACATTCAGCTCCGGGGGAATTCGGGGGAAAAGCCATGTGTCGTTTCGCCAAAGAAAATTCTTTAGCGACAACGGCCGCCAGATTGTGGGGAAAGGGTTTGAATTCTTCCTCAAGGAGAATGGGGTGGAACAGTGAAAAACCCCACCGTGTCGTAGACGGAGAGCCAGCGACAAAAATTTAACGTGATAAGGTACAAACTCAATTTTTATCTAGAGTAGTAGTATAAGCTTAAATTAAGACAAATTTCAATAGGCAGAAGTCAATTTGTTGACAGAAAGGGGGGGTGACACAACAAATGTGCGATTTTCCGGGAATAAAAACGTGATAAGGTACGTCTGCCAATTTATATTTACCTTCTTTTTTTGTTAATATTCAAGGGAAAAAAGGCAGAAGCGTAGAGTTTGCAGAAAAGGCTGCAGAAGGCATGGAAGCCATGAAAAAAATCGTGAAAAAAAAAACGTGATAAGGTACAGTTCTGCCAATTTGCATTTTTACTTATTAGATAATGTAAGAACTATCTGCAAATTGGCAGAAGTGAAAATTGAAATTTAATATAAAACAAGTTGAAGAAAATCAAGTATAGTTGAATAGGTAGGTATCAACTTTCTTTGGAAAAGAGGTCTAAATACGTTTTGTTTTTTTTCGTATAGGTTTTTTTACTAAAATAATAACGAATAATTTGTACAAAAATAACTATGCAACAATAAGAAAAGTTGTTTATTCTTCGGTGTCCGTTGTAAACGCCATATCGTTTTCGGACTCGCTGTTTTCATCGCTGTCGAAAGAAACATCGTCGTCCTCCTCCGCTGTAAATAAAATAATAAATGTAACTTTGATAAGTAACAATAAAATAAGTTTAACTGGTTTTAAGTATGTACCTTCGTAATCATCTTTGTCGATTATAACATCTTCGACAGTCTTAGGTAATTGATCGCCATCAAACAATTTAAATTCATAGCTAGTGCCCTCCGAACAAGTCCATCCGAAATCCAGTGGATCAAAGTCACTTGGATTTTCTTTATGGGCATTTTGCCAAATATTTGTTATATATCTAGATCTCAGAAGTTGTTCAGAAGAGGCATCGAAATTTTTTAAGTTTTTTTTGTAACATTTTCGTTTAAATTTTTATTTTTAAATTTTTCAAAAATAATTGAAAACGAGCATCGTTGACTGGTGACAACTTCTTTTTAAGCGTGAAACCGTACACGTGAGCAACAAAATCTTCTAAAATGGGAAATACTTCTTCGTAGCATGAATGGTCGCCGACATCTATAAAAGCTTTTACATAATTTTCATTTTTTTTCAATAAAGTAAAAGGCCTCTGCTTACCTTTTCTGTAAAAACTTGGATTATAGTCGCAGCCTGTCAAAGCGTGAAATCCAGGCAGGGCTCTACACAATGATTCTCCTAGTGAATCGTACAATTGATTAATATCAATAATATTTCTTTTTGCTGCGGTTCCACATTCAATGTAAATCTTACTTTGGCTTTTCATATTTTTCATGTTTCCCAGCAAAATAACCAATATGTTCGTATCGGAACATTTTATTGTAATGTTCGCGTCATAATTAATGTTACAAACAAGAAAAATAATTTTTGTATCAGCTTCTTCGTGAGCGATACATGAAAAATCATCACGTATATTTTTGACGACATTGTTACTTTCATTTGCCTTGAACATGTAACAATAATCAAAATTAACTAATACAGTTTTTTTTCAATAATAGGAGCCATTTCGTCATTATTCCAGTTCGTAATTAAAATATTGACTAATGCCTCTTTAAATTTATTATTTCGTAGTTCATTGATGAAATCGACTGGTCATATCTGTTCTGGTCCAGAAATAACATAATTACGATCTGGCAGTGCAGCTGGCCTCATCAAACGTTCGTAATCTTTGATTGACGGAGAAAAGTAACGATCAAAGATAAGTTGTATTTCATTAGCTATAGTGTTTGTGACCATACTTAAAATTTTGTTTGATATATTACCGAAGGTTCGTGGCACGTCTTTGATGCAGTGTAAGAAAAAAAATCCATTGATTATGACGATATCAGTTTGAGTAGGCGAATTGCTATCTGTTTTCAATAATTTCAATAAAACTGATTTGTTTGTTTTACAAATAGTGCCATCTAAATTACACAATGACATCGGCACAGGCGTTATTGGATAAGATAATATTTTTCCGACGTCTCTTCTGTCATCGATATTCCGAGCATACTATTACTTTTTACTGTACACGAATCAAAATTTTGAATTTTGCAGGCGGTGATTCGCTCTTCAAATCGCTCAGCTTTCTCGGCACATTCTTCAATAAACTTTTTTCGTAAAGCTTCTCCATAATTTTCTGCATTAATTAAATAATCTGCTACGGTTAGAGATGCGCAACGACCTGTGATTATGTTGTACAATTCATTGCTATCCACGCCAGGTAAATTGAAGGGATTGATAATTTTTTTAATTTTAATTAACTTTTTGACCAACGTTGCATGTTGAACGTTACACCTAGCAACGTTCGCATTTACAGTTTGCTCCAAAGTCAAATCGATTGGATTGCGTGAATACGGCTTCTCAGTTCTTTTAACCGACAGCTTTGAAGTAAGTCATTATGATATGAAAACTATCCATGTATATAAATAGATCATCAAATAACGGTTTTTAAATTGATTGAATTTGATATGTAACCTTTGCAATGGCTAGATTATACGTTATTTGCATATAATTTTATTTACACTCTTCTGCTATTTGTTGAGCTTGCCTCATCGTTTCATAAACAACAGATTAGCGGTGTAAGATAAGAAATTTGTTTAATACTATTGTCTTGTAGAATTTTACTATTGAATCCTACCCACGTTGGCGTGTTATCTATTTTATAATAATGTGAAAAAATCCACGTAACATCAATTTTCTTGAAACAGTCGAAGTCTTTTACATTAACTTTACGCAACGGACTCATAAATATTTTGATAAAAAATACCGACCGTGTCATGCAAAGTATCTTTACCAGTAGATGTTTCGACATATCTATCATAATTATCAAAAGCCAGTCCTGTGCAATAGTTTGGAAACAATTTTGCATTTTCAGGGCAAATTTTTGTTTTTTAACCAGAATATATCGTAGGTTCTAGGTTTCTAATTTTTCAATCACATTATAACTTACACAATGTCCAAATCTGTTTATAAGATCTATTACTTTTCTACTGCTTGTTAGACTTTTCAGAGTCATACCAAGAGTAATGTGCTTCGAAGTTTTTATTTGGCCATGATGTACTGCATAAATAACATCCTGCGTTAAGGATTTAATAATGCGCATACACCGAGGGCTGATATGTTTCGTCTATCCGAACCACAGATTAATAATTTTAAAAAATCCAGGAGGTTTTCTGGCACATCACATACTCCGGCCAATAAGTCGGTCACTTTCAAATTTTTGGTCAGTGGTTTTTTATTAATCGATAAAACAGTTTTCCTCAAAGCGAATGCATTGCGTTGTAATAATTGACTTTCTTGTAAATCACAAAAAACGTTTTCATAGATTACACAATCGCTTTTTGGTCCAATAATTTTTTTTTATGCATAACGAACACTTGGATTTCATTTCCGTAGAGTCCTTGTAGTTTATCCAACAGATGCTGCGCTGTAAACCTACATCACATGAAAAATTAATTTCAGCTAATTTTTCTTTCCAAAAATGCCACATACAAATCTGTCAGATATTATAATAAACAGCAGTGTTTGTTTACTATTACTCGTACATTAATTGTTTCGCAAACTTCGTTAAATGCTGCTTCGTGAATATCACGCCTTATATGCCAGTCTGTACGAGATCTTTGAGGCGCATTAATGTGCTTTTTGAAATATAATAATTTGCACGAATTATGGTAATAAATAGGCTCATTTTCTTGAATTAATTCTAATTTTCGTAACATATCAGAATCTTCTACAACTTTGGCGTTATTCAAAATATCGCCATACAATTTCTTTTCAACGGATTTATGAAGAGGTATTTTTTAAGAATAACCCTTTTGTTAGAAATGTCGCAAAATAAACAAACAATATCTGAGATGGTTTACGGTTACTCTTCTGTACTTGCCGAAGCTTCAGCTTCAGCAGGCCCTGCAATTCGAAAAAATAAAATGTTTTATTTACAGTGCAAAAATTTACAGTATACATTTCAAAGTAAATTTTAACATTTAAAAGGACAATTGAGCGTTTAAAAGTAAAACTGAGCATTCCTAAGTGTTTACGAAACAGAGCTAGAGCAATTACCCCAGTTTCAAAACAACAGGTACTATGCATAAAAACACACAGACGCTTGACGGCCACTGTCCCCTTTCCTCGTCGCCTTACTGTATATAGGGATAGAGAAAGAAAGAGAGAGAGAAAGAGAGAGAGAGAGAGAGAGAGAGAGAAGAGAGGCAGAGGGATAATGGAAAGGGACGCAGGTATACAGAAATACCCGATGGCAGATGTATTCTCAGTATCAATATATGTATATATATATATATATATATATATATATATATAGCATGAGAGAGAGGGGAGAAAGAAAGCGACGCTATACGAATCGAAGGACGCTCAGAAAAAGTTGAATTTAAATAATGCTAACAAAATTCATTTAAAATAAAATAATTACCAGAGGCACTGAGAGATTCCGCAGGCGATGATGAAGCTTCCACAATATTAACGTCTGAGGTAGCATCTATAGGCGTTAATTCAAGTAGTTGTTTTTGGTAAAAATTAACGTACTTTTTTTGTATTAAAAAAAATTTTTCTGACACGAAACGTGGTATCCATGCAGCGTTGAAACAATTGTTGGCAAAGTAACATCACTATACTTTAAATTAAAAGCCGCACGCACATAATTTTTACGGCACCCTTGCAAACTTTTTTCATTAAATAATAAGATTTTTTTATCTGTGATAGTATATTTGAATATACACAAATGATCTGTAGCCATTTTAACAAAATCGAAGAAAAATAAACGATAGAAGCGTTGAATATACAGAGCATCTGCAAACTTTGGAGGTTTTATTCCAACTGTATACAGTAACCGGGTAAACGAGGCTTCCGCTTCTATTCTCCCTCTTTCTCCCTTCCTTCATATATTTTGGGAACTGTAGTCGACACAGGACGAAATTTAATTCGTATACCTGCTGTTTGTTCTTGTACCGTTGTCATACATTTTTTTAAACTGTTTCTATAATAAATTTCAATTTTCACTTCTGCCAATTTGCAGATAGTTATTACATTATCTAATAAGTAAATATGCAAATTGGCAGAAGTGTGCCTTATCACGTTTTTCTTTTCACAATTTTTTTCATGGCTTCAATGCCTTCTGCAGCCTTTTCGGCAAACTCTACTTTTTTCCTTGAATATTAACACAAAAAGAACGTAAATATAAATTGGCAGACTTGTACCTTATCACGTTTTTATTCCTGGAAAATCGCACATTTGTTGCGTCACCCCCCCCCCCCCCCCCTTTCTGTCAACAAATTGACTTCTGTCTTTTGAAATTTGTCTTTATTTAAGCTTATACTAATACTCTGGATAAAAATTTAGCTTGTACCTTATCACATTAAATTTTTGTCGCTGGCTCTTAGACTATAGCCCGTAGTCCAAACCAGTTGAATGTACCAATAGGGTCGTGAAGTTAATAATAGCCTAGTGCGTAGGCAATAGGGTGGCGCTTATTTCCCAAAGTGCTTGAATACCGGCTCCCGTGTCAGGAATCACTTGCTTTTACCCAAAAACAATGAATTCATCAATAAAATCTAATTTAGCAAGTGTTTAACCCGTTTCA